>JACTVC010000003.1:2457421-3686132 GCA_018417955.1 Laccaria trichodermophora | reverse complement strand
ACCCTAACCCTAACCCTAACCCTAACCCTAACCCTAACCCTAACCTAACCCTAACCCTAACCCTAACCTAACCCTAACCTAACCCTAACCTAAGTCCCGAAAACAACGCCTCCCGCCAACTCGTAATCTCCGGTATCCACTTATAAAGCACCAACATTGCCGGAATCCTTCTCAAAAACAATACCCCCACCGTCAACAACAGCAATCTCCACGTGGTGATCCCCAATATCGGGATATTGAACGCTTCAAAGGGGAGCCAGGCCCCAATGTATATGAAGCATGCGCAGTTGAGGACGAGGTCGATGACGGAGGCGAAGAGCTCGCCTTCGGTGTGGACGTTGAAATCGCCGTCCCAGGATATCGCGCTTCCTGTGAACAAAGAGAGTATGGTTATTAGGATGTGTAGATGAGTTGTTAAAAAAAGGCCAACCTGCGGCAAAGGCGGCTAGGAGCTCGTCGCTGCCTAGGGTACTAACAATTCCGGTGATAAAGATGGCTAGGGAAAGGTATTGTGCAACGTAGGATTCTCTATCTATGAATCCGTGCCGATGCGAGAATTTCATGAGGTGGGAGAATGCCAGGCCTTTGTAATGATCCGATGTTATTGATCAAATACACCTAGAACATGGAAGAAACTAACCAAGTAAAGCACCGATAAATACCCCCAAGAAAACCTGGTCTTTGGAAAGGGATGAAAAGTTATTCCCCGAACAAATATGGAAGAAAAACGGGAAAAAGACATACATAACCACCCAACGAGGAACCAGTGTCCAATCGCCTCACGACTAGTAGCGTCCACAGTAAGGTAAATGGCAATGGTCAAAAAGGGGTACGCAAGCCCGTCGTTGGCTGCTGATTCTGCAGAGAGAAGTTGGCGTAGGTTGATGGGGACGTGTTTTCTCGCAAAGTTTCCCCCTAGCCATAGAATTGAGCTGGGATGAAAGGGAAGAGCGAAGTCGAGAAGAACGAACCGACGATGGCAGCACAAATGATAGGGTCAGTTGGCGTCAAGCAAGCAGCGATAGCAAGGCAAGATATAAAGTCCAACTTGGGAAACAGCGCACGCAAAAGCCCTATAATCATTTTTATGTATGTGAAATAAGAAACGAACGAGGATACACACCAGCAACGATAACCCACCCAATCGCCATCGTCGGAATAACCATCGCCAACAAACTCTTTGCATGTTTCGCCATGTACGACTTGGGTAGTTCCACACCGATAGCGAATAATCCCGTTGCGAGGACCACACGCATGACTTCGAGGGTGATGGCATTGCTGTGGGCACCCCATGACCGCGGGTCGAATATACCTGCAAAGTGAGGGCCCATGAAGATGCCAAAGGCGGTCCCTAGGACGACTTCGTTGACGTATAACTGGAGGTTTATTATATCTCCATGAGCAGATGCGGGACTCGAGATGAACGTACTTTTTCTCGTGCCAGGAGTGAGAACATCGAGAACTAGATATCGGTAATCAGCACTCGGTCGATAAGGAGAGAAAGAGGGTACTAACAGCGACTACGAACCCGCCCAAACATATATATGCGATACCTGCATCGGTGACCTTGAATACGGGCAAGTGGGTGAATGTAGGATGCAAGGCAATTATCCACGAACTTCTATCAACTCGATCATATTGGATTGGAAATTCAGCGTGTGTTTTCGGAAGCAATACGAAAATCACTCTTTTATAGGCCTAGATTCTTACGTCAGCATCTGACCTCACTGGAATTACTTGGTTGTGGCATAGTGACTCCAGATGTTTACCAACCCTAGTCGTTCCCAACAGGTCGTCGGACCAGTGGAGCTGTCGACATCGTTCAAAGCCGGCCTGTGAGTATGTACCTTCATCTGCACGGAGGAACAAACAACTTTACATCCTTTCTGGCGCCCGATGTTCACGCGCCCAAGATAGTCCTGGAATATCGTGCTCAACCAACTCTTTGGGCGAATTGAGCGATTGCCGAACCCAAGCGCCTTCTTACCAATCCGCGGTGTAAAATTTTCATGCCTTTCGGTCGTTCTGTTTCGGGCCTCGGGCAGGTGCGTCGAGGCTAGCCCAAGACGCTTTCGGAGTTTCGCATACAAAAGAAAATGTTTGAGCAAGAATGCGAGCTGTGAGTTGTGATTTAAGCTGTAGAAACGGAATGGACAAACTTATGTTCTTCCTTTTTGTAGGCAGCGGCATGATGCATGACGCCTGGCATTCACTGATTGAAAAGACTTTCAGAGCTTCGTGTTGATGCCGGTTCAAGGCAAGCCGCTACAAGTTTTGTTCTTTGGTTGTATAACGGAACGGACCTTCACATTTTCTTCTGCAGATCGCGACATCAGGCAAGCCGCCCAATAGACAACGGCCCAGGACGGTGTTGGAGTTTCTTGTCCATTGGAAGGCGGAGCTGTTGTTGTCGACTGAAGAAGGGCTGCACTTGGGAGCATTTCACGTCTATTTTGCAGATTGAAAATGACGTACCTTTATCTTATGGTAGGTGCGTAACGGCAGAGACCACGATCTTAGCACGAGCCATCTCACATCCTTCCTGCAGATTACGCCTGAAATTTACTGGCAGGACTCAATATCGAGGCGTGCAATTCGTCTGAGCACTCGAAATTTTACTCAACTTGCCGAGGACATCAAATCCCCGAATGCCCTCTGAACAACATCCCTCTGCTGCTGCGGTTTTCCTTCCATTTTCCGTCCAACGAGTTCAAAATATGTCAGTCTCGAAGTCCGGATGCGATGGTCGGTTTATTTGCAGTCTCTGGATCACCTTGCTTTGCCTGCAACAGCCAACATATCGAAGACTACCATGCTCATGTACTCCAAGTTATTCAATACACAGAAAAAATGATATAAATTCCTTGAAGCACGCGAGCTCCAAAAATCCCTCCCTCACTGCACCTTCTCCACCCTAACCCTCATAACCAAACTCGCCCCCTCACTCTTCCCCTTCCCATCCATCATCCTCACAACCACCCACTTGCCCTGCACAACCCTATCCAACCTCGCACAAAACACACCAATCAACGCGTCCTTCCCCTTCTCGTCCTCATACACCCCCAAGCGCAAGAACGCAAGTTCATCAGATGCGTATTCCCACTCGAAACGCCTTGAATCGGGCGGCAAGATGAAATCGGCGCCTTGTGAGGTCGTCTTGACGGACTGGGAGCGCCATTGGAGTTGTGAGGAGTTAGAGGAGTGGAGGAGGGTTGCGAGGATGTATGCTGAGAATGACTTGGTGTTTGGTGATGGTACTACACCCAACAAAAACGATTCAGCGCAGCTCTGAAACAAGGAAGACGAATGAAAAACACACAAGAGCTAACGCCCACAAGCTCAACAACCATCTTCTCCCTCCCTTGTCCTCCCTCCCCTTCCCCCCTTATTCCTTCCCTCCTCATCCCGCGCGGCTTCTCAACCCACCCCATAGTCCCCACAAACATCGCCTCATTAACCTGCATACCCACATCATACCTCTGCCAATTCAACGACGCAACCTGCGTTCCACACCTCCAATACACCTCCGGAGTGAAGTTGCTCGACTGGATACGCGTGCCGCGGGGATAGACTCTTCGGAGGTGTTGGGATGCGTGTTTGATTAAGGGGGGGAGGGAGGTGGTGAGGAGGGAGGAGAGGGAGGTTTCGGATATGTTTATTAGGATGTGGGGTTGTGGTGGGAGTGCTAAAGGGAGGCGTTAGGAAGAGGGAGGCAGGGAGAGGGAAAGGGAGGGAGAGGGACGTACGTTGGTCAAGCCATCCTTTGCGGGGTTTCATGCTGCGCGCGTAGTAGCCTAGTTCGGCGAGCTCGTCGGATATCTTCACCTTTGGTTGCGTCGTCTTTGGCTTTCTCTTCCATGGCCAAAGTCCGCTGCCTTTGTCTTCTCCCGACTGCTGATTTCGTTCATTGGGACATTCGTTCCCATCCTCTTCTTCTCCTTCCTCTTCATACAGCGATTCCTCATCATCATCATCTTCCAACAGCTCCTCTCCCCCCGGCTGCCCCTCCCCACTCCCCGTCACCACCGGCGGGTAATACTCCACCATAACCACAATCCGTCCCCTAAGTAGCGCCGGCGTAACCATCCCATCCTGCACACCCTCAATCCTACCCACCACCAACTTGTCGCCCCACGTCTCCTTCATAACGCGCACCAACTCCCCCTGGCCCTGCATGGCCACATGACACTCCAAGCTGACGAAGAGGGGCCAGTCGGTGGGGGCTATGGAGGCGTTGATGGCGAGGCAGACGGAGGAGAAGGGGACGCCGTGGCTTAGTGTGTAGCCGTGTGTTACGATGAGGCCTTTGGAGGATGACCAAACGTCGATTTCTGTTTGAACAATTTCGTGGTAATGGCAAGGTAATGGAAGGATTTTAAGGAAGGGAAAGGAAAGACGAACCGACGCAGCGGGCGTTGCGGGATAAGACGTGGGTGTAGGCTTCGGCTGAGGATCGGCCTAGGAGTTGGCGGGAGAGGAGGTAGGTGTTGTGGGATGAGCTAGTTGAAGGGGGTTCGTTTGGTTTGAATACTAGGGAGATCGGAGGTGAGGAAGCACTTACGAGATGAAATAGTCGGTTATGGGGAGGGTATCGTCTACTTGTATTGCCTTGATGACAGGTCTTGCTAGCAGGTCATTCACGGTCTGTAATACGCGTTCAAGACGTTCGCGAGGATAATAAGATGTAGACATGTACTTACGATATCTTGATCCTCAGCCCACTGCACGATCTCAGGACTAAGACGAAGTTCGGTCCAAGCGGAAGTGTCGAGGTTGCGGTTCGTGTGCGCCTCATAGTAGTCCGTGAGCTGTTCTTGGATTTGGGTATCGAAATCGTAGGTATTATTATCCGCGTCCATCATTGGGTATAACGTGGGTATAAAAAGAGATGATGTGTCTATTTTTAACAACCACAAACTATGGCCAACTTTGAGTTTGAACTCCCAATCCACGCTTATGCAGACCTCTCCAAATGCGGCATTCGACGTCGTCGAGCGACGCATCCAGACGCTTACTTCCATTCTCCAGAACATGAATAGACGACATCTCCCTGCCCCGAGCGATCAGAGTCAGATCCCAGCTTTTCTGCGTCACTTGGCTACTCTCCTTGCCTGTGATGATGCAGACGCTGTCGCTCTTACTGGTAGCTTGACCAATGAAGAGTTACGGATCTTGGTCGCGACCCAAAACCGTTTTGGCTCCACCGAATTTGGAGTGAAACAGATTACAAAGTCAAATGGGACATTCGAGGAGGTGGTGAATGGGCACGTCTGTTGACCATCTCCGACTCTGTGTAATTCTGATCGTTCAAAGGGACAAGAACTCTAAGCTCCCGCAGCACATAGCCGACGTTTGGGCCGCTATAGACTCGTATGATCCAAATGTTCGGGGCCAATTCCATTCGTTCTGCCTCTTCATCGTCACGCGCTGTTTCCAAAAGCTGTCCAAACGCGTATTTCAAGACAAGGAATGTTGGAATGTAAGCGTGAGCCAAAAGATTTTCGACTGGACTCCTCGTACTCAAGAACTCGATGACGTTCGGTGGATCGAACGTCCACAATGGGTACTTGTAGACCTTCCCCCCGATATACTTGACGGAATGAGGGAAAGAACGATAGAGGTACTACATGGGCGACGTGTCACTCAATGGGAGTTCTCATCTGCCACTTTGCGAAGCTGGGCTTGGCTTCTTGCGACTATGCTTCAGCAGTTGGAATTCACAACAAGGTGGACGAAGTTAGCGCGAGAAAATAAGGAGACCGATAAAGAGACTCGGGGGCTCAAAGATATTCATAATTGGTGTTATTGTCTGCATGCGTACGTGCATTGGAGGGAGGGTGTCGTAAAGACACTTTTAACCAAGACGTCATTAGCACATGCGTTCAGCCTCCGTGACGATGTATTGAATATGGGCGCTGGTGAGTTTGGTTACATTGATTCTCTGAAAATAAAGTAAACTGAAAAGACCGCTTCCAAAAGATGAACTTGCCGATATGCGGAGAGAGTACGACGAAAGTGATGGACAACAAGTCTTTCGCTACCTAAAGGCCATGGTCGCGTGGCATGCCGCCGCCCAAAGTGTATTGAATGAAAAATATCGACGCGTTGCCCCAACTACTATGCGTGTTAGCCTAGTAGAGGTTGCTCCGAACCAGTCCTCAGATCTAATGACCGATGAAGAGGTCATTGACGAATTCTTCCGTAGACGACCTGCTTCATCGTCCGAATTCCGCATCTCTATCGAGAATATTATCAGGGAAAACCACATAAAGAAGACGTTCACTGGTGCCACACACGCAGAAGCGACCCTTATGGGGCTTCTTACATATATCTCCCCTGGCTCACCTTCCGTCAATCATGGGGATCAGACTGACGACGCCACTCTTCGTCTTCTCAAAGCATTCATTGAACCGGTATGTTTTTGTTCTTCCTCTGCACACATCTAATAAAATCCTTGGACGGATCTAGGCACTATTCGAAAAAGCCATCGCTGTGAATAATAAAAAGTGCTGTTGGTGCTGCGACAGGCTCAATAGCCTTCTTGATATCAATATCAAGTTGCCCAGCTCACATGGTGTTATATTCTCTTGGACTCCTCCTCGAGTGGGCGTTGGTCTCTCTGTTCTCCAAAAACTTGAGAACAAACTATGGGAAGAAATGAGCACGGCTGTAATGGATGAGACTCTTTATGGTCAAGGCTCTCGGTCTAGTACCCCTTTTGAGGAAGATCCTAGAGTTTTGGAAGGTTGGAGGAAACCTGCTGCTGTGGGTCGGCCGCCTGACACAAATGGTTGAAACTTGAGATGCCTATATCGTGTTCATATATACTTACGGTATCTTGATCCATGACCACTGCATGATCTTAGATCAAGTGGAAGTGTCGAGTTTGTGGCTCATCGCGCCTCGTAATAGGCTGTGAGCTGTTCTTGGATCTGGGTATCGTTTCGTAGGTATTATTATCCAAGAATCGGAGAAGTGTCTATTTTTAACAACTACAAACTTCTGAGCATACTCTCATGCAGACACTTCCAAATGCCTGCCATTCTTACGCAGACCTCTCCAAATGCCCTATTCGACGTCGTCGAGCGACGCATCCAGACGCTTACATCCATTCTCCAGACTATGAATACCCAACATCTCCCAAGTACCCCGAGCGATCGGAGTCAGATCCCAGCTTTTCTGCGTCACTTGGCTACTCTCCTTGCTTGTGATGATGCAAACGCTATCGCTCTTACTGGTAGCCTGACCCATGAAGAGTTACGGATCTTGGTCGTGTCCCAAAATCCTGGCAACGTTTCCCAATTTGGAGTGAGAGAGATTATCAAGTCAAGTGGAACATTTGAGGAGGTGGTGAATGGGCACGTCTGTTGACCATCTCCGACTCTGTGTGTAAATCTGACCGTTCAAAGGGACAAGAACGCAAAGCTCCCCCAGCACATAGCCGATGTTTGGGCCGCTGTAGACTCGTATGATCCAAATGTTCGGGGCCAATTCTATTCGTTCTGCCGCTTCATCGTCACACGCTGTTTCCGGAAGTTGTCCAAACGCGTATTTCAAGACAAGGAATGTTGGGATGTAAGCGTGAGCCAGAAGATTTTCGACTGGACTCCTCGCACTCAAGAAATCGATGATGTTCGTTGGGTAGAAAGCCCGCACTGGGCAAAAGTTCTAGACCTCCCACCCGATGGACTTGACGGAATGAAGGAGAGAACGATAGAGGTACATGGGCGATATGTCGTTCAATGGGAGTTCTCATCTGCCACTTTGCGAAGCTGGGCTTGGCTTCTCGCGTTTATGCTACAACAGCTGGAATTAGCAACAAGTGCAACGAGGTCAGCGCGAAAGAACAAAGAGACTGATAAAGAGAATCAGGGGCTAAGAAAAATTCATGCTTGGTGTTTCTGTCTGCATGTGTACGTGCATTGGAGGGAGGGTGTCGTAAAGACCCTTTTAACCGAGACCTCACTGGCGCATGCGTTCGGGCTCCCCGCTACATTGAATAAGCGCAGTACGTAAAGTTATCGTCATTCCGTCCCTCATCTCATTGTTTACCCACAAAAATGCAGGTGATGACGAACCAGGTGAGTTTGGTTACATTTATTCTCTGAAATAAACTGAAAGGGCCGCTTTTGAGATGACCTCGCCGATATGCGGAGAGAGCCCTACGAGCGTGATGGGGAACAAGTCTTTCGCCACCTGCGAGCCATCGTCGCATGGCACGTCGCCGCAACAAACGTATTGGATGAAAGATATCGACGCGTCGCCCCAACTATGTGTGTCAGCTTAGTGGAGGTTGCTCCGAGCCAGGAGTGCGATCTGATGACCGATGAAGAGGTCATTGAGGAATTCTTCTGTAGACGACCCACTTCATCGTCCGAAGCCCGCATCTCTATCGAGAATATTATCAGGGAAAACAACACTAAGACGTTCACTGGTACCACTCATCCAGAAGCGACCCTTATGGGGCTTCTTACATATTTCTCGCCTGGCTCACCTTCCGTCAATTATGAGGATCAGACTGATGAAGCCACTCTTCGTCTTCTTGAGAAATTCATTGAACCGGTATGTTGTCCTTTCTTGTTCTGCACACGTCTAATAAAATCCTTGGATACAGGTGATATTCGAGAGAGCCATTGCTGTCGATAAAAAGTGCTGTTGGTGCTGCGACAGGCTCAATAGCCTTCTTGATATCAATATCAAATTGCCCGGCTCACATGGGGTTTTATTCTCTTGGACTCCTCCCCGAGTGGGCGTTGATGTCACTGTTCTCCAAAAACTTGAGAACGATTTATGGGACGAATTGAGCTCGACTGTAACGGATATGATTTCCTGTGGGCATTCTCGCTCTAGCACCCCTGTTGACGAAAATCCCAAAAGGACGGAAGCTTTATTCAAATATAAGCCCTTAACCCTCCGTGTTTGAAATGCCCATATTGTGTCACAAATACATATGTCGGAATTTGTGATTATATATATCGCAAAGTACGCGTTCGAGGTCCTCAGTATTTTTAAGGTGGCAGTCGAGGTGTACCTTCATCCCGAGTTGTTGCGCCCCAGTGCACAAGTATTCATACGTCACATCATAGTTCAATGGTACTCCACATGGTCAATTGTACCTATGTACCATAGAGCTACCCCAATGGGGCCAATTCTATCTAAACATTATTGAATAAAGGTGGGCCCAATGCATGCTTTTACCTTAAGATGAGATGGGGTGGCCCAATTGTGAAATACCCCGAAACATTGGGCCCAATTGCTGTTTAACACGTGATCATAAGCTGGACCGACGAAAAGTTAGGCCGAAAGATACATAGGAAGACGGGGGGAGGTCACTACTACGACGCCGATTTCTCTGCCTTCTCAATGCTTGCTTCGATCCGAAGCTCCTCTTCCTTCAGCATGATCATAGTGTCCAATTGCCTCAACTGATCCTCCACGTGTGCCATTGCCTCCAAAAGAGCATCTCAAGCTCTCAAACCCTCCTCGTATTCCCGATGCAACACTCTGTGGGCTATTCGGGCGTATTCCAGTGGGTTTGTAAGTCTTCCGGCATCAGGCAACACTACGTCAAAAAATGAGGCCATCTTCGGCTCCAATTGAAAACCGGCAGTTAACTTGAAACATTGCAACTTACAGATTGTTTATTCCACGAGGAGTGAGATTTCTCCCCCGCATTTGACGATGAAGAGTCTACTGGAAGAGAAGAATGAGATGTTAAATAGCGTCAATAGACGAGGCGGTACCTTTGTTGTTGAAACCCTCGGCTGGAGTATGTCGTAGATCGGCTCGATCTGCGAGCTGTTTGAGCAAATCGTCTGTAATGAAAAACTATCAGTAACTGTAAATTGGGAGTTTCGGCGACTTACCTGAACTCGGGGGGAAAGACATCGGCTGGCTAAGTAGAATGGACAATTGAAAGATGCGGTGTTCCGAAAGAAATGTGATGAATCCGAAATAGGCAATGTTGATTTTCGTTACTCCCACGGTGATTCCTTTATCTTCAACCAACATCCAAGTCGCGTTCCTCTCATATTTACCTACCTCCACCATGCCTGCTCACCTAACTCAATTCCAATTTCCCAAAGGATACGGTGAAGCCATGATGACAGTTTACCAAGCGGAAGGCATCATTGCCTCAATCCCAGAAGTCACCGGCAAGATCGTCAAGTGGTTCAAAGGTGAATACCGCGAGGCGAACTCTTCCGATAGGCTCAAGAAGGAGGTAATGATGCGGCAAATGATGGTAAGTGGCTTAGCAGTTATCAATTGCACCAACACTAAACCCCGGTAGCAATATTACGTTAGTGCTTTGAAAACGACGGGGAAGGACAAAACCGCCGACCTTGACCCCCTCGTGGTTCGAATTCTTCAAGAGGTCCTCCGAACTCAAGAGGGCTCTTTTAACTGGGCCGTCATCACCGAACCCCTTGCTAAACCGATCTACGAAGATTTCCTCGCCGCATGGGATGCCACCGGCGACGACGTGCCCGAAGTCATCGCCAAACCATCTAATCAGGAGAATGCGAAGGGGAAGGGCCGTGAGACTGGTACAAACTTGGATGAAACTCCGAAGCCCACCACCAGAGGAGCCAAACGTAAATTGGAGGAGGAGGAGGAGGAGGAGGAGGATGCAGAGGAGGATGCAGAGGGGGAAGAAGAAGAAGACGGGGAGGAAGAGGGGGAGGGGGGAGACCAGAAGCGGGATGAGGGGACAAAGAAAAGGCCGACGAGAGTGACAAAGAAAGTGAGGATCAAGTCCGCGGCGGAGGTGGATTCCGGGGATGAGGGAGGGGATGGGGGCAATCATTCTACCCCGAAGCGGCCTCACCCACAGGGGGTTTGCCAGTCGTGTAGGAATGCGGGGCAACCTTGCCTCCTCACCGCAGCAGGCCGAACTGCTTGTGACCGATGCAATGGGCGGAAGGAAAGGTGTAGTCTGACCAAGGGTAGAGGGGGTGAGAAAGGAGAATCGACAACCAAGGGTAGCGGCGAGAAGGGGGAATCTGCGAAGAAGGTTGAGCCGAAGAAATCGGGCAAGAAGCCCAACACCGCCGCGAAGCCCTCTCCTTCGGGATCGAAGCCGTCAGGATTCAAGTCTACTGGCACCCATCTTCTCGGGGAGAAGATGACGGTATACAGCAATCCCAAATTCGAGGGGATTTCGCCAATTCCACCGAAATCGATTGGTGAGCTAGCAGGGAACAGGGGACAGTCTGAGCCGGCTGTCAGGGTGATGAGGCGGAGAAGTGAATCCATTCGAGAGGGAAGCATACGGCCTGGACATGACCAGGAAATTCCAAGTAAGTTGAATTTTTATTTATTTATCGCAAGTGGCTTATATTTTCAACAGGAGATGCACTCTTGTCAGGCCTCAATGATGGGTCTAGCACCCCACCCCAAATATCGGATCCCTTCACCGATCGGCTGGACAACATTTCGCTCCATCAAAGGCATCAGACGACCGAGCTTGAAAGACTCAAGGAGAAGCTCCGGGACGCCAACTCCCGCATCGACGCATTTTCGGCAACGAGCCTTCGGCAAAAGGACACGAACATAGCTGAGTTGGAGGAACAAGTGAAGATCCACAAGGCGACAATTTCGGACCTCCAGCAAAAGCAAGACCTTACGACCAAAGTCCTGGCCGCGTTGTCGGCACACATTGAACAGCTGGAGGATGCTGGAGACGCGGTAGATGGGGGGGATACGACCATCGCCGTCGAGCGAGGGCTGAACGCGATCAGAGGAGAGATGATCGATATGGAGCAGAGGATTGCGTCGGAGTACCAGGGGAGAAAGGCAGTCGACTTGGCCTCCAATATGGAGGTCATTATCAACGGCTTCATCGACGATGTCAACAAAGACCTTCAGGAAGGTCATCGTCGCACTACCAACATCTCCAATCGCCTTTCCGAACTTGAGCGCTGCAAGCTGGATGAGAGGATCGGCCGAGTGGAGGCACTCAGCTTTGAGTTTCTCACCGCTGCGTTTGCCCAGGCAAAGGGTAACAGGGGCGACTACGAGGAGAAGATGGAACGACGTCGGCAGGAAATGGACAGATTGGCGTCAGCTCCACTAATCCCCACCGCCGGTCCATCCAACACGAATCCTACCGCTGGCACATCGCGATCGGCTCCCAACACCATGACGGATCCTTCAACAATGCCTGCCCAACCCGAGGACGTCAACGCCGAGGACAAGTCGACTCGTCGCATTGCTCCCCTTCCCCGACGACGAAAGGAGCCTCAATCATCGGCTGGCGTGACCAGTGGGTTATCAGCACCACTCCCTTCAATGTCCGAAATGGAATCTACACTGAAGGTAGTGGTTGATATTCTGACGGCTACTGGGGATGACAGGTACTCCGCTCAGTTCCAGAAGGCGCCGACGAATGAGACGCCGACGCCGACAAGGCAAGAAGGGTCGGCCAACGATGTCGGCCCATCGTTGGAGCCCATCGCTGAAGCGGTCACTCCGAAGCCTCCCAGTTCCGATGCCATCAACTTGGAACAGGATGAGGCCCAAGAGGACCAAGCTGATTCAAAGGAGCCGGGGGCGGAGGAGGTCGAGCAGGCCGAGGGGGCTTGATCTTTTGCCGGCGGGCATGCCCCTTTATATATCATACATCATTTTGGGACAACCATGTTATTATTTTTTTGATGAAATTTATTGTCTTTTTTTGGGATGCCTTGGATGGGAAATGAGTCAAGGCAAATGGCGCCAATGAAACAAGTGGGTATCCGACGAAGCCCTAACCATATTCTAACCTTAGCCGATGAAGAAGGAAGCCTGACAAACGATTGTTTCAGATGAAGCCCTAATGGCCGACGAAACCTTGAGTCCGACGGAATAGTAACTAATCTACAATGACTAAGTCGCCTTTTTTCTCGGCCTTCCTCAGCCACGCTTCGGTGGATTCACAGATCCCCCGGATGTCTTTCTAGCTTTCGTCGGCTTCGTTTCACTGGTCTTTGCCACCTCGACTGGAAGCTTGCTTGGTGGCTTGGTAACCCTTTTTGATGAGCCAGGGGCCTCCTGTTCTGCCTTTCGTTTTCTTGTCTGCATTCCATCAACAGGCAAGGAGGTATTGGCTGGGCGCTTCGCCGGGCGATGAGTGTTAGGGGCTTCGTCGGATGACATGTTCAATGCAGCCGATGGCAACATCGCCGGCGACCCAGTAAACTCCGCAGGCCGAAGTAATGGGGCTGACTCTGGGGCATGCTGAATTACATCAGTCATTCTGGGGATATCTGGACCGACATTGTCATTGCCCGATGGTCCTCTAGCGGCAAGCTGCCGAAACGAATTGAAAAGATCTTTGAGACGGGGTGTAGAATATTTGGACATTGGTCCGACGGAACTATCGATATTCTTTTCCGGTAATGTGTAGACGTTTTTTGTCGGATTTATCTGGATGACTCCATCCATAGGTACTGCAGAACAAGTATCGGCGTCGGCCATTGATGAACCGACAGCACCGACAGACGAGGAACAAGGCAAGGTTGTTACGGAAAGATTGCTAGCCAGGCTCCTGGCAAAGGTGTCTTCCTTACTTGAGACGACAGCTTTTTGGATGTTATCTGCTCTTTCGTCGGAGGGAGAGGAAGTAGCATTGAACTGATTCGGAGCCGACGCTTGGTTTGTAGCTGATGCTTCGTCATCGTCGGTTGGGGCTATGTCCCTGGAAGCCAGAAGTGTATCGCCGATGCTGAGTCCGAGCTCATTGGCAGTCGCTCCTCCGATGGTACTGCCTCCAACATGTTCGGCACTACTGCCGCCGACGGTACCACCGTTTGCTTGGAATAGTCCTGAGGATTCTGCCCAGCCCCGAAACACTTGGAACTCAGTCTGGATCCGGTCCGGCGACCAGGATTTGTATTCCGGTAGCTTGTCAGTAAAGGTATTCCAGAGGGAATGGGGCTCCTCGGAGATTCCACTGGTGTTGTTTCCCTTGACTGGCTTATCACCGAACTGATTGATCTGCTCATCATCCGAAAAGGCAAAAAGGTCAACATCGTGAAAGTGAAAGTCTTCCCCACTGTCCATGTCAGGGTCCTCAACAACCTTCGGCTTTTTAATTGGTCGAGGCTTGATCTTTTCCTTCTGTATCGGTGGAGGGAGATCATCATCGGCAGCAATAAAGTGCACCGACGCCTTCGATTTCTTCTTCGGCCGACCTTTCGCAGTTGGTTGTTTCCCTGTTTTGCCAGTCGCAGGGGCAGCTATTGTCTTGCCTTTCTTCGGAGGCTCGGCCTTGACGATTTCACCAGCAAACATCACCGACTTCCACCAAAATGCTACGAGGCCCGACGATTGCCTTGCCAACCAAAATCGTAAAAGCTTTCGAACCTTAACAACAGTGAGATGTGACGGCTCCTTATCCATACACTCGTAATTGGGTAAATATTCGGCGGAAATGAAATCTTCAGGTGCCTTTATAACATTGGCCCATGGAACACGATGAGTTCCATCCTTGGTTGCGAGAGCTATCGGTGAATAAGGTAAGCTTCGAATGGTAGGATAACAGGAACATACCGTAATGGGCACCGAGGTAAGACCGAAGCAGTGCCTTTTGCCACTTGATCGTTGCTTCTCCCGTGAGATCCGAAGGCCACGTCGCTTCTTCGGGAAGTATCGGCTCTCCATCTTGATCCACCTCAAGTTCCATGAGGGCTCCTCTTGGCTGTAGATGTAGAATCGGCTGCTCTTCGGATGTTCTATATGCCCTCTCCAAATATTTGCCCCAGGTTCTATCCATTACAGGAGCATCATTAAACATATCCTTGTAGGCCGTGCCGCCTCCCAGCTCATTGTTAAAATCAAACCGTGCTGAGACGAGGCCCCCCTCAGTATCCATAGACCCCCAGTAGATAAGAACCCGTGCACCAAGCTGTTTGAAACATTTTTCGGCGAAGGCTTTGGCGAACTTTGGGGCATGCTTTACAGACATACTGTCACCAATAGATAAGCAGTCGGACTATCAATTAGAGTGATGAAATGGTACTGATTTTTCTCTTCTTCCGGCGGTCCCTCGGCATTCCATTTCGCCGCAGTAACCTTCAGCTCATTCAGCTCTTCATCATCCATGTTTCGTAAAACATGATTCAGCCCGGTCTGATAGCTACCAAATTTCACAGGCTGCCCACCGGCGAGTTCCACTTCTGCTTGCTTGATTTCTTCTTTCTTCAGCAAGGCAGCCACGGTCCGAAAGTTCCAATTGACGCCCCGAATTTTGTGTTGCTTCGGCTGTCGAACTCTGGCCTTGAGACTATACCATTGCCGCATTGCCTCAATACCGAAGTAAGCATTCAGCCAGTTTCCATTTAGGATCTACATACCTTCCAGAGACCCGAGACTTCTGAATCAGGAATGTCCCTCTTGGACTTCATCCTCCGAAATGTCTTGTCCAACACAGCGGTCCTTTGTTTGACACTTTTGTTGGCTTTGTAAAATGGAAGATAGTGGTTTAGAATTTCAATCTGCCACGTCTCCCAGACATACGGAGCTGCCGCAGTGTATTCGTTGGTTTGAACTTCTGGGTCAGAGAAGTCTTCCCCATCAGCCGAATCAGAAGCAATCGGTATCAGATAATTCGATGAGGATGTGGCCATTGGGTATTTATCCGAGGAGATGGTGATCCAGTAAAGAATAATGTTCTTGCCACGTCAAGAGAGATGAACCAAACAAACAAAGGCGCGGTTACTTGATTAGTCCATGTTGTTGCCAAAAGCAGAATGTTTTCAGTACAAGTTCAATGCAAAGCATTATTCGAACTGCTAATGAAAAGGCTTTCTTCGTACAGATCTGTCGTTGAACAGGTATTCTTATAAACAGCATCAAACGCCGTAGTAGCTACCCCCTGAAGTCCGAAGATCAGCCGTTATCAATCATTGAGACGAGACTTCTAACCCCTCCATCAGATGTTCAGATTGTTATATAAAGTATACGACATCTGAATCATGTTCCCAGAGCATCACAATGTCCACCAACAGGCGTCGCAATGTCATCGGCTCCTTGAAGCATCTAAACTTCGTCGAGAACCGCAGAGGCTTCCGACCAGTCACAGTTTTTCCTGCAAATGAGGTCTCACCCACTCCTTCACGGTCTCCCTCAAAGTCTCCAACCAAACGGCATACTGCGTTACCCCCAGTAGAGTTAAACTCTGAAGCAAATGACCAAGAATACAGGGAATTCATACCTAATGTATTTCCAAATCATGGAAGCAGTGTGGGTTGTTCAAGCTTTGAAGTAACACAGCTGACCCTTTGAACAGACAACTAACGATTATCTGAGAGACTGGGAGAAACGTCGTCGGATTTATATTGATGAGGTACTTCGGAGGGAAGCACCGCCAGAAGGCTTGACTTGTGAAACATGTCAAATCCGTGTGGCAACCTGGAGATGTAGCTGTTGTTTGGGCAGTCCAGTATTATGTACTGACTGTTGCCGGACTACTCATAGACGACATCCTTTTCATAGAATTGAATACTGGACGGGAGATTACTTCTCACCATCTTGGTTATGGAAGGCCGGATCAATTTTACATCTTGGCCATAACGGTGTACCCTGTCCCGGGAAACGATGGGATGCGTCGGATGCAGATTCCATTAACTGCGAAAGCTGGGGCCATAGGGGAACTCAGGCCGAGCAATTGGAAGAGCCGACAATACCCGACGACGAAGAGGTAGACTATGAAGATATTGCCGACGAGACTTCCCGGGGCCTTTACAATGACACCGAAGTTCCTGATCCTCCGGTATCCATGATTGATGGACATCGAGTATTTACCTACGTCCATACCAATGGCGTTCATCAGCTTCCGACGTCTTTTTGCACATGTGCCAGTGCACCATCCGAAGAAATACAGCTTTTAAGGATGGGTCTCTTTCCATCCACCTCCGATACTCCTCGAACGGCCTTTTCATTTCAGGTGCTTGATGACTACCTTTTGGAAAACCTCGAATGCAAAACTTCGGCACTTCATTACTTCTCAAAGCTTCGGCGGATGACATGCAAAGCATTTCCAAATCTGGTGAAGGTATGTTTTCTCCTTTAAAGTTTTGGCTGGCACTTACCCTGTTTTAGGATAGATACTGTGAGTTGTTGCGAGCTAGCCGGCAATGGAGGGTTATCAAGGAATACAAGTGGTTTGGCTTTGGGCACAAAGCCGAAGATCCAAAAACTGGTGACTTGGCTCTGTTTTGCGCCGCATGTCCACAGCCTGGAATAAATCTTCCTGATAATTGGAAGGACGACCCGGAACAATGGCCATATACCCGGGGGTTTGTCCTCGATGGCAATTTCACATGTAATCACAAAGCTCAAAGGCACCCCGAAGACGATGTCTGGTTAAAGTCCGGTCAGGGATATATGGTAGAAAGAAGCCGATATGCAAACCATCTGGCCACGGCTCCCGAGATTAAAGAAGTGAGGTTACCCTAACCCTACAACTGTTTCGGCAGCTGATGAACAACAGAAACCGACTTGCAATGAACATCACGCCGTGAACGACAAATCAAGAATTCATAAAGGTTGTGATTCCACTGGCCTTGGCGCCGCCGCTTGCCTAAGGCATGGCTGCTATTGTCCGGGTGCTGTGGTCGATTTCCAGAAAGGAGAAAGGTAAGTTTCGGCTGTTTGTCGGATGACGTTACATTGCTCCATGGCATATCAGACAGATGAATATCGACTACGCGTTCTGCGAGGCGTTGAAGATCACTGGTGCATCAGAGGCCCCCCGATGCATTGTTGTCTATGATGTTAACTGCCAGTACTTTGTAAACTTCCGAAAGCGGGTGGAAAAATCTCCGTTTCTCGAGGTTCATCCCGGGCTAATCATAATTCCGGGTATCGGCCTATTCCATATTCATGGACATCAGCTTGTTTGTCTTGCGAGGTTCTCACCGACCTTTATTATCGGTGGAGGACAATCAGATGGTGAAATACTGGAGACATTATGGTCCACTCTCAACCACGTCGGCAGAATATCAAGGACCATGACCCTTGCTCATCGGACGGAGGTTCTTGATGCCCACATGGGTGACAACAACTGGAAGAAACTGGTTAACATGGTATCGTCGCTTTGTAAACGATGGAAGCGAATTCAGAAGGCACTTCCCGAAGCCGAAGCAGAGTTGAAAAAGCTCTCAGAGACGGCCTCCGAAGAGCAGTTGGAAGATTGGGATTCACAGGACAACGACGCACAAGCTCGCCGAATTTTCGATCCCTCGGCAATGGATATATATGAAGCCAAAGCCCCGAAATGTTTGTCGCCCTTGTTTAACCCAGGGTTAAGGTTAACTAATGGTAATAACAGTGCCGACGCAGAAGGAGGTACAGGCTGAGTTCATGGCACAAGAACAAGGTCTTCGGCAAAATGTGGGACTCTCGCTTTGGGTTGGCACGGGGATTAAACTTCAAGAAGCCCAGTATGTTGCTGATTAAAATGACTAACATGATACGCTAACCCTAAAATAAGGCTTACGCTTAGCCGATTCGCCAGGATGATGGGGAGGAAGCCGACGTCAGAGCAGAAGCTAGAGCTCGCACGTCGTCGGCAGAGATTTGTGAAGGGGCTGGACGCATTTGAGCAAGAGGCGGTAACGTTGTTTCCAGAGATAAATCTTTCCGATGGGTTTTTAGTCCCACCGACGATGGATGAGTATGAGCATGACGAGGACTTTGAGCAATTACAGGTCAACCCACCGCAGAATGATAATGGCCTCCCCGAATACAGAGAGATCATCGTACCTTCTAGCTTTGCAACTCTCCCTCAAACTATGAAGGGGGCTCGCCTATGAGAAATTGACTTGCGGGTTGCGCAAGCCAATGATGCACTCGCATCTATTCGGCTGGACATCGGGCACAAGTCATTCATTTACCGAAAAAAGATCAACACCGAAGAAAGCAAGAAGGGAAAGACCCGGTCCTATGATCAAGTCAATGCCATTGACAGAAATTTGGCTTATCACCTCCGAGTTTATGGTCAGGCCCGATGGGCCTTACAGCGTCTAGCTGTGTCGGAAGACATTTTATCACGTTTCAAGGAAATCAAAAAGGCTGATACTCATCTGCTTCCGAATATATCTCACCCCAATAAACCCGGCTTTAGGAACAAAGATATCCCCTGGTTTTGGGGTTTCAATATACATGGCGATTCAGAGAATGACATGCATATGGAAGAACGTAAGTGATCTCATTCGTTAAATATTGTCATTCATCTGCTATGTACTTCGGCAGTATATCGGGTGAACTATCTTCAGACCAAAGCGAGATATCACCGATGGCTGGAGGAATCGAAGTTGGTTCCGATGGAAATGGCATGGACAATGCGGTATTTTACGAAGCGGGCAACGTATTGGGAAGATCTGAGGGATCTAAGCGCCGATGGTAAGCGCTGCTATGCCTCCCGCCAAGCCGCCATGTGGCGAGGTTTCCACGTGCAGGCGTTATCGGAATGTCAACTTTCCGGCGCTATTTAAGGTTATTGTTATATGTTTGTCGGCTTCTATACCATCGATGAAGCACAGCATTAGATTGTCTTATCTCAACATGCTCTTCACTCCCCGCCAACTGGAGGCCATGGAACGAACCCGCCCCATGCAGATGTTAGTATACATGATCAGTTCTCGTTGCCGAGCTGCCACCAAGGCATGGAAGGAACAGCCGAATATGTCTGAAAATGAAAAGGAGATATGGCTCTCCCTGTTCAGGGGGGAGCTGGTAAGTCCGAAGGATCTTGCACCGCTCAAGGCTAAATACATAACAGGATTTCATTCAGAAGGCGCTCGGATCGCATGCCATCGAGGAGTTCACGTATGACATCCCGATGTTCCTCCAGGCTTGTGTGAGGGAGTCTGGCCCGCCTGATATTGACTGGGTGGTTGATCAAACTTCGCCGGATTGCTTAGTTCCAGTCTACCTCGACGATTGGTGGATGGAAAAAGATATTCAGGATCGAGTTGGAAAAGAACGGGATTGGAATGACCTGGAAACATTTGGCGTGGCCTTGCATGCCGATATGGTAAGTAAACGGCTTATTCCCGATGGACGTTTATCATGTTAGTTGCAGCTCTCCCAAAACTACCACACGGGTGGAGATTTGCCTCTTTCATCGGCAACTCCCGAAATCGAGCGGATGAAGAACCTTCGGGAGAGCATTGCCCGAGGGAGAAAGACCTTGAAAGCTGAATTGGATCGCATTTATGACAGGCTCCATGACCTCGAGGATCGGCTTGAGAATTCAACGAAGTCAATCCTGGTGATGGAGCATGAGTGGAGGGATGGCTGGTCTATCAGATATGCCGACAAGCTGTTCGAGGAGGATGCAGTTGACGAAGATTCCGATGAGGGGCATACCGACGCCAAGTCCATGTCAGTGGCCCCCCCAATGTCGGCCCAAGCTGGGACCTCACGGACCCCCATGGCATCAGCATCCAGGCAGGCCCACAGCGCCGAAATGACCGCACCAACATCTCGGCCCAGGAAACCAGCTCCCCCAACAATGCCGGTGACATCTACGGCCGATCATATCTCTCGCCCCATCACGCCAATTCCTTCCTATTCTGGAGGCTCAGACTTCAAACCTCTTCGTCATATCAAACTCACAGGTCGACGAGAGTTGGACAGCCGTCACCTATCGTCGTCGGGAGTGCCGGGAGAGTTTGAATGCATTTTTTCACAATTTTAAATCATGAAATTTGTATCTAGCATTCAAGTGGTAAAAGGAAGCCACTATGTTGAATACGCAACATCGCCTTGACCCTATCCGGCTCGTCCAGAGACAGCCATCTCTTAAACACCTCTTCAGACATCATGACCACATGTGGAACACCCCCCAAACGTTCAGAGACCCTTTCTCTCATAAAGAAAGCAAGGCAGTATCGGTCTGTGTCCGTTCTCGATACTCCGTGCCTTACCGCCTTCCCAAGAATTGACAGAACTGTTCCGGAACCATACCGAAATCTAATCCCGATACCAAGTAACTCCGCCCGAAGGTCGGGGTCAACATTGGAGGACAGATTAACCAAAAGGTCGTACATCCAATCTGCATTCTGACCATCCCGATGGAGAGGGGTTTCTCTTTCACTAATTACCGACAGACCCGTGAAGGCAGTTCCCCAAACTTTCATGATCCGTTTCAAACAATCCTTATCAGACGTCACTGATGATTGAGGACGGAGACATCGAAGCAGTGCTCCTCGGCCCCCGAAATGCTGCTCCGGGTGAATGACACTCATAATGCCACCAATAATTGCTTGGAAATCGATTATCTTCCAAAGGAACCGTTCGCCGGCTCCATTATCTTCCTTCAAAGCCGCCGATGCATGTAACGAACTTCCGTCGTGCTGGGTGCTGTTCAGAAAGAAATAACCCGAGATTGACTTTGGACACTTACCCCATGCCCAGCTTGATACCATAACGGCACGAGATTGACAATACCTGGAGGGTACTTGCAAAAGCATATATTCCGATAATATCTCGGATCGCTCCTCCAGTTGCCATTGCTTTTGTCAGGTACCTGCAGCAAGGGGTGAAGTAATTCCACAGCCGTTCGGATTTGAGCCTCAATTACAATTAGTCAATTGGTAATGACAGGCTGATTTTAATTACCTGTAGTTCTTCCGACAAAATCCCCGGAAGATACCAGGCGAGGATATGCCCCATTCGGTCATTGACTCTTGTAGGGTTTCCCTCGACGACATCAATGTGCTCCGGAAATGCGGGAGGGAACTTGGAAGCAATGGCCGTCTCCATAAGAATGCAAGTGCCTGGTACAGAAGAGTGAGTCCATTTTTGCCCTCGACTGAGTCCATGGTAACACGTACCCATTGGCTGCTTTCCAATGACGCCGATATAATCGTCAATGTCCCAGTTGACCACGATTGGCGGGTTTGTCCAGGCTTCGGCGATCACGGCAATAGCTCGTTCACAGTGGGTAACGAGTCCCTGAGACAATGAATCGGCGGGATAATCATTCGGAAAGTCAAACAATTTGTGCCGAAGACGACCGGCAAGGTAGGTGGAGACGTCGTCGGTGACTGCCTCCAATGCCGTCAACTGCTCCTCCATGTCGTTGAGTGGCGAGCTTTCAATGCAAATAAATTGTCTTATATACAGCATGCCTCATGCTATCCATGCATCCAGGGTGGCTGTCACATGTCCGGCTATTATCTATTACCCAAAACGAATTCAACCGATTAATGGGAATTCGGGCCGATATGGATATATTGATGTATGGATGAGATGCTACTGACGGTATTTGCAACGTGTATCAAATTTTGTGCCAGAGGCGATGTCATCGGACCAAATTACATCATACCGTTCGTTTCGGCTGGACAGGGATGGTTAGGGTTAGGGTTCCGGCAGTCCCGGCATTTGTTACGCCGAGCATTGGGCCCAACTGCAATATAGCCTAATTAAATATTGGGCCCAACAATGCAAGATAGCTTAATTAATAGCTTTGGAATATTGGGCCCAATGGGCCCAATTTGTTTTGTGTATCCCTCATTGGGCCCAATTATGCTTCTCATAGCTTTGTTACCTTGGCCCCAACAATGCGTGCTTAACGTCTCACAGACATTGGGCCAAACTAGGGCCAAATAGTGCCAACTATGATTGGGCCCATTGGGGTAGCCCTATGGTCCATTGAACAATTGACCATGTGAACTACTATCCTTCCATTGGGCAGCTACTGAATGCCCTGCCCAGTGGCCGCTGCTTTCATGTTGTTGGTTGAACGGTTGCTGGTTTCGTTCATGAGGACCGTGCTCGTTCCTTGTCCTGGAGTGGACCCTTTCAGAGACACCCCAGCATCAATCTGTATGGTACTCATTCAAGATCTCGCCCCGAAACAGGTTGCAGACTTCTACTTGCTCTGACGGACCGAAATCATATATACCGCTCTGCGAAGGGTTGCTGTAAGATGAAAGTCGCCGTGCTCGGGAACCCTCAAGTTTTTCTTTTAGCCCTCGTTATCCTGGAGTATAAAGCTCTCCGACCAAGTTCTCAATCCGCCCTATACCAGCCGCTAAAATAATCCGAGCCATGTTTCCGAGTCAAGTCGAACAACGAGAATCGGAACGGGTACTGTCCTGTATCCCACATTTTTCGGACGCTAATGCATTGCTCAGAGCAACGACAGCGATGGTTCTCAAAGTTTGTTGCCAAGAGTCCCCAAGAGGACACCTATGGCGTGTCAGTTTTGTAGAGGTCTCGCTCTTTTCACTCATAGTATCCTGACACAACTAATTATTATAACAGGGCGGAAATTGAAATGCGACGGAATCCGACCATCTTGCTCCAATTGCGAGTGCAGGGAATTCTATAAAAGGGAAAAAGCCCATGACTCTCAACACTGTATGTTCACTCTTCCCTCCGCATGCTTCCACCTCATGAGGAATAAGCAATCATCTCAACTCTATGGATGATTGTTCTCTCCATTTTACCCTCAGATTTAGTCCGAACTGGGACCATCCTACTCGGCACTCTGATTTTCGTCATGAAGGTCACGCACTACTTCCGTCCACGCACCCTCATTCAAACATTGCAACTTCGGCTTCTTTCCTTGGAAGAGAAACTCCAAAACAACATCGATACCGGCATTATGGCTCAATCCGATGAAATTTTTACGGCCCAAATTGAGAGGGACATGGGAAGGTGAGCATCAATGTCGCGTTTCCTGAATACGACATCGATGTTCACCACGACGCGTTCTTTGTAGAATTCGATACAGGATTTTTGAGCTTCAAGAAAGGACGCTATTGACGTCTGGAGGAATTCTACAGGAGATAAAGGCTGTCTGCAAAGGTCATTCACTCAACATTATGGAATGCGAATGGGATGTTGAAGCCCTAGAAAGGGACATCGAGGTGCGCTCGTCCAAAGTTCTTTTTTTTTTTTTTACGATTTGACATAAGTCATACAGATCAATCGTGCAATGATTCTGAAGAACCGCTATTATTCGTGGAGGTGATGAGCAGACGATTGCGCACCTGAAGCTCCACTACCTCTCCATTTGACTCCTTTTTCATTGCTATGTTCCGTCGTTGTCTCCGCTGTTCCCCTTCCTCAGGCTTCTCTATGTATTTTCACAGCCATTTTCGGTTATCCTGCGCTGAACAATGTAAATGACACGATCATATAGGAATTGAAGAAATTGACCTCATCGGGAATGGGAACATGCTTTTATGAATTATCTACGGGGCCTCCGAGCTTCGCGAAGCCTAGGATGCCCCTGACATCTGAAGGAATTTTACAGAAATCATCCGAATACGAATTCTCTCTCTCACTTGGACATTTCGACCTGAAAGTCATATACAAGCCGCTGTTTACCTTGAAGTGTTGTCAAATTAGGTGGTGGCTGAACTTGTTTTCTTCCCCGCCATCTTCAAGACGTTTGTTAGAAGCCCGCCCTGCGTTATGGCAGCTGATCCATTAGAAGCCTTCGCGTTGACTAGGGGATGAATTTCCTGCGTGGGGTGGTTAGGGGAAAGGGGGCTCGGTGAGAGAGGCGAAAGTCGGCGGGTGATAACGATGGGAGAAGGTGACTGTCCATCAGCAAGATAACATCTGACTAGGGGAGCTAGAAACACTAGAAAACACTAGAAACTACTAGGTGTCCTAGAAATGCTAGTACTAGAATATTTTTTTTCCCTAGTATTTCCTAGCATGTCTAGTAACTGTGACTTTTTCTAGTCATTTTCTAGTCACTTTCTAGTCATTATGCAGAAGTGTCTATCACCCATGCAATCTTTAATGCAGACTGTGCAAAGAAAAATATGTTCTCATGGGGGTCACTTATTTATGTAGTAAGCCGCAGAAGATAAAAGATGTATTCCAGAGCAGTCCTAATGAGGATCCGGAACAATGGTAGTCAAACAAAAAGAATAGCATTATATGCACCCACTCATCCCCTTCATCCCTGGCTTCTCCTCAACCTCAACGGTGAATATTTGCATTCCCGACGCAGCACCTTCGGGAAGGTCCCTCCCCCGGGCCCTCCAGGACGGCATTGATTGGATATGTACGTTGACAGCGCATTCCGTGAATGCCTGATTCACCTCCTGCATAGACTTACCAGGAAAATATTGGTTACCACTGAGAGAAGCGATGAGAACCTTCAAGCTTCGAGTTTTGTGAGCTGAGCGCTGAACTTTTGAAACGTTGAGGCTTTGAAGTTCAATTGCCCGGCCCTCACGAGAATGGTGCAATTACACAATCACGTGAGTTTTGGTTGAAATCCACGAACGGGAATTTCTTCAGCGTTCCTCTCGTTCCCTTTGTTCCCTCTTCCACTTCCTATCTCTCAGGTCTCAACGTTCAACTCCTCCTCGTTTTACCTAATGGTCTACCCTCGTGCCTCACACTCAGTCATTTATCTCCCCAATGCCTCCGCTCTTCCCCTACAAAATGCACTTGTCGTAAACCAGTTCGCAGACGGACGTCAATTTCACAGAAGGTTTTAGCGGAAATATGGGGATCCAAACGCACGTTGACGCTGGCGGTAAGAATCGTGAAAGGGAAGGTTGAGCTGACGATGAATCTGCACTCTGTTCAACCGAGGGCAAGTGTGGGGTACAGAGACGTTCAGGTGGGGCTTTGGTGAGTACCAACTTCGCTGCGCGCCCTGTGTCACGTCAGCAGTTAGCTGAACTTGCTGACTTACATGAACACACATAGGGACCCGTTTTTTCTTGCCCATCTTTCGGCCTCGTGAGGAGCAGACCTCCACCTTCCCGATAAACCCCTAGGCGTTCGTAAAGGGAAGCAGGGGATCATGCCCGACGTCGGGCAACAATGCCACCCATCAGTAAGTGTCAGGAGAATCGTACTTTTTCGTTGACTTACCGCTTGCATGTGTAGACTGCATCTTGTCAATGTCGTCTACGGCGTCCGCGATGGATGCCATTCACTCAGATAGATGCCAAACAAGGTCAGTACGTGCCTCTGCTATTGTAATTGAGACTACACACTGACACCCTGCTTTTCGAAGGTTCGCTTTGCGGATGCCCATATGTCTCGAGCGTTGAAATGAGCAGTAGCGATGATTAGGGGCTCTGGCGGCTGTTACATTTGTAGATCCACCCCTCTTAAATACTATAGTTGTCATTTGTTCATTGAATCAATTATACTACCATCTATTATAAAAATTTCGCCGTGCAAGAGTGTCCTACTAGCGGCACTAAGATTTTGACTGTTTGACTAGAATAAGTACAAAATGCTAGCCCTAGTTGCCCCACCTTCCTAGTTGAGCAACTAGAATCGGATAAGTTTGTTAGCCCTAGTTTGGTAAACTAGGACACTAGAAATGACTAGAGGTGCTAGAAATACTAGAATTAGTATTTCTAGACAGATGCAGTCTTGCTGATGTCCAAAAGGCAAGAAAAGCCGAAAAGGATCGGAGACATCATGCATCAGTCCGATGCCCTGGCATCGCAGCAAGGAGCATCGATCTTGGAGAATCACGGCTAATAGGTGGCATGGAGAGCGTTAAACGGTGGGAGTCGGGCGGTCATAACGATAGGAATCCCGGGCCCCTGTAGAGGGAACGACGGGATTGAGGTTTTAATAGAGCTCATTCCGCAACGCGGGCGCTCATACTCCTAAGTCCAGATGCACTCAAGTAAGCGATCTAGGTTCCAGCCCAATTCAGAATTCCGCCTCTGACGCGAGGCTGGTCCACTACTCCTCCCCTTTTTCCGTGTCTGGTCTTTCCTTCATTTCGTGAATTTGACTTGCAGCAAAAGAATTCAAGACGCAACGAACGGTGTATGATATGGTTGTTGTGAGCTCGAATGCTGGAATTTATCGGGGTTGGAGAGCCTAGTAGGTGGGAAGAGAAGACGCAGACAGGGCCGTTGCCATCGGTCCAGGAGGCTGAGGTAGGATACTTAAGTAGATTCAAAACATCATGATGTCAGCATCCTTAAAGGGAGCCAGACGCGATTTGTATCGTTTCACTGGGGCCAAAGAAAACCTCTAGCGTGGCGGCCCTTGATACTCTGGATATCGACGCAACCTTAACGAGGTAGAACAAGACCATGCTGAGCTGTTCTTTCTGAGCACCTTTTCAGCCTGGTTGACTACATCACCTCTTTCTACCTTGCTCGTTCCCACCCTCTCCTTCCTCTTTCTCTTCATACGGCGACTCCTCCTAGGAGGTCATTCACAGTCTGTAGTACATCTTGACGTTAGATCGCACTACGAGGATAATAAAATGTCGCATATATTTACCATATCTTGGTCACCAACCCCCTGCACGATCTCAGGACTAAGACGAAGATAAGTCCAAGTGGATTTGGGTATCGAAAATCGTAGATGGGTATTTGTGAATGCGAGGGTATAAGAAAAGAAGTAACGACGCGTAAACCTACAAACTAAACATGGGCAACCTCTTCCCGACAAAATACGACCAATACAACGGCGCAACATCACCACTCGGCAACCCCGAAATATTCCCCGTCATCATGCCCAACGCCCAATCGCTATAAAACACCGCCAATATCCCAAACGCCGCCAAGCCCCATATTAGACCGCCTACAGCGATCTTGTATACGATCCCCGGGGAACTGAGGTGGAAGAGGGTGTAGATGGACCCGAGGAGGTAGGTGATTATGCCGATGCCGACGATGGTGTAGAAGCTTGCTGTTAGTTTGGGTATGCCGGCGTGCCCGTGCCCGAATTTGTGGATTAGGGACATGAGCCCGATTATTCCTGCGAGCATTCCTGGGATGTCTGTAGGGCAGGGGAATGGGGTGAGTGGTGAGGAAGGAGAAGGAAGAGGAAGGGGAAGGGACGAACAGAGGAGTATCCACCACGAAGCTGATTTTAGAGGGAGAGCGTGGATGGGTTGTTGGTCTCCCGAAGAAGGTAGATTTTGAACGGGTGTAACACCCACCACCGTCTCCTTTTCGTCCTTTCCATCAGAAAACGATATTGGTCTTCCCACCTCCACATTCACATTCCCAACAACCTCCCCACTCCCCAGGCGCCTCCTCATCAAAATCGCGACATGAACAGCCGTAACCCCATTCAAAAGCGACACATCTAGCTTCCACACAGCAATAACCAACAACTGCCACGTATTCCTACACCGCAAGATCGTCACTATCGACAAAGCGATGGTCACTGCCAGCCCGACGATTCCCAATACCAAGTCGAGCTGGGAGTAGTGGATGCGGGAGAAGGGCCAGAGGGGCTTGCGCCCGAACCAGAGGCAGAGGATGGTGTAGTATGTGAGGATGTGGGAGGTGAAGCCGAGGGCGCCGTAGGGGAGGGAGTAGCAGTGGATTTCGGTGGTGAGGCCTAGGGAGGATTGGGCGAGGGAGGTTAGTTGGGTGTCGGGTGGGGTCATGGTAAGGTTTTTCCACTAAATTGTGGGAGGGGTATAGAGCGAAAGACGCTCATGACCATTAGTGCAAGTGTGATTCGTTAAAGTGTGATTCGTTATCGTGATTTGCAATGCTCGACGCAGCTTTCATGGTGTTTGTTTGAAAGGTGGACGCCAAATACTTAGCACGACGGAATGAAGCCGAGCTCGTGGTAGACGTCTAGACGCTTGTACCAATGAGTGTTGTAAAAGTCCTCTTCTGCCACGTGTTGGGATTCCGAGTTATAATTTAAAAAGTGATTGCAGTGTGAATCTAACAAGCGTCGTGAAAGATTGTCCGAGTCATGTTACGTCGAGTCGCCAGATGGGCTCGTCGTCGTCAGATGTGCTCAAAGAGGTGCAGAAAAGAACAAAACCGCCAAAAAACAGAACTGAGAGGCACAATTTGACATCGTGGCGAAAGGGCGTCAAAGTAGGTTGTTCAAACTTGTTGTTTTCCGGGAAAAACACAAGAGGAGCGGAGATTGAAATGAGTAGAGTCAGATCGGTTCCGACCGTAGTAGATAAAGAGCTTGCTTTGTCGTCTTGGTCTCTCTCTTACTTTGTTCCCCCTTTTACAACCAGATCAATATAACGTCACTTTTCGTTCAAGTCGTAGACAGCGATGTCAGACGACGACATCCAATTCCTGGGCTCAAAGCCTGTCGAAAGAGCCGCCATGAAGAATGCCCACCGCCCTGTTACGGGTGAGATTCCCTTCCTTCTCATTCAGCTTCAGTTTCTTCTATAGGGCTCATCTCTGTTAGGAATCGGGCTTCACATTGAGAGATCGAGCAATACCCCAGCATATGGGATGGTATTCCGCAGAGCTAGCACGAGCGTCATTCACATTGGTCGGAGACCAGGAACTGATCCAGAACGAAGGTCTCAAGATATCGAGGATGGGAACGCCATGTTCCGATGCGCCGTCGTCAGTCGTAAGCATGCAAAGATCGCACTTTCCGACAGCGGCCATGTACGTTTAACTCTGCCTGAAGGTCTAATTCTTATCGTCTTGTCTTATTTTCACTTACAGGCCTACCTTATCGATTTGGGCTCGCACCATGGAACTCACGTTCGCAAGCAGGGTGAAGGGACTTCCAAGATCCTTAAGCCTGAGACACCTGCACTGCTTGCTGACGGCGATGTCGTCACTTTTGGCAAGGCAGTGGGCAAGGGTGAGGAATGTGTGCGGCCCATCACGGCAAGGGTGGAACTTCTATATGGCGCCCAGGCCCAGTCATCCATCAAGCCTCTAGTCGTCCCTTCCTCCTCCGTCAACTCCTCCCCTTTGTCTTCGTCGGACCGATCAAGCAATAAGACCACAGGACGTTACGGCGTCCATTCCTCCCCTTCATCGTCCGATGACTCATCCGCGCCCAACTCTGACCAATATTCAGACATTGAAGAGATTCCTGCACCAGCATCCGCAGTGAAAGTAGCGTCCCCCGAGCACGACGATGGGCACATTGACCGTGCTTTTGAGGTGCTGAAACATCTTTTACCCCCTTCACATACGCCATGCACTCCTATCCGAGATCGATCGCCCGCAATCGAGCTATTTGATTCCTCCTCGCGAACGCGCTGGCCAACTCTTCCTCCACACCCCAACCTCCCGTCCCGTTGGCCAACCCCTCCTCCCCTCAAATCCTCGTCTCCAAGCTACTTTCAGCACTCTCCACCTTATAGTCCTCGTTCGCTGAGCTGGCCCGACTCGCCAAGCCCACCCTTTTCCAACTACGATCCTGTTGGCTTTGATGCGTCCCAGCATGACATTTTCGAAGCAGCGAGTAATAGGTCTTGTTTGTCCTCGCCTATGGATCTCGCCAGTCCGTCTCCTGGACCCCTCATCTCGGTTCTTCCTCCTGCAGAACCATCGATGGTTGGGGCGTGGCCGGCGTCTCGCTCCTCTGTCTCCAGTGCCCCTGGCACACCTGAGCCAGAGTCCCATTCTACGAACCAACCTGAATCTCTCAGTGTATCGTCGGAACAGGTTCAGAGTCTTGGAGAACAGAAGGAGGTCGTGGTTTCTGAAGCTTCAGAAAGCCATGAGCAGGTTGCTGCTGCTGTTGAGCCTGCGGCATCGTTGGCTGAAAGTGACGATCTCTATGCGCCTGCCAAGGCTCCTGAAGAAGTCATCAAGCAACCTGAACCCGCAGCAGCAGGGTTCATGCTTATGTGTAAGGTTGGGCCTATCGTTGCTGAGCTAAATGCTCTGAAGACAAATCTACATAATCTTCAGGTATTCTATTCCTTTCTTCTTCACATCTCCATCCTCTGACAACAATTTTTCAAAAATCAGAACGACGTAACAGCGCTGCAGAAACAACGATGCAAGCCTCGACCACGGTTCAACACCGACACCATCCACACCCTCGAAGAAAAGGTCTCGGATTTCGACGACCGGCTTGTGGACGTTGACGCCAAATACATTACGTTGGCTGATCAAGTGGAGGGGATGATGCATATTGATATACCGGATCTGCTGTCGCAGATTGAGGCGCTGCAGGACCAGGCGGAGAATGTCACGCATGTTGATATTGCGGATTTGCAGGATCAGGTGGATGTGCTTGAGGAGGGTCTAGCTGCGTTGCGCTCTGAGAATGAGAAGATGAACAAGGAGAGGGAAAAGGAGGAAGTGAAACTGAAGAGGGAGGAGGAAATGCCTTTTGAGGAGAGGGATGATGTGAAGAGTTGTTTGCAGACTATGAGGGATATGATTGATGGTATGTATCGAGATCCCACCCTTTTCTCTTGTAGGTGAATGACTGAACTGACGTTTGGATTGCACAGAAATACGAAATCTTCGAGAACGGACGGAGAAGCAGACGACGGCGGATCTTGAAGCTGTACGAAAGATACGGGATGAGATGGTTACTTGTCGTGCGGAAACGTCCTCATTTGCGGATGAGGTTGCGGTTTATTGGGATGAGACGTCTTGCTATCGGAATGACGCGGATGATTATCGGGCTGACGCTGAGGCCTGTCGGGATGATGTGATGGCTTATAGGGATGAAATGAGGTCTTGTCGGGATGAGGTGATAGCTCACCGGGATGAGGCGAGGGGTTTTAGGAATGAGACGATGGCGCAGCGGGATGAGACGATGGGCTATTGTAACAAGACGTTGGCGAATATCGCTGCTCGGGAAGAGGTGGCGGCCCAGAACACTAACACGGCGGTAGCTGCTGCAGAGGTATGTCCCTTTGATTCTTGCTGTACTAACATCGTTGACCGTCCTCAGACTACACCCGTTCTTACGTCGTTGAAGCGGAAGCGCGATGATACGGACGAGAACGAGGTTGGGGATGAGGTCCAGAGTGACGAGGGGACGGTGAATACCATTGGGCCAGATGGGGATGTGGTGATGAAGGAGGATGCTGCTGCTGCTGCTCCTCTGCCCAATTCATCTTCATTCACGTCTAAACAACCCACGCCTGCAGACGGTCCACGGCGTCCCAGGAAGCGCGCGCGAAAATTTGCAAAGGCATTCGTGCAGACCGCTACTGCTGTTACGTTGGGCGCTGTGGTTACTTGGTCGGCGTTGGCTTTTAGCTGAGCCCCTCTCAAACCCCACAAAGTTGGGCTGCACTTGCCACGAGAAGAATAGTTTGTTGTATGTATGTTTTAGGTTTTACTATGCGAGTATGTTGTAATACTATTGTACTTACGAGTTGTATGTTTCAATGCAAATTTTATGGGTTTCACTGTCCACAAGGAAGTCGATTGATGGAAATTTCATAGTAAAGTGGGGGTAGATATGATACATCAATAGAAATACAGCGAGATACTACGTAAGAAGCACGGCAGCGATAGTGAGAGAATTAGGGGGAGCCTGAGAGTCAAGAACCATCAGAGGTTCGCTGATCGTTTGCTCCATCTTGAACATTGGCCTGCCTGCTCCTCTCCATCTTCTCCTTTGTGAGATAGTATACAGAAATCAAAGGATGAAACCCCCTCGTTGGATCTTGCGGTTCCCAAATCCGACTCGTTGTAGATGATGATAGGGTCGGATCCGGATCACATTGATGTTCTTGGTCTGCGTCTGAGGAGCTTGAGAAAACTGACAAGACTTTCTTGCGGCATTGCTCGAATATGCCGGTTTTCCGACGCCCTGCGTGGTCTGACACCTCCACATCGTCGAAAGGCCTTGTTAGCTGAACTGCATCGTCGCTCGGATTATCGTCATTCCCTCCGCCGAGCCCAGGACTTTGCCGTTGTTCCCACTGTCGTAGAACATGGAGATAAACATCAGATTCAAGTATATCCACGAGCTTTCGTTCGATTTCCTGGTCAGATCCAAAGCCGAACTTGTGCATGGCGTGAATAACCTGTCGGTCGAGCTTGCGTCGGTCAAGTGGTTGACAAACATGAAGATGGTTGGAAGCAGGACCGCTGAACCCATGGACCATCCACGGATGGCAGGTCACTTCCGACAGAGAAGCCCGCTTCTCCCGAGATACTTTCAACATCCGAGAAAGAAGGTCCTTGCATTCTTTCATCCGGCTTTGTGAGTTGGACAATGACTTCGCAAGAGAAAAAGAAAAGACTCACGAGGACTCAACGAGGCTGGAAACTTCAAGCTGCCTCGCTTCATTTTGGCCTGCAACGCAGCGGGGTTTGCATCGTCCCAAGGGACGCTACCACAGACCATAGTATAGAGTACCACCCCAAAACTCCAAACATCCACCTCAGGCCCAGTATAAGGCGCAGCGTTCAAGAGCTCAGGGGCCGGGAAATACGAAGAACCGCAGAATGTCGAGAGGTGATCATTGGGGTTGTACAAGTTGGAAAGACCAAAATCAGTAATTTTAACCTTCCCACTTGGTGAGATCAGGATATTCTCGAGTTTGAGGTCTGCATGAGAGAAAAAATTAGTAACGAACAAAGACACGAGTATAATGTACCTCGATGAACAATATTATTCATGTGGCAATACTCGAGAGCGCTTCCAATCTGACGCGCAACTTTCCTAGCCAAGCGCTCGCTAAAGCGACCATGGGTTATGATGTAGTCAAGCAGCTGGACACTATCCTGTGCGTGTTCAAAGACCAGATAATGGTGGTGATTATCGACCACTTTCTCAAGCATTTCGCAGATATATGGGTGATGAAGCAGGTTGAGAAGAGCGGCTTCGCGAAGAATGCGCTTTTCTCTTGTCATCTCATGAGAGGCCAGGCGAGAGGCAATGGGCGATAGGTCGACCCCTTCTACCTCAACAGGAGGGTAGAATCGAGGCACAATCTTGATAACAACCTGGAAAAGTGTGAGCTCTCTTCTAATTACTAGGCAGCGGAACTCAAGACACACCTTATCTCCAGTGACCTTATGAGTGCCGAGGATTTCCTTTCCCGTATTTCCAAATCCTAGCGTTTTTCCAAGCCTATAATGGTCAAGCATTACTGCAAGCGCTAGACAAGAAGCGGATTCAGACAAGGGATGAACGATAGACGGTGGACGCCGATGAGAACAGCCTTCGAGTTCATGATGATTGAAGTAGTTGCGGCTCTTGCGTTGTGCTGTGTTTATGTGGTCATTCCATGCGAAGGTATACAATGTGTAGTTAACGAAAGTGTGATTAGAGTGGTGATAATTAAATAACGACTTGAATGTTCCTTTGATCAGTACTCAGTCCTTCAGTCGCAGATGTGAGGATACTGATAGTTGGTGGGGTTCTGTGGAATCCAACCATACGCCAACCCAGCCTTGTAGGACCATTCGTCCGCGTTCTCTGCCTTCCACGTCCACTGGATCCATCCCTGCGACTTCTCAAACGACATGGCTTGCGCCTCCCAGGTCTTTGCGAGGAATGTCTTATAACTCGAACTGAAGGTGGACGCTTTTCCTGTCAGACCATCGCAGGAGCCAACGCGCGACTGGGAAGTGCCAGGATACGACCCATCGTACCGCGACCCTATATCACGACCTGTCTTGCCGTCACGACCATTGAGGTACTTTGCACAATCAGTCATCGAAGGTGTCCATTCGCCAACTACCACCGCCAACCGATTGCTAGAGTGTAGTGAGTTTCCGAAATCGCAGGCAGTACGAATGTGTTGACTTTGAGACCGTTGATTCTCCTGTCATGGCTCGAATTAGTCAAATCTAAGTTAAGATATTCGCAGGGAAGCTCACAGAGGGGGAAAATATCTGGTAGTGGTGGGTATCCAACACAACGCCTTGATAGTGGGGGTCAGTCATAAAATTGTTCCATGAATCCAGAGGCTGGAAGGCATCGTGGATAACCGAGACGGCGTTCCCCGGCTGTCCCTTGGGATTCCTACGACGATCCCGCCCATGAGTAGCTATCACGAGTGTGGACTTAATTGAACCTACCGAATGCGTTCGTAGCTGTCTTTCCAATACTAATCAAGCAAAAGAAAGATCAAAATGAGAATACAATAAACTCGGTGAAATACAGACCTGCTTGGTGGTGTCGATAACATCCTGCCCTTTAAACCCTGCGGGCCTATGATGACTTGATGAGAATGAATATGAATCAATGTTACTTGATACGCACTCGTTCAACGGCGCGATAGCAGCCACCACTCCAGTCTGATCTTTGAACATGAAAGCAATTTCCTCAATGATCGCATTGCTTCGGTCGACATTTGATTGAGCTGTGTGCCATTGACTGCATGCTCAATTAGCCACAATGACGCCAAACAGCTGGATGTATGCGCACGGGTAGTCCTTCTTCTGACCAGAATTATCAAATCTGGAAAGGAAGCAATATTAGCACGTTAAACAAAGAGCGCAATAGAAAGTACAAACCCGTTCTGACTGCCAGGGGCGCCTATATGCGTGCAAATGTTGGTAAAATCGGCAAGAGAATGGTTTTGGTGGAGCATACCGTGGAGATCGACAATGACCTTGAGGTCATGTTTCCGGGCCCAATTCACCGCCTTGCGAAGGTATGGTAGTTGACCTTTAACGTAAGGCTCTCCAGCAGAGGTCTCGAATGCCCAGTATCCGATTGGGAGACGGACATGATTGAGTCTGTAGGGAGGCGATAGTGGGCGTCAAGCCAACTCTCAAGAAAGAAAGACCTGAAACAAACCCGGCAGCAGCAATTTCCTCGAAGTCTTGTTCCGTTATCCAGGTCTTCCAATGCTCCTCAAGAGTGGCGAGGGCCACATCGTGATCTTGATATTGACCGAAGGTCCACTCGTCAATGATCTTCGGGTTGCCGGTGTTATCGAAGAGAGAGGGCGTTATCCATGGCTGGCAATCGAGTCATCTGTTAACAGCAATTTGGGGAACGAACATCGCCGACAAACCTCAAGCACAAGCCAGCCACCCAGGTTGACCCCGCGAATTTTCTGGGTCTCATAAGGGAACCCCGTGGTGAGGGCCCGAATGGCGGGAAGTAAAGTGGAGAGGGCGACGAGAGAGGCTGCGAACGCGCGAGTTAGCATGACCATGGCGAAGGGATGAGGGGGAGTAAAAGAGTGTGGGCGTAAAAGACAGTGAGATTAAGGAGATTGAGCGGGAACGAACGTGAGGGGATCCAAGTCGTAAGGAAAGAGAAAACGCGGTGGTCGAGCCTTATATATGCACTAAGCAGGCCCTAACTTGGTAAGTCCCAATTGGTCTAATGTTGGTGCATAGAATTAGCGCAATTCGGTTGAGTTCTCGGGAACGGATCGGTAGAACATTCCAGCTCCCAACTGTGGGTCTTCGTTGACAGCCGTCTGAAGAGTGCCGATGCGCATTGCATAAATGTTGGAGCTTTGAATGCGACACAGGCAATGGTAAAGTTTGGGCTTCGCGTCGTGGTTGAGCTGTGAGCTTAGTCTCGACCACGTGACAAGAATTTCTGTTAAAGTGAACAGACTGTTGTTCCTCAACGTTTCCTTTGACAACATTTAACGAATGACAGCCACACCCGACGACGCATCATCAACCTTCTCGTATGACGGCGAAGGAGTTCCTGACACATTTAGCCTCTGTGGGCTGAGAAGCGTTGTCAATTCCCACTTTAACGCAATCTGCACCATCGCGAAATTAGCAGAAGGAGGCTATCACAAGGTATACATCGTTCCTTGCCCCTTTGTTGTCTCAAACATCCACGGTTTTCAGGTCTACGATATTTTGAGGGACGATGGAACCTCCATTGGAGTTGTCCGCGTCGCGGCTCCTGCATTCCCAAAAGATAAGCTTGAGTCGGAGGTTTGCCGTGTCGGTAGAGTTTGTGTGTATTTTACCAATAATGTTGAGATCAGGTCGCAACCCTCAAATTCCTGGCTGCGCACACAAACATCCCAGTCCCGAAGGTTTTTGCATGGGATTCGGACGCGGCTAATCCAGTCGGTGCGGAATACATGATCATGGAGAAAGTGGGTACCAGACATGAACACAACTTCATTACTGACATCGTACACCTTGAAGCTTCCAGGAGTCTCCGCTGACGACGTATGGGAGAGCCTTGCGATGAATGTGAAGGAACGTATAGTGCTCCAAGTTGCAGAATATCTCATGGCCATGTTTGCACTCCGTTTCGAGACCGCGGGCTCACTCTATGTTTCTTCAGATGAAGTTGTCGTCGGGCCTATCATTAGTACACCATTTTACCGTGCCCTCGATGGTGTTGTTCGCCTGCCCCAGGGCCTTTCACCTGATGACACCCTCCGTGGCCCCTTCTCCACTACAACCGAATATCTCCAGAGCTCAACCCACGCGGAGCTGCAATTTATCTCTCAACACTACTCAATTGCACTACAGGAACTCGATGGAGAGAACGAAGAGTTAGCTATACACCGTTTAGAAGATGCACAGCGTATCCTGCGGAAGACTCTTGACTTGTGTGCCGTCTATCCAGGCAACATTGAAATACATGACCCGGAAAATCGATCCCCAAAGCCTTTTTCGCTGCGACTCGACGATTTTCGACTCTCAAACATCATGGTATGTCCACATCTCTTCTACTGCCGCGGACGCTCAATCATGATAACAGATCGATGAAATTACTGGTCGCGTAACCGGATTGATTGACTTCGAAGGAACCACGATCGCGCCTTTGTGGGAATGCGCGCTGCTTCCGCGATGGCTACAACATCCCGACGATCCAGAAGCGACGTATGAAGGAGGAGATGAGGAGACAAGACAAGCCTTACGTGCGATTTTTATGGATAAGGTCGGGAATGGGCAATGGACTGTGCTATATGAGCTTGGGAAGCCTTTCAGGCAGCTGTGCGATCGGTTGCGTTATAGGGTTGGCGTCTGGCTAAGTCTGGAATCATGGGTTGATGAGAGGCTCGCCTGGGCAAAAGATCATCCAGGCATTGGGTATCCTGAATCGGAGGTGCCTTGATCTTTCGTTCTCAATTGCTGGTCCGATAACTTTGCTTGTCCTAGAGTGCTTGAGCCTCATCTGACCATTACCTGGAACGTCATCTTCGTAATAGTCATCATCATTTTGGCAAAGCTGTTTGTTTCTATGGGTTTCTCAACCCGAGCAACCTCCAAAAACCGTAAGTGAGTGATTACGTGTCAATTTGACTTTACTGTTGACTTGTCATGACTAGTCAATGACCGGCGCATCACAATGTTTCGTGGAAACCCGCCGCCCAAAAAGCGTATACCGACTCGAATGGCGGGGACCCTTACATATATTCTCTCTCAGGTTTCTGAACACTTCCAAAACCACTAAAACCTGCGAATTAGTGGTGACTGCACGTGGTGCGATGAGCGCATCCATCAATGTAAGATAAAATTCATTTTCGCCAGCTATACTACTTTGATGGAGTGTTATCAGCTGACAGTGGTCAACAGCATCTTCTTTAGGACCTCCTGCGTAATTGACATAAAGGGCTCAGTACCCTCTATGTACATTGGTCGCTTTGTGGCTGCAAAGGCACACTTACCGTCGTGGAGGGAGCCTCTCGATTCTGATCTTGTAGCACCTGTAGAGGCGCTGGGTATTTTGGTGGTTGGATATATGCACTGGACGTCTAAAACTCCGAGACATTTTGGTCCCAGGTATGAGGAGGTGAAGCCTGATTGCGTCGTGCGATTTGGATTGAACATGAGAAGAGCTGGTACAAGAGTTGTACGTCCATTTTCATTTGTCAACGTTGTTTGCTAACGGCAATGAAGTTCAGTTCGTTATTGGTGTATCGATTATATCGGTTGTTATTATTGGCTGCGCTCTGGCCAGATATCATGCTAATTCTTATTGTTTTGGATCAGTGCATTTTTTGGTTGACCCTTACTGAACTTTTAGTTAACATATTTCTTTTTCCGTAGCTCAAACTCTAGCTCCACAGACAGTCCACGACGACATGCAGGCAACAAGAAAATCTATACATCGCTGCATGCATGACACGACATTTTCGCTGCAGTCATATCTCGATCCCTAAAGGACCCTATCAAAATCGAACCTTTTCCAATTGAATTTGCCCCATGCCATTATTTGCTGACCAGCAACACACACCTTCTTATGCTTACTCTTCCAATCAGCAACTTGACATTCCTGTAGAATGTTGTCATTGTAAGGATTGAAATGCATCAAAATAGGCTCACTTTACTGCAATATCTCAAGGTACAACTCGAGCAGCGGAGTTCTGCGGATTTGTTGCAAACGGGACAAAGGTTTGATTGCTTCTTGAGGTCCTCTCCAATCTTCATAAAGCTGGCGAGGTCACAATTAAAGGACTAAAATCAAATGAACCCAACCAATCAACAAAACAAAACGCAACACCTACCTTCACGGAGGACGCATCTTCAACTCTGATACCCACCTGCCCATCTGCAAATTGATGTTGATGAGCGTGGCTGATCGACATCGTTCGCCCGACTTCAAGATTCTCCATTGACGCGACTTTCTCGTTGTCGAGGTGGAAGGCAACAAGAAATTTGTGCCCCTCCAAATCTTTGACATTGAACATCGGCCGTATCCAGGGAATAACCTCAAAAATTTCGACAAGCAGACACCGGTGCACTGCGGGTGAGTATCCGAATCCGCGTTCTTCGTAGTACGTCAGGTCAATGTCGTTCTCTTCTGGGAGGCGCCTAAAAGTCGGGAAATGGAGCTGCTCAGTAGTAATTTGCCAGTTAGGTGGTTTCCCTGGCGTCTAAATCAACATACGGACTTTGTCTTTGATGTTTATTGGACGTGGAGGTTTGGACAACATAGTTGGCAGCGGTGGAAGTCTGTATGCACAGTGGAATACGTTAAACGCGTCGCGTCACGGTCACGTCGATCCCACGTGTAATGCACGCAAATAACTGGCAACTGCGCCATCCTTCAATTGGTTAGCATAGCGTCCCGATAGTATTACGACTTAGAGGTTTTTGAGGTGTTGAACGGACTGAGAGTGATTAAAACGCAAATACTACGAAAACAGACTTGAAAGACGCTAGGACTTAGACTTCGATTTGGCTGTAAGAGGCATGTCTGTCGACGCCGCCGCTCATACTTGAACAGGTGCAGGCGAGTCGTCGTTCGTCTCATTGTAAATTTTTTGAAAAAATCAAGGAATTTTGAGAGGCTATGACATCTCAACGGCAAGGGCGAAAAATTATGTGCTTCCTTAAATTTTTGTGACTCGAGCGTTCTTTTTTTCAGCCAGCGCTTTTCAATTTTATTGTACATTGGAGGGAGGATTGTACTTTGGCTTGATAAAATCTTCCTTCCGTGCCGACGTGAAGTGCCGATCAGACTAGTCTCTCCTAGACAGACTTCAATATATGTGAAGTTGTTCCTTGGTTCACGATATGTGGTGGACTTCAAACTTGGCAAGGATGTAGCTACCTCATTTCTGCTCCGATTCCCTTCAAAAAAATTGCTAAATTCACAAGGGATGTCTCTATACATGCCTATCTAGTCAAAACCCACTAAAAACTTGCCAAATCCCCTGCCCATCACTAGATATTCTAGAGCTCACCTCAGAGTCAGACACAAAGTTAAATGACTGAGGTCACAGGTGAGGTGAAATAAAGTTTCATATTTCTCAAAGACTGGTAAAGTTGTCGTGAATACTAGTAAATAATGGAAGTAAAAAGAGAGAGTAAAAGGAGTAAAAAGATTGAAGCATATGCGTAAATAGTGTGGTCAGGAGGCATATTCTTCAACAGTTCTGCGGGTTTGTCGCAAACGGGACAAAGGCTTGATTGCTTCTTGAGGTCCTCTCCATTGATCTTCATGAAGTTGGAAAGGTTACAATTGAAGAACTAAAATCGAATGAACTCAACCAATTAAAAAACAAAATGTAACAGCTACCTTGATGGAGGACGCGTCTTCAAGTCTGATACCGACTTGCCCATCCGCAAATTGATGTTGATGAGCGTGACTGATCGACATCGTTCGCCCGACTCTACAATTCTCCATAGATGCGACTTCCTTGTTCTTGTTCTTGTCAAGGTGGAAGGCAACAAGGAATTTATGCCCCTCCAAATCTTTGACATAAAACATCGGCCGTATCCAGAAAATGGCCTCAACAATTTCAACAAGCAGACACCAGTGCACTGCGGGTGAGTATCCGGATCCGCGCTCTTCGTAGTACGTCAGGTCAAGGTCATTCTCTTTTGGGAGGCGCCTAAAGGTTGGGAAATGGAGCTGCCCAGTAGTGATTTACCAGTTAGGTGGTTTCCCTGGTGTCTAAATAAAGATACAGACTTTGTCTTTGATATTTATTGGACGTGGAGGTTTGGAAGACATAGTTGGTCGAGGTGGAAGTCAAGTGGAAAGCTTTGTCAATGACGCTGAACATGTGTGCAGCATTGAATGCACGATGCACTGCTGCACTGGACTAACACTTAGTCCTGTTTTTACCGCGCCCCCAAAACCGCGTCAGAAAATGTTTATGTAATCTTCGGAGTTTGAAACCGCGTCGCGTCAATATTCCCTCGTCTCCCTCAACTCTAGACGCGTTTATAGTTCGACAACTCCTCTAAACACTTCAAATCCAGTTTATTGCTCATTTAGAAGTTGCTCTCGATGGAAGAGAACCCTCGCGCCGTCCGATCATACAAGAAAACGCCCACCATCCAAGTTCCCGCAACGCCTGATTTCATTTCAGCCTTCCTATCGCAATCCAAGGGGGTACCGGGAATTGAAGCCGTGACCCGAGGTAGAGGGGGGGGGGGCTCTCTCAGAGTGCTTAAAAAAATTTAGTAGTAATTCTTCTAAAATCTATTTTTAACGGCACCTAGCAACGGCGCATCACATCCACAAGCTTTAGACGTCTTAGACAATTAATTAAGGATCTTCGAAGCACTGTTTGGGTGAAGAATAGATCTTTCTTTTTGGTTTTTGGTTCATCTCTTCTCATTTTTTTCATACGGCTTATGAACGGCAACCATGGCGAAAGAAAAGGTCAGTAGTATGATGTTTAAGTCCTCTATAATCTCAAATACAGTGGATTATTCTATCTAGAATAAAGAGAAGTCGGAGACTCAGATCAAATATGGCGCGTCGACAGCCGTGAAATGCCCCGAGTGTGATGAAGATGTGCAGGTCGGAACAGCGGGACCAGCGGGGATCGTTCAGCACCAAGGAAAAAAGCCCTGCATGAAAGCGCGTGAAGCAAAGAAAGAGAAAGGAAGGACACGGACATTGTACCAGGTTGGAGTGAAGAAAATCCCCATATCATCACTGGCAGCGGCACATAAGGGGCATCGAAAGGCCAACGAAAGGCTTAAGCAACTCCTCCAATCAGGCCCAATCACCAGAGACGGGGCCTACTTAAGGGAATTTTGAGGTTGCACCGAAGGGGTGGCGCTGCGAGAACCACGCCCGCACGCGAAAACGTGCGTGCATGGCGTAGAATATCTCTTAGAGTCTTACTAGTACAGAATTGTCGATTCACATGTAGAAATGAGCGAAAATTGCTATGTTTTTCTTGGAATAACATATTTGAAGATGGGGGGGGGAGGTACTCAAATTCTTAAAAAAAAAAACCGACCCCGGGTAATTTATAAATTCCTGGGGCCCCCTTGTCGCAATCTGTAGTAAATTCTGGATCCAAAGAAGGATTCCCGTAGCAAGTGTTAATGCAGGCGATATAGCAATGTTTTTCAGTGATAACGAGAGCTTTGGATTTATCAAGGACACGAGGAGCCTTGACTTTCTTTGAGCGGGTCTTGGGTTGAACAGGTGAGGTAAGCGCTAGTTATAGTCAGCATCGTTACAAAGGGTCAAACCATGGGACTTACATGTGAGGTACGCTTCGGCTTCTTTTATTACACTCCGGTGGGCAAAGATAATGCCACGTCCAATCGTTTTCGGATCCCTTCCAACACGGCCTTTCTCCTGCCACGACTCGTTAAACGTTGAAGCAAATCCAAGCGAAAGACTATACAGAAGAGACTTCGCGTTGAGCCCATTCGAAAAAGCGACGGTTGAAACAACAATCTGTAAGCATGGTTCAGTCTCTAGAAGTTCGATTGTCTGTTTGTTGTATTCAGCAGGACATATGCTGTGATAAACTCGAGCTCGAATGAGTTTGTCACTCCCGTCGGGTTGCAGGCGCCAGATATAAGCAAAAACTTGCGAGACTTGATTGACAGATCGGCAATGAATAATAGTCTTTCGCCCACTGGCGAGGTACGGAAGAATATCAGGAAATTTGTCGCCGTTGAGCCCGTGGGTGAGAAATTGTATAGTGAACTGCGTATTTGGACGCTCGTTTGACCTGCGAATTAGCGTAAAGTTTCCTTCGAAGAAACCAAGACTTTCGCAGATGGCAACCGTCGGAATCCCAGGCTCGAGAGTTGCAGTCAGACCAACAATAGATATGAAAGAGGGAAAACGACCGCGTAGAAAAGATCTGATGGTCCCAAAGGCTAGACGAAAAGAAAGACCCCATTCGTTGATCAGATGGACCTCGTCGACGCACGCAAACAAGATGTTTGCTCGAAAAGTTGGGTACTCGGTGATTTCTCTCCACTCCTTGTCACGCAGGTGCTCGGGATCCACGCAAATGACCTGCCATTTAATGCAATTTTTTATTTCACCTGCTAAACGGATCCCAGCCATCCGCGCGGCGCTCAGAGTCTCTTTGGAGTACGAGAATGCAGAGATGTTCAGCCTTGACAGTTCATGTACCTAGGCCGAAACTCATTAGCAGAACAAGGAAATCACTGATAGACGTACAATGTTATCAGCCAGCCCCTTTTTTGGTGTGATTACTACCCCGATAGGCTGCTTCCGAGTTGGAAGCCCAGCTACATACGACTCCGAGTGTTTGTTATACTCCAGAAGCACCAGAGTCGGGACCGAGAACGCTGCTGATTTTCCGTCGCCAGTAGCAGTACAGCATAGCGCGCTCTTTCCATCCAGAATGGCAGAAACGAGCTCCAGTTGGACCGCATGCAGTCCATTCGTCCAATGCGGTATGAGTTTCTTGACAATTGTATTGATCGTGTCAAGTCCTTCAGGGTCCTGCCAGCGGGGTTGTCGAGCCATCATTAAGTTGTCATAACGGATTCTAAATCAGTCAAGATGTAGAATATGAAGTTTGACGTGTATTAGGGCAGAATTGCTTGGGCTATCGCGTCGAGAGCAAACGGCAAGGACGCGATATTGACGCGACGCGGTTTCAAAGTCCGAAGATTACATAAACTTTTTCTGACGCGGTTTTGGGGGCGTGGTAAATAACAGACTTCATATTATCGTGAACAAAGGTACGACTTCACATAATATCGAAGTCTGTCTAGGAGAGACTAACTAACACTCGCAAACAAGGCTCTACCGGTACCACTGACAACTGCCGCCCTGCTTGCTTTCAATTGGTTGTACCGCTGTCCCGATCGTGTTACGACTTAGAGGGTTTTTGAGATGTTGAACGGACAGGGACTGATTACATGTAACACGCAAATACTATGAAAACAAACTTGAAAGATGCTAGCGCTTAGACTTCAAGTTGGCTGTACTAAGACGCATTTCGGCTGTTGACGCTGAATTCAGTGATCACACTAGCATATCTCCAGTATTGAAGCTCATAAACTATCAGCTGCCTACCCACCACTAACAAATTGAGTCTGCAAATATATTTGAAAGAAGGCATGGTGCTCACATCATGCGATATAGAGAGCGTCATATCAATTTTTAAATTTTGAGACGGCCGACAATTGTGAAGTTGAAAATGATAGGCCATCCCTAGCTTACACAACATGTCATTTTTGTACGATTTAAGAATATACTGACATGACATTCTACTACTAATTTCTAGCACTGGGATGGAAATTTAATATTCACCGCCGATTCATCATTCACAACTTTTAGGCAAAATAACAATGGAGGTACGTGGTGTCGAACATTTTGCCGCCCGCATAGGATGTGATTTGGGCGTTGTAGTACTCGAGTACATGAGGTCAGAACAATAATTTCGAAGAGTTCTGGAGATTGGAAAAAAAGACGAAGTCAAGTGCAGAGAATCTGTGTTCCCCATCTTTCTCGTGATCAAGTTTGCATAGTATTCAGAGGTGCAAGCGAGTCGTCGTTCGTCTCATTGTAATTTTTTTTTGAAAGTCAAGGAATTTTGAAAGGCTGTACTAATAGAAGACATCTCAACGGCAACGGCGAAAAATCATGTACTTGCTTGAATTTTTGTGAGGCGCGAGCCCTGTTTTTTTTTCAGCCAGCGCTTTTCGATTTTATTGTGTAGTGGAGATTGTCCAGCGGCTTGATGGGATCTTCCTTCCGTGCCGAAGTCAAATGCCAATCTGACTCCGTGGAAGCAAAAATGCATGAACTCCATGTGTCGTTTATAAATAACAGCGGAGACTCGAAAGACAATAGAAGACAATTTCCAACAGTCTCCGTCAAGTGGGGGAGTTGTTTTGCGATCTCCCGTTCGTCCCGACCAAAAAGTTCGATGTCAAGACTGTCGGACAGGTGAGCGTGGGCTAACCCAAAACGGGAGATCAGTTGTGCCTCCGAAAAAGGCAAGTTGACTTTCAGGCACGGTGTTGTGATTGGCTGTTTGCGAAAATTCGTGGTTGCCTTGTTATTCTGTGGTTCATCATTTTTTGTTCCCTCCCTCAGCCTGGTAGAAACACGAGGCGGACCAGAACACGAGGCATTCAGAGAGACCTCATTAGGGGCCCGCTGCCTACACACTATAATCGAGAACAGGCTTCTCCAGGCGTCTTCTTCTGGCCACGTACCCACGAAATAACGCGACAGCCACGTTTCCTTTTCTTCTACGGCTTCTTGTTCTTATCGTCCATTCAACTCTGACGACGGCTACTCTTCTACTATGTTCTTCAGCTCACGAACATCACGACAGCCTACCCCGGAAGAACCTATACCAAACACAGCTGATATTAACGTGAACATGAGCGCTGGCAGTTCGTCGTCTGGGTCTCCAGACAACTCCCCTATCGATACGCGTGGGGATGTTTCTGAACCACCTTCATCTTCGTCCCCACATCGCAGGTCACGATCGGACTATTCGGAAGGGTACCCTTCATGGCTTCCACGCAGGCCACCACCTCCAGCGCCTGGTTCCACGTTCCATTCGTCTGTTGGGGGTGCACCGTATGACCCTCCGAGCCCAGCTGAGCCATCGTCCTCTGCGCAGGCGGCTATTGTGGGCGGACGTAAGCCCACTCCGCGATCTGTGCGTATCGTCAGTCTTCAAGACTCCTTCATCAATGTTGGGCCGGAGGACTTGGACGCAGATGATCGCAGAGAGCCAACTGACCAAACCCGGGTTGCTCAACCTCATGCTCACACTCGGGCTTGGTCTCGTGGGACGGCAATGCCTGCAGCGATGTTTGCTGCCTCTGGCCTTAACCAGGTGTCGGCCAAGCCTCAACCCAAGTTCAACACCAGGGGACTGCACACAGAGCTCCTCCGGAACCCATCCTCACTTGTGAGGGCTTATTTTTATATATGGCCACTACTTGTGCTTGGGCACATTCCGCTGCAAACGTTTTTTGACTTCAACACGGCCTTCATGTTGATTCAGTAAGTACTCCCGTTCGCACCTTCTTGATTTATGCTCCCGGTTCTGATGGAAGCTGACGTTCTCGCCTCCCATCAGAGTATCGAAATTTCCCAACCCTCAGTCGGCCCCAGGGACGGGTAAAAATTGGGCCCTTGCTGCAGCAGCATACATCGCGTGCTGGCTCGCTTGGATATTTGTTGTATGCCTCGTTTATGAACTTGTGTACTCCTTTACCAGGCGGTGGCGCATCCGTGAGTTCATTCCTACCATACCTCTCTCCCAATCAAATTCTGATTCTTGATCTTCTCCCAGGCCGCCCGTTGATGGTGCCCATCTATCTCTCTGCCCCCGCGTTCAATTATGCATCCATGACGTCCTACACGACCTTCAGCTTCCTCCATCATATACGATACACGGCATTTTTTGATGAAGAACATGGGTCGCTTCGTGATGGACTCGCTGAGACCTTCAACTTTTATTCCCAGAATTTGCCTACGGTAGCTCTTCTGCTCCCTCGTGCTGGATTGGCTATGGCCCTTTTATTTTCGTTCTCTTCCCTGAACCAAGATAATGCTGCGTCATTTTCGTTCACGGCAAGCAGAAGAGATGCAACGTTCTTCCATCAAGCAGATGGGACACTAACGGCATATGCTAAGGGAATGCTTTATGCTAACGCTGCTTGGACTGCTTGGCGGATTTTGGTCCTTGTTACTTCCTGGTGTGTTTTTTCATTCTTCTACAGCCTCTCATTCTGACCCAAATGCAGGCTTGGGCTCTGGATACTCAGTGGGTCTGGCTGTGCAGGGCTTTGTGGTCCCCGTGACAAATGGGAAGAAGCGGACGCCGAGAAGATTACAAGGTCCACATACGCGGACAACACCTCTGAGCAGGACGAGCTCCTTCCCTGGCAATGGCGCGAGTGTACGAGACTGAGAATCAACGATGCATATGAGTTTTGCATGACCGTACATCCTGGGTTACGATGGAGCCGTTCGACCGCTGAACAAAAGCAAAAGCAACCCTCTGGGACTGAGGGCGAGCAAAGACGCAGCGCGGGTTTTGAAGGACTCGAAAAAGTCTTGGCTGCTGTTGGATTCCCCAGCATTCCTCCACTCGCAAGACGCGGGGTACTCTCTGATGATCTGTTTGAGAGTCCACAAGACGAGAAAGGCACGGTGTTGTCGGATATCATTCCTGCCCCGACCAAGAGGAGCTCAAGAGACCGGATTGTGGGTTCCCCTCCGGGCGTTGGTGCACCACTGATGCAACTTCCCTACCCGTTTACAAAACCTGGCAGCGGACAAGTATCGTCTAAGGATAAGGTCCCATTCCCGCCGACGCCGGTTGGGAGTTTAGGCAGGGGAAGTAGCAAAAAGGCGAAGAAGAAGGGGAGTAAGTCTACGACTGCTACCAATTTGTCTGGAAGCAGTGAAAGCTCGAGCGCAACTACTACCACGGAGGAGGAGGAAGACGAGGAGGAGGACGAGGAGGATGAAGAGGAAGCTGACGAATACGAAGAAGAGCCCTCTACAGGACGTGCATCAGGTTCCATGTCTTCACTTGGTCAACCCATCCCGCCTTCGCGTTACCCCTTCAATATCCGTCGGCCAGGTGGGCGTGGAAACAGCATGTCCTCGCACGGAACACGCTCCGGGGGAACTCGCTCTATTATGTCGCAGAGCACAGGCAACCGCGAATCCACCGATTCCCCACGTAGCCCCATCAGCTCCAACTCGGAAAGAGGCAGATCAAGCTTGAGCCAGGGAAGCGTAGCTGGGATCCCAATGCCGATTCGCCATCCTCATCCACAGCAACAGGTTAGGGGACGTGCAGAGACTGAGTATATTCGCCGTCCTTCAGGAGCAGGATCGACGCCCCCGCCTATTGCCCTTGGAACGGTCGAGTTCCCAAGTGTCAGCAGGAGAAAGAGGGTGGATAGTGGGGTGCCAGGCGTCATTGTCAATCCTTCGATAGTGTACGGAGAAGGCCTCAGCGCAGACGACGATGATATACCCCACGACATCGACGTTGTTGGTGATGACGATGAAGAGGAAGACGATGAGCAAGGAGAGAGAGAGGACAGAGTTGGTCTCTTAAGCGTCGCGTCTAGCCCTCGAACGTCATTACTTGGTCGTCGAACATCCTCTCAACGTCTGTCCCTTCCAGGTTCTGGTGGTGGAAGTCGTGCCAGCTCCAAGTCTCGTTCAAGGGCCCATTCAGGAAATTCTAGATCATCGCGCTCACATTCTCGGCCTGAATCACCCACAAGAGTGCTAAGAGAGCGTGCCAGCTCGCTCGGGGTTTCTCTACGCTCACGCGCCAATTCGATCATGCAGGGTGTCGTTGGCGCTGCGTCCATGACATCGCTTGAACTTCCTGGAATGCGGTCTCGCGCCAATTCATCCATGGCCAGGTTAGAGGAGGAGAATACCGGCGTTTATGGATCAAGTGGAGTTGTTCTTGCTGGTGGCAGTGGCAGTAGCGGGAGTGGCGGAGTTAGGCTCACAGGTCTCGGCTCCGCCCCAGATGCGGAGGACTATTACTCGTCGTCTAATGGGACCCATTCGCGAAGTGGGAGTGAGAGTGTGAATGGGGAGAACCATACCTTTGGAATCGCAATGCCATTCATGAGGCCCCAGCAAACGACACCTCAGGTTCATGTTGAGGGGGAGGAGGTCCGCAGTCTTGAGGACGACAGCCACGAGGATGAACATGAGACGCAGCTGCCCGAACGCCAACCACGCAGGATCAGCCCACCTTCAAGACTGAGGGAGGAAATCTCAATCTCCAGCCTTGGCAGTGACCAGTTCTACTCTCAGCCTTCTGAAAGGACCGCGAGCCCCGTCGACCCTGGTGCAGCGACACCCTTGCCTTCACAAGAGCCCGAGCAGAACGAAGAGTCTCGAGTTGGCATAGACATACCATGGTCGCAGCGAATGCTGGAGGCTCCAGTGCAGAGATGGGGCGTAGAGCGCGGAGCCGGACGGGAATTAAGCAGCTCTCCGGATATGATCAGCACGGCCGCAGGCAGTTTCGTCACCGCTGCTACGACTTTGGGAGGAGGAAGCACAACGACGGCTACTCCGAGCATCGCTGGTCAGACGGAATCGAGCAGTTGGGAAGCGGCGGGGCACAGGAGGGTGCCAACTGGTGGTATGGTAGAAAGACCTGGAGAAGACATGGGTGCCGGAGGTGATGCATGGCGGATCGTGTGATATGAAAACGGTATGTTGGACGTGTGTTCGGCTCCCCTTGCTCATTGGTGATTGGACCGTTTCTGGATTTCATTTCATTCTTTTCTCATTCTCAATTCAATTCACTGTCTCTGTTCATCATTCTCACGACGCAACTTGACTTATTAGACATCATTATTGGATTTCGGCCTCTTATGCCCCTCCTCCGCCCTTGTGTTACCCACCTTCACACCCTAAAAACCAACCCCCCAGCGATTACCTTACGCCTTCCTCCTTCCTCGCTCGCATCTACACTATTTCACCCCTCGATTGACGACCCATTATTTCATCACATTTGTAACGATTCTTCATACACACTAAGTACTAACAAATTTACATTCACGACCCCCATTCCCCTTATCACCCAGCAACTACTATTAATTTGTTATTATCTACGTACCTATCTCACCGTTGATTGCTTTCTTGATTAGCATTTAGTACATGCTTAGTTACAGAATATAAGAATTCCATTTGAACATACATGCGTGTCGTACTACATACTTGGGATAAAGTCTCCAAATTCCCTTTTGATTCGATATCCTAGTTGATACAAGCCTAGTTTACACACCCTGGTTTCGACGTTACCCCGATACACCAGCATCATGAATTGTTCTCTTTCTTCGGACTGAAATGCAGCACATCAAATCCTTCCCCATAAGCGGCGTCCCAATCGAAATGGCTCCTCTGATTCTCCTCTCCAAATGCCCACAGCATTCTCTTTACCTCCTCCTCGTGTTTCTCATCTCCCGAGCCCAAAACCAACCCAGCATCGGCCCTCGTTTTTCCCTTCGCGCCTTGGCCATATATCCTCATTCGCGTAGGATCATTCGCGTCGGGGACCAAGAAGGTGCCGATATGGCGAAATGTCAAGCTGATCCTATTACCCCCCTCGTACGTTTCCTCCGCAGACTTAAGGTTTAGCGGTCGATTATCATGGTTGATACCATGGAGCCACTGTTTATTAGTTTCTGGGCCCATTACAAACATAGAATTGTGAGGCAAAGGAATTTTCTGAGCAGTACGTGGGGTATGTTCCTGAGGAGGTGGACCTAATTTTGAACCGGACGTTGGACCCTCTGCGGAATGTTTGAGCTTGTGGTCCTTCTTCAGACGCAGTGTCATGACGCGCTGAGCACCGAGAGACACATTGACGATGTTGGATCCGCGTACAACGTCGATGGTTTTGTCGGAGTGCTCGGAGATGTAATCTGCCCCAGAGCGGTAATGTTGGATCAAGACATGGTTCACAGGATGTTTGAGGACCTGTTAAAAAGCTTAGAATGAAGTCGGCATCTTCGCACTATATAGCGCACCTTCTGTACGTGATCGCGAATACGCGCGACGGTAGGTGAAAACTGAGAGAGCGGAGGTGATTCGTCTGCTGGGTGTCGGTAGATGGGGAAACTGCCATCTCCAGCGATATCTCCCTCGACAGCTACAAGTCTCGGTACCTCTCCGCCTGCTGGATGTTTGACAATGTAATTGAAAGAAGAATGAAATTATTTACCTCGGTGGTACATGGTTTTCCACCCCACCTCTTCCTTCATCCTATCGAAGGCGACGTCGGCGAGGTCAGTGGGTAGTATGTCCGCCACGATATGAGAGTCTCCTGCTCCAATTTCATCGCCTACGCCTAGTTCAGGTGCTTTAAGTGCTTTCCGTCCACGAGTATTACTGTTGGCGAAAGACTCTGACATCGTAGCGGAGTGGACGGAGTCATCCTGGCACTTGGGCGACAGCCATAGGTGAGATTAGATTAGATCAAACCACCAGAATTAAACTGATCAGATCACTGTGCTCTCAAATCACCTTGTAGACGGTAGACCCATCCTTGGGTACAAAAGGACTTCAATATTGAATGGGGAAAGTAACGAAATACAAAGTGATTTCTCTGTCCAATTCCCCTCTTTCGGAAGTTCTCCTAAAATATGCTACAGGTTGCAGGTACATAGTCATTTCATTCTGACGATATGCATAAAATCCATTTTTGACGTCCTCCTCTTGGCTACCTGTGTATCAGTGGTTTTGGAAACAAAATCAGTTTCGAACGGCCTGCCACTTTTGAATCCGAAGTCGGAAGAATGGGCGTCAGAAGGTGTTGAGACCTAACTTCTAGCGCAATTCTAGGACTCAACCTATACCATATGAGATTTTCTTGTTAAGGTGCCATACTCACCGGATTCTAACAAAAAATATCGAATGCTTCCAATCCAAATGCCAGACTTTGTTGAGATTCCACATAATATTCTGGGGATGCCAACGTCAGAGCGACTTGTATGAAATATTGGTACACATTGGCTCACATTGGCTTGGCACCTGAACACTCCCTGAGCGATCGAAAGTACAAGCAGAACAAAAGAGAACAAAGCAAGAAGAAAATACATACATTGATTGTCAGTCGACAGACAGCTGGTTACGGCAAACTCCGGCGGATGATTTTCAACAGCACTGGTGACTGACGGAAGCACATTGACATAGATTGACATCTCCATCAATTTTAGCATCACAGTGATCACACCGAGCCAACCGAAACCCAACGTTTCAAACTTTTTGCGAAAGGGCTTGAAATGCTACGCAATCTCTTCAACAAAAGACACCAAACCTCAACGAGGCGATTAGGAACGTTGCGATGCCATAACTAGACAGCTGTCATCGGGAGATATATTTGCAACAATGGATTTTCGATGGAGTACAGTCTGTCAGGGCAAGCGCTGAGCGCTGAAAGTTCTAACCCTAGAAAACCACCTATCCGTCCGACCCGGCAAACCCTCTCTTTCCCCCACCATGTCCTCCTCTCAACTTTTGCTGATGGTTGATGACCCCCAATTGAACGCGACGTACGGAGGCGGGCAATGGGGGACCGCCACTTTTTCCCAGTGGTATGGTGGTTCAATCGTCTGGCCTCAATTTGCCGATAGCAGTACCGCGACCTTAACGGGGTCCCTTTTCTTGTCGTTTGAGGGTGTGTTGACCTGTACTACTCTTCTAATCTTTCCGGAATTGACCTCGCAAAATAGGGATTGCGATTGCTTTTTCGGGGAACACGCCCAAAGTCTTTGCGGACTCGCAAAGGTTGACCGTCTCCATCGATGGCGCGCCTTCGTACAACACTTCGTACAATGATCCCACACCTCAATCTTACACGCAATGGTATCAGTCCCCGATATTGCCGGAGGGGACGCACAATATCACACTGACTCACATGGCTGGGACAGCCCTGGACTACGCCGTTATCACTGCTGGGCAGAATACACCTCTGGCAGAAAAAACAGTCATAGTCGACAACGAGGATCCCTCCATTAGGTTCACCGGATCCTGGACACGCAATACAGACCGATTTCATTCAGGATCTCCGCCGGACGGGTATCCCTTCCATAACAGCACGCATCAGAGCACTACGCCGGGGGATAATTTTATCTTCCGATTCTCGGGTGATTTTCCATTCGATCATTTTTTTCTGCAAGATATTGATGATAGGACAGGGACATCTCTGAATGTCTATGGAATTCTGCATTGGGCAAACCTCGGCACTGTCTCTGCATCATACACCCTCGATGGTGCAGTAACACCGCTGACCTATCTCGTCACGACATCGTCTTCCAATTACCAGTCCAACCTTAATGACCAACACAATTTCCTGCTATACAGTAACACCAGCCTCACTGCGGGTGACCACACCCTCATTGTTAACGTCACGAAATGCGTTAATCAAACATTCATTTTTGATTATCTGACCTACCAACCCTCCTTTTCCACGTTAGCTACTATGCCGAATCTCACTTTACCCGCCTCTACCAATGGAACATCGCATACCACCACATCGACCCCCGTCGGAGCCATAGTAGGCGGAGTTGTTGGAGGATTGGCATTGCTGTTTCTCTTGATTGGAGGTTTCCTCTGGTTTCGGAAAAAGAAAGCTCAAGACGACCAAGAAGAATCAAATCAAATCACAGCATTCGCCGTGCCACGTAGCGAACAAGAAACTTTGGGTAGGTTCAATCAATATGAAATCGTACTCCTTAATTTGACGATTCTTTTCGCAGGCGCTGCCAAACCAGGAGCTTCGTCAACGCAAATATCTCCACCGGAATCATCCTCCTCTACCGCTGGTTCAAGCGTGCTGCTGCAATCGGGGCCACCACGCGTGGTGCACAAGAGTTCTCGAAGTCGTGGTGGGGAAACTGTTGATGGCAGTACGAGTGGGGGAGGATCCATAACGACGGAGATGAGGGAAGCACACCAGAACGTTGCGCCACCAGCTTATGAAGAGTTGTAGTCTATACTTGAGTACCATTTTCTGTATCGTTAGTTTGCGTCTTGCTTTGAACCTGCTTTGAACTGCCTGGTTGTATTGTATATGTACAGACTTACTAATATCACTAATTTTCCTGTTGCTTGCTCCGGCGCTTTAGGTGCTTTCTATCCACGAGGATTGCTGTTGGCGGAAGACTTTGAGTCTCTGACATCGTAGCTGGCACTTCAATGACATTCACGGTGTTGCGACGCCATAACTACGTCCATCCGGGGATAAATTTGCAACAAAAATGTTTTCAATGAAGGAGAGTCTGTTCGTCAAACCCTGCAAAACCACCAATCCGTGTCTTCCCCCCACTCACCACCATGTCCTCCTCTCAACTTCTGCTGATGGTTGACGACCCCCAACTGAACGCGACGTACGGAGGAGGGCAATGGGTGATACCTACTTTGTTCCAGTGGTATGGCGGTTCAATCGCCTGGCCTGAGTTTCCGCGAACGTAACGGGGTCCCTTGTCGTTCGAAGGTGTGTTGAGTTATATTATTGTCCTTGTTATTTTCTCAGAAGAAACCTCTCAAAACAGGGATAGCGATCGCTTTTTCGGGGAACACGCCCAAAGTCTTTGGGGACTCGCAAACATTGACTGTCTCCATCGACGGCGCGCCTTCGTACAACACCTCGTACAATGATCCCACACCTCAATCTTACACGCAGTGGTATCAGTCCCCGATATTGACAGAGGGGACACACAATATTACACTGACTCATATGGCTGGGACAGCCCTGGTCTACGCGGTCATCACTGCTTGGCAGAATACACCTCTAACAGGGAAAACAGTCATAGTCGACAACGAGGATCCCTCTATCACGTTCACGGGATCATGGACACGCAACACAGACCGGTTTTCTACTGGATATCTACCAAACGGCTATTCCTTCCATAACAGCACGCATCAGAGCACTACGCCGGGGGATAATTTTGTTTTCCGATTCTCGGGTGATTTTCCATTCAATCACTCTTTTCTGCGAGATACTGATGATAGGATAGGGACATCTCTGAATATCTACGGAATTCTAGATTGGGCAAACCTCGGCACTGTCTCTGCATCATACACCCTCGATGTGGAACAATATCGCAAACATATACCGCCACGACATCTTCTTCCAGGTACCAGGACAACACTATTGACCAACACAACTTCCTGCTATACAGTAACACCAGCCTCACTGCGGGTGACCACACCCTTGTTGTTAACGTCACGAAATGCGTTATCAAACATTCATTTTTGATTATCTGACCTATCAACCCTCCTTTTCCACGTTAGCTACTATGCCGAATCTCACTTTACCCACCTCTACCGATGGAACATCGCATACCACCACCAAATCAACCTCCGTCGGAGCAATAGCAGGCGGAATTCTTGGAGGATTGGCATTGCTGTTTCTCTTGATTGGATCTTTCCTCTGGTTTCGGAAAAGGAAGGCTCAAGACGATCAAGGGGAATCAAATCAAATCACAGCATTTGCCGTGCCAAGTAGCGAACAAGAAAATCTCGGTAGGTTCAATCAATATCCATGAAATCGCACTCCTCAACTTTTCGCAGGTGTCGCCAAATCAGGCTCTCCACCAATGCAAATATCTCCACCTGGATCAACCTCCTCTAACGCTGGTTCGACCGTGCTGCTGCAATCAGGTCCACCACGAGTGGTGCATAAGAGTGCTCGAAGTCATGGTGCGGAAACTGCTGATGTCAGTACGAGCGGGGGAGGCTCCATCGCGACGGAGATGAGGGAAGCATGCCAGTCCATTGCCCCGCCAGCTTATGATGAGTTGTAGTCTATGCCTGGGCGTAGCAATTTCTGTATCGCTAGTTTGCGCTAGATTCCTCTTGCCTTGAACCTTCTGGTTGTACTGTACAAATGTAGTGAACTCACTAATATTATCAATTTTCTCTGGCACGATGCCGAAGCCGGTCCGGATCGATATCACTTCAAAGTTCAAAACCTGTCCAGGCTGACCTCCTTCCACCACCGTTGACAACATGTCAACTTATTCACATGCTCATGGTCAAGCGCCTGATGTATGTTGTGGGACCCTTCAAGTTGGGCTTATAAACAGTAGCTTGTTCTCTGTTGAAGCGGAGGTTTCTGGTCCCAACATTTTCCCTTGCCCTGTTTTGCGCTGGAAAGTGGCATACGATTGATCCTGGCATTTCAAGCTTGAAGTCGACCCTCTACCGCCACTACAATCTATCATCAACGACAGAATAGCAACTCTGAACGAAGTTTTGCTTTTGTCATCTATCCATGTTTGTCACGCATCTGCTTCTTTGCTGATGACAACTCCACTTTCTGCGCTTCTCGTGCAGAACATCCGGGTTGCCTGTGCCCTATAAAACCTTGAGTCTTTCTTCACTCCAAACAGTTCCTACCCATTTGACGCCTTACCCGCCAGGCGAGCTGCCATGTCGACCTTGTTCTTCGTCCGCTTTTCGTTGATTTCTATCTTTGCATGGCTTCACCTCGTAAAAGCGTACCCTGTTTTAAAGGTATGTGCCATCCATAGACCCCTCTACCGTTGTTTAACGCATGCTCTTGACTGTAGGACGTCGATTCATCGGATTCCTTTGCCAAAAGGGGAGAAGGTGCGCATCCAGTCCTTACCGTCTTACATTCTCATCAGCGACTGTCTCATAGGGAAATTTGTCCTCGCTCACCTATTTCCACTTGATGGGTCGACCGAAGAGTTTTTGGATCACAAAGTACCCACTCTGTTTAGCACGCTAGCGACATGGGGTACAGGTATCTGGCCAGGCCATGCGTTTCCTCGTTTCGATCCCTCACTCTATAATTTCTAGGAAAATATACCCTCGATCTTGATGTGTACCATCGACAAGTCAAACCTATTTTCATCAAGAGATTCCAAGCAGCGTTCAAGGACTTCACATCCAAGTATGACACCTCAAGATCATGCTTCACTTTCTCTTACTATGTTAGCAGATGCGGTACCAATCCAGACTTTGAGATCGATAGAAATGGCATAGTGAATCCGAATGCTGTCAAAGGTAAAGACCTTTGCACCAAAGTATGTTCATTTTGTTGTGAAATAAATGATGACACGATTACTAACACGTATACTTTCTAGAAGCGGTTCAGTCTTGATCTTGGGGATGTTGTTTTGGCCCATCAATTTATTCCCGACGATGAGGAGGGTGATTCGGAGGTGGAGAACGTCCCCAGCTTATTCAATGTTCTGGCGACATGGGGTACAGGTATATAAGTTAAGTTACTTTTTCATATTGTCCTCTTACTTTGTGATCTCTAGGAAGAACCCTTGACCTTGACGTACAAACTACTAAGTAAGCACCTCAGTATTCGTGCTCACGACTTTTTGACATCCCTCATAGATTCAATTCCGCCCTCGATAGCGCCAGTGCTTGGATCTTGTCTGCCTGGATCTAGCTGACGCGACTTCTGGGCCTTATCTTTTGATCAGCCCAAGATTCTAGAAATCACTGCTCTGTCTGCCTACGTATCTTGATGCTCTCGCCCTCTTATCGATTGATGAATCAAATTGTCTGTTTGCTTTCAAAAGCCTTGACTCGCGCAATAATGATAAAGTCTTCTCGTTGAATCATTGTTATCCTCTAGGGGTCTTGCAATTTTGTTCAGCGCTGCACCTGCCTGGCATCTTTACGGATTCTTGCATACAGGTCCGAGACAACTCAAAAACGAGGCTGTGCCCTTTTACCTTTTTCACCATCAAATTTTGGGCCAGGTACTTACATATCCTGAGTCCAATGTCGCGCAAGTCCAAAAAAAGACCGGGGGCAATTCCACTTGACAGACGTCATGGCGCCGACGTGATAACAATTAAGCACTAAGTACTTACTCGACGTTCATTCCTCCCATCAACTTCCGCCACATTAGCGGTTTCTCTTCGTCGAGTTCATGGGTCAAATGAGCGGAATTGACAACCGTGGGATCTTCGATCGCTCAGCTGATTCCACAATAGCTCTATTTTGATCACTGCGGCCATATGTCTTTGACAACGCTGAATTGCATTTGCGGAGTTCCTGGCGCCGGCTCATTGTACCAGGACCCCTGAAAATACCCTTGGAACCCAGATCCCAATCCGGATAAAAATTCTGAAATTTTTTTGAAAACCCATAGCACTGTCCGGATAGAATTTGGGCCATTTTGGCTGGAACCCGGAGGCAGATTTCCGGATAGAAATTGGGCTGACCCACGAAACCCAGAGCCACTTCCGGATAAAAATTGGTGCAGCTGGGGATCCGAACTCAAGACATTGAAAGTGAACGTCATCAACTAAAGCCATTAACGTTTTAACCACTACACCAAATGAACATAATATTTGTTTTCCACTTTGACCATCTTAATACACCATCAATATTTGCATTTCTCTGCACTCTCAAATATGTCTCAGAGGAGCCACGAAATGGGCACGATTTCATGTATTTTAGTTTTTTGTTATCTGAGATGCTTGTAGGTGCCTATTGGGGCTCCAGAGGAGATGCCGTGCGAGAAATTGGCATTTTAAAGCGAAAATTGGTGTTTTTAAGCGAAAATTTGGTGTTTTCAAGTGAAAAAAGCGAAAATACAGGTTTTGGGTAACCCAGATCCACGTCCGGATAAATTTTGCCCATACCTGGACCCAGATCCGCCATCCGGATAGAAATTGTCCAAAACTGTCCGGATAAAAATTCCAAAATTTTCGACTTTTTGGATCTGGGTTCCAAGGGTACTTTCAGGGGTCCTATTGTACCTCTTTGACTAAATCCCTTGGTCCAAACTTCAACCTGTTTGTCTTCTACCATTCTACCAAGTTTGGGAACCGGACACTCTCTTTGCCGATGTCAAACGTAGAAAATGGATCCTTCTTGTAGAAACATCGAGGTACGGTTCAGAGACGTAAAGATCCAGGTACTTTAATGGGCGCCCCTCTGTTATCTATAAATACTGTGATCCTCCGTCTCAAGTTCCCATTTAACCTTCAAGAAAGTAATGATGGAACATCCCAAAGTTTTACTGTTCGTAATCATTGCTCTCGCTTCATGCCTTGGATTGGCGTATCCTATCTCAGTACGCACTGCTTCACCTTCCATTAAGTTGCGCTCATGTCTTCGTCCTGCGAACCGTGATTAGACTACTGATTGCATGAGCGCCTATGCGACATGGGGCACAGGTCCGTCTGAACACGGCCCTACTATCGTCTCTGCAAAACTAAGCGTTTGCTTCGTTCAGGGAAATATACGATTGATCTCGGCATATACCACAAGGAGGTTAAGCCAATCTTCCTTTCGGAATTCAAGAAGATCGACAAATTTGAAGCTTAGTGAGTGTACTCAAATTCGTATCAGCTTGGCTTTGACATAATCGCAAAAGTTGCGGCTCGAACCCAGACTTCGAAATCGACAGGAAGGGCATAGTGAATCCGAGTGCTGTTGAAAAGAAGAAAATACAACTTGGAAAGTGCCTAAAGGTAAAATTCAATTTCGCTACACCATCATCACTTTTCTCAAAGCTACTTCCCAGAAAACCTTCAGCCTTGACCTTGGACAAGTAGTCTTGGATCATATCCCCAAGTAACGATCACCGTCTATGTAATTGTCTTCTCAATTAATTAAACTTTCAACTAGGCAAGACGAAAGCGATGATGAATCCGAGTCTTCCTTCACAGCCTTCGCAACTTGGGGAACAGGTAAGGCTAAGTTGTGGTTATCCTCATAAGCCTCCCCTTTTGCTGAATGTGACGATTTTTAGGGAAATATACGATCGATCTCGGCATATACCACAAGGAGGTCAAGCCAATCTTCCTTTCGGAATTCAAGAAGATCGACAAATTTGAAGCCTAGTGGGTCTCCTCAAATTCGTATCAGTTTGACTTTAACATAATTGCAAAAGCTGCGGGTCGAACCCAGACTTCGAAATTGACAGGAAGGGCATAGTGAATCCGAGTGCTGTTGAAAAGAAAAAAATACAACTTGGAAAGTGCCTAAAGGTAAGACTAACTTTCGCTACACCGTCATCATTTTTCTTAGATCTGCTTCCCAGAAAACCTTCAGCCTTGACCTTGGAGGTGTAGTTTTGGATCGTATCCCCAAAGAAGCTCCGTAAGTAACGATTGTCGCATGCAAAATGGAGCCCCATTTACGGACATCTTCACAATTGTACTAGTGATGACGGATCTGAGGGAGGTGGATCCGACGATGATGGGTCCGAATCTTCCCTCTCAACGTTCAAGTAAGATTCATTCAATGATATCCAACGCATTTCGTGGATGACACTATCAACAGCGGCGACAGTGATGATGGTGACTCAGAGCCGAAACTTCTTCCTTCGGGCCTGCGAGCATTGTAAGTTCACCGATTCAGTCACACAGACGCTGCAGCTCATCGAAACATAGGCCCATTGTTTTTTCAGCCTGGTTTGAGGGGATCTATGCTAGTGGAATTATGACTGTGCTTTCTTGAAGAGGACGAGTTCAACAAAGAGACAATTGAGACCGTCTACAACTTACGATACAATTCGCAGTCCCCTTTTGTCATCTTTTGTAAATCAAGCACCCGATTTAAACCAACTTTTATTTTGCAAAAAGTGAAGCAAGATGCCGTTAATCCCGGCCTCACAAATTCGGGCAGATCAAATGCGGTGATATGAAATTGAATAGTGCGCACATAGGCGCAATTACGTGGTCTGCCTTTTCCAGGGTAAAAAAGCGCCTGTCCCGTGAAAAGTTAGCTCAATTGACAAAGTTTGAGGGTTTATTGAATGCGGGCCAAAGACAAATGTTGTTACAAAAGGGAAATCGGAATAGGGTACGAATTTACACGTATTCGACTCAGCAATTAGAATGGCGGAAGCTTTGCTTGGAGCTCCAGGCTTCAACCCTTGACCTCGCCAAAATCCTCCTTCGATAACCGCTCCTTCTTTGTTAAACGGTCATAATTATCTACGCTCCGGGTCGTCCTACTAATTTGCACCGTCCCGTTGATGCCATTATCAGTTGTGGTGTTCTGGCGAAACGCGAGAGGGATGGGTTCTGACAGAATGTTGCTGGTGGACGTAGGCGAGCCTTTGTAGAGACCAAGTTTGGTGTTGCGATAAACGCGACATGCCATCACATTCATCATCATGACATTGGGGAACGACCAGATAACCCTGTAAACAATCGGTAGTGGAACAAAAACCATCAAGATTGCGATGAAGTTGGTCAGCACAGTCAGCCTTTCCATAAGAAAGTAAGCGGATTTTCACGGGGTTAAGAGAAAGCACCGACAAGTAATACTGTTGGCCATCCAACAACAAAGATCTGGAGAAGGCTGGGAGATATTCTCCAAATAGCGCCGCACGTACGCCAGTCCTGAGCGTATTTTCGTTGTGGGCGTTCTGGGCAAGCTTATAGGATATCGCCAGAAACACGAAGGTGTCATGGATGAAGGGCAAAATTCCAGATATGGAAACATATGAATGTTGCGCTGTTTCGATGCAATAGTTGGTCGTTCCAATATGGACACCGTCGACGCCAACTGGCGTGCTCACGGTTCCTCCCGCCGATATGACCCAAAGGACAAAGCCAAAAATTATAAGAGCCTTATGTCCTGTATAGATTGCACGAAGGCGGAAGAAGAAGAGGAGGTTTGAGGAGGCAATGGCGATTGAGAAGAATGCGAGGAATATTTTCTGATTTCTGGGGCAATTCCCAATCGGAGAGGCTTTCATGCGCAACGTAAGATTTTAGTGGCCATGATCGCATAACGTACTCACTGACTAAGATCATGGTCAAAACCATAAATAACATCGACGTAATCCTGGTTAATGAGTCAATCGATATAGTGGACAAGCGGAGGTCGAAGCCTTACCTTGAAATGAAATACACAATATTGGTGAGACCTACCTTACGCTTGAAGAAGATCTGGTAATCTTCCCCGAGACTTGTGACGATATCCCACACCATAACCTGGCAATTGGTATCATGAGCGCAATCCGGGCACGAAAGGAAATGAAATATCACCCCCGTCACACCAGCACAGATATGAGTGGCCATTGACATCTGGTAAGCGAACTCCGGAGGCAGCCATGCCATGGGAGTAAAAGGGTTTGGTAAGAGATTTGCGTCCATGGTCGTAGCCGGGCAATCTACAGACTGCACCAGAAGTTGGCCGTTTAAATATCGTCGCAGTTGAGTCCGTCCCTAGGCCCTGCAGGATATATACCCCAAACCGTAACCATATTTCAAATATTGCTGCCGCGAGATCCTTTGCAGCGAAGGGTCCTTTATCCCCGATTGCTAAGCCTTGCTAAGAGTCGTCCTAATCAGTTGTAGAGATACTGGGACACAAAATCTTAGTCTAGATAAACCACTCAGCTGATGCGGGGATGCAAATACAGTGTGGACCAAGTGTGAACGGGAAGTGGTACATGACTGGTGCAGAAAGCACATTCTTGTCTGTGCCCAAAACGCAAAGATCTGTCAATCTTGGACCTAAGGCCTGAGGTCCTGTGGAGGTCTAAGGAATCACCTGGAATCATACTCGATCAGCCAAACACAAGGAAGAGAAAGGAGAGCAGATCTAGGAGACTTCGTGTCCTGGCAACTACATAATAATAACGAGAAGCAGGAAGGCCAGACCGGAATCCGCCGGCTTGTTGAAGCAATATTTTGATGGCGCATATCGAGGTCGACAGATCAAATCAATTTGAGGTGAAGCCACTGTTGCCAACGCAAATTGTTAGGACAAAGACCTGCTTGAATGCGTCGCCTAAGACAGCCTGAAGCCCCCCGATAACGAACTAAGGACACCGATCGCTGAGGAAACGCTCATTACCAACTTCCAAGTCCAAGTTATCGTTCAATCTGATCATTTTAGGTCGCAGATCTTTTGATCCAGTGGAGTCTCTACCGCCCACTGGGTCAAAAGAGATCAAAAGATGTGTTCCTGTCTTCAACTTGAGCCAAGATAGGAGTCCAGTCCTAAGAAAGAGCCAGTTAACTTGTTATTATTGGGATAATTATTATTGATATGTCAAGTTGTGTCACCGAGAGATGGACCTTTTTCTGCAGTTCATACAGTCGACGTTTGTGCGGAACATTGCGAGTTTACGTTATGTGAATCAGAAGGAGAGCGTGTTTTAAGGGGGTGAAATGCCTGCGCGTATGGAATACTATGGATGATTCGCGAATGTGCTGTTCAGCTCATTACTGCTTTTCGAATTCCGTGGCTTCGCAAGGCTGACTGAATCTGCGTGGAAACCCCGAGCACAAGATTACACAAAACACGGTGTTCTGAGATCCTTAAACGGAGAGCTTGTTTATCTTTTTTATCTCCAGTGGCAGATATACTTGAACTTCAGTGAAAATGATGTCCCTGATTATGATGTCATGTCAAAGATATCAGGCAATAGGCGGGGGCATGTTAGAAAGCCCCTTAAAAAATGGGGTATGGGCAGGTATGGGTTGTGCATGCGAATTTCAAACAGAGGATAACGCGATGTAAAAAAGGCATAGTTGTGATGTCATCACGAAAAGATCGACTTTGCTGGTACACCAGTGCTCTGGTCAGTGTTCTCGAAGATTCTTTTATGTAGTAAACTGTTGGCATTTTGCTAGCTAGCAGGATTACGATTGGAAAGCTCTGAACTATATGACGAAGCGTTGGGAGTCAGGACAGAAGAAAGAGCTGGCATATGTACGAGTGGAAAAACAACATGGTGATAAAGTATCAGAACGGGCGGAAATCCGGGGTGTTGAGCGAAAATTTCAAACGAGCGTGGGGGCTTTAAGTTTGTGAGTATGGGAGGTAGTGGGCGGAACCGGCGTCCAGCTCCGATGGATGAGTAGCAATGTGTTGAAGGTAAAAAAAGGTATATTATGCCCTCGAGCATGGGAGTTGGACAGCAGCCGGCTAAGGTTTCCATGTGTACGCAATCCAGCAAATTTGAAGGTGGTTGCTAAGAAAGTTAAATCTCCTCCTCCTCCTCTTCAAGAACGTTATGAAGAGGTGCGCCATGGACATATCGAGCAGGGCTAGATCGGCCGGTTTCGTCAAGTGTCACATGTGGAAGATCGATGAGGGATGTTTCCTGGGGAGAGGGTTTAGGGGAGGGTTGAGGAGAGGTTGTCGTAGGTTGGACTTGTGGTTGCGGTGGGGTTAGGTTTTCGTTTTGTAGGGGTCTTGGTAGCCTAGATGGTGCAAGTGGCGCGACGACGATCGGTACTGACGGCAGAGAGGGTCTTGGGGGAGTACCCCGTTCACGTTCTCGATACATTTCAATAAGGGCCGCTGTCTTGCTGGGAGCAGGAGATGTAGGCTCCACGTGCAGTCCGTTACCATTGTGAGCAGGGAGGGTCTTTTCAGGGGTACCAAAGTTGCCTGATCGTTTGTGTTCCAGAGCGTTGTGTTCAATTTGAGAGAGATCTCCCGCTGTTTTCAACGAGTGAGCTACAGGTGAAGGTTCATATATGGTCGCATGGGGAACTGCAGCCACGGGTGGTACGGGCAGAGGTCGAATGCGATCAGGGGATCCATATATGCCTTCGTCGTCCTCTTCGTCGCTCTCATCCTTCCCCAGTAACGCTCGAGGATCGTCCTCCTCTTCCGTCTTCGCTGCCAAGGCTTGTTTACGTTCTGGATGAAGATCAAAGTAACCGAGACGACGTTGCTGCCTTGCCATCTGGCGCGCACTCAGGATTGGTTCGATAACTGGCTCCTCGTCCACAATAACTTGAATGGGGTGTCTTGGTTCTTCATTGATAGAGCTATTATCAGTTTCAGCAGTCCGCGATTCACTAGTCCTGGGAACGATCTCGACTTCATCTACATCCAGATCATAGATATGTTGATCGATTCCGTAGTCACGATCGACACGTTCCATGACGCTTGGAGGGGAAGGTGACCTATTCTGGACCGCGGCAAGAACTTGTGCGACTTCCATGCTCGCCATCTCGGGGTCAGAGCGGCGGTTTTTGGCTGCCTTACGTCTTTCACCAGGGCTGAGCTCTACATCTTGTCCGCCCATCCTCCGATCCTGGCTCTCAACCAAGATATCCACCCATGCGTCAGCGCGACTTTCTCGTCGCTTCTGCTTGACGTCTTCCGGCTCTTGAAGGTCCCCAGTCCATTCATCGTCGCTATAAGATGCCATCCTAGTCTGGAATTCCACGGTGGAGTATTCAGCTGGGATCATACCCGATTTACGGTGCGAGCCAGGGCTGGGAACGGGAATCCCGCCTGGCAGTCTAAAACGCGACTTGCGATGCGATGGTGTGTGTGAGTGGGTGGAATCAGAGTTCACCTCGTCGCTGCGGGCGGTTGGTATGTTCTCAGTTTCTGGAGCAAGGAGGGGAGGGCCACGGCTTATTGTGGGCGATAGGGCAGGGAATTCGCTGGGAGCATTGGAAATGGTAGATGTAATCCTGGGTGTCTTGTTCAAAGATATAAGCTTGGTGGTGCTACCACCGTGCAGTAGGCCTTCAAACTCTACTTCGCGGTATGAGGGACTACGCGGCACGTGACCTACGACATATGGTCGACCATTCAGTGTGGGTGCTTGCTTCCATTGCTTGGATTTGCTTGACGCAGAGAACAGGGAAGGCAAGCGACGTCGACTAGAGGACTTGACCGCCAACTGTTGACGATACTCGAGTGGAACAAACTCTTCAAAGAGGATCAGTGTCGTAGAAACTCTTGGATCAGAGGTTCCACTGGCAGTGGTGCGAGAGGGTGGTAAGGACTTGTACTCCACCTACGTCGTGATCAGCAAGGCGGACTACAAGACTTCTTGCAAAGTTGTGATACACTCACCAGTGCCCAATTACAATCTCGATCAAGCTGTTCACCTCGCTCAAGATCCATCCAACCTCCACCATAAACCAGGTCGCAGAAGACGTCCACAAACGCTTCCTCAATCACCTCTTCAGATCCAATAACTGGCTCGGTGTCCCAGCCAAACGCAGGCAAAGACTTTTGAGATTTCTTTAGCTTTTTGTTTATCTCTGCGTTCTGAGCAGGCCATGTTGAGATCGTCTGATTGAGCGGCGTGCTAAACTGCAAGGTGGCACTCAGAGGCGCGTCCATGCGCGTAAATCCCGCCGAGGAAAAATCGGTCCAAGAAAGGGTTTGTCGCTTCTGAGCGCGTTCCTGCTACAGTATCAATGAAAAACACGAGTCAGCTAAAATGAAAGAACCCACAACACGAGCCGTCTCGGTCAAATCAAACTGCAGCTTCTTTTCGTCCCCTAAACCACTGAACCCCATAGATTCAAACTCTCCCCACTTTAAGTCAGTTAAACTACGGAATCGGTCATCTCCGTCTCGCCCACTAAGGCCAAAGTAGTCCCCATCACTTTCGAAACTAGTCCCACTGGTGGCCGATGTCGCAGAGGAGTAGGATGACGTAGGTTGGGGATTCATCCCTGCAGGAGCATACGCAGCCCCCGGGGCTGTGTCTGGGTGGAAATTGGGGGGTAGGTCCATTCGCTTTTTATAAGCATCTGAATATCTCGGGGGTAGCTTGAGTATTGCAGGGGCAATTCTATCCCATTCCTTAGACGATGCCAATCCGTTGCTGACATTGGAGTGGGCGTCGCGGTGTGCCCACGTAGAGGCTGTTTTCACTAGATCTGGAGAATAGATACGCACGTTCCTTCGAACGCTCATAACTCTAACAGTCCTGGCACCCTTCCTCGGCTGCGGCCGTGCATTTTTCTGTTCTAGGAATGGCAGCATAGACGGGTATCCTTTGATCCATTCCTTGAGTCTAATGGGAACGCCCAATCCCGTGGCACTGGCGCCAGCAGAGGCAGTTAAACGGGGTGTGTCTTGCCATCGTATGAAGGCTAAAAGAAGGTGGTCCATAGCAGTGACAGAGCGCAGATAGTGGATATAGGCATGATGAAAAGCAAGAGTAGCAGGGCCAAGGCCGAAAAGAAGGGGTCCAAAGAGTGGCGATAGTGTTGGAGGAGTGTGACCGGATGTTGTGCTATTTGCAACAATGCGAGAGAGGAGCGTAAACAACCTCACAATGATAGATTGGAGGGGATGTGGCAAATCGGGTAAGAAGGATATGAAATGGGCAGGAGGATAACCATTAGCTGTAAAAAATAAGCTTATAAGCATACAGCTCGTAGACAAAGGTAAAACCAAAATTCGAGGAATTGAGAAATTAAGCCCTCTGCCACCAAATAGTCGGTTGATAAAGTGAAGAGTTCACACACCTGCTTCTGAATCGCGGAATTCGACGTAATGGTCCCAAGAAACAAGCCCACGGACGTCCTGACCAGCCACAGAGCGTATGACTCTCGCCAGTCCCCACCGTAGACACATTCCCAGTTCATGAGGACCCGCAAATTTCGCCTCCTCCCTCCATTTCCTGTCGGCCTCCTGTCCTGCGTTGCTCGTTGTCGCCGCACATGTATTGATAAATGATCGAATTAATCTTTTGATAGCAGATGACGATATATCCAGCGCCGTTGTAGAAAAAATAAATGGTGTCGTGATTCCACCTCGTGATTCCAGTTCCTCAGAAACGACGTCGACGAGCTGCGTTACCTGGTCCAGTCCAAGGACCACGTGTCGCTCGTACGAGAGATACCCGTAATCATGCTCTTTGAAATGTTCAGCGGCGGTGGTGCCCGTCCTAGGTCGCTCGAGGTTCAGTGGCAGGAAAGTACCGTCAGGGAAAGGTAGTTCCGCGCTGAGCTCAGCTTCCGCCTCTCTTGAAGAATGACCCTTTCCCTTCTTCTTATCTTTCTTCGAAGGAGTCGAGGGACTGAAAGGGCGATTGGAGAGCCTGCTGGAAACTCTCCCAAACTCGTCGAAAGCGCCTAGGTTGTAGGTGTCGTCAGGGATGAGAGAAGACTTCTTGGGCGTAGAGTTGGTGCGTGAACGAGAGAATATGCTGGGCATCGGGTTGGGCGATGAGAGGACGTAACGACCATGCAGCGACTAGGCAACGACGGTTGGCACGTCGCCAACAGTTTAGAGAATTGTCAGGGAACTTCGGAGTTTCCCGTTCAATTTCGTTGTGGTCCCTGATCTGGGTTATAAAGGACCCAATACTAGAACCAACACTTGTACGACGACAGAGAGAAGTAGAAATGCTCAACAAAGATCAAAAATCAAGCACTGGATAAAGGGGGTGATGAATGAGCTTATTCGACAACCCCTTGTGCTAATCCATCCGTGCAACGTGGACCAACTTATCAAAATGACTGCTTGTTGTACGTCATGGATCGACACGATGTACAAGAATCATTTGATCATCTACCGTGACTTTCTTATCATCTAACCCTTTCCTCCGAGTTCCAGCCTCGAGGAAAACGCCCCGTAGATCAATCATTTCGGTGAGTTGACAGACGACACGGACGGAGGTCGTTCCTTGAGCCTATCCTTCAGCCTTCCTGCCAACAGGGGCCTGGGGAATCCGCCAGTTACATAGGCGGTTCTTGGCTGATAGTTGGGTCCACCCTGCCGTGGGCGTTAGCGATTGTCACAGCCCACAACACCCGAACTCACGGGTGAATAGCCACTGAACGGATAGCCCTGCTCGGTGAAAGCGGCCCTGTTTGCAGGAGCCGTCTGCGGCTGACTTCCATAACCGGGGGGACCCCCAGGATACAATGGTGCCGACTGTGGCTGTCCCGCATAATTTTGGTTTACTTGCGCCGCGACAGGATAAGCTGGGCCAGTCATTTCCGGCTTGTCGTTAGGCCCTTCATAAACGCCCGAAGCACCCCCAGAAGCAGGATCATAAGAGGTGGCAATGATTGTGGGTGGCCCCTGTACTTGGTTCGCTTCCACATTGTACTCAGACGCCGCCGCATCCGACCTAGCGCGCTGACGTCTGACGCAGAGAAAGATACTCAACGCCATGAGGACAAGGGCAGCTGTGATCCGAGAGGAGGAAACGATTAATGCCATCGGCGGAATTGAGATTGACGAGGACAGACCTCCTACGCCCCAGATCGCCAGTCGGGCAGTGAATGGAAATCTGTCTCTGCACACAACCTCACCGGACCTGTAAAGAAATTCGATTCAGAACCATGACACATGAAAGTTGATTAGCAAGAAAGAGAGGAGGATCTCCCGAAGTCAGAAGAACCTCTATAAGAAGGCGCCCCCCATGACAGCACTCGTTAACGGTTTGTTTCTGTATCCAGAGAGCTTCCATACCACCGTCTCACGTATATTTGTCGCTCGATATGACCATAAACACTTACGTAGCCGTTGTACACACTACATCCCAAGCGGCAGCGGCAATGGGGACATGAGAAAAACCCCACAAGCCTATCATGAGACTGGCAGCAGTATCTACACACAAGATCAGCTAAACCGCCCACACGCTCAGTAAAAGATGCATCCCAAACGCACTTGAATGGATCATGGCTCAACCTAGAGCTGCAGGTCGTAAGAAATAAATTGACGGTCGTTCTTGCCTATCAGTTCCGAGCTTGAAAACGAGGGCGATGTTGAGGGATCCGCTGACCAGCAGGCGGATAACGATGAGCTAGTGACAGTTCGAGGTCAACTCTAGGGAAAGCGCCCATTGGACCCGCGAAACTGGAAGACGATGACAAACATGGCGACCAAGCTGTGCTCCTTCTGCTACCATCAATCCGTTTCAAATGAGCTGATGCCTGCCAGCGTCCGTCAATCTAGCTAGAAGTGAACAAGAAACAATTGCGAAAAGTACGAACAGTGGAGCATCGCGCGTCATTACTAGTGTTCGCCACTGGCAAATGCACTAAGTTGACAAGCGTAAAAATGTCTTCTGCTCATCGTAACATCTCTTGGATTTTCTTCCTGCTTGGACCTCTGCCCCATGCTGTCGTTGGCCATCACCTTTATGACGATAGGTAAACTGGTGACCTCCGAATTTTCCAAAGCCCAGAAAGAGGCACCATTTTAAATGCAGTCTATATTCTGAACTTGACAAACTACAAGTCTCATGGCTTGAAATTGAATGCGGTACTACTCGCGCTGCGTAGGAATTCCAAATGAACTCACTTGATCTAAGAATCCCGACGCTCGTGCGCAACGCCAACTGCTTACCCCACGGATTTTTACCCTCCCAACAGTTGATCTGCGACGGCTTCGAAAACTGTGAGGGTTGGCTTCGGAAATTTGTGAGGGTCGCTGTCCAGTAGTATCTGGTGTATGGACAGCGTTGGGACAGCTATGTGGCGGAGGGTTGACGGAGGGTTCTATGGTGGTGCCCACAAAGCCATAGTAGCAAACTATCACGGAACTCACAGCATTCGAGTCATAACAGGTCATCGTGCTATCATGAGTTCACGTTGCAAAGTCTTGTTGAAATTGTTGAGCCTCGTGTATCAATCTGGATTGACCAAAATAAAACAGACGCCCTCATACGCCTCGACTTCCGGATCAAAATATTAATATTGTTCCAGCCTGGCAGCACCTGCCCTACTAGGCTTCAAACGTTCCTTCTGCACGACAGCGAAGGATCTCGCCTGGCTTGTTATCGGAGAAGTAGCCCTGCAACCAAACCAAGATCTTGTACAAGTACATATGTGGGTACATCGATGAATAATTTACTTTCGGGGAATGTCACCAATAAATAACGAAACTTGGTTTCTCATTTTTCCTTCCGTCAAACTGACGGCCCAGAGCCTCAAGGCAAAAAAAAAACACTGCGTGTCGGTTGAGAATATAACATGGGAGATAAATAGGATGCTATGGGCTGCTATCTTACACAGAAAATGTATCCATTGATTGGAAGGGAAGTTAAATGGCGGACGCCACCTCGCGGTCGCGCAAGAGAAAGAAAGGGCAAAAGGTATGGAAAGTGGGCCACTCGTTTCATCCGTCTGCAGATCACTTTGCAAGAGCGCAATAAGCGTCCGCGCAAGGTTATACCGGCAGCCTGGCGATGTCATAGTCCTGCGTAGGGGGGTCCAAGCTACATTCTTTTGGGTGATTGGACGTCGTCCAGCTGCAGAACCGGTCAAGTGTTGAGCGAAGAATGCCCCGAGTTGGGGTATTGACCAGCGTGGAGGATCGACTGAGGTCGTCGATAGTCTCCAATAGTATGGCGCCGGACTTTATTGCTTCGCTTAAAGCACCATCTTGGTCGGCGTCTTCAAAGGACGTCAACTTATTTTATTTTCATTAGAATTTAGCACTAGCCTTGATGACAAATTTCTCCCGGTCGTTCCAAATTCTCCCTCAAGCCAGAATTGCTCAAGACAGAAGGGCAAGAGGTAGATCGGCCGCGACGCCTATCTGATCCATGAGTAGCAACGCATGAAGCCCTTGAGCGCTTCGATTCAACGGGAATGGCTATCGATTGGGACACAGATGCATCGACTGGCATGCGGCTGTCGTTTGAATGGGCAGAATGACTGGCGTTCCCTGCTCGTCTGTTGCGCCGTTCTTTCTCACTTGTGGACTATGTGTGAGGTTAATTCCGAAATTTCAGAAAAATTTCAGAAAAATTCGTACGATCAAGCAGGACCGCAGATTCTTGACGCGATCCGACAGTTGCATTATGCTTTGCGTAAGTCCTTTGAACAAAGCCAAGTACTCTTGAATAGTTGTTGTTGCGTTGTAGGTCCTTTCGCGAAGCAATGCGCTCGACTCCTCCGAGCTATCAGATACATCCGCCTTATATTAGAAGAGGAAGTGAAAGCGAGTTCCAAGCTAACGTACCAAATGAGCATTGTCAAGGAGGTTTTTCGGAAAGCGTCAGACGGAAATAGACCATCGGCATCTGCAGTCTCAAAAATGGTCCTGGTTTCTTTCAGAAGCTCGTCGAGAAATTTCATTTGAGCTCCTGGAAGATAAGAGCGACAAAAGAGCGCGACAGAGGCAATTGTAGTGGCGAAACCGAAAACGCCAATTGCGAAGTTGAAAAGGTTTGCCGAATTGCTGTTCATGGTTTCTCTGGAATATTGGGGAGAAGCGAGTCAAAAAGGGTGAGGCAACACGAGCCATGGAACCAAGTTTAAAAGCTGTATAAATTGATGCATGATGGACCATGATGGAGGAGATCAAGTCGTGTTTATTACGTCATCTCAACATTTCGTCCCTTGCCCGAGTCGATTTGCAAATGGAGCATAGCTATAGTTCTGCCTCACCGTCCATGCATGGGGCGCAAACAACCTCACCTTTGCCTCCCCCTGCCGATCCAATCCCGACTTATGAGCCAAATCAACCAGATTCGTATTACCCTTCCGCGCTCAACATATTCGAGAGGATATGGCACGATCGATATCTCTTCCTCTTTCAACGGGGGCTTCAACTGCGACCTCGTTATCGTCCTGGGTGGACTCCGTCATGGCTCAATACGAAAGGGGAATTTCTTTTAGCTGAAGATTCACTGGAACAACCAGTTCGTCTGCTTCCAGACCCGATTTCCCAATTGACTAAAATGTTTATCTAGCTACCACAAGTGCTGGACGCCAAGAGGGTGAAGGACAATGTTACAGTTTGTGTGAAAGCTGTATATCGAACACCTAAAGAAGCGAACATCGCGAAATACTTTTCGTCGCCCAAGCTGTTACAAGAGCCAACCAACCATTCAGTGCCTATTCTTGATGTTTTCCGAGATCCTTCTGCGCCCGACTTTGAATATCTGGTGATGCCGTTATTACGACCTTTCGACGATCCCGAATTTCAAGCTATTGGTGAGGTTGTGGATTTCGTAACTCAAATTCTCGAAGTAGGTTTGTTCTTGAACTGTGAATACGTTGGGAGGCTGAATTTTTAACAGGGCCTGGCATTCATGCATTCTCATAATATCGCTCATGGGTATGTGAGCATTCGCTATGGGCTTATGTCATGAAAGATGAATTGATGAGGAACAGAGATTGCACAGGCCTGAACATCATGATGGATGCTCGTCCCATCTACCCTCAAGGGTGGCATTTCATGTCCAAGAGCTTTGCGCCAGATGGTGTCACTCCCGTGACGCCTCTACCACGTATAGACCACCCCGTTCGGTATTATTTCATTGACTACGGCGTCTCCCATCGCTTTACTGCTGGTCAATCACACTTGGTACTTGATTGGGGCGGCCGCGATCCCGACGTTCCAGAGCTGAAGAAACTCCAACCATACGATCCGTTCAAGGTTGACGTGTTCACCGTTGGAAACGTTTTTTCAAAAGACTTTTACCAGGTATTTGCACACCCATTGAACCATTCGTCCTGCCAATTCACAATTTTAAGAAATATCTTGGTTTAGAATTTCTCGCCGACCTCATCAAGTTTATGATGAATAATGACCCAGGACATCGACCAAGCTCTCAAATGGCGCTAGAGAAATGGTGCAGAATCAAAGCTGGCTTGAACCCGACGACAGCTCGTTGGAGACTTCGTAAACCAGACGAGACCGTCGGGGAACGCGTAGTCCTTGACGCGATTGCTGCTGCACGGCATGGTATACACAGTCTCACACATCTATTCAACGAAGATGTGTGTGCCACCGTTCATCGGACTTGCATACACTGATTTTTTCTGCTCTAGGCTCAGACGTGGTAACGGGGTTAATTTTGGCAAGGCGACCTGTGCGATTTGGCTTAGGATCTCAGTGAAGGATCAGAACTCAATATTCAAATATACCCTCTAATTGGCAAGCCTACTTATATTTCACGCTATCATCATCATCTTATCGTCGTCCAGGAATCTATCGCTTTCACGTTATCCATCGCTTTCGACTATAACAACTGTATCAGTGTAAAATGACCAGCTTTGTCGATATCTCGACGGCTCCTATAAGCGATATCTGCCTACTGCCACTGTCTCAAATAGGCTTTGGATTACCAATGTCACAGCACTCTCAATACTAGCAAGCGGTTCTCCACAGATCAGACACCATAGGGGAAATGTCAAAACTTGTTACCGTCGCTCACCCAACTTCGAGGAGCGCCTACGGCGGCACATTTTTGCACTATTGCACATTCGACATCCATCAACCTGTACGTCCAGCCTACCAGGCCATGATTGGATTGATTGCTACCATATATACTGTAATGACGAGCGATGCGGGAATCGGTAATGGAATTCAGTGTTGAAACGTTGACAATTCCCCCGCCATCACAAGACATCAGTCGTCAAATTCAATGTTTCGTGTACAGTTGGCTCGAAATATTTATCTTACTGTTGATGATACTTTATGTGTGCGGGTTGGTATCTTTATTGCAGTACAAGTGATTACATTATTGCCAGAGATTAACTCTGTAACATCCTGAACCCAGAGCACGATAGTACTTTACCAACTCGTCGGTCTGGGAAAAATGTCAGCTGTGGTACGCCCGTCTTGACATAAGGTGATGCTCACCCAAAGAATTCGCCCTTTGGAAGCTTCAGCATGGGAGTGCCCTTGGCGTCGGCGGTGTTGAATGGAACGCTGTAGTAGATGCAGATATCAGAAAACGATAACAGACGGGAAGGGATAACTCACGTGTTCCCCCACCAAACTTGAACGTTGTTGAGGCCGATCTCGCCATTCTTGGGGTATTGAAGGATGAAGAAGATTAAGACGGCCGAAATAGCAACGCCTGAATCGAGGGCAGCGGACAGAACGTAGTTGTACTTGGTCCACCACGAGAAATGACGCCTGCGGATAACGTATTGGAAGACGAATCCAACGATGGCCCAGGGAACATAGTTGACGGCGCTCGCAGGGGGGATGTAACCAGTACCAGAGAAGATTACGGGGAAGCTGAAATGAAATGATGTCAGTATCCTTGTCTGCGTACTCTAGATGAAGCACTCACTTAAGGTAGCGCAGCCAGCTGTTCGGGAACTTCAAGCTGAGGAGGTAGGTGAAGATAGGTGCGGCAAGGCCGACCAGGAAGAAGAAGAGGAGAGCTAAGATGACGGGTATCAGGACACCAGTTCAGAAAAAAACATGAATTCGAAAACATACCGTAGTAGACTTGTCCCTTGGAGAATTGGCGAGCCGGACCAATGACACCCCAGATGATACTGGCAGTACCGAATACCTCTGTCGATGGGCAAATGAACCCGTCCTTCTGAGCTGGGTCACACATGTCGGGGATGTTGGTGAACATCCACGCTTGGACACCGAGTTGGACGGTACCAGCAACAACAGTGGCGATGACCTGGGACCAGAACATAGCGCGAGGAGGAATCTTCATGTAGTGGCCAAGCTTGAAATCGGAGGTGAACGTCAAGGCTTGGGCCATGGTGATGTATCCCCAAGTCTTGAACATCATCATGGCGATGGGGCGGCCAGGAAGGGCGTAACCGATGATGAGCTCAGTGATGACGTTGAGACCGACTTGCTGGTTAGTAATGGCTTGGATCATGCCGATAGGGATGACATAGACGAAAGCTTCGGGAAAAGGTCAGTCTCTGGTCAAGAAACAGGGTGGACAAGCCTACAGATAATCAAGGCAAGAATGAAGTATTGACTATGAAGAAAAGATAAGAAACCTGGAACACAAAAGAATCAAGCTCACTTACACGGGGAATTTGGTTTCCCAAACTTGGATGGCGACAACACCAAACGCAAACATGGTCACTGTTCAGAATACGCCGGTTAGCGTGACCTATTTCACGAAACTGCAGCACAACTCACGGAAGATTGTAGCGTACCACCATTCCGGTACCTGGGGGTAGCGAGACATAAGGCGGGCGTGAATATCAGGCTGCTCATTCATGGCACGGCGAGCCTGTGTATAGATTTGTTTGCGGAAATAGAGGAAGGCATGCGTGAGTGTAGCCGTGATTGACGCAAAAGACAGGCCGTATGAAATGGCGAAGGTGGTGGACAGGAACAGTGGGCTATAGGCCTGATATTCTGCCTCGTTAAAGGTGGAGTCGGCATTGATGATCCTGGAGACGTTATAGGTTTTGCCGAAATGATCGAACGACCCGCGAGAAGAAATTCTGAAGAAGGGAGTAAGCATCGATGGCACCGAAACTGTAGCTTTGATAACTCACGGCATGTACTTGCTGCTCCAGGCATTCGTATACTATTGGTGTCGCCAAACATCTCCTTGAGAACCGCAAATTGAGACATGAAAAGATCTGAACTTACATAAAGAACTGGTGTCAGGAACCCTACACAAAAATCAAAATTAGTTGTCAAAGAAACTCGAAATGATATAGGTGAGAAACTGACAGAAGAAGAAGACGAATCCAGCGGCAATGTTAGCCTCGGCCCACCAGGGAGTAGCGAGGGGTGAACCAATATATGCAATCTGAGAGAATACATGTCAGACAAGGTAGAATGTTGACCGAAAGTTTTACCTGAGCCCAATCGAAAGTGATGAGACTCATACCCATTCCGTGAACGTAGCCGAACATCTGGTTGACGGGAACGTTGTCCGGAGCGATCCAGCAGACCCAAGAGAAGTAGGAGAGAGCCTGGAAAAGGTATCCTGGGAAGAGATACCAGACTGTGGAGGCGGCGAAACCGTAGAAGAAGAATCTTTCACGGCTCATACCGCCACGATTTCCAATACCAGCATAAGTCTGGGCATGAAGCGTGTTGAAAAGCGCGCAAACAACGAGGTTTGCTGGCCAGATCATCGAGGGAGGCTGTACCAGGAAGCGACGAGCGATACCACCAATCGAGAAACCGATGAGCTGAGTGGACATGACGATCATCCATTGGTCTGGACAGGATGATCAGACAAATGAGGTGCGGATAGCGTACATGGACACTCACAGCTGAAGTTATACGTTTGGTTGTAGAAAACCCTCTGGACGGCGACGATATCCGTAGCGTATGCGCTGCCGGCACCAACTGAGGCCATAATTGTAGCGAGCACCTGAAGGACGTGAGTTAGAGCTGCCATAACACAATCAGCATACTCACATGTTCCTTCATCGAGAATGGACCGGGGTTGAGCTCGAAGCCAAAGATCTTAACGTTGGGCACAACTCTGGCCCAAAATCTTCCCATAGGAAAGATCAAAAGTTGGGCGACAATCTAGGGACAAGATACGGTGAGGCTGAGGACGGGATACTAACGTAGAAAACTTACAGCAGTGACCTGGACGGAGGGATAGCGGAAGAAGAAGAATTGATTGAGGCCAGGGACTATGATGGCCCAGATCAAACCAAGAACCCAGGCACGGACGGTGTTCACAGGAATGTCGGGGTCATCTGTGTTGGCGACGGCGGACCGGACCTCTGGGTAAGGGGAGTCGTCCTCTAAAAAGCGACAATCGGTGGAAGTCGAAGACAAGACGACTAGGTTACTCACCAAGGACGCCCGCGATAGCCTCGTCCTTGTCGATGTTGGGGTCATCGAACTCGGGGAGGGCCACCGCCTCAAGCTCCTCTAGCGTAGTTGACGACGTACGTGAGCCATTGTCATCGAGGTGGTTAGGGGGGGGAGACGTACTGAGGTTGACTTGCTTCTCGGATTCAGATAAGTCTTGCTTGACGTCTTCGGGATAAGACATGCTGGACCAGCGGAAACCGGGAAGTTTGGCATATCGAATGGGCGTTCTGGTTTTGTACTGAAATTGGAGAGACACCGGATGTGATCATGGGAGGATAAGAACAGATAAGAACCAGCGACATTTCTGGAAAGCACCACCTGATTCGGGGGGAAATGCGTTACTCTCCAAAGCATGAGAGAAGTCAATCTCATGCTGGAGCAGTGCCATACCTTCAGGAACACACCCGAGTGGACGCAAAGCGATAAATCGACCAAGGAGGAACCAGATTGGTGGATTGCATCCGAGTTCTCCACATGTACGATAGCCCGTAAGTGCATGGTTCTCGATGTTCCGAGTTGCTTGTCGACGTCGTGTGGGGCTCTAGTACCCAGGTACCGTCGATAGGCCGCCTTGAGCACCGGTGACAACTTCCATTTGATACTTTGACACTATCCAGTTACAATCACAGAGATGATAACTTCTACAGCTCGATAGCTGTATATGGATGATTTCCTCTGAATCTTATACAAATGCAAGAGTTTTGACAACGGAATTGCTAGAAAGGGCCATTTCAGAGGAATTCCGATACGTTGAGGGGGCGAAGAAGATCTCGAGTTCCCCAAGCGTTTATTGTTCGGTACCAGGCGGGCCCCGGTATGTTAATGCGAGCAGGGAGATCACGAGGAAGTCTGAGCAAGTGTTGGCGTTCTCAATGGATTCGTACAGACACACGACCATGGAGAGAAGCACATGGTCGATAAAACGAGAGTGATGGAGTTCCGATCATTATTGAATGTGTTTTGACGTGGTATCTTCATAACAACCGTCAATAACATACGGATCTGGTGATGGTTGCAGACCAACTCTTTGCTATCTAGGTAGGTGACCTCTTTTGACCCAAAATTGCAAAGAGGCGGACGGAGCACACTAAAGGGGTCTTTCTGAGAGTCTGCTTTCCTCTTTTTCACTAGATCGACGGTGATTTGACCGAAAATTCGCCAAGATAAAAGGAAGTCAAGAGAACACATGCTCTTTCATGAAGAAGACCAGGAGTGTCCATAAGCGCGTAGATCATCATAATCTCTGTACTTTGCGCGATTGAGCCAAAATTGAAACGATGACATTATGGAGGCCGCGAATGAACACGCTGAAACGATGGTTTAAAAAAGCTCAAAATCAGTGTCAGATACCGTCATACGTACCAGTACGTACCTCTTCTCCAGAGGGCTGAGTAGTTTCGCACAAATTCATCATTCTTGCGGCATTCTGTCGACTCTTTGCGTCATTATCTAGCAACGCGCTGAGACTTGGCGACGTGCTGCATGACGTGTGCATTGAAATCAATAAAAAGAGACTCCAAAAACAGCCACGGAAGGCCAAGCAGTCCTGTGCACTTCAGAATGAAGTTCGGCTCAAGGTGGCCTTGACGTCCATTCGCACTTGTTTCGCGCCATCGAAAACGCCATTAGGGGAAAAGGTTGCATTCAAAAGCCGTGCGACAATCCCACCATCTGTGAATTGCGTGCACACAATTGCAAGCTGCATGCAGCAAGCGGTGGGACCAGGTGGGTAGCATAAAAAGGTGGCTCCCTGAACTAAATTTGGCGTTGGTTCACAAGTGCAGCTTATCTTGAGTTCTGGACTTCTTCGTTATCAAAATCCAATGGTACAGGACCCAGTACTCACCGTTCAATTGCCCTGCGTTGATAACATGGACTCGGAGTTTCGACTTGAAGTTGACTTGGTGAGAAGAATGAAGGAGTGACGTAATCTATTCCCGCGGTGCTCAATGTGACACGCGAGCATGACGCCCCTTGCATGTTGAACATATACGACCAGCTACGTCCACGATTTGTAGCACTATAATCAATCTGACCCTCTGTGGTTGGAATAATGGCGAGTAATCCCCCTATCTCACTCTCCTTTTTCTGACAGAGCAACCCCTAACACAAAACAGTCTGCTCTATTCAATTTCCAATCTCTGCTTCTCGTCATCCTTCTGTTCATCTGCACCTGCACCTACGTCCGCGCGGTAGCTCCACGATTAGTTGACAGAAACAAGCACGGGTGCGTCAGCTTGGCTTTTGCTTGTCTCCTCCATGTTCTGATGGTGGTGCAGGTTCCCTGGATTACTCTTCAAGTCTGCACGGATAGGTACTTAGGCTCCTCATGGCGTGCAACAGGATAACTGACATGCAGCAACAGGAGAACGTCTATCACCCTATGTCGCACTCGCATGTATAGCAATGGCAGTTACAATGCTCTCAAAATAATATATTACACCATTAACACAGAATATCAAAGCCATACATCAGTTGCTGCGCTCTAAAGTCAACCAGCTCTCCTTCCCCGCGGGTTTCGACTATTGTCATCCTCATCCTCCCGATCCCCATTAGTATACAAAGCCGACGTCGACCTCTGCGCAGTTCTCTCCACAATAGACGTGCCATCTCTGAACCTAGCCCGAAAGAGCACATTCGCATTCGTGAATAGACCTTCCTTCAACGACACAACGATGAACTGCGACCCTTTGAAACGGGTTCGGAACAGCTGGCCGATATGTTGGGTATGTGATAGATCCAGCGCTGCGTCGATCTCATCCAAAATATACATCGGCGCCGGTTTGAATTGAAGAAGCGCCATAATGAGGGAGAGCGCAATGAGTGATCTGGTAGAATGAAATGAAGAGAAGAAGAAGCACGGGGACAATTAGCTACGGGGTTCGTTCTTCGGAGGAGATGCGTACCGTTGTCCTCCGCTCAGTTCTGTTAGGCTCTGCTTCCACACAGTACCAAGCCTGACTTTAACTTCGAGGCCTTGTATGAGATCTTGGCCGTCCGGGGGCTGCAACTTGGCGAAGTTCCCAGGCAACAGTTCTGCAAAGATACCACCAAAGTCCCTGTGGAGCCGAGTAGTAATTAAGTCGTGCTGCCTCGAGGAAGGAAGGTCAAACCCACCCATCGACCTTTTCCCAAGTCTTCTGAAGCGCATCCCGCTTATACCGGTCAAGCTCTTCAATGGTCTTCTCGATCTTTTCCTTGTCCTTCATCACAGTCGTTAACATCTTTTTCAGATCGACTTCCCTCTTCTCCACACTAAAAGGAGTCAGCTACGGGGTATAAAATCTACGGAGACGTCTTACGTGTCAATCATGTTCATCACAGTGGGGTTAATCTTCTTCTTCATCCCAGTTTGCGAGGCTGCCAGCTCCTTGACCTGTTGGTTAAGTTCACCAATGTCACGATCACCCGGATGGTACTGAGAGCCTTCGACATGAAATTGACTATAGAAGGAAGAACGACAGCTCAACAACCAATTTTTTTCTCGTTGCACGCAAAAAGCAAAACTCACTCCTTATCCTCCTCAATCCACGGATGTAGTTTCTGCAACTTGACGATATCATTCCCAGCAGTGACTTTCTCCTTCTGCAAATTTCCAACGGCATGCTCGATCTCTTTCAGCGTAATCTCAGCTTGAGAAATAGATTCCTTTTTCTCTTTGATAACGCGTTCGAGCTCCTTGAGTTCCGTGTCGAATCGACCAAGTGTAGCCAACTCTTCTTCGAGCTTGACTGCCGCCTGTGCGTGAGCATTCTACGCGTGAAAAACCACTTTCAGTACCATGCCCTTGGAAGGAGAAGAAAGGAAGACCGGTAAACACCGCCGGATCATGCGTACCTCTCTTCTCGACACCTGTTCATTGAGTTTCTGCAACTCCACGCGCATACTCTCGATCCCTGACCGGGCTTCTGCGAGCTTCTTCCTCTCACCCTCCAGATCACTTTCGAGCTGTTCTGAAAAACAAACCATGCGGTCTGATAAGGGCAAGCGTGTGATCATGATCAAAACCTCACTTACCAAGTTCAAGTGTCGCCGTATGGTGCTCTTTCTGTTGTACCTTGACAGTGACCGCGTGTTTCTGGAGACTGGCTTTCTGTTTCGATATACTGGCCTGGAATGATATGGTTATCAACCACTTGTGGGGGGGCGAAAAAAGAGTCAAACGGACTTTGAGTTCTTCGATCTTGCCTTCCTTATTATTCTTGAACTCTGCCATGTCACGTTCGAGATTCTGACATTCCACCTGCGCAGAGGCTTGCTTCTCTTTCGCGGTCTGTACGGCGGTTTGCAGGTCAATGATAAGCTGCTTGGCTTCTTCGACTTGAGTAGCAATCTAAGAACATTTGGATCATCTGCGTCATTGGGAAAGAAAACGAAATGTCAAGCTTACCCGAGAAGCATTACTCCCAACAACTTGCTCCTCAAGCAACTTCAACTCGTGTTCCTTGATCTCCAGCTCCCGAGCAAGTTGCTTCCAACTCTCCCTCGCCTTCCTGTTCCTCTCTTCCTCCCTCTCAAGAGACGCAAGGCGGGCTTGGGCTTCTTTAAACTTGCTTTCTACCTGTAAAAGCTCCTGAACCTCTACAAGGATCCGGTTCCCAGTGGGCGCAGAACCTCCACTGAGTGTACCAGATGGATCATACACGTCCCCTTCGAGCGTCACGGACTTGGTGAGGATATCCTTGGCGAAGGTGACTTTCCTTGCTGTATCTGCATCGTCGCAGACTAGGGTGTCGTTGAAGACGTACGCGATGGCTTTGGCCACCTCTTCTTCGTACCCAACCAGGGAAAGCGCCGTGCGGACTTTTCCAGGTGCAAGCCTCTGTGCTGCTTCGAGTTTCTTTGAGCATATAGACCGTTAAAATCAATAACTTTTTTCTATGACGAAAAACCACGTACCCTAGGATGCAGCGTGAACGGACTGATTTTATTCAGTGGGATAAGCGTCACGCGTTTCTTGAGCTTCCCATTCTTCAGCAAATCCTTGCCGACCATTTCGTTTTCCACAACGACGTTGAACAGTTTACCACCAGCAGCGATTTCCAGTGCCGTTGATTTATCGTAGTGTTCTTCCGGGAGAGTGATAAGTTGCGCTGCTAGCCCCTTGACTTTGCTCCTGTCAAAGTTGGGGGTAGGGTTCGTGTAGTCAAAGTTTAACCTGCTAAGGTTATGCTTGACTCTATCCCTGTGCTAGAAGAGAAGACGCGTCAAATCAGCCACACGTCTCGCGGCGCGGAAGCCCAAGCCCACGCATACATACCTCGCCCAAATTCCTCACAGCGCTCTTCGCTTCGCGCAACTTCGCCTCTCCCTCCTCCTCCTTCTCCGCGCTCCAACCACATTTCGCAATCTTGCCCTTAATACCCTCAACAGTCCCCCTCATCGCCTCCAACTTCCTCTTACTATCCCCTGCCTCTCTCTCAAAATCCTTCATCCGTCCTTTGAGCGTCCCCAACTCCTGTTCAGCCATCCCCAACTTGACTTTCGACTGCTCCTCCTCTGCAGCGGCTTGTGCCATCCGTTGTTTAGCTTCAGCTAATTGGCCCATGTACCCCCCTCCTGTGTTCTTGGCTCCTTTGGATGATAAGCCCGTGAGGAGGGTTTGTAAGAGTTCTTCAGCTGTTGACAATGTCGTTTCGAGGGCGGTGTGCGAGTCGTTTACTTTCCTGTAGGAAGATTGCAGCTGGGCTACTTGAGCTTGCTTTTCGGTTATGGATCCTTCCAGCTGTCAATCACACGCGATTAATATTTTTGAGGAGTGGAAGAAACGCATTTAGTACCTCCTGGAGGTCATCAACCAGCGTCTGGACATTCTCCTCCTCCTTCTTAATCGATTCTTCCTTGATTTCAGCCTGTGTCTTAACAAGCACCAAATCCTTCCCTAGCCGATCCACTTCGTCTTGCAATTTCTTCAGCTTGCCTCCCTTACTCATCTCATCGTTCCTCTTCTTCGTAACAGCTGCGAGATCTTTCTCTGCAGCCTCTATTTCCTTCATTGACCGCTTCTTCCCCTTTTTCACGTCCTCCTCCTCCTGCTCCTTTTCCTTAATGTCATTCTCCCTTTCCTCCACCAGTTCCCTCTTGGAAAGCCACTCGCAGGCGATAACGATGCGCGTGAGCCGCTCAAGCTCGCTCACGGTCTTTTGGTATGCGAGGAATGATTTTTTCTCAGCCCGTAGTTTCTCGAGTTTGGGCATGATTTCTTCGTGGAGGAGAGAGGTAATTTCTGCTACGCGTTTTTCTTTCTTGCCCATGGTTCGCTTGGCTTTGTCTTTACGGTCCTCGAACATCCGGGTTCCTGCGGCTTCTTCTACCATGCCCAGAATCTCTTGCGGGCGCATGTTGAGGACCTGGATAGTTAGGTTGTCAGTTCAGGTTGGAAGAGACGAACTGTTTGTATACTTTGGTGATTCGGCCTTGCATGATGACGAAGTTGGGGTTGTTGATGTTCAGCTGGACGGACTGGAAGAGGGTTTGGACGGATGCTTGGTTGGACTTGTGGCCGTTGATGAGGTACTTTGTGAGGTTTGGCATTGCGATCTTTTGATATTCTTGGTTAGTATCGGATGTATCGGTAATGCTTTGACAATCAAAGAGAAACGCAAAGAAGGATAGCATCGTGGGCGGTAAAGAATGAAAGGTGGGATCAAGTAGTTGTGCACTCACAATACGAGTCACTGTAATCTGCTTGCAGGCTTCATACCCTGTTGGACTCTTTGCACGATCCGAGTTGTCAAAGACGATGGTGACGCTAGCTTTCGTCACGCCAGCTTGTCCTCGCTTGTAGATCAAGTCTTGTTGATTCGCAGCGCGCATCTAGACGCGTCGCGGTGAGGCTAGGAACATTTTACGCGACTCCAGACGGACCTGTGACATATTGGTAATACCGAGAACAAAACATATCGCGTCGAGGATGTTCGACTTGCCCGAACCATTGAGACCCGTAATGGCGTTGAAAGAAGGGTCCCATCCTGTTATAGTTGTCCTCACAGGGTACGATTTGAAGCCTGTATCGCGTCAGCGACGAACGTGAATGACTTTGTTAAGATTACCCTCGATAACGAGTTCTTCTATCCGCATGTTTTGGGCGGTCTGGAGTGAGTCGTGGCCAAAGCTGTTTGAAAACAGAAGTCGCGTTCTGGTCACCTGAGCCGGCATTCATCACGGCCCCCGGACACTCCAATTTTGGCACGAACGCCGTTGAGTGCCGTCTCGGCGTTTGTCGGTCCGAGCTTGAGATCCACGCACGCCAATCTGTGACAGATCGCACACCGATCGTCGGCATCGTTCCGTCCTCGAGAAAAATCGTTTACCGCCGGCGACATGACGATCGGCGTCCCTCCCGCTTCTCAAAGCAATTTAAGCGTACACAGGCGTATACTATTACTATCCCTTTCGGTTATCTTTTGAGCGAAGAAAGACGCGTAGCTCCGTGTCATTGTCAAGTTGAAAGACCTCCAGACGCGCAATATATTTTGTCTTTGAATTCACAAATGGTTTTGTCCTGAATCTGAAGACCCCGAAACGTGGGAGTTGCTCATATAAACACGTCCCTCTTGCGTCCCTCAAGTAATTTTCCCCTATTGCTTGGACCTTTTGTTGGCCTCCTCTTTCAATTCTCTCGATTTCTTTGTACATGGCGCAACGAAACGGTTACATCTCATATCATGACTGGTGCGCAGAGCTAGACGCAGACCTCACCGACGAATCCGACGACGAAGAAGAAGATGAAGGAGAACTCGATCTTTTGGAGCAAACACGGACATCTCGACCTCTAGCAACATCATCTCGGCCTCAAGAAACAGCATCTCGCGCCCCCACCCGACCGACAACACAACGAGAAACCGCAAGGAGCAGGGCAGCAGCTCGTCAACGCGACGACCAAAATTCTTCGACGTATCTCAACCAACCCGTTCAAACCTCGTACACGACAAGTCTTTTTTTCGGTGAGGCCTCTCTGTTCAACTTCTACTCCCTTTGACGACCATTCATGACCATAGATCTTCTTGAACAGAATTACATTGACCTGGAGCCAGAATATCAGCGAGGTGCGCTTTGTCTTTGTGATTCACGTTACATTCCTCGAGCGTTCATCAATCACAGATGTTGTATGGTCCGAACAAAAGCAAATGAATCTGATTGACTCCCTCCATCATAATTACTTTGTTCCGCCTCTCGTATTCGGTGAGTTGCCGCTCTCCATTTCAACATCAATTGTTTCATTGACACTTGATTATTAGCGATCATCGACGGCAGTTCAGTAAAAGGCTCTGAAAAACGTACCTGTATCGATGGAAAGCAACGGTTGACCTCCATTCTAAGGTACGAAACTACGCACCCTATCACTCCTTCGCCATTTACGTTCCTTGTAGATTCATGAAAGGCGAAGTACGTAATGTCTTATTGAAACTTCTATGTCTCATTGACTATATCTCTGCTGCGCGGAATAGATAGCTCGTAAGTAATACATCTTCACAATACGTTAATCAACTGACTTTTTTTATTCGCGTTCAAAGATAAAGATTCGTATGTGTCGTCCACCAGTAAATGATATACGCAGCTCAAATATATGCATTCAGTATTACTCACAAGAAGCTCTGGTGGACAAAGCGACATGGCGAGAACAAGAGACTACTTTCGGCAGATTGGAAAATGAGTTTCAAGCAAAAGGCAATTCTCTGTGTTGATTATAAGGGGTTGACGCCCGAACAAGAGCGCGAAATATTCCAAGTACGTCCAATCGCCCTCCCTGACGGTTCAATAGCTTATAATTTCTGCAGCGAGTCCAAATGGGAGTCCCACTCACTTCAAACGAACGTCTAGCAGCTATCAACGGCCCACTCGCCGACTGCATTCGCGATCTCAAGAAATGGATAAACTCATTCCCCGGCTTTGAGGTTTACATGGATTGGAACGAATGTGGCGCCAAGGCCCGCGTTTTTCAGGTGCTAGCGCAGGTCGTATACCTCATAGACCACGCATCCAGCAAGAAACGGTTAGAACCCAACGTCCGTCGCTTGGAAACATGGCTTTACAGCAAAAACCAGTCCCCGGATCTAGCCAAGACGTCGGCGGCAGCGCGTCTTATCATGGGCATTTATTGCAGGATTATCGCGCACCCGATATATGGCGCCCCCATCACCAAAAGCACCCATGGTGGCTTGTCGACGATCGAGTTTGTGGGCATATGTCTTCTTATATTCCGATTCAAAGATCAGCTGTCGGATTGCCAGATATCGCATGCGATTGACTTGTTGAGGTATGATGCCAGGATTAACGACAAGAAGAACGCGCTTGCGACGTTCAAGCACGTTTCGGAGTTTGTGTATAAGCGCGTGCCTGTCTCCAAGTTGAACGCTGACGAGAACGGCGTCGTTGCGGCGAAGATGCCATTTTTGCAGAGTACGACGGGGAAGCTGGTTACATTGCCCATGCGCGTTGACGCTCCAGCTTCATCTAGGGTGAAACTGCCCTCATCTAAGAGGAAACGAGCGGAGGTGGAAGAGTCGGACGACGACGACGATGTTCCTTTGTCACAGAAGAAGGGGGTACCGCTGAAGAGAAGAAAGGCGAGTCCGAGACCCCAAGAAGACGACGACGAAAGCGACGATGGCGTGATTACCTCTGCACCCCCATCCAAACCCAAGAGTGCAGCACGCGCGAATCTGAAGAAGCCTACATCCATAGCTGCGACGTCTTCGACAACGGCAGGGAGGACCACGATCAAGCGATCCACGACGAAATTGGGCAGTAGTAACCCAGCCAAGGCGTCGTCTTCTTACACCACCCAGACGCAGACAGTTATACCCACCGTTCGGCCCAATCCAAAGTCGTGTACCCCTGTCGGATCAGCTGTATCGTCGCCTCGTTTAGGTGTTATCCCACTTCCTGCTGAAACTTCGTCGTCGTCGTCCGTGACTCAGCCAATGTTAGTCTCAGCCACAGCAAGGTTATCAAAGCCCCTTCCGACGCGAAAAGCTTTCTCGCCCGTATCTTCCGCCTCTGATAAGCCTCCTGGTGGTCAAGGACAAGCTTCTGTGGCCGGCAGACAAACGCCCGTAGCTGGCCCATCGACTTCCTTTGATAGATCATCCACGTCCTCCGACAGGCGATCTGCGTCGTCTGACAGACTAGCTTCAGTGCGCGAAGCCAAAGCAGCGGCCGCAGTGGTAGCTTCCAACCTCTCTTCCTCAAAGCCTCTTCCTGCATCTTCGAAACCGATTTCGACAGTTTCGAAGCCGGTGTCCTCAATTTCGAAGCCAGTGTCCTCAGTCTCGAAGTCGATGCCCTCAGTTTTGAAGCCAATCCCCACATCCTCCAAGCCGATCTCTACATCCTCGAAGCCACTTTCCACGACGTCGAAGGCAACTCCTACACCTCCAACGTCCGGAGGGGACCCATGGAGAGGCACTGCGCTAGGCCTTCAAAACGCACAGCGTCTTCCTGCGTACATGGTACCTGGTGCACAGAAGCCCCATCTTCCGCACTTTAAGAAGAATAACGTTTTTGATGCCGGTACAATACCAGCCTCCCCTGTGGATGATGATGACGATGGTTTAGCCAAGATTGAGAGTTGTTTGGCATATAGAAGGCCGTCACAGGATCAGTTGCCTTCGCCTGCCCTGGAGGCACCACATTTGGCCGGGTCGAACGTAAACTCAAGGCCAAGTTCTAGAGGGGTAAATAGGGTCCCGTCAGATTTGTTGAGTGGTAGACTGTCGAAGCTGAAGCTATACACACCCACTCACGCGACCGTGCCCCTCCCTCCAACGCCAGTTTCCGCTTCTTCCAGTGGACATCCGATATTCCCTTTAACATCGGGTTCTTCGTCGTCGTCGTCTGCTGTACGGCCATCATCGGCGAATAGCAGTCCACACATAGGCGGCGTCGCTACCCCTGGGTTGCCCACGCCCATCACTCCTAACTTCACCACTTTCCCAATGGAGGGTAGGTGGGGAGGCGCTACTCCTGGACGTCGGCCGTCCCCACCAAGTTCGTTGCCCAGTGGTTCGATCAGTGGACGACAACAAGAGAGATACCAATGTCGTTCACCACACCTGCAGGAACAAAGTCAGCATCCGCGCTCGAGTCAAGTAGCTGGACAGAAACGGTCACGCTCGCCTTCTACTGCGAATTCAACGAGAGAAGCCAGACATTTCGAGCACCACCAACATTTGCAACAGGGGGGCACGACGGTGGTGAAGGATCCAAGGATCAAACAACACAGGCCGAATAATAGTTGATTTTGAGTTCTTCTTGATGATGGGGGGGTGAGTGGCCTTCAGACGTGGGATGCTTTGATTCATATGGGCTGACGGGTGGTCTTCTCAGATCGAGACTGGGGTGACACTGACAGGCGGAATTCAAGCCACTTGACCCAGTTATAACAGGCGAAAGAAATCTCCGGTTCGTGACTGACAGGTCTATCTCGGTCCGCCGATACCGGCTTTTGGATCTTTTTTTGAATTTACCCCTGTTCCCCGCTATCCCCCTTTTTTCATCTTGTTCTCCCCTTTTCGAATTCTCATTACGTCCCTCTTCCTCACTTCGTTTTCATCTTCCGTTGCGGTTTTTTTCAGCGCAATATGCATACCGTACGATCTTGTTTGATAAAATACAGCACATAGTCACATACCGTATCCAGTACTATATGCTCATCTATACTCTTGTAAATGTACACAAGTCCCACTTCACCAAAGAATGTAATCGTATAGGAGAACGTTGAAATTTAGTCTAGGAGGCCAGCCACTCAAGCTGGTTAGCAACCTCCCTTGAACTCAATCTCGTCTGCGGATTGTAATCAAACATCCCTCGCAGGACCTTCTCAAACGCCTCGCTTTCCTCTTCCTTCATATACGCTTTGGGTATCCTCGCCAGCCTCGATGCCGCCCTGACCCCTTCAGCAGGCCTGGCTTCCTCATCAAAATACTTTCTACGTTCCTCCCAACGCTGCCACCAAGGGTCGGGCAGCTTCCCAAGCGCCAACACTATGTTCTTCAAAACCTCTTCATCTGTAGGATTGGGGCCACCAGAGATGACTGACGACCCCATTTCCTGCCCACCGGAGAGGATGTAATGGAGGAGATTACCCATTGCCCACACATCCGACGCTGGGCAGACCAAATCGTCAAAAATGACTTCAGGAGCGGCGTAAACGCGAGGACAGTTCAGCTTTCGGTGCGCCCCCGTGCTAGCTGGGTCGTGGAAGGATGACTCGCCAAAGTCACATAGTTTGATGTGGGACTGCGAGGGGTCGTCGGCGATGAGCTGTAGAATGGGGGCGATGGAAAGTCTGTACACCAAGTACTGAGGGACTCGTTGCAAGGTTTCAGGAGGAGATGCTTCTGAGTAAAGTCTCGGCTCCAGCAGTGTGGATTCGCCGAGGAGCTCCTTGGTCTTTCCTCTGGATTTGAATAGAGATTCGAGTGCTGGAGAGTGGTATAGTACATTCCCAAGATGTAGATCTAGTACGTGGATAAGTCATTGTTTGAATAACAGTCAAAATGGGTACCAACCGCCATGAACAATGTTGCAAGAGTGCAGGTATTCGACACCTTGAGCGACCTGGACAGCAAATCGACGAGAAAACTGCGGAGGAATGGCTTCATCCTCCCATACATCGTAAACGTCTTCAGTAAGATTAGGCCCTGATGCTTCGGTAACAACGCACAGGTGAGACCCATTAGGGCCTTCGTGCGTAAATGAGTCGATGAATTCGAGGACATAGCGTTTGCCTCGACCTGCACCAGCCGTGGATCGGCGCAGGACCTCGAGCTCTGTACCGGACGAATGCTTGGATGCCTCGGCGCAGATAATCTTGAGAGAGACGTATCTCTCCTGATGTGTATCCCAGGCCAACCAAACGGTTGCATAGCTGCCTTGTCCGAGCTTATATTCGACGATGTATCGTCCTCTGTTGAACACGTCCCCCAGGTGAACTGGATGATAGCCTTCCGCGCAGTAGTAGTTGAGCGATTCAACCCCAGGGTAATCCACATAGGTAGGTTTCGTCATTGGGACTAGATCGAAAAAGGTTGTTGGTTTCTCTGCAACCAGGCAAAATAATCGTTAGCGATAGCATGAGGGCGGGAGAAGTAAAAGCTGCGTTGGCGGAGAACGAAAGTTTGACTCTTACCACGACTGCGATCAACGCTCTGCCTCTCAGAATGCCTCAAATTGAAGGTCCTTGGTTGAAGCCACAACCGTTTGTGCTCTTGAGAGTGATGGCCAAGCGAAATTAGAGGCGAGGGCCGAATCCGCGATATTTTTGGGACCTGCCGACCAGAACCACCTGCAAGGCACCGTACAATCATGCACTGTCAAGTCGGAAAGATGCCCCATCCGATGCCCTTGAGATGCATTCCTTGACACTTTTTTCACGCGACTAGGAACTTGAGTAGGTCAGTCCACGGTGAGTATTTCTCGAGCCCATTAGTAAAGGAAGAGGATCTCAACAATCGCTGTTAACAGAAAGCATACCAAGTTCTATGGCCAAAATTTATCTCATTGTACTCAAACGTTCATCTTTGCGGCACTTTCAGGCACTTCCAAATTTCATGTAGAGTGTTATCTCCATCTTTTTATCTCAAAACGCACAGATTTGAGAGGCCAGCTATGGGAGACTAGATTCCCAGCCTACTGCCATGTAACCTTTCACCGTTAATTTAACTCGGAACAATGTTCTCTCCGATGTCTTCAGGCAATGTCCTCAAGCGCGGTTCCTCGATCTTCTGTTTCCATTCACGACGGAGTGGGTCAATGCCCGGTCAGTACCCTGTCTTCCAGCCCTTGAATGAGGGAAGAGAATTTATCAACTGCTTTGAACAGAACAAGCACAGGCCTCAACGGAGTTTTATTCTCAAAGGGGTCGATTTCAGACGTGTCTTGAGTACGTGATATTCATGTACTCTCCTAGTCATGTCAGTGGAATGCGCCCAGTACCTTAATTGTTCTTCCCCTTGGTTTTCGAGCCCACGGATCCCGAAGGCGTAACCAGAGCCAAGCTTAGAAGAACGTTAACATCGTCAAGAATCGGTTCCCTCTTTCAAATCGTCGCCGACGCAATCGACGCCAAGGTTCTCAACATTGACCTCTTCATAATACACCGGAATCGACATACAAATTTCATACAAATTACAGACAATACAGTGCCTTGCATAATGCTTTGCAGCGTGAATTTTTTAAAATCGTATTTGGCTGTGTTTGAACTGGACCTGAGATGTCACACTCTGGCCTATTCCTTGCCTATTCTGGACAGGGATCATTTCATTTGGCTAGTGTTGATGGCGAATGCTCCCAAAGCATTCGCCATTCGCCGGCGTGGCGAGGCGGCTGGCGTGGGAACCTGGCGAATGGTGGCGAGACTGGCGAGGTGTAAAAATCCATTTCTATAAGATCTGAGTCGCTTAGAACAAAGTAAAAGTACTACAGAACTCTAAGTAACATCAATGGATCATATTAACTGGCAAGACATGAGTTTCTAAGACTTTTACAACAAAATAAAAACTATAGAATCCTAGCTAACACCAAGGGATCGCATTAAAGAAGCAGCATCCCATTTATCATGGGGACCTGCGTTCTCAATGTGTAGACTGAGTTCCTCGTCGATAGCGAGTGGTGCGTTGCCTGCCCGGATGCTGTCGAGATGGGAGGTATCAAAAATCTCGTCGATCGGAATTGTCGCATCAAGTCCATCTCCCTCCCCCGTTGGCGTAAGTGATCCAATCTTTGCCAATTCCTCGTCAAGCTCTTCTTCGGTCAACTCTTCAAGGCCCTCGAGGTCAGCATTAAAATTAGGTGGGAGTGGGGTCCAATTGAATGCCTTTATCAAATCTTCTGCTCGTCCTACATCTATCCCACCATCGGGTTGGGTGTGCATATGAGCATGTTTGCGACGCGTTGATTTTCCGGCGGCGAGCGCGGCCTCGTGAAGTTGACGCGTGTAATGGTTCCGAAGCATTCCCAATGTTTCCATGTGAGAAACCGTGAGACGCGAGCGCTTAACGCTCTGAACACCACCTAGATTAGAAAAAAACCGCTCGACCTCTCCTGCATGGGGAACAATACTAAACAATTTGATGGCCATGGCTTTGAGAGGGTGGGATGTGACGTTTACCAACAGGGATTTCCACCAGTCTCTCCCATCAACCTTCCCACCCTGAAACGGCGCCTGTGCGTGAAAATAAGCCTTGATGTCGGCAGCCAATTTCGTCGCCATTTCTTTGGTCCATCCCCAGCGTAACGCAATCCCAAGCGAGATTTTATAAGCATCGTCAAGTTTACGAGAGTGGGGTGAGTTAGAGATTGCGAGTTTGCGGCAAAGAGGATGGAGAAAAAGGGTAAGCCAATGAATGTCGGTGTTCATTTCATGAAACTGGGTATTCACAATTTTTTGAGCATGTCGCAGAAAGTGTGAATCGTCTCCGGGAATGTGAGGTAATTTCTTGATTTGTCGATGAGCCCAGATCAGTTGGAGCATACAATCGGCGAGTGACGCATCTCGAGATTCGACATCACCAATAATGTCCACTAAAGGCTTGCAGACACGGATCAGCTGGTCAGTTAGTTGCCACCGCTGGACATCAAAAATTGTGGTGAGAACATCCTTTGAGACTGCGGTTAGGCCGCCCTGAGACTGCTGTGCATCGTCTCGCACACACAAAGTCATCAAGGGAATCTTGTGTTCACGAACACTCAGGGCTTGGAGAATAAGGGCGTAGAAACGGGATTCTGTGTTCGTTTTTAGACCACGGGTTACTCCATTCTCCTTGCAAATTTTCTCGAGTTGTCCTCCCCAGTAGTGTGATGAATTGAAGAAGGAAACGATCCGTGAATTCGAAGTAATTGTTTTTTTGACCGAGGGGTAGCTCACGATTTTACCAATAATCGTGTTGATACTGTGCATGAAGCAGTGAATGGCCTAAAATAGAATTCCCTGAGAATCCAATTGAAAATAAAGTAAAGAGACTCACGAGAATCCAGGAGTGCTGATTTGTCCATTTTCGACGAAAAGCAAGCATTGTAGTCGGGTTATCTGTACAAACTGCAATGATTGCCTTTGGGTCAAGGCTCTTCTTTGCGATGGCCTTATTGGCAACTTCGACGAGATTATCTGCAGTCCCCCGGATGCCGGTAAGTTCTTCTAATCCAAGTACCACGGGGAACTCTGACACCTCTGCTATCATACATCCATAGATGCTGCGTCGCTGACTGTCATCCCATCCATCCATCAAGTACGTGAGATTGTTCCTTCCCTCCAGCCGCTGAACATCCTCAGCAAACGCGCGTGCTTCTTCGGCTGGGAGAAGTCGCTCCATCAGGGTATATCGAGATGCAGGGGAATAAGACGGCCGTAAGCATTGCAACCATCTCAAGAAGAATGGGTTTTCAGCTGCAGAAAAAGGAATGTTTCCATGTACAAAAAACCTATGAATATTATGTTTATCGTTACATTAAATGTAAAAAAATAAAGGCTACGCACCTCAGCATGCGTAGATTAGCTTTATCCATCTCCTCAACACTCATTGACCGATCAAGAAATGCCTCAATCGGGCGTTTCACTGCCACCGCCTCTCCCGAATTAACCTTCTTCTTCTTCTCGGCAGATCCGTCCACGATCTCTACGACATCACTTTCCCCGTCTGAAACCTGGATCTCCTCAATCCCGCCCTTCCTCATCAACAAGCGCGCTGCCTCCAACCGGACCTCTGCAGGTACGTTTTTGCAACTGTCCTCTCCGTTTGTTTTTCCAATGTGCTTCAAGCAGCGTGAATCACGGTGGACGATCTCCTTTGCCACGTCACTGGGGCAGTACTTGCACGTCATTAGCCATCGCTTGGACTTTTTGTTTGGATCTCTCCTTCCATTGAAATGCTTGTGTATGAATTCATCTTTGGCACGACCACCGCGGGTATTGGCTGACATAGAGTATAGAGGAGTTTTCGTGGAGCGTAGACTACATTGTACAGTACTGCTACCGTACGCTGACCCCGTATATTTGAAATTCTGCTTTGGGACTCGCCAGGTCTCGCCACCTCCTTTTGGAAATTTTTGGTCGCCACCTGGCGATCGCCAGGTGGCGAGGCGTGGCGAGGCGAGATGGCGAAGTTTCGCCAACAACACTACATTTGGCCTTAGTTGTGACATCTCAGGTTCACTACAAATATAATCAAATATGATTTGAAAAAATTCGTGCTGCAAAGCATTATGCAAGACACTGTAAAGAGCAAATAAAGAGTCCTGAGGTCTCGGAAAGTATTAGTAAGGACTGAGTGACGACTTCTCAAGCTTTCAAGCATCATGCCAGCATTGCCATTCCTTCCGAATGAAATATGGTTTCGCATCGCCGACTTTATCAAACTTGATGATCGTCATCTTCATGGGATTATCGGAATGAACCGTCCATTCTTTGAACTTGCGATGGACAAACTGTATCGCAAGGTTTATCTCACCGACGGCCGCGAAGACTCAGTATTCTTGGACAAAATGATTGCCAACCTACTGTAAGTCATCTCCAGATGAACAGCTAGAAAAAAATGGAATCTCAATCATCACAGGAACCCTTTGATTAACGAGCGGGTGAAGGTGTTGATCATTTACCCAAGTCCTCTATACAAAGCTCTCTTCTACGAAGAGATTCCATTCATTCCCCTGTTCATTCATAGAGGATTTAGAGGTTTGGTCAAGGAGTTGTTCTTCCCAAGCATCCCCTCGCCCGAGGAACAAACAGAACGTCTGTTCCACGCACTCTCGTGTCTCAGACACCTCGAAGAGCTCACCTTTCAAGATGGCCCAAGCTATGATCTTCACAATGCCAGTGAAAGATGGAATTCATTCCTTTTTACGCTCACTCCTCTTCTATGGAGGACCATTGGAGAAAATTTGTCAACCTTGGACGTTGGCGTATGGAGCCTGGGCCCTAGACTTGCTGAAACATTACTACATTCTCCCGGACTCTTCAGCAAGGTCACACATTTGAAGCTCCATCTCCACTGGTACAATCTTGTCACCCCCACAGCCCCCTTTTTGTCTTTCATTGACAGTCTGTGCCCAGCTGTTGAATCACTTATGGTCGTTGTCGTCAATAGCAATCATGCCTCGGCATTACATGTTGATGATCCCCTACTTGCTGACTCGGAATTTGTAACTCAAAGCAAAGTCCGAGCTGTCATGCTGGCCCATGATGATACAAATCATTGCTTGAAGTGGAGATGCTTGGAGCATTTACTCCAAAATAATCCAAAAATCCAGGAACCTCAAATACGGAATAGCTATGCTTATATCTGTTGGATGTAGTCTAGCTTGTATTCTACTGCAAGGATCATGAGATCATCTTCAAGAATCATTAATCAATGATAACGTTCACCGACGTTGAGTCATGATGAGAGAAGTTGAAAAAGTTTGAAAAAAAGGGGACACAAATTTTCTTCCTACAAAACACAAAAGTGGCTATATATTTTTAACCAGAGGCTTCAGTAACAAACTGACTTCAGATTTGAATTACCTGTTTTATTTACCATCCAAATACAAGGTTGTGTCCTTGAACAAAATTTTTAATACCGCTTGCTGCTCGGTGAAAAGTAATTCAACATCAAACACCCCAAATACTTCTAATGAGAATCAGAGCAGAAAACCAATGCTGAAAATGCTGCTAGAATGTGAGGGCAAGAAGAAAGTACGACCAGTAGCTCAGTTACAAATGTCAAATGAAGATTCTCCCTTTATTTGGTTTTATTTATAGCAGCAACAACTTAAACACTTCTGTCCCAACTCCTCGTCTTCATGTCGGCACACCTTGAAGCTCTGAAACTAGCACCTCGGCGTGTTCTGTAATCCGAATGCAGTACAACGAATAATCAACGGTTCACGCAGGCCTTCCTCACTTCCAGACTTCTGGCTCCCTGTGCGCGGCACGCAAGGCACCGCCGCGTACGGTCATGCACCCTACCGGTACCCCCAACTGTCAATTGCGAGTTATCTCGGAAAGATGATCTTGCCGGTGCCCTCAGAAGGCTATCACGCGTTCCTTGATCTTTTGTGTTCCTTACGAGTGGGGATGGGTTAACGTCCAGTCAGTGTACTTTCTCTCAATCTTCTAGAAAGGAAGAGAAACGTTGCTCCGGATGCATTACAAAGATCTCTACTTTAGGGATTCACATCGTCCATCAGGTCTATTGTTCTGCCCTGGCTCCATGACCTTTGGTGCCTCTTGCACGTTTAGGACCAGGGGTGGTATCATTGACGGGTGAAGACATTGACCGTGGTTCATGGTACGTTGTCGTCCCATGATCTAACCGCCGTCTAATAATACGCGGATTCCAGTGGTATATAACTTGATCAGTTCTTTTCCCTCTCCAGACTCAACGTCTTCTCAATCAAACTACCAAGCTTGACAATCTTCAACTTTACAAATTTCGAAGTACTTATCACTCTCCTGATATCCCTCTGCTATCTTTAACTCGCACATCTGTAGGATGGAAAGCAAGATTCCTACGATTGCAAAGGACCCGGAAACAGGTGCAGACAAGGCCACGCTCACTTGGAGCAACGTTCATATCGTCAAGAAGGTTGAATTGGCCAATGGCAAAGATACGGAGGATGAAATTAATCACATCTTTCGAATCATTGCGGACCCAATCGATGCCAAAGTCCTCAACATTCACCTCTATGGGCAAGTATCCGTCACGTAAGTTTTGTCTCCCTCGACGATATCTGAATGTGGAGAGTACAGAAGCATATTACCATCAGGATGAGCGGAAATGAGCAGAAGCGAGGCAATGCGCACATCGCCATCCTGCCCGACGACGCAAAACGGGCTGATAAAGACAGTTTTCTCGACCCCGATCCCACCCATCATTCCTTTGTACCGACATAAATGATTGTCGGATAAAAGATGAACTTCATTTCGTTTTTCGAATTCTCTGCTTCTATCATGAACACGTCATTTTTCTCAGCGCTACATGTTTATCACAGATTTCTTTTTGGAAGAATGCACGTCAATCCTCGTATCCATAGTACCGTTGACTGCTCTGCTTATATAAATATCCACACATCTACATTTTGACAATTCTCCATGTATTCGGATGCCCCTCCTTGCCTTTTGGCAAGTCCAAGTACTTATGACGAACATTCAAGTTCATCAGAGTGTATAATGAAATCTGATGAAGATGACGAGGTCGTGTTGATCGGCGGCTAACCTTGGGCCAACCAAAAAAAATACGGCCGCTGCACGTGGAAGGGTTGCCAAGGAGAGCATATTCGGTTGCCATGAAATATTGGTCCCATAATACATATCCTCAAGTCTCTCCTAGTCTCTTCATGAACCAGCGTTCACTATCACTCTCCTTTCAAAAATGACATTCCTTCATCGTACACGCTCTTTTATCACCACTCCAAAAGAAACCACCAACGGGATCCACAAACCTCTCCCCCTCCTCCCGGGACCGACCGCATGCGCATTCGCAGCGGTCGAAAATGTTCCCATTCCCCGCAGGCGCACCACCACCACTCCGACAAAAACCCTCATGCGCCGCGTTTCCCTTATTTTCCGCCCATCTCCCCGGAAAAAAGGCCGCCGCCCGCCAAACCTCACGCTGGCAACCAATAATAATGGATCCGTGCTGAACAGCTCACGCAGCTCCAGCTTGACCTCCATTGCGGAATCCGAGGACGATATAAGGCCCCCTAGTGGCTTGGGAAGCCCAGTGTCTATATCCTCGTTGCCCCCGTCCCCGTTCACACCTGCACATGACGAGAATTCACCTTTTTGTCATCGGGAGAGTATCGGTGGGGAGTCCGTGTACCAACGAACGCGGGCTATAAGTTCGCCGAATTTATTGCGTTCTGTAAGCGTGAAGCTTAAAGCCAAAACTCATCTTCGACGAGCGTCTGTTGTCCCCGGACAGGGGGGTGGGATGGATATCATTCCGCTTGTCAAGCCAACAACTACACGGGTTGTGAGACGCTTTAACCTCCCAGCTGAGGTTATTGCTGTCATTATATCATACCTCCCCCGTCATGCCGTTGCGTCGCTCGCACCGCTGTCTAGGAGTTTTAGTGATGCAGCTCGATTGGCACTGTACACCACTCTCGATTTACAGACTCTTCGCCCACTTCAGCTCGAAAAACTCGTGGCTGCGCTTGCGTCTCGTCCTGATCTTACAGAGCTAGTACACCACTTCATCTGCCGCACCTGGCCCTCCTTCTTCTCTTCCTCCTCCGCTTTTGCGTCTTCCCCACACGCCAGCGTAGACGACCACCGAAACTCCCTCTTAACAGCAACATTCACACTCGCCCTTCAACGAATGTCAAACCTCATCTCACTAACCCTCCCCGCATTCAACCCCTCCCTCCTAGCGCACCACACGGCCTTCGGCCTCCAACGCCTCACTTTCCTCAACGCCACCATGTCCGCCCAAGAAACCACCGCGTTATTCGCGTGGTTGGATGGTCAGATTAACATATACATCCTCAAGTTCCCAAACCTCCAAGACAGCCCAATCACGCCTGTCAGTGTCTCTGACTTGAGCAACCCCCCATCAAAGCACCATTACCCAGTTCCTCCACGCACGCCCGTTAAATCCCAGAGTAGACCGAACAGCGCCTTTCTCTCCGTCTCTCCAGGATTCTCATCACCCTCAGCAACGCCAACGCCTCACTCGTCCTACTTCCCACCACTCCTCACCAGCCCCTTCTCCTCCCAAACCCTCCTCCCAAATCTAACAACTCTACACGGCACACCCTCCCTCGTGCACTTCCTCTCCCCCCCTTCTTCTTCTTCCATGTGCCCTCAAAGGCCATTACGAAGTGTATCGCTAACGATCAACACGACGCTTTATACGGGGTTGAGGCCTGCGGCGTTGATGGCTGCGTTGCAGGCTCAGGGAGTGAGAAGGTTGGGGTTGAGGTTTGTTTGTGAGAGTGTTGATAGACGGACGGTGGAGAAGGTTTTGGGGGCTGTTGGTGCTGTTTTGGGGTCGCCGCCGCTGACGGGAGGGGAGGGAGAGGGGGAGGATGGAACAGAGGGGGGAGGGGAGGGGACACAGGAAGGAAATGGAAATGTGCATGGGTGGAGGGGGTTGAGGGTTTTGGAGGTTGAGTTTCAGGGGGAGAGTACGGATTTTTCGCCAGAGGAGGTTGGTTTTTTCTTCTTCCTTGTTTCTGAAAGCTGATTGTTTTTTTCTGTTGTGATAGGCGTTATACAAAACACTTCAAGCGACATTACCGCGCTACAAAGCTCTACGTGACCTCCACTTACGCTTCGATTCGTTTGAGATGGAGGACGACGCTTTCACACCTCCTTCTCCGCTCCCCCACCTCCCCTTCCCACCTCCCCCCAGTTCATCTCATTCCCACTCCCACTCACACGTCGTACCGTTCCCCACTTATCAAAACGCGTCGTCGTCGTTTGCCTTCCCATCACCAAATCAATACATTTTCCCCACCTCCTCTTCTCCTTCTCCTTCTCCTCGCTCTCTTACACACTCTCGCACGCATCCCCCCTCCCCAACCCCATCTTCGTTAGAACAAGCCCGGATTAACATGTGGGTCAAACAATGCCCTTCGTTGCGCTCTATCCTCCTTTTTTCTGGTGCGAGCTGGCAGAGGCCGTGGGATGTGGGTGATGGTGATGATGAAGATGAGGAGGGCGTTTCGGAGGATGGGATTCCGTGGAGTGCTGTTGGGTTGGCGCAGTAGATTTTGGTGCGGCGGTGGTGCTGTGCACTGGCTGCTGGAGTCGTTTTCTTGGTTTATTCTATCTCATCTACCTCATCGACTATCTTGGTTGGAATCTGGACGGACTCTGACTACAACAACTACTATCCCCCCCCCTTTGCTTTGAATCGAGAATTGGTCTGACATCTGTATCATAGTTGATTGGTTTATCTTTTCTCTGTCTATCTAACACTTAGCTCTGTCTCTAGCTCTACCTCCTCACTCCTATAGCTCTAGCATAACCGAATGATAACTCTGCATAATATACGCTCTGTTCAAATCTACTCTTCCCTGACCTGATGTCGACCTCCAACAACTCACGAAAGCGTAAACACCCCCTGAATCCAACCAAGAAACCCAGCATCATTCCAAACACCCAACAAGACCCCGATCCAGCGCTCTTCATCCAAGCATACGAAGCCACCATTATTCGTGGGTCTCATGCCAAAGCTCTTGCGAGGTCCTTGGAAGTCGTCCAGTACGACTTTGAGTCGGATGAGCCTCCCTCAGCTCAGAAGAGGGCTGTTGTTGGGGAGGCTCTTATAAGATGGGGTGGTTCGCGCCAAACGACGACTGTTCCTGCGTTCCCGGACGATGAAGATGAGGACTATGGTTTGATTCGTAATGGTGTTGCCAATTCACCAGTACTACTACCGGAAGAGGAGGAACCTGCGGTTTGGGTGGACCGGTACGTTTCTCAAGTTTCCTTCTACCCTCCTCCACTAATTCTTTTTTAGATACGACGTCCGACTTCTCCTAGATGTCCTCCCTCCCCCAACATCATCTTTCATACCACTAGCCCCGGAATCACCCACGGGCTGGTCAGACCTCCCTTCAGATTCAGAAGACATGTTCTTCTTCTCTCCCGACGAAGCGGACGATTTCCGCAGGGAGAAGAGGCGGAAGGTGATGGAGCGTACGCGGGAAGAGAGGTTGAAAGCACGGATGGTTGAAGATGGCGACGACGAAGACGTTGTTCTGCATGGAGAACTTGAAGACGACGTATGGGGTGGAAGCGATGAAGAGGTATTTCTCCTCCTCCCCCTTTCTTTAACCCTTGTAATGACGTTTGAAAAAAAAATCTACATAGCCAGACCAAACTCAGAAAGAACTAATGTCCCGAACAGCGCAACAACTCCTCTCCTCCTCCAACCCCGCGCAACTGGAGATGCGGGTGCTCGCGAACTATGGCGCTGAAAAACGGTTCGCATTCCTCCGTGGACGGTGGAAGAGGTCGTGGATGTTAGCGAAGCACAAGGTAAAGGTGGAGCTCGAAAGGAAGGAGGAGGAGAAGAAGAGGGGGGTTGGGTTGGGGTTGGTTGCTGCATATGGGAGCGATGAAGGGAGTAGCGATGATGAGAAGGAGAGTAAGGAGGGTGATGGGGAGGGGAAACAAGAGGTGAAAGCTGAAGATATCACAGTTGTTACACCGCTGGACCCCGAGGAAGCAATCAAGGAAGCGCGAAGAATCAAAGCGAAGGAATGGGCTGAGAAACGACGGGCAAAGAAGGAGGCAGAGGACAAATTATAGTCTCCCTTCCATACAAATACGAAATTCAGTATACTATAGTACAATCATCTTATACCCCAGCCTACTCCAACGTGATATACAAATGCTTCCTTGTGACCACTGCCTTCGCCCCAGGAACCACCAAGATAGTCTGCGTTTGGTCAATAATCATCGCGGGGCCTTCAACCGCATCCCCCATGCCCAGATTATCAAGCAAATACACAGGTGTCTCGTCCACACGTCCAACACGATCAAAGTACACACTGTACCAAGAGTCTGCTTTCTCCTTTGGCTCGACGAGGCGCGTGGAGAGGGTGGCTACTTCAGCATAGACGGATTGACCAAGCGTGTCGAATGTTTTGCCGATACCCCGGACCTAAGAATCGTGCATCATTAGCTTTGTGGGTTGAAACATGAGAAAAAAAGAGCGACCTTTATATCATCAACAATAACACTCTTCTCCAACAAGAACCCAAATTCAGCTTTATACACCCTCTTGAAAGCGCTCTCGAAATCTTCATCCCCATCACCGTCCTCTGCATGTGGTAGAACCATAAGCGCCGTATCGGTACCCTCAAACCTCATATTCAACATCCTCTCCACATGGATCCTATGTTCCTCGAACCCCTGCTTGCGGAGCTCGCTGCGCACGTCGGCTGTCATCCTGTCAAGCCGAGTGAGGAGGGTTGGTTTGTTCTGGGGAGTGTAGAATGTCGAGCAGGGTTCTTGGACTTCGTATGCGCTGGATACGAATATAGAAGAGGGGAGTTAATTAGATGTGAGGATGGAAAGAGGGGAAGGAAGGACGAACCGATCTGCAAGGGCCAATCCATACGCAGAGAGAATCGAGCTGTATCGGTGGATGAGGATGGTTTTGATCCCGAGGAGACTTGCGATTTCGCAGGCGTGTTGGCCGCCTGCTCCACCGAAACTTGCGAGGCTGTAGGTTTTTTCCTTGTAAGTACAGCGAGGGAACTGTGTGAGAGAATCACGCACGTATGCTTGGACGTCGCGTATCCTCGAGCTTCCGTCAGTGCACGGATGGGGCGACACATGGTCTCGTTTGCGACCTTGATGAATCTAATTTCATGGATGACTTTTAGGATGCGTCAATCAGAGGATAGAAAAGAAGACAAACCCATAAACGATCTCATCAAGCGTCAAAACCAATTCTGGATGACTATCATTAATGTCCTTCGCAACTTTCTCAAACGCTACCCTCGAAGCTTCTACATCCAACGGTTCCTTCTCCGATTTTCCAAATATCTTGGGGAAATAATCAGGAATAAGTCGGCCGAGAAGGAGGTTGGCATCCGTCACTGCCAATGGGCCTCCCTTCCTACTCAACGTGTCAGTCAATCTGGTTTTAAAAAAACGCAGTAGAAGTGCATACCGATAGCAAGCCGGCCCAGGCTGGGCTCCAGCACTCTCTGGTCCGGCGAGGAAGAGTCCATTGCGGAATGTGAGGCATGACCCACCCCCAGCTGCTACGGTGTTGATGTCCAGCTGGGGAGATTGGATAGTCACTCCTGCTGTGGTTGTTTCGTAGACTACTTCGTATCGACCGTCGAAGCGCGAGACGTCTGTTGATGTGCCACCTACGTCCAATCTGTCAGAGCGTAAGTACAATCAAGGATATAAGAAGAAAGAGGGGACCGTACCCAATAATAGGGATTTTCCTATCTTCATCCCAACTCGTCAGAGCATAACCCACAACACCACCCGCAGGACCACTCAAAATACTCTTCAACCCCGAAAAATTGTTCAAGTCCAACAAACCACCATCACTACCCATAAACTCCACCCTTGGGCTCATCAAACGTCCATCTTTCAACTTCGCATCGAACCCATCGAAGAAACCGTCCAGGTATTCACGCAAGATAGGCGTGAGGTAGGCGTCGGCTGTTGAGGATACACCACGCGGAACCATCTTGATCATGGGGAGGAGCTGAGCTGATTCTGATACGTGGGTGAACCCGAGGGAGCGGGCTAGGTTGCCAATGGCGCGTTCGTGCTCTGGGTAGGTGTAGGAGTGCACGAGGACGATGGCGAGGGAGCGGTAGCCTTCTTCGTAGAGTTTCTTGAGGTCTCTTTCGACGGCTTCGATGTCTGTTGATATTATCAGAAAAAAGAAAAGAAGTGTTGAATGATACGAACCTGGCGTCTTGAGGATCCTCACTGCCTCCCCGGACAACCCTCTCACAATCCTCCCAGGCCCCTCCGCATCCGTAACACCATCCCATCCCTTTCCACGATACCCCCTCACCACTCTCCCCCCATCGTCAAACTGAACCGCGTGTTCCTCTGCTTTAGGATCAGAAGTATACCCCACCAACGTCACTCGTTCATCCACCTCCGTGACCATCGAATACAAAGGCGGGGGACGACGGATGTTGAGGTCGAATATCTTGGGACGGGATTGGTTCCCTATGAGCAGGAGGTCTTTGAATCCCTTGGTGATCAGAAGAGCGTGTTTGTGTCCCTTGCGTTCGAGGAGAGCGTTAGTGGCAACGGTGGTGGATAAGCGAATGTAATCTGGTGTTGATAAGTAATTGTAGAGAGATCGTGGTTTAAACGAGACTTGCCTATTTTCTCTGTTTCGAGTACAGAGCCTCTGGGGATCTTTTCTCCCGTTACGATCTCCAAGACGCGACGGATGCCCTCGGTGGGTGCGTCTTTATAGTTGGAGGTATCTTGCGATACTATGGCATTCAAACAACGTCAGAAAGTCTTTTTGAGCTCCCAGACAATGAACTCACGCAATTTAACGACGACTTCCTTCCTCTCACTTAGATTCTCAGGATCGGGGTAAGAGCTATAAGTCGATCAGACGAGGTTCACAACATGAACAGAAAAAGACTGACGCATGAATATCGCAGAACGTGCCACCTCGATCAGCACAGATCCGTATAGAGTGGTTGGGAACTTGAATAGGCGACATTGGTTGTAATGTTCAACGAGAAGCTGAGGAGTGGGAAGCAGGATTGACACGGCCTGCTTTTTGTGGTCATGGCTCGGAAGACATACGGAACGGACTCGAACGACAATAAATTTGACGGAAAGAGAATTTCCGGATTTCCGGTACCTTCACAATGCGCTCAAGATACCTTCAAAGGCAGTCTACTTGGACCAAGGAATAAAGCGAGAGCAATGGCTTTCGGAACAGTGGCGGACGCTCTGGCGAAGCTCAGGCACGTGGTTGGGGTATCTAAAGATAGATCATCACGCGTGGGCATAATTCGAAGTCATCTGCCCTTCCAGGCGCTCGCCTTTGCTTCCTTCCCTCATCATCCTGAACCTTTCCACCTTCAAAACAGAATCTCAACATGAGCGGAACGAACCTTTTTGCGGCCGCTCACCACTTTGTAGCTAGCAACAACACATTCAATGAAGCTAAGACTGTGAGTGTCATATCAATGTCATGTTTATCGAAGGAAACAAGCTGATGGCGTTGGATCTCTTGCAGATCAACATTCACCACAATTATGGCAATAGGACGACATCTGATGGGGTCATTCCCCTTATGCCAAATCCGAGCAATCGGTTCACAGGCCGTACAGAAGTCATTGCTGAACTCAAGAGGCATTTCTTTGACACAAATGACTCAGCTCAGAAGAGAAAGTTCTGTCTGTTGTATGGAATGGGGGGTATTGGAAAGACTCAGATTTGTTTGAAGTTTGTTGAAGAAATGTCTGACTGGTGAGTATCATGCAAGAGGCAGGTCCAACCCTCATTTCTAATGTTTCAATTGCCTTCAGTTTCTCTCCTGTTTTTTGGATTGATGCTTCCTCAGTTGGTACTATCACACAGGGACTACAGGGTATCTGCAATCTTCCTGCAGCTCAGTCTAATGGTCTAGATGGCTCACCTGAATCAGCTCTTCACTGGATTGGCTCACTGAAAGAGAACTACATTATGGTCTTTGACAATGCAGATGTTCTATCACCTGCTGAGCTGGAGGCTTATCTTCCACCTGGAAGGGGGGGAAACATTCTGATAACTAGCCGCAACTCCACCATGAGGAATCTGACTTCACCTGAGAATTCTGTTGAAATAAGTGAGATGGAGGAGAATGATGCCATTGAGTTACTTCTGAAAGCCAGTTACTTGGCTCCATCTTCAATTGAGTTTCAAGCTGAAGCATCTAAGATTGTGAAGGAGTTCTCCTGCCTTCCTCTTGCTATTGATCAGGCTGGTGCTTATATTGCATCTGGGGCCACCAGTCTTGGAGACTACCTTGCAAAATATTCAGAGCACCGAGAAATGTTACTATCCCATTCTGAATTTACTGGTGCTTCCAAGTATAACAGAAGTGTCTATGCAACTTGGGAATTATCATACAAAGAAATTCAGAAGAGGGCTGAATCTGATGATCCACACAGAGCCAATGCAGCCAATAGTGCAATGCTTCTGCTGAATTTATTTCCTTTCTTGCATCATGAGGGAATCACTGAGAAAATATTTTCTTATGCTGCTCTTCAAGAAGATGAAGAACCCTCTGACCCTGAATTGCCACTTGCCAGTTCTATGCTGGATCGGAGATTACTTCCTCTCAACAGAACAGGTGCTTGGGATAACTTTGTCTTCAGAGAGGGGATTCGAATATTACTGTCATTCTCCTTGATCAAGAAAGGCCCATCTGATTGTGTGTATGCAATGCATCCACTTGTCCATACATGGGGCAGAGACAGAATGGATGTAAATGAGAGAAAACAATGTTGCTTAATGGCATATGTTACTTTGTCTTGTTCAATAAGCTGGGAGGATGGACAGCCATATGGATTCAAGAGGGCCTTAGTTACACATATAAGAGCAAATATGGAGCATTCCAGATCAGAAAGTAATGAGAATGGTGTCAATTACATGGATGATGCTTATGAAAAGTTTGGGGTACTGTTGCGGGAACAAGGATATTTCAAGGAGGCAGAAACCTTGGACAATAAAGTTCTAGACACAAGAAACAGAATTCTTGGGTATGAACATCCAGACACAATTAGAGCCATGGAAAATCTAGCAGGAACATATACAAGTCTAGGAAAATACATGGAGGCAGAGAAGCTGGCAATGCAAGTTCTGGATGCAAGCAACAGAATTTTTGGAGTGGAACACCCAGACACAATCAATGCAATGGCAAATCTAGCAGCAACATATGGAAACTTGGGAAAACACATAGAGGCGGGGAAGCTGAATATGCAGGTCCTGCATGCAAGGAACACAATTCTTGGAGTGGAACACACAGACACAATTGTTGCCATGGAAAATCTAGGAGCAACATATCAAAACTTGGGAAAATTCACAGAGGCAGAGAAGCTGGAGATGCAGGTTCTGGAAGCAAGAAACAGAATTCTTGGAATGGAACACCCACATACAATTACAGCCATGGAAAATCTAGCAACAACATATGGAAACTTGGGAAGATACACTGAGGCAGAGAAGCTGGAGGTGCAAGTTCTGGATGCAAGAAACAGAATTCTTGGAGTGGAACACCCAGATACAATCAATGCAATGGCAAATCTAGCAGTAACATATGGAAACTTGAGAAAATACACAGAGGTAGAGAAGCTAGAAATGCAAGTTCTGGATGCAAGGAACAGAGTTCTTGGAGTGGAACACCCAGATACAATTAATGCCATGGCAAATCTAGCAGCGACATATGGAAACCTGAGAAAATACACAGAGGCAGAGAAGCTGGAGATTCAAGTTCTGGATGGAAGAAACAGAATTCTTGGAGTGGAACACCCACATACAATTACAGCCATGGAAAATCTAGCAACAACATATGGAAACTTGGGAAGATACACAGAGGCAGAGAAGCTGGAGATGCAAGTTCTGGAGGTGCAAGTTCTGGATGCAAGAAACAGAGATCTTGGAGTGGAACACCCAGACACAATTGAAGCCATGGAAAGTCTAGCAGTAACATATTATAGTCTTGGAAAATACACAGAGGCAGAGAACCTAGAGATACAAATTCTGGAAGCAAGCAACAGAATTCTTGGAGTGGAACACACAGATACAATTGGTGCCATGGCAAGTCTAGCAATGACATACCATAGTCTGGGAAAATACACAGAGGGAGAGAAATTAGAGATACAAGTTCTGGATGCAAGGAACAGAATTCTTGGAGTGGAACACCCAGACACAATCAGAGCCATGGCTAATCTAGCAGTAACATATTGCAACTTGGGGAAATACACAGAGGCAGAGAAGCTGAAGATGCAGGTTCTGGATGCAAGCAACAGAATTCTTGGAGTGGAACACCCAGATACACTCCATGCCATGGCAAATCTAGGAGCAACATATAGAAACCTGAGAAAGTACACAGAGGCAGAGAAGCTGGAGATTCAAGTTCTGGATGCAAGAAACAGAATTCTTGGAGTGGAACACCCTAACACAATTGAAGCCATGGCAAATCTAGCAGTAACATATTATGGTCTTGGAAAATACACAGAGGCAGAGAACCTAGAGATACAAATGCTGGAAGCAAGCAACAGAATCCTTGGCCAAATCCTGATCTGAATAAACAATAGAATTTTGATTAACTATATATATGACCTCCTAGGCACTTTTTTACATACTCAGTATGATAAAATACATTTTACATAGTATGTAGTGTCCATGGCCTATATTGTGAGGATTGAGGTAGTGCTAGCCTCTTTATATGAGTAAGTGTCATAGTTTACATTTGAACAAGGGGTAATGGGGCACTTAAGCTGTTAGCAACCTGGTCCAGATAACCCATTACACAAGTCATTTTTTGATTAGTAGGTATTTTTTCCTCATTTACCCAAATTTCTAGCAGGTCATTTTAACTTGCTCTATGGTGCACAGTGGCTATGTAAATAGTGGGTTTTCTCATGTGACACCACTAAGGCAGTCTTGGGTCATCACATGATGTTCTCTGTCATGTTTCTTATAATGCCCCACTGCCATGACATTTTCAGAGTACTGTACTAATATGACCATGTCTTCACATCACACACCACAGAGGCCTCCAAAGGAAGGGAAATGAGGGTGATGTCACACATCACACCAGCTTTTGAAGGCATTTTCACTTACTCTAAAATAGCATTTTTTTCCTGGGGCCTGCAGCACTGTGACAAATATGGGATTCCATTCTTCTTCAATATGGTTTACTTTCCATTACTTAGCAATCACATGACTCCCTTCCATACTTGTCAGCAGTAGTCATGTGACAATACACCTTCTTCTATCTTTCAAACCACCACTACGTATACTCTGCATCAGGATCAGTGTCATACTGTGTTCCCCCTTGAAGTATTGTAAGTGATTTGAGTTTAGCAGGGTCACTGAATACTCTCCTAGAGGTGTTCAGTTACAGTTTGGCTCATTTCTCCCAGTCTCACCTTCTTGAGGATTTCCTGAGAAGGAGCAGAGATTGTGCAATGGATTTCCGAAGCATCAATGGTCTCTGCTAGATACTGGCTGAATCTCCCTGTCTCCTTTTCTTTGGACCAAGATCCAACTTAAATTGTAGCTGATCACAGCTCAGTCTTCACACCATTACCATTCCGGCTCACCATACAACTTTCATCAACAGCTCCCCACATTTAACACACAGGAAGTGTGTTACAAAGGTGGACACTGTGGGATCTGTCGACATCCTGGCTGGTTGTCTCCATTTTTCTCTTCATCATGCATCCCTCATCTTTTTATGATCTTTGGGCTTGTTACATCTATACTCCCCTCCATGGCCCTTATTTCCTGTCAGAAGCCCTGGAAGGACTCATTTTTTACTTTCTTGATGAATCACGTGACTCCATTGCAATCAGATGCAAAAGGACTTTATGACATGAGCTCATTTCTGAGCTCAGCAATGTTGTAGATGATCTTCAAGATTATCTACACTATTTCTCTTCTCATTTTCTTGTTTCCCCCTTGAATTCACTGGATCTTATAAAGGAGTTATGAGCAAGTCACAATGGATTCAGATACCTTAGTATTTGCTGGGGGGCAATTATCACATGTCTCGTCATCACACAGGACTTTGTCAAACACAATTTTTGGGCTTGTCTTTTTCAACCAACTATGGACAAACTTGCAGCCTTACAAAGGCTCAAACATCCCCCATCTGTCATCTCACCCAATATGTCGTGGAACAAGTTGTCCACATCCTTATCCACATTCACATTCACTTCACCTTTCCATATGTATAGCACCCCCCACTCCCTATCCTATCCATTGGAGTCACAATGTCTACTGCTTAATGTGCAAAACAAACACTCACAAATGACGCCATCAAGAACTGATCTCGCAGGTAGCCAAGAAGACCATACATTGTCTTCAAAACTCAACACAACGACAACTTACTCTGGGTTGGTTCCATTGAAATGCCAACTCCCAGACAACTCCCTCACATCTCACATTCCACAGGTTTTGGGTGAAGTCTTTGTGCTACCAAACCTCGCTAACACTGGACACAGCTCATTCAGCTTGACTTCAACTTACAACATGGATGCGAGAGAACCAGGGAATTCAAAGAACAGTGGGAAGGTTGTGGAGGTTGACAAGTAGGATATGGGGGAGATGAAAGTTCCAGTTGAGGGAGAAGGGGTCACCATGGTGCCATGCAGCCATTCACCCTCTGTTCAACTGACTTGCATTCTAGGAAATTCTGCTGGGACGTTGATACGGTGTCTACAAGAACACCATCCTCGTCAATGGCACTGTGGCCCTTGTCAATGTCGTTGCCCCCCTCATCAATGGCATCACAATTCTCATCAACAACATTGTGGCCCCTGCCAGCAACATTGAGGTCCTCAACAGGAGTTCCTTACATTCCTTTTTCCGCCCCCCATTTCCACCAGGGGCCTGCAAGGCTGCTTCCACACTCAATTCCCTTTCCACCCTCATCCACCAATATGATTTCTCGGCCATGGACTCATTTTTCATTTAAGGGACAACACACTCTGCCCTCCATTTCATTTGCTCCATTCTGTTCCCTTTCAACCACCCAAAGGTGACCAATGAAAGCCCAAATACCATGCTTCAAACCTTCATCAGTCAACTTTCTGACTGCTCCCACTTTCCAACAACAATTGCCAAATGAAGTCTTTCTGAGTGCCGTTCAAAGCTTGAGCAGCTCGACTTCGGCTCACACTGGAAATACAAGGAGACTGGGGAGTTTGGAGGACAACACGAGACTTGTATGAGCTGAGGAGCAGGTTACTGAGCAGATGAAAGTTGCAGAGGAGGAAGGAGAAGCCACTGAGGTGCCATGCGCCATTTACAGCCCAACAATGTCCTCATTAACACCCCTGGGGCCCTTTTCAACATTGTCACAACCTCCGCCAATGTCACCATGACCCTTGTCAACATCACCATGGCCCTCGACAATAGCTTTGCAGTCCACAGTGATAACACAAGTGTCTATTCCAATGGCTTCATGGCTCTTGTGAATGGAATCATGGTCCTCATCAACGACACCCTACGTCCCCAATTTGGCTCACAATCTTCACCAAGGACCTTCAATTCTGCTTCCACGGTCAGATCTGCTTCCTCACTCATTCCCTATGGCAATATCTCAGCCTCCAACTTCCCTTTCCTTGAAGGGACAATGCTCTAAGCACTCAGTATTCTGTAATCCATTCTGCTCCCTTTCAACTGCCCCAAAACAACCATCAGAAGTTCAACCACAGCGCTTTCTGCCCTTGCCTGTCAGCTCTCCTACCACCCATCCTTTCCAACAGCAACCACACAACACATCACCAACACCCTCTGAATCACACCACATTCAAATTCCATTGAATACTCAGCCCTCAGTCATCCTCATTTTCCACATGCCTACAAAAATCAGCTGGATGAGGTCTTTGCAGTGCTAAAGCACACTAATGCCGCTCGTTGCTCATGCAGCTCAACTTCGACTCACACAAGCATCATGAGGCAATCAGGGAATTTGAAGGACAATGTGAAGGTTGGGGGGTTGACAAGCAGGTTATGGGGATGATAGAAATTGCAGCTGAGGGAGAAGGGGCCACCATGGTGCCATGCACTCATTCACCCCCTGTTCAATCAACTCATTTCCCAGGTAATGCTGCCAGAGAGCTTGTGATGATGATGGCAAGGACACCATCTCTGTCTTTGACATTGCAGTCCATGCCAACGTCATCACGGTCCTCATCAACAACGTTGCAGCCTTCCTCAATGGTGTCACAACCCTCAATGGTGTTGCAGCCCTTGTTAGCAGTGCTGAGGCCCTCGTCAACAAAATCATGGCCTTTGTCAACAACATGAGCACCTGCCAAAACATCACCTCCTTCCCAACAACAATCACCCAACTTTCCTTTGGATTATATTGCTACAGACGCTCTTCAACCCTGCCAAGATGACCAGTCATCATTTGAAGAGTCACCCTCACCAGTTGCAGCTGACAACATGGGTGACACATCCTCGTCGATGCACAACACCCCTTCATGTCTGTCACCTGCCCTGTTGCATGACCTTTGTCGAGGCCAGACAGCTATCTGTGCACGCAGCACGTCCTCCTATGCATTTCTTTCCACAGTGACAATGTTCATCCCTACCGCCTCTCTCCTGTCAACTACAACATTTTGGTGGCCAACAACCATTGAGATCGCAGCCAAGCAGTCCCATGACTCCCCAATCCACTGATCAATATTTGTTATTGTCAACATCAACTCTCATGGCTGAACATAGGGGATGCATGCCTTTGGTAATGCTCAACACGCACATGCCCTCTCTGGCCTACCATCCATGCCCAGAGACACAAGACAAGCAGGTACAGACTGAGGCATTGCCATTACCAGGTGTTTTCACAATCAGCAAAGAAGACTGCCCAACATCTTTGATGCTCAACATAACACCAACTGACTCTGGACCATACCCCACTTGGGTTCTGTTGAATTACCAACCTTCCAACATTGCCCTTGAACAGTGTTCACCACCAACCACCATAAATTGTTTGGACAAAGTCTTTATACCGCTGGACTGCACCATTGCTGCTCAACATGCTTGCAGCTCAACATTGACTCACACTAGCAACATGGGGCAGGGGCTCTTAGCACAGGGGCAGCTGGGGAATTCAAAGGGTAACAAGAAGGGTATAGGGCTTAATGAGCAGGTTGCCAGGGAGATAGAAAGTGTAGTTGAGGGACAACAAGTTGCTGAGGGATCAGAACTTGTTATGGTGCTGGCAAGAACATTGTCTTTGTCAACAGCTTTGCGGCCCACGTCAACAGCACCTCACAACTTCAATCCTGCTTTCTTTTCAACCACTCCAACCTCGTCATCACAAATCACAGTTGACAACACAAGCAATACCTCATTGTCAATGTACAACAGCCATTCAATCTCACTTTCTGCCCCATCATGTGATTACCACCAATACTTGGGGTCACTTCATGCATGCCCTCCTACACCATTTTCCCCAAAGCAACAATGCTCCCTCCCCTCACCTCCCTTTTGTCAACCTATCCTCAATAATGACTTCACTGATTTTGACTGTGACTTCGATTTCAATTTTGACTTCAAATTTTTCTTCTGATTTTCACTCCCACCATCCATTCCCATCAATTACAAGCTTCTTCTTTTCCATCTTGCTAAGCAACTGGAAAGTAGGGGGGCTTTGTGACAGATATGGGATTCCATCCTTCTTCTATATGGTTTACTTTCCATTACTTAGCAATCACATGACTCCCTGCCATACTTGTCAGCAGTAGTCATGTGACAATACACCTTCTATCTTTCAAACCACCACTACATATACTCTGTGTCAGGATCAGTGTCGTACTGTGTTCCCTCTTGAAGTATTGTAAGTGATTTGAGTTTAGCAGGGTCACTGAATACTCTCCTAGAGGTGTTCAGTTACAGTTTGGCTCATTTCTCCCAGTATCACCTTCTTGAGGATTTCCTGAGAAGGAGCAGAGATCATGCAATGTATTTCTGAAGCATCAATGATCTCCACTAGATACTGGCCAAATCTCCCTATCTCCTTTTCTTTGGACCAAGATCCAACTTAGATTGTAGCTGATCACAGCTCAGTCTTCACACCATTACCATTCCGGCTCACCATACGACTTTCATTGACAGCTCCCCACATTTAACACACAGGAAGTGTGTTACAAGCACCCCAAGCCATATAAACCATAGTGATCATTTAACTACTTTCTAACATATTACAGTTGTCTTAATTTTTTTTGATTGACAATGGCCTCTGTTCAGGATAGCTGATGAAGAGATCATACTCTTTGTCATGCATCACACCAGCTACAAAGTGATGAAGAGATGGTTGAAATGTGTCACACCTGAAAGGGCTGGAAGACATGGCCATATTAGTACAGTACTTCTTGCACTCACTCACACCTACAGCCAGGTAACTAAGGCTTAATAGTTATTGAAGTTGAGGTCTCCATAAATACTGTTCAGAATCTCTTTTCCTGTAACAGGGGTGAGTGTATAAAGTGAGGAATAAATTGCATTCAAAAGCATCACTTCCATTTCTAAAATTTGACTCTCCTTTACTACCCTCATGCAAAGATTAGCTGAAATTTTATGAAAGGCCGTAGCAGGCTTTGCACCTGCAGGTGTGCTACTTGGTTTGAATGACAAACACATCCACATGTCCATGTTGGAATAATCAAGGTGACGACATCCTCACCGTCTCCATATCTTCAGAGAAATTCTTTTACTTACATTCAATTCCCCTTACTCACATGTTTATTTATATTTCATATTCCTTATCACTCGTGATATGTACCTTGCATGCATCCAAATCTAATGTGTGCCTTTAGTTACTCCATAGAACATAAATACTGTACTCTACGTACTTCCACCTCAGTTGTTTGGCTTACCTGTGCAAACACTGAGGTGAATATCTTCTACTTACTCTCTTATTTCACTTTACTGATTCACCTGTAGCATACGCTATCTACGTCTAGGTGAATACAATAGTTGTTTGGCTTACCTGCGCAAACACTGAGCATACACTATCTATGTCTAGCTAATCTTACAGGTTATTGGGCCCCACACACCCTGCCTATCTACTGTGTACCCCTTGCATGCTGCTACTATGTCCATTGCCACTGCTTTGCTCAACGATACCCTCCTGTCATCCGTTCCCAAGCTTGATGCTACTGGCCTCAACTGGGCCATGTTTTCCATCTGCTTCGAAGATGCCACCCAGGCTAAAGGGTTCTGGGGTCACTTCTCTGGTACCACCCTGTCCCCCACTGCTGTAATACCATCAGCACCTACTGCTGAAGAACTCACCACTATCAAGAAATGGGATAAGGACGAGCATTCAGCCAGGTCCCTCCTCACTCAGAAACTTCCGGATTCTGCCCTGATGCATGTTCAAAACAAGACATCAGTTAAGGAACGCTGGGAAGCAATTACCACAGAATTTACCCAGAAAGGCGCGTTTGCACAAACAGAGCTTCACACACCCTTCTTGGACATGAAGTGCCCTGAGAAGGGCAATGTCCGGGAGTTCCTGGATTCCCTATGCATGAAGCATGAGGAGTTAGCAACAGTGGGTGTTGAGATTGACACCAAAGATTACCTTTCTACCATCATTTCATCCCTCCCTATGTCCCTGTCCAACTTCGCCTCCAATCAGCTCAACACCGCCAAGCTCTTCCACACGTCAAAGACTATTGACCCTGATGTGTTGATATCCCTCATCTCTGAGGAGTATGAGCAGCAGAAAGCCCAGTGCTCACGTCGCTCCAGTGGGAAGTCTCCCAAGGAAGATGATTGTGACAAGGCCATGTCTGTGTCTGCATCTTTGTCAAAGGGCAGAAAGGCTGGGGACTGTAACCACAAATATCCTTGTGGTTCCTGCTGGGGCTGTGGTGGGGAAGGGCATTTTAGGGATAAATGTCCCAACAAAGCAAAGGATGGAAAGAAATCGAAGGACTCACCCAAAAGTGGCTCTGCCAATGCTGCTGTTGGTGTAAATTCAGACTCTGAATGTGAAGGGGCTTTTGCTGCTGTGGCTGTCACTGACTATGAGTCAGATGACAGCATGCCTGACCTTCAGGCTGTGTCAGACTCCAATTCAGATGACAACATGCCTGACCTCCAGGCTGTGTCAGACTCTGATTCAGATGACGAGCCTGAGAGTGGCGCCATTACTGATAGCGACTGCTTCTCTGAGGCGGCGGATGAAGGGGTGAGCATTGGACTGGTGGCTACCACTTTTATGATTAATCTATGACAACTGTCCAAGAGGCAATGTGTATACTGCCACAGGTTTTATGAAAGGCATCTCATTAGGATTGCCCATCTATTTCATTCAATTTATCACTAGAATCTTTCATAAGATATAGGCAAGGATAATGAGATATCATGAGGATATTTCATTAAGCTCTTTGGCCCTTTCATTGCCATGTCATAAACTTTTCATTAGGATATTTCATTAGGCTCCTTTGCTTTTTCATTACCATTTCTTAGAATTTTCATGAGGATATTTCATTAGACACCTTTGCTTTTTCATTGCCATTTCTTAGAATTTTTTGTCTTTCATGTCAAGAAAGGCTATTCTATGCCTTCCTATTGATAGCTACAGTCCTATTTCAAAATCATAGTTCTAGGTTCATGGGGATATGGCTTAAGGATTGACATGACTTGACATATTGATTGCTATTGCCACATCATCAGCTTTTGACATCATGCCCAAGTTGGCTTTCAAGCCAGAGGAAGCCATTCATATTAATATCCACTGTTCTGTCTCAATACATTCTCAACTCACATCATGACCTGACTTATGGACACCTGCAGGGAACAATCAGCCCATCATCCTATGGCCCTCAAAGAGCTGATATCAAAGTTGGCTATGTTTGGGATGGGCTAGTAGCTATCAATGTCAAAGCAGACAGACCAGCAACTATCAATGTGAAATCAGAGAGTAGCCTGTCCTGATGTGAAAGGCAACTTGGGTATGATGTCAAAAGTTACTGATGTGGCCATAGCAATAGGTAAAGTTATTTAATCCTTCAAACCATATCCACATGGACCTAGAACTATGATTTTGAAATAGGACAGTAGCTATCAATAGGAAGGCATAGAATAGCCTTTCTTGACATGAAAGACAACTTGTACATGATGTCAAAAATCAATGCTGCAGCAATGGCAATATGTAAAATCATGTCAATTCTTTAACCTCATCCCCATAACCTACACAGAGTCAAGGACACTATAAACTATATGTCAACTACAAATTTTTGTAGCCTCAAAAAGCAGACAGTACAAACTTTTGCAGTCTAAAAAGTGGACAGTACAAACTTTTGCAGTCTAAAAAGCGGACACTACAAACTTTTCTAATAGAAAAGTGAACACTACAAACTTTGTGGTCTAAAAAGCAGACACTGTAAACTTTTATAACAAACAGGCACACACTACAAACTTCTGTAGTCTAAAAAAGCAGACACTACAAAATTTTCTAATGGAAAAGTGCAGACTACAAAAGTTTTCAGTGTGGATAACCTTTTAACCTAACCCTAACTTTGTAGTCTAAGTCCAAGCTTTTGTAGTCTAAGTCTGACTTTTGTAGCCTATGCCCAACTTTTTGTAGTCTATCAGCAAACCTGGTAGTCAATATCTGACTCTTGTAGTCTGTTAGTGTCAATTGCTCTTTCAGGGAATGCACCTTCCTTTTTTGGTCATTTTTCCCACAATACAATATTTGTTGCCCTTTCATTTAGCTTTCTAAATGTGTTGGAATCATGTTATTTGGTTTTGTTTTCATGGAGAAAAATGCAAAAAACAAAAAAAAACATGGCACTTGGAAGAATCTTTTACATCATATGTTCACAATGGGAGCACTTCACAATATAATCCAAACAGATTCAGGAAGCTACAGTGTAGGGCTACAACTTTCGTTTTCTGACCATTTTAGGAAATTGGTCATGTGATCACCCTCCCAACAACCCATGTGATACATATCATCATCATTATCTATTTTTGGTAATGAAAGTGCCAGGGAACCCAATGAGAAGTAATGAAATCATCAAGGTGCTCAATGAAATATCCTAATGAAAGCACCAAGAAGCCTAATGAAATATTCTAATGAGAATTCCATGAAATGGTAATGAAAGAGTCAAGGAGCTGAATGAAATATCCCAATGAAAATTCTAAGAAAATCTAATGAAAGCACCAAGGAGCCTAATGAAATATCCTACTGAGAATTGTAAGAAATGGTAATGAAAGGGTCAAGGAAGATAATGAAATATTCTAATGAAAAAATTCAATGAAATGGTAATGAAAGGGTCAAGGAGCTGAATGAAATATTCCAATGAAAATTCTAAGAAATGGTAATGAAAAAGGGAAGGAGCCTGATGAAATATCCTAATGAAAATTCTAAGAAATGGTAATGAAAAAGTGAAGGTGTCTAATGAAATATCCTAATGAAAATTCTAAGAAATGGTAATGAAAAAGCGAAGGAGCCTAATGAAATATCCTAATGAAAATTCTAAGAAATGGCAATGAAAAAGCGAAGGTGTCTAATGAAATATCCTAATGAAAATTCTAAGCAATGTCAATGAAAAGGCCAAAGAGCTTAATGAAATATCCTCATGATATCTCATTATCCTTGCCTATATCTTATGAAAGATTCTAGTGATAAATTGAATGAAATAGATGGGCAATCCTAATGAGATGCCTTTCATAAAACCTGTGGCAGTATACACATTGCCTCTTGGACAGTTGTCATAGATTAATCATAAATAGTGGTAGCCACTAGTGAGCATTGGCAGGTGTTCTGAAGGGAGTAACTGGGATTTTGACGATTTATTCAAAGATCCCGCGCCAGCCGCTGATGCACTGTTTGTGCTGGAGGACTCTGGCACCCCTGAACATGTTGCAGCATTTGTCAGTGCTGGTAGCAATGTCGCCAATGCTTCATGCACCGAAGTTTATGACTCCAGTTGCACGTCTCACATTTCACCGTACTGAGATGATCTCAAAAATTTTGTTGAGATTCCGCCAAAGTCTTTCTGAGCTGCCAACAAGCAAGATTTTCAAGCTGTTGGCAAGGGTGAGATGGTTATCGACATACCTAATGGAGTCGACATTTCGCAGCTGTGCCTTGCAGAAGTTCTTTATTCTCCTGAGGTTGGATACACCCTTGTGTCTATTGGACAACTCGATGACAATGGTTTCTCGGCCACCTTTGGAGGTGGCAAGTGCACCATTAAAGGTCCTGATGGGGAAGAACTAGGTTCTGTCCCCAAAACGACCTGAGGCCTGTACAAAGTCGTTCATGAGGGGGAGTCTGCTAATGCAGCAGTGGAAGGTCTTACCTTGGAGCAACTCCATCATCACATGGGCCACATATCTCCAGGCATTGCGAAGAAACTGGTCACTCAGGGTTTTGTTACAGGTGTTTGTCTGGTCTCTATGGCTGGCGCAGAAATTTTCTGTGAGTCATGTATCTATGCTAAAGCTACAAGGAAGCCTGTCCCAAAGGCTCGCGAGGGCGAGTGCACCAAGAAATTTGGTGAAGAGGTCCACTCCAACCTCTGGGGACCTGCTCCTGTTCAGACGAAAGGTGGATGACGTTACTACATTACATTCATCGATGACTACACTCAGCTTACCCACCTGTACCTCCTTTGCTCGAATGATGAGGCTTTTGAGGCCTACAAGGAGTTCAAGGCTTGGTCCACAAACCAGCTCGAAGCACCGATTTGTGTTCTTCACTCAGATCAAGGGGGAGAATATCTGGGGAAAGAATTCACAGTTCATTTGAAGTCAAAGGGCATGAAGCAAAAACTTACTGTCCATCATACCCCTCAAGAGGGCTTTATTCTTCCCCACAGATTCCTGCAGGATTCCTGAGGATTCCTGAGGATTTTTGTGGATCCCAGGACTCTAATTTGGCTGGTGTGCCAGCCAAATTATGAGTCCTGTGGGGGTGTAGTCCTGAGAATTTTCAGACAGGACTAGTCCCAGGATTGATCCAAATGATAATTAACATAACTGATGAGCATGTGATTGATTTCAGGGTCCAGGGTAGACTTCCAAATATAGAAATGGGCACTTTTAGTGAAAAATAGTAATAATGTATAGATAAAAATAGTCATTGCTGGTGACAATGTCAGGTGCTATTTTCAGAATCCAAAAGCACATTTCCAAATATAGAAGGTATGGCTATACTTTGGGAAAAATCAGAGTAACTGTTGGTGACAACATTGGTGTGCTGTTGTCAGGGTCCAGTGTGCATTTCCAAACATAGAAGATTTGACTGTACAAAATGAAAAAGCAATAAAATATGAGAATAAAGTCTAACTCTGTAGCTCTACCACTAAACTTTGTAATCTAAGTCCAACTTTTGTAGTTTTTTGTAGTCTATTAGTAAACTTTGTAGTCTGAGTCTGACTTTTGTAGTCTGTTGGTGTCAGTTTCCCTTTTAGGGCATGCACCTTCCTTTTTTTGGTCAATTTTCCCATGATACAATAATTGTACCCCTTTCATTTAGCTTTCTAAATATACTGAAATCATGTTATTTGGTTTTGTTTTCATGGAGAAAAACACAAAAACCAAAAAAAAACACAACACTTTTGAAACTCCTTTACCTCATATCTTCACAACAGGAGCACTTCAGAACACAATTCAAACAGATTTGGGAAGCTACAGTGCAGGGCTACAATTTTGGTTTAACCATTTTTGGTAATTGGTCATGTGACCAACATCCTCTTGCATGGACCCTGACACATATCATCTTTATCTTGTTTTCTTTCCACTTTTTGGTCAAACTATATGAGATTTCCTTTTTGGGATGGACCCTGAAGTACACCCTGAAGGATTTCTGAGAACTGGACAAAATTTCAACTCCAACTCAAAATTACCAAAATTATAGTGTAGTCCTGCAGGAATCCTCAGGAATCCTCAGGAATCCCCAGGAATCCTCTCAGTCCTGCAGGACTCTGTGGGGGACTGAGAAGTACTGCCCCTCAACACAATGGTGTTGCAGAACAGCATAACCACACTATCGTCGAATGCATTCAAGCCCTCTTGCATGCTAGTGGCCTTCCCAAGTATTTGTGGGGAGAGATGGCATGTCACATTGTTTGGTTGATGAATCGAACGTTGATGAAGGCTGTCAATGGCAAAACACCTTATGAAGCAGCCCTTGGCGTGAAGCCGGATCTGAGCAGTGTGCGTGCGTGAATGGGGTGATAAGTGTTGGATCCACATGGAAAAGGGCAATAAGCTGGGTGGCCATGTCTGTGAAGGTCATTGGGTCCTGGTGTGTGCCAACTGTCATTGTAGAGGAAACACCAGATGTGTTGATGGCCACTGATCTTCTTGAGTATGCTATGGTGACTGAGATGAGTGAGGCTGAGGGTTTGGAACCCTGCAGTCTTGCAGAAGCGAAACATGGCCCAGACTGGTTGTTTTGGGAGAAGGCAATTCGCAAGGAGTTGCAGACACTCGAGGAGGCTGGTACATGGGAACTTGTGGATCTTCCTGCTGGTGCGAACCTAGTTGGATCAAAGTGGGTTTTTCAGGTGAAAAAAGATGCAGCTGGACAGGTCGTACGTTTTAAAGCACATTTGGTTGCTCAAGGGTTCTCACAGGTACCGGGTGTTGACTATTTCGACACATTTGCACCAGTTGTGAAATTGGCATCGATCCAGACAGTTCTTGCGATGGCGGCCAAGCTGGATTTTGAGCTACATCAAATCGATATCAAAGGCACATATCTGAATGGCGAACTCACCAAGGACGAACAGATCTACATGAGGCAGCCTCCTGGTTATCCTGCACCCAACTCCTTGGGAAAAGTCTGCCATCTCTTGAAGATGCTATATGGCTTGAATAGTGTTCACAGGTCCGGTTCAGTCCGGTTTTTTGCCCTGAAAACGTGCAACCGTGGACCGCAACTGGTCCAGGACCGACCCAGATATTGAGGGAACTGGACTGGACCACCTAGGACCAGTCTTTTGTGGTCCATGGACCACGTTCAAACCAATTCAGACCGGTCTTTTTGGATAAAATTTGTTGTAGCAATATAAACCATTTGTATCTCAATTATTATTACTCTAAAAAATAAACTGGTTATATATCATAGTAAAACATATAAATACCCATCATTCCACCAATTCTTAAGAAATATAATGAAGGTTTGACATAGCTATGACTGAAACCAAATTACATCTCCTAAAGACTTGGGCAAAATGTAATGTGGCAACTGTAAATTATTTGATGCATACCATATATTGATAGATGGTGAGTATATTTTCATACTTAAAATGTCAATATCCAAAAATTGAATCAAGCAAAATGATGAAAGTTTGAGTGAGTTAGAATTAAAGTCATTCTGGTACAAGTTGCACAAACAAGTATTTGTGCCAAAATGAATTTGGTTATATCTTTCTCAGTTCTCAACTGTTTTTGATGAAACAAAAACCCAATTAAAGGTAAAAAAACGTGGTTACAAGGCTATGTAACGCACGTGACCGTTTAACTGGTTGCAACCGATTTAAACCGGTCTTTGAACAGTTTTAAAAGATTTTTGAAATGAGGCAACCAGCAACCAGACCAACCCCAAATTGGGGCAACTGCAACTGAAAAAAAGACCGGACCATGGTCTGGTTCAGTCCAGTCCACCATTTTTTTTTTGGTCCTATGGACTGGACCTGTAAACACTAGGCTTGAAGCAATCAGGTCGTCGTTGATATAAGAAGCTCATGGAGATCTTGACGAAGTGTTTGGTGTTTGTGCAAAGTGACGTGAACCAAGCTGTATTCTACCGTCACGGTGGTGACAAAGGTCACATTACCATCATCATTGTCATTCACGTCAATGACTGCACCATCGCCGCATCCACGCTTTCTCTTATCATCACCTTCAAGCGTCAGATCACCCAGTTTGTGGAGATCACTGACCTTGGAGAGCTCCATTGGCTCCTAGGCATTGAAATCAAATGCGACTGTGAACGCCTTTCCATCCACCTGTCCCAATGCTCATATATCGACTCCATTATTGCCTGATACAACTTTCAAGACTTGAAACTGGTATTGATGCCCATGGAGACCAGCATCCCTCTCTCCACCTCCCAGGCCCTGGCTACCACCCTCAAGATCACCAAAATGCACGATGTCCCTTACCTTGAAGCAGTGGGCTCGCTCATGTACACCTCCCTCGGCACTCGTCCTGACATTTTGTATGCAGTGCAAACTGGCTTTTCCAAGAACCCCGGACTTGTGCACTGGGATGCAGTCAAACAGATTTTCTGTTATTTGAAGGGCACAGCTGATTTATGGTTGTCGTATGGAGCAGTGAAGGATAGTTTAGTCAGGTATGCAGATGCAGATGGGAGTATGGCAGAGGATAAGCATGCTATCTCTGGGTATGCCTTCATGTTTTTGGTGGTGTTGTTTCTTGGAGTGCTAAACAGCAGGAGATCGTCTCTCTCTGCACCATGGAGAGTCAGTACATTGCCGTCACTCATGCTGCTAAGGAGGGCCTCTGGATTCTGTCCCTCCTCTCACAGCTCTTCCCCAGAAAGCTCGACCCTACCACTCTGTTCTCAGATAATCAATCCGCCATTGCACTTGCCAAAGACCACCAGTACCATGCTCGCACCAAGCACATCAATATCCACTTCCACTTCATTTGATATGTCATCGAAAACGGTTCTATTCGGCTCATCTACTGCCCTACAGATGACATGGTCGCCGACATGCTCACCAAAGCCCTTCTGTCTGTAAAAGTCAAACATTTCGTGTCTCAGCTCAGACTTTCCGTCCCTTGAGGGGGAGTGTTGGAATAATCAAGGTGATGACATCCTCGCTGTCTCCATATCTTTGGAGAAATTCTTTTACTTACATTCAATTCCCCTTACTCACATGTTCATTTACATTTCATATTCCTTATCACTCGTGATATGTACCTTGCACACGTCCAAATCTAATGCACACCTTTAGTTACTCCGTAGAACATAAATACTGTACTCTACATACTTCCACCTCAGTCGTTTGGCTTACCTGTGCAAACACTGAGGTGAATATCTTCTACTTACTCTCTTATTTCACTTTACTGATTCACCCGTAGCATACGCTATCTACGTCTAGCTAATCTTACAGTCCAAATATCTGACCTCATGACAATTGCGTGATATTGGCAAATTTCAGCTCTTCTCATCACTACTTACGTCTTCTGTTCTGCAGTGGTGTAACCTCTGTGTCAAAACACTAAAGACGTCATATTACAACAAAATCCTATTCCGTTGCGCTGATCTTCCCTCATCCCTGGGACAGCCACCTATGACCCACATGATGATTGTCTAGTCAAATTGAAGAACAACGTATCCATGTGGAAACAACCTGCAGGCTGCCGGTTCTGAAACACGTACAAGGACAAGGCTGGCAGTAGGGAAGTCAATTTCAAATGTTCGGTTTGTCGATTGTTGGTTTGGGATCTGGGCTGTTATCTACCTTACATAATGTGTTTCATTGCTCGCTTATCGCCTCCGTGTTGCGTTGCTACAGTTGTGTGCCTTGCCTTTTTTTTTTTTTCAATCGCACGGTCCATTGGCTTTTTTCAACAGCGTCATGCCAATCAATAATGCGTGTCGATCCGTTATGGTACCGTATGTTCAAATTTCATCATGGTTTTGAATCCTAGTGTTCATAACAACACAGCAATTATATCATGATTCTCAATAGCTGAGGCCCTTATGGGTGTCATGGTGAGTATCTTGTGTATCCCGTTTTTTAATTAACACAAGATTTTACTTCTGCCAGGTGTTATAACAGGCCAGTTGGCTGGGTCAGATGAAATGATCCCTGGAGGAAGGATACATATTCCAGCTCCATGGCATTCACTCTGGAACAAGTGATTACCTTGCTGGAGCATTCGAGTATTAGTCATGTATGTCTTTTTTCCCTTTGGTTTCTAAGTTATGGACTACTTACTGCTTTCCTGCAGTGGACGACTGGTTTGTCTTTTTTCTCTGAGTCGGTTGTGGTTGGGTTGCTGAGGCAAAAAAACAGCAGCAGCCGTTTGTCTTTTGGTACGTCCTCTTCGTTCCTTCTCTCTTACTTTCATTTACTTACTCAGACAAGGTATATGAAACCCTCTTGTCATTCGACAGAGATGTCGAGTTGATCTGGTCAGCTCCATGGAACACCATTAAGATCCTATTCCTCTTATCGAGGTACATGCCATTCATAGATGCAGGAGTGGTTTTATATTGTAAGACACACACTTCATCTCTCTACCATGCTTTGTTTACTTAATTGTGGACAGATATATTGTTGGATGGATCGTCTCATGATAGATGTCTGACAGTGTTCAAGCTTAGTGGGAGTAAGCATACCATTTCGTTTGTTGTGCCTGTATGTGTGTATTGATGGATGCTGAAACACTTAGCTCTGTTTGTGTTGGGGATTGGGGTTACTGAGCGTGAGTGACAGCCTTTTGTTCTTGACTCCGTCAAACTGACAATCTGACTCAAGTTCTATTGACGATAAGAACATGGGTGATCTGGGGCAAAGACAAGAGACTCACTATCGCCCTCCCGATCCTTTATGTTGTGTGTATGGCAGGTGTGCTTACATCGTTGAGGCTCTTCCTTCCTACAGTCGGTTGTAAGTCTTTATCCTCCTGGATTGGTTTTGGTCATTGACGTTTACTTTGTTGTGTAGTCATCCCACCTCCTCATGATGCTGGTGCCCAGTCCACAGGGTGCTTCAATACCGGGGCAAGCCCTGTTTTGTTTGCTGCGTGGGTTTTTTTAATGAGTTATGATGCAGGTGAGTGGGAATTTGGTCTTTGTGAATTGCTGAAGCTAAGGAGGTGATGGAGCTATGTTGATTTTGATGGCGATACAAGGACTGCCTATGCGTGCATGATTTGCTTTTTGGCGGGGTAGTTTTTTGATGTTTGATGCAGTTAAAACTACTCGTCTCAGACATCGAAAACTGGCGAATGCTGTGTTTCTCAACGGTGTGAATTGAGCTCAATCTCTCCGTTTACTGTGGTATTTCGACCGACTGTTTGGCCAATGTGATGTGTGACAGCCCCAAACAGTTGGGAGGTGTGTTCGAAATTGGGATCACCGTGTGACATAGCAATGGAAGTGTTTGGCCAGTGACAAGTGTTCGTTGAGCAGTTGGTATGGCATCTGGCAGCAACCTTCTTGCCTCCTCCAGAACCTCTCATTCAGCACAACTCTCTTCTGATTGTGGCCAAAAAAGTTCTATATTGACATTTATATCCCATTTGGACACCTATAGAAGTTGTGTAAAAGCATATTTAGTGGATGGTATATAGTTTTGTAATAGTTGTATGCTGCGCAGTGGAGAAAAATGAGTTTTTTTTTCCTTTTTAGGGTAAAATGTCACACTATTCAACCTTCCAAGTGACCTGTGACAAGCGCCAGATCTGTTCCGTTCATAGGCCGATGTGACGAGTGACCAAACAGTTGGTTGACAGTTGGTCGAAATACCACAGTAGTAGAAATTGATATGTAACCTTTAGGAACCTTTTACTACCTCTACCTCTTTGGTACATGCTTAAATTAGTGCGCTGACGCTAACTATTGACATGCGCCTCCAGTGATGTCCACCATCAATGTTGTGCTAATATATCCAGTAAGTACTACTACATTCTTCTGTTCAAGGATAGTTGTTGATTTCATTCTAGTACGGCTACCACAATCTCCTCTTGATGTAAGTTACTCTCCAAGAATCCAAGCCGATTGTTGAGACTTTTTGAAGATTTGAGTGTGTCATGTACTCGATCTTGACATGCTGAGTGATTTTGGACATACTCCGTCAATGATTGGATGGCAGACTCAACAAGATCTCACCCTAGAGTCTGCATTCCTGTCCATAGGTAGCCGTTAGATAGAATAATGGATTATATGGACTCACTTCAACGTTTGCCTTGGCTCAAGGGGGTGTCAGGATCAAAAAAAGAGACCTAGGGTCGAATTTTTTTCTTCAGCAGTGAGAGGTCGACCTACCTACTACGTAATCAGGCACCAGTCTATATATGGTAATAGTGACATCATCATGGTGGATATTTTCAACATAATTTCCCTCCCCAGTGCCATTTATTCCAGTTTTGCATTCCCCCTGTACCACAGTTGACTGTCGTTCCAAAATCGGGGCATGTTGTGAATCCTTGTGAATATATTTCAATCCTCTATAGATTTAGTTAAGTGCTATATAGGTGTAAAATGGCAGGCTTTTGTTACCTTGCCTTTCAAAGCCAATTTCAAGTTATTGCACAGCCACCTCCATCATGTAAAATAATGAATAACAAGTTGTTTTGAGTGTTTTATAGAGCATTATATATGGCTCTGGAGCCATGTCTGGAACAAAATAATGCCCGATTAGGCGTTATTTAACACCCGTTTGGGAACAATCAAAATTTAACACCCAATTGGGATTGCCATCAAAGTTAACACCCAAACAGGCAGGCAGCCTTGGACACACACGACCTTTCCACTCATCCACAAAACTACAGTTTGCACCGCAGGCTGAGAAAAAAAATTGATGTGTTCTATGCTTACTTCTACTCATGTGGTCATTAAAATTTGGTAGCCAAAATGTCTGAATTCACTGTAATGTAGTTAACACCCATTTTGGAGCCTGAGAAATATTAACACCCAATTGGGATTAATGCCCAAATAGGCAAGTCACCTTTTCTCTTTGCTTTTCTTGTCGTGCTATGCGCCGCAAGCCAGAAAAATATTCTAGTAACTCAATCTACATGTTATAAACTGTTGGATACACTAATTGGAACCCAGAATGCATCTCTGAGCCATAGGAAAGAAAATTGTGGTTTTTTGGGCATACAAATCAGTTCTACTGGTCATTAAAATATGTTCAATGCTAATAGAATGCTTTAGAATGTGTGGAAGCACTCTATACGCACTTCTCCTTCTTAATGGCATGTTGCCATGCCACAGGCAACAAGAAAAGAAGAATTGATAGGTAAAAATAAAGTGTTACACCCCATAAAATGCTGATACATGAGCTACAGATATGTTGTTTATATATCCCAACATGGCCTTGACCTCAGCCTTAAAAAGGATTGTGCTGATAACAAGATCTGGGCTGTGTTACAGTAGATACATCCAAAATTGAAAATAAATCTGTCAAAATCAAACAACTCTTGCTCTTGATCTGCAATCTTACATGTGTAGTCAGTGTAAAGTACCCCACTTCTCAGATGGGCATTTTTTGAAAAATTTGAAAAACTGTTGACTGTTCCAGACATGACACCAGAGCCTTTTATATTGATCGATATACTCCTACAAGGTCACTATGTTGTATGGTCCTCCTCGGAACCTCCCCAACCTCCTTTTTAGGTGAGGTTTGGGTGAAGTCCATTTTTTTTTTTTCAGGCCTGACAGCTGGACCTACCTACCAGCCTCTGGTCGGGCATTCTAATCCCGACACCCCCTTGCCTTGGCTGAGACTCGGTGATCAACAAATGATGGTGAGTGACGTTTTGCTTACGTTATGTGTGGTTGTCTTGAATGTTTGAGGCGCGTTCTTGACGGTGAGCCACCTTTTATTGCCGGCTTGAATGGTTCACCGTCCTGCAGACTCGCGTCTTTTGACAAACCTCCTCTCCCACGAAAAGGAGTACGCAAAACAGTTACAGGCTCTTTTAGCCTCGTCCCAAGCATCTCTTGCTTCATTCACTGCCTATGCTGCTGCGTCTCCACCACCGACGTCTCAGACCATCCTCAAGGTCGCAGGCATCCTCTCTGCCACTGACAGTGCCCTGGCTGCTTATGCAGCTGCAGTCGCCACTCATCAAAACGCGTCGTCGTCCTTGCCCTTCCCACCAACAACTCAATACATAGCATTCCCTACCTCCTCTTCTTCTCGCTCTCCTACACACCCGTCCCCGTCCCCGTCTGCGCTAGAACAAGCCCGGATCAACATGTGGCTCAAACAATGCCCTTCGTTGTGGAGTGTCCTCCTTTTTCTGGTGCAAGCTGGCAGAGGCCATGATGGTGATGATGAAGATGAGGAGGGCGTTTCGGAGGATGGGATTTCGTGGAGTGTTGTTGGGTTGGCGCAGTGATGCGGTGGTGCTGTGCACTGACTGCTGGAGTCGTTTTCTTGGTTTATTCTAACTCATCTACCGTTCGCGTCGGTTGGATCGGCTGCTTATCTTGGTTGGGATTCCAGCGCTCTTCATCCAAGCATACGAAGCCACCATCATTCGTGGGCCGCATGCGAAGGCTCTTGCGAGATCCTTGGAAGTCGTCCAATAACGTCCAATATGATTTCGAGTCGGATAACCCTCTCTCAACTCAGAAGAAGGCTGTTGTCGGGGAGGCTCTTATTAGATGGGGTGGTTTGCGCCCAATGGTCGCTGCGTTCCCGGACGATGAAGATGAGGATTATGGTTTAATTTGTGATGGTGTTGCCAATTCACCAGTGGTACTATCGGAGGAGGAACCTGCAATTTGGGTGGACCGGTACATTTCTCAAGTTTCCCTTTACCCTCCTCCACTAACTCTTTTTTAGATACGACGTCCGACTTCTCCTAGATGTACTCCCTCCCCCAACATCATCTTCCGTACCACCACCCACCCTGGAATCACCTACAGGCTGGTCAGACTTCCCTTCAGATTCAGAAGACATGTTCTTCTTCTCTCCCGACGAAGCGGACGATTTCCATCGGGAGAAGAAGCGCAAGGTGATGGAGCGTACGAGGGAAGAGAGGTTGAAAGCACGGATGGTTGAAGATGGCGACGACGAAGACGTTGTTCGGCATGGAGAACTTGAAGACGACGTATGGGGTGGAAGCGATGAAGAGGTATTTCTCCTCCTCCCCCTTTCTTTAACCCTTGTAATGACGTTTGAAAAAAAAAATCTACATAGCCAGACCAAACTCAGAAAGAACTAATGTCCCGAACAGCGCAACAACTCCTCTCATCCTCCAACCCCGCGCAACTGGAGATGCGGGTGCTCGCGAACTATGGCGCTGACAAACGGTTCGCTTTCCTCCGTGGACGGTGGAAGAGGTCGTGGATGTTAGCGAAGCACAAGGTAAAGGTGGAGCTTGAAAGGAAGGAGGAGGAGAAGAAGAGGGGGGTTGGGTTGGGGTTGGTTGCAGCGTATGGAAGTGATGAAGGGAGTAGCGATGATGAGAAGGAGAGTAAGGAGGGTGATGGGGAGGGGAAACAAGAGGTGAAAGCTGAAGATATCACAGTTGTTACACCACTGGACCCCGAGGAAGCAATCAAGGAAGCGCGAAGAATCAAAGCGAAGGAATGGGCTGAGAAACGACGGGCAAAGAAGGAGGCAGAGGACAAATCGTAGTCTTATATTCCATACAATCCTATACCCCAATCTACTCCAACGTAATGTACAAATGCTTCCTTGTGACCACCGCCTTCGCCCCAGGAACCACCAAGATAGTCTGCGTCTGGTCAATAATCATCGCAGGGCCTTCAACCGCATCCCCCACACCCAGATTATCAAGCAAATACACAGGTGTCTCGTCCACACGTCCAACACGATCAAAGTACACGCTGTACCAAGAGTCTGCTTTTTCCTTTGGCTCAACGCGGCGCGTGGAGAGTGTGGCTACTTCAGCATAGACGGATTCACCGAGCGTGTCGAATGTTTTGCCGATACCCCGCACCTAGAATCATGCGTCATCAGCGTTGTGGGTTGAAACATGAGAAAAAAAGAGGATCGACCTTTATATCATCAACAATAACACTCTTCTTCAACAAGAACCCAAATTCAGCTTTATACACCCTTTTGAAAGCGCTCTCGAAATCTTCATCCCCATCACCGTCCTCTGTATGTGGTAGAACCATAAGCGCCGTATCGGTACCCTCAAACCTCATATTCAACATCCTCTCCACATGGATCCTACGTTCCTCGAACCCCTGCTTGCGGAGCTCGCTGCGCACGTCGGCTGTCATCCTGTCGAGCCGGGTGAGGAGGGTTGGTTTGTTCTGGGGAGTGTAGAATGTCGAGCAGGGTTCTTGGACTTCGTATGCGCTGGATATGAACAGAGAAAGGGGGGTTTGGATGTGAGGTAGAGCGGAGAGGAAGGAAAGACGAACCGGTCTGCAAGAGCCAATCCATACGCGGAGAGAATGGAGCTGTACCGGTGGATGAGGATCGTTTTGATCCCGAGGAGACTTGCAATTTCGCAGGCGTGTTGGCCGCCTGCTCCACCGAAACTTGCGAGGCTGTAGGTTATTTCCTTGTAAGTACGGCAAAGGAACTGTGTAAGAGAATGACGTACGTATGCTTGGACGTCGCGTATCCTCTAGCTTCCGTCAGTGCACGAATGGGGCGACACATCGTCTCGTTTGCGACTTTGATGAACCTATTGGCATTTAGGATGCGTCGAGCAGGGGACAGAAAAAAAGACAAACCCATAAACGATCTCATCAAGCGTCAAAACCAATTCCGGATGACTATCATTAATCTCCTTCGCAACCTTCTCAAACGCTACCCTTGAAGCCTCGACATCCAAGGGCTCCTTCTCCGACTTTCCAAATATCTTGGGGAAATAATCAGGGATAAGTCGGCCGAGAAGGAGGTTCGCATCCGTCACTGCCAGCGGACCTCCCTTCCTACTCAACGTGTCAGTCAATCTGGTCCAAAAAAAACTTGGTAGAAGTACGTACCGGTAGCAAGCCGGCCCAGGCTGGGCTCCAGCACTCTCTGGTCCGGCGAGGAAGAGCCCATTTCGGAACGTAAGGCATGACCCGCCCCCAGCTGCTACGGTATTGATGTCTAGCTGGGGTGATTGGATGGTCACTCCTGCTGTAGTCGTTTCGTAGACTACTTCGTATCGACCGTCGAAGCGTGAGACGTCGGTTGATGTGCCACCGACGTCCAATCTGTCATACCATAAGTCAGATGAAGGATACAAGGGGGAAGAGGGTGACCGTACCCAATGATAGGGATTTTCCTCACTTCATCCCAACTCGTCAACGCATAACCCACAACACCACCCGCAGGACCACTCAAAATACTCTTCAACCCCGAAAAATTATTCAAGTCCAACAAACCACCATCACTACCCATAAACTCCACCCTGGGGCTCATCAACCGTCCATCTTTCAATTTCGCATCGAACCCATCGAAGAAGCCGTCCAGATATTCACGCAGGATAGGCGTGAGGTACGCGTCGGCCGTTGAGGACACCCCACGCGGAACCATCTTGATCATGGGGAGGAGCTGTGCTGATTCTGATACGTGGGTGAACCCGAGGGAGCGTGCTAGGTTGCCTATGGCGCGTTCGTGCTCTGGGTAGGTGTAGGAGTGCACGAGGACGATGGCGAGGGAGCGATAGCCTTCTTCGTACAGTTTCTTTAGGTCTCTTTCGACGGCTTCAAGGTCTGTTGATATTATCAGAAAAAAATTGTCACAGAACAAAAGGATGTAAGAATATGAACCTGGCGTCTGAAGGATCCTCACTGCTTCCCCCGACAGCCCTCTCACAATCTTCCCAGGTCCTTCCGCATCCGTTACACCATCCCATCCCTTTCCACGATACCCCCTCACCACTCTCCCCTCATCATCAAACTGAACGGCGTGTTCCTCCGCTTTAGGATCAGAAGTATACCCCACCAACGTCACTCGTTCATCCACCCCTGTGACCGTCGAATACAAGGGTGGGGGACGACGGATGTTGAGGTCGAATATCTTGGGACGGGATTGGTTCCCTATGAGCAGGAGGTCTTTGAATCCCTTGGTGATTAGAAGAGCGTGTTTCTGTCCCTTGCGTTCCAGGAAAGCGTTAGTGGCGACGGTGGTGGATAGGCGGATGTAATCTGGTGCTGATGATTAATTGTGGAGAAATCGTGGTTTGGAAGAGACTTGCCTATTTTCTCTGTTTCGAGGACAGAGCCTCTGGGGATCTTTTCTCCCGTTACGATCTCCAAGACGCGACGGATGCCTTCGGTGGGTGCGTCTTTATAGTTGGAGGTATCTTGCGATACTTCGGTATTCAAACGAACGTCAGAAGGCTTTTCCGAACACACAGACGATGCGCTCACGTAGTTTCACGACGACTTCCTTCCTCTCACTTGGATTTTCAGGATCGGGGTAAGAGCTATAAGTCGATCAGACGAGGTTCAGAACAGGAACAGAAAAGACTGACGCATGAATATCGCAGAATGTGCCACCTCGATCAGCACAGATCCGTATAGAGTGGTTGGGAACTTGAATAGGCGACATTGGTTGTAATGTTCAACGAGAAGCTGGGGAGTGGGAAGCAGGATTGACACGGCCTGCTTTTTGTCGTCATGGCTCGGAAGACATATGGAACGGACTCGAACGACGATAAATTTGACGGAAAGAGACTTTCCGGATTTCCGGTAGCTTCACAATGCGCTCAAGATACCCCTGAAGGCACGAATGGAGCGAGAGCAATGGTTTTCGGACCAGTGGCGGACGCTATGACGAAACTAAGACAAAATCTGCCATGACTGCTACTCAAAAATTGTCAGGCGAGGCTTCTACATCCAGGGAGTTCGCTACATACCTTAATTTCCAAGAAACTCTCGAGTGATGCTCTACGAATTCATGACGCGGTGCCGCATTGAAGCACCGCTCACCATCACCTAATAGACGCCTTCAACGCCCTGAGCGGACTTCATTCCTTTGGCGTGAACGATGTAGGTGCTAGACAGAGCTAACATCCAAGAGAGTCGAGCCCACTGACCACAGAGGGAGGGATGAAAAAGACGAAGACGAGGACGGAGAAGCTCCGGCACGTGCTTGGGTACTATATAAAAATAAACCAACAGTGGGGAGCGGCAACCGTGCCAATAAAATCGTGCTGTTTGGTTCTGTTTGTCTCACGCCAAACAGTCGAATTCAATGGTCGACGACTGTTATTTCGCTTCAATCGATACGTAGGGACCAATTTACAAGTCCATGTTGTTTGTGGTGATATATAATATACTATTATGATTGAATTTAGTAGCCAAGCTTCATATTTGTGTCACTATACATGTTAGATGCATTTTCCTCTGGAATGTAGCTTTCCCATTCACTCCTCAGGTCGAGTTGAGCTTCAAGCTCCTGCTGGTTTTGAGTTCTAGACATTCATATCAGGTGATGCACAGTGTTCCGGTCTGTTTTCCAAGATGTCAGAGTGAATGTTGCAAAGGTTTGTCGTTGACTGGGAAGTTTGCAACATTAATCATGACTTCGGGCCCAGTTTCCAGGCGTCTTTGCCCACGATATAAGATACTTGTGGTTTACATATCAATATATGCAGATGTAGCAACAATAACGCGTTGCTGACGCCGATAGTCGCGCTTTGGTCGCACTTCAATTACTTTCTTAATTGCAACACGTGATCATCGACGCGTCTTACCATGCCATTCCGCCGTCGTGGATTGCTACCTCAACTGTAGAAGAATTCTTTCAAATTTTTGCAGGCACAAACCTCTGAAGTGTAGGATGGATTTGTTCAGAACAGAATTTTATAAAGGGGTTTGGAAGGCATGAAATAAGATATTAACTGACGGAATATTTGTAATTTTGAGCTAAATTGTATACGAGCACCTTTACTTATACTCCACCTACATATATCCGCACATAAATTGGCAATATACTGTTGTGTCGAAGTAAAGACGAGCAGCTGAGACGACCGACCATTTTTTGATCAGGTCTTTGGTGATGGGAAAATACGGCGGAGTTGAAAATTTGGCAGTGGGTTGCCGCTCCCCACCAACAGGCGTGGCAAAATTGGGGGTCTTCTAGACTCCAGGCGTTCTCATCAAGCTTTCCTTCCTTCCCTCATCCCGAACCTGTCCACCTTTGGTATCTCAACATGAGCGGAACGAACCTTTTCGCGGGAGCTCATCACTTTGTAGTTAGCAACAGCACATTCAATGAAGTGAGTATAATGTTTACTGAAGGAAACAACCTGATGGCGTTGGATCTCTTGCAGATTAACATTCACAACAATCATGGCAGTAGGACGACGTCCGATGGAGTCATTCCCCTTATGCCAAACCCGAGCAATCGGTTCACAGGCCGCACAGAAGTCATTGCTAAACTCAAGAGGCATTTTTCCGATGCAAATGACTCAGCTCAGAAGAGAAAGTTCTTTCTGTTGTATGGGATGGGGGGTATTGGAAAGACTCAGATTTGCTTGAAGTTTGTTGAGGGAATGTCTGACTGGTGAGTATCATGGAAGAGGCAGGTCCAACCTTCATTTCTAAAATTTAAATTGCCTTCAGTTTCTTTCCTGTCTTCTGGATTGATGCTTCCTTGGTTGGCACTATCACACAGGGACTCAAGGGTATCTGTAATCTTTCTGCAGCTCAGTCTAGTGGTCTAGAGGGCTCACCTGAATCAGCTCTTCACTGGATTGGCTCACTAAAAGAGAACTACATCATGGTCTTTGACAATGCAGATGTTCTATCACCTGCTGAACTGGAGGCTTATCTTCCACCTGGAAGGGGGGGAAACATTCTGATAACTAGTTGCAACTCTACAATGAGGAATCTGACCTCACCTGAGAATTCTGTTGAAGTCAGTGAGATGGATGAGAATGATGCCGTTGAATTACTTCTAAAAGCCAGTTACTTGGATCCATCTTCAATTGAGTTTCAAGCTGAAGCTTCTAAGATTGTGAAGGAGTTCTCCTGCCTTCCTCTTGCCATTGATCAGGCTGGTGCTTATATTGCATCTGGAGCCACCACTCTTAGAGACTACCTTGCAAAATATTCAGAGCACCGAACAACACTATTATCCCATTCTGAATTCACTGGAGCTTCCAAGTATAACAGAAGTGTCTATGGAACTTGGGAATTATCATACAATGAAATTCAGAAGAGGGTAGAATCTGATGATCTATACAGAGCCAATGCAGCCAATAGTGCAATGCTTCTGCTCAATTTATTTCCTTTCTTCCATCATGAGGGAATCACAGAGGAGATATTCTCTTATGCTGCTCTTCATAAAGATAAAGAAGCCTCTGACCCTGAATTGCCACTTGCTAGTTCCATGCTAGATTGGAGACTGCTTGCTCTCAACAAAACAGGTGCTTGGGATAACTTTGTCTTTAGAGAGGGAATTCGAATATTACTGTCCTTCTCCTTGATCAAGAAAGGCACATCTGATTGTGTGTATGTCATGCATCCACTTGTCCATACCTGGGGCAGAGACAGAAATTTTTTGAATGAAAGGAAACAATATTGCTTGATGGCATATGTTACTTTGTTTTGTTCATTAAGATGGGATGAAAGCCAGCCATATGGATTCCGGAGGGCCTTGGTAACACATATAAGAGCAAATATGGAGTATTCCAGATCAGAAAGTAGTGAGGATGGTGTTGGTTACTTGGATGATGCTTATGACAAGTTTGGGATGCTGTTGTGTGAACAAGGATATTTCAAGGAGGCAGAAAGCTTGGAGAATAAAGTTCTAAATACAAGAAACAGAATTTTTGGATATGAACATCCAGCCACAATTAGAGCCATGAGAAATCTAGCAGGAACATATGGAAGGCTGGGGAAATACATAGAAGCAGAAAAGCTGGAGATGCAAGTTCTGGATGCAAGCAACATAATTTTTGGAGTGGAACACCCAGATACAATTCATGCCATGGCAAATCTAGCAACAACATATGGACACTTGGGAAAATACACAGAGGCAGAGAAGCTGGATATGCAAGTCCTGCATGCCAGGAACAGACATCTTGGAGTGGAATACACAGACACAATCACAGCCATGGCAAATCTAGCTGCAACATATGAATACTTGGGGAAATACGCAGAGGCAGAGAAGCTGCAGATTCAAGTTCTGGATGCAAGAAACAAAATTCTTGGAGGGGAACACCCAGATGCAATTGAAGCCATGGCAGAGCTTGCAGTGACATATGGAAACTTGGGAAGATACACAGAGGCAGAGAAGCTGAAGATTCAAGTTCTAGATGCAAGCAACAGAATTCTTGGAGTGGAACACCCAGACACAATCACAGCTATGGGAAATCTAGCAGTAGCATATTGCAACTTGGGAAAATACACAGAGGCAGAGATGCTGGCGATGCAAGTTCTGGAGGCAAGCAACAGAATTCTTGGAGTGGAACACCCAGCCACAATCAGAGCCATAGGAAATCTAGCAGCAACATATCAAAATTTGGGAAGATACACAGAGGCAGAGCAGCTGGAATTGCAAGTTTTGGATGCAAGCAACAGAATTTTTGGAGTGGACCACCCAAACACAATCATAGTTATGTCAGATCTTGCAACCACATATGATGGCCTGGGAAGATACACAGAGGCAGAGAAGCTGAATATGCAAGTTTTGGATGCAAGGAAGAGAATTCTTGGAGTGGAACACCCCGACACAATTAGAGCCATGGCAAGTCTAGCAGCAACATATGGATGGTTGGTAAAATACACAGAGGCAGAGAAGCTGGAGATTCAAGTTCTGGATTCAAGGAACAGAATTTTTGGATTGGAACACCCAGACACAATCAATGCCATGGCATATCTAGCAGAAACATATAAAAACTTGGGAAAATACACAGAGGCAGAGAAGATGGAGATTCAAGTTCTGGATAGAAGAAACAGAATTCTTGGAGCAGTACACCCTAACACAATTGAAGCCATGGCAAATCTAGCAGCAACTTATTTCAACTTGGGAAAATACACAGAGGCAGAGAAGCTGGAGATTCAAGTTCTGGATAGAAGAGATAGAATTCTTGGAGCAGTACACCCTAACACAATTGAAGCCATGGCAAATCTAGCAGTAACATATTATAGTCTTGGAAAATACACAGAGGCAGAGAACCTGGAGATACAAATGCTGGAAGCAAGCAACAGAATTCTTGGCCAAATCATGATCTGAATTAACAATAGAATATTGATGAACTATATATATGACCCCCCAGGCACTTTTTACATACTCAATACGACAGAATACTTTTACATGATACGTGCCCATATTGAGTGGATTGAGGTACTATATGGTCATAATGTGCCTATGAGTCAGGATATGCGGATTTCACTTTTCATGTCATTCCCTTGCTTCTGCTTTTTCAAAAGAATTCACACATGTTTAGCTAGTATATAGAAGGCTACTTGCAGAGTTTTGATAGAATTCATGAAGTACACAAGATGTGAGATGCCAAAGAGTGAAATTTTGGATACAAGAAAGGAAATGAGAACAGTTCTCATTTCCTTTATTGTTTATCAAGACTGGCTGCACAAGCCAGCTGGTTCCACCACCACTATTCCTCCATCTGACACCACGATGCCACCACAACACATGCCCCACAATTCATCCCTCATTCTCTTGCCACTCCATGCCTCCACCAATGTGTGATGCTGGAATGTGCACTCAGCCCTATCGTACTAGCATCAGCAAGATTAACATGAAATATCCTCTTGTGACTTGAAGGTATGCATACCCAGCCCTTCAACATTGTGCAGATCAAGTTTTTGCAGTACTTTACTGCCCCAGCCATTCCTGCCAGAATCCACCAGAATCCACCAGAATCCACTGCAATGGGACTGGAATAGATACATTTACACTAATATACACTCTCTTTCACTGATATACACTAGGAAAGAGCAATCTCACAACATACTCTTGTATCAGGGCATTTTCCATTTCCATTTCCCAAAAATTTAATTTCACTAATAATTCTACTCTACATATATATTCTGAATAAGAAGAAATGAACAAATGAGGTGGTGTGTAGGATTCAACACCCCCTCATTTGGTTTCAGAAGAAGAAAGAAGCAAGAAAAAAGAAAAACGAGATAGTGGGTATCACACCTGCCATCTCCTTGAGGATCTACTAAAAAAAAGTGAGGTGGCAGAGGGAATGCCTGCTGCCTGGATGACCAACAATGAATATCATTGTCATTGTCATCTGGTTGCCATGTCATGTTGGGCGATGTGGCAATGGGTGTTATGGTACTGTTCATAATATGACATTTGCATGTGCATATAGTTGGTGTCCTCTACTTCTGACACATAAGTTAGTATTGACTTGAATGAGAGGAATGTTTGGCAAGCAAGGTGCAACCAAACAACTTGGATTCCTGACTCAACCTTGCACATGGAATGTGCAAGTCATACTGACTCATTGGAACATTGTAGAATAGTACTTGTTGGATGAACAACGAACTGGACACAGCTTGTGCGTACAAGTGAGTATAGATGATAGTAAGAGCAAGAAACAAGTTCAGAGAGTGGTTATGTAACCGATCACTTGCAAAGATGTTTCCCAATGTGTCCACCAATGTTACTATACAGCTTGTAATCTTTGGTGTACTCCTATGAGTATACAAGTAGTCAGTAGAAATTGAATACAAATGAATAACTACCTGGGTTACCAAAGAAGACACGAGCAGGACTGTGGGGTTCTGTAAGTATCTTTGAAGTAAAGGAGACCTTGAAGCCGGTAAGAACTTGAGTACCAGACTGCCGAACGATTAGAGCAAGTCTTTAATCATATGTGATGTTAGCGCAAGCATAACAATCTTAGGACAGCTTCAGACTGGGTAGCGCAAAGCCTTACCTGGTCCTACAAGTACTGCTTGTGCTTACAGCAGTTCTCAGATATGAGAGTAAAGTGGGGTAAAAGTTAAGAGATGTCTCTCTTGCATTCAAAGAGGCAGTATTTATATACATGGGATATTCTACACTACCCATAGTTCGTCATGCACACTGTCAACGTTGAGATTGGACTGATCTTTGGATTTGGACTGGGATTGTCTTTCAACATCCAACTACCATCACTCCCACAGCTCTGAAGTCTCATCCTCCCCTATCAACCTTTCTGCTTGCTGCTGGAGTGTCGGGCCTCGACACTCCAACACTGTGGGATGCATGTTTGGTTGTGTTTGGCAAGGGCTTCAGAGTAGATACACTGTTTGTAGGCAGACATTTCCATCATCATCATTCACCTCGAGCATTCCCATCAGGTCACTCGGCACCTCTCCACCGCTCTCCATGCTCCAACAACTTCAACCCAGTCAAGGCTTGGAATGCACTCGTCTCTGGTCACCAAAAGTTCCTGGGTTGCAGTGTGGCTTCACCTCATCTGGAGCTCAAGAATTTTGAATGGCTTCCTCAACAACTGGTGAATATAGGCTGGTTTAGGAAGGAATTACAATTGCTTGACAAAGCACTTACAAAGGTCAATTCATTTCAATGTGATCAACACTCACCTATCCTATATTCAGTCAATCAAGACTTGTTGGATGACCTTCTTGATCTATTAGAGGATTGATTTTCAGTTATGCAACATGCCGGTGCACTCCCAAAGGATAGTCGACTTACTCCATGGAGCATAGCACCTGACTGGAGCTGCAATGTGAGCGATATTGCAGAATCACCCTGGTTGACTGTGGAGAAGTTCTAGATTATGGCAACCTGGTTTTGAAGGGACATCGAATGTGTTCTGCATTACCTTGCTTATTATTTTGTACATAGTAATGAATGTTCTCACTCTATATGAATCAAGTCCAGGAATGAGAATTGGTTTCCCCAACTGTGGGATACCCTCAAATCAAGTGACATATCTACCTCAGCAGATCATGCTCAGTCTTCACCAGCTCAAATAGCAGGCCCTGAAGTTGTCAAAACCTTACAGACATTCATGACGACGACCTCTGGTGATCACGACTCAGCCAATATTGACCATTTGCCTCCACCTCATCTACTACCACAGCCAGCAACTATTCGGGGCATCCCAAAGCTCAATTCCTTGACTCTGATGAGATGTTCAAAACTGGCAGCATCACATCATGAAGTTTTATCTTCTGACTGAGACAATGACAGAGGTCCTTTCTTGAATCCTCTACATCCTCATGATTTTACGAGACGAACATGTTTGAAATCACCAGTGGTTCACTTACCAAACATGAGCATGTCATCACCACCATTTCAAAACGCCCTGGAAGCCTCCGATATTTCAGAAGAAGTTGCATCCATTGGAATCTTGATGCATATCACAGATTCCGTCCCTATGCATGAAGCGACTCATTTACCACGTCTCCACACAGTCTCGAGCCCTCCACAGTCCTCAGCTGACTCTGGGATCCTGCCCTCAACACTCTGATTGGACCTGTTCCTCAGTGATCAAACCTCCGACATGTCTTGAGAATCACTTGATTTGGTGGTAGAAACTGGACATGAAGTTTCTAGAGTGATGGATAGACATCATCCAGAGATCCCAGAGCATGTCAGTAAGCAGGACCAACATGTTTTGTATGAAGGAATCACTAACACAGCTGCTGGTAGTCCACCCACTATATTAGATGTCAAATCTGTAAGTCCGACAACCTGTCTTTTTTGTGTGATGAAACTCACCTCATTTCAAGTCGCAAACCACCATCCATGATGAGATGCATAGAATCGGTGACACAAGCCACAATGGTAATTCTGAATTCAGTTTCATCTAGTCATCCTGCACCTCATGCTTCTTCTGGGACAGGATCACTTGGTTTACCATCAGTCCTTGAATGCACCTCTTGGGACTCACACAAGACAGCAACGTCCAAGGTCAATGAAGAAGCACCCGCTACAGATGACCACTCCCATGTGTCAATTCAATGGAACCTTTCTGCTCACTACAATGTTGACAAACCACATCCTCAAGCCTTCTTAAAAACACTGGTGACAAGTCATCAGTTCCTGCCTCTCAAGATCGTTTCAAACTGACCTATGTCTCCAGAAGTTCTACAAAGGTTTCTTTCCAGTGCAACCTCAGTACGCACTACAGATCCTTTTCTTACACATCACAAAACTCACCAATTTGCAGATCTGAATTATTCAGATCCTCATGCTCCTCCAAGCACATGCACTTTGCCGACTTGATCACATTCAATTTCCATCGATCAAAGTCGACTGCACAATCCATCATACCCCAGAGAGTGCAAGGACAAGGTGGATCACAGACAAGTAGGTGCTGAGGCAAGGGACGATGGCCACGAAGTGATTCCAGAGGAAGTGAGTAATAAAGACCAAAGTGTTTTTTGCAACGATAAATCTAACACAACTAGTGGCAGAATTGTTGTCATGGATGGCTCTCCATCGAATAGTGCGTCTTCAGGACTTCATCCTTTGCAGTCACCCTTTCCTCACATGATTACTCAAACAACTCATGCACCCCCTCCTGCCAATTCTCTCAGGCTTTCCGACCTCAAACGCTCTTCCTGGTACTCATGCAAGACAGCAGCACCAAGCTTTGACAAATTGGCACCTGTTGCTTCTCATGCACCAAATCAAAGAGAAGTGGTCACTCACCACCATGACAGTCTTCCTTCACCCGATCTTCAACTTTCTCCTGCTATCAAGCCAACATGTCTGAAACATCTGTTGGTCCACTTACCGAAAGCAATTATGCGACCACCATCATTTGAGATCTCAGATATGGTCACAGCGCATTCGGAAAAATTGGAAGAAGCTACATTCAAAGGACTACTGGTATGCCACATGGACCCTTCTTCTATGTGTGAACAGGCTCATCCATTGCATCTACAATCAGTCTCTGGTCTACTGCAACCTGTACTTAACTCTCCCCCATGTATTCCCACCAGAATCCAGCAGACCACTGGAATCCCACTGTAGTCTGGGTAAAGTCTGGCATTCCGGCTGCAGTCCTGGGGGAATATGGCAGGACTGCTTTCCTACTCTATTCCCATATGATTCCAGTGGGAATCCGGTAGGAATTCCAACTCTATGTATTATAATTTTGACATCATGTGACTGATTCTGAAAGTCATGTGACTTCATGCCTATCATATTTATGATATAATGCAATCAGCCAATCTATTATTATATTCTGTTCTACAATAACCTCACTTTCTTAGAATAGTTATATAGATTAAAATTTTAATATATTGAAGTAATACACACAAAAGTTATTTTACAATATTTTAAGTTAAAGGAAGGGGGGAAGGAGGGGGGCAGGAAGAAATGGGGGTGGAGGAAGGAAGGGATGGACAGGGAAGGGGGAGGGAAAAGGAAGGGGGAAGGGGGTAGGTACAGGTAAATGAGGGACAGACAGAGAAGAGGGGATGGGGAAGGAATGGGGTACATGGAAATGGGGAGGGACAGGGAAGGGGAAAGGGAAAAGGAAAGGAGGAAGGGAGGAGAGACAGGGAAGGGGGAAGGGAAAAGGAAGGGGGGAGGAAGAATGCTCGCCATGTGTACATGGTGGAGCAGGACATGCTCGTTGTTGATGTGGCCGTCTGTTGGTGTCATCTGCTGGCAGCGTTGTTGTCTGTTGGCGTCGTTGTTGTCTGTTGGCATCATTGTCATCCGCTGGCATCGTCGTCATTGTCTGTTGGCGTGGATGTTGTCCGTTGGCATTGGCATTGGTGTTGTCATCTGCTGGCGTCCGTTGGCATTGTTGTCCTCCGTTGGCATTGGCGTCGTCGTCATTGATGTGGTGGCAGTCCGTTGATGTGGTGGTGGTCTGTTGATGTGGCGGTGGGTGTCATTGTTGGCGTGGGCATCCATTGACATGGTGGGCGCTCGCTTGTCATTGGTGGGGAATGGGATGGTGGTGTGGACACTTGCGCCATTTGGTCATCATTGTGGGCTGTTTGTTGTTGTCTCTTCATGGTGGTGGGTGGTAGTTGTGGGTGTTTGTCACCATTTGTGTTTGTGGGCATTTGTTGGTTGTTGCTGTGGTCATTGCCGTTCGCCGTTGTCGTGTGCTGGTGGTTAGTGTTTGAAAGTCCGGTTTGGTCCGATTTTTTTATGCCCAGGGGCGTTAACCGTAACCGCAACCAGTCTGCCTTTTCCCCAGAAGTCAAAAGACCAGACCGGACCACAAAAAGACTGCAGACCGCGGTCTTTTTGCAGTCTGTAGACTGGTTTCGGTCTGCATCGGTTTTAACCAGTTTATGGCCGGTCTTTAGGCCAATATTTTAAAATTATGAATCGGTAGATTTATTAACATCTCTAATAGCTTCAAAACGAGCCCAAGAACGTTAAATTCCGTTAGGAATTGGTGCTTCTATAAAATAAGTCTGGTACATCTATTATTCCCAAAAGTAATTTACATTTTAATTCATATCTCTCTCGTTTTTTTACCAAATCGTACGTTGTTGGGTGCGTTTTAAAGGGTATTTAAGGGGTTACAAAAGACCGGTCCAAACCGGTCAAGACCGGTTCACGTTAATCGGTTTTTTTTGCAGTCTTTACATTTCAAAAATAAAAGACCATAACCACAGGTCCGGACTAATCACGGAATTTCGCATTTTGTGGGACTGTGCACGGAATATACACGGAATGGTATTTTTGTTATTATGTCTTGTCAGTCCCTATTGAGTCCCACCAGATTCCATGAATTTTTTGCCAAATCCGTGGACTGTCCGGCAGAATTCCATGGGATAGATGAAAATTCCCTCATGTGAGATCAGATGCATGTGAGATATTCATCTCACATGGGAGTACAAACATGATGCCAGTGTCACAATGTGTGACGTGGCTTCCTTTCTCCAAACCACCACCACCAGTAGTGTTTGGAAGTCCGGTCTCGTGACTGGAAAAAGACCGTAACCAGACTGGACCAAGACCGCAAAAGACCCATGGAATTCTGGGACGGAGGTGGGATTCCGGGCAGAATTAGTGGGGGAGAGTAAAGACCTCTACTGCAACCCATAGTTGGCCTGGGGAACATGCTTCATGTAACACATCAAACGGACCAAATCTTCCTCAATCAACCTCAATCCAATGAGCCACCAGGCGATCCAACTAATCAGGAGTGTGAGGACATGACAGCCCATCTTAAACGATTTAGTCTCAAACCGATGCAGGAGATTGACAAGAGTGGTTCAGAGGATATTGGTATGCAACGATACAATGTTTTAGGCAACAAAACTTCTAACATGCATCCTGGCAGTATGTGCCCCCTCAGGACTTTGGAATCAGCCTCATGTCCATGCCATGAGATCGTTGTCATCCATACAGATGACAGATCACCCAATCAATTTCAATCAGAGTGAACCCCTGACATCCTGCCTCAAGTTTGCGCTTTCTCTCTGAAGACACCTCAGGGCCATTCAGAACAGAAGGAAGTAGCTCATTCACAACAGGCTCGAGCAACAAGAATGAAGAACGATAACGAGCTTACTTCAGGGAAAACTAGTATGCAAAATCAACACTTTGTGCACAAAATTTTGCTTAACGACACTCAATCTCCCATAGATCAGTTGGTGAAATCATTGCTCTCATCATCTACATTCCTTCTTCCTGACAAGAAGTCCCCATCTTCAAATTCTATGTCATCAACTCAATGCGAACTTCCCTCCATTCACTGTGATGTTGCCAGTGAACCTCCTCCCTCACGTTCTCCACATCCTTGAGCTTCCAGTCAACCAAACCTGTTGAAATCACCAGTGGTTTGCTTACTAAATACAAGCACATTGTTACCATCACTTGGGAACGTCTCAGACTGCATCTCGGCCTTAGAAACTGCAGGAGAACTTTCATTTGGTGGAATCTTGGTACATGACACAAATTCATCGCCTACACATGAAAAGTCTCATTCATCACGTCTCCACACAGTCATAGGCCCTCCACATTTCATAGCTGATACAGGGACCTTTCCCTCAGTATGCTGATGGGAGAGGTCTTTATTGTCCTCCACTGATTCCTGCCAGAATCCGGCGGAATCCAGGCAATTCCCAGAATTCCAGAGGAATCATATTTGGCAGAGGGCCCTGCCAAATTGATCAAATAATTCCGAGGAATCCAGAACGGAATTCCGATTCTGCTGGAATGGTTCCTGGAATCAGACAGACAGAATGATGTCCGGAATGCATCCGGAACAGAATCTGTTGATGGAACGCTGACAACGCCCACACAAATCAAGTGTCAGTGTTTGCCGAGACTCGATTTGGGCGTTGTCATCAACCCTCAACCCTATTCCTTTCTTGTTCCTCTCCCCCCGTCATCGCTCACCACTTCAGGCAACCACCTAACCCTACCCTCTTAGGGTAGTTAGTCCATGCCAATATGACTACCCTATGAGGGCCCAATACCATGGTACATCCCACCTATTTCATGGAGTCCCCTGGGGGTAGCCAGGTACTCCCATGGGAGTCCCATGGTATCTCATAGGACTTCCAGATCCCTCTTACATTTCCATGGGAGTCCCACCTCTGTGGGAGTCCCAATATTATATTTCATGGGACTCCCAAAGGTAAGGGACTCCCATCTGATTCTTTGGGACTCCCAGGTATATATGTCCTATTTCCTGGGACTCCCCAGGATGAGGGACTCCCATCTGATTCTGGGACTCCCAAGTATATATGTACCTAAATTTCTATCCTCTGGGACTCCCAAGTATATATATATTTAAATTCTAAATGTGCTGTCAGAGTAGCAACAAGCCTTGTACTATAACAGAGAGGAGGCTTGAAGTTCATAACTATCAAGACTTACACCATAACAAACCTATAACCAAGCCTTATACTATAACAAACTTATAACAACCTTATACTATAGCAGAAGAGAAGGCTTGAAACATGGCCTCAAATTTATCTTACCAGCCAGTCATGGGTTTCACAGAAATTTAAGTCAGGTGATCTTAACATGAAAAAAGGCGGAATAACATACAAAGGCATATACATAAGGCATATACATGAGGCATACATGAAAATCATATAAGTGATTCCAAGGAACGCTACAGGACAAGTTCAAATACTAGAGAAGTGCAACTTAACGCCTTCCGTTTGAAGGATGACCCCAATTTGAATCCTTCGAGGAGCCAGGTCTACCATTCTCCATGAGATGGCTTCCAGATGGAATCCGCCGTGTAGGAAGTGCAACAACCTTGCGTGTGCCTTCCTCCACTTCCGATATCTTCCGCTTTTTCTGAGGTGGCTGTAATTCGGAAGAGCCGATACCAAGCCGTCCCATATCCTCTTTGTTGTATGGCCACTTTGAGAGGTCCTGAGCATCTTCTGGGAGGTGATGATGCTGAGCACCCGAAGAGCCAGCATTGTAGTGGTCATGTGATGGAAGGCGATGATCAAGTGTTGGAGGTCCATATGGCTCTCGGCCACCCCCTTGTAAGTCGGAGTCAATTTCATAGTACCACTTTTGACCAGGGGCAGGAGCGAAATCACGGGTGAACCGATATTGGTCATCTTCATCCCCATGATAGATGTTTCGAGGATGGTCGAGAACTCCACGAGACTTGATTGGCTGAGGGTAGATGGGAAGTCGAGGCTGAGTTTGTTCATGATCGCGAGAGGCACGAGAGCTAGGGGGATGTGCATCAAAGTTGTCAGCAGCTCGTTGAGGATAATGATCAACAGGATCTGCCCTAGATCGAGAGTAAGGGGGGGAGTTGTTGGGCGCTCGTTGAGGATAATCATGACTGCGATCAATAGAATCCGCTGTAGATCGAGAGTGAGGGGGACGTGTACCAGCATTGTTAGGTGCACGATTGTAAGTGTCCTGGTCATGATCTTGAGAATCTATTGTATATCTTGAGTGAGGAGGGTGCGTGTCGAAGTTGCTAGCAGCCTGATGGTTATGAAATTGTTCACGATCTGGCGAAAATCGCAAGTGAGGGGGCACTGCATCGGGATCCTCTTGTAAAGTGTTTGGGCGGGGAGGTGGACGACAGGGAGGTATCTCGATGGGCATTTCGAAGTCTTCCTCATCGTCGCTTTGCGGTCACGCTGACTTCTGGTGAGGCTTGCTATGGCCGGTGGCTTCCGCTGCCTTTGCCCACACCTTCGAGTTGAAGACTGTAGATAAAACCTTGCCTGCGACATCTATCACCAGGGGGATGCCCTGCTGTTTAATGACACGACACTTGCGTTGTTCTAATGTTGAATAGTCAATTACATGAATGACAAGAGCAGTCTCGCAAAGCTCACCTGGTGTCCACGAAACAATGCGAACATAGGGCGATATGACCAGATCATCGTCACCTTCTTCTTCGTTTGCATTTAGCTTACTACCCTTTCGTTTGTACTCAGTGATGCGGGACTGGACAATTCTCTGGAAGAAAGCCTCTCCCTTTCCTTTACCCTTCAATGAAAATCCTTCACGAGGATAATCATCCACCAGTCCCCAACCAATGATGGTGACCTCATTCTTGTATGCAAAGTGGGTCCAAGACCAGTTCATTGTGACCTTCTTCACGTTACTCCCATCCTCACTTTGGGCAGTGAAGATTTCAACTAAATGAACGTTATGTCTTTGAGAAGTCTTGAAACGGATAGAGGAACCAACTTACTCAAATCGCTTCGCAGAAATTCACCAAGGACTCGCATAAGGCAATCTCGCTTATTCTCAGTTGACCTTGGTTCACAGTGAATCAATGCGCTGTTTGCGGCCACCAATCGCTGGTCCATCTCTGCCACCTTGAACATTCCTTCATAATCTCTCAGCTGAGTCTCAACAGAGGACTTGTAGCGTTCACGGAGTTTCTCATACTCGCGGCTGCCCCCCCAAGCCAGGCTTGAAGTTGAATTGGCATTGACGTCGATGGCAAATCCAAAGACTTGAATCCCGGTCTCCTTGTATGCTCGAGTAGCCTTTAACATATGTTATTATCAAGAGACGGGGTAGTAGCAATGTAAAAACACACCAACTTGACAAATGGCTCAACCACTTTCTTGACCACTTGCGGGAACTTCCCGTTGTCTCGCTTCGATTCCAAAAACGAGCCTATGACGCCACGATAATAATCTAGCTGTTCTTTGAAATGTTCGTGAATATCTTCTTGAGAAGGGTTCACTCCGAGCGTCTTGAGTTCCTGATTATAAATTTTGGCAACAAACTTTGTCCATGCTTGGGCAGAAACTAGATTTTCGCTAGTAATTAGCTGGGGGTAAAACATGGATCTTGGAGTTGCTCACCTTCTTTTGTTTTCTTGACATCACCATGTCGGGCATACCAGTGCTGGAAGGCTGACCAGGGATTTAAACGATGACTTGACTTGACCTCTTGAGCAACAAGTCGTAGGAACAGTTTCAAGGGTTTGTCGTGCTCAGAAGCCAAGGCTTCAAGTTTGTCGAGATACTCTTGATGAGCGGCGAAGGCGGCCTCTTTTGCGGCTTTCGAAAGAGGACCCAATTTGTGGCGGGTGGCTTCTTGTTCATTGTCTCCTTCATCCTGATCCACCGACTCAAACGCGCCATCGTTATTTGGACATGGTCGAGCTGACTTCTCCTTTGAGGGCTTGGGCATGTAATCACCACTGGAATGTTGGCTATCTGAATCTTTGTTATCAGGCCTGGGTTTACGCAAAGGTCCCATCTGAAGTAAACGCGCAATGTCGGTGGCATCCCTGGTTTTCTTGTTGACAAGTTCCTCCGGTGAATCAACAACCAAAGGTTCACCACTCGGTTCCTCGTTGTAATCACCCTCATCCTCCCCAATTTCACCCTCGTCCTCAACACCAGAAAAGTTGTTGTTGACGGCACGAGCACGGCCCTTGAAGCGTCGAGGGGGCGATGCGTCACCCTCATCCTCAGCACCAGAAGCGTTGTTGTCGACGATATGAGCACGGCCCTTTTCTTCTGGAAAGCGGTAAAGCGTCGAGGGGGTGATGTGTTGTTGTCAACGACACAAGCACGGCCCTTTTGAGAAGCTGTGAAGCATTGCACAGGTTCCTCGTAATCGGAACCAGAGGCATCACTTTCCTGAGCCTCAGGGTCTTGCTTCGAATTGGAGTCAATGGCTGCCGGTGAAGGGGCGGAAATTACAGAAGGGGTCGGGGCTAAAGGAGATTGAGGCAGCATGTTGAAAGGGTCATCTGCTCCTGCAATGGCCGCATTTTGAACAGAAAGGTCTTCATGCTCAGGATCATACTGAGCATCCTCCATGTCGATGTCAGCATTTCTGTCGCTAAGTTTAGGAACGCGTGATTTGAAGCCTTTGAAAACAGCATCATCGCCATCTGAGCCGTTGTCGCGAATAGTGTATTGCAGTTGGCGATAACCTCTGCGGGATGAGAGGAATTGGTCGTCTTGGTCATCATTGTTCTCCAAATCTGACCCATGGATCAATCGTCTTGAGGTGGCCGCATGTCGCGAATAGTAGTGGCGACGTGCTCTATGTCATCGATATTCTACCATTTCGAGATTTAGTAAGGCAATGGGCTGGTAGACGTTTTCCTACCTCATTGTTCCTGGGTCCACCAGAATTCGTAGAAAGAGTGATGGAAGGTTGTTCGCCACTACCAGTGGCATTGTTGTTCGTTGTAGTCTATGGCTTAACATGAGTGACAAATTGAGTGGATGGGAGACTCCGTACATTTGTGTTTTCCACAGAAATGGATCCTGATCCACCAGCGTCGTGTTCTTCTTGTTCTTCACCCACCTCAGCTTCTGTTGGTTCAGCCTCTCCTTGTTTTGCAACAGCAGGCTATGGTTTTTTAGTTGTAAAGCAAGCATTAAATAATTTGGAATTGCCCCTACCTCAGCATCTTCCATGATAACTTTGCGTTTACTGGCGCGAGGTTTCACAACATCCTATATCTTCAGATGAGTGAAAAGCGTGGCTACACGATGAAAATTTGGACCTTTGCCTCGCGTTTTCTGGTACCAGGTTTTGCGCGGGTTTCGGGAAGAGGTATGTCAGGAATCTTAGCCTTCCGAGAACGTGTCACACGTTGGGTGTTCTGCAGCATATCAAAGACGAGGTCAAGGTTGTGGTTAAGGTCAGGGAGAAACTTGTTGAACCAGCGGTCAAGGCAGACAATATAAGTTGATCACGTACCTGTGGCATTGTCTTCGTCGAGCCACTTTCATCGGCGAATGCCAAAAAAGAATAGATTAAGGAAGTTACAAATGTAGTATGATTTCAAATTGTTCAAAATGCACTAGGTAAGTCGACGAGGAATGATGGCTGCACGACCAAAATAATTGAAAAATGATTGGGTGTAGAAACGGGCCACTTGGCGCTCCAACTCCTCAATTTCGGCCACTGGAAAATAATCCCCGAATTCGTCCTGAGACTTGATGGCCTCTGGGATGGGGCCTGCCCATGTCGACATTAATCTCTTCATGAAAAGGAGGTATGGAAGACGGTCCTCCAGCTTATCTGCAGCTAACCCTATGTTTCCGCATGCCAGCTCCACTACCAACATCGACTGCTCTGGAAAACAAGCAACAATGGCATCCTGGCCATCGGCGTCAACTGATTGGGCACATGAGTGCAAGGCTAAGAGTTCATAGCGAAAGTTGAGGCTGGACAGCTTGTAGAGAATCTCCTGGACAATGCGGTGGTGAATCGGAACACCCGACATGAGTTCAGACCCTCTCCAAAACATTCGGGCATCTGTGTCACTTAGGGCCAGCTCGACGCCGGTTTGATGCAAGCAATCACCGAGTAGTTCCTTCAGCGTTTCTGTACGCCGAGATGCCTTAGTCGACTTGGAGCCAGAGGGCTGCTTTGTGTCGGAGAAGTTTAGGAGATCACGCCACACTTGACCCCCCAGTGGCTGAGCCGATGACGATGATGTACTAAGGTGGTAGATGAAGGCAGTTCTAAGGTGCAACCATTGACAAAGGTATTGAGTAGTTTTCTCTTCACTCGCGCAGCCAACGAATAATCCAGGATCAGGAAATACGTATCCCTGATCGGTTGGGCTGGATGCCTCAGTAATGATATTCTCTGGGTTTGTGTCAACAGCGGCAAGAGCATTACTCCAAACAGCAATCGCAGGTGGGAGCAGTGGGCTGGACATTTCGAGAAATTTGTTACGACCTGCGCCTGCACCTTTTGCAGGACGGTAGTCTGCAGAAGATATGTTTGTCAGTAGCAAAGATGTCATTGAATGAAGAACCCACATGGTGCACCAGCTTTCGGTTTCACAACATGATTTTCTCTGGCGCGGCGATTGGAGCTATTCCCCTGACTACTTTCTAGAGTGTGTGCGGGAAGCGTTGCCTGGTGATTTCCCTGCATTCTCATTTGTACTCCAGACCCGCCTTCCCTCGGTTTCACAACATAAAGGGTGAATGGGTTGTAATATGAAAAAAACTTGCATGAGTGAAGCGCAATTGCCCTGCGTTTTTTTGGATCGTCGGCCGAACCACAGAAGACAGTATCGAACTTGGTTTCAGCATCACAAAGTTCAAGAAACTCGTTGGGCTTTCTTGCTTCAACGATTGAGTCAACACGCACGCCAGGCAAGGTATGAGTGGGGCGCATGAACCAGACCGGGAGCCCAGCCTTCGTAAACTCTTGCGCAATAGTGGAATCCATGGTGAATACACCAATCGTCTGTGCAGTTTCGGTAGCGGGTGGGAGAATCCCATCCATTCGTGGTTTGTAGATATAGAGATAATCTAGTCCAGCCGTCAACTCTAAATATGCTCATTGGACTTCAGCCACACAGAACTTGAGTTGTGTGAAATCCATGGGAAGCTGTTCAAGACGAGATAGCCCCTGGCTCAACGAGTTCGATAGTGTGATTATTTCCGAGTTCTTCGTTGGATGAGCTTTGTCCGATTTGTATTGCTGGACACGGTCCTGAAGCTTCCCCACTAATTGTCGAAATTGGTTCAAACGGTCTTGAGGAATTTTTCCAATGCCAAGGACTAGATCAGAGGAATTGAGAAGGAGGTCCATCTGGCTGGGATTCCACCACAAGATATCCATTGGGTCATCATGTTCTGGCTGGTGCGGGATTGCGCCATGATGGCAAGCTGAGGGGACGTAGGGCTGTGGCCAGAGAAGGGGGTCGTCATCTGCGTAACGGTAGTCGCGGCGAAGGAACATTGCTCGATTTTTGCCAAGGGGCGGTTCATATACGACGTCCATGTTTGGGCTGGTGATGAAGAAAAATCCACCAGGAAGAACAGCTCCCACCCGGCCATCGCACCACTGTATGGCTGTGGCGGATTTAGTATGCTGTACCAAAAGGTGAGAGCAGATACATACGTTCGTCTGGTTTTCCTCGATTACGAATGAGAAGGAGTGGGTCCCTGTCCAGTAACTCAGGAGTTATGGAACAGTTTTGCATGCTTTTCTACGAGTACTTAGGTTTCATACACAGGGATCTAATTGTCTACATACAGTATTTCAATTGTTCGCTGCAGCTGCAGAATCTGAGTCAGTTGAATGTTCTCGGTTGTTCGGTTGTTTGATATCTACGTACGTAGTAAGACTCTCAATTTGCGAGTTGCACTGTTAGATGTGTTGAAGTTGGAGCCTGTTACATGATTGAATCAGTTCAACGCTCAGGAATTTCAGTGTACATTATGCACAAGGCAATGAGGCACTAGTGTTGCCGCGGCTCGGCTAGCCGAGAGCCGGCTGATGTAAGCCAGCTAAATTTCCTTAAGTGGCTCAGCTCGGCTTTTAGCTGACTCAAAGCTGGTTCAAGCCGGCACATAATTTTTAAAGTGATGTGACCATAAATCTGGGTAAATTAAATGCTGTCTACCTGATGGATACACAATGTAATGTATATTTCAACCATAGAACTATAATAGAAACCCTAGGGTTTTAAATATAAATATAAATTCGCAAAAAATGGGGGAGGATGTGAGAGAGCATTGAAATATGGATGTCATATCTTCAGGACCTTCAAACGACACCATAGTAGATTGTAAACGAGCCCTCAACGATAAAAAAAGGTAAAGAATTGACCGAGATAGAGCTTAACCCCCCCAAAACCAGAAAATGTGGAATATCTTGAGAGCGTGGACACGCAAACCTCTCGTCGCTTTGGGACCTTCAAACAACACTAGAATACATTGTAAACGAGCCCTCAACGATAAAAAAAGGTAAAGAATTGACTGAGATAGAGCTTAACCCCCCCAAAACCAGAAAATGTGGAATATCTTGAGAGCGTGGACACGCAAACCTCTCGTCTCTTTGGGACCTTCAAACGACACTATAGTAGATTGTAAACGAGCCTTAGATCATAAGAAACGATGGAAATTTGACTGACCTAGTGTACTTGCCCCCCCAAACAGAAAATGCAATATATCTCCGGAACGCAGACACGCGAACCTCTCGTCTCTTTGGGACCTTCAAACGACACTAGAATACGTTGTAAACGAGCCTTTAACGAAGGAGAATGATGGAGAACTCATGAAGATAGAGTACACCCTCCTGCTGAAACTTAGCATGACAGATCTCTCATAAATATGATGGCAGATGCCTCTCGTCTCTTCAGGCCCTAAAATCGACAGCAAATAGCTGGTAATCAACACTGATTTGGTGGGAAACGGTACAGAACTCACCGAGATACAATATAGCCTCATGGTGTCTATCCAGCACCCATTACATGTTTCTTAGGGCTATTATTGGGCTATTCACGTGCCCATTCTTAAGTTATACTATGCAGAACTCGTTTATAATTGGTGTGGTACACTACTTAAGTTTACAGTCATACATACATTGGGGGGGAGGTGAAATGGGAAAGCAAAAGAGCATCTGTCGTGTCTGAAGCACTATATATACGAGGCACTTTAGGGCGGGTTATGATCTAGGGCAGGCTCCTCATCTACACTAAGCCTGCCCTAGATCATAACCCGCCCTAAAGTGCCTCGTATATATAGTGCTTCAGACACGACAGATGCTCTTTTGCTTTCCCATTTCACCTCCCCCCCAATGTATGTATGACTGTAAACTTAAGTAGTGTACCACACCAATTATAAACGAGTTCTGCATAGTATAACTTAAGAATGGGCACGTGAATAGCCCAATAATAGCCCTAAGAAACATGTAATGGGTGCTGGATAGACACCATGAGGCTATATTGTATCTCGGTGAGTTCTGTACCGTTTCCCACCAAATCAGTGTTGATTACCAGCTATTTGCTGTCGATTTTAGGGCCTGAAGAGACGAGAGGCATCTGCCATCATATTTATGAGAGATCTGTCATGCTAAGTTTCAGCAGGAGGGTGTACTCTATCTTCATGAGTTCTCCATCATTCTCCTTCGTTAAAGGCTCGTTTACAACGTATTCTAGTGTCGTTTGAAGGTCCCAAAGAGACGAGAGGTTCGCGTGTCTGCGTTCCGGAGATATATTGCATTTTCTGTTTGGGGGGGCAAGTACACTAGGTCAGTCAAATTTCCATCGTTTCTTATGATCTAAGGCTCGTTTACAATCTACTATAGTGTCGTTTGAAGGTCCCAAAGAGACGAGAGGTTTGCGTGTCCACGCTCTCAAGATATTCCACATTTTCTGGTTTTGGGGGGGTTAAGCTCTATCTCAGTCAATTCTTTACCTTTTTTTATCGTTGAGGGCTCGTTTACAATGTATTCTAGTGTTGTTTGAAGGTCCCAAAGAGACGAGAGGTTTGCGTGTCCACGCTCTCAAGATATTCCACATTTTCTGGTTTTGGGGGGTTAAGCTCTATCTCGGTCAATTCTTTACCTTTTTTTATCGTTGAGGGCTCGTTTACAATCTACTATGGTGTCGTTTGAAGGTCCTGAAGAGACAAGAGGTTTGCGTGTCTGCGTTCTGAAGATATGTTGCATTTTCTGTTTTGGTGGGGGGTGACTCAGTCTTGGGCAATTCTTAGCTATTTTCTATGATCTTAGGTTCATTTACAGTATATTCTATTACTAGTTAAATAATATGTACAACAAAAGCCAATTTTATTTGTTTTGAATGAACTAGCATGTGTGGTTGATGAGGCTCAAAATCCCGGCTCTAGCCGGCTCAAGCAGTAGCCAAGCCAGATCCATCAGCTCGGCTCAGCTCGGCTTTAATTTCGGCTCAGCTGTGGCTTGAACCAGCTAAAAGCCAAAGCCGCGGCAACACTATGAGGCACCCAAGTCGATAATGCTAAGATAACCCAGACGATGCAAAGTCGAATCCAGTCGTGAGCGACGCAAAGTCAACGTCACGCCCAAGTCCCAAGAGAATGACCGATGCAAAGTCAAGGTCGTCAACTGAACGAAACGACGCAAAGTCAAATTTCGTAGAATCGGAATAGAGACGTCTACATACGCCGTTCCAAGATTCCAGAATTTCGATTGTATGCTGCAAAAACCTGAGATGAGTTCACCGTTTTCAATCGCAACAGGGGTTTCGAACCTTTCTACCCCGATGGTACCGTTGGGTGAATGGGACGAGATCCTGAGTGTTCTTGAGGTCTTTCGACTGTAAAGTAAGTCAAAAAAATGTTACTCTCAAGGAGTAACTGAATACGCACATGTTCACCTGTATGTGGTCAACTTCCAATCGACAGTAGAAGATGGCCCAGACGACGCGAAGTCAAATCTGGGTGTGATTGACGCAAAGTCAACATCACGAATGAAAATGGAACAGCCGACGCAAAGTCAAAGCCGTTGCATTGAACGAAACGACGCGAAGTCAAATTTCGTGAAGGGAGGGGAGAGGAAGGACGTATGGATGCCTGCCATGATGTTAGCTGAAACATGGTGGTAGGAAAGTCTCAATACGTACCGAGTCAGTCTGATAATGAGTGTGTGGACGTACGAGCGGGAGAGGGACGTAGGTGAGCGCAAGGCGTATGAGCTGAAGATGGAAGTAAGTTGATGAGTGCCAGGTGTTATCGATGACTCAGATAAGTGGCATGAGAATCTTACCTATCGATTGATGATGAGCGCTGTCAACACCGCTCAAGAACCCTCGCCATTGTTCAACCCATCCCCCAACGCTCAATGCTAGCTTTGACCGCTATCCCGCCATCATTTGACTCGTTCCAATCCGCTCTCTTCACTTTACCCTGTTCTCACACTCTGGCCCTCCTCATCTTCCCCCTTCACGGTTCCCTTATCACCAGATGGCCCCCCCATACACTAACATATCGTATTTAAAGTATGTTCAGACTCTTTACCTTTTTTTTTTTTGCAAATTGACGGCTCACTTCTAGCGGAAAGGTGTCCCACTCGTGTTCCCAGTTTCCGAGACACTTCATCGTATTGATGGTTTCAATGGTATGTACGACGCCTTTCAACAACAGTTTTCTTGCTAATTAATGGCCCACTTCTAGCTCAAGGTATATCTTTCGTGTTTTGCGAAGTTGACTACGCGTCATTCGCCTTGCGACTTCGACTTTGCGTCGGTCGTATTGTTTGACTTCGACTTCATGTCGGTCATCACAGGTTCGACTACGCGTTGCCTGTCTCACTGTCTCCTAGTTTAGAATGCAGCCTGTATTATCTACGAAATTTCTATCTGATGCCCATTCTGGGTGGACAATGGAGCGATTGTACATTGCCGGCCACCCCATAGCTAGCCCATTTGTCAAATCAAGCCACTCCTTTTTTTGACTTTACAAATGACCTCCTCCCTCCACTTGCCTGCGTGTTCCTACCCTCTTTTCGTATCTCTTCAATATGCGACCTCGCATCCCAAAAGATTTCACACCAACCTCCAGCCCATTATCTTACACCCCGATAAGCGGTAGAACATTCCACTACCTCTCCAGGCCTAGTGGAATTCGTCCATTGGTACTCCTACCAGACAAGAGAACGTTCAGCCAGCAGAGAAATCTGAAGCCATTGCCAGGACAGGTCGGCTTCGCCGGTGATCGACCCCACAATAGCTGTTCATCACTCTCTGCCGACAGCTCGCAAACTGCTGATGTCACTGGTGATCTTGAAGATCCCAGTGGCATCATGTTCTTTTCACCTCCTTCCGCCAACTTGGCTTCTCGTGTTTCTAATCACTGACGAAAACGTGAAAACCAGACTATTCGATGGCAATCTGAAGTAATCCCTCGCCTCATTATGCCTTACATGCGGCTGGTTTCTTCGACAGAATCCTTTCGCCTGCCAATTGCCGAGGACGCTATAGCCACCACCCTCAACTGTCAGTGTGTCAGAAGAGCACTAGATGTTATTGTAGTTCGTTTCTGCAGTACGTTTCTTTCCTGATTTCAAGGCGTTGAGATACTAACCAGTGCGTACCAGTTCTTGAAAGGCTCAAACTCCAATTTTGCAATTGTCGACCAGCCGCAATTCAGCTGCTTCAACATGGATTATTTCCTTCCACACCGTTTGCGCCGTCCCTGGCCGTTGACATCCGAGTTCTAGACTTCGTATCCCGACTGTTTCTTCATGTTTCCCCCAATGCCACTGCATGGTGCAACACAGTTGAAGAATTTCTTCAAAGTCAAGGTTATAAACTTACTACTCAGGTATTTATTGCGTTGATGGCAGGTGAAATTGGTCTGACCGAAAGTTCAGGATTCCCTCTGCCGCTGATTTAGTGAAGCCTTGAAATGGTACAACGCACTCCAAGATGCTACTACCAAACAGTGTACTTTACACTCCCCCACATAGTCCAGTTGGACTCCAGATGGACTCTGGCAGACTCCAGCTGGATTTCCAGAGTCCAAATGGAGTCCAACTATCATACAATCAAATGTCTATATTTCTGGATCATCCAGGTGGAGTCTATCTGGAGTCTGTATACTCTGTCTGGATTCCACCAGACTTAGACCTTAAGTTGATAATTGAGATACTTAGATTTCATGAGACAAAGAAAATTGAAGTATATTAGCAACTACATAAGTTGATTTTACTACATTCTATGTTACAGAGAGGGGGGAAGGAGTGGGGGGGGGGGGTGGGAGTGGTGATCAGGAATGGAGGGAGGGAAAGGGAGAAAGGGAAATAGGGAGGGGGTAGAGAGGAATGGAGGGGGAGGCAAAGGAAGGGAGAAGGGAGAGAGGAATGGAGGGGGGAGGGAAAGGGAGAAGGGAGAGAGGAATGGAGGGGGGAGGGAAAGGAGGGAAAGAGAAATGGAGGGCGTTCCAGGGCGGCCGTTCGTCGTCGTGGCGTGTCGTCGTCGTCGTGGCGTGTCGTCGTCGTGGCGTGTCGTCGTTGTCGTTGTCGTCGTGGCGTATCGTCGTCGTGGCGTGTCGTCGTCGTTGTCGCGTGTCGTTGTCCTCGCGTGTCGTCGTTGTCGCGTGTCCTTGTCCTTGTGTGTCATCGACGTCGCGTGTCGTTGTTGTCGTTGTCGTCGCGTGTCGCGTTGTTGTCGTCGTGTGTTGTCGGCGTTGCGTGTCGTCGTTGTTGTCGCGTGTCGTTGTCCTCGCGTGTCGTCGTCGTCGCGTGTCGTTGTCCTTGTGTGTCATCGACGTCGCGTGTCGTCGTTGTCGTTGTCGTCGCGTGTCGCGTTGTTGTCGTCGTGTGTCGTCGGCGTCGCGTGTTGTCGTTGTTGCGTTTCGTTGACACGTCATCGTGTCGTGGGTGGTGCTTGTCATCAGCCTCGGTGGTGGTTGTGGGCTGTTGCTGGGGTGTGGTATTGTTGCGTGGGGTTGCCGTTGTCGTGAGGTCGGTTTGGACGAGGTATGGTGGTTGGATGTGTCGAACGAGGTTGGAGATGGTGAGAAGGTTGTGGGAAGGTGGTGGTGGGAAGACAAAAGACAACGACGCGGCAACAAAGCCAATGTGCTTTCGGAACGTGCCGGGAGCGAGGGTATATGATGTGTAAATATTATAGGGCTAATAAAGCCTTCATGGTGTAGTGGTTTATTGTGGTAGTAATAGCTGCCCAAGTGATTGAGTGTTCAATTCCCGGCTATGGCATTCTTTTTTTCTGGTCTAATAATAACAATAATAAATAAACAGAAATTGTAAACTCTTGCTGGACTCCATATGGAGTCTGGCTGGTTGACTGTGTTATGAGGTGGAGTCCATGCAGTCCAGATGGTGGACCTGGAGTCCAGGTGGATCCTAGACTAACATTTGGCTGGGTTGCCACCAAAGAAAAAATCTGGATGAACAGCAGTAATCCATCTGGAGTCTGCCGGAGTCCATCTGGAGTCCAACCAGAATATGTGGAGGAGTGTAAAGTCCTCGAACTATTGACTAACCTTTACCATTTCAATAACGGCACTGATGAGGCCGGATTTGCGCTACAAAAAATCATCCTTATAAATCTGAATCAACAACTCAAGAAGTGCAGGAATGAAGCGGAGGAGGATCTAATATCTAGTGGCAAAGGTATACCTTCCTTACCTAAATGGGATTTGAATGGTAAAGCTGATGAATTTTGGACCACCAACAACTTTGAAATCTTAGGTGCATGTTACTGTAGAGAAGTAGAGAACTTCTTGGGGTATATCGCGGAACATCATGACTTCACCAGAAACAGAGGAAATTGCAAGTCGACCACTCCAGTCACGCCTTACAAAAAACCTATCATCAAGACTCCAACTATTATGGCAGTTCGAGACTATCAGCCAACATTTATAGATAGTGAGCCGGATAGCATCTCGACACATCTCAAGAAGCTGAAAACGAGTTTTTTGTATCCAGCTGCTAACATGAACACCTCAGCATTTGGACATCTGGTTCAGAACAACTTGTTGCACGCAATCAAGGAGTTATTCAGAGTAAAAGCATCCAAAAACTCTGTAGGACACACAACAGTTTCCACAAAATTTGAATCAGGATCTATGCATGAATCTCAAGAGGATGATAGGCCGGACACTTCTCATTCCCATCGGTCAGGAAATAGTGTTCAACATTCACGACCTTGAGGAGGAGGCGACCCAGGGGATTCTGATGGTGACGATAGGACTGGTAGCTGCCAATTACATGATGTAGTTATGGCAGCTGCCATAAAAAAACTTGATCAGCTACCGTGAATGAATGAAATGCAAAGTTTTCATTCATTCACGGCACCTGTTTCATTTGAGATAATTTATTCTGTTTCATTTATTCCCGGCAACTGTTTCATTTTTTTTCATTCATTGCCATGGAGAATGAAATCGTTTTTGTTTCATTCCATTTCATTTCAATCCTTTCTTCATTCCTACCAGGAAGAATGAAATTTATTCTGTTTCATTTATTCCTGGCAACTATTTCATTCTTTGTTTCATTTTTTGTTTCATTCTTACCATGGAATTTTTGTTTCATTCTTTATTTCATTTTTGTTTCAATCTTTCAGGCAACAATTTCGATGTTTTAATACACACCTAAATAAGGAAATAATATACAATTATGCCTGATATGTGTTGTGCCCTACTGCAGTGGTGTGGGAGGCCATATGGGAGTACTTTTGCATTTGAGGCTCAAATACATAACAAGATAGGCATACTGTTGCCAAATAAGGCACTTTAATATTTTACATCAATTACATAATAATTTTCCCAGCTCTAACAATAAAGGAATGAATGAAACAGTTGCCGTGGTGGAATGAAATGAAAAATGAAGTAATTTCTGTGAATCAATGAAATGAAATGAATGAAACAGTTGCCGTGAATCAATGAAACAGAATGAATCATTTTGAATGAAATGGGTGCTGTGAATCAATGAAATTTCATTTCATTCCCTCATGGTAGCTGATCAAGTTTTGCCACGGCAGCTGCCATAAATACATCGATGTAGAGTGCAGCTACTAGTGACGATAGCGACAATGGAGGAAGGAATAATGGTCCCCCCAGAGGACCTAGGAAGCCGTCCTTACCAGGAGATCCAAGGAAGAACCCCTTTAACGCTAACCCAGAAGTATTGGCTTCTTTAACAAGTAAGCCTTCTCCTGAACCTCAATTTGATACTAAACTTAAGGTCGATGCTATTCCTACATGGGATGGGAATCCGGAGAGCCTACAATGATGGCTCTTGAAAATCAATAGCCTAGCAAAAAGGTCTTCTATGGTTTTCAAACAATTAGGTATGCTGGCACCTATGCGGCTCACCGGATCGGCTGAAATTTGGTATTATAGCCAAAGTGTTGAAACACAAGATAGAATTGAACAAGATTGGAATTCATTACGATCTGCCATCGGAGAATATTATATGAACAGAGCATTCCTTGACAGGCAGAAGGCGTGCGCGAATCGAGCCTCATACCACGACATGGGCAATGGATGGGAAATTCCTAGTGAGTATGTTATTTGCAAACTAGAATTGTTGCAGTTTGTCTATAATTATACGGATAAGGAATTAATCAACGAGGTCATGGAGGGCGCCCCTTCATACTGGACACCCATTATCACTCCTCATTTGCTCCCGAATCTCAAGCAGTTCCAATTATCCGTTAAATTTCACAAGGATTCACTCCTCAAGTTAGGAGGAGGAGAAAATTCAAATCCAAGCGGAAACCGACAAGGTAATCAAAATTACCCCAAGGATAATTCCAGCCGAAGTCCTTACAACCCCTTTAGGAATGCTCATGTCAATCTTGTAGGATGGTCTAGAACAACTTCAAACCTGCAATTTCTGAAGGATGATTCCAACGTCTTGCCCCATGGTATGCCAGAGGAAAAGGGTGCATGACCCTGTCGACACTGCGGCAGTGGGAAACACTGGGACAGAGACTGCAAGCACACTAGGAAAGGAGAAAAGTGCACTAGAGTAAATGTGGTAGTCACAGTGGTGGAAGACAACCAAGTGCAAGAAGAGTATGATAACGCCTATTACGAATGATTCAGCAACTCAGACGAAGAAGAAGTAAGCAGTAATCTGGAATTTTCGAAACCCTCTCAGCTCTAAAGGAAGTATCGAAGCTGGGGGGGGTAAGCATAGCAAAGACTTCTCAAGTGTATTCAGGTGCTGAATCTTGGCAGAGGAACTTGCGGAATCCATATGCCAACTCGCCCTCTTTAAGTTCAACATTTATCAAACATTTGGCACCTCCTCTTATCAACTGCAAAACACATCGCAAACTTTCGAAAGAAATGAAAGGCTCCTGGTTTTACACGCAAACGCAAGGAGATAACACAGTCAAACCAATAATCAAACTTAAGAAACATTTAGCCCAACCACCAGGATGCGCCTTTCTGGGAGCACGTGCCACCGAGATGTCAGCTTACCTTAATGATCTGGAAGGTAAGCCCATTTCAGTCATTGTGGACTCAGGCTCCGACATCACATTGATCTCCGAGAAAACACTTGAGCAAATGTCTGTCCAACCCAAAATCTGGACTGGACAATGGATAAATTTAATTCAAGTAACTGGGAACATGATAATTACCAGGTACGTCACACTAAGTTTATATTTCGAAACTGTAGAAGGCCCAGTCCTTATAAAGGTTGAAGCATATATTGTTAAAGGAATGTCAATGCCTTTCATCCTTGGAAATGACTTCACTGACCAGTATTCAATTTCCTTAAGAGGGCCAGAGCACCTTGTTATTCAGCCAATCCAGATGCTCTAAGAAGGTACATAATTCTCTTAAATCAGGCTTCATTGACGAAGATGGCCACGCATTTAAGTTATGTGTGCAACCTGATATCACGGCTAAAGCGCTCAAAGCTAAACAGCACAGGAAGTCTCAGAAGTTAAAACACCGATCTACCCAACGATCAACGAGCAATCACATTTGCTCAAAATATTCTGTTGAAATTGCCCCTGAAACTACTAAGTTAGTAAAGGTGCATGCTAATTTCATAGGGAATTCTGATCTTTTATTTGTAGAAAAGAGATTAGCAACAAGTGGTGGTCCAGAGAACATTTATGGATGCGGTGATACCCTAATAAGTAAGGAATCCCCATCAGTGTATGTCTCTAATTTCTCTCAGAGACCGATCACCATCCCTGCAGGGCATGTCCTGAGTCAGGGACAGGACTCTTGGACTTGGCTGGATAAAGAAAGCCAGTTCTGTGAAAGTGAGCACAATGCTATTAGCGCACATGCTAATCTACTGCGAAGTATTGTGAACAGGGACGAGGCTTGTACCAGAGAGAATCCTTTTGTGCAGACTGCAAAAAGTGAAGTCAAGAATCTACAAGATACATCATGATGGGACTACTCAGCTGATGAAGTTCTAGCAGAGCCACCTTTGGAAGGAGGACCCAAAACCGCTGAGACACCAGAGGATTCTACAAATTTAACACAATTACTGGAAGAAGTTGATATTTCGCCAAATCTGACATCTGCTCAAGCAATGCGACTACGAGAAGTTTTAATGCAACATAAGGAAGCATTTGGACTTGAAGGAAGGCTAGGATATTATGCGGTAGAAGTAGATATCCCTCTGGTCCCTAATACAAAACCGATCTCCATTCCACCCTATCAAGCGTTGCCTGCCAACCGGGACATAATCGACAAGCAAATGGATTTGTGGATTAAATTGGGTGTCATAGAACCCTCTAAAAGCCCATGGGGGGCACCCATGTTCATAGCATATAGGAACAACAAACCTCGAATGGTTATTGATCTCAGGAGATTAAATGAAAGAGTTATAGCAGATGAGTTCCCCTTGCCCTGGCAGGATGAAATACTTCAATCCTTGGAAGGAAGCCAATATCTAACAACACTCAACACACTCGCGGGATTCACGCAATTAAGCATTAAGCCTGAAGACCAAGAAAAACTCGCATTCAGGAGCCACAGAGGATTATACCAGTTTAAAAGGATGCCGTTTGGGTATCGTAACAGGCCTGCAGTATTCCAGAGAGTTATGCAAGGAATTTTAGCTCCGTACCTCTGGATTTTTGCACTGGTATATATTGACAACATCATCATTTTCTCTAAGTCCTTTGAAGATCATATAAATCATACTGAACTAGTTCTCAAGGCAATTAAGGACACTAAAATTACTCTATCACCTGGTAAATGACACTTCGGGTACCAGTCCCTAATGTTACTTGGGCAAAAGGTATCCCAACTAGGATTATCAACCCATAAGGAAAAGGTCGATGCTATCATTCAACTAGATAATCCCAGGAACGTACACAACTTACAAGTGTTCCTGGGCATGATGGTCTACTTTTCCTCTTATGTTCCTTTCTACGCGTGGATTGTTCATCCGTTATTCCAATGACTGAAACGAGGAAATAAGTGGAAGTGGGAAAAGGAGGAGCAAAATGCGTATGATCTCTGCAAACAAGTCCTAACGCAGGCCCCAGTACGGGCACATGCAATGCCTGGACTTCCCTATTGTATTTACTCTGACGCTTGTGATTTTGCACTTGCAGCCATTCTTCAACAAGTTCAACCAATCAAGGTTAAGGAATTGTGAGGAACTAAGACGTATGAATTATTAGAACGCACATTCAAATCTAGAGAACCTGTCCCAGACCTCATCACTCACCTAGTTAAAGAAAACTCCGACATTCTGCAACCAGGGGAATGGGATAAAGATTTCGACAACACCACTGTACATGTGGAACGGGTAATCGCATACTGGTCCAGGGTATTACAATCTGCTGAACGGAACTACTCGCCGACCGAGAGAGAGGCCCTAGCATTGAAAGAAGGACTCATTAAATTTCAGCTGTATTTGGAAGGAGAAAATATATTCGCTGTTACTGACCATGCAGCGTTAACCTGGAGCAGGACATTTCAGAATGTTAACCGAAGACTTCTAATGTGGGGGTTAGTATTTTCTGTGTTTCCTAATATCAAAATAGTTAATTGTGCAGGAAGAGTCCACTCTAATGTGGATCCCGTTTCCCGACTACGACGGCGAATACCACTGCAGAAAAGTCCATTAGACGATGAAGTAAACCCGTTGAATTGAAGCAAGTTGAGGACCCATTACGAGACATGTTCAAAGAACTAGGGCCGGTGTTCGAGGAAAAATTGCTAACATCAGCAACAAATTTCGCTAATGCCGAAATCCAGCCTGAAGCTGATCATACGTCTATAAACGTATCAGTAACGTTGGAAAACAAGGAAGAGATTGAAATATCATATGCAACATTGCGTTCATTCTTGACTACTGTTCAAATAGATGACCAAGAAATACGAAAAGGACCCTCATTTCAATCTAGTACTAGAAAGTTAGAAGGCGGATAATGGAGGGAACCCCACCTGTTCTCAGTACCATCATTCAAAGGAGGGACTCATCTATTTTGAGGACTCAACAGGAAACACTCGGCTATGTGTTCCAAAGAACTTACATGTCGAAATCATGAAAGAGGCACATGATACCATCACGGAAGCAGTGCATGGAGACTGGTGGCTACCACTTTTATGATTAATCTATGACAACTGTCCAAGAGCCATTGTGTATAATGCCACAAGTTTTATGAAAGGCATCTCGTTAGGATTGCCCATCTATTTCATTTGATTTATCACTGGAATCTTTCATAAGTTATAGGCAAGGATAATGAGATACCATGGGGATATTTCATTAGGCTCTTTGGCCCTTTCATTATCATTTCTGAGACTTTTCATTAGGATATTTCATTAGGCTCCTGCGCTTTTTCATTACCATTTCTTAGAATTTTCATTAGGATATTTCATTAGGCTCCTTTGCTTTTTCATTACCATTTCTTAGAATTTTCATTAGGATATTTCATTAGGTTCCTTTGCTTTTTCATTACCATTTCTTAGAATTTTCATTAGAATATTTCATTAGGTTCCTGTGCTTTTTCATCACCATTTCATAGAATTTTCATTAGGATATTTCATTAGGCTCCTTTGCTTTTTCATTACCATTTCTTAGAATTTTCATTAGGATATTTCATTAGGCTCCTGCGCTTTTTCATTACCATTTCTTAGAATTTTCATTAGGGTATTTCATTAGGTTCCTGCGCTTTTGCATTACCGTTTCTTAGAATTTTAATTAGAATATTTCATTAGGCTCCTGCACTTTTTCATTGCCATTTCTCAGAATTCTCATTAGGATATTTCATTAGGCTCCTGCGCTTTTTCATTACCATTTCTTAGAATTTTCATTAGAATATTTCATTAGGCTCCTTGGCACTTTCATTAGGATATTTCATTAGAATATTTGGCCCTTTCATTATCATTTCTTAGACTTTTCATCAGGATATTTCATTAGGCTCCTTTGCTTTTTCATTACCATTTCTTAGAATTTTCATTAGGATATTTCATTGTGCACTTTGACCCTTTCATTACCATTTCATTGAAATTTCATTAGGATATTTCATTATGCTCCTTGACATTTTCATTACGATTTTTTATATTTCTCATTAGGATATTTCATTGAGCACCTTGACAATTTCATTACTTCTCATTAGGCCCTTTGGCACTTTCATTACCGAAAACTATATAATAATGATGATATGTATCACATGGGTTGTTGGGAGGGTGGTCACATGACCAATTACCAAAAATAGTCAAAAAGCGAAAGTTGTACCCCTGCACTGTAGCTTCCTGAATCTGGTTGAATTATGTTCTGAAGTGCTCCTGTTGTGGAGATATGAGGTAAAGGAATTCCAAAAGCATCGTGTTTTTTTTTGTTTTTTGCATTTTTTTGCATTTTTCTCCATGAAACAAAACCAAATAACATGATTCCAACACATTTAGAAAGCTAAATGAAAGGGCAACAAATATCATATCATGGGAAAAACTGACCAAAAAAGGAAGGTGCATTCCCTACAAGAGCAATTAACACTGACAGACTACAAGAGTCAGATATAGACTACCAAGTTTACTGATAGACTACAAACAGGTCAGACATAGGCTACAAAGTTTACTGATAGACTACAAAAGACTACAAAAGTCGGACTTAGACTACAAAAGCTTGGACTTAGACTACAAAATTAGGGTTAGGTGAAAAGGTTTTGTAGTGTCCGCTTTTTTAGACTACAAAAGTTTGTAGTGTGTGCCTTTTCATTAGAAAAGTTTATAGTGTCCGCTTTTTTAGACTACTACAACAGTTTGTAGTGTGTGCCTTTTCATTAGAAAAGTTTGTAGTGTCCGCTTTTTCATTAGAAAAGTTTGTAGTGTCTGCTTTTTGAGGCTACAAAAGTTTGCAGTTGACATATAGTTTATAGTGTCCTTGACTCTGTATAGGTTATGGGGATGAGGTTAAAGGATTGACATGATTTTACATATTGCCATTGCTGCAGCATTTACTTTTGACATCATGTACAAGTTGTCTTTCACATCAAGAAAGGCTATTCTATGCCTTCATATTGATAGCTACTGTCCTATCTCAGATCATGGTTCTAGGTCCATGTGGATATGGTTTGACAGATTAAATTGCTTTACACATTGCTACTGCCAAATGATTAGTTTTTGACATCATACCCAAGTTGCCTTTCACATCAGGACAGGCTATTCTCTGATTTCACATTGATAGTTGCTGGTGTGTCTTCACATTGATAGCTACTTGCCTGTCCCAAACATAGTCAACTTTGATATCAGCTCTTTGAGGGCAATAGGATGAGCTGAGTGGTCCCTGGATGTATCCTCAAGTCAGGTCATGATGTAGGTTGACAATGTATTGAGACAGAACAGTAGATATTACTATGAATGGCTTTTTCTGGCTTGAAAACCAACTTAGGCATGATGTGAAAAGCTGATGATGTGGCAACACAAGTACTCATATGTTACATTATAGTTCAATGGTACTCCACATGGTCAATTGTACCTATGTACCATAGAGCTACCCCAATGGGGCCAATGCTATCTAGACACTATTGAATAAAGTTGGGCCCAATGCATGCTTTTACCTTAAGGTGAGATAGTGTGGCCCAATTGTGAAATATCCCGCAACATTGGGCCCAATTGCTATTTAACATGTGATCATATGCTGGACCGACAAAAAAGTAGGCCGAAAGATACATCCGAAGACAGGGGAAGGTCACTACTATGACACTGATTTCTCTGCCTTCTCAATCCTTGCTTTGATCTGAAGCTCCTCTTCCTTCAGCATGACCATAGTATCCAACTGCCTCAACTGATCCTCTATGTGTGCCATTGCCTCCAAAAGAGCATCTCAAGCTCTCAAACCCTCCTCGTATTCCTGATGCAATACCCTGTGGGCTATTCGGGCGTATTCCAGTGGATTGGTAAGTCTTCCCACATCAGGCAACACAACATCAAAAAATGAGGTGATCTTCGGCTCAAATTGAAATCCTACATGTCAAAACCGAAGATTTCGTCAGCTGGTAGTGCTGAAATCCCTCCAGAAATATTGTGTTGCCTGCCAAAGAATATGTGCACTCAACACATGTTAAAACCGAAGATTTTGTCAGCTTGTAGTGCCGAAGTACCTGCGGAAATATTGTGTTGGCTCTCAGAGAATATGTGCACTCAACACATGTTAAAACCGAAGATTTCATCGGCTGGTAGTGCCGAAATACCTGCAGAAATATTGTGTTGCCTCCCAAGGACTATGTGCACTCAATGGATGTAAAAACCAAAGATTTCATTGGCTGGTAGTGCCGAAATACCTCCAGAAATATTGTGTTGGCTCTCAGAGAATATGTGCACTCAACACATGTTAAAACCGAATATTTTGTTGGGTGGTAGTGCCGAAGTAACTCCGGAAATATTGTGTTGCCTCTCAAAGAACATGTGCACTCAACACATGTTAAAACCGAAGGTTTTGTCAGCTGGTAGTGCCGAAGTACCTACGGGAATATTGTGTTGCCTCCCAGAAAATATGTGCACTCAATAGATATTAAAACCGAAGATTTTGTTGGCTGGTAGTGCCGAAATACCTCTGGAAATATTGTGTTGCCTCCCAAAGACTATGTGCACTCAATACATGTTAAAAGCGAAGATTTCGGCAGCTGGTTGAGGGATATTGTGTTGCCTCCTGGAAAATATGTCCATTCAACACATGTTAAAACCGAAGATTTCGTCCGCTGGTTGTGCTGAAGTACCTCCAGAAATATTGTGTTGGCTCTCAGAGAATATGTGCACTCAACACATGTTAAAACCGAAGATTTCATTGGCTGGTAGTGCCGAAATACCTGTGGAAATATTGTGTTGGCTCTCGGAGAATATGTGCACTCAACACATGTTAAAACCGAAGACTTTGTCAGCTGGTAGTGCCGAAGTACTGCCGGAAACATTGTGATTTTGTTGGCAGGTAGTGCCGAAGTACCTCCAGAAATATTGTGTTGCCTCTCAAAGAATATGTGCACTCAACACATGTTAAAGCCGAAGATTTTGTTGGCTCGTAATGCCGAAGTACCTCCGGGAATACTGTGTTGCCTCCCAGAAAATATGTGCACCAAATAGATATTAAAACCGAAGATTTCGTCGGCTGGTAGTGCCGAAGTACCTCCGGGAATATTGTGTTGCCTCCCAGAAAACATGTGCACTCCATAGATACTAATACCGAAGATTTCATCAGCTGGTTGTGCCAAAGTATCTCTGGAAATATTGTGTTGCCTCCCAAGGACTATGTGCACTCAATACATATAACCAAAGATTTCGTCGGCTCGTAGTGCCGAAGTACCTCCAGGAATATTGTGTTGCCTCCCAGAAAATATGTGCACTCAATAGATATCAAAATCGAAGATTTCGTCGGCTGGTAGTGCCGAAATAACTGTGGAAATATTGTGTTGGCTCTTGGAGAATATGTGCACTCAACACATGTTAAAACCGAAGATTTCGTCGGCTCGTAGTGCCGAAATCCCTCTGGAAATATTGTGTTGCCTCTCAAAGAATATGTGCACTAAACAAATGTTAAAACCGAAGATTTCGTCGGCTTGTAGTGCCGAAGTACCTCCGGGAATATTATGTTGCCTCCCAGAAAATATGTGCACTCCATAGATATTAATACCAAAGATTTCATCAGCTGGTTGTTCTGAAGTATCTCTGGAAATATTGTGTTGCCTACATGTTAAAACCAAAGGTTTCGGTGGCTGGCAATGCCAAAATACATCCGGGAATATTGTTTTGCTTCTCGGAAAATATGTGCACCTTCAATAAGCCAAAGTAGCTGTGAAACCCGAAGCTTTCAGCTTCTGTTAGTGCCGAAATTCTTCTTTGATCTCCTGGAAACATTGTTTGACCTTCCGGGAACATTGTTTAACCCCCTGGGAACATTGTTTGACCTTCCTGGAACCTTGTCTGACCATATACAACTGTTGTTTCACCTTCTGGGGAATATTCATACCCACCATCATCATTGGTTGATCTTCTGAGCCACCATGTAGTATAAAACAAATTGTTGAAAATTCACTCCAGTCAAGGTTATACATAACCTTTTAGTTCACACACCAGATACATATCAATATGGTTGAACAGAAGTAAGTTGACCATCATTCTGAATCTGCTTGCAATTCCGGAAAAAGACTGGGGGGTAAGGGAGGGCATTCAATCTCTTTCTTGATCCATCAATGCGTCAGTGAGCACTTACTCATCTTGTAGTATTATCATGAAATGCTTTCAAATCTCCAAAATTTGTCTGTCTTGACATTCATCTTTACACTGATTATGGAATACAAGACAAGTATTTACTCAGTGACATATTGATTGATCAAGAAAAAGATGAATCAACTCTCTTACCCCCGTTTCAGTCTGCTGTTGCAGAATGATGGTTAATTTCCAGTTAAGTAACCTAACTTTCAAACACTAGTCAACATGCTTCTGTTGAATCGTATTCATACATATCTGGTATGTGAACTCAAAGCATTCTCCCCAGGTTATGTACAACCTTGACTGCGGTGGAAAAAACTTCAGTACAGTTTGTTTTACATGACATTGTGGCCCAGAAGATCAACAAATGATAATACTGGGTATCTATATTCCACAGAGGTGAAACAATGTTTCCAGACAGTGAAAGAATAGTAGTGTATGGTTAGACAATGTTCCTGGAAGGTCAAACAATGTTCCTGGAGGGTCAAACAATGTTCCCAGAGGGTCAAGCAATGTTTCCAGGAGATCAAAGAAGAATTTCGGCACTAACAGAAGCTGAAATCTTTGGGTTTCACAGCTACTTTGGCTTCTAGAGAGGCAACACAATATTTCCGGAGGTAATTCGGCACTACCAGCTGATGAAATCTTCGGTTTTAATATCTATTCAATGCACATAGTCTTTGGGAGGCAACACAATATTTCCGGAGGGATTTCGGCACTACGACCTGATGAAATCTTCGGTTTTAACATGTGTTGAGTGCACATATTCTGTGGGAGGCAACACAATGTTTCCGGAGGTATTTCGGCACTACCAGCCAATGAAATCTTCGGTTTTAATATCTATTCTTTGGCTTCTAGAGAGGCAACACAATATTTCCAGAGGTACTTCGGCACTACCAGCCGACGAAATCTTCAGCTTTAACATGTGTTGAGTGCACATATTCTTTGAGAGGCAACACAATATTTCCGGAGGGATTTCGGCACTACCAGCCGACGAAATCCTCGGTTTTAATATCTATTGAGTGCACATAGTCCTTAGGAGGCAACACAATATTTCCAGAGGTATTTCGGCACTACGAACTGACGAAACCTTCGGTTTTAAGATGTGTTGAGTGCACATATTCTTTGAGAGGCAACACAATATTTCCGGAGGGATTTCGGCACTACCAGCCGACGAAATCTTCGGTTTTAATATCTATTGAGTGCACATAGTCCTTGGGAGGCAACACAATATTTCCGGAGGTATTTCGGCACTACCAACCAACGAAACCTTCGGTTTTAAGATGTGTTGAGTGCACATATTCTTTGAGAGGCAACACAATGTTTCCGGAGGTATTTCGGCATTACCAGCCGATGAAATCTTCGGTTTTAATATCTATTGAGTGCACATAGTCCTTGGGAGGCAACACAATATTTCCGGAGGTACTTCGGCACTACCAGCGGACGAAATCTTCGGTTTTAACATGTGTTGAGTGCACATATTCTCTGAGAGCCAACACAATATTTCCGGAGGTATTTCAATACTTATCACTCCTCCACCTATTCCTACCGGACTCCTACTGGACTCCCGGATTCCTACTGGATTTCAACATTCTTTCCAAAAAAGCATTTTCACATTCCCCTCCTACTGGACTCCTATTGGACTCCTACTGAACTCCTACTGGACTCCAATTGAACCTTAAACAAAGTGAATACAATGTTTCAGAGATGGAATTCCTACTGGAGTAACCACTTTCTATCATGAAGTCAGACTTTACAGCGCTTTTCACATGTATGCGGAATTGCGTTTGTTAGAATTCTGTAGCTTTGGTTATGTTTGCTACCTCGGCATTTCCCTTGACAGAATTTTTGCGAGAAGCCTCAGCGCGTCTATATGAGTGCCAGCGCCCCACGACATTGAATGTCCCCACTCTTTCCTTCCAACCGATGGCCAGCGCTCCATCCTCTGAGCTCATTCCAACCCCCAATCCCTCAAACTTGACCTTCACAGTTGCCACGGTTGCTGTGGCCCTCACTGTCTTTCTTCCTGCTGCACAAGGGAAAACTCCAACCGGTAAACCTGCAAAGGCCAAGCTCAAGACTGACACGAAGAACAAACAATTCAGCTACGATTTTGATAACACCAAAGACAATTACATTTCATTTTTGAACCAGATTCTTGCTGCTCATGGACTTGCTACAAAATACAGGCCAGTAACATCGTCTTCTCGGTTTCCAATCAAGATTCTCACCCCACCAGCCCGCGCGTAAGTCTTTCGCTTATAATCAGTTGATGGCACACTCACAGTCAAGTATCTAGCAAAGCTGATGCTGTTGATGTGGAACAGCACAGTGAATACAAAGATTTGATCGATAACGCGCGCGAGAAGAAGGTGAACAAGCTCACAGTCCTAGTCCACATCAATGCTATCAAGGATGCATCAAAGAAGGTACGTCGAGTATCAATAAATTCATGTATTGGTCTAATCTGCAATAGCGCAAGGCGGGTGGGTCAGGTTCTGAGAGTGATAGCGGTTCAGATGGACAGGAGATTGATGAAGGCAGTGGTGAGGATGAAAAGGTAAGCCCTTAGTTCTGCTTTTGCCTGTAGCTGAGTCATGGTCTCACGCACATTAGGGCTATACTGCGATGGACCGGGAACTAGGTCGCCTTCGTGGCCTCTTGGAGAAGAAATATCAAAACCCAAACGATTCGGGCTACACCTACGTAACCAATGATGGAGAGCGCCTACCGCTCACACCAATCATGCTAGCCCAATGGTGCAGAGTGCTGGTAAGACTCATTTTTGGATCCATTCGTCAACACTGACCACTGCCTCATTCATTCTATAAGTATGACAACACGGCAACCCTTTCTGACCCTCCCAACTGCCAGGCCTTCGATATGGCCAATCGTGGCTGGCTTCTACCTGGACGAAGCCCAACCAGCAACAGTTCTAGCTCCTCGACTAATTCTCCTTCCGACAGCCTTGGCCACGTCGCCTCTATCTTCTCGACCCTCACAACCCTTCTTGGTGCAAAGAATCTCCCATCCCCAATCCGCCGACCCCCTACCCCTAGCCCAGCCTCTCCAGCACAAAATACACCTACCAAGCTAACACGCTTTCTTCACCATGCCCAAGATAACTTAGGAATTCCCAATGCGCTCGAATGCGAGGGCCAGCTTTCTCATTGTCGGTATGGCCCCGATATTATCCCCTATGTGTCCGACGCTGCTATTGCGAAGTGTGGTTTTACTGAGGGCGACGTCATTCGTCTCAAGCGTGGTGCAGAGGCTTGGTGGGCAAGCCCAGAGGCCAAATGTAAGTGTGCGCAGATAGCATCGCCCTCACGCGATATCACACACGCCATTTGTTTCGAGAAGCGGTTTGTTGAAGGAGGGTCCGCGTCGTACTTTGGTTCAGGCATGGAAATGGGTTACAATGGCCGTAGTGATGAGTATGAGTGGTGGTACTATTGTGACAAGGTGAAGGAGCTTGTCAAGGTCCCCGCAGGGCAGGTCCCAGTCTTGGCAGCTGAATACTCAGATGCTTGTGAGGGAGAGGACGATTTCTGATACCGTTTATTCCTGCTTTTCGCCTTGTTGGACTCTCAATACATACTGTAGCAACCACTAAACCGTCATTACATATCACCATTAGTATTCTGCCTGTCATTACTCTCATTATGTATGCACTCGAATGATGTCCAACTGTAACCTAAACGACGTATCCCGAAGCTCGAAAGAAATTCCAAGCCATCTTTGATGTAATACTCTCACATGCCTGATCAATCAAACCCAGTGACTCATCAAGCCAGTTGCGACATAGAAATGCTTTGATTGCAGAAAAAGCTTGCTCAATAGGGTTGAGGTTGGGTGAGTAGGGTGGAAAGAATACGAGTTTGCAGTCTAAAAGTCATCAAAGGCAATTATTCAGAGAATTAGCTTGACAATGACTTACGAGCTTCATCTTCAACCAAGTGCCAAAGCTCTTCAGAATGGTGAATGTTGCAATTATCAAGTAGAAGGACACTTCAGGGACCTGGCCATGGGTTGGTCAGTGGAATCTGAATGCATATCAATTTTTCATGCACATAATGAAGAATTGATTCACTTACCACATGTTCTCGCACAAAGTTTGTGAAGCACGCACTGGTGACAGAGCCGGGGATAACGTCGTATGCGATGATACCTTGAATCGTGAGAACCGGTAAAATAGAAACCCTCTGGCCACGAACAAAAATCCTTCACTGGAAGCATCGTTGGCCTTTCAAAGACCAGCCCATCTTTCTAAGCGAAGTCTTGCTATTGCGAGCTGCCTTGTCGATACTCATGAGCTGTGCTGGATCAGTCACGAGTTCTGCAATGTGGTTCATGAACATGGAGCGCTCCAGTTCATTACGCTCAAGGGCACGAGCAGAGACAACTTTTTGAGAAAAATGAAGGCAACGCAGGGTCCTTAGCAGGGTGGGAACAGAAACACAGACACCGCGACGCCGGCGCAATTCCTCCTGAATCTCATCAAGGTACAAACAGTGTTGTTGGTTTAGAAGACTCCGGATAAGCTTTATATTTGTAGGATTTAGAGTTCGATGTCGTCCTCAGCCAGCAAAACGTGCAGCGGGGTTGTAAGGTACGCCGTGATCCCTGTGATATGCAAGAGTTTGATAGACAAGAGACTTCCGTACACCAAGAATTTCACAGATTTCTTTGACTTTGTAGTGTTGAGCATGGAACAAGATGGGAATCCGTTCTTTGAGGTCACGAGATATGTGTCAAGGGGGCATTTAGGTAGGAAATGAAGAAACTAATGGCAAAGTGTCATAGATATATAAAGATTATATAAATAGACATATGATGTAATGAGTAAACACAACCAAAGCTGCAGAATTTTTGCAAACGCAATTCTGCATAGATGTGAAAAGCGCTGTAAGCCACTGTAGAAGTTCATACAAAGTTGATATTTGAGCATAGAATATTATATTGATAACTATAGACATAATTATATACAAAAAGTATACTACAAATCTAATGTGGTCAGGGAGGAAGAGGACAGGGAAGGGGGTAGAAGGAAATGGGGGTGGACAAGGAAGGGAGAGGGAAAAGGAAGGGGGAAGGGACAGGGGGGGAAGGGACAGAGGGGGAAGGGACAGGAGGGACAGGGGGAGGGGAAAGGAAAGGGGAACATGGAAATGGGAAGGGAAAGGGAAGGGGGGAGGGAAAGGGGACAGAGAAGGGGGAGGGAAAATGCTTGCCGTCGTGGGCACTCATCGGCGTGGGCGCTCGACGTCTTCGTGTCGTCGTCGTCGTGTAATGGTGGGCACTCGTCGTCTTTCGGCGTGGGCGCTCGGTGTCTTCGTGTCGGCGTTGTCGTGTATTGGTGGGTGGTCGACGTGGTGGGCACTCGACGTGGTGGGCGCCCGTTGTCTTTGTGTCGTCGTCGTCGTGTGATGGGTGTCGTTAACGGGGTCGGATGGGCGCTCGTCGTTGTGGGCGGTCGTCATCGTGGGCGGGCATCCTCGTTGGCAGTCGTCGTCATGGGCGGGCATCGTCGTCGGCGGTTGTCATCGTCGGCTGTCGTCGTTGTCGTTAACGGGGTGGGTTGGGATGGAAGAGGGGGGGCGGACTCACTTTTGTATGACGACGAACGACGACGTCGTCGTCGTTCGTCGTTTGGTTGCCACGTCGCTATCAGCGACGTGGCATCCTCTCGATCGTCCCTCATCGTCCGTTTTCATCGCCTCGGACTCGCCGGCGGCTCGTTTGTTTGTGATGTGGCGTTCTCGCGTCGTTCTTGATGCTGGTGGTGGCCACGGGTGATCGTGGTGACGTGGCGTTGGTCAGTGGGCGTCGTGGATGGCGTACGGTGGCGGCTATGGGCGGTTGTGAGTGGTGGCGGCGACTGGTGGTGGTGGTGGTGACGAGGCGGCACGGGTGTGGGTGGTGGTGGGAAGAGAGAGGTTTTCGATGGTGGGTTGAGGGTTGTGCAAATTTCCCACTCGCGGAATTTGCCGGCGTCCTTTCTGGGAAGAGGTCAGCTGGTTGGTATGTAGGGCATATAATTTATATCCATAACAAAGCCATTGTAGTGTAACTGGTAGAGTGCTCGTGTCTGTAATATGCTACTGTGTACATAATGTCGAGGGTTCAATTCTCGTGGTTGTGCTTTTTTTAAATATGTTATAATAACAACAACAGTGACAAACTACTGGTCCCACTGGACTCCTAGTGCTCGGAAATTCCTACTGGACTCCTACTGGATTCCTACTGGACTCCACTATACCCATTCCTTAGGAATCCGCAATTCCTTGTGATTTGGGACCATTCAAGTAGGAATTTACTAGGACTCCACTAGGACTCCACCAGGACTGGGACACAAAATTTGTATGGTGATCAGCCAACATAAAAATTGTCCCAGTCCTAGTCCAGTCCAGTAGGAATCCAGTAGGAATCCGGGAGTCTGGTAGGAGTCTGGTAGGAATAGGTGGAGGAGTGTAAAGAGCTCAGGTATTTCGGCACTACCAGCCGACGAAATCTTTGATTTTGATATCTATTGAGTGCACATATTTTCTGGGAGGCAACACAATATTCCTGGAGGTACTTCAGCACTACGAGCCGACGAAATCTTTGGTTTTTATATCTGTTGAGTGCACATAGTCCTTGGGAGGCAACACAATATTTCCGGAGGTATTTCGGCACTACCAACCGATGAAACCTTTGGTTTTAAGATGTGTTGAGTGCACATATTCTTTGAGAGGCTACACAATATTTCTGGAGGTATTTCGGCACTACCAGCCAATGAAATCTTTGGTTTTAACATGTGTTGAGTGCACATATTCTCCGAGAGCCAACACAATATTTCCACAGTTATTTCGGCATTACCAGCCGACGAAATCTTCGATTTTGATATCTATTGAGTGCACATATTTGCTGGCAGGCAACACAATATTCCTGGAGGTACTTCGGCACTACAAGCCGACGAAATCTTTGGTTTTTATATGTATTGAGTGCACATAGTCCTTGGGAGGCAACACAATATTTCCGGAGGTATTTTAGCACTACGAACCGACGAAATCTTCGGTTTTACCATGTGTTGAGTGGACATATTCTCTGAGAGCCAACACAATATTTCCGGAGGTACTTCCACACTACAAGCCGACGAAATCTTTGGTTTTTATATGTATTGAGTGAACATAGTCCTTGGGAGGCAACACAATATTTCCGGAGGTATTTCAGCACTACGAATTGACGAAATCTTCGGTTTTAACATGTGTTGAGTGGACATATTCTCTAAGAGCCAACACAATATTTCCGGAGGTACTTCCGCACTACAAGCCGACGAAATCTTTGGTTTTTATATCTATCGAGTGCACATAGTCCTTGGGAGGCAACACAATATTTCTGGAGGGATTTCGGCACAACCAGCTGACAAAATCTTTGGTTTTTATATCTATTGAGTGCACATGGTCTTTGGGAGGCAACACAATATTCCAGGAGGTATTGACCGTTAAATGCAAAGAAAGTGTCCTTGATACAGCATGCCTCATGCTATCTATGCATCCGGGGTGGCTGTTGTATGTCCGGCTGTTATCTTTAACCCAAAATGAATTCAAGCAATTAACAGGATTTCAGGCTGATATGGAAATATTGATTTATGGCCTGCATGTGTGCTACCGACGGTATTTGCAATATGTATCCCATTTTGTGCTGGAGGTGATGTCATAAGCCCGGACTGTGGCTAGACAGGGATTGCCAGGGTTAGGGTTATGGTTCCGCTGGATTCGGCATTTGTTACACTGAGCATTGGGCCCAACAATGCAGTATAGCCTAATTAATAGCCTTGCAATATTGGGCCCAACCTTGGCTGTTGGGAGTTTAACATGGGTCTCAATTGGGCCCAATGGGCCCAATTCATTTTGTGTATCCCTCATTTGGCCCAATTATGCTTCTCATAGTTTTGTTATGTTGGCCCCAACAATGCCTGCTTAATGTCTCACAGACATTGGGCCAAACTATGGCCGAATGGTGTCAACTACGATTGGGCCCATTGGGGTAGCCCTATGGTCCATTGGACAATTGACCATGTGAACTACTATGGTCCCATTGGGTATCTACTGAATGCCCTGGTGGCAATAGCAATCAATGTGTAAAGTCATGTGAATCCTTTAGCCAGTTCCCCATAAACCTACAAGTATGATTTGAGATAGGACAGTAGCTATCAATATGAAGGCATAGAATAGCCTTTCTTGATGTGAAAGACAACTTGTACATGATGTCAAAAGTAAATGCTGCAGCAATGGCAATATGTAAAATCATGTCAATCCTTTAACCTCATCCCCATAACCTATACAGAGTCAAGGACACTATAAACTATATGTCATTTTTTGATGTTGTGTTGCCTGATGTGGGAAGACTTACCAATCCACTGGAATACGCCCGAATAGCCCACAGGGTATTGCATCAGGAATACGAGGAGGGTTTGAGAGCTTGAGATGCTCTTTTGGAGGCAATGGCACACATAGAGGATCAGTTGAGGCAGTTGGATACTATGGTCATGCTGAAGGAAGAGGAGCTTCGGATCAAAGCAAGGATTGAGAAGGCAGAGAAATCAGTGTCATAGTAGTGACCTTCCCCTGTCTTCGGATGTATCTTTCGGCCTACTTTTTTGTCGGTCCAGCATATGATCACATGTTAAATAGCAATTGGGCCCAATGTTGCGGGATATTTCACAATTGGGCCACACTATCTCACCTTAAGGTAAAAGCATGCATTGGGCCCAACTTTATTCAATAGTGTCTAGATAGCATTGGCCCCATTGGGGTAGCTCTATGGTACATAGGTACAATTGACCATGTGGAGTACCATTGAACTATAATGTAACATATGAGTACTTGTGTTGCCACATCATCAGCTTTTCACATCATGCCTAAGTTGGTTTTCAAGCCAGAAAAAGCCATTCATAGTAATATCTACTGTTCTGTCTCAATACATTGTCAACCTACATCATGACCTGACTTGAGGATACATCCAGGGACCACTCAGCTCATCCTATTGCCCTCAAAGAGCTGATATCAAAGTTGACTATGTTTGGGACAGGCAAGTAGCTATCAATGTGAAGACACACCAGCAACTATCAATGTGAAATCAGAGAATAGCCTGTCCTGATGTGAAAGGCAACTTGGGTATGATGTCAAAAACTAATCATTTGGCAGTAGCAATGTGTAAAGCAATTTAATCTGTCAAACCATATCCACATGGACCTAGAACCATGATCTGAGATAGGACAGTAGCTATCAATATGAAGGCATAGAATAGCCTTTCTTGATGTGAAAGACAACTTGTACATGATGTCAAAAGTAAATGCTGCAGCAATGGCAATATGTAAAATCATGTCAATCCTTTAACCTCATCCCCATAACCTATACAGAGTCAAGGACACTATAAACTATATGTCAACTGCAAACTTTTGTAGCCTCAAAAAGCAGACACTACAAACTTTTCTAATGAAAAAGCGGACACTACAAACTTTTCTAATGAAAAGGCACACACTACAAACTGTTGTAGTAGTCTAAAAAAGCGGACACTATAAACTTTTCTAATGAAAAGGCACACACTACAAACTTTTGTAGTCTAAAAAAGCGGACACTACAAAACCTTTTCACCTAACCCTAATTTTGTAGTCTAAGTCCAAGCTTTTGTAGTCTAAGTCCGACTTTTGTAGTCTTTTGTAGTCTATCAGTAAACTTTGTAGCCTATGTCTGACCTGTTTGTAGTCTATCAGTAAACTTGGTAGTCTATATCTGACTCTTGTAGTCTGTCAGTGTTAATTGCTCTTGTAGGGAATGCACCTTCCTTTTTTGGTCAGTTTTTCCCATGATATGATATTTGTTGCCCTTTCATTTAGCTTTCTAAATGTGTTGGAATCATGTTATTTGGTTTTGTTTCATGGAGAAAAATGCAAAAAAATGCAAAAAACAAAAAAAAACACGATGCTTTTGGAATTCCTTTACCTCATATCTCCACAACAGGAGCACTTCAGAACATAATTCAACCAGATTCAGGAAGCTACAGTGCAGGGGTACAACTTTCGCTTTTTGACTATTTTTGGTAATTGGTCATGTGACCACCCTCCCAACAACCCATGTGATACATATCATCATTATTATATAGTTTTCGGTAATGAAAGTGCCAAAGGGCCTAATGAGAAGTAATGAAATTGTCAAGGTGCTCAATGAAATATCCTAATGAGAAATATAAAAAATCGTAATGAAAATGTCAAGGAGCATAATGAAATATCCTAATGAAATTTCAATGAAATGGTAATGAAAGGGTCAAAGTGCACAATGAAATATCCTAATGAAAATTCTAAGAAATGGTAATGAAAAAGCAAAGGAGCCTAATGAAATATCCTGATGAAAAGTCTAAGAAATGATAATGAAAGGGCCAAATATTCTAATGAAATATCCTAATGAAAGTGCCAAGGAGCCTAATGAAATATTCTAATGAAAATTCTAAGAAATGGTAATGAAAAAGCGCAGGAGCCTAATGAAATATCCTAATGAGAATTCTGAGAAATGGCAATGAAAAAGTGCAGGAGCCTAATGAAATATTCTAATTAAAATTCTAAGAAACGGTAATGCAAAAGCGCAGGAACCTAATGAAATACCCTAATGAAAATTCTAAGAAATGGTAATGAAAAAGCGCAGGAGCCTAATGAAATATCCTAATGAAAATTCTAAGAAATGGTAATGAAAAAGCAAAGGAGCCTAATGAAATATCCTAATGAAAATTCTATGAAATGGTGATGAAAAAGCACAGGAACCTAATGAAATATTCTAATGAAAATTCTAAGAAATGGTAATGAAAAAGCAAAGGAACCTAATGAAATATCCTAATGAAAATTCTAAGAAATGGTAATGAAAAAGCAAAGGAGCCTAATGAAATATCCTAATGAAAATTCTAAGAAATGGTAATGAAAAAGCGCAGGAGCCTAATGAAATATCCTAATGAAAAGTCTCAGAAATGATAATGAAAGGGCCAAAGAGCCTAATGAAATATCCCCATGGTATCTCATTATCCTTGCCTATAACTTATGAAAGATTCCAGTGATAAATCAAATGAAATAGATGGGCAATCCTAACGAGATGCCTTTCATAAAACTTGTGGCATTATACACAATGGCTCTTGGACAGTTGTCATAGATTAATCATAAATAGTGGTAGCCACTAGTGGCATGGAGGATATTTCAAGACCTATAACAGAATTAGCGGTACTTACTACTGGCCCTGAATGTCCAGGGAGATCAAGATCTTTGTAAACACCTGTGATGTTTGTCAGAAGACCAAACCGAGATGGCACGGACCTATGGGGTTATTACAATCTATTTCTATACCGTCACAACCCTTTGAGGTTGTTAGCATGGACTTCATACCCGAACTGCCTATATCAAATGGGTTTGATAATGTGATGGTAATAGTAGACAAACTTACAAAATGCGCAATCTTCGTGCCCACTAGTTCAAGAGTTACAGAAGAAGAAACCGCGAAGTTGTTTTTCAAACATGTTATATGAAAGTTTGGGATCCCGCGACAAGTCATCTCTGATCGAGACACAAGGTGGCGAGGTGATTTTTGGAAAGAAATCTGTCAATTGATGGGAATGCGACGTTCCTTAACGATGTCATATCATCTGCAAGCCAACAGCCAAACAGAGATTATGAATCAGGGTCTAGAAATTTCCATTTGTGCTTACATTGGTCCAGAACAGGATAACTGGAGTGAAATGTTAGATGGTCTAGCTTTATCCTATAACTCTTCAACACATACGGCTACTGGATTCAGCCCAGCGTACCTTCTAAGAGGATTCCAACCCATCACTGGCACAACAATCTTGAGTCAAGCTCCCAACATTGATTGAATGGAGATATTGGATTCAGAGGATATCAATCGGGAAACCCTGCATGATAAAGCACTTAATCTAGTAGAAGGGTTTGTTGCTGAAAGAACGAGAGCTAAGGACACACTCCTTTTGGGTCAAATATTTCAAGACAAGTCATATAACAAAGGACGACTCAACTTGGAATTTGAAGAAGGGGACAAGGTTGTCATAAATCGAAAAAATCTTGGCCTGCTAAGAGAAGAGAAAGGAAGGGGGGACATATTTTTAGCAAGGTACGAAGGACCTTTCAAAATCACGAAGAAAATAAGTGCCGTCGCTTACTGTCTTTGAATGCCAGCATCATATGGTATGCATCCAGTACTCAATATCGAGCATCTGGAGAGGTACCAAGAGTCACCTAAAGAGTTTGGGGAGCGGCCACAACTTAAAACAAATAGATTAAGTTTCAATGCATTGCCAGAATACGAGGTTGATTGAATAATAAGTGAACGCACGCATAAAGGCAGGAACGGATGCAAGATACCGATCTATTGTGTATGTTATACCAATTATGGACCAGAAGACGACACTTGGGAGACAAAGCAAAATTTGAAGAATGCTCCAGAAGTTTTGCATGAATGGGAAAAGTTCAAGGCACTCCAAAAGAAGAAGTCTAAAATATCGACATAGGTGAGTTGGGATTTTTTATATAAACGCGAAGGAACAGCAGGCCTCTATCAAACAAATTCCCCACATCACAATCTTGCATATCAACTAGCATTACCTGACTCTTAACTCAGCAATGCAATCCATCGAACTTTACAACCCCGTCTCTCCAAACATGCATGTCATGTCCCTCGCCTCCACTTACTCCCTATCTGAAGACCTCAACCCCCTTAATTATCAGCTCACTGCAGACGATTTTATCGCCCTCATACAGGCAGATGGACAACTTCTATACACTCTCAACCCCTCTACTACCAACTCCTTATTCTGGGCATTACTGTGACTGGCATGGTACATAGTTAGAGTGGCCTCTCACAGACTTCATAACAACCCATCCATCCCATTCGCCTCGAAGGGGTATATCCCCCAATCCTTTTTCAACCATATCTCCATGCAACAACCAGAGATTCTTACCATCCAAGACCACCACTTCCCTAACCCGAATTCCAAAGGTCCCTTTTGGGTGTCTGAACATAGATAGATGGGTAATTATGTGCCTGGGTTCAATGATGAAAAATCTGTCAGAGGGCTGAACATCCACTAGTTTTGATGCCAGTTGTGGGTGTGCTGCAAATGGTGCAAGATTGTTGTCAGAATCTGAAAGATCTTGATGGACCTGAACCAATAAAAATGTTTGCATAATATAATGCAGTGGGATCTGCCAAATTGCTTTGATAAATCCTGTAATTTGCAAACCAGCATGGTAAGGATTGTAAAATGCAATAGCACTATTAGCTTCATGGGATGTCCAGCAACTATATATCCGCTCATCAATCTTGACCTGATGAAGATAGCATAGTGGTGATTTGGCTTGGAGGGGTAATATGGAAATAGATCTTGAATTGATTTATGATACTTGATATATGCCTCCATATATGCATCTGCTTCTACATCTGAAGTAGAAAATGAACAAATGATATTGATTGAGGTGATAAGGTGATAGAAGCTGTCAAATAGTTGGTGCTCCTTGTTGCCTTTGCTCCACCAAAGCCCAGGAAGTACATGAGGTAAGATGACTGTAAAGAGGACAAGATATTCATCAGCTTTGAGTTTACCATGGCTGGCTTCTCCAAGGTTTGTAGGAGGTCTTGCTACCCAAGTTGGAAGTGCCACCTCTTGTATACACAGATGAATTGCCCTCAATTCTTCATCTGTGAAATTGAAAACATTGTCAGGTTCAATATCCTTATAATCTGGATCTTCATCATCATCTTCATCATTGTCAAGTTGCAAGTTAGGGTGATTTTGAGGAGGAGTTGGAGTGTCCTCATCACCACTGAAATCATCAAACATTACTGAGTCAAGTCTTTCTGTGAGTCCTTCTGAAGTGCTGCGCATATGCTCTCTTGCTTCTTCCTCTAAATCACTCAATTCACTTCCAGATTCTGATATATCTACTCCTGTGAACCTTTCTTCTAACATGATCTTGGTTTTTGAGTAGTGAATTCTTTCGCCCAATACCCCAAAGTGTGCAAAGTTGATGTGTGAGAATTCCCTCCAATGAATTGTGCATAATCCCAAGCAATACATGCATGACAGGATCCCAGTAGTGTAATTCATGCATTGGGGTCCATCGAACACCAGTTTTCTTTGCAAGTTCTTCCTTCTCTGAAATCAATTTCTTTTTGTGCCACTCATCAGCTTGACTTCGAACTGTATTCCCATCTCTATAGATCCATATTTTCCAATCTAATCTTTCTTTCTCAGAGTTGGTACAGAGACAATACCAGCAAAACATAATTGCTGAATGGGCTTTGAAACCTGCAAATTTGCGAATAGCCTGTAAATCTGCGATCACTGGAATAATTCTTGCCCCCACAGGTATACCTTGTGGATTGCGGTGGGTGGCAATACTTGACCCACTGACTCGCTGTACCATATTGACAATATACTGAACAAAATGAGAGATGGAGAATGGATCTGGTGCATTGGGGATTGGTGTAGTCCCAACAATGTAAACATTTTCAAGAAGAAATCGAACTTCTAGAGGCAATTGCATGCAATATAGCACAATTGCACCACATGAAGCTATTTGGCCTATAAATTGAGTTAACTATGTATAGAGGCTTTGATGTCTGAAACAAACTCACCTGCGATTTTGTTGGTAAAAGGATTGAACCAATCAATATAGATACCAAATATGAGGTGGTAACGAAAGCATAAGAAACCCAGTTGTGATTGCCAGAAGGGGCTGTCACTAATATCTCTCATATGAACAGACAGAGCCAAGACAAGGCATTTTAATTAAAAACCCGCAAATAATGGGAAACCGAAGGCTAATGGCAACGCGTATGCATGCGCATCAACGCATCAGGAAATGTTAATCATTATTGATGCCAACTGTCAAACCGGTACACCAGGCCATAGAAAAGAAACATGCGGAATCACGCCAAGCTAAGAATAGCACACTGGCTAAACTCCGCGCACGCATCAAATATTGATGCGCTTGAAAATGAAAGACGCAACACTACAAAACTGTAGTGTCCCACTAGAAAGAGACTACAAAATATACCATACGTTCAGTATAAGCCATTTGTAATTCGGGCCGATATAAAAACATAGAAAAACACATGTAAAAGCATAGATATGAGTTTTGGAGTATAAAAAGTGTGCACTGGCAGGTCAAACAGCAGGAAATCATCCCCCGTTGACCAGCTAGTTGCACTCCAAGTAGAGACTTAGGAGGTGGACAGTTGTAATCAATTAAAGGAGTTTTCTTCGTGGTCAGAAAAGTACAGTGTGAACGAAGTCAGCGTGCTTGGGAGTCAACTTACTTGGAGACTTGAATAAGAGGTTTTTAAGCACAGTATCATTTAGACAAGGCAGCGTACTCGTACAATTTGTTTTGGAGTGTAGTGACATAATAAAAGCTCAAGGGAGTTATAAAAGTCCGATAAATTTGTGTTTTGTGTCAATTAATGAAACTGTGATTCAAGAACTTTACATTTGAGAAACCAGGTTCCCTGAAAGACATACTTTGTTCTATTGAACTATTCTAATACCACACCCAATAATAAAACCCCGTTTTATTATGAAAACTATTGAGACTTAACCTAAGAAGACAAAAGAGGTATTTCTTAATACCAAAGGCCCTCAAACTCTTGCACCGAGATTGTGATAGTGTGTGTGTGTGTGTGTGTGTGAGTGTTAGGTGTTAGGGTTTTCCCCTGATGCACTTGATCCTTGTTTGCGTGTTCGCACTTTCATGTTCATCCCCGTGCAAAGTGTATCATCTGGAGCCCACCGCGAGGGTCTCCTTTTGTTTTTAATAAAGCAAAGACTTGAAAGAATAGTGATCTATGGGATCATCCATTTAAACAAAAGTTTAAATTAAAATACAACTAGCGTTTGAAGCAATTTAAAATGCTAGTGCAGAGCCGTTCACCACAGCACCAAAAATCAGACAGACAGCAAACTCTATTAAAGCAGGGGAATCGTCAGGTTTACCACCTCCACCTAAACGAAAAGCTAAGCCATCTGCACCAGCAGTAGCGCAAAGGTTTCCATTAAGAACAGAGACAGTATCCCAACCACCTCCTCGTGTCCCTCGTAGAAAAACTGTTAGGGCATCTGATAATATAAACCCGAACTCGTTAGCCCAAAGAAATATTATAAACATGCCAGATAATTGTAGCAGTGATATGAGATCCTACCCTTTCTCTATATCATTTACTTTCCATTACTTAGCATTTGTATCACCTGACTCCTCTCTACATTTGTCAGTAGTAGTCATGTGACAATTTACCTTCTTACATCTCTACCACCACTGCATCTATTGCTTTCTAGCAGGCATTCTATCGTAGCTCAAACCAATAGGCAAGTGTTATTGTGTATTAACAGGTCACTGACACTCTGCTCCAAGAGAACAAGTGTCAGCACCAGTTGATCAGGGCAGATCTTATCAGATCTGCAGTGCTATCCCTTTCTGTGTCTGTATCCAACCTCTTGTGGATTTCCCAAGAGGTAGCAGGGGTTGTAGCTTTGGATTTCCAGAGTGATCTCAACCCTAGCTAGGATATGCCCACATCCAGTCTCATTTCCCCAGTCTTCCTCTCTTTGGACCAAGTTGCAACCAAGATTGCACCTGGGTCTTCACACCATTACCATTCCAGCTCGCCATACGGCTTTCATCGACAGCTCCCGCATTTAACGCACAGATAGTCCATTACAATAATACCCAAGATGAAGTTCCTACTACAGGAAGCAGAAGGTCGTCTAGACCGATGCCATTGCCAGGCTCCTGAGGAGCCCCTAATTTTGACAAGGAAAAACCCATTGAGTGGTTGAGATTCATTGACCAAATGGAGGACTTGTTCACTGAGCATGGTATTGATGATGATCAGGATGAGAAGAAATACCCAGGAAATTATACAGATCAAAAGACGGAATTTGAATGGAGAGCTTTCAACACGTTTGCGAGGTCTTTATTGTCCTCCACTGATTCCTGCCAGAATCCAGCGGAATCCAGGCAATTCCCGGAATTCCAGAGGAATCATATTTGGCAGAGGGCCCTGCCAAATTGATCAAATAATTCCAAGGAATCCAGAACGGAATTCCGATTCTGCTGGAATGGTTCCTGGAATCAGACAGACAGAATGATGTCCGGAATGGATCCGGAACGGAATCCGTTGATGGAACGCTGACAACGCCCACACAAATCAAGTGTCGGCATTTGCCGAGACTCAATTTGGGCGTTGTCATCAACCCTCAACCCTATTCCTTTCTTGTTCCTCTCCCCCCGTCATCGCTCACGTCAATCCACCCCCTACCCACTTTCACCAACGCCGACCGCTATCCACCGTCGTCACCCACCGCTATCCACCTTTGTCACCCACCACTGTCAACGACAACCCCACGTCACAACGCAGCAAGGATGACACGCGAGCGCCACGTCACACAACAAACGAGCGCCCACACGGTGAACCGAGCACCACCGCCATCTACGTTTGTCGCCCACCACCCAATGACAACTACACCACCCCAACACAGCAAAACGAGCGCCCACACAACAAAATGAGGATCAATGCCCACACAACAACTACCCAGGCGACGCCACGTCACATGGGAATTGGGCGCCGATGCAATGGCACGGAGATGGGGACGGTGCGCCCATACGTGAGGCTGACCAGACAACCTGAACAACGACCAGAAGTCATTGTTCATGAGGTGGAAAGGACTGCCAGGCATGGCAACCAGCTAAGTTGTGCCCCCTTCGTCCCTGTACTTACCTGATGCATATCATAGATGATGCGTCGTCGTCATATACAGAATTCAGGTGCCATGTCGCATACTGTGCAGTACGCGACATGGCAACCAGACGGCGGATGGTGACAGATCACCATCTGCCGTCCTCGTCTATTGGGATGAATGAGGCCCAGGTGAGCAAGCCCCCCTCCCTTCACGTTTTTTCTCTGACACGAAGTCTAGGTGATGTGGCAACCTGACGATGGACGACATCCGTCGTTGTTCATTGTCATGTTTATTATATAGGTTGCTGTCCGCTTTTTTTTGCATGTGCCACATCCCCATCTGAATGACGAACGACGCGACAGGTGCGTCGTCCGTCGTTATCTTTTATTTTACTTATTCCTTCCACAGATTTCTTTTTGTTAATTCCATTGGCTTTTTTGTATATTAGCTACTTTAGTACATGTAGTTTTTTTTTTTACGTTCCCTCTGGTGTCATGTCGCTAACAGCGGCATGGCCACCAAATGGCGAATGACAACAAATGTTGTCATTTGCCGTTGTCTTGTAACTTGTTGAATGTCTGAGCAAGGGTCCAGACTTGTCTGGACCCTTTTGTTAATGTATTTGGTGAAACCTTGGAACCCTAGACCCATGTTTGATGATGGCGTCTTTTGAGATCACCTCTTGCTTCCCAACCACCACCATGGCTCCATCTCCACCACCAATGAGTGCCCGTGACCAGCAAGCTGCCAACCGTACTGCTGCTCTACCTGTTGTGCCTGCCAAACCTAAGTCCACCAGCTGGAAGCGATAGCAATCCAATGCTGATGAGTCAGCTAACAAGCACAACAAGACTGTTGGGAATGATGGTGATGATGACATTGATGATGCTGCCATTGCTGTAGAGGAGTCAAATGATGCAGAGAAAGGAGGGAAGAAGGGGAAGGGGAAGAAAACTGGGGCCAAGGGGAAAAAGAGGTATTTATTTCATTTTTCTCAGCTTTGTCTCTTTTAGCTCCCTCACCACTTGCAGTAGAAAGACATGGGCTGATCATCAGCATGAAGACAAAGTGGAGAATGCCAAGGGCACTCCTGCTCATCTCCAGCCGTGTGTATTTTAATTTCTCTTGTTTTATTTATTTTTTGTTTTTTTGTTTTTTTGTTTTTTTGTTTTTTTGTTTTTTTGTTTTTTTGTTTTTTTGTTTTTTTGTTTTTTTGTTTTGTTTTCAATTTTAACTAATGGAATTAATTGGTTTACAGAATTGAGCGTAATATCTTTTTCTGCATTTAATCAAATCATTGAATCAACCTTTGGATCTAACATCTCTTTGGCAACTGTCTTGACCCTTTTATTCACAATTACAGAAAATGTGGACTTGTTGAATCTCCATTTTCGACAACAACACCCAGAATTCCAAGGTGAAAACAAGACTCAGACCACTGGATGGATGATTGCTTTAGCTAGGGCATTGATTGATCAATTGGGCTCCACAGCTATTTCCTTATATAGTGATGAAGATGAGGATGATTCAACCCCCCATGACAAGGTCAAGCTGGTTGCAGGAAAGCTGAATGATATGGCTGTCAATTTGAATTTAACTCCATATGATGACCAAGATGCTTACATGGGAAAGCTACTTCCTGTTTCCCAGAAAGCTCTTCAGCCTGTTCATATGATATGTCCAGGATCACTTGTGTGTGGAACAGCAACATGTAAGCCCAGATCACTGGTGCAAGCCACATGGAAACGTGACATACCCTCAGTGACATTGATTAAAGATCACAAAATCTATAAAAAGGTTTCAGTTTTGACAGCAAAATGTCCAGATCGTGAAACATCTTATTCTGCAGATCATGAACACTTTTTTGATGAGTTTGGTGGAGCTAAGCAACCAAAGCGAGTTTACCTCAACTCAGCAAAGTATCTAAAAATTGGCAGTAATCTATGGGTGGATCGATTGTTTTCAAGCTCTGTGATCAATGCAATGTATAGCTTCCATGGCTCTGCTTCTGCATATTCACAATATTGGAATGTTACCTATGGAACAAAGTCAACAAATCTATCCCGTGCTCACATTTGGCAGGCCTTTGTACAAGATTCTTTGCGCACAATTGCAGCAGAATCCAAGATTGACCTAGAACTCAATGATCCTTTGAACATAACAGAAGTCACTACACAGGCATTTGATCTTTTAGGGGAACAGGGAATTATCAGAGCAGCAGATCAGCATGCATGCAGTGAATGTAGTCAGCCATATAAGAAAGCTAGTGATGCTGTTATGAATGATCCTGCAGCTGTAGTGGGAGTTGATGAAAATCAAGCTGTACCACCCTTGGCAGAAGATAACAGAGTTCCACCCAACCATGCCCAGCATCTCCTACCTCTCAGGATAACTCTGATGATGATATGGATGTTGACAAAAGAAATGTCACAATGGTTGTACTTGATGGAGTTGTTATGGGACCAACGGTGAATCATTTAAAGGTTATTCTGACTATAATAATTACTAACTTGACATTTATAGCATTGTGCAATTGATGATTGTGTAAATGATCTTTCAAATTCTTGTGGTGCCTCATTGTGTGATGTGCACAATGAAGAATATGGGTCCCGATGCCTTGTATGTGACTGTACAAACAACAGATTTGGAGACACCTCTGCATGTGAAGGACATCAGGCAGAGTGGCGAAAATTTACAAAATATCAAACTCGTCAAACTCGTTCAGGTATTCGGAGAATGTTACAAAGGCCTGGGGAAGCTCAACCTTGGAATCCACAAAGAAGAGGACCAAACCCACAGCGCCATGATGATGCTAATGAGGAACCACCTTTACCTCCTAACTATTTAGTTCAGCACGATTCTACTGTGTGGAAACCATTTGTGCCCCATGTGGTGTTGTAATTGCATGGACAAAGTTTGATAGGTCTGAGTCAACAACAAATATTTTGTGCTTTTTAGAAGCTGTTTATCCAATGCCAGAATCTTGCCCTGACTATATCTGTATTGACAAAGCATGTCAAGTTTTTCGAACTGCTGTTAGCAATGGAAGTTGGGATGCAATATGGAAACACACAACAAGATTTATTGTTGATACTTTCCACTATATTACCCATCGTGTAACTGATTTTCTTTGCCAAACATATTGCAATCCTTCTCCTGGTGATGGTTCAGCTCCAAACCTTGTCATCATTGAATTTGATGACAATGGACGTCCACATGCTAAGCGAGCATTCAATACCCAAGTATGTGAACAATTGAATGCATGGCTTGGTGGATTTGAGCCAATTCTCAAATGCATGAAACCTGGAAATTTCAACTGGTTTTTACATGCAATGTTGTTTTATCACACAAAGCATGTCCTCACTCAACAGAAACGCAAAGCAAAGTCTCAGGAGATTAATGGTGATGATGAAGACTTGGGTTTGGATGAACAACATGCAGAATCTAATGTCTCTGAATCTGATTGAAATAAATAAATCCATGAAAATGAAAATTGGAAAAGTGATGTATTAGTAAGTAACTAGTCATGTCTTATGCCTTGGTTTAGTAAAAGATTTAGTGCTACACTTCTATTTGTCTGACCTAAATAAGGAGATTCAGGGTCCAAACTTAATTAACCAAAAGTCCTAGTATTCAATTTCTGTTGATTCCTGTTGGATTCCTGTCCATTCCTACCGGAATTCCTGGATTCTGGTAGGAATCAGTGGAGGAATGGAAAGTATTGTAATCGGACCCTGTTCCTAGCGATAGAACCTACAACATACCTCGAGAAGCATCTGAATCTACGATGGACACTAAATGTGTGGCTTTGAACACATTGAGTCATCACCAGGGTGCTTTAGAAGGGACTGGTAAGCACTGTCACCAACACGATTCATGCACAGAACCCTCTAACACATGCCAGCCCAGTCCCATCGTAATACAGACCCTTCAACTTTGCTCAGATTCGACAGATTCCTCGCCTCATGATCTTGTTATCCCCTTAGCGGAGAGTATGTCAAGTCAACTTGTGAATTCCAAGTCTCAATGTACCTCTTGGGATTCATGGAAAACATCAACATTCAACATTGATGAACAAGTGCACGTTGCAGACACCTATTCAAGTTCCCATGTGCCAGATTATCGAGAAGTATTCACTCCTTGACACATCACCAAACCACATCCATCCAACCCTCCATGACTTTGAGTTGTCACTATGACACTTTTGAGATCACCAATGATTCGTCTATCAAGTACAAACACGCCATTGCTACTGTCCAAAGGTGTTTTGAACTACGACAGGCCTTCTGAAAGTTTGCAGAAGGTTTCATGCAGTGGAAACTCAGTGTGTAAGACTGATCCCTTTCCTACACATGAAGAACCTCATCTGCCATGTACCCCACAGGATTCGTGCAAGACATTGACACTGAACATCGATGAACAGATGCCCATTATAGACGACCATTCCCACATGCCAAGTATATGCAAAGTTTTCACTTCTCGCCACGTCCTCCTTCACACTCTCCATCTCCTTGCGTTTTCGCTTGTGCAGAATGTTCGGATATGTTGTCTAACCTACCTGTGATCCTTTCCAAGTCACAAACCAGTCAAAAGGTCTTGGGAACTCTCAATGTGTTTCCAGAAATTTTGGAGGAAGTTCCACCTACCAGAAGCTTGGTACGCAATGTTGAAACTCATTTTTCATGTCTTTCCCCAGTCACTCACCAAACACAATGAATTCTGCACTTAGCAAGTAATAGGAATGCTTGTCCCAAGGCTTCTCACACTATATCTGATAACATTATGCTGGAAATAGTGTCCTTGCTGCCTTCTCTTGGCTTCCATTACAAGCTCTCGCTCTCAGCAGGTCCAGTGCTATGGCTGAAATTGATTACCACGGAACCCACAGAGTTTGGCAACAGTGATGGTGACTCTTCGGAATTCATGGCAGCACAAGTTTTCAGCACAGCACTCAAAGTGGCACTTCTCAGACCACTGATGCGTCCAGTACTTTACACTCCCACTGCTTGTCCGACAGACTCCGACGGACTTTCATCGGACCCTGCCATTTCCGATGGACTCAGTGGACTGTCCGTTGGAAGTCCGTTGGAAATGGTTGGATTCCGCTGCTAGTCCAGGCAAAGTCCAGTGAAAGTCTGCTCAAGCCACTTAGAAGCAAGAAGTGGTTGGACTGGCCGGATTTTGTGTCTGTTGGACATCCGCCAGACTTCCGCTGGATTTCCAATGGACAGAGGCAGAAACCAGTAATACTTGCTAAGTCATCAGTTTGCTGGACTTCCGCTGGACTTCTGACGGACTTCCGATGGACTTCTAAGCAAAAAAGGCACAACTTCCAACAGATTTTCAGTGTCCAGTCTGCAATTCTTATAAGTAAATCTAAACAAGTCAGGCCCTGGTCAGACCTTATGCTAAATTCCTTAAGACATGGAGGTTTAAAAAACAAAGTATATTTTATAACTACATAAATTCATTTTACTACATTCTATGTTACAGAGAAGGGGGAGGGAGTGGGGGGGGGTGGTGATCAGAAAGGGAGGGGGGAGGGACAAAAAGTGAGGGGGAAGGGACAAAAAGTGAGGGGGAAGGGACAAAAAGTGAGGGGGGAGGAACAGAAAGGGAGGGGGGAGGAACAGAAAGGGAGGGGGGAGGGAATGGTAAGCAGCAAGGGAGGAGGAGGGAGTGGGGAGTGGTGAGCAGCAAGGGAGGAGGGAGTAAGGGAGGAGGGAGTGGGGAGGGAATGGTGAGCAGCAAGGGAGGAGGAGGGAGTAAGGGAGGAGGAGGGAGTGGGGAGCAGCAAGAGAGGAGGAGGGAGTAAGGGAGGAGGAGGGAGTGGGGAGCAGCAAGAGAGGAGGAGGGAGTGGGGAGCAGCAAGAGAGGAGGAGGGAGTGGGGAGCAGCAAGGGAGGAGGAGGGAGTGGGGAGCACCAAGGGAGAGGAGGGAGTGGTGAGTAATGGAGGGGGGAGGGGATGGTGGGCATTGACTGATAGAGGGGGAGGGAATGGTGGTGCTGGGCCCTCATCCCCGTTCGCACGTGGTCATTGGCGCGCATCGTTGACGCGTTATTGCGTTGCGTCGTGTCGCCGTCCTCGCGTCGCGTGTTTTGTCGTCGTCCTCGCATGTCGTGTCATCGTCGTCGTGTCGTCGTCGTCGTCATGTCGTCGTCCGTGTCGTGTCGTCGTCTGTCGTGTCGCCATTTCACGTCGTTGTTGCCTTTCATTCTCCTTGGGCGTTGTCGTCGCCTCATTGTTGTCTCGTCGGCAGGCGTTGTTGACACGTCATCGTGTCGTTGTGTTGTCCGCGTCGCGCGTCGTTGACACGTCGTCGTGTCGTTGTGTTGTTCGTGTCGCATGTCGTTGACACGTCGTCGTGTCATCACGCCGTCCGCGTTGCGTGTCGTTGACACGTCATCGTGTCGTGTCGTCGTGGGTCGGTGGGCTGTCGTGGCCGTTTGTGGGTGCTGGTGGGCGTGGTGGGCTGTCAGTGCGTGTCGTCGTCTGTTGGTGGTCAGATGAGCTAGGTTGGGGTGGGATGGTTAGGGTGGGTCTGGGCACTCACTTTGCGCAGACAACGTCGCCGTGCGTCGTCGCCGTCAGACGACGCTGGATTGTCGTCGCCGCTGGGGATGGATGATGGTTGAGGAAGAGAGATGTGGATCATTGATGATGGGAAAATCACGTGTTGGCGTTTGCCGATGACCATTCTAGGAAGGCGGTCAAATAGTAGGTATGTATAATGTAAAACACCTATCTATATCAAAGCTGCCTTAGTCCAGCTGGTTCAGCGTTGTGTTGAATATTCTTCAGTGCCTGAGGTCCAGTGTTCAATTCCATGATGTTGCATTTTTTTATATTATATAATTATAATAAGAACAGTCTGTTGGAATTCCGTTGGACTTCTGTTGGACTTCTGTTAGATTTGTCCACTGGAATTCCGTTGGTGCTTGCCTGTCATTTCCAGTGGACTGGCTGCTAGTTTGCTGTTAGTCCGTCGGAAGTCCGTTGGAAAAGTCCAACGGACTTAGAGGTCCGACCAGAAATGCTCAGAAAAGCTTCGGACATTCACCAGAAAATTGCTGTAGTTGCAAAGCAGAAAAAATGTCTGTTCTGAATACCCTCAGTCTGACGGAGTCCGGCCGGAGTCCGCTCGGAAAAGCAGTGGCAGCGTAAAGACCTCGATGCGTCTTTCAACATGGATCTGGGGATCTAGCACATCAGATTTGGTATACTGTATAGACCAGAATCCGAATCAAGAGTGCATCGATCCCAGGGGGGAAGTCTTTGAGGTAAAACCTTGTGCTGACATTAGTCAATCCACAGCCAATGTGACCTCTTCATCTTCGCAATACTTCAATGCAAGTAACGCCTACATCATCAAACTATGCAAGCGAGCATTACACATTGTGGGGCTGGCCTTGTTCCCACCTTCCTCACAAGCTTGCCTGCCCACAACAAGAACACTCAATTCCTATGCACAACCAGATCGACAGTACTCAGACTTGAAAGGAGATGTGGGTACTATCAAAGCACTACAGTTTCTGGTGAGCCTTGGATTCTTTCTGGCATGTGTATCACCCCACTTGACACCAGATCCTCCAAATTGGATGGAACAACAGCCACACGAGATGCTAGAGGGATGGTCAAAGTTCTTATATGGGCCTTGGGAGGTTTAGGTTTGTGCAACTCTCAAGTTTCATACGATGTAATGTCCAATGTACTGCTGGTCATCCAGATGCCCAAACTTGTGGTTTCGTTGCCTCGATCTGCCCTCACCTCACTGTTTTCATGCATGAGGGACTTTAATCAACTTCAAGTTCATAGGCTTAGTGTATCACAAGTGACGTCCATTGACTCCACTCTTCATATTGCCATTCTTACATCAACAAATGTTGGTATCATATGTTGTAGAGAACATCCAGCAATGTCTATGGCATCTCATGAGCAAAATGGAGGTCTTATCAGTGCCCCCCTAATTCCTGCAGGAATCCGGTCATTCCTGCAGATTCCAGTGGATTCCGGAAGAATGAAATTTGGCAGGGAGGCCTGCTATTTTTGTCATTCCAGTGCCTTACCATTCCAGCGGAATTTGGGCATTCCGGAATTGAGACCAGAATGTTCCGCAGGACTGACAGGAACGGAATGGAACGGAATCTGGTACTTTGTTTGTTTATTTTACTTTTGTTACCAAACAATGGCAACGTTACCAAACAAATGCAATACCCTTTCCTTTCCACCCACCACCAACCACATTGACAACAGCAACAATGACAACAACGCCACACGACCCAACAACGGCCATGACCACCCCAGCAACGAACAGCGACGACCACGGCCAGCGACGTGGCAACGAAACGGACAACGACAACGACGTGGCGCCAGCACCATCCACAAGCACCGACCACCATCCACGAGCACCTCCATCAACCAACGGCGACCAGCGCCCACCACCATCCACGAGCGCCCACCATGCGAATGCCACAATGCCACGTCACCAACCAAACGAGGCCCCACAGCACCAACGATGGCTCCAACCACGACCACCACACCAGCCAGCCACGAAAAACACACCACGCACCCACCAGCACCATCAAACAATGCCGACCAGCGCCCACTGCCACCCAGGAGTGCCCACTACCACCACGATCAACAAATGGCAAGCAGCACCCCACCAAAGACCACGACAACGACAACGACAACATCCATGTCCAAATGATGACACACGACAACGACAACGACAACGTGATGACAAAACGACGACGACAACGCGATGACGACAAAACGATGACACAGGACGACGGCAATGATGGACGACGAGGCCCAGCACCACCCCCTCCCCCTTTATCAGTCCCCACCACTCTCTCCCCCCTCCCCAGGGCCTGCCCCACACCATTGTCTGTCCCTCCTCCCTCCCTTCCTCCCCCTTTCTTATGCTGATCACAGCCCCACACTACTCCCTGTCCCTCCCTTCCTTCCTTCCTTCCTCCCTTCCTTCCTCCCTTCCTTCCTCCCCCTTCCTCCCCCCTTCCTCCCTTCCTTATCCTGATGACAGCCCCACACCACTCCCTGTCCCTCCCTTCCTTCCTTCCTCTCCCCCTCCCCCCCTTTCTTCCTGCCCCTTCATTTAGCTTAGAAAATAGTAAATTAGATGTATATTTGAATTTTAATATATAAATTTTATAAGAAAGTGTTGATATCCTTTAAGTCAGTGTGAAGAAGTGTATATTAGTGTGAATGTATCTAGCACAAAGAGAAGGTGTTGTATCTGTTGTATTCTGGCCCCATTCCTGTGGATTCCTGAGGATTCCTGAGAATTCCTGAGGACTCCTGTGGATTCCTGTCCCATTCCTGTGGATTCCTGCTGGAATGGGTGGGGCACTGTAAAGTACTGGCAAAATGGCCTGCTGGCATTTGACCACTTCAACCATCCATGTAGTGCTGCAGCTGGATTGTTGAAGCCTGGGGGGGAAATGACTGTATGAGGATCGGTTAGCCAGGTGACTTCAATGTCCACTTCAAGTCCCATCCTTGTTATCCTATCCACCCTTTCCTTGCTTACTCCATTGCCAATGCAGTTAAAGTTTAACAATAAGTCTCATGATACTGGTCAGTTGTTCCAAGCTGACGGTCACAGTGTTATTCAGTGCCACAAACCTTTTGAGCAGTCAAATCCATGGCAGTCAACTAGGTTGATACTGACTCAGACCAGTCGCACCGTGACCCAAGATCACTGATCTACTGGCAGACCATTGTCAAGGCTCCAGAGGATGATCTTTCATTTCTCTCACACAATCCTGTCCAATTTGCCCATTACCCAACTCTTTCGCAAACACGATCTTTGCGGCCACATCCTACTACTACATTGGTAAATATTGATCACTTTCTCAAGGTCTTTACCCTCCCCCATGTAATCCATATGGACTCCAGTGGACTCCAGTAGCCCTCTTACCAGGCCAGATTGGTTGGCAGAATGCCCAGTCCACTGGAGTCCAGTCCAGTGGACTCCCACTGGACTGCCAGCCACTTTCCTGAGTCCAGTCCCAGTCCAGTGGATTCCAGTCATTCATCAGCAAGATAACAATTTACTTGTCTACTTTTTGCTGCTTTTCCACTTGTCAACTGTTAGTGGCAAGCAGAAAAGTGCAAAAGCTTACAAGTTATTCTACTGTAAATTGTACCATGCTGGGGAGCAGTGAAACTATCTAAATACAATCTCTTTAAACTCAAACACCTTCATCCTTCCCTTAGAAGATTCCATTACAGTCTATATGCCAAATATAACAATGGGCATTGAGCTCTGACGACCTGCAACAACCTCCTGCAAATCAGTCATCAACTGAGCCTATGGTTCGCTACATGGCACATACCTTCTGCTATGATTATAACACCCAACATGGTCAGCCCGGAAGTAGGCCCTGCAGCAGAATTTGCTTTGATGTCGGCACTCATGGTGTGAAAGTGAGAGAGTGGCGCAGGTGATGTGTGACAAAGTAACTTTGTTGTTATTGATTTCCAGACTCCGACAATGATGGCATATACTCAGCAATTGCATGCACGCTGAACGTCCACGTCACCTCCATATCGACCTGCACATTCAGGCCACAAGCTCCATACATACCCACCACCTTCCATTGGCATGGCCCACCCTCAATCGATTTGAGACGTTGTAGTCTTGTTGTGATGCAGACATGGTCACTGTATTGAAGTCAGCAGGTAGAGCATCGTGCGAGGTATGCACTCTACTACCCTTGTTTATCAATTAGTTATTCTGACTCCCCTCCTTTGCTTTATGTGCTTTCCTTGTCCCTCTATACATTTTGGGTTGGATTCTCCATCTGGGCTAGAGGTAATGTTTCCCAGCATCTCCCATCTGTTTACTCTCCTAAGCTCTTTCGTTTTCTACCAGGTCTTTTGCTACCCAATGTCAAAAATCATGTAGTGTAGTGAGACTCATATACACTTGTTGTAGCACCAAGTATCGATTACATCTGCTTTCCAACTTGACTTCCACAACTTTTTCTTAGCTTTTTTTCACGTTTTTTGACTTTTTTGTTGATGACAAGAAATCAGCTTTTTCATATTGAGACTCAGCTTTTTGGCTTGGCACTTTTCAGCCTTTTTTGACTTGTAGTGGCTTGCACAAGCTAAAAAAAGCAAATTGCTAAACTGCTGATGTTCCAGTATATTATTATTCTTATATATGAATACTACTAAAAAAGTGAAAATAGACTATACAATAAACTTACAATTTTAATGATCAATGAATGGAAAGGTTATAATTTACATATAGTGTGGGTCAGTGATTGTGAAACCGTAGGGCTGATCGGGACTTCTCGACGAAGGCGTGAGTGCGAGATGGTGGCGGAGAATATCTGGGGCACGCGGGAGAGAGATAGTAAAGTGGTGCCGCAAGGCGACACCACGTGGAGGATATCCTGTGACCCAGGAACTGGGGCGTGGTCACCCGGCGCAGGACTCTTGTATCCCGGAGGGGAGGCATAAGGCTGCCTAGCCGTATAGAAATGGGGTGACTCTGTCCACATGTAATGTATAATGTGGTTGCAAAGTGAGTATATTTGTTATGAATGCAACACTATACAGAATAGGGCAAACATGAGTAAACACGATGGTTCTAGATCACGTATGTATTAGCGGTGTACACTATCACGCCCTTACAAAGCCCCCCCGTGAGATTGAAGCATTGTCCCAAGAACAGTTGAGCGGCTCTCCTCCTCTGGTTGTCGAGTTCGGCATCACATCGTTCATAGCTTCTGGATTTACAGTTCTTTTCTTTCGAGTCTTGCGTAGCTTTCTCCCTAGAAGTAGTTCGTTTGTAACGATTTCGTTTCTGACCTGGGCTTTTGGGTCATTAAACCCAGGAGATCCGACTCCTTCAGCCTGACAAGTTCTAGACCATTCACTGGGGTCAAAGCAGGCGGTTTGGTAAGCTTAGAAACTAAGGTCATAGATTGAGTCGTGTCACGTTGCTGCCATTCGTAATAAGAGTGGCGGCTGAGAACAGGCAGGAGGGAGATGAAATTCAAGTGGAGTTCCAGCTTTTTATGTAGGGTACACAACACCTGAAGAGCAGTGACTACCATCATCAACTCTGTCATTAAGGTGCTGAGAAGGTGATAGTTCGGTGCAGCTATGTCCACGCCGTCTGGCAGCGAGGTCTTACATGGCACTCTAGTAGTGGCAGGAGTATGAGGAACTGATGGTAGAGGTGAGACTAGCTTCGTTTCTCTATCAGACACAGGGAGCCTGAAGTAGGAAGTGAATAAATTTTGATTGCTAGGAGAGGGAGGTTGTCCAAGCGATGACGGATACATGCGGCGATGGAGAGGAGGAGGAGATCTTAGATAATGAAATGGTACTTGGTTTCCGCAGTAGAGAGGAAGGGCATGTGGATAGAGGTCTGATCAAGGTGAGACTTCAGCTTGCAATTTATTTCGGCGATTCAAAACAGGAAGCGGCTCGTCGCTGTATAGCACCGGATTGATTATCGTAACTTTCGGGCTTGCAGTCTCACATGCAGCAACAGGTTCAGGTTCTGAATTCGGAGCAGCGGGAACGTGGCGGTTCAGGGTTCACTTTAAATTTGTTCGGTTCGAGGATTACTTTATTCCTTGTTTCAATACATGAGAACTCCTTGTGCACAGCCTTTGACCCTCTAGCCTGGGACAGCTCATCGATGGGTTTAACCTTAACATTGCTAGAGAAGCCTACATCTCCCTTCTTAACAGCCTTCTTGTGTGAGACATTGGAATCTAGTTCGACTTCCGTCTCATCGGTCCTTACCTTTGCTGCGTGCACAGCGCGCGAAGGGTCATTCCAGGGGTGTAGCGCAAGCCTCTCATAGAGCTCGACTTGCGGCCAGGAAACAGGCGATCCTTTATTTATTCGTCCAGCTACTAAGTGTATAATCCATAGAACCGAATGAAAGGCCCTTTTGCCGAAGTCGTTAATCCAGTTTCAAATGTATTCTTTGTTTAGAAAACGGGATTGGCCCTTGATTCTCACGTAGTTGCTATCATGAAAGAGATAGGCGAGACCCAGAGTCGATGACGTTTCCCACCGTCTAGGGGCATAGGAGATCCATAACCTCGCAAGCACAGAGTGGTCTGAGGAGGTGGTCACCGAGGTCGTTATTAACCCTTTTATAGTCGTTATTTTGTTAGAGTGATCTCCGATTTCCAAAGCATTGACACTTCCTGCTTCAGGAAATCGCTGTGCGGAACATCTAACTGATATAAAAATAGTCGTTGCGCTTGGCTCTGAAGGGAACACTCTTAAATTCTGAGCTTCATCCGCTGCGGTATTACGCGCGTGATTTGGCTCTAAGACGGAAGCTAGTGGACCTCTCGGGAGTCCAGATCCTTCCCTTTCAAATGAAAGTTGGAGCATCAAGAATTGACGTTCTAAGTTTTCAAAGGAGGTCGTCTCATCTAAAGATATCGTTCAGTTGCATCTGGCAAGATTTCTGAAGTAGATCTGAAAGTTGGTAGATGAGTGAAAGAATTGCTTCATCCAAAACCATCCTCGAGCGAGTCTTTGGATCCGTGTCCCTCCACTAGTCCTCTTGGGCCTTCTTGGGCAAGGTCGCGTACAGTGAGTAGTGTAATCCTCATGGTTTCGGTCATAACACTCCTTTCTGGTTCGTAATCTCCCTGACAGACGTTTTATGGATGCTGTCAGACTGTGTGACTGGTTGGGGTAAGGAGTTAATACTTCTGTTTGGCTTGAATGGAGAGTCGAAACTTGCTGAGGGGAAGGGTTATGATTCCACAAGACTCGACGATAAGGCGTAAGTGTTCTATTCGCGCTTATAGAAGCAGCGGGGTAGACGAGTAATCTTGCCAGGGTGGAATCCTCTAAAGGAAGAGGACTCGGGAGTATGGAGTCCATCAATGACATGAATTTGTCGTTCGTATAGGGAGCGCTATTGGTGTTCTTGTTGTCCCAGAAGACCGCTTGAGACTCAGGTAAACCCCCACGTCCTATGGTTATCATCTCCAGCTCGTTTTCTTCCTTGATTCGACGCGACGAAGAGGCTTGAGCCTTATCATCCTTAACTCTACTCTGTGAAGCCGTATCTGAAGCAGCGAGCTGATCTGCGCTAACGGTGGAAGGTCTTTGGGGCGTCTTTTTCTCACTCCTACTGGGAGCAGATATTCTTCTCTTGCTCGAGGGGGCGACGGGCAAGGTTATTTCCCTTATGCTTGATTTGCCGGTAGTGCTTTCACCAGCCATGGGTATTCGATTTTCGTTCTGAGGGACAGTAGGTTTGGAGGATGTTTCTTCAAAGGTTATGATATCCAAGGAATAGGGATCTAGGAGTACCGGCTTTGATACAGTTATGAGGGAGTGATTGGTGAGGATAACATTCTCCATGTCCCAGAAGATCTCATGGAACTCCGTCAAGTCCTCATGCTCTACCATCGCCATTTCCAACTCACTTTCTCCTTTGAATTGAATTGACGATGACACTAGTGCTCTGTCACCTTCGATTCCACATCGAATAGTGGCGCCTGCAGCAGCGAGCCGTTCTGTGCAGACAGCGGAGAATTCCTCAGACATATTGCTGGGAGCAATCGGTTTGGGGAGGATTGAGCTCTTCTGATTAGCGATCGCCTCAATCGAGTCCTTGCCTGGCATAGGTGTTCGATCCGTGCTTCGGGAAGTGATACGATTCAGGGATGGGCCTGATGAACCAAAGTTGAACAGCAAGCACGGTTCTGGAGGTAAGGGGTTGGATAGAGGGGAGGGATTGCTGCTCATGAGGAAAGCAGTTTTGGGATCATATTCTTCTTCCGTTGCCGCTCCCTCTCCCTTTTTCTTCCTAGTTATCGACAGATTTATGAGATCGCAACTAATGGAGTAGTCGGCGTTGCAGGAGTTGTCTCTAAGGCTGTTCGCGCTCTCGAGAGCAGCGAGTGTTTTGGTTGTACCCTTATCCAGTGCAGGCATCAAGTTCGCCTTTTCAGGGACAGCGCAGTCCAAAGGGGCTGTCGAACTCATTCGGCATGGTATGGGAATCTCGATTCGGCTCATGCTAGAAGCTAGCAGTTGTAAAGAAGTAAACTGGTGATCCAGGACAGATTTGGCTAGGGTTTGTAGAACTTGATCGATGATCGCAGTTACTTGTGAAGGTTTCAACAGTAGGCTGAGTTCGACTCGGTAAAAGACACTCAGATTGATACATCTCGCTAGATCCTTCATGCTGACATCGTGACCAGCAAAATTTCGTTTAGCTGTGTCTATGTGTTCCCGTAGATGGGCCTTCAGAGTCTTATGTACTTGCTCAATTAAATTCCATGATCGATTATGTCTGTCTGTAATTCGGGGCGAGAACGTTTCGTTTATTGGCCTTAATGGGAACGGAACATTATCACTTATAGCGAAGTCGAAGAGTCCGAAGATAATCTCTGTTGACGTGGGAGTAGGCTCCGCTTGGAAGGGTAAATCCTTGGTCTCCTCCTTGTCCCAAAAGATGGTGCTAAACTTGAATGAACCGTCATGCTCTCTTCCCCTGTTATCCAGCTCATTCCTTGCTTCAGTTAGATTTAATGAGGAAGTCTGGGTTTCGCTATCCTTGAATTTCAATTCACTGAACTTTCGCTGATTGTTCTTGTCCCCCATAGTCATTGGAATTAAGTCTACTAGCAGTGTCCATGAACCTAGTCCGGAGGCAGCGAGCCATGTCGCGCCCACTGTCGAAGACTTTCGGTTAGTCTTATGTTGGACAGTCGGTTTGGGATTACAATTGGTTGCGCTAACAAAAGCAGCAGGTAGTTTAATAGCACCCTCGCTGGGACCAGTCAAACAATTTGTATTCGAAGTAGTAATGGGGTTTAGGTGCATTCCTTCTAATTTCATATCACCCAGGGTGAGAGGACTCATCAGCACGAATCTGTATAGGGGCACATGGCCCGTATTTGAGATGGAGACGACTTTGAGATCCAGGGGGACTGCATGAGGTTCGAACATACTCTCATAACCTTCTGACATTGTTTCCAGCTCGTCTTCTTCCTCAATTCGACTTGACGAAGACGCTTGAGTTTCATCAGCCGTAGTCTTAGATTGAGCCATTGGGCGGTCGTCAACGAGCAAAGTCGCACGGGGAGACAAAGGCTTCTGAGACATCTTGCTGAAGATGGTCGTCTCGGAGTCGTTCGCACTTCCCAGAGCAGCGGGAGTCTTAGTCGCACCTTTACCGGGTAAGGATATGTGTTTCGCGCTTTGGGTAGCAGCGGAATTTGAGATTGGACCCACTAGTTTGGACTTGACTAGCGAGTGTGATTCCAAATGTAAGGAGTTCGACAGAGGAGGAAGACTGTTGCTTATGAGGAAGACGGTATCAGGGACATATTTCTCTTCCCTTGTCACTCCTTCTCCCCTTCCTCCACTAGGTGTTGTCATTGTTATGAGATCATGACTTGCAGGGTAATAGGCGTCGCCGAAGTGGTTCCTACGGGAGATCATGCTCTTATGAGCAGCAAGCTTAGTCGTACTCTTACTGGGAATGAGTCCTGTTTCAGGCAATTTGGTCACACTCCTACCAGGCGCAAATACGTGATCCGCTCTTTGCCAAGCAACACGTTCAGGGTTAAGACTCGAATGACCTATAGCACGACGTCCTATAAAAGTAGGTTCAGGTATCGGCGAGGGGTCACCATTCAAGGGAAAGGTAGCCTTGAGGCTATGCTCCTCAGTCCTTGCCAGATTCACGGATTCATGATCAGCAGAGTTACGGACATTGCAAAGCTTGTGGCAGGGGTTGTCGTCATTTGCGGGGTAAGCTGTTGAACTCGTTGAATAGGGTAAAGGAGAGGTTTGCCAGCAGTTGCCCAGATTAAGCAACAATGGTTGACATCTAGGGAGTTGCCAGGACATGTGGATGGGGTCGCTATCCCCTATGGTAAGAGCTATCGAAATTATCGAGTGAGGTAGTGGAAAGGTCTGTTCACGACCGCCTGGCTTGAATGGTGGTGGTTGATGATTAGGGCGTTGATGGGGAGGAATTTCCTCCAGGGATGCTATCATTAGGATTGTCGGGACCAGGGAGTTCCTGTTCATAAGGCATTGAGGGAGGCTGTTCCTTGTACGACTGCAGCGAATGTAACTCGTATCGGCTGAAAGAGTTGGTTTCATCGTGATGTTTCCCATAATTGGTAGATTCGGGGAATACAGATCACTGAGGTCTAGTTGTCCTAATGTCATCAGAGTCATAGAGGTTGTAGAACTCTTTTTTGTCATCGGCATGGAGGGCACAGAGTCGATGTTCACCGCAGCTGAGTTGTTACCCTCGGAAGCGGTGATTATCTGCACTATTGAGGGCATGGGAATGACTTGAGCAGACTGATAGCTTGTCGCCTCGTCTTCACGTAGACTAATCGAAGACAAGGTACTGTCGATCATCTGAGGGACGCTATCTTCCTTGTAAGCTGCGAGATTTCGCGCTAATGAGGTTTCCAGGAAGATTTGATTGGATGAGCCGATGTTTGGCTCATCTTGGCACCATTGAGGATTTGTACAGATGAGAGGGCGACGTTGAAGTATGACTGATTGCTTCAATTGCAGGGAGAAACTCTGATCTTCCAAGTCCTGACAATGGCAATTCCTCGCGCAACCGTAACAGGCATAGCTTGTGTCGGAAGGGAGGGATCGTTCCAATGTTGTCAGGGTAATCGAAAGCATGGAGCCATTGTCCGACGTAGTGAGGTGATTACTTCCAAAAGCAGCGTGTGGTCGCACTATGGTAGGTACAGAGGGTACGAGAACGACGTCCACTTTCGTGGCCAGGATATTGTCCTTGGAAGCAGCGGTTATATGCGCTAACGTGGGTTGGAAAGGTGTAGAGATGGCGTCACTTGTGGCCAGGATGTTATCTTCGAAAGCGGCGGGTATACGCGCTAACACAAATGGGGAAGGAGTGGAAACGTTGTGTGGGACGTGGCCAACGGTCTTCTCGTTTTCACACAGAGTAATCGAGGGTGATGAGCTGTCAATCAGCTGAGGGACGCTGTCGCCCTCGGAGGCTGCGAGACGTCATGCTGACAAGGTTTCTGGGGGGAATTGTCTGGATAGGTCGATGGTCGACTCATTTTCGTGCAGTTGAAAGCTCGACTGCAAGTGGGAGTTCCAGCTTTCAAGGCCCTGACGGTGGCAGTTTTTCACGCAACTGCCGCAGGCATAGCTCGTGTCGGTTGGGAGAGGTTGAGTCTTTGAGGTTGCCGGGGTTATTGAAAGCCTAGAACCGTTGTTTGTTGTAGCCAAGTTGTTACCCTTGGAAGCAGCGGGTATTGGCGCTAACGTGGGCAAAGGAGATACAGAGCCATTGCCCTTGAAAGCAGTGGGTATTCGCGCTAACGAGGGTGTGGGAGCATCATGCGAGGCATGGTCAACGGTTTTCTCACCTGTTTTAGGGTTTAAGTTTACTTGGGATTCAGGAAATCTGGAAACTGTCGTGAGTTGACAGGATCTGTCAATCAGACTTGCCTTATGTAGTTTCTCCCAGTCATTGCACTCCAGGACTTCATCTTGATGAAGTCCGCAGTGCCCCCACCATTGTGAAACTGTAGGGCTGATCGGGACTTCTCGACGAAGGCGTGAGTGCGAGATGGCGGCAGAGAATATCCGGGGCACGCGGGAGAGAGATAGTAAAGTGGTGCCGCAAGGCGACACCACGTGGAGGATATCCTGTGACCCAGGAACTGGGGTGTGGTCACCCGGCGCAGGACTCTTGTATCCCAGAGGGGAGGCATAAGGCTGCCTAGCTGTATAGAAATGGGGTGACTCTGTCCACATGTAATGTATAATGTGGTTGCAAAGTGAGTATATTTGTTATGAATGCAACACTATACAGAATAGGGCAAACATGAGTAAACACGATGGTTCTAGATCACGTATGTATTAGCGGTGTACACTATCACGCCCTTACAGTGATAGCTGCGATAAGGATTTATGATTTTGTTCAGTCTGTGGGTTGAGGTCATGTGACTTACTTGAGGGTGTGCCATATCGTCACATCTCCTGTTTGCAGCATGGTCACACTTCTGTGACCATCCCATTCCCTTCCACCACCACCACCTCTATCACCGCCCACGCCAAGGCCGCCCACATCAATGCCGCCCACACCAATGCCACCCATGCCCACGCCAACAACGCCCATGCCCACACCTATGTGGAAGGACAGGCCAAGAATGAGGGATGGCACCCATGACATGGCAACGTCATGGGCCAAGGGTATGTCTGCCCCACCACCCCAATGCCCCGTTCTCACCACAACAGGCGCCAGCGGCACGCAACAATGAAAACAACACATGAGGAGGACAATGACACACAACAATGACAACACATGAAGACGACAACACATGAGGACAACGACAACACGTGAGGACGATGATACACAAGGATGATGACAACACACAAGGATGACAACATGCGAGGACGATGACACACAACAACAACAATGACTACATGCTGGGATGACAACACACTCCAATGACAACACGCGACGATGACAATGACACACAATGACAACAACGACATGTGATGACAATGACTACACACAGGGTCAACAACACACGAAGACGACGACACAAGGACATGCAAGGACAATGACGAGATGTGAGGATGACGAACGAGCACCGACGAAAACCCTGCCCCCACCACACCTGAAAAACGATACAGCCACGAAAAACAACAGGCACCCACCACCACCAACACCAGTGCTGAACGGTGACCAGGGCCCAGCAGCATCACCCTTCCCCTCCACTCCCTCCCCCCATCACTACCTCCTCTCTTCACCACTCCCACTCCCCTCCACTTCCTCCCCCCTTCACTCTCTCCCCCTTTCCCCCCTCCCGCTTTCCTTGCTCCTCTCTCCCCCCCTCCCTTTCCTTCCCCCTTCCTTGCTCCCTCCCCCCTCTATTCATTCCTCTCTTCCCCCTCCCTTTCCCTTTCCCCTCCCTTTCCCTTTCCCTTCCCCCTCTGTAACATAGAATCTATGTAAATTTAATTAATTTAATTAATAAATATACTTCAATTTTATTATTTGTTTTGAAGTTTAAGTTCAGGAATTCTGGATTAACTTAGGTCTGTGGCAGTCCAGTCCAGTCCAGTTTTGTGATTTGCAGTCCAGTCCAGTCCAGTTTTGTGCTTGCAGTCCAGTGGAGTCCAGTTTTGTGGATATTGCCAGTATGTAGTGAAGTCCAGTGGAATCCAGTGGAATCCAGTGGAGTCCATGTGGATTATGTGGGGGATGGTAAAGTACTGACTTTCTCCATCACTATCACTGCCACAAATCACCCATTCCTGACTCTTTCCAATACCAAATCTCTACAGCTTCCTTGGATTGGCCCTACTCAATCCGATCAACATCTGATGCTCATCTCAAAGCCTATGGAACCATCTGAAAGAAATCAAACATAGACTCCTTAATCACTGGACTCTACAAACTCAATTCATTCTATCATGCAATGTTGTATTCTAACTCAGTCACACACTTATGGACACAAGCCAGGCTAGATTTTGGCATTCAGAAGAATTACAACTTGCATATTCCAAGCAGCTGCAAAAATATCAAGCATATTGCTTTCAAATGGCATGAAACCATCAGCAAATTTCACATTTTACAGATGGGAATCTGAACCCTGGCAACAGACATCAGCCCTTTTTAATTTGCATTGCAAAGATGGTAGTGATGAAAATTTGGCCAAAACCCCACAGCATGTTGTTGGACATGTCATGCAACAGGAAGAATGCATCAGAAGCAGAAGACAGGGGGGGATATGTTATGGTACTGTTCATAATATGACATTTGCATGTGCATATAGTTGGTGTCCTCTACTTCTGACACATAAGTTAGTATTGACTTGAATGAGAGGAATGTTTGGCAAGCAAGGTGCAACCAAACAACTTGGATTCCTGACTCAACCTTGCACATGGAATGTGCAAGTCATACTGACTCATTGGAACATTGTAGAATAGTGTAGAATATCCCATGTATATAAATACTGCCTCTTTGAATGCAAGAGAGACATCTCTTAACTTTTACCCCACTTTACTCTCATATCTGAGAACTGCTGTAAGCACAAGCAGTACTTGTAGGACCAGGTAAGGCTTTGCGCTACCCAGTCTGAAGCTGTCCTAAGATTGTTATGCTTTGCGCTAACATCACATATGATTAAAGACTTGCTCTAATCATTTGGCAGTCTGGTACTCAAGTTCTTACTCAGTTTCAAGGTCTCCCTTTACTTCAAAGATACTTACAGAACCCCACAGTCCTGCTCGTGTCTTCTTTGGTAACCCAGGTAGTTATTCATTTGTATTCAATTTCTACTGACTACTTGTATACTCATAGGAGTACACCAAAGATTACGAGCTGTATAGTAACAACAGGTTGTCGTCCTCACAGAAATGAATGAAAAAAGCAAGGCAGCAGGTGGGATTCCCACCACCTCGTCATTGTCATCATCTGGTTGCCATGTTGCCATGTTGTGTTGGGTGATGTGGCAATGGGCTGTGAGTTGGGTGGTGGTGGTGGTGTGATTGTGGCAGGTAGTGGTGGGGGTCATTGAATGGGTCGTTAGGTGACTGTGGATGACTAGTGTTTGCAGGTCCAGTCTACAGGACTGAGAATATACATAGGACTGAACTGGATGGAACCACAGTCCGGTCTTTTCCAGTTGCAGTTGCCCACATTTGTGGTCAGTCCAGTTGCCAGTTGCCATGTTTTTGTAAATATTTAAAAAACAAAAAAGACCAGTTTAGACTGGTTGCAACTGGTCTTTCATCCCATCACGTGTTGGACCTTACTTGCACACATTCTTACTTAATTTTTGGTCCCTCAATCATCAAAAACGGTCCAGAATTGGTTGAAATATGGCCAAAAACATTTTTATACACAATTTGAATCTTTATCATTTCCGTTTTTACCATATCTCAGTCAAACCTTCATGGAATTGCTTAAACTTTTAATCAGTCTACAGAGAATTAAAATATCTATCTATGTATGCTATGTACATGAGGTAATATTTAGTTTCTGTGGTACAATAGAATATTCAACAAAAGACCAGTTGCAACCGATCTGGACTGGTTTCTTTTGTGTTGTGGGCCAATTAGGACTGGTCTAAAAGGGTCCGGTTGTGGTCCCTTAATATCTGGACCAGTTGTGGTTGTGGTTGCCAGTTGCTTCATTTTGAGGTAAAAACTGGACTAGACTGGTCTTTCAAACACTATGGATGATGAACAATGTTACATATTGCTTGTCATCCTGTTGCCACGTCGCTGTGGGCAATGTGGCACCTGAATGTCTTGTCAGCACTGAAATTGGGGGGAAGGACTCACAACATCATAAATAGGAGGAACAACAACATGGGCCATTGTCGTTTATCATTGTCTTGTTGCCTCATTGTCTTGTTGCTATGTCACCTCTTTGCCTTGTTGTCCCTTTGCCTCATCGCCACATTGCCTTGTCATCTCGTTGCCATGTCACCAATAGATGTGGCACCTGCCATGTTCATGATCTGTGTCCATGCCCATTTTTGGGTGGTCATTGGCTGGTGTTTGGAAGTCCAGTCTCGTGACTGGAAAAAGACCATAACCAGACCAGACCAAGACTGCAAAAGACTGGACCTGTGGTTCGGTCTTTTTATTTTTGAGATGTAAAGACTGCAAAAAAACTGGTTAACATGAACTGGTCATTTGTAGCCCCTTAAATACCATTTAAAACGCACCCAAGAATGTACAATTTGGTCAAACGACAAGAGAGATATGAATTAAAATGTAAATTAATTTTGGAAATAATAGATGTACCAGACTTATTTTATAGAAGCACCAATTCCTAACGGAATTCAACGTCCTTGGGCTCGTTTTGAAGCTAATAGAGATGTCAATAAATTTACCAATTCATATTTTTAAAATAAGGCCTAAAGACCGGTCATAAACCAGTTAAAACCGATGCAGACTGAAACTGGTCTATAGACTGCAAAAAACCATGGTCAGTGGTCTTTTTGTAGTCTGGTCTGGTCTTTTGACTTCTGGGGAAAAGGCAGACCAGTTACAGTTATGGTTAATGCCCCTGGGCATCAAAAAACCGGACCAAACCAGACTTTTAAACACTATCATCAGCCTTTGTTGTTGGGTGGTGTGGTGTCATTGTGGTTCATGGTGTCATCATGACTGTTGTTCTAGCCCATGGTGGGTGGTCATGGATGGAGGTGGGGAAGAGGATGATGATGCCTGCTACATAGTTAGTGGGTCTTATCCTATGAGCCACCAAAGCTCTTGCATGGGTAAGTTTAGCCATGTTTGGCCCCCCTCTGACTCAGTTTGGGTTTGAGCCCTTCCTTCCTCATGTTCCTCCACCGTCTACCACTGCAAGGAGCTGGCCAAAGGCCGAGTGATGAGCAGTGTTATTTAATTTGTAAATCACATGGCCTCAATGAATTTTATATTGAGCGAACACTTTGTTTCACTATATCCTATCCAGATTCCAGAAGGCTTTGCAGCAACACACCACTTATGTGTATTGCTATCCACTTGATACCAACTCAATCACCATGTTAGCAAATAGGGGGTACAAGATCATAAGTGATGTCCTCAATCATCCCAAAATCTGCTGCCCAGCCACTCAACGTCAACTCGAAACTTTGAAAGGAATTGGACACATCCAGTGGAGCATGACAAAGACACCTCATGTCTTGCAACCGCACAGTGCTGAAGGGCCATCTTGTCAGGAGAGTGTCAATCTGTGAAGACCATTCTGACACCAAAGGCGACAATAATTGATACACATTCAAGGCTCTCAACAGTGGCACCAAACCAAACACTGTGATTTATCAATATTGTACTATGCCTTCAAATTTGTAAACAATTGACATTGGTTTCTACCATTGTTGGAATTGGTCGCTATGTTTACATAATCACTGTAGCAGGCTTTGCACCCAAAGGTGCGCTGTGGTGGTTATGGAAAGGACAGGTTGTGTTTGTTTGGTAACATTGCCTTTGTTTGGTAACAGGAGTAAAGTAAATAAACAAACAACCAGATTCCATTGGATTCTGTTCCTGCCGATTCTGCAGAACATTCCAGTCTCAACTCCAGAATGCCCAAATTCTGCCAGAATAACAAAACACCAGAATGATAAAAATAGCAGGCCTTCCTGCCAAATTTTATTCCACTGGAATGACCAGATTCTGGCAGGAATTAGGGGGGCACTGATAAGACCTCTGTAGAGAAATGAAATCACATTTTTCCCAATCACCCACTTTCCCAGTTCTTAAAATGCCAACCAAACCCTGCTCTTACATAGATTGATTGTGGGCTGTGGGCCATTGCTTCGCATGGCAATACGAGTCCTGGTGTTTTTTATATGTCTATTAATGCCATGGCATTATATAGAATTTAGGGAATCATTTGCTGTAGTTTCCCTTCTATCCAACCTCAGATCTAAATTTCAACAGATTGTGCACTGTGTCCTCATTCAGCATGTGATCTCCAAACGGTTTTGCACAAGGGCAACACATAATCAAATACAGCTTAGCAAAAAGAAGGTGAGTTGTTCATAAGCAGGGCAGAGAATCAGTAGAAAATAGGTCTCATTGTCCCAAAATGGTTGAAGCACATCTGAGAACATTGCCACTTTCCTTGACCAATTGCTTTCTTGTGGAATCGAGGACTTGCTCCTGCTCCTGCAGAATGTCGTTATGGTCATCCACCTTGCAATGAAAACCGGAGTACAACTTGAGTTTTGCACTGTAAGTAGTGGACATCAGATGCATAAACAATTAAGCAGCATTTGGATGTATGTCATATGTGATTTTACCTGTTCAAGCAAAAGAGGATTACAGTCAAGGCAGGTGTTTTAAGCATGGGAGTGCCAGAGAATGATTGAGAATCAGCAAGAAGCGAAAGGTGAGAAGAGGAGGCCTGCATCGATCGTTGATGGAATGAATAGCTTTTATTCTTGATGAGCTGTCGAATGTGGGTCCGCTGTCCCCGAACGCAGGATTTGAGGAATTGTTCCTGAAGACCTGTGGGACGTCTGATCATTCTGAGTGCTGCTACGTGATTCCTCTCCATGGCCATGCTAAGCTCTGAGGTATTCAGATTCCGAGCTGTAGTGCTGTTTGTGTTAACACTTGTTGTTGACGCAGGTGCATTTCCAGTGGAGTGAGACATAGAGTTGAGTTTTGAAACTATAGCAGCAAGCCTGACAACACAATGGTGTTTCCAAGAATTTTGATACTGACAAAAGCATCAAAAGCCTTTTCAAATTGGACTGGAATTTCACAGTAATCAAGAATGTGGACTTGAATTCTGTCCTTTTGATAACATCAATCTATCAGCTTCACATCCAAAAGAACATGTAGCATGAGTTCAAACTAGTCAGATGAATTAGGAAAAGATTGCTCATAGTGCACAAACCTCAATGGGTGAGCCTCCCCATCCACGGCCAAATTTGAGAATTCTGTGTCCAGGTTTCACACATGCTGAGCGAAGGACGTGTTGGATCTTTTGTTGCTGAGCTGTTTCCAGATCCTGGAGTAGACAGGGACACAGACATCCAGCCGACTTTGGCGAGTACTTCAAGGATGACGACGGCAGTGGATTTTTCTGAGTTTGTGGCACTGTGCTGGTTGTGAGGGGAGCATGGAGAGGGAGTCCAACTTGAAGCGACGCCCTTCCTAAATACCATCCAGTAACAGTCATGATGCAACGAGAGAGGAAAAGGAAGGGAAATCCAAAATATACCTTGTCCATGTCCTCCGCCATCTCCATGACCCCATGTCCTGTATAGCGCTCAGCGTTCCCAAAGTTATCCAGCCTCACATGATCTGAACCAAACAAGCAACAATTTTAAACTGAAAAGTGGACGTCCACTTTTCAACTCAAAATTGACACTTGTTTGGCTCACTGTTCACTCACCCTCCAGGGACTCGCAAAGACTTGCCAATGAGGTACGTGGTCTGTAAATCGTGCAGTCAATTGCCTATCAATGTTAACCATTCAACTCAGCTGTAAACCCACATACACAGTCATAGCACTTGACACCTCTGCCATCCATCTGCCCTGCCCTCGTAAGGCACAACATCCAGATTTACTGACTGGATCAAGTTCATCCTCTCAAATTACATCTCGTTTGTGTACTTTACCCTCCCCCACGGATTCCATGTGGACTCCAGATGGACTCCATCTGAAAAGACCTCAACCTACAATTTTGTTTAAAATCCATCAGGAGTCCATATGGACTCCAGATGGAATCCAAGTGGCCTCCAGATGGATTTGAACAGTTTCAAATCATTGCTTGCATGGACTCTGCCTTTCCAAAACCCCACACTTTAGCCAGATGTCATGTGACTTACTCTCACACCTTAAATCCACAATCTTGAGAATTCTTTGTATTTGAGCAAGAAAAACTCAAGTTTATTGAGTAGAACTACAGTAAGACTACATAAATGTGTTTAATACTGTTAAATGGAGTGAGGAGGGGGTAGTGGAGAGTGATGGAGGAAGGGGAAAGGAATGATGGAGGGGGAGGGATGGGAAGGAAGTGATGTAAATGGGAAGGGGGAAGGATGGGAAGGGAGTGATGGATGGAAGGGGGAGGGATGGGAAGGGAATGATGGAAAGGGGGAGGGAGGGGAAGGGAATGATGGAAAGGGGAGGGGAAGGGAATGATGGAGGGAAAGGGAGAGGCAAGGAGTGATGAAAGAAGAGAAAGGTCATCGTTTGTGGGCGCCTGGCGTTCGTGAGCGCTCAGCATTCCTGGGTGGGGGATCATCGTTGGCCGTGGGTGCTCTTGAGGTCTTATCAGTGCCCCCCTAATTCCTGCAGGAATCCCGTCATTCCTGCGGATTCTGGTGGATTCCAGAGGAATGAAATTTGGCAGGGAGGCCTGCTATTTTTTTCATTCCGGTGCCTTACCGTTCCGGCGGAATTTGGGCATTCCAGAACTGACACCGGAATGGTCTGCAGAATTTGCAGGAACAGGATGGAACAGAATCCAGTTATTTGTTTGTTTATTTTACTTCTGTTACCAAACAAATACAATGTTGCCAAACAAACACAACACCCTTTCCTTTCCACCCACCACCAACCATCCTCTTCCCCACCACCTTGATTCCCTCTCTCCAACCACATTGACAACGGCGACACGACGACAACCCCACACCACCCATGAACAGCCACGACAACATGAACATGCTACATGGACGACGAGGCGACGTGGCAACAAGGTGAGGAGGTGATGTGGCAATGGAACAACAATGAACAACAATGAACAACAACAACGACATTGACGTCGTTCATCACCCACATCTCACAACCCACGTAACGACTACCCACTGCCCACGAAATCACCACAGCACCCATGAAATCACCAGAACACCCACAAAAACACCACGAACACCCACAAAAACACCATAGCACCCACAAAAACCACACGCCGCCCACGGAACGACGCCCAGTGCCCACACGCTCTGCCAGCCGCCCACAAAACGATGCCACAACGCAACGCAATGCCTAGCAGACACAACACCAATGAGGACGATGACACGTGAGGACAACAACATGCGAGGATGACGACACGCGAAAATGACGACACGACGTGATGACACATCAATGATGTGCACCAACGTGACCACTCCCTCCCCCTCCCCTGCTGCTCACCACTCCTTCCTCTCCCTACTGCTCACCCACTACCCACCATCCTCTTCCCCCTCCCTTACTCCCCCTTCTTTCCTGCTCACCACTGCCTCCCTCTCCCTACCCCCTCCCTTCATTCCCTACCATGTTCATTCCCTACCCCCTGTCTTCATTCCCTCATTCCCTACCTCCCCTCTCCCTCACTGCCCCTCCCTTCAGTTCTTCCCCCCCCCCCTCTAGTTCTTCATTCCCCCCACTCCCCAGCACCCCTAGAGTGGTGGGCACCACTTATATGATAAATACTAGGCAGTTGCCTGCACAGTCATTTATTTGCAGCCCAGCAAGAATATGAAATGAAATGGCTAGGCAAATGAAATGATATGTGTCTTATTTCATTGTGCCTACCTTATGTCATTCAACTTGGGATCTTGTCATTCTTCCCTAGGACTATTTATCATTGCTTCTCTAGGGCAATATTTTTGATATTTCATTATTCCCCAGGGCTATATATCATTGCTTCCCAGAGTGATATTTTTGGTATTTCATTTTTCCCCAGGACTATATATCATTGCTTGCTTAGGGCAATATTTTTGATATTTCATTGTTCCCCAGGGCTATATATCATTGCTTGCCTAGGGCGATATTTTTGGTATTTCATTTTTCCCTAGGGCAATATTGCTGGTATTTCAGGGTTAATGTTGTTAGGAAAGTGGTCACATGACCAATTTCCTAAAATAGCAAAAAAATTAAAGTTGCAGCCCTCCACTCTAGCTTCTAGAATCTATTTGAATTATGTTCTGAAGTGCTCCCATTGTGGAGATATGATGTAAAAGACTTTCAAAAGTGTCATGTTTTTTTTTGTTTTTTGCATTTTTCTCCATGAAAACAAAACCAAACAACATGATTTCAGTATATTTAGAAAGCTAAAAGAAAGGGCTACAATTATTTTATCATGGGAAAAATGACCAAAAAAGGAAGGTGCATGTAGTGTGTGCTTTTTCATTAGAAAAGTTTGTAGTGTCCAGCTTTTTGAGACTGCAAAAGATTTGTAGTGTGCACTTTTTCATTAAAGAAGTTTGTAGTGTCTGCTTTTTGAGACTACACAAGATTTGTAATGTGCACTTTTTCATTAGAAAAGTTTATAGTGTCCGCTTTTTGAGAGTACAAAGGATTTGTAGTGTCCACTTTTTGAGACTACCAAAGAGTTGTAGTGTGTGCTTTTTCATTTAAAAAGTTTGTAGTCTCTGCTTTTTGAGACTACAAATAATTTGTAGTGTCCGCTTTTTCATTAGAAAAGTTTGTAGTGTCCACTTTTTGAGACTACAAAGGATTTGTAGTGTGTGCTTTTTCATTAAAAGATTTTGTGGTCTCCAGCTTTTTAAGACTACAAAAGATTTGGAGTGTGCACTTTTTCATGAAAAAAGTTTGTAGTGTCCGCTTTTTCATTAGAAAAGTTTATAGTGTGTGCTTTTTGAGACTACAAAAGATTTGTAGTTGACATGTAGTTTATAGTGTCCCTGCCTCTGTATAGGTTCTGGGGGATGTGGTTGAAGGATTGACTTGACCTTACATATTGCCATTGCTGCAGTCTATTCCTTCATATTGATAGCTACTGTCCTATCTCAAAACACAGTTAGGTTCATGGAGATATGAGTTGAAGGATTGACATGACCTTACATATTGCCATTGCTGCAGCATTAGTTTTTGACATCATGCCCAGTTGGTGTTCAGACCAGGGAATGCTATTGTAGTTCACCTGTAGTTTATAGTGTCCCTGACTCTGTATAGATTCTGGGGGATGTGGTTGAAGGATTGACATGACATTGCATATTGCCATTGCTGCAGTCTATTCCTTCATATTGATAGCTACTGTCCTATGTCAAAAGACAGTTATAGGTTCATGAAGATATGGGTTGAAGGATTCCCATGACCTTACATATTGCTATTTCTGCAGCATTGGGTTTTGACATCATGCCCAGTTGGATTTCAGACCAGGGGAGACTATTCATATTGATAACTATCTTTGGGACAGGACAATAGCTATCAATGTGAAAGCAGAAAATAGCCTGTTCTGATGTGAAAGTCAACTTGGGCATGATGTCAAAAACTAATGCTGCAGCCATGGCAATATGTAACGTCAGGTCAATCCAGGGCAGTTAGTAGGAATCACCCAGCTACACTGACAGCCCCGACAATACAAACAGGCCATAGTTGATGGGGCCTGCTGATGGGCCGATGAGGGCCAATAACCGACTGGTGGCTACCACTTTTATGATAAAACTAAGGCAATTGCCTGCAGAGCTGTGTGTATAAGTCCACAAGTTTTATGAAAGGCATTTCATAGATGTGTCCTGTGTTTTCTTTCTCATAAAACCTATGTTCTTTTCATAAGATATAGGCAAGGCCACAGAGTGCTTTTCATAATTAAACCTGTGCGCTTTCAATAGGTATTTCATTCACTGGGTTAGGTGTATTCATTGCCTTTTTCATAATTAATGGTGTGCACTTTCATTGAATATTTCATTAGGAATTTTGGGCACTTTCATTGCTTTTTTCATAATTAATCCTGTGTGATTTCAATAAATATTTCATTCACTATGTTAGGTGTATTCATTGCCTCTATCATATCTAATGGTGTGCGCTTTCATTGAATATTTCATTAGGAATTTTGGATGCTTTCATTGTACTTTTCATAATTAATGTTGTGCAATTTCAATAAATATCTCATTCCCTAGGTCAGGTGTATTCATTGCCTCTTTCATATTTAATAGTGTGCGCTTTCATTGAATATTTCATTAGGAATATTGGATGCTTTCATTGTACTTTTCATAATTAATGTTGTGCAATTTCAATAAATATCTCATTCCCTAGGTCAGGTGTATTCATTGCCTCTTTCATATTTAATAGTGTGCGCTTTCATTGAATATTTCATTAGGAATATTGGATGCTTTCATTGTACTTTTCATAATTAATGTTGTGCAATTTCAATAAATATCTCATTCCCTAGGTCAGGTGTATTCATTGCCTCTTTCATAATTAATGCTGTGCGCTTTCATTGAATATTTCATTATCAATTCTGGGTGCTTTCATTGTGCATTTCAATAAATATTTCATTAGCTAGGTTATATGTATTCATTGCTTCTTTCATAATTAATGATGTGCACTTTCATTGAATATTCCACAGCTTTCATTGGGATTTTTCATTGAGTATCTCAATATTTCATTCCAATTTCATATCTGCCCCCAGGGATATCATTACGATTTTTCATTATATTCCATGATAGCAATGAAATAGCTATATGGTCCATCCAATGGGTCATTGGGAGGGTGGTCACATGACAAATTTCCAAAAATGGTAAAAAAACAAAAGTTGTAGCTCTTTACCATAGCTTCCAGAATCAGTTGGAATTATGTCCTAAAGTGCTTCCATTGTGGAGATATAAGGTAAAAGGTTTTCAAAAGCACCGCGTTTTTTTTTGTTTTTTGCATTTTTCTTCATGAAAAGAACACTAAACAACATGATTTCAACAGATTTAGAAAGCTAAGAGAAGGGGCTACAACTATTGTATCGTGGGAAATTTCTCCCAAAAAGGAAGGTACATGCCCTAAAAGGGTAATTGACACTGACAGACTACAAAAGTAAGTTATAGCCTACAAAGTTTCCTAATAGACTACAAAAAAGACTACAAAAGTCGGACATAGACTACAAAAGTTGGACATAAACCACAAAGGTCAGACAAAGACTACAAAAATTAGTAGTGTCTGCTTTTCTCATTACAAAAGTAATAGTGTCCGCTTTTTGAGACTACAAAAATTAGTAGTGTCTGTTTTTTCAGACTACAATGGTTTGTAGTGTCCGCTTTTTGAGACTACAAAAGTTAGTAGTGTCTGCTTTTTCAGACTACAATGGTTTGTAGTGTCCGCTTTTTTCATTATAAAAGTTAATAGTGTCCACTTTTTGAGACTACAATGGTTTGTGGTGTCCGCTTTTTTCACTACAAAAGTTAATAGTGTCCGCTTTTTGAGACTACAAAAGTTAGTAGTGTCCACTTTTTGAGACTACAATGGTTTGTAGTGGTGTTGCACAATCCTTGGTAAGTGTGACGACCAGTGACATGCCGTGACATAGCGTCACAGGGCCAATTTCTTGAGACATGGACTTTGTACCTTCCACAACACCAATCCAATATATTTTTTGCAGTGGGTTTGAGGGAATGATGTGATTGAATACACTGAGAGAGTTTTCCATGTAGAAATTGTATTTATTGCTCCAAAAATGCGAAATCAGCTTGTTTTCCCTGCCAAATTTGGCACTCTGGAGAGATTGGACTATAACTTTCCAACCACAACACGTATGAACATGGTTTGTAGGAGGATATTACTTGGAATTTGAATTCCAATCGATCTACGGATCCAGAAATTTTATTTGTGGCCCCTATGTTGAGATCACCCCTAGGAATGGGCACTTTAAGATAGTTATGAGGTAGTAATTAAAATTCTGGACCCGTAGGATTGAAGCCACATACTAATCGGTTATTTAGTCTCTGCAAATCTAAGCCAAAATCCTATCCATTGTAAAGCTGATAGCTCGAGTAGGCAACATTGGGCTAATAGGTGCTGCAGAGCCACCAAAATCAGACACATTGTAGATTTTTATACATTTGAATAGAGACAATTTATACAATTCTGGCGCATTTTTTTTCTTGTAAATCGGTGGAGAATTGACTGAGCTACATCATTTACAAGTTTGGGCCATCTATAAGTAGTGGCCAAAACAGGCACCTTCCCAATTTGGCAGACTGGTAATGCTTCTCCAGATAGCTCAAACTTGTAAATGATGTAGCTCACCAAAATCAGACACATTGTAGATTTTTATACATTTGAATAGAGACAATTTATACAATTCTGGCGCATTTTTTTTCTTGTAAATCGGTGGAGAATTGACTGAGCTACATCATTTACAAGTTTGAGCTATCTGGAGAAGCATTACCAGTCTGCCAAATTGGGAAGGTGCCTGTTTTGGCCACTACTTATAGATGGCCCAAACTTGTAAATGATGTAGCTCAGTCAATTCTCCACCGATTTACAAGAAAAAAAATGCGCCAGAATTGTATAAATTGTCTCTATTCAAATGTATAAAAATCTACAATGTGTCTGATTTTGGTGGCTCTGCAGCACCTATTAGCCCAATGTTGCCTACTCGAGCTATCAGCTTTACAATGGATAGGATTTTGGCTTAGATTTGCAGAGACTAAATAACCGATTAGTATGTGGCTTCAATCCTACGGGTCCAGAATTTTAATTACTACCTCATAACTATCTTAAAGTGCCCATTCCTAGGGGTGATCTCAACATAGGGGCCACAAATAAAATTTCTGGATCCGTAGATCGATTGGAATTCAAATTCCAAGTAATATCCTCCTACAAACCATGTTCATACGTGTTGTGGTTGGAAAGTTATAGTCCAATCTCTCCAGAGTGCCAAATTTGGCAGGGAAAACAAGCTGATTTCGCATTTTTGGAGCAATAAATACAATTTCTACATGGAAAACTCTCTCAGTGTATTCAATCACATCATTCCCTCAAACCCACTGCAAAAAATATATTGGATTGGTGTTGTGGAAGGTACAAAGTCCATGTCTCAAGAAATTGGCCCTGTGACGCTATGTCACGGCATGTCACTGGTCGTCACACTTACCAAGGATTGTGCAACACCACTACAAACCATTGTAGTCTCAAAAAGTGGACACTACTAACTTTTGTAGTCTCAAAAAGCGGACACTATTAACTTTTGTAGTGAAAAAAGCGGACACCACAAACCATTGTAGTCTCAAAAAGTGGACACTATTAACTTTTATAATGAAAAAAGCGGACACTACAAACCATTGTAGTCTGAAAAAGCAGACACTACTAACTTTTGTAGTCTCAAAAAGCGGACACTACAAACCATTGTAGTCTGAAAAAACAGACACTACTAATTTTTGTAGTCTCAAAAAGCGGACACTATTACTTTTGTAATGAGAAAAGCAGACACTACTAATTTTTGTAGTCTTTGTCTGACCTTTGTGGTTTATGTCCAACTTTTGTAGTCTATGTCCGACTTTTGTAGTCTTTTTTGTAGTCTATTAGGAAACTTTGTAGGCTATAACTTACTTTTGTAGTCTGTCAGTGTCAATTACCCTTTTAGGGCATGTACCTTCCTTTTTGGGAGAAATTTCCCACGATACAATAGTTGTAGCCCCTTCTCTTAGCTTTCTAAATCTGTTGAAATCATGTTGTTTAGTGTTCTTTTCATGAAGAAAAATGCAAAAAACAAAAAAAAACGCGGTGCTTTTGAAAACCTTTTACCTTATATCTCCACAATGGAAGCACTTTAGGACATAATTCCAACTGATTCTGGAAGCTATGGTAAAGAGCTACAACTTTTGTTTTTTTACCATTTTTGGAAATTTGTCATGTGACCACCCTCCCAATGACCCATTGGATGGACCATATAGCTATTTCATTGCTATCATGGAATATAATGAAAAATCGTAATGATATCCCTGGGGGCAGATATGAAATTGGAATGAAATATTGAGATACTCAATGAAAAATCCCAATGAAAGCTGTGGAATATTCAATGAAAGTGCACATCATTAATTATGAAAGAAGCAATGAATACATATAACCTAGCTAATGAAATATTTATTGAAATGCACAATGAAAGCACCCAGAATTGATAATGAAATATTCAATGAAAGCGCACAGCATTAATTATGAAAGAGGCAATGAATACACCTGACCTAGGGAATGAGATATTTATTGAAATTGCACAACATTAATTATGAAAAGTACAATGAAAGCATCCAATATTCCTAATGAAATATTCAATGAAAGCGCACACTATTAAATATGAAAGAGGCAATGAATACACCTGACCTAGGGAATGAGATATTTATTGAAATTGCACAACATTAATTATGAAAAGTACAATGAAAGCATCCAATATTCCTAATGAAATATTCAATGAAAGCGCACACCATTAGATATGATAGAGGCAATGAATACACCTAACATAGTGAATGAAATATTTATTGAAATCACACAGGATTAATTATGAAAAAAGCAATGAAAGTGCCCAAAATTCCTAATGAAATATTCAATGAAAGTGCACACCATTAATTATGAAAAAGGCAATGAATACACCTAACCCAGTGAATGAAATACCTATTGAAAGCGCACAGGTTTAATTATGAAAAGCACTCTGTGGCCTTGCCTATATCTTATGAGAAGAACATAGCCTTTATGAGAAAGAAAGACACAGGACACACCTATGAAAGGCCTTTCATAAAACTTGTGGACTTATACACACAGCTCTACAGGCAAGTGCCTTAGTTTTATGATAAAGGTGGTAGCCACTTGTGAATAACCCTGTGTTGATGAATTGGCTGATGTGATCCCAGTATCAAGGTGAAGAAGGGTCGGCCAGCTACATAGATTTATCATAAACCGATCAGTAGGAGGAAGCTGTGCTGGGCAGTCAAGTTGCTGTATTTGTGTATCGGCTGATAGCTAACCGATGCAAGGTCGGCTGACAGTTTTTTGGCTGATGAAAGATAGCTAAGCTATGCAAGGCCGGCTGACAGTTTTAAACATTGCTGGGTAGGTGATCGGCTGAGGGGGCAGCTAAGCCATGCATGATTGGCTGACAGTTCTGAACATTGCTGGGTAGGTGATCAGCTGAGGGGGCAGCTAAGCCATGCAAGGTCGGCTGACAGTTTGAACAATGCTGGGTAGGTGATCGGCCGAGGGCCATCACTTCTGATTAGCAGCTAGGCTATGCAAGGTCGGCTGATATTTCGACCGTGGCCTGGGTTGGTGGTCGGCCGAGGGCCCTCGACTCTGGTTACCAGGGTCAGCTGGTCAGACGTAGATATCACAGAGTCGGCTGTGGACAAAAATGTATGAACATGGTCAGCCGATGCTTCACCGAGGCCGGCTTCTCAGTTGGGCCTTTAAGTTAGCAGCCGAGCAGAGGCAAACCAGGCAGAACTTACCTCCATAGTTCAAATTTTCAACTTGATCCATAGTAAATATAAAAAACAAGAGCTGTGATCGCTGCAAGTGACTTCTGGGATTCAAACCCAGGGCATACATACATGACATACACCTCCCAGTGTAACCACTAAGCCAAGCCAACGTTGGAAGACATTGTTGGTCGGCATCTTTTACCTGACGACCATGTCACTCTAATGGGCGGTAAGTAAAACAATTTGGGATTTGAACCCAGCGCGTACAGGTCGGTCAGTATCTTTTAGCTGCAGTAAAAGACTTTTCAAAATACGAATCATGGCTTGTGCGGGACTTGAACCCATGGCATACATACATATAGTACCTACACCTCCAAGCTTAACCACTAAGCCAAGCCAATGTTCCAAGACAATGTTGGTCGGTATCTTTTACCTGACGACCATGTCACTCTAATGGCGGTAAGTAAAAATTTGGGATTTGAACCCAGGGCATACAGGTCCGGTCAGTATCTTTTAGCTGCAGTAAGTAAAAGACTTTTCAAAACGCGAACCATGGCTTGTTTGGGATTTGAACCCAGGACAACATATAGTACGTACACCTCCCAGCTTAACCACTAAGCCAAGCCAACGTTGGAAGATACTGTGGGTCAGAATCTATTACCTGCCGGCCATGTCACTCGAATAGCAATAAAATTTTCAAGACGTCCAAGCCATGACTTGTTTTGGATTTGAACCCGGACATACTACACACACAAGCTCAGCACTTTTTCAACTTTACCCATTCTCGGTCTAAGATATGTACATGTTCGGTATCTTGTAACTTACGACCCACTCTTGGCAGAACACAACCTGTTCTAGGGACTAGATGATGCAAACGAGCATTGATTAGTAAAATTTTAGCATTACTCGCAAGAGCTGCGACAAGTGACTTCGGGGATTCGAACCCAGGGATACACGACATATACCTCCCGTCTTATCCACTAAGCCAAGCCAACGTTGGAAGACAATGTTGGTCGGTATGTTTTATCTAACGACCATATCACTCTAATGGCGGTAAGTAAAAAAAATTGGGATTTGAACCCAGGGCATACAGGTCGGTCAGTATCTTTTAGCTGCAGTAAGTAAAAGACTTTCCAAAACGCAAACATGGCTTGTTTGGGATTTGAACCCAGGACATACATACATATAGTACATACACCTCCCAGCTTAACCACTAAGCCAAGCCAACCTTGGAAGATGATGCAGGTCAGTATCTATTACCTGCCGGCCATGTCACTCGAATAGCAATGAAACTTTGAAGACGTCCAAGCCATGACTTGTTTTGGATTTAAACCCAGGCATACTACACACACAAGCTCGGCACTTTTTTAACTTTACCCGTTCTCGGTCTAAGATATGCACGCTCGGTACCTTGTAACTTACTACCCACTCTCGGCAGAAGACAACCTGTTCTAGGGACTAGATGATGCAAACGAGCATTGATTAGTAAAATTTTTGCATGTTACTCGCAAGAGCTGCGACAAGTGACTTCCGGGATTCGAACCCAGGGATACATGATGTATACCTCCCAGCTTATCCACTAAGCCAAGCCAACATTGAAGACAATGTCGGTCAGTATTTATTACCTGCCAACCATGTCACTCTAATAGCAGCAAGTAAAAAGTTTGTCTGGGATTTGAACCCAGGGCATACATAGATACACTACGTACACCTCACACCTCAACCACTAAGCCATTCGGGATTTGAGCCCAGGGCAGACTGAATTAGGGTGTCGAAGCTTGGCACTGACTTGTTCGGGGGGTGAACCTGGTGCATAAGACAACCCGGTGGCCAAGTCGATGGCAAAAAAATGTAACTTAGCTGACAACCATGTCTAATAGCTTGATAACAGTGACTTGTTCGGGTGCGATTGAACCCGGTCCTGTAAACTCAGCACTGACTTGTTCGGCATTTAAACTACAGTCCAAGCTGGGCCCGGACATAAGACCAATTGGAGTACGAAATCAAGAATTCACCCCTTATCCCAGATTTACCAACAATTTTTGGAGGTCGGCATGGTCTAATGGTAGAGTTGGCTTCCGGGTTGAATCCCCAGCTTCCAGGTTCAATCCCCGGCCATGCTTATGTTTATGACTCTTTCAACTCTTTTGCAAGACAGCCTTGGCCTCGAGGCTCGTGCCACCATCGTTTATGCTTCTGATATAGGGTTGCATCGAGGGTTGTAATTTAACCTGAAAACATGCGTGTTTCCCCCTTTAAAAACCCTCTCACATTTCAAGGACCCATCTTCACCCCCCTCATCTGCGACATGAATAACTTCACCCCCATGACAATCTGGGGTCTGTTGGGTATCCCTCCACCCAACCCCTACGTCAGAAAGATCTTTATCAACATATCTCCACAACAGGAGCACTCTAGGACATAATTCAAACAGATTTGGAAAGCTACAGTGCAGGGCTACAACTTTTTTTGTTTTGACCACTTGGGGAAATTGGTCATGTGACCACCCTCCTGATCAGCCAGTATATGTATCATTGGTTTCTTCCACTTTTGGCATCCTGAGGATATTTTCTTTTTTGGATATATATGGTGGACCCTTGTGATATAGGATTGGAAGGGAATGCCCAGAGGCCATAGTCAAACAATGGTATATAGCTAGATTTGGATATCTTACATAAATTATTGATCTTTTGTCTTGAACCACCATCTTGTCAGCAGTCTTGCTATCCTCTTGCACTACATGTAGTGCTTTGTATATCTGTACTTCCTACAGTATGCATAATCATGTTGGGCCAGCTGAGTATCTTGTAACTGCTCATTGCTCACTCATGGGTGTTGATCCCAGATCCACCCATTCTTGCCTCCTCCTTCCCTCTTGGCTTCAGCTATGCGAGAAGTTCAGAGTGGATGCTTCACATCCCTGAAAGCAGTGCCTGATATCCTAGCCACCATCTGTATATTTTTTCTGGGTATTTTTGGGTAGCTTTACAAATTTGGAAGACCACTCTAGACCAATGCTCCATGTCATCAACAACAGTGAGCACCACCCCATTTTTGGCCCAGAATTTTCTGCCATTTTATTTCCATTTCCCAGTTTAAAAACTGTGCATTACCATATTTGGAAATGCAGCCTGGGAAAGAAAGAAATAGCTAAAACATCGGCCTAGGCAAGCAAAGAAATATGTGGCTGGGAGGGAAAGAAATAGGTGAATGGGAGGAAAGAAATTGATAAAACATAGGCCTAGGCAAGCAAAGAAATGTATGGCTGGGAGGGAAAGAAATAGCTAAAATATAGGCCTAGGCAACCAAAGAAATAGCTGAAACATCGGCGTAGGCAGCCAAAGAAATATCTAAAACATCAGCCTAGGCAAGCAAAGAAATATAGGGCTGGGAGAGAAAGAAATATCTAAAACATCAGCCTAGGCAACCAAAGAAATATAGGGCTGGGAGGGAAAGAAATGGCTAAAACATCGGCCTAGGCAGCCAAAGAAATATCTAAAACATCAGCCTAGGCAAGCAAAGAAATATAGGGCTGGCAGAGAAAGACATAGATTTCATATATTTGCCACACCATTTCATATCATAGATTTCCTTGGCTACAATTAAATATCTGTGCAGGCATTTGCCTTATGTATATCATATAAGTTGTAGCTACCACTCGCCAGACACGATCGAAGAACTACTAGACATTCCTGATGCACTATCATTTCAAACAGCGCAAGATCAACCATCACGCATCCCAGAAGTGGTTGAACCTGAACGCCCTGAGGTTGAAGATCTTGTAGATCTAGGAGCACCATTTGCTCCCGAAGACCTCCCCGATCGCGGATCGTACAAGGAGGTATTAGTGGAGTTTCCAGCTTGCATGCCATTCTCCTTGTTTGGGGAGAACATTACTGATACAGGGCTTGACAGATCAGAAAAGATCTTCGCTATGGGAGGGCAACACAGACAAGCCTTACAACTAGGAGAGGCTGGTTTACGACGGCCTATATACAGCTCTTACGGAAAGATCATATCGTGTAAAGAGCAAAGGGAAGTATTCAAGGAGGAGATGGATATTTTAAGGGAACTATTGTGTACTTTACACTCCCCCACATAGTCCAGTTGAACTCCAGATGGACTCTGGCAGACTCCAGCTGGATTTCCAGAGTCCAAATGGAGCCCAACTATCATACAATCAAATGTCTATATTTCTGGATCATCCAGGTGGAGTCTATCTGGAGTCTGTATACTCTGTCTGGATTCCACCAGACTTAGACCTTAAGTTGATAATTGAGATACTTAGATTTCATGAGACAAAGAAAATTGAAGTATATTAGCAACTACATAAGTTGATTTTACTACATTCTATGTTACAGAGAGGGGGGAAGGAGTGGGGGGGGGGGGTGGGAGTGGTGATCAGGAATGGAGGGAGGGAAAGGGAGAAAGGGAAATAGGGAGGGGGTAGAGAGGAATGGAGGGGGAGGCAAAGGAAGGGAGAAGGGAGAGAGGAATGGAGGGGGGAGGGAAAGGGAGAAGGGAGAGAGGAATGGAGGGGGAGGGAAAGGAGGGAAAGAGAAATGGAGGGCGTTCCAGGGCGGCTGTTCGTCGTCGTCGCGTGTCGCCGTTGTCACATCTCGCGTGTCGTCGTCGTCGTGGCGTGTCGTCGTCGTTGTCGCGTGTCGTTGTCCTCGCGTGTCGTCGTCGTCGCGTGTCGTTGTCCTTGTGTGTCATCGACGTCGCGTGTCGTCGTTGTCGTTGTCGTCGCGTGTCGCGTTGTTGTCGTCATGTGTCGTCGGCGTCGCGTGTTGTCGTTGTTGCGTTTCGTTGACACGTCATCGTGTCGTGGGTGGTGCTTGTCATCAGCCTCAGTGGTGGTTGTGGGCTGTTGCTGGGGTGTGGTATTGTTGCGTGGGGTTGCCGTTGTCGTGAGGTCGGTTTGGACGAGGTATGGTGGTTGGATGTGTCGAACGAGGTTGGAGATGGTGAGAAGGTTGTGGGAAGGTGGTGGTGGGAAGACAAAAGACAACGACGCGGCAACAAAGCCAACGTGCTTTCGGAACGTGCCGGGAGCGAGGGTATATGATGTGTAAATATTATAGGGCTAATAAAGCCTTCATGGTGTAGTGGTTTATTGTGGTAGTAATAGCTGCCCAAGTGATTGAGTGTTCAATTCCTGGCTATGGCATTCTTTTTTTCTGGTCTAATAATAACAATAATAAATAAACAGAAATTGTAAACTCTTGCTGGACTCCATATGGAGTCTGGCTGGTTGACTGTGTTATGAGGTGGAGTCCATGCAGTCCAGATGGTGGACCTGGAGTCCAGGTGGATCCTAGACTAACATTTGGCTGGGTTGCCACCAAAGAAAAAATCTGGATGAACAGCAGTAATCCATCTGGAGTCTGCCGGAGTCCATCTGGAGTCTGCCAGAGTCCATCTGGAGTCCAACCAGAATATGTGGAGGAGTGTAAAGTCCTCAACCTTTTTGTGCCAAAAGTGAGCTAAACAGGCCCGGTCACCCAGTACAGGACAAACACCATGTTGTAAAACATTGCCAGCCAGGGCAACAACCGTCCCAGGGTCATAAACAAGGCTAAACCCGAGCCCGGCTAAGTGACACCAGCCTCCTTTGTAGTTTCCGATGGTTAGCAACAAGTCAAAAGACTCCCTATACCCCTTTAGATCTCGGTGATCGATCGTCTCTCGGTTCAGGATGACTGAAAGACCAGTGAAAGGAGTGGCCCAAACGTGAAGAGCAATATTAATAGGATCATCCAATGCCTCGGCATGATCAGCAAGCTTCTTGAAGGCGGCTAAACCGGACTCAAAAAGATCGGGTTGTACGATGGCATAGATTGCGCCAACAATTGCATTGGCCAATACAAGATTCCCAAGGTAAGTTGAATTGGCAGGTTCCTGAATATCGGCTGACGCGTGTAGTGGATCCTCGGGACCTTCATGTCCTTGAGAAAACCAGCTGGGTGATAAATTTACAATCCCAGTGACCCTTTCATTCTCGGGGTGGTGATCCTGCCAACTCCCATTACTTCTCTTTTTGGGGCTCAAAGAACCTGTGTGATCCCAAATAAATGTCTAGTAAAGTGAGGAAAGTCTGAGGGCGTAATGAAGTGAAAGTAATTACCCGAAGCTGTTCTGAGAACATTTGAGGAAAGTACCAAAGTAAAATGTGACCCTGCAGGTCGGTTATATGGCATGGTTGATCGAGGTAGGGGATACCGGACCTGGCTGTTTCGTAGATCGGTGGGAATCGTGCCAAAAGTTTCTTCTCCAACTCCTCATTGCTTCCACTCTGTCTTGGTGACAAGTCTGCAGCATAGTCCCGGACGTCCCAAGTAGTCGTATCTGTCCACAACTTAGTCAAGATCGGCCGGCTAGAAGTGAAACATACATGAAGATTTGAATGCTTCTTCAAGCATGTTAATTACCCTTTCAACAGATGCTTGGGCCTCCGGCTCCAACCATGGTGGTGGAGCAGGACGAGGAATGCTTGGGCTATGTAAAGACCGCAACCGGCCTCTGAAGTATCGAGCTAGATCCCTTGTATATTGAAAGAAATCTGGGGCAGTCATGAACAAAAAAAAAGGATTTTTGACACTTTTAACTGGCAAAACATGAGGCTCGGGCATGGATTTATTTATTATGTAGAACAGGGACATAATTCCAGGTCTGTCAGGGTCATACTATAATTAGGATAGGATCGGCGTCTTTCCTGTCCGGTTGCGCCAGGCCTTTCAGATCAGCCAACTACTTTCTGCTCATCCGGGCTTTCAAACAAGGCTCGACATGAATTTTTTTTTGAAAAAGATACAGGTAGTAATGGTATGATGTATTAAGAGACCCGTGTTACACCACATGCCCTTTCGTAATAGGTGAAATGGCGTTTGGATAGAGTAAAAAGGACGTACGGTAAGGTAACCCTCTCGCCGTCGTCATCGATGATGGTCAAGAGTATCGTCCCCTAATCACCATGTTAGTGGGAAAAACGAAGTACAAAGGGGATTGCTCACGTCTGGCAACCTGCCGGTGGAGTCTACTGTTGCATACTGGAGGCCGCCGATACACATATTGTACCATACATGGGTTCCTTTCTGACGAATCATCAGCTGGTTACGACCAATGGAGATATACAGAACGGTGGCTTTTTTCAACCTTTTGCAATTTTCTCCATGAGAACAATCTAATTTCAACACATTCAGAAAGCTAAGAGGAGGTGCTGCAATGATTGTGTCATGGGAAATTTCACCTAAAAAGGAAAGTGCATCCCTTTTAAGAAAACAGGAAATTGACAATGACAGACTAAAAAAGACTCCAGATAGACTACAAAAATCAGTCACAGACTCCAATATCTACTAACACACAACCACAGACTACAAAAAGTTGGATATTGACTACAAAGTTTACCAATAAACTACAAAAGACTACAAAGATTGGTAAAAAAACAGGAAATTGACAATGCCAGACTAAAAAATACTTCAGATAGACTACAAAAATCAGTTATGGACTACAATATCTACTAACAGACAACCAAAGACTGCAAACAGCTGAATATAGGTTTGTAGTATCCACTTCTTTGATTACAGCAGTTAGGTCTACTACAATGGTTCAAGCTAAGCTTAGGGATGCACTTTCCTTTTTAGGTGAAATTTCCCATGACACAATCATTGCAGCACCTCCTCTTAGCTTTCTGAATGTGTTGAAATTAGATTGTTCTCATGGAGAAAATTGCAAAAGGTTGAAAAAAGCCAGTGGTCAGAAAGATCTTTATCAACATATCTCCATAACAGGAGCACTCTAGGACATAATTCAAACAGATTTGGAAAGCTACAGTGCAGGGCTACAACTTTTTTTGTTTTGACCACTTGGGGAAATTGGTCATGTGACCACCCTCCTGATCAGCCAGTATATGTATCATTGGTTTCTTCCACTTTTGGCATCCTGAGGATATTTTCTTTTTTGGATATATATGGTGGACCCTTGTGATATAGGATTGGAAGGGAATGCCCAGAGGCCATAGTCAAACAATGGTATATAGCTAGATTTGGATATCTTACATAAATTATTGATCTTTTGTCTTGAACCACCATCTTGTCAGCAGTCTTGCTATCCTCTTGCACTACATGTAGTGCTTTGTATATCTGTACTTCCTACAGTATGCATAATCATGTTGGGCCAGCTGAGTATCTTGTAACTGCTCATTGCTCACTCATGGGTGTTGATCCCAGATCCACCCATTCTTGCCTCCTCCTTCCCTCTTGGCTTCAGCTATGCGAGAAGTTCAGAGTGGATGCTTCACATCCCTGAAAGCAGTGCCTGATATCCTAGCCACCATCTGTATATTTTTTCTGGGTATTTTTGGGTAGCTTTACAAATTTGGAAGACCACTCTAGACCAATGCTCCATGTCATCAACAACAGTGAGCACCACCCCATTTTTGGCCCAGAATTTTCTGCCATTTTATTTCCATTTCCCAGTTTAAAAACTGTGCATTACCATATTTGGAAATGCAGCCTGGGAAAGAAAGAAATAGCTAAAACATCGGCCTAGGCAAGCAAAGAAATATGTGGCTGGGAGGGAAAGAAATAGGTGAATGGGAGGAAAGAAATTGATAAAACATAGGCCTAGGCAAGCAAAGAAATGTATGGCTGGGAGGGAAAGAAATAGCTAAAATATAGGCCTAGGCAACCAAAGAAATAGCTGAAACATCGGCGTAGGCAGCCAAAGAAATATCTAAAACATCAGCCTAGGCAAGCAAAGAAATATAGGGCTGGGAGAGAAAGAAATATCTAAAACATCAGCCTAGGCAACCAAAGAAATATAGGGCTGGGAGGGAAAGAAATGGCTAAAACATCGGCCTAGGCAGCCAAAGAAATATCTAAAACATCAGCCTAGGCAAGCAAAGAAATATAGGGCTGGGAGAGAAAGAAATATCTAAAACATTGGCCTAGGCAATCAAAGAAATAGATAAAACATCAGCCTAGGCAAGCAAAGAAATATAGGGCTGGAGGGAAATAAATGGCTAAAACATCGGCCTAGGCAGCCAAAGAAATATCTAAAACATCAGCCTAGGCAAGCAAAGAAATATAGGGCTGGGAGGGAAAGAAATGGCTAAAACATCAGCCTAGGCAACCAAAGAAATGAGTGAATGGGGGAAAGAAATAGATAAAACATCAGCCTAGGTAGAGAAAGAAATATAGGGCTGGCAGAGAAAGACATAGATTTTATATATTTGCCACACCATTTCATATCATAGATTTCCTTGGCTACAATTAAATATCTGTGCAAGCATTTGCCTTATGTATTTTAAATACATTGCAGCTACTAGTGGTCTGGCATACCTGGTGTAAATATGTTCTGTGTGCTTGTTTCCAGTTTGGTCTCTTTGCTGTGAGGCGTGTTCATTGTTCCGGAAGTAGGGATATTGCTTGTTCCTCCTATCATTCTGGTTGATTGTGAATTGTTTGTCTTCCTTCCTGATTTAGACAATTTGTATGTATTGTCTGTAGAGCCTGCTGCAGGCATATTTGCAATTTAGCGATTTGATGGGGTGAGGAAAGATCACATGGGGAAATAGGGTGTGTTGTGTGGGTGTGAATTGTTCTGTTGGTTGGCGACGGAAGAGATCTCGATCCCTTGTTCAATTGGTTGCATGGATGCTGACGCGAACGTAGGGAAATAGAGTTCCCAGTGTGTCCACCAATGTTAGAGTTCATTTACTCTCACATTGGTATATTCCTGCGAATATAATATGTTAGTGATTTTGTTTAGAATAAGAACTTACAGATTGAAGCTCTTGCACATGAGTAAGTACGAGGGCTTGAGTACGTTGAAGTATTCCCAGATCACGTGAGTCCGTGATGTGATTGAACAGTCAGACCGTGCAGAGCATGAACAGATCGAACGTGAAATGTCTGATCAAACCGTCATGAATCTAAAGTGCTAGTTAGTCTCTATGACGTTAACATTTGAGATTGAACTTGATTGATAGCTTAACGCCTTATCAAGTAGTTCTTAGACGATGACTTAGTCTTAATTCAAGATCTTAAGGTCACGCAAGTATTGGGGATAAAAGTTAGAATGTATTCTTTGATCCTTACAGACTATATACTACTGTACAGATTCTGGATCCTGACAGAAGGTTAGAGAACCTTCTGTTGCGTTCAGGTTTTGTCAACCGCTCCCGGATTGGGAGTCTTTGTTCTTTGTGTTGTTTGCTAGTCTCCTGTTTGGTTACCACTTGTATGCCAAACAGTGTCGAGCCAAACGATGCGGTCGTGTCAAGCAATTCCAAGTTAAGTCACATAGAATTCGGGTATGCTACCTAAATAGGCTGAGTATATGAAGACTATGAATTTAAATAAGTCAGTAGATAATCCTAATTGAATGAGAGGGAACTTGTAGTAGGGATAAGGTAAGTAGGAAAGGATGGTACTATAACAACATGCAAAAAGCACATGAACATTGATTCAGGACATCCGAATGGCACCCTGAATGTCCATGTAAATGTTCCGAAAAAATGCGAAATGCATGGAACACTAATTGGGACATCCACAAAGCATTCTGCATGTCCACAATTGTCTGAAGTTCCATTGTATGAACTGAATGCCATTGAATGACCTCATCTACAAGTAAACATCACCAAGTTCCGCAAAGTGAGAGAACATCAGCATTTTCTGCAAAGTGCATAAGGACCTCCATGCTTGATATCTTGGTTATCTGAGTGATTTTATACATTGCTTTTGGGTCCTAGAAATTGGGGGAATAGCTCATGCACATCCTAGGAAAAGCTCATAGGCACTTTATGTTTCTTGACACAGGAAGGTTTTCTGTCCTAGAATATCATACCCTTCATTTCAAGACCTTCACATTGTCTCAGGAGATTTAACTAGAAACCAGAGTCCTATATGGACACCAGGGGTGCTTTTCTGACATCTTGTGGATATTAAATGTTATTCCCCAGACATTTTGCATTTTTTTTGGGACATCCAGAGTTGTTTTTCAGGTCCAGTGTATTTAAACTATTGCCTGGGAGATTTTGCATTCTCCCAGGACATTTATATTGATACCAGGGTTGCTTTATTAATGTCATGTGGATGTTAAAACTAGTGCTCCATAGATTTCACATTTCTGGAACATTTATATGAACACCAGTGTTGCTTTTTTGACATCCTGTGGGTAAGAAAAGTCATGCCCCAGACATTTCACATTTTTCCGGGACATCTGGGGGTGTTATTTGGATGTCCTGTGGGCATTTAAATCAATGCTTTGGACATTTCACATTTACTTCAGACAATTACACAGCTACCATGGTTGTTATTCTGATGTCCCATTATGCGAGGGCTTTTTGGATGTCCTTTGTATATTGAAAGTAATGCTCCGGACATTTCACACTTTTTTCGGGACACTTATACCACTACCAGGGTTGTTTATCTGGTGTTCTGTAGATAATCAAGTTATTGGTCTGGTCATTTCAAATTTCTCCAAAACATTTATGTGAGTGCTTTTTGGATGTCCTTTGTATATTGAAACTAATGCTCCAGACATTTCGCATTTTTCCAGGACATTTATACCAGTCCCAGGGTTGTTCTTCTGATGTTCCATAGATAATCAAGTTATTGGTCCGGACATTTTTCATTCCCCCAAAACATTTATACGAGGGCTTTTTGGATGTCCTTTGTATATTGAAACTAATGCTCCAGACATTTTGCACTTTTGTCAGGACACTTATACCACCACCAGGGTTGTTTATCTGGTGTTCTGTAGATAATCAAGTTATTGGTCTGGACATTTCGCATTTTTTTCAGGACACTTATACCACTACCAGGGTTGTTCTTCTGATGTTCCATAGATAATCAAGTTATTGGTCCAGACATTTTGCATTTCCCCAAAACATTTATACGAGGGCTTTTTGGATGTCCTTTGTATATTGAAACTCATGCTCTGGACATTTCACATTTATTTCGGGACACTTATATCACTACCAGTGTTGTTCTTCTGATGTTCTGTAGATAATCAAGTTATTGGTCCAGTCATTTCGCATTTTCCCAAAACATTTATGCAGGTGCTTTTTGCATGTCCTCTGTATATTGAAACTAATCCTCCGGACATTTCGCATGTTTATGGGGACATTTATACCACCACCAGGGTTGTTCTTCTGATTTTCTGTAGATAATCAAGTTATTGGTCCGGACATTTCACATTTTTTCAGGACACTTATACCACTACCAGGGTTGTTCTTCTGGTGTTCCATAGATAATAAAGTTATTGGTCCAGACATTTCGCATTTCCCCAAAACATTTATGCGAGTGCTTTTGGATGTCCTTTGTATATTGAAACTGATGCTCCGGACATTTCGCATTTTTTTTTGGGACACTTATACCACTACCAGTGTTGTTCTTCTGATGTTCTGTAAATAATAAAGTTATTGGTCTGGTCATTTCACATTTCCCCAAAACATTTATGCGAGTGCTTTTTGGATGTCCTCTGTATATTGAAACTAATGCTCTGGACATTTCGCATTTTTTTCAGGACACTTATACCACCACCAGGGTTGCTCTTCTGGTGTTCCGAGGATAATCAAGTTATTGGTCTGGACATTTCGCATTTCCCCAAAACATTTATGCAAGTGCTTTTTCAATGTCCCCTGTATATTGAAACTAATGCTCCGGACATTTCGCATTTTTTTCGGGACACTTACACCACCACCAGGGTTGTTCTTCTGGTGTTCCATAGATAATCGAGTTATTGGTCTGGACATTTCGCATTTCCCAGTCCTTTTTGGATGTCCTCTGTATATAGAAACTAATGCTCTGGACATTTCGCATTTTTTTCAGGACACTTATACCACCACCAGGGTTGTTCTTCTGGTGTTCTGTACACCGCAAAAATGCCTTTATAATCAAAAAACATGGCCATGGTCATCTGTTTTCAGAGATTCCTCCACCTGGTAATGATCAACATTGAAGGCTGGAAAACATAGTTAGCATACCTATTATGACACCCTGGAACCAGGGCTAATGGGAACCAGGTAGCTGAAAGGATGATGACCACATGTTGTAGTATATCATGACAATGAAATATTTCATGTTCATGCCAGGTGCCTAGGAGTTTGGAGGCCACATGTTCGGCCACTTGGGGACGACATTCCAGGCCAGGTGGAGACAGTATGCTGGGCCAGTTGGAGGTAACTTGCACCTGCAGTATTGAACAATATATCAGCTGTTTCTGAAAGCCAGATTGTATGCTCAGGTAAGACACCTATAATGATCCTAGAGCGAAATTGATTATATTGATGGGATGCAATGACTATCTACGGTATCTACTGACTATGCTGTTGATGCTGGACATGTACTTGGAAATGTCAAATCATAGATTCCCCAAACCTACTGACAGTGCTGTGTATTCACCCTTCTAGCTAAACCTCGAGCAGCTTCTTCAAGAAGAGGAGGCCATTCGTTGAGAGAGGCAGTTGTTTTTGTTGAGGGAGGAAACCATTCGTCAAGGTAGGGGGGAGGCCAAGGAAACCATTCATCAAGGTAGGGGGAGGCTGAGAGACCAGAGACATCATACATGTTGAGGGAGGAGACAGTTCATCAAGCTCAGAGACTCGTCAAGGGGAACATTCATCAAGAGAAGAGACTGTTCATTGAGGGAGAGAGACTGTTCATTGAGGGAGGAGACTGTTCATTGAGGGAGGAGACTGTTCGTTGAGGAAGGAGACCATTTGTTGAGGAAGGAGACCATTCATTGAGGAAGGAGACCATTCATTGAGGGGGGAAGACCATCCATTGAGGGAGGAGACCATATGTTGAACAGGAGGACCATCCGTTGAGGGAGGAGACTGTCCGTTAAGGGAGGAGACTGTTTGTCAAGCCTCAAGAGAGGAGGCCATTCGTCGAGGCCCAAGGGAGGGATGAGGAAACTGTCTGTTGAGGGAGGGAGGAGGCCGCCTGTTGAGGGAGGGAGGAGGCTGTTCGTCGCAGGAGGGAGGAAGCTGTTCATTGCAGGAGGGAGGAAGCCATTCATCACGGGAGGGAGGAGGTTCGTTGACTTATGAGGACCTCTCGTAGATGTGGTGGGAAGGAAGAACTTGGGAAGAACAAGGAATTTTCGCACTGACTTGAAATTCAACATGATCACCTGATGTCGGAGTTTCAACAGACTTAAACAAACAAATTGAGCTGAGTCCACGCTTTTCACAATGCACACCTTATCTGCACTACCCTAGGCATTTCACAAATACCATACCACATGCAGAGGACTTATATTCGAATCACCGCACAAAGAAAGAAGAAAATTGAAGGGAACGGCAAAGAAGAGCAATAAACAAAAGCCTGTCAGCAACCTTGAAGATTTAGACCCAGACGAGGGCGAGGAGGGTGAAGAGAACGGTCGGTGAGATGATGAAGCTATGGAGGTTGACAGAGATAATGCAGATGAGGAGCCATCAGAGGGAATGGAATGCTCATATATTTGTGGTCTGGACTACAAACATATAATACTAATTCACAAATCTCAGAGATGATGCTACAGTAAATGTTCAGATGGATCATTTGAATGGGTATCATATGACAGGAAATGTAACTACTGGATGAATTGTCTATAAAATGGTCATACAGAACATACACCTGAAATTTGTGTGAGTTCCATTCATCTCCAGGCATGGTCAAAAAGGGTGTCTCTGGCCTTTCTTAGCCATATCGGGGCCACTGACCGATCATCATCAACCCATCATTTCCCAAAAACCTGGCTTCCAGGTTGACGACATCGCTCCTCCACATGAGAACCCTACCTTCAAATCATCACTGGCGTGCTCACTGGCTGCCGTGTTTTGACCAATTAGCGGTGTAGATAATCGAGTTATTGGTCCAGACATTTTGCATTTCCCCAAAACATTTATGTGAGGGCTTTTTGGATGTCCTCTGTATATTGAAACTGATGCTCCAGACATTTCACATTTTTTTTGGGACACTTATACCACCACCAGGGTTGTTCTTCTGGTGTTCTATAGATAATCAGGTTATTGGTCCGGACATTTTGCATTTCCCCAAAACATTTATGTGAGTGCTTTTTGGATGTCCTCTGTATATTGAAAATAATCCTCTGGACATTTCGCATGTTCATGGGACATATGCCCTGGGATAATGTATTTCAGAACTCCCTCTCCTAATTTCACCATCCATTTTTGCCTAAGACATCTGGGGTCATTTGGCCCAATGATAAACATTAGGTGTTTTTACACCTTTGGGCCAATCTACAGCACCATAGTCTAGTTGCTCATTGGGCCCATTTGGGTAGTCCTATGACCCATAGAACAATTGTCCATGTTGTACTTTTATGGTACTATAGGGACACCTATGTCTACTTGTGCTGGAGTCGTGATGCACCATGCACTCCCTCATGTGTAGGGCTCTCATGGGTTCCCACAACATCTGCACCACAAATGCACCAAGGGCTCCATGGTTAGCATGATTCAGAGAAGCTCTACCTGTGTGGAAGTGCGTCACGTTCCATTCACGACGCCTTCTGTATTTTTCTTTTTCTTTCTTATTTTATGGTTTTACTTTTTATTTTGTTATTTGTATTTTACTTGTTCATTACTGAATGTCGAGAGAGAGTGTAGCGTGTATTTTCTTAGGGATCAAGGAGAAAGACCGAAGGCTGTGTGGCATCCGATCACTGGCAGCAAGAACGGATTACATGACATTCTACGTCAAAGCGTTCGCCGCGTCGCCCAACAATGCGCTCCCTTGGAGGAATTGGTCTTGGAAGTTTTCCTGGAATCGTACGCCTACGTTCAATTTTAGTTTTTTTTCTTTTTTGCATTTTCTTCTTACTTACGACAGAACCTTTTCCGCTCGACGCGTTTTCTGATGGCTAGACGGTAGGGTCGAGCATCAATGTTAGGGATGTCCGCACTGAGGTCGGCAGTCGCGCACGAAAATAGACCTCTCCCTACATTGTAAGTTCCCCGAGTCATTCCTAGTCTGACGGATTTGCGGAGAGAGGTGAGGGTGAAGTCAGCATTGTTTTGTTTCTTTGTGATTCTTTCTATTTTCATTGTTATTTTTAGACGCTTCTCGTTTATTTTTGGTCAGGCAGCATGCGAGTACGTGCGTAGCCTTGTGATTGTTTGTAACGTATTTAAAAGGCTCTTCGCGTGTTTAAAATTCATTCTTCCCCCCCCATCAGACTCTCAAGCACGTTTAAAGTTTTTAAGTTTTTACAAGTCTTTGCCCAACACACTCTGTCTTCTTTCGACGACGACACGCTTCAAGAACCTCTCTTTTTACCTCTCACGCATTCTCAAGACGCATACATTCGACTCGACGCGCATACGTACAAACGGCGATTAGACGGTGACATCGAGCGCGATCTCACGCCACTCACGATAAGCGCCCGATTCTTATTCCCCCTTTGTTCTCGTTTTCGTTGTTTCTCACTCTCCTTATCTTTTTCTGTGGCAGACGACCAGTGACCCCTCCCTGTCCTTGAACTTTCGTTCTTCCACAGTGGTGACCGAGACAGGGGTTCTGGTTTTCCGTTCTGCGCCTTCGGCTTTCGTCGAGAAAGAATTAGTACGTATTCATTATTTGACTTTAGGCTGATTGTTCGGTTTTCAGCCGCATATATCCACCTCTTTCGCCATATACACGACCAACACCCCTCCGCTTTCGCAAATTCGCATTTTATTGCCACTTTCAGTTTACTTGAAGTGGTAGGACTATACGTTCAGCTGCGTATACGCTAAGCATTCCCCTTCGATTCTCTCTTTTCCTTCGAATTTCTCTCTCTTTCACTTTTCTTCATGGGTTCCGTAGACAAAATCGCGTCTATGGATTCACTTAATTCGTCTGTGTCTGAAACGAGTCTTAACGCGACTTTGGGCGTTCCTATGCCAACGCCTGGTACGCTAGGTGCTCCCAAATTCAGAGGGAAACATGTTTCGGATTTTTTGGATAGTCTGGAACAGCATGCAGATAGCGCTAGAGTTGCGCACTCGCTTCTACCTGGATATGTTCTCAGATACTGTCATACTAAAGTTCGGATGGTCATTGGGGCGTCCAAATTGTTGTCTGGAGACGATTGGGTTTCAACGAGAGTCTATTTGACTGACCTTTACGGTTCGAACGATTCTATTCCTCCTAACTCGCCTGATCGCTTGCGGCATTGGTGTGCAAGTCATGGAGAGTCAGGAATTATTGCTTCTCGCAAGGATGTGGATAAATACTATCGAGATTTCACGGCATTATCTTCGGATTTGACTGCAACTAAGATGCTTGAAAATGACGTTAACCTTTGTTTTTACAGAGGAATCCCGACGTCTTTATGCACTCGAATCAAAAAGCGTATACCGGCTGCGAACCTCAAAACTTCTTCACCTCCTAAGATCGAGACTCTTCTTAGTCTTTTACGAGCCGAATTTGATGAAGAAGATTTGGACGCGAAAGCAGCTTATGTTGGCTTGAGTCTTGACTCTGATTCCGACTCGAGCTCGAGCGATTCAGGTGAAGATATCGACAAGGTGCCTGTCACGAAGAAAAAGAAGAAGCCGTCGAAAAAGGTCGCTTTCGAAAAAACGGTTCCGGCAGCGCCAATCGTCGAACCGGTCGGGATCAGTCCAGTAGATCGACTTACCAAACAAATGGAGGATTTAAGGCTGGCGCACGCTGAGTTTTTACGCTCAGTTAACGTTACTCCGAATCCTAATCTGACCAACCAACAAATCCTGAGGGAAGCAAGATGTTTTTTTTGCGACAAGACAACGCATCGACTTGGTCTGAAGTTTTGTCCTGAAGTCGAGGTATGTATTAAGGAAGGATTGGTGGCTTATACCCCTCTTGGCAGGCTTGCTCGATCCGATGGGTCAGAACTTCCTCGGGCTTTCGGAAACGACGGTGGAGTCGCAAAAGTTTTGAGAGAACAGCACGCCGCGTCCAGTAATTTAAAAGGTAAGGCCAGGGAGGTCTCTAGAGACCTACCTCCCCATATGGCCAACTATGCCGGTCTATTGTTTGATGGTGAAGACGTCTTGACCTCGGACGTCTTTAACGCTTCACCTTCGTCCGCTATACCCGAATGGCGAGCACCTCCTTCATCAACGTCAGCTGTCACTCGCTCTCAAAAGGACAAAGAAACTCGCTTTGATCCTATCAAGCGCCCTGAGAAACGCCAAACCGAAGCTAAGTCCATTCCTAAGCTCAAGGATAATCAAAATAAACCCCCTGTTCCTACTATCAATAACCTTAGGCCGGCGAACGCTCCTATCGCCTCAACTCCTCAAGCTTTTAATTTACGACCCCCTGTCGTCAATACTGAAGATGCCTTCAAAAATCGTAGGGCGACACCTTCGAAAGCTAAAGATGTGGAGATGAAGGATGGGGATACCAAAGCTAAGTCTACTCCCGCATATCATTCCACTTCCGACATTCAAGAAATGTATGACCTGGATAAAATAGTGCGAGAAAAGGTCAATAAGACGATTGTGCAACTCGAATTAGGGGAACTACTCGCAATTTCAGTGTTTATGCAAAAATCGATCAGTAATATGACGAAGACACGTCGAGAGTACAAGTCCAAACCCGTGGTAGCTAATATCGTAGAAGTTCTAGAAGAAGCTGAGTGGGCGGAAGAGGACGTAACGTTAACGGAGTTGACTGGCGGTTATGATTCGGACGATGAGGATTTTTATCATACCCTTCCTTCTGCTGAATCGTTTTCAAATGCAGGTTTCATCGAGTCGCGGGTTGGTCTTGAATTCGACGAGTCTAAAGAGTTGAAGGAAGACATCTTGATCCGATATGCGTCCGTGGTCAAGATTCATCTCGCTCCACAACCGCTTTTCGCGATGGTTACAGGACGCTTTAAGGGCAAATTTGCTGGATTTGACGCGGTTTTTATGATTGATACGGGTTCAGAACTAAATTTGATAGCGCAAGAATTTTATGACAGGACGAACCTAGCCATTGATCTTGATGGAACACGATGGTCACTCAAGGGGATCAACGGACGACCGGTTCCTCTAGGCGGATGTGTGCGCGATGCGGAAATCAAGATTTCCGGACGGCGATTTGATCACCACATTTTTGTCAGTAGAGAAGGCACCAGCAAGCAAGAAATCATACTCGGTCAACCCTGGCTTCAGTGGTATTCCGCTTCAATTCAATATACGCGTCAAGGCGCGATGAATATGCGTATTTGGCAAGACGGCGATGGTGACAAAATTGACGGTTCTCAGCAAGGTCCTTCTATTCTCATTCCACTTTGTACACCCGGCGCCCCTCGCAATGCGGCTACACTCAACCTCGACCATCGGGCTAGAATCGAAGAAGTAGACGACGTCGACGCGGGAAAATGAAGACGGACGCGTATCCCAAGCCTGGATTTGACCAGGACGTGTCCGTTCCGACTCTTGGGAGGGCGCTTCATTCTTTGATGGGAACTTATAGTTTTGATTCTCCTTCTTTCATTTCCGAGTTAGAGCCTCCTGAAACTTATGATTTTATTTTGCAGAATATAGCGCATTGCACCCCTCGAACTTCTCGCCCTTTGTCGACTCCTTGGACTAAGCGCGCTCTTGTTTACGAATCAAACCCTCTTCAAATGAAGACGAGATACAAGACAGTCGACAAGAAAGTCCGACCCGTCCCTAGTTATATGCCTGATCCGGCAGGACAAACATTTCTTCCCATAATAATTCCATCGCTACCTATTCTTCCATTAGATCCTCCTCCCCTTGCAAAATTCCATCCCACGAAGCGTCTCTCGGAGGATCGTCTCCAGAAAATTCTGTCAAGCGTTCCCAAGGATTTCCTGCAAACTCGAGAAATTGACCTTTTGGTACACGTGTTGCGCGAGCGAGAACTCGCCTTAGCTTTTGAAGATTCTGAACGTGGTACCTTTTCTGACAAATATTTTCCAGATTATGAAATTCCTGTAATCGAACACATCCCCTGGGTGCAAGCGCCTATTCGCGTTCCGAAAGCTATTGAAGATACAGTTCGACAGATGTTGCTAGAACAAAAAGCAGCTGGAAAATATGAGTATTCTACAGCATCTTATCGCTCACGCATTTTCGCTGTAGGGAAGCCAAAAGGGGGGATTCGCCTCGTCGCAGATGTACAAGAACTTAACAAAGTAACGGTGCGTGATGCAGGCTTACCTCCGAGGACTGATGACTTCGCAGAAAGCTTTGTCGGACACGTTATATATGGCCTAGCAGATTTGTTTTCAGGTTACGATGGCGGAAAGTTAGGTGTCGCCTCCAGACCTCTCACAACTTTCAATTCTCTCATTGGTCCTCACCGTTCTTGCGTGCTCCCTCAAGGGGCAACGAATTCACTGCCCGAGTTCCAACGTTGTACTACGCACACTTTACAGGAAGAGATTCCTAAATACGGCGGAGTTTTCGTTGACGATGTCGGACTAAAGGGGCCGACTTCAAATTACGACAATGAAGAAGTCGCACCAGGTATCAGGCGTTTCGTTTTTGAATACGCTACTATTTTAGATCGCTTCCTGGCACGCTTTATCGAAGCAGGGATAACTGCCTCCGGCAAGAAGCTCGTTCTCCCCACGCCTCGTCTGCATATCGTCGGGACCATCGTTTCAAAGGATGGATGGCACTTAGAACATGGATTGGTAACTAAAATTTTAAACTGGGGACCTCTAACGAGTGTTACAGATGTCAGATCGTTTCTCGGTACCGCTGGAGTTGGTCGGAAATGGATAAAGGGGTTCTCGCTCATCGCGAAGCCACTGACACAGCTTACACATATAGCTGTCCAACGAGAATTTCATTTTTCTTTAGAAGCGGAAGCGGCGCAAAAAGAGCTCAAGCATCTTATCTCCACGGCTCCGGTTTTAGTGAAGCTCGACTACGACGCCGCGAGGCGAATGACTCATCTAGACTCTTTGCCTCGCGCTTCAGAGCATGGATTGGTCATAGTCGGAGTCGATTCATGTCAGAACGGGACAGGATGGATATTATTTCAGATGGTTGAGAAGGAAAAACATCCGGTGATTTTTGGATCATGCACATTTAATGATACTGAATCAAGATATTCTCAAGCGAAACTGGAGCTGTATGGAGTGTTCCGCGCGATTAAGGACCTTCGCCATCGAATTTGGGGTATCCACTTTCGAGTTGACGTGGACGCAAAATTCTTGATCGAGATGGTAAAGCAGCCTGATCTCCCGAACGCCCCGATGACAAGATGGATTTCTTACATTGCACTATTCGACTATGAAATGAATCATGTTCCTGCGACTGCGCACGTGGGAGTAGATGGACTATCATGGAGAAAGCGAACCCCCGAGGATTCGGACGAAGAAGACGCCGAGGAATATTTGGACAAGTTTATGAATTCTTCGTCATTTGAAGCTAACTCTGTTTCCGCGTTGACGAACTTTTTATCCACAGGATCCTTGAACGCTTATCGTTCTACACGTCTCGACAACAACTTTTTCAAGGACCTTGTGTTGACCATGCGTCGCACTCCGCACACTCCTTTCGCTTCGTTTCGAACAACCTCAATTGCGGAAGACCTCTCCTTCCTACAGACTGTGGACCCAGCTCCGGCTCTAGCATCAGAGCTTAAACGTTTGAGAGAATCAAACTTCAGTCATGCGTTGAAGGACTCTAGCAAAGCCTCGCTCGTTAAACGTTCCCTTTTGTCGGTCACTGATGATTTTTCTTATACAGGACGAGAATTCGAACACAGACGGGTGAACAAGTCAGAGTTGGTCAAGTGCGAGCTTGCAGGGGAAGTTTTCACTTTGGAAATTCAAAAGTACCCCCGGGCTTACATGTCGTCTTTGAGAGAAGGTGCGCCCCAGCCTACCATAACTGATCAATCTACTCTCCCAGGAATTCCGGATCCTTCGCAGCGCACTGATAATAGGTTTTACTACGAAGACGTGAACCCGCTAACAGACGTTACGTGCGCTACCCACTCTTACGGCGTGCAAGACCAAGACTCCCCAGAGATGTGGAAGGAGATTGTAGCTTACCTGAAGAACGACACTTTGCCTGCACGCTGTGAAGATCCTGTCAAGAGGAAATCATTCATTCGACGGACAAAAGGATACTTCTTGCATGAAGACGATCGCCTTTGGAAAATCGAAACCCAAGGGAAGTTACCGCGTCTCGTAGTAATGGACATTGACCGCTGTTCTTCTCTGGTAGCGGAAGCTCATAATGGTGTAGGCCACCGAGGGCGTGACGCCACTTACAGGACACTTTCCGAGCGTTATTTCTGGCCGAACATGTACGACCAGATCGCCTACTTCATCAGGTCGTGCAATGTCTGTCAACTCCGTTCGAAAGCTCGTCCAAAGGTCGCTTTCAGCCCAACTTGGAACTCAGGAATTCTGCGACGATTCGATTTAGATACGATTCATATGCCTGACGGCTTTGGTGGAATGAAGTACTTACTTCAGGCAACGGATCCCTCAATGTCGTGGGTTGAAGCGCGAGCGACTCGCAAACCGAATTCGGAAGCCTGGGCAAAATTTCTTTATGAGGAAGTATATTCACGCTTTGGCTGTGTCCTCCTTTGTCTCGTTGACGGCGGCTCAGAGTTTAAAGGCGCTGTCGATATTCTTTTCAAACAGTATGGTATCGTCGTCATCGTTTCTTCGCCCTACCATCCTGAGGGTAACGGTCATTCGGAACGCTCGCACCAAACGCTAGTTAACTCGATACTTCGTGCCTGTGGAAAGGACACATTCCGTTGGCCACTCTATGTCCACGCGGGACTTTGGGCGATGAGGTGCTCTACATCTCGAGTAACCGGGTATCCCCCTTATTTTCTGCTTTATGGTCAACGTCCGTTTTTCGCTTTTGATATTGCAGATAGGACTTGGGACACGCTTGACTGGCATACTGTCGCATCGACTGAAGATCTCTTGGCGATGCGTATGCAACAGATTCTTCGCCGGGACAAGAAGTTGGTTCTTGCTATGGAGCAGCAAAAACGCGTGCGCCAACGGGCGGTTGACGACTTTAACAGTAAGCACGAACGTCATTTATCTTCTGGAAATTTTCTTCTTGGAACTTGGGTTCTGTTGCATGAGACTTGGCTGGATTCCCAGATGGGAAATAAAGGCGCGTTGTGGTGGACAGGGCCTTATATTGTCCATCGAAAAGTTCAGGATACTACTTATCAGCTTCGAGAACTTGATGGTACAGTGATGCGAGGATCAGTCGCTGCTAACCGTTTAAAGATTTTCTATTACCGGGAGGAACACCAGACGGTTAGGACAGTTGAGCCCACCGAATACGCACTTCACGTCGCCGCCACTACATCTTCGTCTTCTCAAGCTTCCGTCATCATAGGCACTTTAAATCAACCCTTGCTCGTTACGCCCCCTTTCCCAGTTTCCATCAAAGTCGGGATGGCCGTTCTTCCTGAAAATCGTTCGCTTTCGTACCTTCCAGTTTTTACGCCGTCGGCTTTCACGTCTCAGCACCTTCACCATGGCTATTATCCCAATATCGCAGAGCTCGATCCCACGGACAACAACCCCGTTCGATACGTTCGCTACACCGCTTCATCGAGTGTTTTTCAAGGTCATATTCATGAAACTCTCCTTGAAGATTCAAACATTCGTGACCTCGAGTCTTGGGCTCTCGACGCTCTTCCTCTCTGCTGAGTCTTTTCTTAGATTTTGACTTTTTCTCAATTTTTTAAATTTTTCTCGAAACGATGGGGGCATCGTTTTTAAAACTTTTCCTTATTGTGGAAGTGCGTCACGTTCCATTCACGACGCCTTCTGTATTTTTCTTTTTCTTTCTTATTTTATGGTTTTACTTTTTATTTTGTTATTTGTATTTTACTTGTTCATTACTGAATGTCGAGAGAGAGTGTAGCGTGTATTTTCTTAGGGATCAAGGAGAAAGACCGAAGGCTGTGTGGCATCCGATCACTGGCAGCAAGAACGGATTACATGACATTCTACGTCAAAGCGTTCGCCGCGTCGCCCAACAATGCGCTCCCTTGGAGGAATTGGTCTTGGAAGTTTTCCTGGAATCGTACGCCTACGTTCAATTTTAGTTTTTTTTCTTTTTTGCATTTTCTTCTTACTTACGACAGAACCTTTTCCGCTCGACGCGTTTTCTGATGGCTAGACGGTAGGGTCGAGCATCAATGTTAGGGATGTCCGCACTGAGGTCGGCAGTCGCGCACGAAAATAGACCTCTCCCTACATTGTAAGTTCCCCGAGTCATTCCTAGTCTGACGGATTTGCGGAGAGAGGTGAGGGTGAAGTCAGCATTGTTTTGTTTCTTTGTGATTCTTTCTATTTTCATTGTTATTTTTAGACGCTTCTCGTTTATTTTTGGTCAGGCAGCATGCGAGTACGTGCGTAGCCTTGTGATTGTTTGTAACGTATTTAAAAGGCTCTTCGCGTGTTTAAAATTCATTCTTCCCCCCCCATCAGACTCTCAAGCACGTTTAAAGTTTTTAAGTTTTTACAAGTCTTTGCCCAACACACTCTGTCTTCTTTCGACGACGACACGCTTCAAGAACCTCTCTTTTTACCTCTCACGCATTCTCAAGACGCATACATTCGACTCGACGCGCATACGTACAAACGGCGATTAGACGGTGACATCGAGCGCGATCTCACGCCACTCACGATAAGCGCCCGATTCTTATTCCCCCTTTGTTCTCGTTTTCGTTGTTTCTCACTCTCCTTATCTTTTTCTGTGGCAGACGACCAGTGACCCCTCCCTGTCCTTGAACTTTCGTTCTTCCACACCTGATGCAACAGAGCAGATTTTTTGAGTTAGATCATGTGGCATTGGCAACTGTCACAACTCTACCAAAGACTACCATCCTCCCTCTCCCCTTGCCTCCCTCCCTCAGTCACTCCTTCCAGATGAATTTCTTCTTCAATATGTAGAGCCTCATAATGGTCACCTTCCCCTCTTCCCCTCTTTCTTCGTGAGAGGTTATCATCCTATACAGCCAGCTGTATATGATCCAGTCCTCAGTGACAATGCTCAGTGCAGTTACTGTGATGTTAGATAGACTACTGCTCATACATACATCTCAGCATTGTTGTAAACAATCTATTACACTGGTTCACGACGTCTTACAGCTCTTTCGTGGCTTTTTTGCATTTTCTGAATTTTTGGATTTACTTAGTTGATTTTTCGTCACATCAAATCATGCATAGTCAAGCTTTTCCGAAACGGCCGTAAGTCAGTTAGGAATGATTGATTTTTGAAATCTTTTAACACTTTATAAGGCCCGATAAATTTTGGGACAAGCTTTCAAACTAGGCCCTTTGGCAAGGTGACGTTTTTGGTTTGTTTTTGGTTGAAATATAAACCAAATCGCCTTCTATAAACAGTGCAAGTTGCCGTTTTCCATTTGCGTTGCGTGTTTGCTTAACAAGTGCCGCTAGTATACTGTCATGTGCTGATAATAGAGCTAGTTTCCTCTGGAGTCCGGGATTAAGATTGGGGTGGTGAGAGATGCGTCACATCCGTTACAGACGTGTACCGTCTTACACACTGATTGTCATCGGTTTTTACGCTGAGTAGCAACGACTTTGACGATGATTTTTACGCTAATTAGTAGTAATTACTTCCCACAGTGTGCATAATATATAACGCTCTATTTCAGAACTCACCCTGATGTCGACCAACTCACGAAAACGTAAACACCCACCGAATCCAACCAAGAAACCCACCATCATTCCAAACAACCAAAACCCCGACCCCGATCCAGCGCTCTTCATCCAAGCATACGAAGCCACGCTCATTCGTGGGCTTCATGCGCAAGCTCTTGCGAGGTCCTTGGAAGTCGTCCGATACGACTTTGAGTCGGATGACCCTCCCTCGGCTTCAGAGAATCAGAAGAAGGGCCCTGTTGTTGGGGAGGCTCTTCTTAGATGGGGTGGTGAGCGCTGAGCGCCCGACGACTGTCCCTGCATTCCCAAACGATGAAGATGAGGACTACGGTTTGATTCGTGATGGTGTTGCCAATTCACCAGTACTACTTAGTGTTGATGGCGAATGCTCCCAAAGCATTCGCCATTCGCCGGCGTGGCGAGGCGGCTGGCGTGGGAACCTGGCGAATGGTGGCGAGACTGGCGAGGTGTAAAAATCCATTTCTATAAGATCTGAGTCGCTTAGAACAAAGTAAAAGTACTACAGAACTCTAAGTAACATCAATGGATCATATTAACTGGCAAGACATGAGTTTCTAAGACTTTTACAACAAAATAAAAACTATAGAATCCTAGCTAACACCAAGGGATCGCATTAAAGAAGCAGCATCCCATTTATCATGGGGACCTGCGTTCTCAATGTGTAGACTGAGTTCCTCGTCGATAGCGAGTGGTGCGTTGCCTGCCCGGATGCTGTCGAGATGGGAGGTATCAAAAATCTCGTCGATCGGAATTGTCGCATCAAGTCCATCTCCCTCCCCCGTTGGCGTAAGTGATCCAATCTTTGCCAATTCCTCGTCAAGCTCTTCTTCGGTCAACTCTTCAAGGCCCTCGAGGTCAGCATTAAAATTAGGTGGGAGTGGGGTCCAATTGAATGCCTTTATCAAATCTTCTGCTCGTCCTACATCTATCCCACCATCGGGTTGGGTGTGCATATGAGCATGTTTGCGACGCGTTGATTTTCCGGCGGCGAGCGCGGCCTCGTGAAGTTGACGCGTGTAATGGTTCCGAAGCATTCCCAATGTTTCCATGTGAGAAACCGTGAGACGCGAGCGCTTAACGCTCTGAACACCACCTAGATTAGAAAAAAACCGCTCGACCTCTCCTGCATGGGGAACAATACTAAACAATTTGATGGCCATGGCTTTGAGAGGGTGGGATGTGACGTTTACCAACAGGGATTTCCACCAGTCTCTCCCATCAACCTTCCCACCCTGAAACGGCGCCTGTGCGTGAAAATAAGCCTTGATGTCGGCAGCCAATTTCGTCGCCATTTCTTTGGTCCATCCCCAGCGTAACGCAATCCCAAGCGAGATTTTATAAGCATCGTCAAGTTTACGAGAGTGGGGTGAGTTAGAGATTGCGAGTTTGCGGCAAAGAGGATGGAGAAAAAGGGTAAGCCAATGAATGTCGGTGTTCATTTCATGAAACTGGGTATTCACAATTTTTTGAGCATGTCGCAGAAAGTGTGAATCGTCTCCGGGAATGTGAGGTAATTTCTTGATTTGTCGATGAGCCCAGATCAGTTGGAGCATACAATCGGCGAGTGACGCATCTCGAGATTCGACATCACCAATAATGTCCACTAAAGGCTTGCAGACACGGATCAGCTGGTCAGTTAGTTGCCACCGCTGGACATCAAAAATTGTGGTGAGAACATCCTTTGAGACTGCGGTTAGGCCGCCCTGAGACTGCTGTGCATCGTCTCGCACACACAAAGTCATCAAGGGAATCTTGTGTTCACGAACACTCAGGGCTTGGAGAATAAGGGCGTAGAAACGGGATTCTGTGTTCGTTTTTAGACCACGGGTTACTCCATTCTCCTTGCAAATTTTCTCGAGTTGTCCTCCCCAGTAGTGTGATGAATTGAAGAAGGAAACGATCCGTGAATTCGAAGTAATTGTTTTTTTGACCGAGGGGTAGCTCACGATTTTACCAATAATCGTGTTGATACTGTGCATGAAGCAGTGAATGGCCTAAAATAGAATTCCCTGAGAATCCAATTGAAAATAAAGTAAAGAGACTCACGAGAATCCAGGAGTGCTGATTTGTCCATTTTCGACGAAAAGCAAGCATTGTAGTCGGGTTATCTGTACAAACTGCAATGATTGCCTTTGGGTCAAGGCTCTTCTTTGCGATGGCCTTATTGGCAACTTCGACGAGATTATCTGCAGTCCCCCGGATGCCGGTAAGTTCTTCTAATCCAAGTACCACGGGGAACTCTGACACCTCTGCTATCATACATCCATAGATGCTGCGTCGCTGACTGTCATCCCATCCATCCATCAAGTACGTGAGATTGTTCCTTCCCTCCAGCCGCTGAACATCCTCAGCAAACGCGCGTGCTTCTTCGGCTGGGAGAAGTCGCTCCATCAGGGTATATCGAGATGCAGGGGAATAAGACGGCCGTAAGCATTGCAACCATCTCAAGAAGAATGGGTTTTCAGCTGCAGAAAAAGGAATGTTTCCATGTACAAAAAACCTATGAATATTATGTTTATCGTTACATTAAATGTAAAAAAATAAAGGCTACGCACCTCAGCATGCGTAGATTAGCTTTATCCATCTCCTCAACACTCATTGACCGATCAAGAAATGCCTCAATCGGGCGTTTCACTGCCACCGCCTCTCCCGAATTAACCTTCTTCTTCTTCTCGGCAGATCCGTCCACGATCTCTACGACATCACTTTCCCCGTCTGAAACCTGGATCTCCTCAATCCCGCCCTTCCTCATCAACAAGCGCGCTGCCTCCAACCGGACCTCTGCAGGTACGTTTTTGCAACTGTCCTCTCCGTTTGTTTTTCCAATGTGCTTCAAGCAGCGTGAATCACGGTGGACGATCTCCTTTGCCACGTCACTGGGGCAGTACTTGCACGTCATTAGCCATCGCTTGGACTTTTTGTTTGGATCTCTCCTTCCATTGAAATGCTTGTGTATGAATTCATCTTTGGCACGACCACCGCGGGTATTGGCTGACATAGAGTATAGAGGAGTTTTCGTGGAGCGTAGACTACATTGTACAGTACTGCTACCGTACGCTGACCCCGTATATTTGAAATTCTGCTTTGGGACTCGCCAGGTCTCGCCACCTCCTTTTGGAAATTTTTGGTCGCCACCTGGCGATCGCCAGGTGGCGAGGCGTGGCGAGGCGAGATGGCGAAGTTTCGCCAACAACACTAGTACTACTACTACTACCGGAGGAGGAACCTGCGGTTTGGGTGGACCGGTATGTCTCTTCTCTTTCCCTTTACCCTCCTCCACTAACTCTTTTTTATTTATTTCAATAATAGATACGACGTCCGACTCCTCCTAGATGTCCTCCCTCGCCAAGTATCATCATCTTCCGTACCACCACCCGCCCTGGAATCACCCACAGGCTCAGACCTCCCTTCAGATTCAGAAGACCTGTTTTTCTTCTCTCCCGACGAAGCGGACGATTTCCGCAGGGAGAAGAAGCGGAAGGTGATGGAGCGTACGAGGGAAGAGAGGTTGAAAGCCCGGATGGTTGAAGATGGTGTTGACGACGAAGACGCTGTTCACCACGGGGAACTGGAAGAGGACGTGTGGGGTGGAAGCGACGAAGAGGTATATCTCCCTCCCTCGTTTTACCTGACCTTTCTAACGATGTTTGAAAAAAAAAAAAAAAAAACTACTCAGCCAGACCAAACTCAAAGAAGTAATGTCCCGAACAGCAAAACAACTCCTCTCCTCCTCCAACCCCGCACAACTGGAGATGCGGGTGCTCGCGAACTATGGCGCAGATAAACGGTTCGCTTTCCTCCGTGGACGGTGGAAGAGGTGGTGGATGTTGGCGAAGCACAAAGTGAGGGTGGAGTTTGAGAGGAAGGAAGAGGAGAACAAGAGGGGGGTTGGGTTGGGGTTGGTTGCTGCGTATGGGAGTGATGAAGGGAGTAGTGATGAAGAGAAGGAGAGTAAGGAGGGTGATGGGAAGGAGAAACAAGAGGTGAAAGCTGAAGATATCACAGTTGTTACACCGCTGGACCCTGAGGAAGCAATCAAGGAAGCGCGAAGAATCAAAGCGAAGGAATGGGCTGAGAAACGACGGGCAAAGAAGGAGGCAGAGGACAAATCGTAGTCTTATATTCCATACAATCCTATACCCCAATCTACTCCAACGTAATGTACAAATGCTTCCTTGTGACCACCGCCTTCGCCCCAGGAACCACCAAGATAGTCTGCGTCTGGTCAATAATCATCGCAGGGCCTTCAACCGCATCCCCCACACCCAGATTATCAAGCAAATACACAGGTGTCTCGTCCACACGTCCAACACGATCAAAGTACACGCTGTACCAAGAGTCTGCTTTTCCCTTTGGCTCGACGCGGCGCGTGGAGAGGGTGGCTACTTCAGCATAGACGGATTGACCAAGCGTGTCGAATGTTTTACCGATACCTCGCACCTAAGAGTCGTGCATCATCAGCGTTGTGGGTTGAAACATGAGAAAAAAAGAGGATCGACCTTTATATCATCAACAATAACACTCTTCTCCAACAAGAACCCAAATTCAGCTTTATACACCCTCTTGAAAGCGCTCTCAAAATCTTCATCGCCATCCCCGTCCTCTGCATGTGGCAGAACCATAAGCGCCGTATCGGTACCCTCAAACCTCATATTCAACATCCTCTCCACGTGGATCCTACGTTCCTCGAACCCCTGCTTGCGGAGCTCGCTGCGCACGTCGGCTGTCATCCTGTCGAGCCGGGTGAGGAGGGTTGGTTTGTTCTGGGGAGTGTAGAACGTCGAGCAGGGTTCTTGGACTTCGTATGCGCTGGATACGAACAGAGAGATGGAAGAGTTTCATAACTGAGGTAAGGAGGAGAGGAAGGAAAGACGAACCGGTCTGCAAGGGCCAATCCATACGCGGAGAGAATGGAGCTGTATCGGTGGATGAGGATCGTTTTGATCCCGAGGAGACTTGCGATTTCGCAGGCGTGTTGGCCGCCTGCTCCACCGAAACTTGCGAGGCTGTAGGTTGTTTCCTTGTAAGTACAGCAAAGGAACTGTGTAAGAGAATGACGTACGTATGCTTGGACGTCGCGTATCCTCTAGCTTCCGTCAGTGCACGAATGGGGCGACACATCGTCTCGTTTGCGACTTTGATGAACCTATTGGCATTTAGGATGCGTCGAGCAGGGGACAGAAAAAAAGACAAACCCATAAACGATCTCATCAAGCGTCAAAACCAATTCCGGATGACTATCATTAATCTCCTTCGCAACCTTCTCAAACGCTACCCTTGAAGCCTCGACATCCAAGGGCTCCTTCTCCGACGTTCCAAATATCTTGGGGAAATAATCAGGAATAAGTCGGCCGAGGAGGAGGTTCGCATCCGTCACTGCCAGCGGACCTCCCTTCCTACTCAGCGTGTCAGTCAATCTGGTCCAAAAAAAACTTGGTAGAAGTACGTACCGGTAGCAAGCCGGCCCAGGCTGCGCTCCAGCACTCTGTGGTCCGGCGAGGAAGAGCCCATTTCGGAACGTAAGGCATGACCCGCCCCCAGCTGCTACGGTATTGATGTCTAGCTGGGGTGATTGGATGGTCACTCCTGCTGTAGTCGTTTCGTAGACTACTTCGTATCGACCGTCGAAGCGTGAGACGTCGGTTGATGTGCCACCGACGTCCAACCTGTCATACCGTAAGTCAGATGAAGGATACAAGGAGAAAGAGGGTGACCGTACCCAATGATAGGGATTTTCCTCACTTCATCCCAACTCGTCAACGCATAACCCACAACACCACCCGCAGGACCACTCAAAATACTCTTCAACCCCGAAAAATTATTCAAGTCCAACAAACCACCATCACTACCCATAAACTCCACCCTGGGGCTCATCAACCGTCCATCTTTCAATTTCGCATCGAACCCATCGAAGAAGCTGTCCAGATATTCACGCAGGATAGGCGTGAGGTACGCGTCGGCCGTTGAGGACACCCCACGCGGAACCATCTTGATCATGGGGAGGAGCTGTGCTGATTCTGATACGTGGGTGAACCCGAGGGAGCGTGCTAGGTTGCCTATGGCGCGTTCGTGCTCTGGGTAGGTGTAGGAGTGCACGAGGACGATGGCGAGGGAGCGATAGCCTTCTTCGTACAGTTTCTTTAGGTCTTTTTCGACGGCTTCAAGGTCTGTTGATATTATCAGAAAAAAATTGTCACAGAACAAAAGGATGTAAGAATATGAACCTGGCGTCTGAAGGATCCTCACTGCTTCCCCCGACAGCCCTCTCACAATCTTCCCAGGTCCTTCCGCATCCGTTACACCATCCCATCCCTTTCCACGATACCCCCTCACCACTCTCCCCTCATCATCAAATTGAACGGCGTGTTCCTCCGCTTTAGGATCAGAAGTATACCCCACCAACGTCACTCGTTCATCCACCCCTGTGACCGTCGAATACAAGGGTGGGGGACGACGGATGTTGAGGTCGAATATCTTGGGACGGGATTGGTTCCCTATGAGTAAAAGGTCTTTGAATCCCTTGGTGATTAGAAGAGCGTGTTTGTGTCCCTTGCGTTCAAGGAGAGCGTTAGTGGCGACGGTGGTGGATAGGCGGATGTAATCTGGTGCTGATAAGTAATTGTAGAGAGATCGTAGTTTGGAAAGGACTTGCCTATTTTCTCTGTTTCGAGAACAGAGCCTCTGGGGATCTTTTCTCCAGTTACGATCTCCAAGACGCGACGGATGCCTTCGGTGGGTGCATCTTTATAGTTAGAGGTATCTTGCGATACTTTGGCAGTCAAACGAAGTCAGAAGGCCTTTCTGAGCTCCCAGACGATGCACTCACGTAGTTTAACGACGACTTCCTTCCTCTCACTTGAATTCTCAGGATCGGGGTAAGAGCTATAAGTCGATCAGACGAGGTTCACAGCAGGAACAGGAAAGACTGACGCATGAATATCACAGAACGTGCCACCTCGATCAGCGCAGATTCGTATAGAGTGGTTGGGAACTTTAATAGGCGACATTGTTTGTAATGTTCAACGAGAAGCTGAGGAGTGGGAAGCAGAATTGACACGGCCTGCTTTTTGTGGTCATGGCTCGGAAGACATACGGAACGGACTCGAACGACAATAAATTTGTCAAGAAGAGAATTTCCGGATTTCCGGATGCTTCACAATGCGCTCAAGATACCCTTGAAGGCACCCTACTTGGCCCAAGGAATGGAGCGAGAGCAATGGCTTTCGGAACAGTGGCGGACGCTCTGACGAAATTAAGGCACGTGCTTGGTGGGGGTAATAGATCACCACGCGTGGCATAATTCGGGGTCTTCTGACCTTCCAGGCGCTCGCCTTTGCTTCTCTCGGGATAAAGACGCTCCGCTTGCGCGGCGGCATTTTCCGCTTTGTTTGGCTTCACGCTCCCTGGGGCCTGGAGGGTCTTTTCTGACCCTTTTTGGACCCTTGTTTGTTCCTGCCTCGCCCAAGGCCACATCGCCAAACACTCCGCACAACGCTGCGTGCTGTCAGTCTCTGCTTGTTGCTCGAGGGAGCGCTCTTCCCCCTCGTCCTCCCCCTCAGCAATCTCAACCGTTCATGAACGTCACGGCGCTGGCTCACGCCCCCACCTTTTTCGGGTCCGTCTCCCTCTGTTCGCCCTCACTTACCGTTCCCTTTCACACAGATCGATCGAGGTGCGTTGCTCGATCGGGCAATATGTGGGCGGATTTTGTCCCCGCCTCATCGCTTCGAGCACCAGCAACGCGGACAGCACCACAGACACTGCTGTCACCTTTGCAGCCTACGCATTCGGCGTCCTCACCTTCGCTCTTGCCTGCGCTCTCATCGTCAGCACCATCATCCGGCACAACCTCAACATCTGCCGTACCCTCGAACAGGAGCTCATGCAGATTGCACCGGACACCCATCAGCCACCTCCACCCCCACCTCCTCTTCCACCTTCGTCTCAGCCACAGCCTGCAGCCACAAACGAAGACACGCCGCCAATTGAAAGCGGCACGGCCCCTGCAGATGTTGACGTGCAGACGGATCTGGAAGCCGTCGATGCTTCCATGGCTCCTATGGATGTCGACTCGCCGCCTGGACTCCCCTTCCCAGGACGGCGAGTAAACAATGAGTGGGAGCCGGCCTACCTCGAAATGTGAGTTTTACCTCATCCTCCACCCTCTTATTCTGACAACCACACCCCTTTGACAGAGACCATCTCACCCATGCTCAGCTGAAGGACCTGTGTCGGGAGTACCACAGGAACATCACTGGGAACAAAACCACCCTTCAGAACAACCTCAAGACCTTCAGTGCAGACAAGAAGCTTTGGGATGAGTAAGTTGATGGGTCTATCATGCATGTTGTCTGCTAACCGGCTCTGTTTGCATGCAGAATTCTATCTGGGGCCAGAAAGTCCCATCGAGGCAAGCATTTCGGAAGGCCTACAGAAAGTCCCATCGAGGCAAGCATTCCGGAAGGCCTACAGAAGGTGGCACCACCCACGGTGTCACGAAAAAACGAATGGCACCAAAAACGTCGACGACGCGGCGTGAGCGCATCATCCTTGGTGGCGAGGAAAACTCTAAGGGTCGTCATCAACTGCCCACGGAGAGGTCGAAGGACAAGAGATCGGTGAAGGAGAAGGAGGGGATCATTGAGTGGGTAAGTCCCACCTTATTTCTATTTTTTTACATCAAAACAAAGGGCTGACGTTGTGCCATTCAAAGGCAAAGGCATTCTCTGCAGCCAATGGCTACGTGCCAATCGAAAAGCGAACTGACCGCCCTGTGGATGGGGAGCCCGTGCCGCTGGCAGTTCGCCCAATGGTGCATCTCATCTTATATCCTTTAGTTGAACTTCAAACACTCACCGGAGCATGCAGGGAGACTACGGCCGCATCCTGGATCATGTTCAGAGGACGGAGGTCACACTCAAAGCAATCTCGGATGCGCTTGACCTCTCGCATACGCCCTCATCCTCCTTGCCACCACCATCGTTGAATTTGAACACAATGTCACCCACACCTGCCATTCCTTCACTCCTGACCACGTTACCTCCTGCGACGGCTTCTGCCATACCTCCCCCGACTCCCACCATTGACAACCACGACGATTGGCTTGTCCAAATTAGGGTGGCGCATGATCGAACGCTCACGGTCATGGTTTCAGCCATCCCTGATCCACCCAACATCTCGTACCATAAAGACATTGACAAGCTCAGTCGTACTTGGGACGACACTTTGCCTTCCTGGAGTCCTCATGAGGCTCCTTTCTCCATTGCTGTGCCCTTCTCTGCTGTGAATGAGAGGATTCATGTTGCCCTCATCTATTGGCCACAGATTTACATGAAAGGGAGGCCCCAACATTGGGATCATGCAAAGAAATCCTGGGGTGAATGGAAGGTAAGTTGACTGGCATGTTTTCCCCCCCTTTTCTGACAGTAATCCCCAGTTTGTGATGGAGTGCTATTGGGCATCAACACCTGCAAAGTTCTGGTCTGAGTTCAGTGATGACACCGGCAAGCGCCTGCCGTTCTCAAAGATTGCAACACTCTTACGAGCAGAACGGAAACTGGCAAATGAACAGGTTGTTGCCCAAGCTCAATCTGAGCTTGGGGAGCAGTTTTCGTCCACATTTTCGTATCGTCTTGAAGGCCAGTGCGGAATTCCAATGCAAAGGCCCCATGCTATTGCTAAGGTCTATCGTGCTATGCATGAATCCCTCTAATCTTTGTTAAAGTGCTTGTGTAGCTTTATTTTACATAGCCATTTAATATTACGCAGATTGTGAATATTATTACAAGTCATGTCATTCAAGCACATGCACATGTTCTCCCACACATGGAACACTTGATTGTTGTACCACCTTTGAAGTTGAAAAACTCTCCTCGTTCTCGTGAGGGGGCATTGTTTGATGAGATGAGATATTTCACAATTGTGAGATTTGTGAACTCCATGCTCCACCCACCCCACTCACAAATCATGCGCAGATTCCAGCGCAAGTCAATAGACATCCACTGGCATCCCCCACGCCTGAATGAATGGGTGCCATAGGGAGTTGGATCAATCTCAATGTCAAGAAGGTTGTTCCGAAACATCTCAAGAAAATATTCTGATGTCTAGATGACTATGAGCAGCAATTATATTCAATGAATAAATTCTTACCATTGGGGTTCCCTTGTTCTGGACAGGACGGCCTCCTGCACCCAGCTTGCGGAATACATAACCTTCATTGATTTCGGACACTGCAATCCAATCTGCATAAGCACGAACTGGACAAAGATGGGCCATCTCTTCTGGGAGTCTTGGCAAAACAAATGGCTTGATTTCTAGAGTGATGAAACTTTGATTAGTAGACATGTTGATGAAAAAACTGAAAGTCTTACCACCACATTGGTCAGTTTTTCTGAAAGGTAGTGTTAATTCTAATGTCTTCCCATCTACCAGCCGAAAATCATGGCTCTGGATTTTCATGAGCTCATCTATGCGGAGGAGACAAGAAAAGGCTGTGGTATAGGCCAGTTGAAGTTCACGTCACCCATATGGGCTTGTCCAGATATCCTTCTCCCTGTCCTCCTGCTGCTGGGCACGGCTCTGAGTTCCTTGATAGGGTTTTATATCCCAATTCTCAGGCTTGTGATTATGGTCATAGAGTGCACCCATTATTTTCTGTAGATGGTTTAGAATGTATAAGGTCAAATTGTAATGTTTGTGATGCCTACTGGCGTGATTGCATGTGCACTTGTAGGGACCTCCCCTTTTTGAACCTAGCTCCCATGATGTGATGAATGGAAAAACAAGACTATGTTGTAGAGAGTGTCTTACCTTGCGTCTTCTGAGACTCAGCATATAGGTTGATACCACCTCAGATATTGACGGATTTCCAACCATTTTACCAGTGAGTTCACTCTTATGCCAGGGCACAGATCCAAGTTGAAGCAGGCGAGCATATAGATAGGTGGCTGCTGCCCGCATTTTTTGTGCATATCCATAGGAGGCTCGCTCTTCAATTTGAGGCTTGAGCTGTCCATCGATGGAATATTCATCACAACTAGAGCCACATATGAGTTCAGCACAAACAAAACTTTGTAAGAAATTAATTACTGGTTCATGATCCACAGGACGATGAAGTGTGCAGCATGAGTGCCTGGATTAGTGGCCAATAGGTCTCCAGCCTTGATCAGCCCATGCTTGACAAGAAAATTTTCAAATTGAGCAATGAGCCTTTCAGTTTATCAATATACATGTAAATAATGCATACATGATGGCCTCACTGTTTATATTCCTGGTCAGTTTTGTTGCAGACACCATTTGATAATTGGGTAACCGTTTGAAGAAGATCAGATACATTGTTTGTATCAAGACCGTCCTCAGGTACTGTCTCTTGCTCGCCCTCTATATCATCCAGAATCTGGCCACGATCTGGCCGCAAATTACCAACAGGGTCAATAGCTTGAAGCAAGCCTGCAAAGCAAGGGTCTGCTGTGACATCAACCATTTTGATGGAGACACAGAAGATGAAGTTCAAGTGATGAAGTGAGACAGATGCACGTGATGACACATGTAATGCTCAAGGTGGAAGCAAGGCAAAGATCAGATGGGGTGACATCATTTAATAATAATAAGATAGGTGATATTGAAGAACAGGCTGAATAAAAGAAGAGGTTGACTGTAGTTAAATACTTGAAGGATGTTCTTTCCCCCCCTCCCTCCAAGAAAAATACTCAATAGCAGCTCAAGCATTAACTTGCAGATTCTCAAAACAGGGCCTACATTTAGATGGTTCTTATGAGCCCAACAACATAGAAATCGAGTGAGAACTTACAATAATATGACATGTTCTGCAAGTTTTGGTGATGTCCCCCTGAAAAAGCTTGAGATGAGCTGGAACGCCAGCATGCAGCCTCTTGCAAATGGGGGCTGTGTTTCCCACTAGCAAGGTGGTTCTTATGAGCCCAAGAACATAAAAATTGGGTAAGAACTCACTATAATATTGCATAGCCTGTACTATGTTTTAGTAATAACCCCCAGAAAAAGCTTGCAACAAGCTGGAACACCAGCATGCAGCCTCCCGCAAATGAGGGCCATGTTTCCCACTAGCAAGGTGGTTCATAAGAACCAAAGAACATAAAAATTGTGTAAGAACTTGCTATAATATTGCATAACCTGTATATGTAAATGATGTCTCCCCGAAAAAGCTTGCAATGAGCTCTAATGGTGATGCTCTACCTCTCGAAAATGGAGGTTGTGTTTCCAACTAGCTATACATCCCTTATGAACCCAAGAACATAAAAATTGACCAAGAACTTACATTAATACTGCATGACCTGCCTTTTGGGTGATGTCTGCCCAAAAAAGTTTGCGGCGAGTTGGAACGACGGTGTGCATCCTCTCGTAAACGGGGCCCACATTTCCCCCTGATTGTAAAATTCTTATGAGCCCCAGAACGTAAAAATCGAGTGAGAACTTACTAAAATATGACAGAATCCGTGATTTTTGGTGATGTCTCCCCAAAAAAGATTTCGGCGAGTTGGAACGGTGGCGCGCAGCCTCTCGTAAATGGGGCTCACGCTTCCCCCTAGTTGGGAGATTCTTATGAGCCCCAGAACGTAGAAATCGAGTGAGAACTTACTAAAATATGACAGATTCCGTGTCCTTTTGGTGATGTCTCCCCAAAAAAGGTTCCGGCGAGTTGGAACGGCGGTGCGCAGCCTCTCGTAAATGGGGCTCACGTTTCCCCTTAGTTAGCCGATTCTTATGAGCCCCAGAACGTAAAAATCGAGTGAGAACTTACTAAAATATGACAGATTCCGTGTTTTTTTGTGAATGTCTCCCCAAAAAAGGTTCCGGCAAGTTGGAATGGCGGTGCACAGCCTCTCGTAAATGGGGCTCACGTTTCCCCTTAGTTAGCCGATTCTTATGAGCCCCAGAACATAAAAATCGAGTGAGAACTTACTAAAATATGACAGAATCCGTGTTTTTTGGTGATATCTCCCCAAAAAAGATTTCGGCGAGTTGGAACTGCCGCGCGCAGCCTCTCGTAAATGGGGCTCACGCTTCCCCCTAGTTAGGCGATTCTTATGAGCCCCAGAACGTGAAAATCGAGTGAGAACTTACTAAAATATGACAGATTTCGTGTTTTTTTGGTGATGTCTCCCCAAAAAAGGTTCCAGCGAGTTGGAACGGCAGCGCACAGCCTCTCGTAAATGGGGCTCATGCTTCCCCCTAGTTAGGAGATTCTTATGAGCCCCAGAACGTGAGAATCGAGTGAGAACTTACTAAAATATGACAGATTCTGTGTTTTTTTGGTGATGTCTCCCCAAAAAAGGTTCCGGCGAGTTGGAACGGCGGTGCGCAGCCTCTCGTAAATGGGGCTCACGCTTCCCCCTAGTTGGGCGATTCTTATGAGCCCCAGAACGTAAAAATCGAGTGAGAACTTACTAAAATATGACAGATTCCGTGTTTTTTTGGTGATGTCTCCCCAGAAAAGGTTCCGGCGAGTTGGAACGGCAGCGCGCAGCCTCTCGTAAATGTGGCTTATGCTTCCCCCTAGTTAGGCGATTCTTATGAGCCCCAGAACATAAAAGTCGAGTGAGAACTTACTAAAATATGACAGAATCCGTGTTTTTTGGTGATATCTCCCCAAAAAAGATTTCGGCGAGTTGGAACTGCCGCGCGCAGCCTCTCGTAAATGGGGCTTGTGTTTTTCCCTAGTTAGGTGACTCCTATGAGCCCCAGAACATAGAAATTGAGGAAGAGCTTACCATAATCTTATATTATCTTTGTTTTCTACAAGGGGGCCCAAGGACCTTAAAAATTACACGGGGTCAGTAAATTTTTTTAAGCCATGGGACATGACCACCCCCCCACCCCTCCTTCCTAAAATGGAAATGTCAAACCAAAAAAGGCAACTACAAAAAAAAACATACTGCATTTTTGGTTTTCAAGGGGCAGGATGAAGTGAAAAAATATATCAGTGTGGCTATATAAGTCACAAAAAGGCATTTCAGTTCTCATTTGGTTAAAACTCAAAGATGCACTATAGTGTGATGTTTGGCCAGTCACATGTTATTTGGCATAAATGAAGAAAAGAATTAAAAAAATATTAGTTATGAGTCAGAAATGTGTCTGTAGAGTGTGTAAAGCACATTAGAATAGCTGAAGAGAAACTGAGAGTGAAATTGATGGCCATTTGGCCAGTTTTCAGCCTGAGTAGCAATTTTTTTTAAGAGCTTGAGGACCTACCCCCCTCCCCAACCCCCGGTCTGGCATTCAGATCCCTGGGCCCCCTTGGTTTTCTAACAAGTCCCCCCCCAGAAATTGTCATGACAAAAGTTAATCCCCCAGGTACACCTCCTTGTGTATTCCCGGGATCGAGTATTCACACGGGGTGCAGCTAGGACATCTACATACCATATATCAATACAGGGGGGGACAGTACCATTGTTTAGAAATAACATAAATCAGGTGTAACTCGTCGTGCCGCCAGCCCCTCAAACCCAATGTCTGACATCCAAACACACCCAGGAGAGATGGAGAGGTGAACTTTCCCACATCTCCTTATGGGGCAAGTCCAAGTGTATGCTTCCGGGTGATGTTCGAGGAGTGCCCGAGCACGCAATCGTCGACCTTGTTGACCTAAAAGGGTGAAGGGCATAGAAAGTGAATTGATAGGAAGAGAGACAAAAAAAAAAAGCTCACCATGCTGCTGGGGCTGTGCTGCTTCATCGATGCATCGTTCATCCAGAATATGTCCACACTGGAGCCAATACATGACGGACCCGCTCCCTGTTCCTGGATAGAAGGCCGTGCGGCACTTCATGCACCTTCCTGTTCTGTTCTGGGCTTCAAGTCGGAGGTGTTGTTGTAACAGGTGTGCTGTGAGCGAGCGGGTGTGGGAGTCGTCAAGACAACAACAGTGAGCTGGCGAACGTAGGTAGGGATGCTGTTATAAAGGTGTGAAGACTGATCAAGTCTCGGTCCGACACTTCGTTCGTTAGCGGAGACCGTTGACACTTCGGATATCCGTTGCACGGTCTCTGCTCTCCTTCAGGAAATCCTTGAAGAAGGTACGAATGAGGGTGAGTCTAGCCGAACACCTATGAAAGAGTATTCAGTGCTTTCCCAAACTCAAGTCACTTACTATACTCTTAAACGAAGTACGATACGACGGACTTCTGTGCAAGGGTATGCGCAGTGGTGAATTGAAGAATAAAGAAAAGATGAAAAAATACACGTGTGACTACGAGTTATATAGCACGAGTTGAATCGTGGCGTTGTGTAAACAAAGGTAATGTGAGTGTGTGAGTAAGCATTAAAACATGTGATCAATCGCGTAAGAGAAGAGTACCCAGATATCCATTCCCATAAGGTGGAAATCATCGATGTGCTTGCCTAGAACTGGGCATCTGCTACAAAGCCCCCCTGATTTACAGCTGATGGGTCGAACCGAACGGGGACGGCAATATCTGCAATGCATCTGCCGTGCCAAGTATCTGGAAATCCACGTAAAAGCTCATCCGCCTTAGCAAAATGTGCAGGAGTTAGGATAATCGGTGGGCGACGTTCGCCATGGTTCGGGCTGTGCAGGTAGGCCTTCCAACCTTTTCTTGTCATAGGCTTAGCAGTCCCCCTCTCCAGCGCGCGTGCGACGTTGTGTAGAATAAGATCACAGCCCACAGTCCATTCGCCCCGCCAATGGTGACAGTACTCGTCCATAATTTCTTGTGTGGGGAATAGCCAACGATGGTGATCCGGGTTCTCAGCTGAAACGAACCCGTGTACTAAATTCTCTTCCTGAGCAGAGAGCTGATCATGGAAAAGCGCGTCGTCGCAGAATGGAGATGAAGTCACAGCACCCCTGTGATGAACAGTGACCTGGGCTGAGGGTCCATCAAGAAACCGTTGAACTAAAGAAGGGCCCCCATAATGCTTAGCGATCCAAGCCGTCGGACCTCCCATGCTGATAAGAGCCCTCGCATGGGGTCGTCGTAAAATGTCGGCTAGCTTCCCCATATACTGATCCCTGAATGCCGCTCCGCCGTTAACGTCCTTCAGGTGCTCTTCCTGAAAACCTGCTTCATAGGTACGTTTTGTTAGCTCTGAGAAGTCGGGGGTCACAGTCGGCTTGAAGATCTTAAGGTCCCCGAGTCTCGTGGCCATGATAAACTTCATGTTCCTTGAGATAGCAAATTCCAGTAGTTGACGAGCATCCAGAAGGCTAGGACTCGTGACCGCCCAATAACGCAAACGGGTGAGCGTCTGTGCGTCAGGGAAGAGAAGGTGACTCCCGTTGAGAAATGAGGAATCCCATACTACGTCCGTAGGCATGGACCATATAACATCCGTGTGGGTAATGGTAGCACAACATTCACGGAGCCGTGTTACAGCTTTCTGTCGTGCCTCAGACAGATTGGGTGGAGAACTTCCGCGACGATAAGGAAAGACTCGTTGGTGAGGTGAAGCTGACCGACCGATGCTGCGCGTAACGGATGATAACCGAGATGTTGAGCAGGGATTCCGAGCATCACGGCCTCCGTGGTCGGAAGATGATGAAGCAGAGCGACACTGGTCATCCGTCATCTGTCGCAGCCAACGCCTAGAGGAAAAGTCGATGGCTGATCGTGGTCGCTTCTCCGAAAATCGACCTCTGGATGAGGTGTCGGAGGAGTGGGATGAGTGGCGATGTCGACCCTCAGAATCAAAGGGTATGCCGTTGGTGGGAGCATGGTGATACTTATGAAGCTCTCGTATCTCTCCTGTCTTCCGCACAATGCCATTCATGTCGATGTCCTCCAAGACTCCAACCGGAAGGGGTAGTTCCGAAGAAAAATTGTCCAGCGTCTCCCAATGACGGAATAGTACAACTTCAGCGTCGTCTTCTCTGTCAACGGATGATGCGAAAAGAAGATAGTAATGACGAGCTACGCGTAATGGGATCCTCCGGTGAGACCATCCTTGAAAGTCCACCACGTAGTAGGACCAGTCTTCATCGAACTCGACGTCTGGGTCCGGGCGGCCCTCGACACTTTTCTCCTGGAAGTAATGGTCAAATCGAGCTATGGTTGCGAATTCGGCACTGAGATCGTGTATATCGCTCGAGTGAAGATCTCGCGACAAAGCAAGGCGTAGCCGCTCGTAAGTCCCGAGCACGTAAGGGGAGAGACAGGTAAAGCGAGGTAATGACGCTAGAGTCAATGACCAGCAGTATGCGACTGGGACCTGGTGCTGTAGGAGATTGGGTATGCTGATCTCCTGCCAATCGCGCTCCAAGTCGATCAATACGCCTCTTTTCCGAAAACGTTGGAGTTGGAGTTTCTGGATGATGGCCACGACATGCAGATCCAAGTTTGCGTCCCAGCGTGACACTGACGAAGTCCACCATGACAAAAATCCCAGGCAGTCGACTGCCTTGCGTCGACAGATGCCCCCCGCTGCTTGTAAGTCCTCCAAGGCGGAAAACACTTGGACTAGAGTTCCGTGGTCGAATCGGGAAGGGCGGGCTGTCTCGGGAGGAAATGGGTGATTGGAGCAGATGTCGTCCACACACCATTCCCAAGTGGTTATGTCTTCATGTATCTGATCGCGTGTAGATGCCGGGACGATGAAAACGCCTGTCGATAGGTGATCATATGGCATGGTCATGTCGAAGTGGAAGAACCAGTCAGATCGGCTCTCGCTCAAGGGCTCGCCCCCCATCTCGTCTGGCTTCAGAGGGATATATGGACGCCATGAAGCTTCGCGGTCGTACCAGTCCATGTCCAGGCTCCACTCCATCTCCAGGTAAGCGCCTGTCGGGCCAGTCATCCGATGTTCATCCGGTCGACGTGATTTGTGATCCATAGCTTCCATGGGGATTATAGCCGTTGGGGCATTCAAGACGACCCATTCGTCCTTCTGGATCGTACGCCGTTCGACAAATGGCACGCTGCCCGAGCTATCAACCATCAGTAGATCCATGATCAATTGCTAGGGGTGGAAATCCGCCCACAGCTAGTGATCCCCTCGATCGCTTCAGGCAGGAAATCCTCGCCGTTTGATCAATCTGGGGTGGATAAGATGCCAAAACTCCCGGTGTGGAAGGGAAAAGAGAAAAGAGGAAGAGAAGAAAGAAGTGAAAGAAGAAAGAAACAAAAGAAAAGAAAAGAATGGCACGTGACTACAAACTGCGTCCGAAATAGTAAATAGATAAGAAATGGTCGTTTACAGATGCTGATTCTGACATCCAATGGGGAACGACCGTCCACCGATCCTCGACGTTCACAAACCGTGGGCCCTCTTGTACTCGTTCAGTACAAGAGGCGCGTTTCTCAGGCATGAGGTCGGCTCCCATGTGTCGAACTGAGGGCTGTACCCTTCCCATCTGATCAGCCACTCCATGCCGCGTCGTTTCCTTCGATGCCCAATGATGGCCTCCACGCTGTACTCCTCCGAAGCTGGCTTACGACGGCTCGATTCCTTCAACACGGTACGTTCGCCCCATTTAGGATCAGACTGCATATATGGTCTCAAATGTTCGATATTGAAAACAGGTAGCCCAGGATAGCGGTCGCTCATGCGTAAGCGATAAACATTCGGATTGATCCTCTGCACGACTTCAAAAGGACCTATCCAGCGCTGCTTAAGCTTGGTACCCAGTCCCTTTGCGTCGACCCATTCCAAAGAATGAGGATTCACTAGAACCTTTGCCCCTTTGGTGAATTTGGGCACTTCACGACGATTCTTGTTATACTGAATCGCTTGCTTGTCTTGTGCAACAGCTATGGCTCGTCTCGCGCTGTCCCTGTGCATAGCCAGAGTCTCCAAAAAGGACACGGCGTCGGGAGACAAGGAGTAAGTGGTTGCGTCCGTGCTCGTTGGTTTCAAGAAGTCCAAGGGGGTCCTCGGATGGAAGCCATACAGGAGGAAAGATGGAGTTGTTCCTGTGGATGAGTGGTGGGCGTTATTATACGCGAACTCCAAGATATGTAACCACGAGGCCCAGTCCGATAAGTCATCGTCCACATAGGCGCAGAGCATGGTGGCTAACTGCTTGTTAACGATTTCGGTTTGGCCATCATGTTGGGGATGATGTGATGATGACAAGGACATCTTCGTCTTGAGATACTTTGCAACTCCTCGCCAAAAATCAGACGTCCATCTAGGGTCCCTGTCGGTAATGATGCTCTCGGGGAGCCCAAAGCGACATCCGATATGCTTAACATATAGTGCACCAAATTCCTCTGCGGTTAGGCCCGTAGTAGTAGGAATGAAACTAGCATGTTTCGTTAACCTGTCCACTACCACAAAGATAGCGTTGTACTCCCCAGACCATGGTAAGTTCACAATGAAATCCATGGATACTGACTGATAAGGTCGACTCGGAATTGGATTAGGTATTAGAAAACCAAATTTATTAAAATTGGAAAACTTCGTCTTCTGGCAGACGTCGCAAGAGCGCGTGAAATTCAGTATGTCTGTCTTCATGCGCTTCCAGTAAAACTTCTGACTTAGTTGTTGCCATAGACGTTCAGGGCCTGCGTGACTTGATTCCAGCGGATTTTCGTGCGCCTCTCTCAGTACGAAATTACGAAAGGATTCCGGAACGCACAAACGTGGCTGATAATCTGGATCGACGAAATAAAGCAGACCCCGTTCGTCCTTGGTGAATCGCCCATTAGATGTTCCATCTGGTTTTTCGCGCTTAACGTCGTTCCATATAGGTCCAAAAGAGCGATCAGATTGGTAACCTTTGATCCAGTCTGCTAGGAGGTCTTAGCAGTGCCCCCCCTATTCCTGCAGGAATCCGGTCATTCCGGTGGAATTCCGGTGGATTCCAGTGGAATGGAATTTAGCAGAAGGCCCTGCTAAATTATTCATTCCGGTGTTTTCCATTCCAGTGGAATTCCGGTGGATTCCGGAATTTACACCGGAATGTTCCCCGGAATGGGCAGGAATGGTGTTCCCCGGAGTGGGCAGGAATGGAAATCCTGTTTATTTTGTTTATTTGTTATGTATTATAGTTTATTTATTTTCGATGAATAACAAACAATGCTTGTTTGGCAAACAATGCTCACCAAACATACTCTCTCCTTCCACCACCACCACCACCACGCTCGTCACCACCGCCAACGCCACGCCATCGCCGTCACCCGTAGCCACCACCGCCCACGTCACTCGTCAATTACCCATGGCCACGACGACCACCAAAATCAACCACAACACCATTCAACGACAACGCGGCGACGCCACGTCACGAAACAACGAGCACCAGAACCCACGAAAACACCCAACGCCCACGAAAACAACGCCCCCGGACACAAAACAACACCCAACGGAGACAAAACAACGCCCACCACCCACGTACACCACCAGCGCCCACGAGAACCATACCCCGCCCACGAAAACACCCCACCGCCCACCGAAAAACACGAGCGCCCACCGAAAAACATGCGCCGCCTACCGAAAAACACGCACCGCCCACACGACACACGACGGCACCACGCCGCCTACCAAAACCACCACGTCCACACCAACGCCACCCACGACGACGCCCCCAATGGCAACCAGCGCCCACGACGACGGCGACGACAACGCCCACGAATAACGCAAAAACACGGACACACGACGAAAACGCGAACACGCGACGACGACGACGAAATGCGACACAACGATGGGACGCCAACGCGGGACGACGATGGAGGTCCCAGCCACACTCCCTCTCCCCTCCACCATTCCCTCTCTCCCTTCCTCCTTCCCCCTTTCCTCGTCCCTCCCCCTTGCTCCCTTCCCCCTTGCTCCACCATTCCCTCCCCCCTTTCCTCCCTCCCCCCTTTCCTCCCTCCCCCCTTTCCTCCCTCCCCCCTTTCCTCCCTCCCCCCTTTCCTCCCTCCCCCTTCCTTCCTTCCCTCTTTCTTGTCCTTCCCCCTTCCTCCCTCCCCTCCCTTGTTCTTCCCTCTTCCTTGTCCCTCCCAAAAATATAAATACACCCCCACCTTGTCCCTCCCCTACCCCCTCCCTTTAAGATAAACTGTGTAGTGTGTGTAGTAATACATTTCAAATACATTACAACTCAATCTATGACTTCTACATGTGAATTTTATAAGGAAATATGAGTGCCAAGTCATCAGGATAAGGGGAGTTGAAAAAAACTTACTCTGCTTGATTCCAGTCCTATTCCAGTGGAATGCTGTGGATTCCACTGGAATGACTCTATTCCTGCAGGATTCCCCTGGATTCCACTGGAATTCCTCTGGATTCCTCTGGAATTCCTCTGGAATTCCACTGGAATGACTCTATTCCTGCAGGATTCCCCTGGAATTCCACTGGAATGACCCCATTCCTGCAGGATTCCTGCAGGAATAGGTGGGGCACTGTAAAGTACTGTCTGCTAGGAATTCCTCGCTTATAGCTATATGCAGGTTAGGGGAAGGGTTCTGCGCATTCCAATATTCTGTGCTGGGTTCCAGCTCATCCAGTGCGTTTGAATCTCCTGCTGGCTCATTTGTCGTTGTCCATGCTGATCGACGTCCTTCCAAGCAATCGTCTAGGCTCCAAATGACAAACCCAGTGCGAGCTGGTGCAAGTTCGGCTTGTCGTTCTTGTTTCTCCGCTAAGTCGGAGTCTGTTGTGATCGTCAGCTCTTTGTCATGTGCAGGCGATATATGTTCCAGAGGAGCCTGTGGCAGCCGCGAGAGAGGGTCCACATTAGAGTGAATCCGCCCAGCTCTATGAATTATCTCCAGATTAGGAGCGTAAGCTGAGAAGACAGCCCCCCAGGCTGCGAGCCTTCTATTAGAATTCTCGTAGGTTCTTGCCCATTGAAGAGCTGAATGGTCCGTAACCAGCAGGGTCGTCTCTCCTTCAATAAAAGGCTGGAATTTTACCAGGCCCTCTTTTGCAGCTAGCGCTTCTCTTTCTGTCGTCGAATACCGACATTCAGCGGACTTGAACGTTCTTGACCAATATGCGATAACTCTTTCTACGTGCACAACCGACGAGTCAAAGGTGTCGCCCCATTTATCATCCGAAACGCTATCCATTGTCTTCGAACTCAATGTAGTGGTGAGTTTGGGGGGCGGCAAACCTGCATCGTACTGTTTCCTTAATCGAGCGTAGGTTCGTGTGCCCTCCAGGTCTTTCACTTTAATTGGCTGAATCTGTTGCAATGCGCAACCCAAAGCCTCGTCGGAGGCGTCCGTATATAGTCGGTACGGGAGGCCCTCTATAGGGTGACCTAGCACAGGGCTCGAACGTAAGGCGTCCTTAGCGGCAGCGAAAGCATGCTCCTCCTCCGCCCCCCAACGCCAACGTGCTCCCTTCCTTAGAAGATGAAAGAGTGGAGCGCAAATCGATGCATAGTAGGGTATGAAGGCGGAAAAGTACACAACCATGCCCAAGAAGGTCTGTAATTGAGACAATTTCTTGGGCCTGTCCAAGTCCAGTATTGCATTGACTTTTTCCAGGTGAGTTGAAAGGCCCAACCTCGAGACTTTGTGACCTAGCAATAATATAGATCCATAGAATAAATGGCATTTGTTTGGCGACAGCGTTATTCCTGCTCTCTCGATTGCGCCTAGAACCAAGTCCAAATGCTTAATATGATCCTCATAGGACTTAGAATAGACCACGATATCGTCAATGTAGACTAGGCAAAATAGCCATAGATAGGGAGATAGTATGCCCTGCATGACTCGCTGGAAGATAGATGGTCCGTTCTGTAAACCAAAAGGCATCCTCTTAAATTGGAATAATCCGCGGTGAGTTCTGAATGCTGTCTTCTCGACATCATCTGGGTCAAGCTCTAATTGGGTGAAACCAGACAGCGCATCAAGCGACGATAAAACTTGTGCGCCAGACAATGATTGGAGAATCTCCGCTTGTCTCGGTATAGGGAATTCATCCGGTGTTGTTACCGCGTTCAGTTTCCTGTAATCGATGCAGAACCGGGGCTTCCCATTTCTGTAAGCAATGACCACTGGCGCACTCCACGGGCTGTTCGATGGCTCAATGACACCTTGCTTGAACCAGGTATTCAGTTGGACATCCATGAAACGCCTTTTTTCTGGGGAACTACCATACATGGGTACGGATATGGGGACCTGACCATCTTGGGTTCGGATGTGTACCTTCGTCGGTAAATGTCCCAACCGCCCGTCGAAACCAAACGCTTTGACTCGGCGTTCTAACATTTCCCAAGCTTCGTCGTTTAAGTGATCTGGCAGCGAACCCACGTCAATAAGTTCTTTCATTTTGGTGGACGGATATTCTGTCAAATCCGGCATCTCAGCTGTCTTCGGGCCGTAGGATTGCTCCTCCAAAGGTTCGTCGGGCTTTCCCTCCTTGTCCTTATTGTCTGACTCTAATTGTATCTGTATGATTGCTGCTAGTGCTTCCGCATGTCGGGAGCGAGCCTGCCAATCATCCATAGTCTTGACATGGTCAAAGTATTCGGCAGGATTGGTTAGTTCGCCCACAATCTCTCCTTTCCTGATATACCTCGGGCGGTTAGTTGGATTAGTGACAGGCACCCAAGGGTTAGCGGCTGAGATAAGGGTGTTGGGAACCGCGAAGTACGATTCGTCCGCTCCTGATAGTAGGTTTTTGGTTACTAACCAATCTCTGTCGTCCTCCATTTGCCCTTCAACTTGGATAGGCTTACATTCATGGGGTCGTATGCGGTAGTCCTCCTTTGCGTGTATGACTTGTTCCTCTTTGCCGAACTTCAGCTTAAGCCTGTGGCGCTTGTTCTTATTTCTACGATGTAGCTTACTCCGTATGAAGCGTCCAACGGAATGCGCACTTTGACGCAGGCGTTCGAAGTCTTTTGTCCGCTCTACGTGTCTTGCAGATACTTCATAATCGGATTTGCCGAATCGTACTCGTGGCCCTTCCTCCACATTGCGAGTGACTCCAATTTCATAAGTCAATTGGTAGTCCTCTCCTAGTAGGATGGGTACAGTCATGCCGGGCACCACGTAGGCTTCAGCTTCCGACTCCAGAGTAGTTCCGTCGTCTGCTGTCATGAAAATGGGTATTCGCACGAATCCTCGTAAAGTAGAATCCTTATCAGTAAGCTGCCATAACTTCATGCGCATTCCTTGTTGAATGGGAGGGGCTGATTTCAGACTATCATAGTATTCTGCGGAAATTAAGGTTACGTCTGCGCAGGAATCAAGTCGACTGGTGGCTACCACTTTTATCATATAACTAAGGCACTTGCCATAAGAGCTCTGTGTATAAGTCCACGGTTTTTATGAGATATCGCTCTGGATATTTCATTGAGTGTCTTGGTGGCTTTCATTAACTATTTCATTCCTGTTTCAGTGTGGTTTCAATAGATATTTCATTAGTATTTCAGGCTATTTCATTGCGCTTTTCATAACTAATACTCTGCTCTTTCAATAGATATTTCATTAAGAATGTTAGGCCCTCTCATTGTGATTTTCATTAATTACTCTGTGCGCTTTCAATGGATTTTTCATTAATATTTCAGGATATTTCATTGCACTTTTCATAACTAATGCTCTGCACTTTCAATGGATATTTCATTAGGAATGTTAGGCTCTCTCATTGAGATTTTCATTAATATTTCAGGATATTTCATTGCAATTTTCATAAATAATGCTCTGTGCTTTCAATAGATATTTCATTGGGAATGTTAGGCTCTCTCATTGAGATTTTCATTAATTATTCAGTGCGCTTTCAATGGATTTTTCATTAATATTTCAGGATATTTCATTGCGCTTTTCATAACTAATGCTCTGCACTTTCAATGGATATTTCATTAGGAATGTTAGGCTCTCTCATTGAGATTTTCATTAATTACTCTGTGCGCTTTCAATGGATTTTTCATTAATATTTCAGGATATTTCATTGCGCTTTTCATAACTAATGCTCTGCACTTTCAATGGATATTTCATTAGGAATGTTAGGCTCTCTCATTGAGATTTTCATTAATTACTCTGTGCGCTTTCAATGGATTTTTCATTAATATTTCAGGATATTTCATTGCAATTTTCATAAATAATGCTCTGTGCTTTCAATAGATATTTCATTGGGAATGTTAGGCTCTCTCATTGAGATTTTCATTAATTATTCAGTGCGCTTTCAATGGATTTTTCATTAATATTTCAGGATATTTCATTGCGCTTTTCATAACTAATGCTCTGCACTTTCAATGGATATTTCATTAGGAATGTTAGGCTCTCTCATTGATATTTTCATTAATTACTCTGTGCGCTTTCAATGGATTTTTCATTAATATTTCAGGCTATTTCATTGTGCTTTTCATTACTAATGCTCAGAATGATTTCACCTATCAGGGTCCATGTAATGGGATGTTGGGATGATGGTCACATGACCAATTACCAAAAATGGTCAAAAAACGAAAGTTGTAGCCCTACACTGTAGCTTCTGAAATCTGTTTGAATTATGTTCTGAAGTGCTCCCATTGTGGAGATATGAGGTAAAGGGATTTCAAAAGTGTCGTATTTTTTTTTGTATTTTGTAATTTTCTCCATGAAAACAAAACCAAATAACATGATTTCAGTACATTTAGAAAGCTAAAAGAAAGGGCTACAATTATTGTATCATGGGAAAATTGACCAAAAAAGGAAGGTGCATGCCAATGAGATATAGACTACTAAGTTTACTGATAGACTACAAAAACGTTGGACTTAGACTACACATTTTACTGATACATCATAAAGACTACAAAAGTCAAACTTAGACTACAAAGCTTGCTGATAGACTACAAAAAGTCAGACTTAAACTACAAAAGCTTGGGTTAGGATATCTTGACTACAAAGTTTGTAGTGTCTGCTTTTTGTCATTACAAAAGATTGTAGTGTGTGCTATTATATTAGAAAAGTTTGTAGTGTATGCTTTTTGAGACTACAAAAGGTTGTAGTGTGTGCTTTTTTAAAAAGTTTGTAGTGTCTGCTTTTTGAGACTACAAAATGTTGTAGTGTGCGCTTTTTTATTAGAAAAGTTTGTAGTGTATGGTTTTTGAGACTACAAAAGTTTGTAGTGTGCGCTTTTTTATCAGAAAAGTTTGTAGTGTATGGTTTTTGAGACTACAAAAGGTTGTAGTGTGCGCTTTTTTATCAGAAAAGTTTGTAGTGTATGGTTTTTGAGACTACAAAAGGTTGTAGTGTGCGCTTTTTTATCAGAAAAGTTTGTAGTGTCTGCTTTTTGAGACTACAAAAGTTTGTAGTCAACATGTAGTTTATGGTGTCCTTGGTGCTATCTATGTGATGAGGATGAGGTTGAAGAATTGCCATTATATTGCCAGTGCTGCAACATTAGTTTTTCCATCATACACAATCCTATCCTCAAGTATAATTATCAGTTCATGTGGGGATTTCATTGAAGGATTGACTTGACATAACCAGTTTTTGACATCATGACCAAGTTAGCTTTCATCCTGTCATCTTTCACAATGATAGCTACTGGCCTGTCTGAAATATAGTCAACTTTGATACGTTCATGTGGGGATATGACTGAAAGATTGACATAACATCACCAGTTTTTGACGTCATGACTAAGTTAGCTTTCAATGACACTGCAAACATTCCAAGATACTGAGGTGAGAATATTTTGTTGGCAATCTGTTCCAAGAGCATCTCCCAAGTTGCTCCCTCATAGGTGAATGTCCATAGCATTTGTTCATATTGCTGTCAATGTTATGGACCTCTTCACCATCCCTGATTAATTGTATGAAAGACAGAATTTCTATTTAAATTAGAATAGCTATATTTGATAATGATACCTTGAAGCTTGTAATTAGAAGTCTTGGCCTGCTTGTGTTCAAATTTTCAAATCCAAATTCCCCACAATCCCAGCTCTGCTGAGTGGCAGATATGAGGAGATTCCAAATCCAAGTTTTTTGATGATCCCATTCCTATGGAATGACCCCATACTTTTTCATAAATGGCAAATTTTGAACATATTCTATCTGAAGAAGGCATCCTTGTCTTGGGTAGTAATTTGGCTAAAGTTCATGCCTTTGCAATAAATAAAGTCTTGCAAAATTCTTGTTTTCCTTCAGAGCCCATGCCATTGTGATGGATACAACATTGATTTATTTGTCATGAATATAAATGGCCTGGCAAGATATACACTTTTAAGTGGCTTGTGATAGATTATCCACAGTGAAAATGGCCAAACCCTGGGATAAAGCCCAATCAAGCTAATTTTCAGGTGAATTTTCAAAGGATCAAGTTCATCCTATAGCCTCCACTGGTAGCTTAAAATGTCAGAAGAAATCTGAAGAACCAATCCACAAAAAATGGAGCCCAATGGATCAGTATTGCAGCCTGGAGAAATAATTTTCATATTTTGTAAAAAGGACCCCAGACACCCTGTGACAGCTATGGAATGATGGAATGGTATGGTATGGTATGGTATGGAATGGTATGGAATGGTATGGAATGGTATGGAATGGTATGGTATGGAATGGTATGGAATGGTATGGTATGGTATGGTATGAGGTGGAATGGTATGTGGCATCCATACCATGGTATGATGGAATTGGTATGAGGGTCATACCACTCTGGAATGGGGTACCACTAAGGTTCCCTAATTCAAAGAATTGGATAACCTCATAGGTACCCAAAAATGGGTGACTGAAGTGATGATGTATCAGTAAAATGTGTAGTCTAAGTCCAACGTTTTTGTAGTCTATCAGTAAACTTAGTAGTCTATATCTCATTGGCATGCACCTTCCTTTTTTGGTCAATTTTCCCATGATACAATAATTGTAGCCCTTTCTTTTAGCTTTCTAAATGTACTGAAATCATGTTATTTGGTTTTGTTTTCATGGAGAAAATTACAAAATACAAAAAAAAATACGACACTTTTGAAATCCCTTTACCTCATATCTCCACAATGGGAGCACTTCAGAACATAATTCAAACAGATTTCAGAAGCTACAGTGTAGGGCTACAACTTTCGTTTTTTGACCATTTTTGGTAATTGGTCATGTGACCATCATCCCAACATCCCATTACATGGACCCTGATAGGTGAAATCATTCTGAGCATTAGTAATGAAAAGCACAATGAAATAGCCTGAAATATTAATGAAAAATCCATTGAAAGCGCACAGAGTAATTAATGAAAATATCAATGAGAGAGCCTAACATTCCTAATGAAATATCCATTGAAAGTGCAGAGCATTAGTTATGAAAAGCGCAATGAAATATCCTGAAATATTAATGAAAAATCCATTGAAAGCGCACTGAATAATTAATGAAAATCTCAATGAGAGAGCCTAACATTCCCAATGAAATATCTATTGAAAGCACAGAGCATTATTTATGAAAATTGCAATGAAATATCCTGAAATATTAATGAAAAATCCATTGAAAGCGCACAGAGTAATTAATGAAAATCTCAATGAGAGAGCCTAACATTCCTAATGAAATATCCATTGAAAGTGCAGAGCATTAGTTATGAAAAGCGCAATGAAATATCCTGAAATATTAATGAAAAATCCATTGAAAGCGCACTGAATAATTAATGAAAATCTCAATGAGAGAGCCTAACATTCCCAATGAAATATCTATTGAAAGCACAGAGCATTATTTATGAAAATTGCAATGAAATATCCTGAAATATTAATGAAAATCTCAATGAGAGAGCCTAACATTCCTAATGAAATATCCATTGAAAGTGCAGAGCATTAGTTATGAAAAGTGCAATGAAATATCCTGAAATATTAATGAAAAATCCATTGAAAGCGCACAGAGTAATTAATGAAAATCACAATGAGAGGGCCTAACATCCTTAATGAAATATCTATTGAAAGAGCAGAGTATTAGTTATGAAAAGCGCAATGAAATAGCCTGAAATACTAATGAAATATCTATTGAAACCACACTGAAACAGGAATGAAATAGTTAATGAAAGCCACCAAGACACTCAATGAAATATCCAGAGCGATATCTCATAAAGACCGTGGACTTATACACAGAGCTCTTATGGCAAGTGCCTTAGTTATATGATAAAAGTGGTAGCCACCAGTCTCAAGTCTGAGGTCCGTGATAACATTATCTTGATTCCCGACTTTGCCCTTCACCGACAGAACTGACACACCAACCGAAGATTCTCCAGCTGGATAGAAACGTTTCTTTGTCATACAGATTGGCTTAGCTTCTTTGGGAGGAGGTGGCATGGAGGAATTCTGCGCTTCTGTAAAATCATCTAACTTCCCTTCCTCTAGGCTTTCAGTCGATATCCCTTCCGAGACCAATGTGTGTCGTCGTAATTCCTCCATCTCTGAACGAATCTCCTCCTTACTCTCAGTCGGCTGTGTATGTTGAGATGACACAGGTTCCGTATGACCTTGGGATGATCGTGAAGGATGTTTCGTCCTAGCTGGCTTCTCCTGTTCAAAGTCTTCATCTTTGCTTATATGATGTAACAGGTGCTTTTCCGATTTTGGTTTCCTTTGCGCGCGTACGACATCTTCATCGTCTACTTCCTCCACCGTCGTCTTGTGCGCTTCCCCGGTCTTACGCCCTTTCTCAACTACTCCTACTTGAGGAATGTCGATTTCATTGAGAAGGACTGCCGCATCAAAACCCGCCTTTACTTGGTCTAGGTCTATCTGTGACGCAGCAACACGCTGGGAGAGCAGTATGCTGAATGCGGTTTGGTACATTTTATTCCATTCGTCCACCATATTTTCTGACAAATAGGCGTTCTTTTTCGTACGCGCTTTGTATATTTCCCAGTCGGGGCACTCCTTGTCCCAATGATTGTCGCTACCGCATGCTTGGCAAGGGGAAGGGGGAAGCTTTCCCATCTTAGTCGTAACGTGATCGTTACGTGAAAACAAATAACCACCTGGTGGAGGTGCTCGTTGTCGTTTCTGCATGACCTGGTAAACTTCGCGCAGTATGTCATCATGCGCTCCCTCCTTTGGTTCCTCTGGCAAATTCTCTGCAGGTTCTTCCTCTTCGTCTTCTTCAGCAGTGGTTAACATTACTCGACGATCTTGAGGGGGCCTCTCGTGATTATGATTGGATCGATTCCCTTGTGGCTTCGGCTGTTCCCACCCTAAACGTTTCAACGTAGGTATTAGATTGTCAACCGTAACCGCGGCTGCAGCAGTCGATTTCCTTCTCCAAGCATCTAACAAATCGTCTTCGTAGTCCACTACTTTGGTGTATAGAGCCTTCGTTGATTTGATGCTTTCCATGACCAGTATAGTTTTCCAAGATAACGGGGCCTTTCTCATTATCAGGCTCATTTCTAGCTTACCCCCCGGTTCCGCGGACGTAAGCATGCGGGTGTACATAATCCGGCGAATGATGAACGTCTTCGGTAATTCTTTTTCGTGCCCAATTTGCCGGAAATACTGCCCTTCGTATACCCTATTTATCTTGAATTGCCAGGCTTCTCCCAAGTACCCATCTTTGATACCACGGAGGTAGTTTATGTAATGTGATCTCATGTGGGACTGTTCTTCGAAAGTAAGGGTCGTGAACCAATCTTTTATATCTGAACCGTCTTCTAAGTTCATCCAGAGCCAATATCCAAGAGCTTCAGGTAAGTCGCCCTCAAGCGCTGCCAACTGTTGAATCCTCAAAAAGTATTTGACAGCTGTATTAGGGTTGCCGTCCCAACGAGGTAATTGCTCCTGCTTTATCTCCGTCTTGATTGTTGGTTTAATACTGCCGTAAGGGATCTTTCCTCCTCCTTTCTGTTTACTAGCGTTGCTAGAGCCCCCTGGATCCGTTTTGAAGCTTGATCCTTCGCTGTCACTGCTTGGTTCTGAAGGCGAGTCGTCTCCACCGCCTTTCTGACGTTTCCTTCTGGAGGAATAGGTCGTATTAGAAGCCCCTCGTCCCGAAGGCCGACGTCCTCGTCGAGAACGATTGGATCGCAAACGCGAGTTATGGTCTCCATCACCATCGTCATCTCCGTCTCCTTCATCATCCGGGGAATCATCATCCGGTTGTCTTCTCGCGACGGATCTTCTTCTGACACCTGAACCACGAGGTAGATGTGGGGGTGGCTCACGTCCTGGCCATTGTTTCAGTTGACGACTAGGTTCGGGCTTCGAAGGTTTGGGATTGGAAGGGGTATCCGTGGCCCAGGTTGGCAGCTGAGGGGTGGCAATGCCAAAGAGGACATTCTGGTTCGTATTACCGCTTCCTGTTGCTACTTGAGAGGTCATAGATTCACGACCTTGTAGTCTTCTGCCGCTGAACCACTTATTTGGACCTTTGAAAGGAGTATCTGACCCCAACCATACTCGGTTAGAGTTACCAATATTCTCCTCCTCTGCCGGCTCTGCCGGCAATTCCCTTTCCTTACCCTTTGGTTCCGCGCCGGATCGTTTTCTGCTTGTCGACTCTTTTTCGGGCATAAAGGCTGACTTCAGGGCTTGGGGTAAAGGAAATACGTTCATCCACGATTTGCCTTGATTCAAAGCAGTCTCAGCTTGCTCGGAAAGCTGCTCTTGATGATGAGGGAATTTTTGATAAAGGACTCGTAGACGTTGATCCGCTGTATGAAGATCCTGTAATTCTTGATGTAATTCAGGAAGCGTTGAGATAGGGGAAAGGAGTAGTTCGTCCTGAGGGTTACTTTGATATTGTTGAGCATACTTCTGAAGAGTCTTATGTCCTAATTCTAGACGCCTCTGCATAGTCTTCCATGCAGCATTGAGTTGAGGGAGACTTGTTGTTCCTCTTAGTATCTGCATAAGGGCATCTTTTGGATCTACAGTGAAATGACGAGTACGTTCCTCTAAGAAGCTGGCAGCTTTCTCGACGTAAACTTGGAGTTCCACTGTAATTCTACTTAGATCTTCGAGTAAATCGTCGGAAATCTTGTACTTCGTAGTTCCTTTATTCCGATCCTCCACTATAGATACATGTTCAGCTTCTAGATCCTTCATAGTGACCAGTAGGATGACTGTCGCTTCCGTCGAGAGGCTACTATCGCCGACTTGTTCCATCAAGTACTCATTCAAGAGATTTGCCATCGGAGACCTTTTGTATAACGACGCATTACCCCTTGCATCAATGGGGGAGTCTATTTCGTCGCCCTCTACTATCGTATCAAAACCGGCCATATGTGTTGAAGGTTTTGGTAACATAGTACTAGTAACTTCCATAGTTGGTAACTCTGTTTCCGCCGTTGAGCTACGCGATGACGAGATGTAAGTGGAATGAAGATCCGGTATTTCAGTAGATGGTACGACGCCTGAGGTCGTGACGGTGACGTGGGATGTAGTCGGTTTCGACAAAGGAGAACCAAATTGATAAGAGCTCAGGGGTGATGCTGGTTTAGCGAGAGGTTTTGACTTGACGGAGGTACTTTGTGTCGTGTGCTTCACGGGTTTCGTTTCCTTTGCACTCAACCTTGCTGATTTATTGGGTGATGTGGACCGTGAGGACGCTTGCGATTGCGGTTTCGAGGGGGGTAGTCTCGAAGTTCTGGGGAAGGAATAGGATGGTTGATTAGGAGTCGTTAGCCGGTTTGACAAAGTCTCGGTAACGTTTAAGGCGTTATTGACAGGGATGGTAGATTTTCGTTTAGTGACAAACGGGGCGTCGAGAGTTGTTGTCTCGGCGCTACGAGCGATAGGATTCGAGTAGTCGGCCAGGTTGTCGCTGGTTCCCACAGTGTCCACCTTTGTAACAGGTGTGCTGTGAGCGAGCGGGTGTGGGAGTCGTCAAGACAACAACAGTGAGCTGGCGAACGTAGGTAGGGATGCTGTTATAAAGGTGTGAAGACCGATCAAGTCTCGGTCCGACACTTCGTTCGTTAGCGGAGACCGTTGACGCTTCGGATATCCGTTGCACGGTCTCTGCTCTCCTTCAGGAAATCCTTGAAGAAGGTACGAATGAGGGTGAGTCTAGCCGAACACCTATGAAAGAGTATTCAGCGCTTTCCCAAACTCAAGTCACTTACTATACTCTTAAACGAAGTACGATATGACGGACTTCTGTGCAAGGGTATGCGCAGTGGTGAATTGAAGAATAAAGAAAAGATGAAAAAATACACGTGTGACTACGAGTTATATAGCACGAGTTGAATCGTGGCGTTGTGTAAACAAAGGTAATGTGAGTGTGTGAGTAAGCATTAAAACATGTGATCAATCGCGTAAGAGAAGAGTACCCAGATATCCATTCCCATAAGGTGGAAATCATCGATGTGCTTGCCTAGAACTGGGCATCTGCTACAGTTGTGGTGATGGTGGTGATGGTCGGTGACGCGGTTGACGTGGTACTTCACTGAGAGTGTTGCTTAGATTGACGAATGGTTGGTTGACCTCTTCAGGCATGGGTGGGGTGTGGTGTTGTGTGAGGAGATGGCAGTGTTGCTTGTGGAGACAGCGGCATTGTGTGATGAGAATGGCAGTTGCGTGAGGAGAAAGGCAGTGTTGCGTTGAGGAGACGGCAGTGTCTCATGCCTGTGACGTGACAGACAACGTTGAGTGGTGGTGGTGGAACATGTTCAGAGTGCCCAGGCTAGCCACAGAGGCTGCACACAGGTGATGAGGCATAGGATAGGATGAATGGGGTGGTCGTGATCCTAACAAAAGAGTGGTTTGAGTAAGTAGTAGTGCAATGAGAATGACCGGAAATACACTCACAGGAAAGAGGGACCTGGGAAATGATGGGGGATCGTCTGCAGATCCAGGTCGGAACGTCTTTCTTTTGCGCACGAAATGATTCGCAGGAATTTTGGCTGGGGGGAAAAGGTGAATGAGCTATGGAAATATGGGTCTCGAAGTGAAAAAAAGACGCTCCAAGCTTTTCGCAAGATGCTCCCGTGTAGAAAGACTGCTGTTAAGGGTCCTGGAGACCAAACAGCGGCCTTTGGGTGCAAAGGGTCAGGAGGGAGAAGGGTTGGGATCCAGGATCTGCAATCGGATGGGAACGACTAGAAAGGAGAACACACTCACCACTCGACCACTTTGACCTCTCTTCCCAACCCTCCCTCCATCCAACTGCAGCTCTCATGTCTCCCTTCCCCAATCCAAAAGCTCTTGAACTTGTCCGACGGTGAGTGTTCTGCAACGTTCGTCTTCTGCACATTCATTTTCTGCCTTGTTCGGTTCCTGGTTGGTGTGCTGCCCTGTATCTTGCATCAGTCAGATGCTCAGTCCGGCACCGTGAGCGCAGTTCTCACCTGTATCCCAGTTCCATCCTTTTGCCTTCACATCGCCGCGAGGACAGGTCGTGTTCGCTGTGGCTCTATCTTTGCAAACGTGTGGGGCAAGAGTGGGTGCGGTGCTGCTGTGAGCCTCGTCGAGAGTGGGCGCCACTTCCCTGAGCGGTGTCTTGCTCGCTTTGCGTATGGTTCTGGGCGCGCCCTCTGGTCAGATCGTGCCAGATCGCCCTCAGCTCAACCCACCGATTCGGGTTTGTTTGGCTGCACCCTGCGCTCGTCACGTCTTCGTCAGCTGTGACGGGACCGTCTTTCTTTTCGGCCTAAGGCCTGCTTCCTTCCCTCACAGGGCGTACCAACATTGTCACACTCCCCAAATTGGGACAGCGACACATTGCATCAGTAAGCGACACATTGCGTAAATAAATGACATATTCGAGTGTAGTGCGTCACTAACTCATGTGTAATGTGTCGCTAACTCATGTGTAATGTGTCAACAAGTATACATGTGAGACACCTAGATGTGGACCTTCTGGTTCAAATTTTATTCTAAGTCAGAAAGAAGCAAGTCCTATGATGTATAGGAGTATTTACTAAGTTCTCGAACACTTTCTGTAATCAAGGAATGAGCACTGTAAAATTTATATAGAGCAAGCTATGATACAGGAAAGGACACTAGTATGTACATTATGAGAGCGGTGATGATGGAGGACGTAGCCACTCCTTGAGAGTGGTTGGAGACCCCTACTTCCACAGTGAACACGCATATGCTACTGAGTTCCTGCCCGATCCTCACCATCTATAATCCCCCTGTCATTTGTGGTGAGCTGGTTTGTGGGTGTGTCTAGCCGTCAATGTTCCCATATCATGGGTTGATGGTGGAGCTGCGAGCGGTCTTTGCGTTGGCTCTGTGTTCCTGCTTCGAGGTTTTCTGTACACCCACATCCCTCGACAATGACAAGGGGAGGGGCAATTTTAGAGGTGGGGTGGGCTGCCCACATTCGCGGGTGTGTCTTGGCCGACATTTTGATTGTTTTGATGTTCGGGATCGTTTTCACAGTTTTTGGCGTCTGTTTGCGTTCGTGTTCGCGTCTGTTGTCTGTCGACGTACAGGTGCTGGGTACTCACGGCGTTTGGCGATGTATCAAGGCCGTTTTCATGGCGTTCACGGTCCTGGGTGGCGCTCACTGACCTGGCGATGTGGTAGTCGATTAGCTGGATAAGCTGGCAGGGGTACTCACCTGGGTGCATCCCTTTCCCTACACGCTATGTGCCATTGTCGTGCCTGCTGAGATAGGGTGTGCTGGATGTGGGGTGACGTGAGGGGATGGTTGACGATGGTGGGGGTGATGAGGAAAGGAGAAAAGTGTGACATGTGATGGGTGACACATGGCCCATCGTCACGCTGTAAAGTCAGTGTGTGGAGTGTGTCGCAGCTGAGCCTCATCTACGACACAGTGTCGAAGATCGGTTGTAGATCTTCCTCTTCTCCTTTCGGGGAGTGTGATGCTGTTGGTATATCCTCCTTCCCTCATCCTGAACCTCTCCACCTTCAAAACAGAATTTCAACATGAGCGGAACGAACCTTTTTGCAGCCGCTCACCACTTTGTAGCTAGCAACAACACATTCAACGAAGCTAAGACTGTGAGCGCAATCTTTACTAAGGGAGGCAAGCTGATGGCGTTGGATCTCTTGCAGATCAACATTCACCACAATTATGGCAATAGGACGATGTCTGATGGGGTCATCCCCCTTATGCCAAACTCAAGCAATCAGTTCACAGGCCGCACAGAAGTCATTACCAGACTCAAGAGGCATTTTTCCAACACAAATGACTCAGCTCATCAGAAGAGAAAGTTCTTTCTGTTGTATGGAATGGGGGGTATTGGGAAGACTCAGATCTGCTTGAGGTTTGTTGAGGAAATGTCTGACTGGTGAGTATCATGAAAAAGGGAGGTCCAACCTTCATTTCTAATGTTGCAATTGCCTTCAGTTTCTCTCCTGTTTTCTGGATTGATGCTTCCTCAGTTGGTACTATCACACAGGGACTAAAGGGTATCTGTAATCTTCCTGCAGCTCAGTCTGGTGGTCTAGAGGGGTCACCTGAATCTGCTCTTCACTGGATTGGCTCACTGAAAGAGAACTACATAATGGTCTTTGACAATGCAGATGCTCTTTCACCTGCTGAGCTGGAGGCTTATCTTCCACCTGGAAGGGGGGGAAACATTCTGATAACTAGTCGCAACTCCACAATGAGGAATCTGACCTCACCTGAGAATTCTGTTGAAGTCAGTGAGATGGATGAGAATGATGCCATTGAGTTGCTTTTGAAAGCCAGTTACTTGGATCTATCTTCAATTGAGTTTCAAGCTGAAGCATCTAAGATTGTGAAGGAGTTCTCCTGCCTTCCTCTTGCTATTGATCAGGCTGGTGCTTATATTGCATCTGGGGCCACCAGTCTTGGAGACTACCTTGCAAAATATTCAGAGCACAGAAAAATGTTATTATCCCATTCTGAATTTACTGGAGCTTCCAAGTATAACAGAAGTGTCTATGGAACTTGGGAATTATCATACAAAGAAATCCAGAAGAGGGCTGACTATGATAATCTAGACAGAGCCAATGCAGCCCATAGTGCAATGCTTCTGCTCAATTTGTTTCCTTTCTTCCATCATGAGGGAATCACTGAGGAAATATTTTCTTATGCTGCTCTTCAAGAAGATGAGGAAATCTCTGACCCTGAATTGCCACTTGCTAGTTCTATGCTGGATCGGAGACTACTTCCTCTCAACCAAACAGGTGCTTGGGATAACTTTGTCTTTAAAGAGGGTATTCGAGTAATACTGTCATTCTCTTTGATCAAGAAAGGTTCATCTGAGTGTGTGTATGCCATGCATCCCCTGTTACATACCTGGGGCAGAGATAGAATATCATTAAATGAGAGGAAACAATGTTGCTTAATGGCATATGTCACTTTGTCTTGTTCACTCAGTTGGCATGAAGGCCAGTCATATGGATTTCATAGGGTCTTGGTAACACATGTAAGAGCAAATATGGAGCATTGGAGATCAGAAAGTAATGAGAATGGTGTCAATTACTTGAATGATGCTTATGACAAGTTTGGGATGCTGTTATGGGAACAAGGATATTTCAAGGAGGTGGAAACCTTGGCAGATGCAGTTCTGGATACAAGAAAGAGAATTCTTGGAGTGGAACACCCAGACACAATCAGAGCCATGGAAAATCTAGCAGTAACATATAACAACTTGGGAAGATACACAGAGGCAGAGAAGCTGGAGATGCAAGTTCTGGATGCAAGAAACAGAATTACTGGAGTGGAACACCCAGACACAATCAGAACCATGGGAAATCTAGCAGTAACATATCGCAAGTTGGGAAGATACATAGAGGCAGAGAAGCTGGAGATGCAAGTTCTGGATGCAAGGAACAGAATTCTTGGAGTGGAACACCCAGACACAATCAGAGCCATGGGAAATCTAGCAGTAACATATCGCAAGTTGGGAAGATACACAGAGGCAGAGAAACTGGAGATGCAAGTTCTGGATGCAAGGAACAGAATTCTTGGAGTGGAACACCCAGACACAATCAGAACCATGGGAAATCTAGCAGTAACATATCACAAGTTGGGAAGATACACAGAGGCAGAGAAACTGGAGATGCAAGTTCTGGATGCAAGGAACAGAATTCTTGGAGTGGAACACCCAGATACAATTGATGCCATGGAAAATCTTGCAACCACATATCATAGCCTGGGAAGATACACAGAGGCAGAGAAGCTGCAGATGCAAGTTCTGAATGCAAGGAACAGCATTCTTGGAGTGGAACACCCAGATACAATTGATGCCATGGCAAATCTTGCAACCACATATCATAGCCTGGGAAGATACACAGAGGCAGAGAAGCTGCAGATGCAAGTTCTGGATGGAAGGAACAGAATTCTTGGAGTGGAACACCCAGATACAATTGATGCCATGGCAAATCTTGCAACCACATATCATAGCCTGGGAAGATACACAGAGGCAGAGAAGCTGCAGATGCAAGTTCTGGATGGAAGGAACAGAATTCTTGGAGTGGAACACCCAGACACAATCAGAGCCATGGGAAATCTAGCAGTAACATATCGAAATTTGGGAACATACACAGAGGTAGAGAACCTAGAGATGCAAGTCCTGGATGTAAGCAACAGAATTCTTGGTGTGGAACACCCAGGTACAATTATAGCCATGGCTAATCTAGCAGTAACATATAAAAACTTGGGAAAATACACAGAGGCAGAGACACTGGAGATCCAAGTTCTGGATGCAAGCAACAGAATTCTTGGAGTGGTACACCCTAACACAATTGAAGCCATGGCAAATTTAGCAGTAACATATTATAGTCTTGGAAAAGACACAGAGGCAGGGAACCTAGAGATACAAATGCTGGAAGCAAGCAACAGAATTCTTGGCCAAATCATGATTTAAATGAATGATAGAATTTTGATTAACTATGTATTTGACCTCTTAGGCACTTTTTACATACTCAGTATGACAAAATACATTTTACATAGTATGTAGTGTCCATGGCCTATATTGTGAGGATTGAGGTAGTGCTAGCCTCTTTATATGAGTAAGTGTCATAGTTTACATTTTGAACAAGGGGTGATGGGGCACTTAAGCTGCCCTGGTCCAGATAATCCATTAAACAAGTCATTTGACTGAGAACTTGGTATTTTATATTGATTAGTAGGCATTTTTTTCCTCTAGCAGGTCATTTTAACATGCTCTAGGGGCACAGTTGTCGGAAAAACCAAATGTGCCTTACAACGCCATAATGACCGAAAATGACCGCCCGGCCTACAAGGCACTATAAGAGGACAGTTGGGCCTTATAGACGAGATTCTTTTGCCTTATAAGGCTTTGCAAGGGCCGTTTCGGCCTTACAGGAGCCCTATAAGGTAGTGTAAGGTGAGGTAATCATCATTAACGTATCATCCAGGGCTCATCCCGGCCCTTCCATCACTCATCTATAAGGCCAACTGTCCTCTTATGGTGCCTTGTAGGCCGGGCGGTCCATTTCAGTCATTACGGCCTTGTAAGGCACATTTAGTTTTTCCAACAGTGGCTATGGGTTTTCTCATGTGACACCACTGCAGTCTTGGGTTGTCACATGATTTTCTCACTGTCATGTTTCTTATAGTGCCCCACTGCCATGACATTTTCAGAGTACTTCTTGCACTCACTCAGACCTACAGCCACGTAACTAGGGGTTAATGGTTATTGAATTGAGGTCTCCATAAATACTGTTCAGAATCTCTTTTCCTGTAACAGGGGTGAGTGTATAGAGTCAGGAATAAATTGCATTCAAAAGCATCACTTCCATTTCTAAAATTTGACTCTCTTTTACTACCCTCATGCAAAGATTAGCTGAACTTTTACGAAAGGCTGTAGTGCTACTTGGTTTGAATGCCAAACACGTACACATGTCGAAATATCTCTGATCTCGTGACAATCGCGTGACATTGGCAAACTTTCAACTCTTCTCACCACTACTTACGGTCTCTTCCGTTCTGCAGCGTAACCTCTGTGTTAGATCGACTACAGACGTCATATTACAACAAAATCCCATCATTCCGTCGCTGATCTTCCTTGGGACGGCCGCCTAGGACCCACATGATGATCATCCAGTCAAATTGAAGAAGATGGAGGTATCCATGTGGAAACAACCCGCTGGCCGCCGGTTTCGAAACACGTACCAGGACAATGTTTGGGAAGACAATTTCAGTTGTTTGTTTTGTAGATTGTTGGTTTGGAAGTTGAATGTGGAACTGTTACCTATGTTTCGTGGCTCGCTTATCACCTCCGTGTTGCATTCAAGTTGCTACATCTTCATGTTGGCTTTTTTTTTTCATCGCGCGGTGTTTTTTCAATGGCGTCGACTCCTCGGGCCAATCGTTGATCTATGACGGCACCGTATGTTTAATTTCATCATGGCTTTGAATCCTAGCGTTCATATCAACACAGTGATTATATCATGATTCTTGATACCCGAGGTCGGGTTCTTTGCTTATGGGCGTCATGGTATGTATCTTGTGTATCGCGATTTTTTTAATTAACACAAGATTTTACTTCTGCCAGGTGTTATAACAGGCCAGTTGACACTGGGGATGAAATGATCCCTGGAGGAAGGATACACGTTGGAGAGGTGCCGAGTGACCCGATGGGAATGCTTCCTCAGAGCTCGGTCGCAATGCTCGAGGTGAATGATGATGATGATCCGAATGTCTGCCTACAAACAGTGTATCTACTCCGAAGCCCTTGCCAAACACAACCAAACATGCGTCCTACAGTGTTGGAGTGTCGAGGCTCGACACTCCAACGTTTCGCCTTCTCGAGCTCCATGGCGTTCACTCTGGAACAAGTGATTACCTTGCTGGAGCATTCGAGTATTAGTCATGTATGTTCTTTTTCACTTTGATTTCTAACTTACAGTTACGGTACGGGCTACTTACTGCTCTTCCTGCAGCGGACGACTGGTTTGTGTTTTTTCTTGTTGATTTTATTGGTCGGTTGTGGTTGACGAGGAAAAATAAACAGCGGCGGCCGTTTGTCTTTTGGTACGTTCCCCCCGTTCGTTTTTTCTTACCTTCATTTACTTACTCGGACAAGGTATACGAAACCCTCTTGTCATTCAACAGAGATGTCGAGTTGATCTGGTCAGCTCCATGGAATACTATCAAGATCCTATTCCTCTTATCGAGGTACATGCCGTTCATAGATGCAGGAGTGGTTTTATATTGTAAGACTCACACTTCGTCGCTCTACCCCTCTTTCTTTAAATTGTGGACAGATATATTGTTGGATGGATCGTCTCATGATAGATGTCTGACAGTGTTCAAGCTTAGTGGAAGTGAGTATACCATTCTGTTTGTTGTGCCTGTATGTGTGCATTGATGGATACCGGAACGCTTAGCTTTGTTCGCGTTGGGGATTGGGGTTACTGAACGTGAGTTACAGCCTTTCGCTCTTTACCTCGTCAGACTGACAAATCGACGTCGAAAGTCCTATTGACGATAAGAACGTGGGCGATATGGGGCAAAGACAAGAGACTGACTATTGCCCTCCCGATCCTTTACGTCGTGTGTATGGCGGGTGTGCTCACGTCGTTGAGGCTCTTCCTTCCTACAGTCGGTTGTAAGTCTTATCCTCCCGGATTGGTTTAATCGCTGATGTTTAGCCAGTCATCCCGCCCCCACGCGATGCTGGTGCCCAGTCCGCGGGGTGCTTTAATACGGGGGCGAGCCCTGTTTTGTTTGCTGCGTGGGTTTTTTTAATGAGTTATGATGCAGGTGAGTGGGAATTTGGTCATTGTGAACTGGCGATGCTAAGGAGGCCATGGAGCTATGTTGATTTTAATGGCGATACGAGGGTTGCCTACGCGTGCGTGATTTGCTTTTTGGCGGGGTAGTTTTTTGATGTTTGATGCAGTTAAAACTACTCGTCTTGGACATCGAAAACTGGCGAATGCTGTATTTCTCAACGGTGCGAATTGATCTCTGTTTCTCCATCTAGGTATTGACATGTAACTTTAGGAACCTTTTACTACCTCTACCTCTTTGGTACATGCTCAAATTAGCGTGCTGAGGCCAACTATTGACATGCGCCTCCAGCTATGTCCGCTATCAACGTTGTGCTGATATATCCAGTAAGTAGCTACAATCTTCTGTTCAAAGATAATTCTTGACTTCATTCTAGTATGGCTACCACAATCTGCTCTCGACGTAAGTTTCTCTCAAGAATCCAAGCCGACCGCTAAGACTTGCCAAAGATTTGAGCGCGTCATGTACTCGATCTTGACATGCCGAGTGATTTTGGACATACGCGGCGAAACGATGTCCGTCAATGACTGGATGGCAGACTCAACAAGATCTCGCCCTAGAGTCCGCATTCCTGTCCATAGGTAGCCGTTAGATAGAATAATGGATTATATGGACTTTAACGTTTGCCTTGGCTGAGACTCGGTGATCAACAAATGACGGCGAGTGACGTTTGCTTACGTTATGTGTGGTTGTCTTAAATGTTTGAGGCGCGTTCTTGACGGTGAGCCACGATTTTGAACGTTGAAACGCCTTTTATTGCCGGCTTGAATGGTCCACCGTCCTGCAGACTCGCGTCTTTTGACAAACCTCCTCTCCCACGAAAAAGAGTATGCAAAACAGTTACAGGCTCTTTTAGCCTCGTCCCAAGCATCTCTTGCTTCATTCACTGCCTATGCTGCTGCGTCTCCACCACCGACGTCTCAGACCATCCTCAAGGTCGCAGGCATTCTCTCTGCCACTGACAGTGCCCTTGCTGCTTATGCAGCTGCAGTTGATCAGTGGAGGGAGGCTATGCGCGCTCTGCAGGCTTTAGAAGACGAGGTCGGTAATATTGTGCGCGATAGAGAAATTCTGTGCGTTCGCTATCCTTTGATTATCTCCATTTCTCACTCTATCATAGCGTCACCCGTCTTATAAAGGTTTCGAAATCACAAAAATCTGGAGGTCTAGCCGGCCAGCGGTTCGCCTCATCTTCGTCCATAGGTTCGGTGGACACTCCGTCCCCATCGCCACAGCGCCCTCGCACCATCACGACATCTACCAAAATAGCTGCTGCCCAATCAGAATTGCAGGCATGCGAAACGCATTTGGCAACCAAGGAGAACGAGCTCGCAATGCGCAGGACCGTCGCCGTGCGTGATGGTCTCAATGTTCGCTGTCAGGCTTTGGTCCAGTGCGGCTGGGCATGGACTGAGCTGGGGAAAGAGGCCATTGGCGTTCTAGAGTCTCCCGAATTGACGGAAGACGTTCATGGTGCGTTCTATTCCGTCATACCCGCTCCTGCATCAGCCCAATGACGAGATGTCCATTCCAATCCCTGTATCTTCCATTCATCCCCCGTACTGATCATGCTCAATGTACAGGCGCCCATCGACCACGACTTTTACACGAGTCCTTCCCGCATCACGACCACAACAAGCCGCTTCCTCTGCACCAAGACGACCATTCTTCCCTGGGGCCCTCCCGGTCCGCGTCGCAGATCCATCTTCCGAACGGCATGCACGCTGAGGAGGGCTCTACTACGAGTCTTTCGCACTACTCTCAGTCTACGGACACACATAGGATCCAAATTCCCGCGGCCCATGCCATAGACAGCGAATTGGTTATGCCTATGCCTGTTATGGACTATTCCAGGGGACATAAGCGAGATTCATCAGCGTCGTCCACGCCTCGGTGGATATCCTTTTTTCCAAACTTGCTATGCTTCTAATTGAGTCTAATATAGGATGCTATCCCCATTATCTCAACGCGACTCATGGATGTCTGGATCTAGCGAATGGAGATTCGTGACTCCCCTCCAGTCATTTAGCGAGCTCCCGCTGCCTCAGACACCGACACCGATGGAGGAACAACCGCCCCAGAGGCCATTCCAAGTCTCTACACTGCAGAGACAATCCTATATCGAGAGTAATCACCGAATGTCTAGGAGCGAGACACAGCTCTTCCTGCAGGGCCAACCTACCCAACAAGAAGTCCAGATACATCGGCGGTCAACGTCAGTCGATAGGCAGATGTCTCCTGCTCCTCGTGTTAGGCCCCTGTCCCAGTCCAGTGTGTCCGGGCCGAGCTCCGCCCCGGTGATCAATCAGGAAAAGTCGACTTCGTCGATGTTTACGGGTGGTCCAACGTTGTTCGCGAGTGCGGAGGGGGCACATAATACTCTTTGGGAGAACGTGGCTGCGAATGCTGCCGGTTCCCAACCTTTGAAGAACGAACGTACAACTTCTGTTTCTCGAAGGAGCCCATCACCACCAGCTGGAAGAGTATCTCCAACTAAACGAGGTGCCTCTTTGTTTACTGGAGGACCGGCATTGTACACTGCTACTGCGCCTGCACCCATTTCTGCCGAAGCTGCTGCTGCATTCGAACCTTCCTCTTCTAGTACAGCTTCTCAACCCCATAAATCTACGTTATTCACGGGTGGTCCGACGTTGTACGCTGCTGCTCCTCCATCGTTGGACACTTCAAATTATGCATCCACGTCTACTTCTACTAATTACCCCTCAACTTCAAATCACGCCTCCACAGTTCCTCCCAGCTCATACACAACACCCACCACACACGTCCTCTCCCGACGAATCACGGAAGAAGAGCTCCGAAGCGAGAGTGAATCAGGGACGGAGGGAGGGAGTTCTGTGGATGGAGGAGAGAAGGATGAAGATGTGGATGAGATGATTAGGGAGGGACGGTTGGGTGTTGTTGAGAATCCGAGGTTTGGTTCTTCGCTTCCTCCTCCTGTTAATGTTCCTCTTGCTGTGACGAGTGAAGGACAAGCTGGAGGAGCACCCCAAACTCAAACTGAAGAGCCTCCTCCTCCTCGAGCTAGTACGGATGAGCCACGCGCTTCTCCGCCGAATAAGGTGGTTGCTGGAGGCGTGTTTGGGAGACGTTTCTCTGGTTTTAGGAATGGCCAGAAACGGGGGAGAACGGCTTCGGATGCTGGGAGTGTCAACGTTGTTGGCCAAACGCATGCGAAAAGCGAGAGTGTCGTTGTTGGGCCTCAGACGACGGAGCCTCCCCAGGAAACGAATGGGGCTCCAGTTCCAGTTTCAGTGAATGAACCTGCAACAACCCAGGAACAAGCAAACGAAACTGCTCCAGCGTCTGTGAAGTCTTCTGCTCCTTCGTCCCCTTCGAAGAGCAAGTTTATGGGGAGTTTGAGGTTGTTGTTTAGTGTTAAGCCTCCTGGCGGGAATGGGCATCCTCCTGCGCAACGGTCTCAGGCGCAGGAGCAGCCCCACCAGGAACGGGAGCAGACGCCTGCTCAGCCTCAGGAATTCGCATCTAGTCAGCCACAGCTACAGGCATCTGCACTGGGTCAATCTCAGCCCCAGTCGTCTGCACGTCAGTTAGCTGCACGTACTCAGCCTGTTGCACCTAGCCAGCCTCAGCCACAGACGGCTGCACCTACTCAACCTCGACCCCAAGCGCAGGTTCTCCAACCTCGTCAATGTGCACCACAGGGCGAAGACGCGGAAAGCGTTGCGTCCAGTGACGATGGTCATTTCCCTGCACCATCCCGTCTAGTGGCTCACGACAATTTGAATTTAGCTGGACGATCGAAGCCAAGGAGGGTGGATACAGAGAGGACGGCCAATACGCTCCATAAATCCAACACCAAAACTAGCCCAAGCAAACCCTCCGTTCTAAGTGGCTTTTTCGGTTCGCGTAGAGCAGAATCAGTCAAAGATTCATCGCCGGCTAAGGTGGAAACACGAACACGAACAGATAAGAATGCGAAGCCCGGATTAGGTCGTGATGAGACGTGGTTGGTCGATTCTAGTGATGATGAGGTTGGAGGACAGAGGGCTACGATTTATCAAGGGCAGATGCCGAGGTCTCATCTTGAGCCGGTTGATTTGAGAGAGGTGGGGCAGTCGTTGGAAGCGAGGTATAGAGGTGACCCAGGGGTTGGTGAATCTGGGTTTGGTGCGGCTGGTGGCCCTACTCCCCTTGTTCCTACGCATTTTCAGGAGCAAGAGCTGTTGCAGCCACAGCAACCAAAGAGGGTGGTGAAGAGGAGGGGGTCGACGGCTACTGAGACTACGATTGGGACGCAGAGGGAGAGTGATGCGGTTTCTTCGGGGACGGGGAGGCCAGGAGGGAGGAAGTTGAAAAAGTCGAGGACTGTTACTGAAGGTGGTGATGGTCACGCAAAGGGAAGATCTGAGGCTGCTTTGGTTGGGTGCAAGAAGGTGAAGAATGGACGGAGGAGTTCGAGCACACCCCCTGGCAATGGCAATGGTGTGGCTCCAGTGGGTGGTGGTGTTTTGAAGCCTCTTCCTGCTGTGCCTGTAGCTACGCCGGCGCTGCCAAAACCGAAGGAGAAGGGCGTGGTGAAAGGGGGTGAGCATGAGGGTGGAGATGCTGGACTTGTGAGGAGACGGTCTACCATTAAGAAAACGACGAAACCAAGTGTGGCGACTACGGCTGCAGGTGGTGGTGGTGGGTCTTCGACTCATCCTGCAGCACATGCCGAGTCTTCCAATCCAACGGGTGGGAATTCTTCGTCTCATCATATTAGGAGTTCGTCTCATATTTCTGCAGGGTCTGGGCTTTCAAATCCTCCAGCTGGTACAGCACATCCTGCAGCTGGTAATGTACATCCTGCAGCTGGTAATGCACATCCTGCAGCTGGTAATGCACATCCTGCAGCTGGTAATGCACATCCTGCAGCTGGTAATGCCCATCCTGCAGCTGCTGGAAGTTCTGGGCCTTCCTCTCACGCTTCTTCTGGTCCAAGGATCTCCCATTCTGGTCCTCATTCCCGTGTGAGTGCTGGGCCTCCTCATCCCCCACTAAATGTTGCTGCTGCTGGGCTGTCCCACCCTGCACATTCTCATCCTCCGGCTGTGTCTAATCATCCTGGGATGAGCGCTGCGTCTCATCAACCTGGTACGAGCGCTGCTGCGCCTTCCCATCATCCTGCGAGACCTGCACCTCATCATGCAGCAACTGTTAGCGCACAACATCGTCCTCCACCGATTGTCACTCCCTCTCATCCTGCGACCAGTGCTCCTGCTCATCATGCCGCTACTACCTCTCATCCCTCCACAAGTGCTCCTCCTCGTCCTGCGGTGAGCGCGGCTCCTTCTCATCAGCCTCTAAGTAGTACACCATCTCCACACCATGCTACCACCAGCACTGCACCTCCCACAACTAGTGCTCCACCTTCACGGCCTACATCCGTCCGGGCCCACAGCTCGTCGACAACTGTGCACGTCCTTCCTGCAGGAGGTGAGCATCCCAGTGGTACGCTCAGCTCTGGTGGCTGGGGAGGCCCTAGAGGTGGGCTTTCGAGGCAATCATCTGTGCTCAGTGCGTCTAGCGCGCCTATTGGCGTGGAAAAGGGAAAAGCACAGGCCACACTTGGCCAAGGCATGGGTGTAGGGAGAAGGGCCTCAGTTGGTGGTGTGCCAAAAGATGGTTCGACGCCTCCAGAGGGTCAGAAACCAAAACACAAGCGGTCGTTGAGCATGGATCTTGGACCTACAACTGCTCCTACTTTCGTGCCAGTTGAAAAAGAGAAGCCGAGTCCTTCTGTCAAGAAAACTTCTAAAGCAGAGAAGAAGCCCAGTGCGCCGCCTCGTGGTCTATCCCATATGCAATCACACACGCTCTTCCCGCCAGCTGGAACCACTTCGACTTCACAGAGTTTGATGAGCATTGTGGAGAATGTGGCAAGAGGCAACCGACAGTCTTGGGATACTGGGGAGGAGAGTGTGAGGGCGCTGAAGTATACAGGGGGTATGGAGCGACCCATAGGGACAATGCAGGTTGAGGTGGTCAGAGCACCTCCCAGGATGGGAAGGGAGGCGTTGCTGGCAGAGCTTACCCCTAATGCAAAAGCTGGTGTCGGTGCAGGATCTGGTGCTCGCGCGAGAGGTGAAGGAATGCCAGAGGTCCCTCGTGCACCCCCTCCTGTGACGGTTACCAAACCAGGCTCATTATCGGTGTCGAATTCGGAACAACTGTCAAGGGAACGTCCAAAAGCCGCTTCTGCTGCACCGGCCAGACGCACAGACGTTGTAAACCGGCCCACAAAATCCCCTCTCAGAAGTGCTTTGAAGAGTCCAAGCAGGGATCCTTCACCTCATGCTCCTCGAGATCCTCCAATCGCTGTTTCCGTACAAAAACCTCAGACCATGCCTCCTCCGATTGCCTCCTCCTCTGTTCCAATCCCCCCTTCCGCATCAACATCGTCTCCTGCTGCTCAAGGATCAGAGATGTTGGCCCCTTCATTGAGCTATACGCAGGCGAGTGGCTATGGGAGAGGTCAAGGGCACGCGAAGAGGAAGGAAGAGGAGAGCGATGGCGTATCTATCTCGTCGTATGAGACTGGACATGAAGTCTTTGTTCCCGATGCGCGTGAGGTAACTCAACCCCAGTCGACGCCAAATGGTAGCGCGAATCCTCAGGTTGGTTCTTCAGAAGTATCCTCGTCCGCTTCGGGCGCCGCCCAGCAGCAACCTCCACAGTCAACGGAATCGGAATCGACGCCTGGACAGGCTGGTGGTCCTCCACGTAGGAGGAAGAGTGTGCGTGTATCGCTTCAACCGACGTTCTCGCCCACCCCGCCCGCCATCGACTATGACGATGACGATGACGAGGACCAGAAGCATGCACCGTGGAAGCCGCAAGAGAATCAGGCCAGCACCAGCCAGCTGCCCGTACAACCTTCACAGTCTCAAAGCGAGCCCAAGCCACCGATTGACGTTCATAAAGACATGTGGGCGGATTCGGACGACGAAAACGACGAGTACAAAAATGCGAAGTTATTGCTTGCTCGTGCGGCCAGAAAGACGTCGAAAAGGACTTGAAGCTGCAGATGTATGCCCTCGTTCTCTCCCCTTTTTGTGTTTCACTCATATTCAGTCATAGAATCCTTCGCGAAACCTGTTCAAAACCTAAACCCTGCTCAATTCTACTTTACGATCAAAACCAGCCCTTTTAGTATCCTTACCTTATAGGCCTTCACTACTTATTACATTATTTCGTTTTGGTAGTCTACGCCCCAGTATCTACCAACAATATGTTCGTTCCTCTGAGCGTTGTTTAAGGCTGGTTTGAGTTTGAGCTGACATTTTTTTGAGGGGGAGAAATGCTTACATAATGAGATTAACTGTGGTGAATATCCACCATCATTTTGTCTTCCTCTTTACCGTTAAATCACATCGTCTCCCCGGGCAACGACAGCCAGCGACGCGGAGGCTTACCTGCGACAATTTGGAGACACAGATTCTTTGACTCTCGCACGCCACACGCCAGATTGAGCTTCAACCTCAAAACGATAATGTCTGAAGAAGATCAACAAGCGCCATCTCAAGAGGAGGAGCAGCTCAAAACTGAGCAGAACAATGACACTATAAACATCAAAGTATGTGACTCACAGCTTCATTTTCGAGTGCCCGCCGGCAACTGTTCGCCTTTTGAGATGAGACTTGACTGACAAGTGGCATTTTCGCGGTTTCACCTTAGGTTGTGAGCTCTACTGGGGACGAGGTGTTCTTCAAGATCAAACGAAGCACGAAACTCAGCAAGCTCCAAGGAGCGTACGCGAATAAAGTGGGCAAGGACGTTGGCAGCATTCGGTGAGTTTCTGGACTCGTTTTCGTGAAGAACCATATTTGTCGTTGGTCGATCGAATTTGCGAAATTTGAGCCCCCCCTTCTGTTGAAGGCATTTACTGACTTGCCCGCCGTTTGTCTTTTCTAGATTTTTGTATGATGGAACAAGGATAAATGAGGACGACACGCCGAACACTCTTGAGATGGAAGACAACGGTACGTACCATCGGGTTTAGTCACTTATTTTGCTAATTTTCTGGCCACGACCTAGATACGATTGATGTCATGGTTGAACGTACGTTCTGTTCATCTTTTTGAAACCCTTGTTGACCAGCTTTCCCCAGAGGTTGGAGGCTCTCCTCGTCTTTGGCCCTAGGTTTTACTTCTGGCTGCTGGTGTACCCCTTGCTTTCGTTACTGCTCGTACATACAACAGAGCATTGTATCAATCACGTTCTGCTATCTTAATTTTCTTGCCATTGCACAAGTGGTGGGCTCTTGAAAGTTGACGTGAATCTAGAGAGCGGATTTGGGCCAAGTTGAGATTTTCATCATCAAAATGAACTTTATATCATGAGCAACAATATGCGAAATGAGAACTATCTTAGGGTGTAAGAAAAGCGTGGAAAGATGAAGTGGGGAGGGAGTCGAAAACTGAAGTGAACTCGATCGAGGTTCAGGAAAGACGAAGGCGAATGTGATGGGACAATGTTTGTGAAGGAATAAGACAATGGTACCAATGAAAGTACAGGTTACTGGATGTTTTGTCGCGGGAATAAAAGGAGAATTGATAGACAACAGGCCATGACCGGGACTCTTTCAGTCTTCACCACGCTTCAAGATGAAGATGGTGGGCTCATGGCTTGCGTGGCTCCCACCAAGCTCGGCGGTGTATAGGATGCGTCCACCTCCGTCACGAATTTCTTCGGATCGTCCGTGATTTGGAATATCTGTAATGTGAGAGAGTACACCACAAGAGGGAACGGTGCGGATTGCCAACATGTTATTCTAGATGAACGGAGACATGACTTGCTGCCAGACCGTTCATTCTAGGAGCACTCAAGGCCCTGATGGTAGAGGCCGGTATGTTCGCTTGGGTAAAGAGTATCAGATGGTTGGAATTCACAGTGGGAGCATAAAAATGATGTATGTACGATGTTTTTGGGGGTCATCTTAGGCCAGACGGCGTTCCATGGCATTGATTCGCAGCCACAGTCGTAGACTTGGCCGTTTTCCAACTCTTCGTGATTTCAGTAGTGTTGAGAGTTGGGTGTTGGTTGGGTGCGTCGGGATTGGGATGTGCGAGCTGGTATGTAACTCAAAAAGTAAGGCGATGAACTCGTCAAGTCTCGATTGGTGCAGATGGGCTCGATATAATTCCTCGCTAGATTGTAAACCTCAATTTGGTAGGTTCTTATGGCACAGAGCAGTTCGCTCTTTGGCGCTGTTTGATGTATCCAATTGCTAGCGCCAGCCCACAGAAGTCAATAACAGGCACCAAACCCTGGGCGCTCCTGTAACGCCGCACTCAGTGAGAAATCAGCACCAAAACCGTCAACCTTCCACAACATTCGACACGTGGTACTGGGAGTCTCGAGGCTTCAGCGTCTTTTTCCTTTCTCTCTCTCCTCCCAACTTGCATCATCTGAGTATACGCTTCAACATGAACAGCAGGAACCTTGTCACGGGCGCCCATAACTGCATTATGAGTGGCAGCGCAATCGATATGGCTGCAACCGTGCGTGAATCCTTTACTAAGTCCTTGTGTCTGACTGATGGACGTGAATCTCTTGCAGAACTATGTTAACAACCACTTTGTCAACCGAGCGACATACGGCACGGTCGTCCCTCCGAAGGAAACCGTGCGTGAATACTTTACGAAGGCCTTTGTATGACTAACGGACGTGAACCTCTTGCAGATCAACATTGACAACAATTATGGCAATAGGACGACGTCCGATGGGGTCATTCCCCTTGTGCCAAATCCGAGCAATCGTTTCACAGGCCGCACAGAAGTCATCGCCAAACTCAAGAGGCATTTTTCTGACACAAATGACTCAGCTCAGAAGAGAAAGTTCTTTCTGTTGTATGGGATAGGGGGTATTGGGAAAACTCAGATTTGCTTGAAATTCATTGAGGATATGTCTGATCAGTGAGTATCTCACTGCTGAATAAGCAGTTGCAGAGACTCAACTCCCCTAGCTTTTCTCATGTTTTCTGGATTGATGCATCATCTACTACCACAATCAAACAGGGATTGAAGGGTATATCTAACCTTCCTGCAACCCAGTCTTTGATGCTGGATGGCTCTCCTGAATCTGCTCTTCTGTGGCTAGGCTTGCTGAAAGATAACTATGCAATAGTCTTTGACAATGCTGATTCTCTGACACCAGAAGAGCTGGAGGCCTACTTACCCCCTGGCCTGGGAGGAAATATTCTGATAACTAGCCGGAACTCCACAATGAGGAATCTGACTTCATCTGAGAATTCTGCTGAAGTAAGTGAGATGGAGGAGAATGATGCTATTGAATTGCTTCTAAAAGCCAGTTGCTTGGATCTATCTTCAATGGATGTTCAAACTGAGGCTTCTAAGATTGTAAAGGAGCTGTTCTGCATTCCTCTTGCTATTGATCAGGCTGGTGCTTACATTGCTTCTGGAGCCACCACTATTAGAGACTATCTTGGAAAATATTTTGAGCATCAAAAAACATTGTTATCCCAGTCTGAATTTACTGGAGCATCTAAGTATAACAGAACTGTCTATGAAACTTGGGAGTTATCATACAAAGAAATTAAGCAGAGGGCTGCATCTGATGATTCTCTTAAGGCTAATGCAGCCAATAGTGCAATGCTCCTTCTGGACTTATTTCCATTCTTCCATCATGAAGGAATCACTGAAGAAATCTTTTCTTATGCTGCAGAACTTCATCATGGTCATGTAGATAAAGAGCACACCTCTGGTTTACCTCTGGCAGATTCTATTATAGACTGCAGACTGCTACATGTCAATGAAGCAGGAACTTGGGATAGCTTTATTTTCAAAGAAGGCATACACTTACTTCTTTCTTTGTCAATGGTCAAGATGGTCCCATTCACCAGTGTATACTCTGTGCATTCACTAGTTCATGCTTGGGTTAGAGATCAGATGACTGCAGATGAAAGAGAAAGAAGTTGCTTGATGGCACATGTTATTTTGTCTTGTTCTCTGAAGAGTGCTATTTTGTCTTGCCCAAAGAGAAACTTTGAAATTCAACCACATGGATTCAGAAGAACCTTAGTCTCACATATGAGGGCAAATATGCAGCACAATTCTATGCATAAGCAGGAGGAGAGTGCTGATAGCTACTTTGATGATGCTTGTGAAAAGATTGGTCTGCTGTTCATGGAGCAAGGTTATGCAAATGAGGCAGAAATGCTAGCTGTCAAAGTTCTGGATAAAAGAAGCAGAATTCTTGGGTGGGAACACCAAGACACAACCAGAGCCATAAGAAATCTTGCAAAAGTCTATGGTATGTTAGGAAGATACACAGAGGCAGAGAAAATGGAGATCCAAGTTCTCAATGCAAGTAAAAGGGGTTTTGGAGAAGTACATCAAGTAACAGTTGATGCCATGGAAAATCTTGCTGTAACATACTCAAGCCTGGAAGAATATGCAAAGGCAGAAATGCTAGAGATCCAAATTCTGGATGCAAGAGACAGAGTTCTTGGAGTAGAACACCCAGAGACAATCAGAGCCATGGCAAATCTAGCAGTAACATATGAAACTCTGGGAAAATACACAGAGTCAGAGAAGCTGGAGATCCAAGTTCTGGATGCAAGGAAGAGAATTCTTGGAGTGGAACACCCAGACACAATCAGAGCCATGGGAAATCTAGCAGCAACATATCGCAACTTGGGAAAATACAAAAATGCAGAGAAGCTGGATGTGCAAGTTCTGGATGCAAGAAACAGAATTCTTGGAGTGGAACACCCAGACACAATCAGAGCCATAGGAAATCTAGCAGCAACATATCAAAATTTGGGAAGATACACAGAGGCAGAGCAGCTGGAATTGCAAGTTTTGGATGCAACCAACAGAATTCTTGGAGTGGAACACCCAAACACAATCATAGCTATGTCAAATCTTGCAACCACATATCATGGCCTGGGAAGATACACAGAGGCAGAGAAGCTGAATATACAAGTTCTGGATACAAGCAAGAAAATTCTTGGTGAGAAACATCCAAACACAATATTGGCTTTGGCAAACCTTGCATCAACATACTCAGATCTGGGCAAATATGTAGAGGCAGAAAAATTAGAGATCCAAGTTCTGGATGCAAGGAACAGAAGTCTTGGAGAGGAACATCCAGCTACAATCTCAGCTTTGTCAAACCTTGCATCAACATACTCACATCTATGTAAATATGAAGAGGCAAAAAAGCTAGAGACCCAAGTTTTGAGTATCAGAAATAAATTTTTGGGACAAGAACATCCAGATGAAATTTTAGTTTTAGAGAATCTTGCATCAGCATACTCACATCTGGGTAAATATGTAGAGGCAGAGCAGCTGCAGAACCAAGTTTTCACTATAAAAAGCAGAATTCTTGGAGAAGAACATCCAGACACAATCTTGGCTTTGGAAAACCTTGCATCAACATATTTACATCTGGAAAATTATGAAGAGGCAGAGAGATTAGGTACCCAAGTTTTGCATGTATGCAATAGGATCCATGGGGATGAACATCCAAATACTATCAATGCTCTGGGAAGCCTTGCAAGATTCTACTGGATTCAGAAAAAGTACACTGATGCAGAGAAGCTGAATGTCCAATTTCTTGATGCAAGCAGAAGACTTTATGGAGAAGAACACCCAATTACTGTGAGAGCCATAGGAAATCTTGCAGCAACATACTTGGGCCAGGAACAGTATGAAGAGGCTGAGAAGCTAAAAATCCAAGCTGTAAATATTAGTACCAGAATTTTTGGAGAAGATCATCCAGATACACTTGAAGCCATGGCTAATCTTGTAGTATCGCTTGGAGAGCTTGGCAAATACACTGAGGCAGAGAAATTAGGAATCAAAGTTTTAGATGCAGAAGGCAGAATTCTTGGAAAAGAACATCCAGACACAATCAGAATGGGGAAGAATCTTTCAATCCTCTACAGAAAAATGGGACAATTTATAAAGGCAGAGGACCTGGCAATTCTAGTTCTAAATTCAAGCAACAGAGTCCATGGAGAGGAGCATCCAAACACAATTGATGCTATAAAAAATCTTGCAGGAATGTTTGATGAGCTTGAGAAATTTGCAGAAGCAGAGATACAGTATGCTAAGCTTCTAGATGTGTGCAAAAGAGTCTTTGGAGAAGAGCACCCAGACACAATGATGGCCATGGGAAATCTTGCCTCAGCATGCTCACATCTGGGAAAGTATTCAGAGGCAGAAAAGTTAGAGATTCATGCCCTGAATCTAAGGCAACAAATTTTTGGAGAAGAACACCCAATCACACTCCAAGCCATGGGAAATCTTTTTGCAACACTTGATGATCTGAGCAAATATACAGAAGCAGAGAAGCTAGGGGTCCAACTTCTGGATTTACAAAGCAGAATCATTGGAGAAGAACACCAAGATACAGTTGAAACAAAGATTGATCTTTCAAAAATTTACATCAAGTTGAAATTACCCACAAAGGCAGAGAAGCTGTGGGTCCAAGTCCTGGATGTGAGGAGAAGAATTCTAGGAGAGGAACATCCAGAGACCATTGAGACCATGATGTCTCTTGTAATGACATACTCAATGCAAGAAAAATATATGGAGGTAGAGAGAATGTGGATTCACATTTTGGATATTTATAAAAGACAAAATGACCCAGCCACAATTGTAGCCATGCAAGAATTTGTATTTGCATACAAGGAAGATGGAACAGAGGTGGAAAGGCTGGAGATCCAAGCTATTGAACCAATTGAGGAAGATTTTGAGGAGGATGAAGATGAGGGGAAAATGACTGAGGAGGAAATGGCTGAGGTGGAGAAGAATAGGGAGGATGTAAAGGAAGATTACCATGGGGAAGAATTTCTACACAGAAGACAGAAACGAAGAGCTGAGGATGGTGGTGACTCAGAGAGAACCCAGAAACAGATTAGGCTATCTACAAAAGAGTAATACTTCTGGTAACTGGTGTTCAGTGCTTATTGGACTCTGCCATACATGTACTAGTACCATTGATGTGTAGAGTTGTCCATTATGTTTACCTATTTTTGTTGAAGTTTGAAACTCATGTAACTTGGATCCTAGGGAATAGATTACCTAAAAGAAAAGGAGACTCAACATACATACAAGAGAGATAGACCTTGTGTATGTTTCTGAGAGTATGAAATATGGAGTACAATGGAATCTGGATATGCAGGGATGATGGTGGTTCAAAAGAAAAGTGAAGTCCAAGGAGGTTGTGTATGTGATGTGTCTGTGGGAAGGTGATGCAAAACAAAGGTAATCCATGATTACAGTAACTTTTCTCTAGACTCGTGACCAGTCCTTAGGTGGTGATTGTTTATTATTTGTTGTGGCATTGTTGTCATGGCAAACATATGGTGGACTGTGAAAAGAAGGATCACCACCTAAGGACTGGGAGTAACAGATGCATTTTAAGGGGAATCCCCTTTGTGTGATGCTGACTTAGTGAAATTTCATGATTCAATGCCCAACCACTCATTCAACTTCTTTCCACAAATCCTTTTTTTCAACATAGCTTTTCTGTACATTTCATTACACCTGGAATCAATAGAAATAGGTTTGTAAAAACAAATTTTTTGACTAAAAATCAACTTCATCATTTGGGGCTCGAGGTCTACTTAACTCAGCTTGAAGAGGCTGGATCTTCATCCATGGAAGCTGAAGACTATGTTGAGCAGTTTACTCAACAAAGGCAAGAGATGCCACAGGTTCTGTTGCATGCAAGCCTGAGGATGAAGATCAACACACCAGCAAGAGAATATCTGAAGGGCTCAATGAGACAGAAAGAGCCAATTTTTGGCATCATTGTGATGAACTTTTTGCTGAAATTGACATATTTGCAAATGAGGATAACAACTGATCTGATATCTCAAGTGAGGGAAGAGTGGATGGAGTAGAGGAGGAGGTGTATGTAGTAGCCAACCACAATTTCAATGGATTTTCACTAAGTCAGATGTGACAAAGCATGACCTTACTACAAGTGATTCATTGTTCCCAGCTGTTATCTTGAGATGAACCCCAGAGTTTGAAAGATAACAGCTGGTCACAAGCCTAACCTTTCTCTCTCATTCTTCAGTCTCTCTGCAAACAAGTCAAAACAAAAATGTTAACATTTTTTCTTCAAATTCAAACAAGGCATGAGTCACACAACTTCAAGACATTTATCCATGAACACCATTCTAATCCAAAGCCTTGGTAAGTCTTAGCCATCTTGAAGTAACCAATATTTGTAATTGCAGGAATACCCCAATGTCAGAGCCAACATACTCTAACATTGGTGGACACATTGGGAACTTCCCCACATTTGTGTAAGTATCCATGCCATGCAATTGATCTTTCAAATCTCATTATCTCAAGATCTTGGCAAATACAAGCAATTCACACTAGACCACTAGATCATCTCATCACAAACAGCATTGAATTTGCAATTTGGTCCCTGACCTCATGTATATTATAAAGAAGCCAGGAAGGAAGACCAACAATTCTCAATCATCAGGAATGATGAAAGGTATGACTTTTACTGTATCCTCTTCTGGAACAACAGACATGCCTTGAGGGAGAAAATCAATACTGGAGACAAGCACATGAAACATCTTCTGCCTGACCTCCCTAAATTACTGGATATCCCTGAAGCACTATTGTTCCAAATGGCACAGGAATAAGATGAGGATACAGTCATTTCAGAGACTTTTGAAAATAAATACCTGGGCATAGAAGACCTTGTCAAATTGGGAGTGCCTTTCAGTTTTGAGGACTTACCCGACTGTGGGTTGTACAAGGAGATACTTGTAAACTTTCCTTCTTGTATGCCTTTCTCCTCATTTGAAGAAACCATCATTGATACAGGATTCAATCAACCTGAAAAGATCTTTGCACTTACAGGACGACATAGGCAGGCATTACAATTAGGAGAGACTGCCTTACACTGACCCATTTTGAGTTCATATAACAAAGTCATATCACACAAGGGGTGAAAGGATCTGTTTATGGAAGAAATGGGTATCATAAAGGAGTAACCACCCAAGCAATACTACTTTCAGAATGAAACTAATTATGCAGGTTTTCCTCCTACTTTGATAAGTGAATCTTCATGGAATTTCACAGACTGTTGGAATTGTTCAAGGTTCTGGAAGAGATGCAGGGTGATGATTGGAGTCCAATGAGAAGGTGCACCTTCCATTATTTCATTTATCAGTTACCTGTCTGTGTAGTTATATATGAACTCTTATAATTCCAGTTTTTGAATGACATACTCACTGGGGGTTTCTTGACCATTACTTGCATCATGATAAGATGTGTGATTTGCATGTAATTTCTGCTTATCTGAGAACATGTGATTCATGTAATATTTGCTGATAGCAGTGCATAGTGTGCTTCAATCTTGTTCAAATTCCTGGCATCAATCTGCAAAATGAATGGGAACAAGTTCCCAAAGAAATGAGGTACAACTTCCCACCATCTTGGTCCTACTTATCTGACAATCTTACAGGTTTCTTTATACATTAATCCTAGCCTTGGATGTGAACTTTCTATTGAAGAACCTGATGCGGTCGTCGATCAAGAAGGACCCTGGCTTACATACCAGAATGGCTTATTTCACTGACAACAAGCCATACTGCAAGCACATTTTGAAGTATGCAACACAAAAGGATGTAAGCTCATTTCAACTCTCCCACATATGGTTTCTAATGAAATCCTTTTTTCAGATTAGCTCTTGCAGTGGATTCAGAACCTTGGCCCATGCTGAAACCAAATTTTCAGCAGGGCTGTGCTCAACAGGGGTCAGCATGGCTTTGTGCGCCTGTCATGAAATTGTTAGAAGCAGTGGAGTAGGCGATCTCCAGAAGGGAGAAAGGTTTGTCTGCTTTGATTGTAACAATATGAAGCTAATAGAATGTGATCAGATATTGCAACATGGATTACATCCTGCTGTCAGCACTCACTCCTGTACTGGTCCTCAGCATTTTTATATCATATGACATCGCCTGCCAGTTCAAAGTCAATTTTTTTAACCACATGGAAGCTCTCCCTGACCACCTAAAATTACCTGATGGTGTTTCCACCGATTGGGGCATACCTAAGTGCCACTGTCCCATGCATAAACTACCATGTCAAGCCCTGCATTCTCTGAACTTCAAGCCAGGCATGGGGCAAACTGATGGCAAGGGGATTGAGTGGAGTTGGGCCGAGATGAACCAAGTGGCCAATAGTACCAAGGAGATGGGCCCAGGATCCCGGCATGACATGCTTGATGACCATTTCGGTCACCATAATTGGAGGAAGTACATCTCACTCAGTAAGTTTTGCCCATTCATTATGAGGCTGTTTATTAACCTTCTTTCACCATCAGGGACCACATTACATTCCCGACTGCTACTGGCCATTAAAGAACAGAAGCAGCAATTCAAATATTCAACAAGTTTACAGACTCTCTCCATGAGGGTGGGAGGGTCAATATTGAGCAGTGGACGGTGATGGTTCTTGATTGGGAGGAAGATCCAAGCAAGCTGAACCCTTACGTTTCACTCATCACTCATAAGTTTTCATATCTGATACAGTCATATAAATATATTTACATGCCCTGCTCTAGATGCATCCCAAAATGATGTCAAGAATCAGCTTTTGGAAGAGGAGAAGAAAGAGCTTGCAGCTGGTGACCCACACATCCATTCAACTGGACCAACTGCATTCATCTCAATGGGTTTGTTGATTGAGGAAAATCAGTGAGGCTGTTCTCAGTCACACATTAAAACCACAACTTACTATTTTTGGTCATTCAGACAGTGCATCACATGGGATGTGAGGGGACCCAAGGCACTGATGGTACATCGAGACAATGAACTACAACAATGGCAGCTGGTGCTGATGCATCAGCTAAAACAGTTCTGTAACTTGCAAGATGTTTACACCCCTGCAGCCACTGTCATGCTTGCTCAAGTGGAGGAAGCTCAGCAGCACCTTCCTGAGATGAAACATGTTCAACCTGAGGTTGAGCACCAGCAGCTATGGCTTCCCTCTGCCCTTCTGGTCAATCATCGCATTCACAACTGCCAGGCAGGTTTGGTCAACATTGAAACAAGGCTATGGCAAGCACAATGCCTGGATGCACTAGAGAAGATTTGGACTCTTCAACGAGGTTGGCTGTCGTTCATTAGCTTTCACAACAGAAACATTTGAGGTCAAAACCCAAATATGCGAGCCACAGACACAATTAGCCATATTGAGGGCAAGTGCAAGGCACTTGCTGTCAAATACTGTGTGACATGTCAGGCACTGCTTGAGCTGATCAGTCCAGATGATTGAGAAAGGGAGTTGAAGGAGCTGAATGATGGAGACCTAACGACACCTGATGGCACTGAAATTAGCATAGAGATTCCGAATGATGGGATCAGACCAGACAGCCGCCTTTTGTCAAAAAAACAGTGAGTTGCTCTTGAAAGGGGACTTGGGGAGGGTAGGCACATGGTTTCATGGATCTGGGGAGTAAAAGGGCATGGAGAAGATGACAGTTTGAATGATGGTTTGAACAAGGGTACATCTTTTTTGGTTGAGTACATCATGGCACTAAGTTTCCTCAGCTCTACATGTCGAGTGGGCCAAGGCACAAGCAAGGAGCTTACAGTGGTTGGAGGAGGTGATGCTATTGAAAGAAGAGATGAGGAGGGTTCAGAGAACTCTTGAGTGGAAGGCATCGTGGTGGGACAACCATCAAGAAGGATGGTCAGGTCTAGACACAGCAGCATGTGAAGGGGTGAAGGCATATGCAGCACAACAGGCTGGTATCCAGCATGATATTCATGTGCAATTCACTTGCCTCTGGGACCAGCCTCTGGTACCCTTTATGTGTGATAAGGACAGTGGTGAGGGAAGCATGACAGTCCTCAATCCAGCTGTTGAGGCATTCTTCGAGGATGATGATTAGATTATCATGTAGCTGACACTGTCCTTTGATTTCTTTATACAAAAACCTTACACATGGATCAAGGTACCATGTATTCTACTTTTCCTGCTCTTATATGGGAAGGGTGGATTGCCCTGGGTGATGGGTAGCCACTTCAACCATTGTTTACATTTGTGTACTGAAGGCATCGTTCAAATCTGCACAGGAAAGTTATGTTGTCTTACTCACCAGGACAGTGCAAAAGTCCAAAGTTTTAGTATGGGAAGGAAAGGGAATGAATTGAGCTTGTCATCTATACCATTTTGAGGAGAGCCTGGTAGACATGGAGGTGGCCGCATGGTATCAAATTCACCCTACATCACTGTTTACTATTGTGTACCAAAGGTGTCAAAAGGCCAATGTCATCCAAAACAGGTTTGTCGAATCAAGCTATCATGGTTGCAATCAACAGAGGGAAACTATTCGGAAGTGTCAGAACATTATTAAAGATATATTTGGTGAAGTTACTGAGGATCTTTCTATAAAAAAACAAAGCTGTAGAGCAGAAATATCACCTCAGATTTTAAACTGTGCATTGTTGACATATATTTAGATATAAAGAAGCAAGATCTATTATACACCAAAATATATATATCTACTGCAAAAACCCATGCTTAGGGCTAATGCATGGATACATCCTCCCAGCAATGGACTTAGGTGGGTGGGTTCAGTCAATATAGTATATGGCTACAGCCAAGGGTGGTCAAAGGCATGCACTAACATACTGGTGAATGCAGGCTCTGCACAGAGGTGCAATAGAAGATAGCATGCACCATCACCTTCAGGTTTAGCATCAGCCCAGGAGAAAACATATGAGACAGGTGAGAACTTCAAGAGTACCAAGAAAAAATCACAATATCTCAAGAGGAAGAAACAACTTTCAAACAAGGCTAGGCAATAGATGGGGGTTGCATGTTGTGTTCACTGATATGCACCATGCAAACCCATTATCCCTTCTGACTTTTCTATCTCACTCCCAATTTCCTTTACCAGCTATTAATTTACCAGTACCACTAAATTCCCACTGGAGTTGGTATGAGTTTGATGGGAAGGTGCTATGCTGTCTCTCAGATATCACCAATTGTGATTTGTCATGAGTGGATCTGATGTCCGTAATCATTGGATCTGACACCCCTTGATTCCATGACCATTCCATCATCATTCCATATGGAATCCATGATGTCTATGGAATAAGAAACTGACTGGGTCCTCAGCCAACATTGATTCCATGGATTCCATATGGAATTCTTCATAGTTCCACAGATTCCATATGGAATAACCTGGGGAAGGTAAAGACCTTGAAAAAGGCAGACCAGTCACAGTTACGGTTAATGCCCTGGGGCATCAGAAAACTGGACTAGACCAGACTTTTAAACACTACTCATGCCTGACAAGTCTCTAAGCTTGCAGCTACCTACTTTGACACTTCTGGCCAGTTGAGCACCTTGTAACTGCTCATCAACTACAGAATAAGTGCTGATTCACATCAGCCACTCCCCTGACTTTTCCATGTGGACTCCCAGGCAAGAAGTCTACAAGCACCATTTTACATGCTGAGTTCAGAATGCTGTCATTGTGAAAAAGTTGTGCCACACTGATAGAGTTACAAATACCAGACCAAAATGAGTAAAAGTGTAGATTTATAAACCAAATATAACATGGAATAAACAGGAAATTGTGCTCACCACTACTGATATTATATACAATTTTCAGGATGCAATGTTTATTGCCAAATAAGAAAAAAAAAATCAGCATGAGATATAACCTGAAAAATGTAATCAGGGGGATGGTGGTTGTGCTCACTGTTGTCAACAAGAATGGGGAGAACTAATGTCAGAGTCTAGTGCTTGTATCCACATATGGAAACTGCTCTGTTATACTTGACAAATATGGTAAGAAAATCACTCAAAACTGCTTTTAAACATCATACTGTTCTCTAGCTACACATATTGCAAAACAAGATGTCAAAATGTCATACTTTGCCATTAAAGTCATAAAATTTCATGCCAATGTTTCTTTATACTAAGCATACCAAGAATACTTCTATCTGAACATTTGTAAAGGTTTGTGCAGTATCTTTTTTATCATCTGACTACTGCCTTAATTACTGGATGCATCTGACAGGGCCAATTACATTTCATCTGCACCCTTCTCCATCAACAGCTTTGCAATAGCCTCATAGCCTCCATTTGATACTGCCCAGAGTGCATTTCAAAAAGATCCTCCCTGTGCATTAACATCTGCCCCGTTCTCTATCAAAAACCTTGTGGTGGCTTCATAGCCTTGACTTGTTGCTGCATAGAGTGTGTTTCCATACTCTCCTCCCTGTGCATTTACATCTGCCCCCTTCTCTATCAACAGCTTTGCTATGGCCTCATGGCCTCCATTTGATGCAGCCTGGAGTGCATTTCCATGAAATCCCCCTTGTGCATTTACATCTGCCCCCTTCTTTATCAAGAGCTTTGCTATTGCCTCATAGCCTCCATTTGATGCTGCCTGGAGTGCATTTCCATAAAATCCTCCTTGTGTATTTACATTTGCCCCCTTTTCTATCAGAAGCTTTGCAATTGCCTCATAACCTGCATCTGATGTTGCATACATTGGAGTTCCAAATTTTCCTCCCTGTGCATTTACATCTGCCCCCTTCTCTATCAGCAGCTTTGCAATGGCCTCTTGGCCTTTAATTAATGCTGCCTGAAGTGCATTTCCATAATATCCTCCTTGTGCATTTACATCTGCCCCCTTCTCTATCAGCAGCTTTGCAATGGCCTCATGACCTTGACGGGATGCTGCTTGGAGTGCAGTTCCATACTCTCCTCCCTGTGCATTTACATCTGCCCCCTTCTCTATCAGCAGCTTGGCAATGACCTCATGGCCTCCATATGATGCTACCTGGAGTGCATTTCCATATTCTCCTCCATGTGCATTTACATCTGCCCCCTTCTCTATCAGCAGCTTTGAAATTGCCTCATAACCTGCATCTGATGCAGCATAAAGTGCATTTCCATTGTTTCCTGCCTCTGCATTTACATCTGCCCCCTTCTCTATCAACAGCTTTGCAATGGCCTCATATCCTCCATTTGATGCTGCCTGGAGTGCATTACCATAAAATCCTCCCTGTGCATTTACATCTGCCCCACTTTCTATCAGAAGCTTTGCAATTTCCTCATACCCTGTGTCTGATGTTGCATACAGTGCATTTCCATAAAATCCTCCTTGTGCATTTACATCTGCCCCCTTCTCTATCAGCAGCTTTGCAATGGCCTCATGGCCTCGATGGGATGCTGTCTGGAGTGCATATCCATACTCTCCTCCCTGTGCATTTACATCTGCCCCCTTCTCTATCAGCAGCTTTGCAATGACCTCATGACCTCCATTTGATGCTGCATGGAGTGCATTTCCATATTGCCCCCCCTGTGCATTTACATCTGCCCCCTTCTCTATCAGAAGTTTTGAAACTGCCTCATAACCTGCATCTGATGCAGCATAAAGTGCGTTTCCATTGTTTCCTGCCTCTGCATTTACATCTGCCCCCTTCTCTATCAACAGCTTTGCAATGGCCTCATGGCCTCCATTTGATGCTGCCTGAAGTGCATTTCCATAAAATCCTCCCTGTGCATTTACATCTGCCCCCTTCTCCACCAACAACCTTGCAATGGCCTCATAACCTTCTGTTAATGCTGCCTGGAGTGCATTTCCATACTTCCCTCCTTGCCCATTTACATCTGCCCCCTTCTCTATCAACAATTTTGCAATGGCTGCATGGCCTCCATTTGATGCTGCTTGGAGTGCATTTCCATAAAATCCTTTCTGTGCATTCACATCTGCCCCATTCTCTATCAACAACTTTGCAATGGCCTCATAACCTTCCGTTAATGCTGCCTGGAGTGCATTTCTATACTGCCCTCCATCTGCCTTTACATCTGCCCCCTTATCCACCAACAACTTTGCAATGGCCACATAACCTTCTGTCAATGCTGCATGGAGTGCATTTCCATACTGCCCTCCCTGTGCATTTACATCTGCCCCCTTCTCTATCAGCAGCTTTGCAATGGCCTCATGGCCTTCTGTTGATGCTGCCTGGAGTGCATTTCCATATTTGCCTCCTTGTGCATTGACATCTGCTCCCATTTCAAGCAACTTGTGTGATGCCTCAGTCAATCCAGCCAGTGATGCATAATAGAGTGGTTTGGCAATCTGATCCCTCTGCACTGGTAACTGCCTAGAGGAAAAGATATCATCTATATTGCAAAGTTGAACCCAATTGAAAAAAGCAGCATTTTCATCTGTCAAGAGCTTCATCATCAATGCAAATACTATAGATGGTTGAGATCCACTTTTTGCACTGGAATGTGTATGTGAAATCCAGTGTTCTGCAGCATAGTTTGCAAGAGGGGAGGACACTTCTAGATTTATATCAAGTGCCTCAGATGTATTGAATTGCAACAGATATGCCAAACAGATTTGAGATATGACTGAGTGTGATAGCTCTTCATTGAAGCTAAAGCCTCTGATACATGTCACTTCATGATTTTGAATATATTCAGATATGAGATATTCTTTGACAGAAAAGTGGGAAAGCTTGATGAAATCTATTTGATCATTAGCACTAATTTCCATCTGGTATTAATCTAAATCTCATACCACCTGATTTTGTAATAAAACTAGAACATATTTTCAAGACATCCTTAACATCTTGAAGTTCATTATCAGATTTATACTCTGGTCCATTATCAGCACAAAGATCAACAGCAACAGTTGTAGCCAGCTCATCCAGCGTCAGTGGACGAACAGCAAAAGATAGCCACTGTAAAAATGTTTTTGCATAACAATGATCTTTTTCATTGATCCCCAGCAAGATTTGATCATAGGCTTTATCCAAACCCTGAGGTAGATCAGCTAGCTGCCTTTTTAGGTCAGTCTTGGTCCGGCACTTTTTGAACTCATTCAACTGTAATGCAACCCAGCGAAACCTTGAATTGCAGTTAGTGATTATCCTGTCATCCAAATGTTAATGGTAAACATACATTCCATCTGCTTGTCCCAACAGTGTCAACTTTATTTGGTCTTGAGTCTCAGAATTCCATTTTTGTAAGTAAGAGTCATTCTGAAGCTGATAGTCAAGATATGCCACAAGATCGTGATTCTCAGATTCCCTAAGCAAGTCAAGAGAATGATAAGACTCAAGCTTGTACTCAATCTCCTGCTCTGGGCGACTAGTAACTATTAAGTGGCACCCTAGATTTATATCCTTCTCCAGGACAACAGTCTGAATCCAGTTAAGAAGCTTTTCTCTTTCTGTACATTCATCAAGAGCATCCAGAATGATGAATGTTGAGCTAAAGCCACCAAGAATGCTTTTAAGAGTATTCTGCAGATCATCCAGAGTTGGCTCCTGATGGCCTTTGCCACAGCCAGCATAAAGATCCACCAAGACTTTAGGTACTCTATCCTCACATTTGAGACTGAATTGCCAGATGAGTGATCGTATCAACTTATCATGCAGCTGGAAATCCTTCTGTGAGTCTCTTCCATCAAAAAAGAAATATGCAGTAGCAGAACAGAAACTTTGAAGAACATTGTGAATTATTGCTGAGCTGTAAAAATAAAATTCAATTCAATTTCATGAAGATCCTGGAAATCTCAACCTTAAAATGGTTTTCCCAGAGCCAGCCGGATAGAGCCTCAATCACTTATAAATTTACAAATTTTAATGGATGACTTACATTTTCCTTTGATCCAGAGAAAGCCAGGCTCTTTGAGCCACCCATAAAATGTCTTTCCTTTGAGAAACCATTGACAGGTGTCTGATTGACTCCCCAGAATTGCATATGCAGCATTGTAGTTAAGAGACTCTTTAGGAGGAGAAAGCCACTTATAAATATCCTTCACTGTACAAAAAAAAATGAAGTCAATTATTCATTTGAAATAAGAACCTCCAATAATACCCAGTTGTTTATTTTTGATCATCTCAAGTGTGATTTGAATATTTGGGTCCACACCTACCAACCACATATATCATTAAGATGAATGTAATCCTTTTTTACTCCTTACCTTGATTGATGGTACCTATTTAAATATAAGTGAAAGCAATAAAATGTGATGATCCAAATGCAACAAACCATAGTTAGGACCTGTATTCACATTCACATTTTGAGCTGAAATGTTGTTCATAATGTCAGCTTGGTTTGCTGAGAAGTCTGCATGGTCTGTTAGATTGGGGCAAACCTGAGCCATATTTATAAGAGTACTGACTGGCAGGCATCATTTCTTCATGCAGAGAAGAAGCAACAGGTAGAGAGATGGGCAAGTCAGAACTTGGAGGATCTATACAGAGTTATTAGAAATAGGGTGTAGAGATTTGGAGCAAGCATGAACCAGTGAAGATAGGAGCAGAGGTATGAACAGCTCCTTGCAAAGTGCCTTCAACCTGATCAACTGTGAGATTAGAATTGATGAAAGTCAACATGAATGATAGCAGCCAGATTGCAGGGTATCTCACAGGCAACAATCATTTCGGGACCCACTGACAGCAGGCCTCTACCCAGAACAGAAGCAATTGGTGCAGAGGTAGGCAGGTCAGAACTCGGGAAATCTGTATCAGTGTCACCGATGATGAATGATAGAGGTTTGGGGTTAACGCAGACCAGTGGAGGTAGGTAAAACCTGTTGTGAGCACTTGACCTCTCCTTCCGCAGGGACTTCAGACGGATCACCTGCAAATTTGTTGTGATGAGCAATCAATGTTCACTTTGGGGCAGGAAGACTAAAAAGCATCTTACTGGTGACTGGCATGGCCACGTCCGCCACGCGGATGGTCGAAGCTGGAGTTATCAAGATAGGCGCAGAGCTGGGGCGAGCTAAATTGATGCTAGTGCCACCCGCGGATTCGGGAGTTGGAGAGAGTAATCTCGTGAATGCTTTTTTCAGACGATAGAACGGTTCGACAAAGAGTAGGGTGCACATTTTAGACGATGAGATGGAAGTTGAGAGGAAGATGCGTGTTCAGGGCGTGGAAAGGCTTGTTTGGGTGTGGCTGTGCTAAAGAGACAACTCCGCTTTCCCAAAGCGTTTTCCATCGGTTTTTTTTTTTTTTTTTTTATTATCTCGAGATTTACGTGCAACAAGTAGTCTAGTACTAAGACGCACGGGAAGCGTATGGCTTCCCTTTTAGATGTAATTATGTCGTGCGGGCTTTCCATTAAGTGAATTTGGGTGTCCGATGTGTAGCTGTATTGTATAAGAGATGTGTAGGGTTTCCATCGGTTGAAACTTGACAACGTCTTTTTCTTTGGAGATATCCTGCGACCCACCTTTGGGCCCTCCAACTTGCAAAATCGCTGGTGTCAAGTCGATGTTTGTTTTCGACCAGCCAGCTTCGATGGGGGTTTGGCTTCCAGTCTCCAAGTACCCATGAATTTAACTCCGCCGCGAATTCAAACGCCCTCGTTAAACGGAATTCATGACGACTCGTCCCATGTTTCCTCTCTGGGTTGTTCAGCCACTGCCGACGTCACCTGGAGATCATTACTCGACCTCTCGCCGCAATCAAAACGAAACCCGATGGCCGCTTTCGTCAACATGTATCGATATAGAGAGCGAGGAACTGTTGAGATTCAAAGGATGCGCGAAGAGTTAGTTCATGGGCTTGATCGCAAAAATGTTCAGGTGTATCAGCTCTGAGTGTGTTCTTGTTCGCCCCTTCTGTGCTGCAACTAAACTTTCTCCCCCTTCTTCCAAGTCAGATATACTTATAATCTTGTGGCAGCTCCGTTCCCCTTAACTTCGTTTACGAGCGCATAAATAGGATTCGACCTTTTTTTTGCTCCAACTCCCACCCGGCAACCCGCTCGAAGGCGCTTTGCATATGACGGAGGAGACTTCGTTAGCTCATCTTGATGATATCTCTTTTCTACAACTAGACGCTCCATTGCAGACGTGGCTGGCGTTTTCAACGCTGCCCAGCTCGACGAACCCAATATGCTCTTTAAAAGCTCTACACACCATGCTAGGTCACTACCGTCCACCAGATCATAAGCGCACGCTTCAGCCGGAGAGCTGGGGAGTAGGGATAACGGCCATCTCTCCTTTAGTAAGTTTGCGTTACTTATTCATTCATTTCTCCCTTCCTCAACGTCTCAATTTTTTATTTTCCTGCACACATTCAATCTTTTCCCTCGCTGACCCCTGTTCCATATAGCCCCACTTCGATGATCGTAACGTCTTTCCTAGGTTCATCGTGGCCCGCAAGACCCCCGGCCACTTGCATCCCATCGTACATCGACTCACACGCTCCATTCCTTAGCCATGGTTTGATTCCGATAATTGACTCGCCTCTATACCAAGCTTGTTGATCCAAAATCAACTCAGCTATTCGGTTATCCGGCCATTCTCTTCTTCCAAAGTTGGCTCAGCGCTCAGAGCTTCTCAATTACCCCATCCCCCACGCACTATGTCGTTACATACATGGTATACCACCCAATGGCTCCAACCTCTGCCCATAACACAAGCAATCGTTGGTTCTGGACTCAGCATTCACGCCCCATAGATTCTCCTTCGTACGTATCCATCCGCAGCTCGTCGTCGTCATGGGCTGCCGCAACATCGCAGATACAGATGGTACAGCTCTTGTAAGTTTGAGTTAGACGCGACCGACGATGGTTACTGACACTTGCCTTCTTCTCATTCAGCAGATCGGGTTTGGGTCGAAGAATCGGAACGGCATCAATATGCACGCGACCCGTCGTCAAAGCCAGGACATTTGAAAGTGGAGCGATAACGTATAATCATAACACTCCCCAGGTTGACTCCGTAGCTAGCCCGATACTCAAATTATACCTAGAACTAGCACAATGTCAACCGTATTTGCTTTACTTCCCAGAATATTGAATAATGGGCACTCGTCAAACATGCCGCTTGCTATTGCTTCCTACGTTGACATTTACGAGGCAGTATATACATACCCCCAGGCTTTGCCTGAGGCATTTTACGCCAAAGGACGCAAACGTGACAATTCGTCAACGCCAAGACTCGGGAATGCGGGATACAGCGGCAGGTCAGTACAAGTGACGGACTGAGTTTACGGCCGTACAGCGTACTTGACAAAAAGTGATTGGAAGGGGTGTTTATGTAAATTCTAGCTCATAAGCGTCGCGCCGTCTACAATCCTAGTCTATCTATCCTATAGTCTTCAGTATGATGTCAAGTCGTCCTTTGATTGACAATAATATCCACGATCGAGAGAGGTCGAAATAATATCACCACTTCCCAATGTTCGTTACTGCCGCATGATACAATATGGAAGCAGGGGCATGATTGTGGGTGGTTGTAATTCTGAGTTTGAGGGGTTGGACTGCGTACAGATGCGGCGAGCTGCGATTATGTCAGTCCCGTGTCGAACCCATTAACCCCTTCATTAAAATCTGAACATTGGCGGGGACTTCAAGTTTGATCTGGCAGTTTCAATCCTGGGAGGCCATTGGGAAATTCCCTCACAAGCGCGTCATAGAGGAGTCGAGCATTGTAGAACAGCGGATCTGTAGTATCAGTAGCGAGGTTATCAAAGAAAGCTTGCCAAAAATCGAGAGAAGCCGACGCCGAGACGAAGGGTGGTGTAGAGCCAGGCCTGACAGTGTACCCATATACATAGTGGTGGCAAGAGAATTGTTATGATGAGGTCGATTAGAGTCGGTAGAAGCCGATCGGGAGATGTTATACTGCGTAGAGCTTTGTCTAGACCTCATGCTGGGAAACATACTAGTGCTCGCATGCGGGTTGACAAGCGGCAGAGAGTGCAGATCCAAGGTCGGAGTCAGTGGACTAAGAAGCGCACCCTGGCAGTCGGCATTAGGATAACTAAAATTGGGTAGTTGGTCAACGCTTTGGCAAAATACCCTCCAATCGCTTCCCGCTGACCTAACATAGATGAGTATAACATGTGAAGAGATGGGGGCAAAATAAATAAAAAAGTGCGGACCTTAAATTGACGGGAGTACGTGTATAAGGGGCTTCAAAGCTTTCATACTGCGCCGGTGACAGATGCCAATTGCTGGCAGGAGTGGCGGGATTTCGATGGGGGTTAGACATTGCAACTGCGAGGATTTCGAGTAAGGTGATGATCGGCTGGGAGGAAAAGAAATTGCCTGCCTCACAGCATTAAACCCAGCATTATATACGGCTACTTTAACCAATTTTCTCGAGTCATCCTCAAAGACAATTTCTCCGTTAGGGGTAAAAATGCATCAACCATGGCAGGCTCCAGGTACAACCCAAATGAAGCTTGAAGTATCGCGTTGTTACGAGGTTCGGCAACGTGTGCAAGTTCGTGCATACTGACTCCGAGTCGCCCGGTATCAGTACCTTGAACATCTTGAACAGCTTTGAAAAACAATCAGTCGCGGTATCATGACACAGAAAGACACTGTTAGTTCAATAATTAGCTCCTTCAAGGGATGCATACGGGGTTAGCCACGATGACGAGTGACAACATACCTGAGTTCCGGCCTTCGTATGGGGAAATTCTAATCCAGATGCACTTGCACAGTGTTTGCTGTGCTGAATCGCGTTGTTCGTAAAAGGAACGTGGTATTTTAACAGTGTCACGAGGTCAGATCTTATTTGGGCATGTATACGCGTTTGGTCTCAACTGCATCTGGTCAAATATTGAACGTTGAACGCTCACCGTAATTGCAAATTACTTAAGATCTCAGCAGCCAGCATCTTATCCCGGAATGTCTTAATACGCGCATTGACTCGAATCTTATTCTATGTTATGGGTTTGCTTCATTATTAACATTTACAAAGGGTTGCAAGGGGACGTTCATAGAAGATAATATATAACCAATTATTGTAGCCTCGGACATGTACCTCAGATGGTAAAAGCCGTAAATTTGCATGGAGATGAGAAGAAGAAAAATTAACCCGCGACAAGCGTAACGCTGCGAGAAAATCACAGCAGAGCTGGTGTTGCTAAACGTCGCCGCCGCAGGGGCAGACTTCTGGATGTGTCATGGCCCAATAACGCTTCCCACCCAAGTTATCCAAAGTCACGGCGTAGTCCGCAATCCCACCTGGCCCGCAATCTACCGCTTCCATCGTGATCACCGGTGAGTTGTGAAGAGCTTGCAAACTGAATGACTTCAACGGAAAGCAGTTTCGACAACACCAGAACGAGCTCCGAATAAATTCCTCGTAATCTTCGACGTGATCCGGGCCTCTGGTCATACAAGATTCGTGCGCTGGTAAGCCATTGGGAAATTCCTTTACGAGCGCGTCGTAGACGAGTCGAGTGTTAATAAATTCTGGACCAAATTTATTCACAGCCACGGAGTTGAAGAAAGCGTTCCAAAAGTCGTGAGAGGTCGATGGTGAGAGATTGGACTGGGCAGAACCACGCCTTGAATAGTCGGTAGAAGCAAAAGAGATATTAGACTGCGTAGAGCCACGCCTGAAACTTCCACCTCCAAAGATGGTACTCGCAGGTGAGTCCGGGGGCGGTGAAGCGCAGGAAAGGCTCAAGCTGGGAGACCGACTGAGAATCCCAGCCCCGTTAGCATTAGGATAAAAGCTTTGGCTCCTTCTAGAGGATAGCCTCCGGTTGTATCCCGCTGGCCTATTTATAAGACGCGTGAATATGTGGACGGTGATAGACGAAAAAGAGCACAAACCTGACAGTAGAAGACTTATAAGGCGCCTCGAAGCTTTCGTACTGCGCCGGCGAACGATCGCTTACAGTAGAGGCGATACTGTGATTGCGATGAAGGGTAGGCATTGCAACGGCAAATTTGTTGGGTGGAGTGATAGCGTAAAATTGGCAAGTGGAGTGATTGTGCGGCGGTCGGGAGAAAAGAGCTGATTGACTTGCTCTACTCCAGGATTTAGACGGGCATTATATAGTTTTTGAGGTCAATGCGCCGATTGCCCTCATTGCCAGAGAGAGGCCACTTGCGCCATCATCATCCACGCAGAACAGACAATGTGTGAGGCCACCCCAGCCTTCGGATTCAGGACACAGTGGCCAAAATAAAGGAAATGTTTCGCATTGTGTGGCTAAGTAACGCATGCTGATTTATGATTCGCCAAGGAAACGGGGCCACTTTGGAGCCGCTCTGGCCTGTGGGATAGCGAGCCATTGTGTCAGGCTGTCATAAAGAAAGCTTCGTCGAATCTTTCCCCTTTGGCGCTCTTGAAGGGGTAAGGTAGAATCTACAGTCAGAGAGGCACCTCAGTGAGTTGGCTGCGAAGAATTGTAAAGGGCAGAGTAAGGGCTGTGATATCTGTTTATACCTAGTGCCGCTGCCAAGTCAAGGACACCGCCACTGAGTGAACAGGAAGAAAAATGCAAGGACATGTATTTTCTATGATGGTACTCAAAATGCAAATGCGAAGGGGTAACGAAACAATGCAGAATAAGGCGGGAGGGACAAGCATAACAAACGACGAAAACGATGCGCACATATTTAAAAAAACGAAATAGACAGAACCAGGACTTTAATGATATTTCACCCGTCAAACTCGGCGTCAAGGCTTGTAGTCCGCAAAATATGGGTGTAGGAGCGCGCGTTTTGCTATAAAGAAAATCACCAATCACCAAAACCATGAGCCCCCAAAAGAAGATTGATTCGGAATAAAAGGGCTGACCAGAAATACGTTTCGCCGAGTCGTACGTCAGAGTGCGCTAGATAAGAAAGAAAGAAGGATAAGAAAACAATGGCCCTTATCAAGGTAATAAGGCGCTGAAACACCCATACGTACCCTGAGCATATCAAGGCCAGCCTCATCCAACGTTGTCACAATCCTAACCATATCTTGTTTTGACCACTGTGGGAAGGTGGGTTTATAGTCCGGAAGACCGCTAACGCCGGGCCACAGTTCCTCGTTGGGCGTCCCAAGAATCCTGTCAAATACCGTCAGTCAGCAGAAAAAAACGAGACAAGGGGGAGGGGGTAAGGAGCGCTGTTACCTGAAAATCTTGAAGATCTGATCAATCTCAGAATCACCTGGGAATAAAGGCTGCCCTTGCATCGCCATTTCAGCGAATATACACCCTACCGACCACATGTCGATAGCTGTGGAATAGTGACGGGAGCCAAGAAGAACTTCTGGTGCACGATACCAGAGGGTAACGACCTACGCACGTCAAAGTGTTAGTGGACGTTGTTCATTTGAAGGCAAAGTAAATGGCCTCATACTTCATGGGTATAAGTCCGCATAGGTATTCCAAAGGCGCGAGCAAGACCAAAGTCGGCGAGTTTTAAGTTATCACGTTTGTCAATGAGCAGATTCTGCGGTTTCAAGTCCCTGTGGAGAATGCGATGTGAATGGCAATAAAGAAGACCCATAGTAAGCTGGTGAGTAAATTTCTAGTGGGATAGAAAACAATCAGTAAAAGCCTCGCATGAATGTAAATTGTGGACGTGACAGCATGTCACGTGATAACATGTCACTATGAAGCGTCATTGGCAAAAAGAAACGGTAGCATCGCCCTCAAGTCGAGCTAAAACCAAAAAGAGGGGCCATAGGGTGACAGCCACAGCAAGGCCGCCCATCAAGCTTCTTTCATATGCTCGATTGACGCCTATCTTCGCGTCAAAACGCGTAAGGTTGACGCGTCCATGAAGAACACATGACCAACACAAGGCGCCCAGGGCAAAAGAACGTTGATGAAGGCAAAGTGAAAGCTAACCTTGACGATTTGAAGAGTAATAGGCGTACGGTTATGGTTTCCAGTCTCGATGTAGCGCTTGAGGTCGACATCCAAGAACTCGAACACGAGGTACAGCTTCTGGTCGGCGTGCACGATGTCGAGCAGTCTATATTGAGGAGTTGGTCATCACGAAGCGATGGAGAGAAGCACGGACTCACTTGACGATGTTATCATCCTTCAATTCCTTGAGCAGACTGATCTCTCGAATAGCGGTGCTCGGCACGCCCTCGTCTTCTGCTTCGAGCCTGATCTTCTTCAGAGCGACGATCTGATTGTTGCTGGTGTCGCGTGCTTTGTAGACGACCCCGTATGTTCCTGAATAGAAGAGAGAAGATGTTGGTGATGATGGGAAGAAGGAGAGGGAAAGTGGAAGAAGAAAAAAAATGCGGCTGACCTTCTCCTACAGTTCATGTGCCCGGGGATGGGTGGTCATACATCCCCGAAACAACGAGGAACACATACCGACTTTCTCGATCTTTGCATAACTAGACCCACGGAAACGGCTGTCAGTGCTTGGTTGTGATGTATGACAACATGATTTGCTAACCGATCCATAAGAGTGGTCGATGAGGCTGACGACTCGGGTCAACTTGCGACGAGAAGCGGGCGACGTTAACGGTGGTCGAGCTTGGACGATGGGAGGTAGGCGTCGAGGTATATAAGTGGGAGACTTGTGGTGGGTAGTGCACAACGACAACCAACCTGGTGGTGCGAGTTATAAGGGCAGTCAATCACGTAAGAAGCGATCGATTGTGGGTATGACTCGGAGGTGCGGCAAGGCCGGAAACAAAGAGGAAAAAAAATAAGAAAGATGGGACAGGAAGAATGACAGAAAGAGGGAAAAGAAACAACGGACAAGTCACTGCCAATTTCCGTTTCTACTCATTTAGTCCAGATGCACAGCCACTTGTCATACTACACGAAACATTTATATCAATCATGCATGCACAACCCATCTTGCATTTCAATATCTAAAAAGATCCGACAGTGGTGGTCTTGGATACGCTTGCTTCGCGCAGCACCATTTCTCCGGTGGGCGCCGTCGGGGTTGTTTTATATGGTGATTTGTCGGTAGCATTTCAGGCTCTAAAATGCAGAGGAACTCCCTGAGAGAACACGAGCGATATAGGCGTGGCGTGCGCAAAGATATCGACATGGGCGCCCGTTCTTAGCAACGATCTGTTACTTCTGACAGGGTGGATGAAGTGACGCTGTAAACTCCGGTGCAATCGATGGCCGCCACCTTGAAGACTCACGGCTAGCTCGCATCGTGGAGATAACATGTCAATTAGAAGGGTTCAAAAAAGTATATACTTTTGTGAAGGTGGCTTAATACCTCAGGATGCTTGTCATACTTGAAGTACTTAGGCACAGGTACGCACATCCACTGATTGCCCTCAGCCAGGACGCGGCCAATTAATCCCTTGGTCCTCATGGCGCCGAGCGCGCGTCACGTCGACGTATTGCCCAGGCCAAGGGTCTTCACCTACAAAAATAGGACAAGAGCCATAAAATGGAGCCTCCAGCAGAAAAGAAGGTAAACTTACTCCGATCGATGATATTGATATCCCCATCGTCATCCTCGCCTTCTTCGTCTGGGTCCCAGCGGTCCAAAGCAGCAGCGGCAGGGTTCTTTTCTCGATCAATGGCGAGATCGGAGAGAAGGCGGTTCATAGAGTCGTCCTTGACCTCTTGCAGGGATTTATCACGCCTCTGCCGCGCCTTTTCAAGCTCAGGAAGGTATTCCCTGCCATCCCATGTTAGTAGTGGACATATAAAAAGGCGGGGAGCCAAGGACCGCACCTTTTATACTCCTCTCTCGAGGCATCGACCGCTTCGAAAAATTCTTTGATACCGTCCCCGGTCATACTTGACACACCAACGGTCTGAAAAAAAAAAGAGGACATCCATTGAGGATGGGTTCTGGAAATAAGAGGGCGAACTCGCCTTTAAATTTTTGTAAAACTCGTCAAGAACAAGGCTCATACTATTCATGAGACTGTTCATGTACGTCGGTTCACCCTCGGCATCCCTAGTGCCACTATGACTTGCCAATGCAGCCTGGAACTCCTCAAAGTCAGCCATCCAATCGAGAGCGAAACCATGCGGCTGAACATCCGTCTTATTAAAGACTAGAATAAACGGAAGTTTCGTCTTGTACAGAATACTGAAAAAATGAAGACGATCAGGCTCAACAAAACGATGAAACAGTGTTCATATAAAAAGGTCCGCGGAGCCCGGAAACGAAGTGGACGAACCTGCAAGCATACAACATGTTGGACATGAATGTCGCAGGGGCAGTCGTTCGTGGTGTATCAATGATGTACGCCACCACCGTCGGCAGAGACGACGCCACAGCGTCTGTGATGATAGCGCCAGACGCCGACCACGTAAAAATCTCGATTTGACCTGGGGTATCCAAGATGACATAGCTAGATGCTCATGATAAAACTGTCACAACACCATCTTAGAATAGAGCAGAGGAGAAGACTCACTCGACACTATCGGCCCGCTTCTCCACCAAGTCCAAGACCTGATCAAACTTTGTAGTAAACAGATTAAGACAAGTCAAAATCCCGCCGTTCGGGCCTAGATTGTATCTTTGAGGGAGGACAAAAAGCTAGTCACCACACATCACAAGTGAAGCAAAAAGTAGCCGTGAAACGAACTGCTTCATAACTTCCTGGTAGTTGACTGTATCCCTGATATCGATGTTCGCTTCGTACGCGACGTGTGTGACGGCTGGGTCGAGGTTGAGGATGTAGGGCGGCGTTGGAGGGTTTTGGGAGTGCAGATACGAATTGATGCGTTGAACGAAGGTGGATTTTCCTGCGCCGGCCATACCTATTGTAATTATTGTGATGGGCTTCTTCTTTGTTGAGGACGACGCCGCTGACGAGGGAGGATCCATGCTGCTCGTCGATGTTGCCATGGGTAAAGATAAGATCCAAAATGAGGACGCGTTTTGTGACATGCATATGTGCGTGACATGAGCACATGATGATGTTGCCGAGCATATCTTATCTGATAAATTCTCGGTGCCGGATTCCAAGTCTCCCATCGCAATGTCGTCTGCTTCCTGTTCAACCATCACAGTCAGCCGTCATGGCTGCAGAGAGAATGTAAGTGAGCGAGCTGTACCCGATTCCCCCACTTGCTCAGATGCTTTTCGATCATCAGTCGTCAGCGGATGATGAGGGACCTATATGATGAAGCTGACCTCGCAATGCAAGCGGATCCGCGATTTGGTAAATCAAAGTACCCTGTGGGGACGATTTTCAAGAGCAGGTGAGTGCTGCGTCAATATCAACGCGTCTTGCTTGAGCTGATGTCTCAAAGAGAGGAGTGTGCCAGTGCTGGGGTTCACGCGCTTAATTTCGCTGGAATCCACGGGTCAAAGGATTTAGGAGCTTTTTCGATTTGTATATCTGGTGGATATGAAGACGATAAAGATGAAGGGGACTTTTTGTGAGTTCCCACCTAGAGCGATTCTATCCCCACTCACATTTTCAAGTAAATACACTGGGACAGGTAACTCATTGCCATAAAAGTTAGATCACGCCTCCTTTACTCAAATAATGGATGTCCTTCTTGCAGGCGGCCAGAGTGACTCCTTTAGCGTATCTATTCTTCTATGCCGACAGTGTCACTTGCTAACTGAGAACATAGGGTGGCGGTCGTCAAGTGGCGGACCAGACGTTTGATCACCCCAGCAACGCAGCGCTTAAGGTATGTCCATCTCCTACTTGAAGTGTCATCGGAAACCAACGCCCCTCTCGCGATGCGTTCCAGAAGTCAGTAGAAACAAAGAGACCAGTCCGCGTCGTACGGGGTCCGAATGACAAATCACAGTATGCTCCTGCTGAAGGGTGAGCGCACGCATTCAAATTTTCCTGCTATGATTTAATTTCACCCAGATACCGCTACGACGGATTATACGTCGTCGAGAAGGTGAGTCCCATCACCTTCCCGTAAACTAGCCAAATGGCTAAACAGTCTTTCCAAGGCATACATCGACAAGGGGGTGAGCGGATACGCGATTTGTCGATATGAGCTTCGCGTATGTGTTATATTGTTTATATTTATGGTGTGTACTGACGATAACCCAGCGGGTACCCGGCCAACCGCCGCTACCAACTAAATACAGGTGGATATCGTTAGATTATACGATTTGACTATTCTGATTGTGGATGTCCAGATGAAACTGAGAGGGAAGCTGGTTCAACTTGAAAATCAAGTTGTCTTGTAGGTTCTAAGCTGCAGAATGACAGAATCAGAACGATGTACGTATATTGTAAAACATTCGGATTTATTCAAGGAATTGGAGCATATTTTTATCACTGTTTGTTTTGGCTGATCAAACAAATGTTACGGAAGGGAGTATTATATATCATGGCGCAAGCTGCTGAACGAGCCAACCGCGACGTGAATTGATTCCAATCCGCCGTTTGAACGGGACGCACCCCGAGCCATCAATAACTCTCACGTGACCCACTGCTGACACGTCCTCAAACTCATCCCTCACCAGCGTACCACAAAGCCAGATCATGAGCAACCTCCTCCAAAGTATACCCGAAGGACGCATCGTACGTTCTCTTTTTCTTCTTCTCATACACCTACGCTTTAAGCTGACACTAACCCCGCACTCCCAGGACTTCGCGGGCCAAAAGCTCGTAGATACCATATCAAGAATCGTCCTCATCACAGCCGTCGTGCGTCATTGCTTCACTCAAAAAGAAAACTTGGGCTGATCGATATACCCCTTTTTTGCATTGCAAAGGTAATATCATTCATCGCGGGCTTCGCACTCCAAGATATCCGTGTGACGTTTGGTCTGTTCGGCGCGTCGACGGTGTTGTTGTCTTTGGTTCGTCTCCTTCTCCCGTCATTGTCTTTGGTTGGTTGACAGGGCGTCTGTTAGGTCGTGCTGCCGCCATGGCCGATGTTCAACCAACACCCCGTAAAGTGGCTTGACAGCAAGGGTAATGGGAAGGAGAAGGCGAGTTAGGAGGAGGCTATGAAAATCCATGGATTGGGGTTGAGGTATTGGCATTTGTACTGTACGATATTTATTCTACGTCTTCTTCTGTTTCGGCAACATTCTCTGCTACCATTCTCATCTGTGAATTCGACAGCGGTGACCATCTATCTGTCAGTGACCGAACAGACTTCACTTTCCGGGTTGACTCTAATGCTTCCATACTGTTGCATCAGGCTTCGACATTTTCTTTAGTTCCTCTAATTCAATGACATTAGCCATTTTGGATCGCTGCTGCTGATGGTGAGGAGAACCAAGATTGATTGGTAAGAAACTCAAACATTTCCTCCTCCTTTAGTTCCTTTGTGCTGTCTTGTTTTCTAGAAGGTGGATTATGCCTCCCCATTACCGACAGTCCCTAAAGTCGACAGAGCATCTGAATTTGGGGCGGAAATCTACTGGTCTTCGCTGGAGTCTGCTCGTCGCAAACAGAATCTCTCACTTCCCATATCGAAACTCCCTTCCGAGCTTCTCTCCGATATTTTTTATCTGAGCGCATTTCCCGTGGAGTCGCTAGTACGATCATATCCTCAAGTAACTGCTAGGCGGGTTTCTCAAGTCAGCTACTCCTGGCGCATGGTGGCACTTGCATGCTCTTTCCTTTGGGGTCGCGTTATGGACTTTGCCCACGGTGGTACACCTGAATGGACAGAAGAGCTTCTGCGGCGCGCAGGAAAATCTCCTATCGACTTTTATTTGCAATCCAGCTCCCTCAACAAGGAGACCCTCACCAGGGCACTCCAACACTTCGGTCAAGCGCGAATTTTCTGCTTGACCTGGTCATCGTCATCAGATGCCATCAATGTGGACCCTATTTTGAATACCTACCTCACTCAGCAAGCACCACATCTAGAACAACTTACTCTTCAGTTTCGGAACCTGAGAGAGACGCCATTCTTACTACCCTCCAATTTCGGGGAATGCTCGCCCCCACTTCGCGTTCTTGAGCTGGGACGGTGCAACGTCGATCTCCGTCTTCCCATATTCCATCGACTGGAAAGACTTTCCGTCGACGACATCGACCCTCACAGTGCACCAACGGCTGCTAAATGGCTAGACATATTGGCGAATATGCCGTTACTCGTCAACGTTAACATCAAATCGGCGACTTCTGATGTTCATGGTAACATACTCTCAACTGCCCACCTTCCAAACCTGAAGAATCTCTTCATTTTCTCATCCATGCTTGTTTCTGCCGCGATTATATGCAATCTTATTTACCCAGACACCACAAATGTAATCCTCTTCTGCAAAAACGCGACGCCAGGCGTTGATCTCGAACGTTACCTCGTCAAACTTTCGCGTCAAATCTCACTCTCGAATTCTTGGAGCCACAGCCCATGGATTGACATGTCCATTGAAAGGATGTCCGCCAGCGTCGGAAATTGGTCGGGCTACGGACGTTGGGAAGAAGAGAGGGGAAGAATATATGTGAGCCTGCGATGGGATATGACGGACACGACAAGTTGGCACTCTCTCATCGCTGCAATCATTGCCGCATTCGGGAGTACCTTTCAAGAAGTAACATCGTTGGAGATGGGACTTGACCTCACTGTTTTTGATTCGGAGGAGTCTCTACTCCTTGACCTTCTCCGCAAGTTTGAAAGGGTGGAGCTGCTCAACTGTTCCTTCGATTCGCGCTTATTCAGTGTTTTGCAACGAACCGATACGCCTTCAATTGTCAGCCCAAGCGATAATGACGAAGCTGGAAGTGAACGGGATTTACGAATACTATTTCCATCCTTGCGAAAACTGATGCCTCAGAGGCGATATGCTGTCGACTATACGCAAGCCTTCCAGAACTTGATGCTCTTTCTTTGTCACCGCTCAAATGTTGGCGCCAATATCACCACTCTTTATCGGAACGGCTTCAATTTCGACATCCGGCAGATCAGGTTGTTAAAGGAATTCGGACTGCAGATTTTTTACAACTTTGGCGATGACGATGGAATATAGTTCTTGGACATTTTCACGAGATCCGAATAATACCGCTAGTTAACATGTAATCTCGAAATGAAGACCTTTCCGGACTGAAAGACGTCATCTCTCAGGCTTCTCCTTATTCGACGCGCACACCAGTGGCTGACCAAGGTTGGTACATTGAAGTTATTCCCATGAGTCCACGCCTAAGCCTTGGGAGGTATCCCAGCCAAACTTTGAAAGGTAGTTGGAGCCAAACCTAGCCAGGTTGTTCCCATCCTACTATGACGCAGACAACTTGGATACCGGTCGATGTCCAGACAACACCCCACAGCCGGCAGAATCATTCAAATCAGTGTCGTTGATAGATTTTAGCCACACTGCATAGTAACAAGTAGGTATAGATGGACATTACCCGCTCCACTCCCTCCGTTTTTAAATCCTCAATACTTGTGGCTCTCCGGCTGCTCCTCAAGGAGGTTCCACTTCCCAAAGAGCATGCTATAGAACCAACCACCATCAAAAACCGAAGAAGGAGAACAAAAACGGTCAACGTACTCGAACAGAGCCATAATCGTCCATTTCCTATTATCAGCTTCCTCATAGACCAATGATCGAGGGCCATAGAAAACCTGGATAACACAGGGGGTCGCATTAGGAAAAGTAACATAGAAAAAAGCAAAGCAAAACTTCATACCTCATCGTCAACTTCATCCGGTTTCCGAGGAAGACAGTGCAAGAATTTCCAGTCGGGATGAGCGCCGCCTTCTCGGCAAAGCTCTTCCGTGACCTGATACCCTTGGAACGCCTGCAGCCTCTCCGCCTTCTCCGCTTCTTGACCCATCGAAATCCTGAGCATCGCCCGCATGGTAAGTAAACGCAAGAAAAACAAGTAAGAAACGAGGAGACAAACCAAGTATCGGTGACCACCACATCTGCACCATGAACCGCCTCTCGCGGGTCCTCACCCCACCAAATATCCTTATCACACCCGAGCTCCACAACACGGTCCCACACCTCCTTCGGGGCGCGGTACTGCAACGGGCTGGCTACGCGGAGATGGTGTCCCAGCCGCGGGTACGTGACGAGCATATCATGTAGCACGTTCGCCGAGTCGCCGACGTACGTTATGGTCAGTGGGCGGTCGAGTTCGGGTGTTGCGGAGGGTTGTTTGTCTTTTTCGACAAGTGGTCGGAAGAAGGCTTTGTTTTCTTGCAGGGTCATAAGATCTGCGAGGACTTGGGAGGGGTGCCATAGTGAGGAGAGGGCGTTGAGGACTGGGACGGGGGAGTATTTTGCTAGTTCCTGTGTGTGTATGGTGTTAAGTGAGAATGGTATGTAAAAAAAAAACATGAAAAAAAGCCTACCTCAATCTCTGAATGGTCTCCAACACGGGCAAAGATACCCTGCGTCATCCCACCAATGACGCGAGCCGTGTCCCTATACGACTCATTCACGCCAAGCTGGATATCCTCCCTGCCCAAAAAAAGCGCTCGTCCACCTAGGAGCTCAGCACTCGTCTCAGCAGCAATACGAGTCCTAGTGCTCCGCTTCGAAAAGATAAGCGCAATAGTTTTATTGAACAGCGATTGAGGGGGCAATCGAAGTTTTGATGCTTTATTTCGCGAGATGGTTCCGTGGGGAAGAAGCCATGGCGTCGACTGCTGCTTGAGATGATGTGAATGGGCCAGTATACGGTTTATTTGAGGGACAGAGAGGTCCGCGAGTGTCATGAGATGCGGGACTTTTGTGAGTGCTACGTTCGACATGGTAGTAGAGCAAGAGAAAAATAAGCTGAGCGTGTAAATAAACAAGGGGTCTTGTGGTGAATTTCGATCAACTACAGTCTACCAAGTTCAAATTTTTTCTACTCAATGAATGAGTCATTGTCAATACCGCTCGCTATTCGTCCGTCTATTTGCACCTTGACTCGTCCTTGCAGCAAAGCGCCTTGGAGCCTGACCAGCAGCACTGGCCATCTCCACACTGGTTCCTATCTACCTCCACATACGGAGGATCGCAAGACCCAGCACAATACGGGGCGTTCCCACTCCAAAAGCAATCCCGGTTGATGTAGACGATTTTTATGGTCTCGTTACTCGGGCTACTGCGGTCTACCGGCGCGTCTAGGACGTTCTGGGTTGGGATGGCGAATACGCTGACAGCGGTGGCGAGCGCGAGGAGTATCCAGCGCGTAACGGCTTTCATGATGATGATTCGTTATGTTCGCTGGAAGTCCTTGTTGGTTCTTCAATCTCTTGGTGACGTGTCATGGGCCACTCACTTAAAGAATATCTTGTTGGGTTTTTTGGTTACTTGGTTTCGAAGCGTCGCGTCCTTCGTATCTGCGATGTATGTTGTTATACGATGTCTCGTCAACGAAAATATGCAATGGGTTGAACGTACCTCTAGAAGATTGGCATGCACTCAGATTTACCTCTGATCAGAGGTTACCTGCCTTTATATATGTCCCTAATTATGGCATTACCCCTTGTCGCCTTGCGGCGTCCGCGTGTTGCTAGGCGTTGTTCAACCTTTCTACCGAAAATGAACATTCATCAAGTCGGAATCTGTCGGTGGAACTATACATATTTCATGTCCGGCCCTGCCATGAGCCGCCCATTTCGAGAGATTTCGGACCACCTAAGCGCCGTTCACAACAGCCTTCACGCGTGTTTTATGAGAATGCAATAGCGATATCGATATCATCTCATCGATGAGCAAAGAAGCCTGCAGTATTATTCTTCTCGTGTAACTCCCAACTAGCATTAAACACAATAGAGCTCCCCATAAGTAAAAAATGTTGAGCATCAATATGTAACCATGACCGAAGAAAAGAAGAGAGAAAATAACATCGAATACGGACAGAGGAAACATAAACGTAACATGGGGCAAGGAAAGACGAGAAAGAGAACTAAAAACGTGAGACGTAAAGTGATGTTAAGCAAGGCGTAAACATGGAATACTTATGTAGTGGAGAGGGAGAGGAGAGGGTGTTCATGGTAATCATTGCTTCGTTATAGCTTGAGCTCGGTCAATACCCGCCTCGCCAGCATTTGGTATTGCCATCCATCGCCACTGGCACGTCGGAATTGGATACCATGCAATGGAAGCCACGGAACCTGTAAAAAAGGTGGGTGGGTTAACCTCAGAATCCCCTTGAGCAATTGGAAAAACCATACCTTGACAATATTTATCTCAAAGCGCACGCTGAGGCTATTATTCCCCATACTCTCAAAGAGGTCTCGGTCCACCTCGCCCGTCGGCAGGGGGCTGGGACTACGCGCAATCGGAGACGTAGCTCTTGGTATAGTTGCACCAAAATCACGTGGTATCGGGGGAAGGATCTTCACCTTGTTGATGGTCGACGTAGTGTAATCAGAGGGAGAGTGTGAGCGGGGTGTCTCTGGCTGATGATCGCCCTCTGCCGCTACTCCATTGACATGAACAAAGTTTTCCTGGTTCCCTGGGGTGACGGTATGGTTTGACGAAGGGACATTGAAGAATGACGAAGAACCACTGCTGGCTGTAGCAGTCAACGTTGTACCACCCCCTCCAGATGGACGGCTGGGGGTTTCTTTCTCTTTCTCCTTCTCCTTTTCGCCGGAAACGTCCCTATCTTTTCCCTTCTCCCTCTTCATGCCAAACGAAAGCTTACTAGCTTTCTTGACGATGGATGGACGATGGTGAGGTGTGGCGTTGTCGCTTCCCGATGTACCTGTTGAGCTCTGTTGCTGATGACCATGTCCCCGTGATACTGGGCCTTCAACGGAAGAAAGATCGATAGACGGTAAGTGTATGCACTCAAAACCGCTCTTGTTCTCCCTGTATTGAACTTGCATCCTGTCAAGGACTGTACGAATATCAGCCTTGATAACAGGAGGGGGCTTGGTAGAAGTAGTCGCCACGCTGAAGACGAAGTATTGTCACTATCCAACCATTTCACCTGAGGGCCAAAAACTCACCTGAACAGACCCTTGAGGAAAACAGGCTTAAAGTCCTTTTCGCTGGTATGCCGTTCATCCTCCTCTTTAAACGTCTCCTCAACTCCCTCAAGATCAGTGCCATCCTCTATTCCCCGTGCATGCACATCCTCCTCACGTTCAGCAACTTCGTTCTCTCCCGTCGTCTTTTCTTTCGAAAACAAACGTTCAGCCAAAGGTCGATGCGACGAGCTGCTGCCATATCCAGTCGACGGTCTTCGATGTCTACCAAAAGTACCTCCAGGAGAAGTCATCAAAGCCGCACCACCAGTACTGCTCCTCCGTTCGTGTCTAGTCGCCCGTCCCTGTGTGTCAAGAACAGTTGCCGCGCGCCTGTGCGCATTCGCGATTGGCTGACTGACGCTCTGCGAAATAGAGGTAGCTTTGGGAAGTGGAGTCGAATCGACCTCAGCCTCTCCTGCCTTCTCCTCCTTCCCATTCTCCATTTTCACCGTCTCAGGATCATCAGGCATGTCCCCAGAAGGTCGAGGCGACCCAAATCCTCCCCTCTTCCCAACACTCCCCCCACCATGTCTCCTCGCCTCATCGCCCCTCCCAACCAAAAGGCTCCCGAATTTTCGCACCAATGTCGCACCAGACGACAAAGGTGAAGTGGAAGGTGTTGGCGGCTGCTGCTCGTCCTCATCCGTAGGCTGCCGGAACTTGGGAACATCAGGTCCAGCTGACCGTGGTGGCTCCATAATGCTGACCCTTGGGGTGGTGAGGTTGTTGCCTTGCTCGTCCACAGTTCCGCCAGCGGCACCGCCGAACATCCCACCCCATCCTCTGCCAAGAACCGATGGCCTCTGGCTCATGCTGTGGCTTCTCCTGTGTGTACTGGCAGGAGGAGCCCTGGGCAAACCGCTCTTCCTTTCCAATGTGCTCTGATCAATCTCCACATGCTGCTGCTGAGCCTGTTGTCTGGCTTGCATAGCCGAGGGAGATGGAGGAGGCAAGCCAGGATCCCTTGCTCTCGGTTGGGGATGGAAGGTAGGTGAAGTAGGCGAAGGCGAAATGACGCTGTTGTCGTAGGACATTCCAGAGTAATGTGACGTCTCTGGAGCTGGAAGACGAGGAAGAGGCATGCTATAGTCGGCTTTACCGTTCTTATCTGCTGCAGGTATTTCTTTCCTGGGAGGTAGGAGCGCACCTCCCTGCCCAATTGGGTATTTCAAAGCGGCAGCGTCGTCCACAGGTGTCGTAGCATTGGCAACGGTTGGAGTCGGGGCTGAGTTGCCAAGAATCGAGAGCTGCGAGCTGGCGAACTGCCCTGGACCATAGACACGATCCCGCTCCAGCTTTTCCCTTGCAAGATAGTACATCGAGATCAATGGATGGAAACCTCTTGTAGGGTCCACGGGTTCGCGATTAGGATCTGAAAATGACGGATGAGCAAGATGATTTTGGGAATTGGGGGGTGAACGACTAAGTGGGCTTCCAGGAGGGGATGTGGCGGGTGACGACGAAAATATCTTCTTGCGGTAATACTCGAACCCTGAAAATCTTCTGGTTTTCTTGCCTGCTGCAGGGGTAGAAGGCTCGCCCTTGTAGGTGCTGCTGTCATACGACATGGCGAGACTCGACTTGGAGAGTGTATCGCCCCACCGACTCATCCCACCACCATTGCCGTTGAGATTCGCCCCGAGAGTGCGCTTGCGTTCCCAGTACTGGACAGCGCGAATATATGCATCTGATTCCAAGACGTCGATAAGTTTGCGCTCTATTTCATCCTCAGTTCCAAATTCGAAACCCTTCATTCCGCGGATTACTTGACGGTCGAGCTCATCCGAGCGCAGAGGTTCACGATGGACGAGGTGAAGTGCAGGGGGACCATTGAATCCGCGGGTCATCCACGGATGGCTCATGACCTCAGGAAGGGTAGCACGGGCTGCAGGGTTGGTCACCAGCATTCGAGAAAGGAGATTCTTGCAATCTCGAGAAAGGTCAGTGGGCAGTAGAGAGCTCAGAGAGTTGGTCTACGTACCTGCGCTCAACCATACCGGATACTCCACTAATCCACGTTTGATCTTGGCGTGCAAGGCTGGCATGCTTTGATCATCGAAAGGCACTTTCCCGCAGACCAGAACATACAGCACTACTCCAAAGCTCCAGACGTCGACCTCGGGTCCCGTATATACTTTAGCGTTTAGGAGTTCGGGCGCTGCAAAATAGAGCGAACCGCAAAACGTCGATAGATGGGTCACAGGGTCATAAAGATTTGAAAGGCCAAAATCAATGATTTTGATATTTCCGGTCTGGGATATCAGGATGTTTTCGATCTTGAGATCTACAACGAGAGATCAGCAGAAGTCTCATGAGTAGCCGAGATGAAGGTATGAAGGTTGTTGAAAAGGTTAAAGGATGTGGGAGGCTTATGAGCAGGCAAGTGTCGGAAGGAGAACAGAAGAGTACAACTATCAGGGAGAGAATGGTGAAACACTTACCTCGGTGGACGACGTTGTTCAGGTGGCAGTACTCTAAAGCACTGCCGACTTGACGGGCAAACTTCCTCGCAACGCGTTCCCGCAACCGACCATGGCTGATGATGTAGTCGAGCATCTGACCCCCATTGACGTACTCGAAAACCATGTAGTAGTGATGGTGGTGGACAATCATCTCTCGCATGCCACAGATATACGGGTGGTAGAGGAGCATGGAAAGTGCCGCTTCCCGGAGGGTCCGGATCTCTTTTGAGGCATCCTTTGAAGCCTGTCGCGCTGCCGAGGAGTCTGTGCTGTTGCTTCCGTTAGGGACTTTGGTTGCGGGATAAACGCGTGGAAGGATTTTGACGGCCAGCTGTATAAAAAATTCAGAATAGTACTGCGGCTTCCAATACGGACGACGCACCTTCTCTCCAGTGACGTTATGAGTGGCCAACTTGACCTTTCCCATACTCCCTGCACCTAGAGTTTTGCTAAGGGTATAGTCACCCAAGATTCGATTTGTGCGACTGGGCCTGGTGGCGCTCTCGTCTCTGTGCCTCCTCCTTTGCGCATTCTCATCACCAGCAACAACTTGAGACCGGTCCCCTTTCGCATCCGAAGAGCTCGATACTGAAGCAGGGCCCGTCGGGAGAGCAAGTTGTGGAGGCATGGATACGGGTCTGGGTCTGTGGGAGGATGGTGTCGTTCCTCGGGGAGTGGGCGCTGGTGATGGTGATGGTGGGAGTGGCTGCGTATGTGTTGGCTGCGCGATACTCATATCAAACTCGTGGCCACCTATAAGACCTCCGTGAGACGGCGTCGTTTGACCTATTAATCCGGTTTCGACGTCCTCCGGAACCTGATTAAGCTGAGGTGCGAGTGATGTGGGGTAAGATATCATAGTCGTCGTTGTTGTTATTGATCAGGTCTAGGGTCGCTGGGATGGGGTCCGTGCGCGCTGGTAACAAGGCGGCTGTCGGGCTGGGCGCCTTGCTGGCGTCGGGAAAAGGAGCGGAGAAGGTGAGCGTAATATTATGGTTTGGGCCAATGTCAGGTTTTGCCCGTGTTGTCCTCCACACTTGTATGGTGCAGTTTACGTATCCGCTTATTTTTTCATATTTTGCCACCTCTCACTTTGTGCTAAGGCGAACAATGCAACACTCAGAAGGCGAGATACGAGACATTGCCAGGAGTCTAAGAACTAGCTACAGACATTGTCTCGAACTTTTACTTTTTTCCCGGCGCCTAATGAGCAACCTTTTCGATGTATGGAGAAACTTCGTAGTAAGCTTAACGATATGATATGATACTACTTATTCGCTGTGCAGTAAAAGTACCAGCAGAATCTCTTGTACGCGGGTCCAGAGTCTTCGTATTCCGAACTTTGAAGATGTTGTGAGAAAACGCGCGCCTGATGATTTTGCCAATAACTTTGGAGACTGGACCCCATCGAAGCTAGCCGAACAAAGACAACATCGACTTGACACCAACAATTTTGCAAGTTGGAGGGCCCATAGGTGGGTTGCAGGCATCTCTCCTGGTGAAATAAAAAGGCGTCTTTAGCGCCGGCTTGGCCGTTAACAGATGGGAAAGCGGAGTTGTCTTTGTCACATAGCCACACCCAAACAAACAGCCTTGCCACGCCTTGACAGCGCATCTTCCCCTCAACTTCCATCTTGACGTCTAACAACTGTATCCCAACCAATCGCCCTTTCCTCAAACCATTGTCTAGTCCGAAGGAATCGATGACAAGATCACGCTCACGAATGCCTCAATCCGCAGACACCGCTAACAATGATTTAGCTCGCCCCAGCTCTGACCAGGCCGCACCTATCTTGATAACTCCATCTTCGACCATCCATGCGACGGACATAGCCATGCCAGTCACCAGTAAGATGCTTTCTAATCTTCCTGCCCCGAAGTGAACATTGATCGCTCATTTAATCAAATTTGCAGGTGATCAGGTTGGAGTCCCTGGGGAAGGAGTGGCCAAGTGCTTACAACAACTTTTGCCTGTCTCCACAGGTCTGCATGAAACCCAAACCTCTATCATTCATCATTGGTAATGCTGATATAGATTCCCTGAGTTCTCACCTGCCTACCTCTCCACCAATTGCTCCTGTTATGAATGTAGGCCTGGGTGCTGAAATGACTATTGCCTGTAAGATATTGCTCAATCTTTTTGCTATGAATTTGATATTGACCTTCACCAATTTCAGTTGATCAGGTTGGAGGTCCTGAGCAAGAAGCTTTTGATTTTTTGCAACACCCTTCTCCTATCTTGACTGGTTCATGCTTGCTCCAAATCTCAATATTAATTTCTAATAACTCTGTATAGATCCTGCAAGTTCTGACTTGCCTATATCTCTACCTATTTCTTCTGCTCTGGATGCAGAAGTGATGCCAGCCAGTTAGTATTCCTATAAATAGTTCAGGTTTGCTCAAATTTAACAGACCATGCAGAGTTCCCCACAAACATTCAAGCTGACATTATACACAATGTGAATGCAGCCCCTAACTATGGTTTGTTGCATTGTATCATCACATTTTATTAATTTCTTATATCTTAATAGGTATTGTCAATCAAGGTAAGAAGTAAGAAAAGCATCACATTCATTTTAATATCATATCTGGTTGGTAGGTGTGGACCCAAATATTCAAATCACACTTGAGATAATTAGGGATGAACAACTGGGTATCATTGCAGGTTCTTATGTCAAATATATAATTAACTTTATTTTGTTGTTATAGTGGAGAAGATTTACAAGTGGCTTTCTCCACCAAAGGAGTCTGTCAATTACAATGCTGCATATGCAGTTCTGAAGAGTCACTTGGACACCTGTCAATGGTTTCTTGATGGAAATACATTTTCTGAGTGGGTCAAACAGCCTGGCTTTCTCTGGATCAAAGGAAAATGTAAGTTTTCTGTCAAAATTTGTGAATTTATATGTTATTGACAGTCTGTCCAGCTGGCTCTGGTAAAACCATTCTAAGGTTGAGAATTTCAAGATTTTTATAAAATTAAATTGAATTTTTTTTTTTACAGCTCAGCAATAATTGATGATGCTGTTCAAAGATTCAATTCTGCTACTGCATATTTCTTTTTTGATGGAAGAGACTCACAGAAGGATTTCCAGCTGCATGATAAACTGATGCGATCACTTATCTGGCAATTCTCTCTCAAATGTAAGGATGGAGTGCCTAAAGTCTTGGTGAATCTGTATGCTCGTTGTGGCAATGGCCATCAGGAGCCAACTCTGGATGATCTACAGAATACTCTTCAAATAATTCTGGATGGCTTTAGCTCTACATTCATCATTCTGGATGCTCTTGATGAGTGTATTGAAAGAGAAAAGCTTCTTAACTGGATTCAGTCTGTTATTTTGGAGAAAGAAATGAATCTAGGGCTCCACTTGCTAGTTGCTAGTCGCCCAGAGCAGGAGATTGAGGACAAGTTCAAGTCTTATCATTATCTTGACTTGATGGAGGAATCTGAGAATCATGATCTTTTAGCCTATGTTGACTATCAGCTTCGAAATGACTCTGATTTGCAAAAGTGGGATTCTGACACTCAAGAGCAAATAAAGTTGACATTAATGAAACAAGCAGATGGAATGTATGTTTATTTCAACATGTGAATGACAGAATAATTACTAAGTAAAATTTTAGGTTTCGTTGGGTTGCATTACAACTAAATGACCTCAAGCAGTGCCGGACCCAGTCTGATCTAAAAAAGCAGCTAGCTAATCTACCTCAGGGTTTGGATAAAACCTATGATCAAATCTTGCTGGGAATCAAGAGAAAAGATCATGGTCATGCCAAAACATTTTTACAGTGGCTGTGTTTTGCTCTCCATCCACTGACACTAAAAGAGCTGGCTACAACTGCTGCTGTTGATCTTTGCACTGAGAATGGACCAGAATACAAATCTGATAATGAATTTCAAGATATTAAGGATGTCTTGAAAATATGTTCTAGTCTCATTATGACATCAGATGGTAGGGTGTAGAATGCTACCAGATTGAAATGAGCACTAATTATTAGATAGGTTTCATCAAGCTTTCTCACTTTTCTGTCAAAGAATATCTTGTATCTCAGTATATTCAAGGTCATGCTGTCAAGCAAGTCAGAGACTTTGGTTTCAATGAAGGGCTATCACACTCTGTCATCTCTCAAATCTGTCTTGCTTATCTTCTCCAATTTCATACATCTGAGCCACTTGATATAAATGTGAATGTATCCTTCCCTCTTGCAGAATATGCAGCAAGATATTGGTTTATACATGCACATTCTGGTAGCAAAACTACATCTCAGTCATCTTCAATATTTGGATTGGAGATGAAGCTACTGACAGAGGAAAATACTACTTTTGTGAACTGGGTTCGGCTGTGTGATATAGATGACTATTATTGCTCAAATATACAAAAACAGAGAGTTGAGATTGCTAAACCACTGTATTATGCATCAATTGCTGGATTGACTGTGGCATCACATGCTTTGCTAAGAATGGGAGCAGATGTCAATGCACAAGGAGGCAAATATGGAAATGCACTCCAAGCAGCATCATATGAAGGCCATGAGGACATTGCAAAGCTGCTGATAAGGAAGGGGGCACATGTAAATGCAAAGGGAGGAAGATATGGAAATGCACTTCAGGCAGCATCATATGCAGGCTGTGAGGCCATTGCAAAGCTGTTGATAGATAAGGGGGCAGATATAAATGCAAAGGGAGGAGTATTTGAAAATGCACTTCAGGCAGCATCATATGGAGGCCATGAGGACATTGTAAAGCTGCTTATAGAGAAGGGGGTACATGTAAATGCAAAGGAAGGAATATGTGGAAATGCACTTCAAGCAGCATCACGTGGAGGCTGTGAGGCCATTGCAAGGCTCTTGATAGAGAAGGGCATAGATGTAAATGTACAGGGAGGAACATTTGGAAATGCACTTCAGGCAGCATCATATGGAGGCCATGAGGCCATTATGAAGCTCTTGATAGAGAAGGGGGCAGATATTAATGCAAAGGGAGGAAGATATGGGAATGCAGTTCAGGCAGCATCACTGTTTGGCAATGAGGACATTGTAAAGCTGCTGATAGAGAGGGGAGCAGATGTAAATGTACAGGGAGGAATGTTTGGAAATGCACTTCAGGCAGCATCATATAGAGGCCATGAGGCCATTGTAAAGCTCTTGATAGAGAAGGGTGCAGATGTGAATGTACAGGGAGGATTTTATAAAAATGCACTCCAGGCAGCATCATATCAAGGCCATGAGGACATTGCAAAGCTACTAATAGAGAAGGGTGCAGATGTAAATGTACAGGGAGGACATTATGGCAATGGACTTCAGGCAGCATCATATGGAGGCTGTGAGGCCATTGCAAAGCTACTGATAGAGAAGGGGGCAGATATCAATGCAAAGGGAGGAAGATATGGGAATGCACTCCAGGCAGCATCATATCAAGGCCATGAGGACATTGCAAAGCTACTAATAGAGAAGGGTGCAGATGTAAATGTACAGGGAGGATATTATGGCAATGGACTTCTGGCAGCATCATATGGAGGCTATGAGGCCATTGCAAAGCTACTGATAGAGAAGGGGGCAGATATCAATGCAAAGGGAGGAAGATTTGGGAATGCACTCCAGGCAGCATCATATGAAGGCCATGAGGACATTGCAAAGCTCTTGATAGAGAAGGGTGCAGATGTGAATGTACAGGGAGGATTTTATGGAAATGCACTTCAGGCGGCATCACATGGAGGCCATGAGGACATTGCAAAGCTGTTGATTGACAAGGGGGCAGATGTAAATGCACAGGGAGGAGAATATGGGAATGCACTTCAAGCAGCATCATATGGAGGCTGTGAGGCCATTGCAAAGCTACTGATAGAGAAGGGGGCAGATATCAATGCAAAGGGAGGAGAATATGGGAATGCACTTCAGGCAGCATCAAATGGAGGCCATGAGGATATTGCAAAGCTGCTGATAGAGAAGGGCACAGATGTAAATGTACAGGGAGGAATGTTTGGAAATGCACTTCAGGCAGCATCATATAGAGGCCATGAGGCCATTGTAAAGCTCTTGATAGAGAAGGGTGCAGATGTGAATGTACAGGGAGGATTTTATAAAAATGCACTCCAGGCAGCATCAAAGAGAGGTCATAAGCCCATTGCAAAACTGTTGATAGACAAGGGAGCAGGGGGCATTTTTAAACGTACATGGAGGAGACTACAAAAGCACACTTCAGGCAGCATTGTATGATGATGATAATAACAAGGCAATTTGAAAGCTGCTTATAGACAAATTTCTACTTTCACAATATCTACATCTTCAGTCCTGCACTTTCTTTGGTACTACCCAGCTCTCCATTTCCAGCACCAAACTTTTTCCTATTTTTAGATCTTTCCATTCAGTATAATTAGTTTGGTAGCTTGAACCTAGGCCATACAAACTTAGTTCAATCTAAGAGCCTCAGAACCAGTTTTGAAGTCTATGTTTGACTTTCAGCTTCTTTGTCAGCATGCTGTCATGAACCATCCCCATGACCTATCTCTGTAACTAATAGCCCTCATTCCTAGCCTATATAAATGACTCTTGCCTATGCAAAGACCTCTCACTGGCCTTGCACTCAAGTATTCAATACCAAGCATGATAACCCCAAGAAGTATAAGGCACCTATTGTTCCTCAACTTGCCAAGACTCCCTTCCATTGCCTTGACATCATCCCTTCACAAAAGAATCCAACTCTGACTCCTATTCTCTCTACTATCATCTCCATCTCCATTTTATTCCCTTCCAGCCTTTTTCTTCTTACTGTCTTTCCTTGTACTATTGTTACATTCCCCATCCCCAGTTACTGACTCTATTCTTTTCAACTTGTATAAATAGGCCTTGCATGTACCAGTACACCTCACCCTTTATATTAAAGTTGTTTCTGTCTCATTCTCTATTTTCTCCTCTCAGTATTCATCTCACATCTGCTCACTAACTCACCTTGCACTTCAACTCTTACACTGAACTTCATCTATGCTGAGTTATCAACTTATCACAACTTCACCATAGTTAATGCCAAACTTAGTGGTGCACTCCTTTGCTAAGTCTATGCCTTGGACTCTGATCACATGTCAATCAGCTCCTATGAATCAACTAGACCTTCATTATGATCCATGTTTAGCAGTGAATCTGCCAGGAAGGAGGTCAGCAAACTAAGATGACTCATGACCTCACAGAAATCACTGCATATCTGCATGACTAAGCTTACAGAGACTGCCCTCAGCCTAGGCTGTAGGTTTAGACCCTTATTCCCTGAGTCCACCTATGAATGGACTTGGCATCCACAGTAGAATGATCTAACCTCCTCAAATAGCCAAATCTTCTGGGTTTCCATTCCCTTCCAGAATTTGTATTTGGGATATTGAAATGGGGTGAAAAATGTGTTTTTTCAGGTTATAATGTAGCCCTAGAATAGGTTTTCCAAGATGGAACCCATCAGAATTGATGATTGATGTTGGCCTTTCTCATCATCATTTGTTGATCACTTCCACTGTTAGTTGATATGACTGCCACTCTCAGGTGCTATGACTTCTGCTTTTTGTTGATATTTCCCTACCCTTCTTATGATTTCCATACTTATATGTTACAATTTATGTGCAATGTTCATTTCAACATTTCTACCTAGCTTTTGTATTACATACACTACAAACATTGATGGGGAGTTATTTTTCCTTATTCCAACAAATGCATGAGTCAAAAATACAGAAAATGGAGAACAAGTTCAAATCTACCTTTTAGAGGAGGATAAGGAATGTCACAACCCCAGAAAGAGTCCAGCTACCGTTTCACTAATAAAGCCACAAGTGACCTCATTCATCTTGACATTTCACAAGCTTGTGTGCTAGTGGACTTGAAGATATCTGTTATTCAACCCTGTGTCAAGATGCCAAGACACACAAGTGGTACCATGACTTACTTAGAGTTAATGAGACAACAGACACACAACATTTTGTGCACTAGTTGACTTTACAACATGGCCATGGGAGGTATGACTGCACAGCAGTTATTCAAACTCTGTGTTTGACAAGACACCAACACATCCTGCATGAGGGTGGGGTACTTAATTCCTTTGTCTTGACTCTCACATGCCATTTTCCTGTTACCCTGACTTGATGAGACTTCAAACACACTATGCTTATAAGGCAGCTTGATCACTCACTTACTCCTTTGTCCTAGCATCTACCACAGGACACAAAGTTGCAAGGAAGTTTATTGTTGAATAAGGCTAGTCAGAACTCGTGCATGTCATTCAACATCCCATAATCTATTGCAAGGCATGTATCACATATAGGATGCACAGTGCAGAGGTAGCTGACACTACCATAGCCCTTACTTTGGGTGTTGTGTGTGTAGAGGCATGCTAAGCAAGACTAGCTAAGTATGAAACTTATAGATTGGGGGCATAGTAGCACTCCTTATATACTACATGAGAGGGCTGTGCTACGTATGCTGTGCATATTTGTACATAGAATGCTGTGGAACAATGCACAGCATATGATGTGGAAGTGCTGTAAAGATGCACTGCATATGTCATAATTGTGATTTGTATGGTCATGTGGTTTTATGCCAACAGTGTAGTCCTGCAGAAATCCTCAGAAATCCCCAGGAATCCTCTCAGTCCTGCAGGAACTTGTGGGGAACTGAGAAGTACTGATGGTTTCATCTGTATCAATGTAATAGGTGCTCAAACAGATTTTGGGATTTCAACTTCTATATCAATAGCATTCTCCAATTTGAAACACACTTCAATGAAACTGTACTGATGGCTACATAGTCCATCAAGTTGAGATGACATGTTGAATTAGCCTTGGGGCACAGTGGATAATAATGGGTGCATTGGATGACAAAGCAAGGGAATTGAGGAGAACTCAATTTAAGTGCAGAGATCAAGTATATGAGAGCAAAGTATATAATGCTTACATGAATCAGACAAAAGAAATTATTCAATGCCATATCAAGAAGATAAAATTTCATTTTAACAGAAAATGATTGAGTGTAATACATGGAATCAATGTAGTAGGTCAATTAAGCACTAGTACCTGCAAAGTCATCATCAAGATGTTTTTCTTTTTGAAACAAATGTGCTATGTCACATTCAAATTTTGAAACTTTCTTTGCAAGTCTGTAAAGACAATGGACTGAGGATACAAACATCAGAGGGGGTTCAAACAACAATTACTGAAATACATACCTTTTTTCTCAGGATTCAATGTTGTCATAGGTCAAAGAACTACTTGAACTGGATGATTCAAAACAACCTGTATTAAATCCAAGTTTCCTTCACCAAGGGCTAGGCTTCCTCCATCAAAAACTTGAATCTCCTGGGCTTCTTGGACATTGGAGAGGGTGTTAATTGTATGAGGAGATTCTGCTTGAGGACCTCTGCTCTTTATTTCATAAGCTTGGGTCTCCAGTCTCCCTGCTTCAGTGTATTTACCCAGGTGTTGAAATGTTGATGCTGGACTGGCCATAGCTTCAATTGTGTCTGGGTGTTCTACTCCAAGAATTCTGTTTGTTGCATCCAGGACATGTACATCTAGCTTCTCTGCCTCTGTATATTTTCCCAAGCATTGATATGTTGAAGCTAGATTTGTCATAGCTCTGACTGTGTCTGGGTGTTCCATTCCAAGAATTCTGTTTCTTGCATCCAGAACTTGGATCCCCAGTTTCTCTGCCTCTGTGTATTTTCCCAGGTATTGATATGTTGATGATAGACTTCCCATAGCATAGATTGTGTCTGGGTGTTCCACCCCAAGAATTCTGTTTCTTGCATCCAGAACTTGGATCTCCAGTTTCTCTGCCTCTGTATATTTTCCTAAGCATTGATATGTTGATGCTAGACTTCCCATAGCATAAATTGTGTCTGGGTGTTCCACTCCAATAATTCTGTTTCTTGCATCCAGAACTTGGATCCCCAGCTTCTCTGCCTCTGTGTATTTTCCCAGGTATTGATACAGTGATGCTAGGCTTCCCATAGCATAGATTGTATCTGGGTGTTCCACCCCAAGAATTCTGTTTCTTGCATCCAGAACTTGGATCTCCAGTTTCTCTGCCTCTGTATATTTTCCCAAGCATCAATATGTTGATGCTAGACTTCCCATAGCATAGATTGTGTCTGGGTGTTCCACTCCAAGAATTCTGTTTCTTGCATCCAGAACTTGGATCCCCAGTTTCTCTGCCTCTGTGTATTTTCTTATGTATTGATATGTTGATGCTAGACTGGCCATAGCATAAATCGTGTCTGGGTGTTCCACTCCAAGAATGCTGTTTGCTGCATCCAGAACTTGGATCCCCAGCTTCTCTGCATCTGTGTATTTTCTCATGTATTGATATGTCGATGCTAGACTGGCCATAGCTTTGATTATGATTGGGTGTTCTACTCCAAGAATTCTGTTTGCTGCATCCAGAACTTGGATCCCCAGTTTCTCTGCCTCTGTGTATTTTCCCAGGTGTTGATATGTTGCTGCTAGACTTCCCATAGCATGAATTGTGTCTGGGTGTTCCACTCCAAGAATTCTGTTTCTTGCATCCAGAACTTGGATCTCCAGCTTCTCTGCCTTTGTGTATTTTCCCAGGAGTTGATATGTGCCTGCTAGATTTCCCATAGCACAGATTGTCTCAGCATGTTCTACTCCAAGAATATTGTTTGTTGCATCCAGAACATGGAACCTCAGCTTCTCTGCCTCATTGTACTTTCCCAGTTCATGATATGTTACTGCTAGATTTGCAATGGCTCTGATTGTATCTGGGTGTTCCACTCCAAGACTTTTTTTCTTGTATCTAGAACTTGAATCCCCAAGGTTTCTGCTTCCTTTAAATACCCTTGTTCCCACAACAGCCTCAGAAACCTTTCAGAAGCATCATCTAAGTAACTGACAATGCTCTGATTGCTTTCTGATCTAGAATTCTCCATGTTTGCTCTCACATGTGTTACTAAGGCTCTTCTGAATCCATATGGCTGAATTTCATTCCATCTCAAAGAGCAAGACAAAGTAACATAGGCCCTTTTGCAACATTTTTTCTTCTCATCCAAAGTCATTCTGTCCCTGCCTCAGGCATGGACCAGGGGATGCATTGCATATACACCATCAGATGGGCCTTTCTTGATCAAGGAGAAGGACAGCAATACCCGAATGGCCTCCCTGAAAAGTAAATTATCCCAAGTACCCATCTTGTTCAGAGAGAGTAGTTAATATAGAACTGGCAAGTGGTAATTCAGGGTTAGAAACTTTTTGATCTTTTTCAACAGCAGCATAAGAAAACATTTCCTCCATGATTCCTCCCATGATGGAAGAATGGAAATAATTCAAGAAGGAGCATTGCACTCTTGGCTGCATTGGCCTTATGAAAATCACCAGCTTCAGCCCTTTGTTGAATTTCTTTGTATGATAGCTCCCAAGTTTCATAGACAGTTCTGTTATACCTAGATGCTCCAGTAAATTCAGAATGGGACATTAACATTTTTCTATGCTCAAAATATTTTGCAAGATAGTCTGCAATAGTGGTAGCTCCTGAAGCAATGTAAGCACCAGCCTGATCAATAGCAAGAGGAAGGCAGAAGAGCTCCTTCACAATCTGAGAAGCCTGAGCTTGAAACTCAATTGAAGATGGATCCAAGTAACTGGCTTTCAGAAGTAACTCAATGGCATCATTCTCTTCCATCTCAAATACTTCAAGAGAATTCTCAAATGAAGTCAAATTCCTCATAGTAGAGTTGCAACTAGTTATCAGAATGTTTCCCCCTCTTCCAGGTGGAAGATAAGCCTCCAGCTCAGCAGGTGATAGAACATCAGCATTGTCAAAGACCATTATGTAGTTCTCTTTCAGTAAGCCAATCCAGTGAAGAGCAGATTCAGGTGAGCCATCTAGTCCACTAGACTGAGCTGCAGAAAGATTACAGACACCCTTGAGTCCCTGTGTGATAGTGGAAACTGAGGAAGCATCAATCCAGAAAACAGGAGAGAAACTGCAGGCAATTGAAATTTCAGAAATGAGAATTGAATCTACCTCTTTGGTGACACTCACAAGTCAGACATTTCTTCAACAAACTTCAGACAAATCTGAGTCTTCCCAATACCCCCCATTCCATACAACAGAAAGAACTTTCTCTTCTGAGCTGAGTCATCTGCATTGAAGAAATGCCTCTTGAGTTTGGCAATGACTTCTGTGCAGCCTGTGAACTGATTGCTTGGGTTTGGCACAAGGGGAATGACCCCATCAGACGTCGTCCTGTTGCCATAATTGTGGTGAATGTTGATCTGCAAGAGATCCAATGCCATCAGTTTGCCTCCTTGGATAAAGATTACACTCACAGTCTCAGCTTCATTGAATGTACTGTTGTTAGCTACGAAGTGGTGAGCACCCACAAAGCTCATGTTGAGATGCTGAAGGTGGAGAGGTTCAGGATGACAGATATGCTTGTTCAAGTGGGTAAAAAATCTGCCTACATTTTGAATTCGAAATATTGTACCTATAATATATTTCTGTTAAACCGCCAACATTTTTCTGCCCTGCTCAAACACTTTGTAGCCTGCTCAAACACTTTGTAGCCTGCTCAAACACTTTGTAGCCTGCTCAAACACTTTGTAGCCTGCTCAAACACTTTGTAGCCTGCTCAAACACTTTGTAGCCTGCTCAAACACTTTGTAGCCTGCTCAAACACTTTGTAGCCTGCTCAAACACTTTGTAGCCTGCTCAAACACTTTGTAGCCTGCTCAAACACTTTGTAGCCTGCTCAAACACTTTGTAGCCTGCTCAAACACTTTGTAGCCTGCTCAAACACTTTGTAGCCTGCTCAAACACTTTGTAGCCTGCTCAAACACTTTGTAGCCCTCTCAAACACTTTGCTAGCCCTCTCAAACACCTTGCTAACCTGCTCAAAAAATTTTGTAGCTTGCTCAAACATTTTGGTGTTCACTGCAACCCACCAACATATTCTTTAGCCCTGCACACATTTTGTAAGTCTCTAAAGCATATTCTGCCTTAGGCACAGATATAATTAAGGCTTTCCATTTCAGGAATGCCGGCTTGCCATGCTTAAGTAATTGATCTCACTCAGCACCTTCGACACAGGCAGGCGGAGCTCTAAATATCATTCTATTGTGATTGCTATACTAGCTATACTAATAGGTCATCTGTATGTACCTCACATGACAAATAGTCAACAACCTATTATGTATTTTTCTAAAATGAATGTAGTGTAGTTGGAACATATGATGTGTGTACAGTAGATATTCTCACAATGCATAATGCCGGTCCCCGACTTTTTCTATGCATTGTGAGATTTATGCAAGATGAAATATGTCACAAAATGTGACTATTTGTGACCTCAGCCAAAAAATGTCACGCTTCGAAATGTCCTTTATGTAGCGAGACGAAAACTGGAAAGACTGCGTATTTACAGGCTATCGACATCCATGGGAGAGAGGTTACTACTGAAAAAAGAGTTGAGAGTAGTTTGTCAGGTTGATTTCGCTTGAACAACATGAAGATGAGCCCTCAATTTGCCCAATTGTTGTTGCAAAAGCAGACGGTTGACACACTGCGATCCTCTGAGTGGATGACACACCAAACGCTCGCACAGCTCCATTCCCTCCGCGAGGTGCATAGGGCTTGTGCCCGTCTCAAGGTTTCCCCTTCTTCTCCTCAGCAGCTGGCATAGAATGATAGAAAAGTGTTGGCAAAATTGGATACTACTCTCGAGCAGTGTATTCGTGGCACACAGGGTATATCAGGGTAGACTTTGGTCCCGAAAAACTCAGGTACAATGAGGTGAACAGGTAAATACCTGGTAAATCTGTAGATCTGGTAATGCATAATGCCAAAATATGATATGCATTATTCGATATGACGTTCCATGCATAAATCCCCGCGTACCAAGTTGGTCCCCTGAAAATGTCATGCATTATGAGATTTATGCATTGCGAGTATATGCATTGTGAGAATATCTACTGTATATAAAATGAGTGTAATGTACATCCAAATCTCAGTGGCAACTCCATATCTCACAAGTATGAGATCAAACCCAAGGATTTTCTTCATTATCAAAGTTCATTGATGAGTTGAAGGTGTCCTTTATCACATTCACATAAGGAGGGGTAACCCAAGTGGTGGCATTGGAAATGTTGACTGGATCTTCATCTGAATGAGGGAAAAAAATGAAGTCAGAAGCAAGCTTTGACATGGGAACATGGTTGGATGATGGGACATTGACTCACTCATTTGAAATTTCTCTTACAATACTCTGGTTTATAATTTGTATGGTAGCCTTATGCCTTTGAGAATTGCTTCACCCATTTTTCAGAAGGATAAGAATAAGTGCAAGAGCTTAGTTTCTGTTTGAAGCATCATCACCCTTGTAACAATCATATTGAAGTTACTTCAGATTCAGTATAGAAACCTGTCCTTAAATATTTACCACAGAGCATCAGAATAGCATTATATACAACATTGTGCTATGCTTTTTCCTTAGAACACAGAGCCTCTATCCCATATGCCAGATCTGTGCCAACCATTCATTTGTTTGGCTGTGTTACATTGTAAGCCCTTGAGTTTTGTCTCAGTTTTTGAATTGTCTCGTACTTTTATTTTTCAAACTCTTTCTATGTTTATTTATATCTACTGTAGTTACAAAACACATGGAACAAATGGAGGGGCGTGGGACAAACGGAAAGCCATGAAAACAGGGGCTATGGAGAACAGAATAGGGTGAGGCACAAAATGAGGGGCCAGTGGAGAACAGAACAGGGACAAGCAGAAAGCCAGAAAGCATGAAAACAAGGGGGGCAATGGAGAATAGAATGGGGGGTAAACAAAATGCAGAGTGACAGAGAAAAAAACAGAATTGGTGAGGTGTGAAACGAGGGGGGCAATGGAGAACAGAACAGTGGAGGCATTGGACGGAAAACGGAGAGGCATGGGGCAGGATGTGATGGAGAACACAATGGTTCCTTTACGGGCACCACAGAATGAGTAGGGGGGGAGGGAAGTCATGGACTTGAGAGAAGAGAAAGGGGGGGGAGTGCAGAGTGCGTGCTTGTGTGGTGAGGAAGCATTTGGATGTTGACATGGCAAGATGTGGATACCACCCTCACGCGCTCTGGCTGCCAAAACCCCATGCAGGAGGGTTCCAGCAGGACATGTGCCTCACAGGAGCATACAGGGTTGCCATTGAGCATGGGGGCAACAACATGTCGATGTGGATGCCACCCTCACACATTCTGGCCACTGAAACCCCATGCAGGAGGGTTCCAGCAGGATGTGTGCCACGCAGGAGCACACACCCTTAGTGATGTGCAAGTGTTTGTCAACCCTCCAAGGGTCAAGGGTAGGGGTCAGGAGGGTAAGGGTAGAGGTCAGGATTTTCTGACCCTTACAAAAACCCCAACCCTTCGCAAGGGTTGGGGTTTTTCTGAGGGTAAGTCAAGGGTAGTCAGCAGGTAAATTTTAACTCAAATTTTTCTCAAATTCTGCCTCATAAAATATTTGCATGATAAATTTTGGGTAAAAGGATAGTAAAGAATTAGTTTAGAAGATTATCACCAGTGTTCTGGTATTATAAACACGGAGTTGTGTATATAATGACACTCTATATCATTATGTTCATCAAATAATAGTAGTTTTCTTCACTGTAAGCTTGTGAAAACATTTCTTTTGTAAGAATTTTAATCTACAAACAAAAATCCAACAACCCTTGATGCTGACCCCCAGAGGGTTTCTTACCCCTCAAACCCACATCTACCCCAACCCTTACCCTTCCAAAACCCCAACCCTCACCAAGGGTTGGGGTTGGGCAAGGGTAAGGGTATAGGTCATGATGAAGACACCCCAGGGTTACCCCTGCCCATCACTACACACCCTTGCCATTGAACATGCTTTTGGGTGTCGATGTCACAGTGGCAACAATGAAATGTTTGTTTTGACTAGAGTTTGTTGTGTGTGTTTGGCTAAGGACTGATATATAGTACTGATCCAAAGAAACAAACATTACTTGGTGAGTACCGGAATCTCTTTTATGCAAGTTTTCTGCTAACAAAAGCTTATATATTTGTTCCACTACTTACTGCACACCAAAACGACATGCTAGAGGATGAGCAAGACAATGATAACATGCACACAAAGAGTCAAGACCAAGTCAAGACCCAACAGTCAAACTTAATGGGGAGAAGCTGTCAGAAGGGTGTGGGAGTGCTGGGAACGAATGGATATGCTAACGAGAGGCGGAGTTTTGGATAGGGAAGCTGGGAGAGGCCATTAGCTATGAAAAGGCAGTGAAAAGTGAGTACTTACATCACACACAATACTGATCGCATGGATATCTCACCACGTTCTAGGCTTCCCATATCTGGGAAGCTGCTCTTGCCATTTGAAGTATACAAGTATAAGAAGCTCAATGTAATAGAGCTTTATAAACAATTCATTTTGATTAAATTACATGTTTGTGCATGCATATGAAGTACTTTAGAGCTCCGCCTGGCTGTGCCGAAGGTGCCAAGGGAGATCAATTACTTAAGCACGGCAAGCCGGCATTCCCGAAATGGAAAGCCTTAATTAAATCTGCGCATAAGGCAGAATATATTTCGGTGACTTACAAAATGTGTGTGGGGCTAAAGAATATGTTGGCAGAGTGAATAATATTTTGCAATGTCTGAGCAGGCTACAACAATGTTTAAGTAGGCTACCAAAGTGTTTGAGCAGACTACAAAGTGTTTGAGCAGACTACAAAAATGTTTGAGTGGGGCAGAAAAATGTTGGCAGGTTAACAGAAATATATTATAGATATAATATTTCAAATTCAAAATGTAGGCGGATTTTTTACCCACTTGGACAAGCATAGACGGAAGGAAGGAAAGAAGAGCGCCTGACCCCCAATCATGCCACGAGGCAAATGCGGCGTGTTTTGGTCTATTTTTATACACCTTTGGCTGCGCCAGTCTTCTCCTCGTCTTCGTCTTTCGACTACTTTCACTTGACTTTCACGCTGGCGCTGTACGGCACCTACAGAGTCCACGATATACTCATGTCGCGAAGCTTGTCAGATCGCCAATTAATTCATTCATCAACCTAAGGAGATCAGAAACAACTCGCGTCTAGGTACGGCTGGCAATCTATCCATGTCAGAAAACAAATACGTCGCGACTCGAAAAATAAAGGAAGGACACCCCCACAAAAATGAAACTTCGCCACTCTCGACATGAAGAGTACTAGAGGCATACATTGAAGTCAAATCACCACAGGCGCAGACACTCGAAATCGAGTGTGCAGATCTCGACAGGATGATGCAGGGCTTGTTTATGAACCCCAAAGAGAATGCGAATGCGAAAGGTAAAAAAAGTGGAGGTTAAGTGAAGCCCGAGTCCCCGTCCCCGTCTGGGGATTGGGCGGAATTCAGGATTAGATTGGGGCGCAATAGAATGGAAAGGATTGCTGATTGGTTGGAACTTGAGGGCAATGCCCGGAATGAAGGAAGGTTAATGTTTACTTGACGTTGACTTGAGTATGAGGGGGAGTAAAATGCCAGTGGGTTTAGAGCGTCCGACACGTCTGTTTCATTTTGGACGGGTTGACTGAATTCGTCTCAACTTGTATGTGCACTGTAGAGATTGGGAGAGAGTTACTAGAGTGCTTTTGAATGTCCATGTTGGGGTCGGACCTTCCATCCATCCAGAATCCACAGATTACAAAACAGAACTGGATTGTCGAGACGCCGTGGTCAGTGGTCACTCATTTCACTGTCCGGAGCACACGTGGCGGAGCGTTTCTTCCCTTTGTCTGCTAGTGAGCTTTACGGCATGGGAGAGGTGCATGCGCGGCGGTTATTCAACCCTGTGTCCAAGATGCCGAGACGTCAATATTTCAATGGCTGCGTGAGGGGCCCTTACTAACTTGCTTTGTCTCAGCTCTCAAATTTGAATCGGAACGATCCTTGTTCAGTGACGATTTCGAGTCCGGATGATGAAATGCCAGTGGGTAGGTAAGTGGGTTTAGAGTGTCGGGTCTGTTTCATGTTGGATGAGTGGACTCGTCTAAACCCGCACGCGCACTGTAGAAATTGGGAGAGACTAACTGGAGTGTCGATGTTGAGCAACCCCTTCCTTCCATCCAGAATGCACAAGAAGTGGATTGTCGAGACGCCATCGTTTTTACTGACCAAGGCACGAGTGACCTCATTTGATGTGATTGCCGCGTTGGAGCTTTTCTTCCTTTTGTCTGCTAGTGGACGGGACAGACATCTGGCAACGGTTATTCAACCCTTTTTCCAAGATGCCGGGACGAGGCATGAGGGGGTATGTACTTACTTCCTTGCTTTGTCTCGACTCTCGACTCTCAATTCGAATCGGAATGTGTCCAGGTTCCTGGTACCATGACTCAATAAGACGACACGCTTCAAGTTATAAAGCGGCTTAATCACTGCTCACTTATTCCGAGTCCTTCGAGTGTCCTGGATGGGCCTTACTAGTAATTGCAATCCACCAAGGAACGCAAGTGGAAGTGGGATTATTGAAACACCGTCATTTCAACTGACCATGTCACGCACGAGTGACCTCAATCCGAGTCGCCACTGTCTCGACGTGTTGGAGCGTTTCTTCCATTTCTCTGCTAGTGGACTTTGAGTTACGACATGGGAGAGACATCTGGTAACGGTCATTCAACCCTTTTTCCAAAACGCCGAGACGTCCTGCACGAGGGTGGGGTACTTAATCCCTTTGTCTTGATTCTCAACTAACGTGCCATTTTCCTGTTACCCTGACTTGGTAAGACTCCAAACACGCTATGCTTATAAGGCGGCTTGATCACACACTTATTCCTTTGTCCTATGTAGCATCCACCACGGAACGCAAAGTTGCAAGGAAGTGTATTGTCAGTGAAACACCGTCGAGGCACGAGTGACCTCATATCGCCACTGCCGCGACGTTGTCTATGTACTAGTGAGCTTTACGACATGGGAGATATCTGTGCATGCAGCGGTTAATCAACCCTGTGTTTGACAAGATGCCGAGACGCATGAGGATAGATGAGGATGGGGTACTTACTTGGTTTTATTTGCCACTGTCGCGACGTGTTCACTGAATGGAGCGTTTCTTCAAGCCGCTTGTCTACCAGTGGACGTTACGACATGGGAGATATCTGTGCGTGCAACGGTTATTCAACCCTGTGTTAAATGTTTGACAAGATGCCGAGACGTCCTGCACGAGGATGGGGTACTGAAGGGTACTTACTTGCTTTGTCTCGAATCGGCACGGTCTTCCTACTCTTCAGACATGCCAGTGCTTATAAGGCGGCCAGGCTCACTCACCCACTTATTCCTTCGTCGTGATCGGAATCCTGACTAGCAATTGCACCCAGGCCAGCACCATTGACATCAACACTGATCGTCGCGTTCCCAGCCAGGGCTCATCTTTCCTTTGTTTGTGGGTGCGGGGCACTAGCAAAGCTATCACTCAGGACCTGAATCAACGAGACTTGGCGTTGATCTACTACTCTCGAGGAAGGCGTTGGGTCAAGTGACCTGCAGAGCTCGTTCTCAGTTCTGAATCTGATTTCGAAATTCAGGAAAGTGTCAGTGAGCGGAACTTGTATAGTAGGTGATGGGAGGCTTAAGCCTTCAAGGAGTTAGACGCTCGTTGGCCATGGGCGCGTGGCGTATTTGGAATATTCAACATGTTGGGCAAGTGATTAATGAGTGTGCAATGCCCAAATGGTGCCGACGTTTCGGAGTGTGATAGATAGTACCGCTTCCGAGACTAGGAAGCGAGGATGGCTATGATCAACTTGAAGTCGTTGGTTCTTTCTGAATTTTACGGCACACGACATATGTCGAACCGTACTCCGACAACACCCGTCTTTTTGTTTAGAAACCGTGTGTTGGAGGTTCATGCTCACGCTAGACGTTCAGTGATCAAGGGATTGAATTGAGATTGCTAGTTAAGTACTTGGGTTGATGAGAATCGAGGTCAGGCTGGGTGATCCTGCAGGATCTTTGCTTTGGGGTAGATTTCTAGCTTGTTGCGTGTGTTATTGGCCGAGATACGATGCGCAAGTAGGAAAGTGGACTGAATTGTATCCACGAGGAGAATTGGTACCTGTTATGCAGTGATGATGATGATACTGATTGTGTACCTTTCTTTACACGCGATGGAGTCGGTAACGAAACACGTGGATTGGACTCGGCGTTCGGCATGGGCTGGGGTTCAAAGTCCGGAGGAGAAGACTCAAGGGGTGTGGAATGAGGATATACATATGGAGATTCAGTGACGGAGCAGGTCGGACCATAGATCTGGAGAGGGTGCTGTGCGGCGGCTATAGAATTGGCACGGGCCGACTATAGAACTGGGAGGTGTTGGTAAACAAAGCATAACATTTGTACAAACAGGGGTGTATATTGTGTGATATCGGAGCGACGAACTTTGCTTGGTTACTTGCTACAATCCGTTTGGTTATGGCTTCCACATCTCAACCCATCGCACTCCCTTCGAATAATTCACACAATGCTGACTACACTATGGCAGAGGGCTCCTATACTGGCTCATCTGGCTTCTTCAATCCCGCTTCGTACACCCGCCACTTTCTCGGCTCACCCATCTCATGGCCCGCTGGCTCGTTTGGCGTTGGTTCCTTTGGCGGCGGTCGCTTTCCCATGGGTTCGCCAACTGCTCAACTGCTCAGCTCAATAGAGTATGTTTACCTTTTGCTCACTCGCTTACACACTCGTATTAACCGGCAATCAGTCCGAATGAATTTAGAGCAGGTAAGACACCGTCGTCCACAGACGGGTCTATCCTCAATGCACTCAATGTATTTGACCGAGATAGAGAACTCGTCAGTTTCTTACTTGGTTTTTCCATTCTGCCACTGACTTGTACATGTTTCAGTGTCAAAATTACACTTGCTGTGGTCTTCAGCTAAACGATCTTCATGCCCTGTTGGAGCATTTCGAGGAAGTGCACATCGTCGTCCTCGATCCGACCGCACCTCAGCCCCAGGCTCACATCCAGATCCCCTTCTATCCGCAGTCCCATGACTCGGATCCTTCGACATCCCATCACAACAACAAACCTACACCATGTCCTCCATACCACCAACAACGCAACCAACAACAACCGTATCCAGCGCCCTTTGATGCAGACGATATGGAATTAGAGTTGGATTTAGACAATTCTACTCAACCACCACCTCCTCCTACACCAAGTCAGTCAAGCTCCCATTCATCACCTTCATCGGGCGCTCCCTCTCCTCCAGATACGCCCATATCCACTCCTTTATCAGCCTATCCATCACCTCACGCCTTTATTCCCCACCATCTACCTCAACACAACCACGTCTCGGCGTATATCTCACAACCCTCCTCTCCTTTATCAACCTACGACAACAGCGTCTCCTCCACACGCCACTCTTCGCCCACAGCCAGCACCCAACGGCCAAACCTCAACCTCAACCTCTCCTCCTTCCCACGTTCACACCTAAACTCCCCTGCACTCGTCCCAAACCCCGAGGAGGTATTCAACCCCTACGCCCGCTTCTCCTCCGACTACTCCTCCTGCATGCCAGGCGCCCAATTCAACGGCGCCAATGTTGACGAAGCCAGCGCGTTGCACGGAGTATCGCCTACCCAATGGCAAGAACAGCAAAATCAACAAAACCAGGGTCAATGCGTCCCTCCTGCCCTTCTCTTCTCCAGCAGCGCGTCTGTCACACCCTCCAGCACCCCTGGCGGCTCGCGCGTTCCGAGTCCGACGACGACGTACCACCATTCGTTGGCCAACGCAGCACAAAGTCCGATCTCGTCCGTACCGGCTTCCCCTGCCCCACTGAGCAAGTCGCACACGGCGCCTAATAGCGGTGCTTCTACGCCTGTGAGAACGTCGAGCTCTTCTGCTGTGGCTGGCGCTACGCTTTCCCGCCCTGGTAGTTCTTTGTTGTTATCCAAGCCGTTCAGGTGCCCCAAGCCGAACTGTAATAAATCGTACAAGCAGGCGAATGGGTTAAAGTACCACATGACGCATGGGAGCTGCAACTTTGCGCCTCCGAAGGATTTGGAGCATGTTAAAGATCTTTTGGAGCGGAAGAGGAGGGATAAGGAGAGGGAGGCTGGGTTGACTAGGAGTGCTAGTTGCGGTAGCGCTCTTGCTCCTCCCCTCAATGACGGTGCACCTAATGAGGTGATGAATGAACAAGGCGTGTTGACCTATGGCGAACTGGGGAATATCTCCGAAACGGAATTGAGGGAGGTGGAGAAGGAGGCTGAGAAGCGGTTAAGGCCTTTTGCGTGTGGCGTTGGCGATTGTCAGAGGAGGTATAAGAATATGAATGGGTTGAGGTATCATTATCAGCATTCGGGCGATCATGGAGCTGTTGGGCTTGCGCTGCTTGCGAGTGGGCAGCATGAGTGTTTGTTGCATGGGGCGCAGAAGCGGCAGCAGCTTCAACAAGGAGGTGGGGGGACGGAAGCGGAGAGGGAGGGGAGGAAGAGGTTTTTAGGTGGGGGCAAGGGGAGCGCGAGCGTTCCTGTTAGTAGGGCTGGGAGTGCTAGTCGGACGGGGACGCCGGTTACGGTGCATTATTCGACGCAGACGCAGACGGGGGTACCGCCTACTACGGCGATGACGACGCCTATACAGGCTACGCCTGTTCAGCCTTTTCCTTCCACTGTGAATGGGAATGGGAATGGGGTGGTGTCGACGCCTGCTTCGCCTACGTTTACGGCTCAACAGCAGCAGCAGCAGATGGCGTATCAGTATGCGCATGTACATGCGCAGATGCAGAGACAGTATGCGGTTATGCAGCAGCAGCAGGCGCAGGTTCAAGCTCAACAACAGGCTCAACAACAAGCCCAAGTTCAAGCTCAACAGGCGCAACAACAAGCCCAAGTCCAAGCGCAACAACAAGCGCAGATGGCACACCAAGTCCACATGCAGAGTTCGTCGCCGCATATGCATGTGACGTCCCCACACCACCAACAACAACAAGTCCACTCGCCGCATTCGCCTTCGAGGTCGAGGTATTCGCATTCGCCTAGGCATTCGCATTCGTCTTCGCAGGGGTCTGATTCGTCTTATCATGCTGCGACGGAGCAGATACATTTTGTTGGGAGTGGGGGTGAAGGTCAACAGCAGCAGCAGCAGCAGGGGTTTGGTGATCACCAGCAAAATTTCGTTGATCAGCAACAGCAGCAGAATTTCGTTGATCAGCAACAGCAAAACTTTGTTGACCAGACTCAACAACAACACTTTACAGACTCCCATTTTGCGGCATTGTATGCGCAACATCAGCAGCAGTTGTATGCCGCTGCTGCTGCTTCTGGTGGTCATGCGATGGATATGTCGTGAGGAGAACGACATTTGTAAACCAACATTTATCTATCGAACAATCTATCTGTACGTCTTTCTTTTCCCTTCTTATAGTGTGGTACTGAAGGAGGGTGTTGTGTTATAGAATCATCTGGTGCTTGCTTGCTTGTTTTTCCCTTTCGAATCTACTCGACTTTTGTTTGTATCATCCCTGCTCCCTCCTTGCCTTGCCCTTTCCTTGTCGAATTTTTTTTTTTTTGTTAAAAGTATCTATACTATATTGTTACATATTATCCCATCCCCCTTACCTTTATTCTTCTCCCTAATTTCATCCCACCACCTCCCCTCTTCTGCCGTTTTTCATCTCTTGTATGCTTCTGTTCCTCGACGTCACATATCCAGTCGACCCACCCAGCCTACCCCCCACCGCCGTCGTCGCTTGGCCACCCTCCGAGCACCACAACTTCTGCGTTGGTCCATCGTGGTCCCTCTCGCTCCAGAAGCCGTGCTGCCCACGCTCGACTATCGAACCTACACGTCCGTCGTCGCTTGAAATCGCGTTTCGTGCTCCCCAAGGCTGGTTCCTCGGAGACCGAAGGATAATATTCCCGACTGGCCCCCCAATTATGGCCCCCAATGCCTACCTACATCGAGCCCCCCACCCAACCAACCCCACAAAAATAGATTCAAGGAAGTAACTAACGCCTTGGTTCTTCTTTAATCTTGCATGTTTTTTTTCTTGTAAGATAGATTTCTTTTTTGTTTCTCGCTACTGACATATATATATACTCTCTTGTCTTGCCCATCTACATATGACGAACGTCTTTTGACTTAGTCTCCCTTCTCTTGATCCTCTGTTTCTTTTTTGACTTGTACCACAAACTTCAAAAGCGGTTTAGTCTCTTTTAATGTACAATTGTACATACATAGCTATTGGCATGCCGTATCATCACGTCCCAATTCCGTCGTTATATGAAACAGAGAAGATGTTTGAAACTTGCGTACATGGGGTAAACTTAAACCTGTACCTTTGCGCACTGCCATGCGCACATGAGCGCTAGTCCTAACTGTATGTCATTTCAAATTGCATAGCGCAGTACCCTGCAGTACCAGTGCATATGGCGCCTCGCCACCGACGTCATGAACGTCAAATCATTAGGTTTCAACAATCCCGATTCACGTTTATTTGCCTCGCGAAGGGTTTAAGTTTTCGTTTAGCGCTGAAAACGTCTTGTCACTACTCAAAGAATCAATATGCGATCATCAGAAAAGTGTGGATGACAGATGTCCGTGGATGGCGGGTTGACATGGTATTGGATGTCGGCTTCGATTCAAGAGACCGTGTTGGGCTTCGATGGTTCGGCGATGCGGCCGACATTGCTTCATGTATGGATGAATGACCCAGGAGTCGGATGTAGTGAGAAGTCTTCTGAGTGAGCCTGATATCTGATATGTACATGCTGAGAGGTAAATATGGCGCTAGGCGTTTTCGAACCGCAATGCCGGAGGGTGGAACTTACAGAAGCAACGTATAACGAACGTTCAATGTCGTAACGATTCTATTGGCTTCTGGGGTCGATATCGAAATAGAGCCTGGAGGACGGCGAGTGGCGTTTAGCTAGGAGCGTCCAGTGTTCGTGTGTGATTCTATCTTCATCGCGGAATCCAATCGCAGCTTTGCCGGCTGGGACGCCTGTGCGTATGCGTTAAAGTGTCTTGTACCGGTACATGCTATGGGCTTCACGGGCAACTTGAACTCTGTAAGCTCGCGTATGTCAACCCAGCGCGAGACGAACGGAACTGAGGTTTTGCTTCACCCTTCAAGGTGTACGTTACGGAGTGTGCACAAGGCAGTGGAGGTTGACAGTGCGAAGATAGATCCGGCGTTTACATGAATCCCTTGTGAGATAGAAGAGGGACGGTGAAAGCGTTTCAATTGACGGACTTGGAGAAGTGTTCCCTTGAGTGCCAAAGGGATGACAAATGAAAGTTTCGGGCTCCCGGCAAGCGGGGTTTCACGGAGTCCCAAGCACAAGGTGCTTGACCTAGATCCAGGTCTTCATAAGTTCAGTGACGTTCTCAAAGCAATCCGGGTGCCTCACATTTTGAAAGCCTTTGTGGTCTCATGATCAGATGGCGTCCAAACTTCCGATGAGCCGTTGCGAAGGATAACACAGCGAATGGTCATAAGAATAACTTCGATGCGCCAACCTTGGTCAGCCAATGGTGTACGCGTCGGATAAGGAAAAGAGAGGGATGTCTTCCCATCCGGGAAGGTCTTCATTTCGAAAAGGATTTCAAGAATTACATGCCAGCTAGCGGTAGTACTCGGATCTCGAGATGATGTCCAAGAACTATTCTTCATTCTCATCCTCTCGGTAGTGGAAAACCTGCAATCCGAGTTCCTTTAACAACCTGGTCTGGTGGACGTCGAACTTGAAGTCCTCCCGATAAAGAGTCGTGATATTTGCACCAATACTTGAGCGGTAACGAAGAAAGGGTACCAAGTCCTGAAAGCCTTGCGTATAGTCGATATTATACTGCCACCGAGGCGTCAGTTTTCGCAACAATGGAAATAGTATTTGTATATCCCGTTCAGCTTCAGCTTCGCCATCATCAATTGGGCTGACAGTCGAAGGCGTATGGGTTCCTTGCAGAACGGCGAATACGCGCCGATCGAAGAAACAGCTCAGCAGCTCCACCCTTTCAAACTTGCGGAGAAGGTCAAGTAGTAGAGACTCCTCCGAATCAGTAACAGTGAGGTCAAGTCCCATCTCGAAGTCCAACGATGTTGCTTCTTGAAAGATACTTCCGAATGCGGCGATGATCGCAGCAAGGAGAGAGTGCCGAGTCATGTCCGACATATGGTTCAGTTCTATGCTTACCCTCCCTTCTGCCAAACATCCGTCCCACCCATTTCGGACGCTGATGCACATTCCTTTAATTGTCACGCCAATGTGGCTCCGAGAATTCGAGAGTGACATATGACGCGAAAGCTTGACGAAGAGACGTTCGAGATCAACGCCTGAAGTCGCGTCGGTGCAAAAAAGGGCTACATTTGTGGTATCTGGGTGGATAAGATTGCATATAATCGCGGCAGAAACAAGCAGGGATGAGGAAAGGGACAGATTCTTCAGGTTTGGAAGATTGGCAGTTGAGAGTATGTTCTCATGAGCATCAGAAGTCGCCGATGCGATGCTAACTCTGGCGAGTAAAGGCATATTCGCCAATATGTCTAGCCATTTAGCAGCCGTTGGCGCTCTATGATCTTCTATGCCGTAGACGAAAAGAGTTTCCAATCGCTGGAACAAGGGAAGACGGAAGTCGACGTTGCACCCTTGCAGCTCAAGAACGCGAAGTTGGGGCGAGCATTCCCCGAAATTGGAGGGTAGTAAGAATGACGTCGCTCTCGCTCCCATAAACCGAAGGATGAATTGTTCTAGATGTGGTGCATACTGAGCGAGGTAAGTAGTCAAGATAGAGTCCACATCTGATGACGACCGGACCAAGCAGAAAATTCGCGCTTGACAGAAGTGTTGAAGTGCTCTGGCGAGGGTCTCAGTTTTGGGATCGGATTGCAAGTACAAGTCAATAGGAGATTCTCCTACGCGCCGCAGAAGCTCTTCTGTCCATTCAGGCGCGGCACGGGCGAAGTCAATAACGCGACCCCAAAGCGAGGAGCATCCAAGTGCCACCATGCGCCAAGAGTGGCTGACTTGAGAAACCCGTCTAGCAGCAGCTTCAGGCCTTGGCGATTCCATGGAAAATACTCCCAAAAAAAAGATACCGGAGAGAATCTCGGAGGGGAGTTTCGATATGGGAAGTGAGAGATTGTGTCTGCGACGATCAGACCAGTGAATTTCCGCTCCAAATTCGGATGCCCTGTGGACTTTGAGGACTGTCGGCAATGGGGATGCGTGATCCATCTTCTGAAAGTCAGATAACACAAAGGAACTAAAGGAGGAGGAAATGTTTGAGTTTCTTACCAATCTTCCTTGGCTCTCCTTAACGTTCAACACGTCATCAGCAATAACAACCTAGAAAGGCCAGTCTCAAAGCAGATGATGTCGGAAACTATTGAGAACTTGAATTAGAAGAACAAAGAAGAATTTCGAAGCCTACGCAATAGCAACGCAACATTATGGAAGCATTGCATTTTGGAAGCATTACTTAAGAGCCAGTCCGGTAACTGAAGTCTGTGTGGTTGTGTTTTCCTGGCGATGTCTTGAACGCTAACTCGGCCTCATAAGCTGGAACTCTCACATCTCAGGCCTCATCGACGCCAAGTTTTGAATCGAAAAGCCGACCAAAGGCTTAAAATGTGTCTTTCTGAAAACGAAATCGCAATCCGAGACCTGGAAGTAGAAATTGATGGTGTCAATGCCGCTATGCGAGACTTGAGCGACAAGCGGAGATCTCTACAAACCCAGCGCAATTCCAAACTTTCTTTCTTCAAGCTAACTCCCGAAATATGCGTTGTCATATTTTTATTTGCTTGTCACGAAGGCCGTCTCTCCCTCCGGAATCAGCAGGTGGTCACGACTCCCTTCGTCATCAGCAGCGTTTGTCGTGCCTGGCGAGACATGGCGCGCTCAGCGCCAGAGCTATGGAGTTCTGTATCGCTTTGCATAGACCTATCTGTGGAGGGATCAGAAATTCAAGCAGAACTTTTGGATCAATGGTTGCGTCTTGCACAGAGTCTACCATTATCTATCACAATCACCTTCAACGAGAAAGATGTCTACAAGTGGAACCGCGACTGGGATGGCTATATGCCGATTCCAGAGGATTGGATCGTCGTTGGCACCCGATTGCCAACGGACGTTATTTCAGTTGCCTCGTTGTATTCCCATCAATGGGAGTCACTCGATATTTTTCTCCCCTCTGCCTGGGCTGAAACCCTAGAGTCCACGATAGGTCGCATTCCCAACCTGAGGTCATTGAGCTTGCAATTTGTGCCGTATAACTACTCCAGTTATCCGTCATTTTCCAAGATTTTCCTGGATGCACCAAAACTTCGCACGGCGACTTTGGATTTCGAAAGCATGGACGTGGGGCTCCCCTACCATCAACTAGAGAAGCTCACTCTTTCGTCATTCAAAACCACACCCTGTCTAGCCGTCCTCGAAAAATGCTCAAATCTTATGTCTTGCAGAATAATTGAATTATGGAAAGCGGGAAGCTATGATGAAACAGGCTATGCATATTCATACTGGCAGCCCGCCCAACCCACCTCTGTCCAACTTCCGAAGCTCGTATCACTAGAAATCACGAGTTTGCGGCCGTCTGGGTTGCTCGCCTATTTGGTCGCGCCTGCACTCGAAGACATTGGTATTTCTTTGGAGGACAATTCCCAAATCGAGGCTTTTTCCGCTTTTCTTAACCGCTCAAACGTCGTCTTGAAACGATTGGCAATCATCGATTATATGCCACGGGAAGAGAATCTATTGATGCTGCTTGATACACTCCCCCATCTATCGCACTTGGAGCTCAGGCTCGATGGGGTCGACCGGGATTCTGCTCGCTTGCGAGGGCTGTCTCGGATTTTTTTTGACTATCTTAGAAGCCCCAATACGACATCGGGTACTTTTCCGTTGCCGTACCTGAAAGGCTTCAAATACCGTGGTCGAATGAATATCAAATACGAATATCGTGACGGTTTGACAACTTGTGATGAGGAGGCCTTCGGATTCGACATTGAAAAAATGCTTCTAGCTAGGTGGAATGCCCACCCCTCCTCCAATGGTGTTTCGCAACTTCAAAAGTTCTATATGACTATCACAAGCTGGTGCGGACCATCAAAGGTTATGGTCCATATGGAGCGATCTTCTGTCGTGAAGGATCTGATCAAGGAGGGCATGGATTTAATGTTTGAGGAAAATGTGATGATATCTTACCGTGCGTACTAAACTTGAGGCCTAAGGGGGCGTTCACTTTTTTGTACTTTTATGTAACAACTATACGAGCTCCGTGTCTTCAATTGCAATCGAATGTCGATAACCTGTGCAACGAAAAAATTGTAGAACTCGTCGCTTAAGCTCACTGCGTCCTGAACTACCCGTCGGAACTGGCACGCATGACCTATTCATTTAGTGGTACAAAAGTCTATTCCGTCTTTTCCTATAAATATCAACATCTACCCTTCCAACGGCGTCTCCTTGTAAAACTTCATCAAATCCTGGACGTCATCTTTGCTGCCTAGAAACACAGGGCATCGCTCATGAATACTAGTCGGTACAATGTCAAGAATCCGTTTTGTTCCGGTCGTCGCAATTCCCCCCGCCTGTAAGTAAAGAATGAGAAAGGGTCAATGGCTGCGAAGGGAGGGCAAAGGCGAACCTGTTCTGTCAGATAAGCCATGGGGAACGCCTCGTATAGCAGCCGCAATTTCCCACTCTTGCTCTTCTTATCGTTCGGGTAACCGAAAATCCCGCCGTAGAGAAGGGTGCGGTGGACGTCGGCTACCATTGACCCGATGTACCGGGCACTGTAAGGCGATTTTGGAGGCGCCGGGAATTTGATAGATTTGAGGTAGGCAGTCACTGGTGGGTGGAAGTACATGGCGTTTCCTTCATTGAAGGAATATATTTTCCCCCGAGGTGGTATGGTGATCTAGATGAAATCAATATGTGAGACTTGGTGAGAGAGAATAAACGTACGTTAGGATGGGTAAGGATGAACTCTCCGAGCGATGCATCAAGAGTGTACCCATTGACCCCTGATCCAGTTGAAAGAACGAGATTTGCAGAGGATCCATACCTAATCCAACATTAGTGGCATTCACATGTATTGCAGGTATTAAGCTTGCATGGTATAACCAGCAGCCACCATCTCGCTGCCGGGTCTGAGGACATCTTCTATAGTCCCAGCGGAGTCTGGTCTCTTCACATGCGGGTTAAATTCATCTGATGTTATCGAGAAGAAAACGATCTTAAACTCACCACTTTGTAGATGCCAAAGATCGTGCCGATGTTGACACCAGCGTCGATGTTACTGCTACCATCCAGAGGATCAAAGACCACGCAGTATTTACCCTTGTACCCATCTTCAATTATGATTGCGTCGTCTAGCTCTTCAGATACGAGAACGGCTGTTTTTCCAGAAGCGCGCAGGGCGTTGACCATGATATCATTTGAAAGCACGTCGAGCTTCTTCTGTTCCTCCCCTTGCACATTCGTCTCGCCCGCCAGACCAACCCTACGGATGGGTGTCAGATAAAACCCCCTGGAATTCGTGACACTTACAAGTTGATGAGCCGAGCCTTCCGTACATTGGTGGCAATAAATTTAGACGTCACTTGGATGGCAGTCAGCAACAACGTCAGATCTCCCGTCGCCGTCGAGCCCAAGCGCAGTTGATCGCTAAGAACATGTCTAGTTATGAAACATCAGAATCGCGTAATCCGGGTATTTCGAACGCGCGCATACCGGGTAAGAGTGATGAGGTCGACGTTGGGGGTTTCTTCTGAAGCCATTTGTGGATGTGTACGATGAGGGTGTAGGTCTATATGAGCGGCGGGGGCGGATGGGCTCGGGAGTTGAACGGTGCGGGTATTTGGTTCCGTCCGAGCACAAATGACTAAATCACATGGGGAACGGCATCCCGGCCCGACAGCTCCCGCCAACGACAAACAGTCAACGTTTCAACTCTCACCACCATAGAAAGCAGTATAGGATTGCCGGTTTGTTCTTCAAAAATGTGGCTTCACGTTTCTGACCTTCTGCATCTGGACGATCGTCAAGTCACTGCGTTATTGAAGTTTCTACCTTTGAAATCACCTTGCAACTTTCGACACCCCAGCTGTTCAACCGATCCTCGGGCTGGTTGATCGAGCTGTATATTAAAAACACCTCGTTGCTAATCTCATTCCTTCAGGTGGACAGACCTTTCGGGTGCCTTCGCAGACGTAAGGCCAAATACGTCGTAGTGTCAAAAGGCGACCCGGCTCCGACCGATGCTAAGTAACGGCTCTTCTTGTTATCTTGTCGTATATTCGTGGAAGACTTTTGAAAGAAATTGTGAAGATCCGACATCTTCTGTTCTTGCAAACCACCAGGTGTTCCCGTCTCCTAACTCTCTCAACAGCACTGGGTTTTTTTTTTGGCAACTCCATTACATCCGCTTTCGCGCAACTCTCAAGTTGGTCGCTTTCAGTTATAAATTACCACCCTGAACCAGTTGAGTTATTTTATCCTATGATAAAGGAGGCTGTTTTTAAGTAATGATCCTATTAATGCTCTGACACCGTAGAAACTGTTGTGCGAATAATAAAATTCTGGAGCACCCGAAGAGAATATGAAACGCGCTTCATCACGATTTCTGCAACCACCCTCATAGATCGATAGTTTCAAAAACTGTAGCTCCGCCAATTTTCTTCCTTCGCGATGGCCGGGTTGGATAACCTTTGGCGTATGGCATAGAAGCAGTCGACTTTTTACTACCTGATGAAGTCGGTTTCAATGAGGAGTTGGTTTGAAAGATCTCTCTTTCTCAGACTGAAATTGTTTCTCAGATTATAAAATTCTGAAGAACATTCAGACGTTGAGAACGCCAGTCATCACCAGTGCTGGAAAAGAGCCTCTCGATCCATAATACTAGAAAGCAAAGTCTTCGCCTGGGTCATCGACTTGGCCGTCAGGAAATCGAGGAACCACGCGATGAAGCATATTGACGAGCCGACCATGCTTTCTGCGTCTAAGTTCATGTGTGCCGCCCTGCTATATAATTCAATAACTACTCGGCTTTGACTGTCTGACCTCGCAGCTCGTTTATTTTGTTTGCAGAACGAGGCTGCGGTATTTCTCGCCAGAGCCTGGATGAAAATACCTTTAGAGATTATAATCGTTAGTCATTTATGGCTCTCAGACAAGTCATTTATTCCTGACAGCTTCACAGGAATAAATATTTCACGGGAGGTGGTCCGTAACGTGTGGTCGGTTCTTCAAAGTTGAATAACGCTTTCGCCATTTTTATGACCGCCATCACAGACTCTGCTCTCTCGTGCGGCTGGCTTGCCTGTGAGAAAAATAGTAAAGATGGCTTGCTTCTTGTTTTATTGAACATTAGACGAGTGGGATGGGCCATGGCCAGTAAATGCACTAGATCTAATTATTTCATGGATCTTGGATTTTCGGTTATAACAAACTGTGCCATCCTTTGCGCTATCACACCATCGCAGTGCACGAAAAGCCGTAAGTAAGAGGGGTTGGATATTCCCCAACGTTGCCTTTAAATAACTGGAGTGTCCTGGCGAGGTGACGAGGAGAACGGCGTTTAAATATATTCGAAATGGACCTGATAAGTGCCGGTTAATCGGGGCCTTCACGTATATTGCTTGAACGTAATTCAGAGGGGTGGAGAATGAGCGCTGAGCAGCAGGGAAGGCGTTATGTTCGATCGGCTGTTGAATATTTGCGGGAGATGTGTTTTACTGAGGTACTGCACGCAGACCCGGGTCATTCCGTGGTTCTTTGAATTGAGGCCTCCCGTAATGTCGCGCTCCTTGATATGTACGCGACAGATGAATTGCTTGTGGTATGGAGGCTTGCCCTGTACGTAAAATATTCGAAAATAGGGAACAGGGGCAACAAGTGCACGCGCCACCCGGAGTGTCAAACTGAGTTTGAACATTTAGGTTCACCCTTTGCCCGAACTTGAGGACGTTTTCTTGTCTTCGTGTTCAATCCAACCCCTTGAACGACAATACCCCTCCTCTTCTCTCCACTTAATCCATAATGTGAGTACACCCATCGTCCATATCATTGTGCAGCGCGTCGCTGGCAGTCTACGGCTTCGTGTCGTTCAAGACGCGCTCTTATTGTCGCGTTGGGCTTTGTCGTACCACTTTTGAGCCACGTTTCAAATCGCTGACTTTCTTCGTTCAGCATGCGTGAAATCGTCCACTTGCAGACCGGCCAGGTCAGTACCATCTAGCTGCCCGTTTTACAATCTTCTGACGGCCTCGTGTTTTCATCAATGACAGTGCGGTAACCAAATTGGTACATTACCTTGTATCAGTGGCGAGGCTGGCAGATTCTAATCACCATTGCCTCTTTTCCTTTAGGTGCCAAATTCTGGGAAGTTGTCTCTGACGAGCACGGCATCGAGCGGGACGGTCTCTACAAGGGGAATAACGACCTCCAACTTGAACGCATTTCGGTCTACTACAATGAGATCGGTGCCAACAAATACGTTCCCCGCGCTGTCCTGGTTGACCTGGAGCCCGGAACGATGGATTCGGTGCGATCAGGACCCCTCGGTGGTCTTTTCCGCCCCGACAACTTCGTGTTCGGGCAGAGTGGTGCGGGAAACAACTGGGCGAAAGGACGTGAGTCAGATCATTCTTGTTCTTTGTGGGATGCGGCCTAGGCATCCTTGCCTCCTTTTCCTCGCGTTCGACGCGTCTTTTTGAATTCCCCGTCCCAGATCGATCAACCCATGTGATAATCAGTGCTGACATCGTCCACCCACAGATTACACAGAAGGAGCTGAGCTCGTTGACTCTGTTCTTGATGTCGTTCGTAAGGAGGCCGAGGGCACCGATTGCCTGCAGGGTATGTCATTGTCTCCTGAATAACAACCATTTCCTAACTTGCCACGTGACAGGTTTCCAAATCACCCACTCACTCGGTGGTGGAACTGGTGCTGGTATGGGTACCCTCCTGATCTCAAAAATCCGCGAGGAGTATCCCGACAGAATGATGTGCACATACTCTGTTGTACCCAGTCCCAAAGTGTCGGACACCGTCGTCGAGGTAATTACAGCTTCCTCTAGGTCTGCCTGCTCTAACTTTTCCGTCTTTCTTAGCCTTATAACGCCACTCTCTCCGTCCATCAACTTGTCGAGAACTCCGACGAAACCTTCTGCATTGACAACGAAGCCCTCTACGATATCTGCTTCAGGACCCTCAAGTTGTCGACACCAACATATGGTGACCTCAACCACTTGGTCTCGATCGTCATGTCTGGTATCACAACTTGCCTGCGGTTCCCTGGTCAACTCAACTCAGATTTGAGGAAGCTCGCTGTCAACATGGGTGCGTTGATTGACCCCCATATGTGCATGCCCTGATCATTCTTGCAGTTCCTTTCCCTCGTCTTCACTTCTTCATGACTGGTTTCGCCCCCTTGACGGCTCGTGGCAGCCAGCAATACCGTGCCGTGACAGTGCCCGAGCTCACCCAACAAATGTTCGATGCCAAGAACATGATGGCTGCCTCAGACCCCAGGCACGGACGATACCTCACTGTTCGTCTGCCTTTATGTATCTCCAAGGTTTTACTCACTGCGATGATTACAGGTCGCTGCCGTCTTCCGTGGTAAGGTCTCCATGAAGGAGGTGGAGGAACAAATGCAAAACGTTCAGAACAAGAACTCTGCCTACTTTGTCGAATGGATCCCCAACAACGTGCTCACCGCTCAGTGCGACATTCCTCCTCGTGGGCTCAAGATGGCCGTCACCTTCCTTGGTAACTCCACCGCCATTCAGGAGTTGTTCAAGCGTGTCAGTGACCAGTTCACTGCGATGTTCAAGAGGAAGGCTTTCTTGCATTGGTATACACAGGAGGGTATGGACGAGATGGAGGTAAACTTGCTTGTGGTCTCCGCTGTTGTGCTTCTGACTCACACTCTCCTAGTTCACTGAGGCCGAGTCCAACATGCAGGATTTGGTTGCCGAGTACCAACAATACCAGGATGCCACGTGAGTCTCCATGTCATTGATAGAAACATCATCTCATCATTGCTTTACTAGTGTTGAGGAGGAAGGCGAGTACGAGGAGGAGCTCCCCGTCGAGGAAGAGCAGTAAACTTCTAGACTCTCGTCCTCCCAGTCGCCCCTTACGAAAATTACGTACCTCGTATATCCCCCTCACCTTACTCCTTCTCGGCCCCCAGTCTACGACCACCTTACAATACCAGCACGTTTTGATGAATTTTCCTGTTTTCCTACTCTCTTAGTTATCTGTGGATTAAATTTGATGATTCGCTCGTTGCTCGCGTCCCTGCCAGTAATATCCTTGTGCTGTCGGTCCGTATAGTGTCAGAGATTCTGAACTTTTCTTAGTGCGCAATGAACGGCGACTACCCACGATGGAGAGATAGATGGAGCCGTCCTTGGCTTCAGTAAATTAGAGACCTAGATCAAGCTCAAGGAGGTGATTAGGTAGGTAGTCGTGTGTGGGCCAATGTCAAGTGTACAGATTGCAAGTATCAAAACCAAAAAGGTGCGAACACATGATACCAAAAAGCCAAATCCAATCCTTCCATCATGGCGTCATAACTCAGCGACGTCATCTCGCTTCGAGCATGGATAAAGGGAGCCATAAGAGCGCCCTAGCCAATCTCCCATAGTTCCCCTTCCCGTCTAGGACCGTCTGTAGAAACAAGTTATGGGGTGAGTGGCGCTCTCAAGCCCAAGGAATGGAAAGACTTACCGTATTGATATAGGTGTATAGTTTCATGTATCGAAGGTAAGTACACTAGCCGGTCGCTCCCTTGGGTTGAACTGTCCTGAGCCAGGTGGACGTTTTCACAGGAATATTTGAATGTATCGGAGACTCCGTCATGTGCATCGTGGCGAGTATCGCTGGGTGCCTGGAGTGTTTTATCGGATGTGAGTGGATTTGAAGAAACGGCGTGTCACTTACTGAGTAACGAAATGTGTCCAGGGATATTCAATTTCATTGCGACGATCTTTGATTGTCTGACGTGCGGATGTTGTCGGTGAGTCTTTACGCGTACACCTTATGTGCACAGTTCATGCCCTGATATTGTGTTCAGACGTTGAATGGGGCTCCAGGACAGATGAATGTCCTGGGGCCAAGCCAAGATCCATGTTGTTGGACCAGTGGACGGTTGTCGATTATCTATTTAAGATTTTAGTGTCATATCCAGAAATATGAGATACCATGTACGTACTTACAGTAATCGCGGAAAGACTCAAATGTTCGCTAGCTGGTTATCTATTGAGTTCTGTAACGGTTGTTCCATAAACGAAGGCTTCAGACAACATCGACTGTGATGCAAAATCCACCAGACGTTGAGCATTAGAGTCTTGAAAACGGGGATGCTTATGCTTACCTTCCGTTTTCATTGAAAGCAATTAATCTGCATGTACTTGATGCAAGTTGAAGAGTTTGACTCGGACGAACTTGAAGGGGATGACGCGGACACGTGACATGTTAATTCTTGCTGAACGCCATCAACCACGATCCGACCGTAGCGCAGTGTACGACAGACGATCTCCTAATTCTGTGTTTAGTTTCAATGCTAACGAGCCACCTACAGTTTCTAGTAGTCTACTGCGTTTTGGTCATGCCACAATCACAGAACCTTTGGCTTTTGACACACGACCCCTGGCCATATAGCAGCGCGGCGATATCAATGCTTCTGACGGCAACACCAACAAACTGCCAAGGACTTTGGGTCTCGCTGAATATGGAACCAGTGCCAGCAGAGGAATTTTCTGCTCGCGACTTCGCCGTGCTCCTGTTGCGTGCACTTGGCTATGAACTCAGAGAAGGGACTTTGATTCGGGAAAGACTTGGTCCTTCTTCCGTATGGCGAGAACAGCTGTGTAACATTCGAAAGCATTTCTCTTTGTCTAGGAAGACAGGCAATACATGGCTTCAGAAAATCCCGAAGCCCAACTCATCGGCTGCCTTCTCCGCAAACAATCGGCCGCGTGCTGGTTTTAGGTCTTCCTTCCCAGTCTTCGGGAGTCATCGTGCCTGTCTTTCACAATATCAATGCCTCCGTGGAACTCGTGACAGCTGAGGCAGTGGTGCGGATCTCGAGATGGAGCTGCCTTTCCGTTATTCCAGGATTTCCACACCGCTGGATGAAGGCGCTGAACAATATGGAGGTTACTCTGTAATGCTATAAGGCGTTCAAGCGCTTTATGAACTACCTTTAGGTAAATTCAATATCATTGGACGAAGAATTTCTCAACAGTTTTTCTTTGAGCAGATACCATGGCGCTCGGGACTTAAGTTAGGAATTTTGATGATAGACCCTCTCGGTTCCTCCCGACCTTTCGTACAACCTTTACATGCATTAAGGCGTCTGGACTGTCAGGCGTTCACTCGGTTGTACCCTCGAATGGTACTCGGTTGCACCCTCGAATGGTGCCCATTGCCCAAACCCAAGACCCGAAACCAGCCCGAAACCCCAAACACAAAGCCGACATTTTAAGCCGGTATGCACTGTATTCGCACATCTGCGGCTTCTCGTGGCAGGGATGACATCCAGGTGACATACCTGCCTGCAGAATTCTCTTCTTCGGTGTTTTCTTATTGCCTCCCACAGCTCAGGCAGTTCAAGACATAAAATTCTGATTCTTCTTTTTGAATACTTGGGATAATGAGGAGTTTTCTAGGAGTCAGCATTCGTATGTGTGAGGATGTACCGTCTACAAGTTGGGTTACAATCCTTCCATGCACATGATTTCATTTCCATGATCAGTATTTCCTGCGATCGACAGAATCGTCGTACCTTGATGACTTACGTTGTCCATAGAAGAAGCTAGAACCTAGAAGGACTAGCCAAGAGCTAGCGTCGTTATGCGACTTATGTCTGCCAAACTTCTGGTGTCCGCCACGCGTGCCTGTACCTGAACGTTTCAACGCTCGTACTGAGCTGGTGTTGCTTCAATCGCCAAAAGTTTCTACCAGCTTGTCTATGGATTCTTCTGCAAACGACGAATCTAAAAGTATGGTTCCGGCGTATGTTGCTGGAAGTTAGATGAGGATGGCAATGCTAAGAATAGTAAATGATCGATTGATGCCACACAAGTACAAAGAGAGAATTTTGGATATCTAATCTTGGAATATTTTGTGCTTCTTCTCTTCCTCCCAATCGAATTCACAGTCAATTCGGGGTAGGAGGAAGACGCCTCTCTTTACCTTTTGAAAAAGACATAATGCCTTCTTCCAATCTCCTGGATACGCCCGTTCGCCCAGTCTTGTCTCGTATGCCCAGTGCATACGCGAACATGCCTGCATCGCCAGTCACCGCACCACCTATGGGTGACCACGAAAAGACTCATTTAGACGGCATCCTCGAACTAATCGACGGAACTGCCTACCGAGGCTTTAGCTTTGGTGCCGAGGGGAAGAGCATCGCGGGCGAGTGTGTCTTCCAGACTGGTAAGTCGAACGCATCAAACTTGGACGTCTGCGGCCGCTCATATACTTTGGCAGGTATGGTCGGGTACACAGAGTCGCTGACTGACCCCTCTTATGAGGGTCAGATCCTCGTTCTGACATACCCTCTCCAGGGGAATTATGGAGTACCCTCTCGCAAATCACCTCTAAATGAACTTCCAAAAGAATTCGAATCTTCTCGTATCCATATTGCTGCGCTAATTGTCGGCTCTTACTCAGAAGATTTCAGCCACTTCCTTGCGGAATCCTCACTTGGAGCATGGTTGAAGGAGAGCGGCGTACCTGCCCTTTTCGGCGTCGATACCCGTGCTCTCACCAAAAGGATCAGGGAGAAAGGGTCTCTGCTGGGAAAAGTCCTAGCTCGCGCAGAAGGAACGCGACTTAATCGTCCCCGCCCTTTCGACTTCTTAAAACAAGCCCTTCCCTCGGTCCCATCGACTCCCTACCCTTGGCGAGAAGAATATTTGGACATTGCCTTCAGCAACCCTAACGAACAAAATTTGGTCGCAGCAGTCTCCATTGCTGCCCCAAAGCTTTATAAAGCTACGACAAAAGCCCGACTTCATCCCTCCGGTCGTCCACTACGCGTAATTGCGATCGACGTTGGGATGAAACACAACCAGATTCGCTGCTTCGTTAAACGAGGTGTTGAACTCAAGGTTGTGCCATGGGACTATGATTTTCTCTCAGACTCTGAACCGTACGACGGAATCTTCATTTCAAATGGACCTGGCGACCCCGCCATGGTCAAAACCACCATCACACGACTTGCCAAGGCCATGGAAGGAGGCGTCTTCCCCATCTTTGGCATCTGTTTAGGCCACCAGCTCATGGCGTTAGCTGCTGGCGCTACGACTTCAAAAATGAAATACGGCAATCGCGGCCACAACATCCCATGTACCGACGCTCTTTCCGGCAGGTGCTATATTACCAGCCAAAACCACGGTTTCCAGGTTGACACCGACACTCTTCCCTCCGGCTGGAAGCCACTCTTTACGAACGCCAACGACCAGAGCAATGAGGGCATATATTGCGAAACCAAGCCCTTCTTCTCTGTTCAATTCCATCCCGAGTCAAATGCCGGTCCTCGCGATACCGAATTCCTTTTCGACGTTTTCATTAAGAACGTTGAGGACTGTGCTGCCACAGGATCTACGGCGCCCCTCCAAATGCCTGGGGGCAACAAGGAAGATAATGCCAGACGTGTTCCTCGCGCCAAAGTAAGCAAGGTCATCATCCTTGGCTCAGGCGGCTTGTCCATCGGTCAAGCAGGTGAATTCGACTACTCCGGTTCGCAAGCCATCAAGGCCCTCAAGGAGGAGGGAATTTACACTATTATGGTCAATCCTAACATCGCCACCATCGCGACATCGAAAGGGTTGGCGGACAAAGTCTACTTTTTGCCCGTGACTCCCGAGTTTGTTCGAAAAATCATTAAATTCGAGAAACCTGATGGAATCTACGTAACTTTCGGTGGCCAGACAGCTCTGAACGTCGGGATCAAGCTGAAGGACGAGTTTGCTGAGCTCGGTGTTCAGGTTTTGGGCACTCCCATTGAGACGATTATCACCACGGAGGACAGGCAGCTGTTCGCTTCCGCCATGGAGGAGATTGGCGAGAAGTGCGCCGAGAGCTGTACGGCGACTAACTCGGATGACGCGGTGGCTGCTGCGAAAGCCATTGGTTTCCCCGTCATCGTTCGTGCTGCGTACGCACTAGGTGGTCTTGGATCTGGATTTGCTCAGGATGAGGATCAGCTGCGCGCTCTCTGTACCAAAGCATTCGCAACTAGTCCTCAAGTACTGGTTGAGAAGAGCATGAAAGGCTGGAAGGAGATTGAGTATGAGGTTGTCCGTGATTGCAGAGATAACTGTATCACCGTTTGCAACATGGAGGTACGCCTTTTTACTTCTGTTTCGGGTCGTGATTATACGAGTCCCCTCTTATTCCACAGAACTTTGATCCACTCGGGATCCACACTGGCGATTCCATCGTTGTCGCTCCATCCCAAACGCTGTCAGATTCGGACTATAACATGTTGCGAACGACGGCAATCAACGTCATCCGCCATTTGGGTGTAGTTGGGGAATGTAACATCCAGTACGCTCTCAATCCCACGTCTCAAGAATACTGCATTATCGAGGTGAGTATCACATCAAGAAGGACAGTCTTGTCGTCGTCTAAACTATGATGAATTCTAGGTTAACGCTCGACTATCCCGTTCGTCCGCCCTGGCCTCCAAAGCCACTGGATACCCCCTCGCTTTTATCGCTGCTAAGCTTGGCCTTGGGATACCACTCAACGAGATCAAGAACTCCGTCACTAAAGTCACCAGTGCCTGCTTCGAGCCAAGTTTGGACTACGTGGTCGTCAAGATTCCTCGCTGGGATCTGAAAAAGTTCAACCGCGTCAGTCGTCTTCTAAGCAGCAGCATGAAGAGTGTCGGCGAGGTTATGAGCATCGGCCGCACATTTGAAGAAACGTTCCAAAAAGCGATTCGTGCGATAGATGATCAGTTTTCTGGATTTGCTAAAGTGAGCTTTCGTTCTGTACATTATATCCTTCTGATTCTTACCTTGGTTTGGCCAGAATGATTTTGTGGAGTATATTGATGAGGAGCTCGTCAACCCTACGGATAAACGGGTCTTTGCTATATCAACGGCCTTCCATCGTGGCTATAGCGTCGACAAAATATGGCAGATGACGAACATCGATAAATGGTTCTTGAACAAGCTCCAAAACATCTTCAAGCTGGAACAATGTCTTTCGTGAGTCGACTGTGATCTTTAATCTCTTTCTATCTGATAGGTTCAACCCATAGAACTTGCAACGCTTCGAATCTATCATCAGACCTACTTCGACAATCGAAGCAATACGGTTTCTCGGATCGTCAAATTGCTACTTGCATCAGCTCGACTGAGCTTGCCGTTCGAAGACTCCGCCAAGAAGCGGGAATCGCTCCATTCGTCAAACAAATTGATACCGTGGCTGCGGAATTCCCGGCCTTTACCAACTACTTGTACACCACCTACAACGCCGTTGAGCATGATGTCGAGTTTAACGAGAGGGGTGTCATGGTTTTAGGCTCAGGCGTCTATCGCATTGGCTCCTCTGTTGAATTTGATTGGTGCGCGGTCCGTGCCATCCGCACCCTTCGTGATCAAGGCCTTCAGACTGTCATGGTCAACTACAACCCCGAAACTGTCAGCACTGATTACGACGAGGCCGATAGGTTGTACTTCGAGAATATTAGCTTGGAGACCATCCTCGACATTTACGACACGGAACAATCACGCGGTGTCATCCTATCTATGGGTGGTCAAACGCCAAACAACATTGCCCTGCCTTTACATCGCCAGAACGTGAAGATTTACGGGACCTCACCCGAGATGATCGATACTGCCGAAAATCGATTCAAGTTCTCTCGGCTCCTCGATGAAATTGGTGTTGACCAGCCCTTGTGGAAGGAGCTCACCAGTTTTGAGGATGCTTCTAGTTTCTGCCAGGCTGTTGGTTATCCCGTCCTCGTCCGCCCCTCCTACGTTCTTTCCGGCGCTGCCATGAACGTCGTGTCTACAAGTGATGATTTGGCGAACTACTTGACCCAAGCTGCTGAGGTATCGCGAGATCATCCTGTCGTCATCTCCAAGTACATCGAACAGGCCAAAGAGATCGAGATGGATGCCGTGGCGAAGGATGGAAAGATGGTTATGCACTACATCTCAGAGCATGTGGAAAATGCAGGTGTTCATTCGGGCGATGCCACGCTCATCCACCCTCCTCAGGACTTGGACCCCCAGACTGTCCGCCAGATCGAGGAGGCGACAGCGAAGATCGGAAACGCTCTGAACGTGACTGGGCCTTTCAATATCCAGTTCATTGCCAAGAACAACGAGATCAAGGTCATCGAGTGTAATCTGCGGGCCGCACGGTCGTTCCCCTTCGTGTCAAAAGTCACTGGCGTCGATGCAATCGAAATGGCTACCAAAGTCATGCTCGACATTCCAGTAGAGCCGTATCCCGATCTCAATCTCCCGCCCGACTATGTTGGTGTCAAAGTACCCCAATTTAGTTTCAGTCGGCTGTCTGGGGCCGACCCTATCCTAGGCGTAGAGATGGCTTCTACTGGGGAGGTGGCTTGCTTCGGCCATGACAAGTACGAGGCGTATCTGAAGGCGCTGATATCGACTGGTATCGTTCCACCCAAGAAGAACATACTTTTTTCCATTGGTAGCTACCGTGAAAAGCTCGAAATTCTTCCCTCAGTTCAAAAGCTGAGCGCTGCGGGATACAACATATTTGCGACATCTGGAACTGCAGACTTCCTCACCGAACATAACGTTGCTTGCAAGGTAAGCGACATGCGTGCTGATTATACTCCCCAAGACTGATGGAAAGTTTTAGTATCTCGAGACCCTTGGAGAGGACAGTCGTGATGAGCAAAAGTCGGAATATTCCCTCACACAGCATCTAGCTAACAACCTTATCGACCTGTACATCAACTTGCCCTCGAAAAACCATTATCGTCGCCCAGCCAGTTATACCAGTAAAGGGTATCACACCCGCAGAATGGCTGTTGACTTCGCCATTCCTCTTATTACCAATGTCAAGAATGCGAAAATGCTCGCAGAAGCCCTGATTCGCAACATGCCCCTCGACGTTTCGAACGTCGACGCCAAGACTTCTCATCGCACGCATACATTCCCTGGACTCGTCAACGTGGCTGCCTTTGTGCCCGGTCTTATTACTTTGAATAGCAAGGATTTGGCGGCAGCAACGGAAGCTGCAATCAGCGCTGGTTTTACCACCTCTATCGTCCTTCCTACTGCCATCAGCAACTCCATCTCTGATCGTCCATCTCTTGAGCAAGCCCGGTCCAACGCTCTTGCTGCAACCCATTGTAACATTGTACTTGGCATCACTGCAACATCGAGCAACTTTGACTCTTTGGACAAAGAGCTTCAAGCGGAGGTTAAGCTCTTGTTCATCCCTTCCTCGACACCACTCTCTTCTGTCGCTGCTCATTTTTCCTCGTGGCCCGCGGAAAAGCCAATCGTCACCGATGCCAAAGGGTCTGAGCTCGCATCTGTTCTTCTCCTGGCCAGTCTTCACAACCGCACCGTTCATGTCACAGACGTGCGGTCCAAGGATGATTTAATTCTGATCTCCTTGAGCAAAGGAAGACAGCTGAAGGTCACCTGCGATGTGTCCATTCAGTCTCTTTTCTTTACATCAGAACAGTACCCAGGGACGATTTCTCTTCCCTCGGCTGCTGACCAGAAAGCATTGTGGCAAAATCTTGACACGATCGACGTATTCTCTGTGGGCTCGACACCTTACCGTCTCGCTGTAGAATCTGGAAAGCTTGCCTCGTCCGAGTCTGGTGTAGAAGAAGCCCTGCCTCTGCTCTTAACAGCTTTCACAGAGGGACGACTTACCCTCGATGATATCCGCATTCGTTTGCATGATAACCCCGTTCAAATTTTCGCCATTCCGGATCAGACCCAAACCCACGTCGAAGTCATTATCGGACGCAAGGCTCCGTTTTCGAAACGGTCACAATGCTGGTCACCTCTGGAACGAACGTCTGTTTCCGGGTCTATTCACCGTGTCGTTTTCCATGGACAGACGGTCTTTTTAGATGGGTCTTTGTTCCCTGCTGCTCTTGGACGAGATGTCTCAGCAACTGCCGTTGCACATCCCACTGTCATTTCGGCTCCTTCGGTTCTGAAAGAGGATATATCATCACATGCAAACGCCATTTCGTTGACAACCACCAGCGCATCTCATCCCCCTGCTGGGCATCATCAAGTCGGCCCGAGCACCCAGATCCTTTCCCACCTCCAACCACACCCCTCTTACCATCGAAGGCACATCCTATCTGTCAAGCAGTTCACTCAAAGAGATCTGTACGATCTCTTTGCGCTTGCAACGGAAATAAGACTCCAGGTCGAACGCACCGGCACGCTTGATATTCTCAAAGGCAAGGTGCTCGCCAGCATTTTCTATGAACCATCCACTCGCACTAGCTCTTCCTTCGACGCTGCCATGAAACGATGTGGGGGACAAGTTGTGCAGGTCGCGGCCGATAACTCGTCGGTTCTCAAGGGAGAATCGTTGCCTGACACTATTCGAACGCTAGCCTGTTACGGAGATGCAATTGTCATCCGTCATCCTGATGTAGGAAGCGCGCAGCTGGCAGCCAAATACTCTCCTGTCCCCATCATCAATGCCGGTGATGGCATCGGAGAACACCCAACACAGGTAGGACTTTCGGTTGATCTTCCCTTCACTTACTAACTTTGGATTTCATAGGCACTGTTGGATATTTACACGATCCGTTCGGAACTGGGTACTGTCAACGGGCGTACCATTACACTCCTTGGTGACCTCAAAAACGGACGAACGGTTCATAGTTTGGTGACATTGCTGTGCCTCTACTCCGTTCAATTGAACTTTGTTTCTCCTCGTTCCCTCGCCATGCCTTCCAGCGTCATATCTGCTGCCAGGAAGGCGGGAATTCCTGTCACAATCTGTGAGTCACTCGACGAGGTGCTGGACGACACGGATGTTCTGTATATCACTCGGGTGCAGAAGGAGCGATTTGACGACGAGAAGGAGTGGTTGCAGGTCAAGGACGCATATCGAGTGGACCACGCTGTTCTTTCCAGGGCAAAGGAAGATATGATTGTCATGCATCCTTTGCCGAGAGTTAATGGTTCGTTTCAAGAGTCGTTTCATTTGGATGTTTTAGATTGACCTTTTTTACCTCAGAAATTGACCCAGAAGTCGACTTCGATTCCAGGCGGGCAGTGTACTTCAGGCAAATGCGTTATGGTCTTTTCGTGAGTCAACCCGACATCTATGGTCGTTTTTTCATGCTGATGGGCACCACTCTTTAGGTTCGCATGGCGCTGCTCGCTAGTGTCATGGCATAGACACGGTTCCCAACACATAGTCGGACGATTCATTACCTACAGACTTCTACAAAACAGTTGGGATATCCCCTCTACGTGCTGCATTTAGGTTACTTAATACCAACGTTGATGAGTACGGATAGGTTCTAAGTATACATCGTCATCTGAACTGGGTTAGCGTTACTGCTTCAGGGCCTCTAACACTGTGGGTATGACATCTAAGTGAACATCCTTCCCCCAGAGGATATCGAGGTGCTCGTAGCCCTCAAGTTTATGAACGGAAACATTGTCGGGTAATTGTTCCATTAATGTGGCGACATCTATTAGGGTATCCTGGTCTCCATAGATAAGCACCATCGAAGTCTTGATCTGGTCGGTAGGGAACCTCTGAAACCTTTCAAGACTCGCATTTGCAACGGGCGAGCTCGCCCTTCTGTCCTCCTCGTACATGTGGAAAGCGGAGTTCCCCATGATTTGGGACCAGTGAACAACAGCCTTGACTGACGAGTAACAGTAGATGTGTGCGTATCCCGCTATCTTTTGGACTTTTGTGATATTGCGGCTATGAAAATTGAAGAGGAAGATAAGGGAGATGTCGATGAGCTTTCCGAGGATGGCGGTGGGTAGTACGGATTGCCAATAAGCAACAGACGATAGCATGGCCTTCCTGCCAAATACATGGAAAAGAGTGGATGGACTAGTCAAAAAGTTATGAGCGAAAAAGAAGAGACATTAGCGGGGGAACATACAAATGTTTTAGAACGTAATCCAAGATGGGTGTAGCATAACCTGGTGGCCTCATTATTGGAGCAAGTGCAACAAAAACGCCGATTTTGTCATTGAGTTCGGGATGCAGGCTTAGTGCTGCGAATGCTTGTGCAGTGCCCTGACTAAATCCTATGTAGTTAAGCTTCTCGGCTTTTGTATGATCCAGTATAAAGTCGATGGAATTGGGGATATCATAGCGGGCGAAGTCGTCGATTGAGAAGTCCTTAAGCCGAAAGTCACTTAGATGTGGACAAAAGACACTGATATTACTTGCCCAAAAGTTTGACGACTTGGCTTTCCTGCCAATATGGTTTTGAGAGTACTTGTTCCCTCTGAAAATGTTATAAGTAGGATCAAAGGCATCTCGGGGTAATTGCTCACCTATTGTTTCCCAGCCATACATCGTACCCATGTTCAGTGAGCACGAAGGGTAGGCAGCGATTGGCGTCCGTCACGCAGACAAATAGCTCGCTGCTAGTTAACAGTCCATGTTGAAGATAGACAGTGGGGCGGGTTGCGTCCTTAGCAGATCCCTCAACAGCCTTTGGCAGTATCCGGTGCAAAGTCAGCATGTATCCATCCTCGGTGGTGACGACGTGTTCCTCGTGCACGTAGCCAAAGACCCGACATAACTCTGCAAAATCTTTTGCTTCACGAATCCTCTTTGCAACTGACATATCTTCACTTGTCGTTTGCATGCCAAACGTGATGCCAAAGTTGTCGATAACGATTCGCGTTAAGATGTAGAGGGGAAGGACACGTATTATTAGGAATGTGAGTACATCATGAAATGTCTGTGTTGCGGTTACCGTATCCATCATTGTAGAACATAGAGGAAGGTGTCCTGGGGATGTCGGGCGCCCAAGAGACGCACAGCTAGTGTGACCGAAGTGACTAGCTATAGCGCCTGTCACGTCGCTCTACTGTCATGTGACCATTACCGGGTCACTTTAGCTTAAATTGCAGATTGCACACCTCCCTCTCATTGGGAGCACATAAAATTTTGCGAGTGAGTAGGAGGAAACATATACATATTGTATCTGTAAGTTTTATTCTGAAGAGATGCTTTTGGATAGTGTTAAAATGCCTTGACCTGTTTGCCCTGAATTGGTCAGCACCCATAAGTCAACCGTAAAATATTCTTAGACACCTCATATTCTCCTTATCTGATTCAAAATTTTGTGTGCAAGTTACCAATACCTCCACTATAAACTCTCAAAAATATTTGTGTCAATAGAGGCTAGCACTGTGGAGAGAAATGGTCGTCAATTAGATAGACTTGCTTTGATGGGCAAACTTGGCAAAACAACAATGTGACTATCTTATCTCCCTTATATCTCAGCTCATGCTCAATGTTCTGTCCAATAAATCTCCACACACAGCTGCATGTACATTGTCAAACTCTGTTCGAAATTTCAAATGCATAGCATGGATAGTTGTGGTGCTATAGCTTGTTGACCTGTTAGTGCTGATGATCTGTTAGGGGTCACATGACAGTATGTTACATTATTAAAGCTTGATTACAGTGCCTTGCATACATATTGTTTTGCACAACAAAATTCACAGCACAGTGTTTGATGTGACCACTTGTCAATCAAATTTAGCTGAGTAAGGTCTGATCTGAAGCTCAAAGACTCACATTCATCATCAAATAGAGGGCATCTATGTGTGGGAATGTGACTGTTAGTCACATCAAACACTGCACTGTGAATTTCATTGTGCAAAACAATATGCAAGACACTGTAAAGCTATCTTATTATTTTTGGCTTCATAAAAAATTGCCATCCTTTCAGCTGTAGAGTCTGTGTTGGAATTCCGGGAGCTGTGCGAGCATGTGCCATGTGCCCAATATACAGATCAAGGTACATTTATTGTTTTTCCGGGCATTTCACCTATATCCCCTTTTATTTCGTAGTCTACAGTATATATAGGAGAGCTTGTACCGTAGTTACTCATCCGTTTGCCTCTGTCACCTCCAGAGGCAACCGGAAATCTTATTCCCCTTTTTTCTCTTGATCACGAAGAATTGACGCTTGCTGATTTGATTTCAACACAAACGGATTCCTGTCCTCTTGGGGTGGGTCAGTCTCATATACACCCCCGTCGCGTCGCTTTCTGGTTTCGTTCCCTCGCCGCCGTCGTAACCCGTTCCCTTGACCTCTCAGTGTGCCACAGTTGAAGACTCGGCACTTGATGTCACTCGTCGTCACTGTCTGACAGTCACGCGCTGATTTCGAAGCGCCGAAGAAAAGCCGCTCGCTCGGAGCGCACCGCTGAAGTCCTCGCACTTGGTGCTGGAGGCAGAAGAAAGCCCTCATGTGTGACGTGCTTGCGTTGCCGAGGCAGAAGATGTCTGCACAGACACGAAACCTGCAGAAGAGGGCCGTAACACCCCTAAACTTGCAGAAGGAAGCCACCGTCGAGATCGGTGCAGTATTTGGCGCTGTCGATGATCAGCTGCCACGACGAAGAAGAAAAGCCGCCGTTTAGATTGGCGCACCTTTTTTCCGCTGTCGGGGATCAGTACAGGATGAGGAAGGAAAGCCGCCATTGAGATTGGCGCACGTTTGAAGTCCTCAGGCTTGGAGGCACGTTTTGAAGGAATAAGAGGTGTTGGATAGGATTTGAAGGATTTACGAAGGAGTTTTTTTATTTCAGATGTCGAGACCCACACACCGCACCATGTGCACGCAATTACCCTTGTCAACGACGCTGACCGCCGCCCGTTTTGATTGCTGGAGCCGAGTTCTGCAACTACCTATGCTCGCCGATCCCGGATTTGTTTTTTATTTGCTTCCCCCCTTGCTGGTCGTCGTTCCTACCGCCTACATTCGCTTGTCGGAGCCTTCTGAGGCATGGCCGCCCACTGTCTGGATGTTGGAGTTTTGGTTTGAGGGAGTGCTCTCCCATTTGGATTTTATTGTTTTTTATTTCGCATTTTTTGGAGACCCCTTGGTTTCAGGGAGTGTTCTCATTGCTTTTTGGCACATTGCTTTGCTCGAGGGAGTGTGTTGGAATTCCGGGAGCTGTGCGAGCATGTGCCATGTGCCCAATATACAGATCAAGGTACATTTATTGTTTTTCCGGGCATTTCACCTATATCCCCTTTTATTTCATAGTCTACAGTATATATAGGAGAGCTTGTACTGTAGTTACTCATCCGTTTGCCTCTGTCACCTCCAGAGACAACCAGAAATCTTATTCCCCTTTTTTCTCTTGATCACGAAGAATTGACGCTTGCTGATTTGATTTCAACAGTCTGCTGGGTACATGTGATGTTTACCCCACTCTTGACTTTATTTTAACTTGCAAAAAAAAGGGGGGAAGGGTTGAAGGTAAAAAATATTCACTCAAAGTCTTCTCAAAAAATCCCTTCTGAAATGTCTCAAAGGTCCAAAAGTGCATCAAGATACTCAATTTGGAAATACCTGAAATGTAGACATCATGTAGAATTAATTAAGGATTCCAAACTATCTAAACTACTCTGAAGGCTCCTCACAGATACCACAATCCTTGTTGGTTCTAACTTATCCATCCACACAAGTTCTTCTTCTTCTGGAAGGGCACCAAGAACCATCTTCATTGTATCCAGTAGTTGGCTTTCCACAATTTGCTGGTGACAATGGGGTTCATAAATGGTTTCTAGAAAATCAAGCCAATTGAAGCTCTCCCAGATCATAGTTGCTGTCAGGGGTGTAGGGCCAGATATGTATTTTTGAAACTGAGTCTTTGGAAGTTCTAAAATTCTTGATTGAAGCTCAGAGATAGAATGTTCCTCTCTCTGTTTTGAGGTAGAATGCAAAGATTTTTTCTGTGCTTTTTTCATCACAAGTAGAGCCATAGAAACTGCAGTGGTTTGCAAGTATGTGGAACATATTGGGTTGTTGGAAAATGATATGATTTTTTCCAGAAAAGTTGTGGAAGTTGATATACCAGGAAAGAGGCAAAGGGCATGAAGCAGAGAAAAGGCACATTCTCTTGACCTTCCTGGAACATCAGACATCTCAATGAAATCTAGCATTTTATGAAGTTCAGATTGATCAAAGCCTTCAGAAAGATGCAGCAGCCATTTGGGAAGCAAATTAGCATGAAGTTCAGGAAAATCTGCATATCTGAACAATTTGCAAAATGCAGAGTTGGATTTTCCATTCAGATTCCAAGTGAAAGTACTATTGAGATATTCATCAGCTACAGTGCAGATTTTCCAGAAGATGCTGTTTAGTTTTTGGGAAGTATGTTGTGGATTCATTGCTACTTTCAGATAGAAGACCAAGGCTTGCACTGCATCACTGTTGGTCTCATCATCCAGCCTAATCTCCAGTGACTGAATGACCTCCACAGACTGTCTCAATAGATTTTGGTTCTTAATCACTGCAGTATGACATGCAATGAAAATCTCATCAGAATGTTGTGCAGCCCAACCTTTCTTTCTTGAGAGAGCCAAGAGAGCAAGCAGTCCCTCTTTACCTATTTCATAGCCTGAGTCATCTTTTAGCATTGCACTACAGATAAAGCTCCCATAAACAACTTGGGATTGTGCACTGAGTTCCAGTTGGGCCTCATTGTTGCACAGACACTGAATAATTTGCATCATAATAATGGTATATGAAGCTGCTTCCCTGGCTGGAAATGTCACAATGAAAGGAACACAGTGAACAGACAGATGGTAGGCAAATAATGCAGGATTATAGTCATATAGGACATGTGCATTTTCCTGCTGAAAGATCAGATGGTGTAGGGCTTGGCAGAATAATGCAGCAGCTCTAGATGTTAATGGGCCAATTGTTATCAAACCACAGATAAGGCCACATGCATCAGAAGAGTCAATTTTCTGTGCAGATATAGCTCTCAATAGAAGTCCAAAGAGCATCTCTCTCTCAGCTTCAGTGGTTTTTGGATGCTGATCTATACCTTTTGTCACTAATAACTTTAGCTCTTCTTGATCTATGTAGAATGACAGATCTTTGCATGTTTCCAGAGCCAGTCCCAAGATTTTGTGAGAGAAATGTATACTAGATTTCAAGCAGGCCATCTCAGAAGACAGTCTAGCACCTGGAAAAGTCTGTGATGTGCACAAAGAGTAAATAGCAAAACCATATTGCATCATTTCATCAAGCTGCCAGTGTTTTCCAGAGCCAAGAGATACACGAGGATAGGGCCCTTCACAGTCTCTCTGAAAAGTATGCTCAAAGAGTATGCATAATCTATCTAAAGCTCCATTATTCAGAAACAAATTTCTTCTTCTTTCAAAAGTAGAAACTGTGGTGGGGATATTTTTCAGAAGGGTGTTCACCAGTTTCTCTTGGGAAGAAGCCTTTACAAGCCAAGCTAAAGCTTCTACTTCAAGGCTGGAGTAAGAATCATCAACAGGCTTTCTAGCCATTGCAGAGCCAAATGCATCTCTAGGTGCAAAGAAGTTTAAGAACATGTAATAGAGGTTTAAGCATCTCTGAGGAAGGGATCTGCAGAAGCCTGGAAACATGACAAGGGCAACCCAGATAAGCTCAAAAAACACCCATAGAGTTTTTACAAAAGTCCAGAATAGTTTGTACAAAGATAATCTGGTGCCTTTTCTCTGAAGAGTAGGAAGCCAAGAAGGAGGAACTAAGGTCTCTGCTTGAGCCTTTAGCTTCAAGAACAGCTTCATAGCCATCCTAACAATCACATCTGCCAGAGGGACCCTAAATGGGTAATACTCAGGAAGAACAAGTGAGAAGAACGTCAAAGTCACAGCAAACACAAACGAGAATGAAAACACGAGAATAAGGTATAGAGCTATCTTCTTGTGAATCCCATAGAGCCAGTCACAAATCCCAACCATGAACATCATGATAGCAGAGTAGAGAAGGAAAGGAAGAAAGTCGAGGACTTCCTGGTAGTAGAAAACCACGAGACCCTTGTAATGCCACTGACGACGAAGAGCTTGTTGGTATGGTGAACCTGTCGTCGAGCGTCGCCCGTATTCAGAACACCAGACTTTAGAGATCATCGCTCCAGACGCGGACATTAGAGTGAATGCTAGCGCGACGAAAAAACATCCGTTCACACGTACGCTGCGTGCGGTGGGATTGAAACTCAGGTTAGCGGCGGGTGGGGGGAAGATGGAGGTTCCGTTGTTGTTCAAGCTGTTAAAACCAACTTGGAGGGTTGTGATGATGGCTTGTGTTTGGTCTGGTTTTAGTTCTTTGGAGGTTTCGAGGACGAATGCTGTGAGGATTGTTGCGAATAGACCTGACTGTTGATATGGTTAACGGCGAAAACGGTGGGGAGAATTGGGATTAGAACGGACGAAAATCGGGAGGGAATCGAAATCCTTGTTCCACGTTTCTATGCTTGCGCGGTCGTCTTCGTCTGAGATGGGAGAGTGTGAGCTTGGAGTTTATTTTATAGATAAACGACGATACGTACCTGCAACCTCGACGTAGTGTTGCCAGATCGGATCCGTCTTGGCGATCCTCTCGTCGGTCACTTCGAATCTGAGCGGCTTCGGGCTTTCGTCCTGAATGTCCGCGTCGATGTTATTCTGATCGTTGCGTGCCACGGTGTATCCGCGGAACGCGGGCGGCGGCGTTATGATGATTGGAGAGCTTGCCCGACGTGTAGTAGTACGTGAGAGAGGCATGGAAGCGTTGGGGGAAATGGAGTAGCATGCGTTTGGTTACAGGCTTTAATGTGTCCTCCTGGGCGTCTAGGGATTGATCATTGAATAGACTTGACATGCAGGGGTGACACGATAACGAGTCAGCCTGCCTCAATGTGTCAAAGTGTCATCTCGGTTGATCGATTGGTTCCATTCATTTTTCAGCAAGAGGCTGGTGTGATGCAGCGTAGAAACATTCAATCGAGACGACGTGGAGTGGTGAACTTCGACACTTCCTGTGGCACTTTCAAGTTCTCATTCGTGAGGATTGGAAGGTACATCATTGGAACCCAAAAATAGACTCAAGTCGTTTGACACCGCCACTGATAGCCAAACGAACAACCTCCTCAGCTTGACCATCGACGAACCCCTCCTGACTTTGAAGATGGAAAACGGTGCTTCTCGGTGACAGGCGCACAGGTTGTCACTGCTCAGAATCGACTCTCGCGCCTTACAATGAATTCTCATAGTGGCATCATCATGATGGTCATCTCCGAAGTCCCCGTTCGTTCTTCGCCCATATGTATTACGGATCGCCGCTCAGCCAACGATGAGCATATTGCGACGGGCCCAAACGCGAACAACTGCCACCATGTCGGGACTTTCCAACTCCCCTACTTTTGTGATTCGAACTCCTAAGTCACGACACCTGTCTTAAACCCCACCTCTCGCCATCCTATGTTTTCACGGGTATCACATTCGCGTCTATCGTCAAAGTTCCAAGTTATATGGAACCATGGCCGATACTCGATAACGATGATCCCCTTGCTCTGTTGCATACAAAGTTTTGGGGCAGGAACATGGCGGATGAGGAGCAGCAGTGGCTTGACGCACAGCAGGCAACGCCTGCCATGGGGAATGGTTTTGGGCCGCGGGCTCAGGAAGGAGAGGAACGCGTTGATGCCGGCGTTAACGAGAAGTTGGTTGTGGAAGAGACAACGGTTGTGGACGAAACCATGGATGAGGCAACGACAACGGACCCAGACGACGATATCATTCCCGGTTGTTACATGCTTGACATTGGCATCGATGGACTCAAATTTTCAAAATTGTGGATTCGAGCCGAATACATCCGCATTTTCAATTCTGTTGACGCTTATTATGACGAACCCACGTCCACGCCTGGGGCACCCTGTGTAGTCGTCGCAGGCCAACCAGGGATCGGCGAGCTGGTCACCTCCTTTTATTTTTTTCGAAAATGACACCTTTGCATAAAGGATGGGTCTATTACGCTTTGCGCCGATGCCTTGCCGAACGGAAACCGGTCATTTGGTACTCCAAAATGTGCTGCTACATGTTTGTGGAGGAAGGTGTCTACGGGATGCCTGCCGATTTTCAGAGAGCTAACTTCACATCATACGTCTGGACCTTGTTTGATTCCGATGAGGCCTCGGACGGCGTTCCACCCTATCTCGTCCCGCAGAGGACTCCACTTTTTGTCATCTTCTCCACCTCTCCTCGTGGCGACGGGTGGTCGCGTCTACACGAGACGGTGCGCCTGATGGTCGCAATCATGAATCCATGGAAAAGGAAAGAGATCCTACGAGCGTAAGTCCAGTATGTAATTTCGCGACGAAGTTCACTCATTGAGGAACCGCAGTGCATCGATATACTCCCTAGGTCGTATCAACGAGTCCCGGACGAACGAAATATTTGATCAGCTTGGTCCTACCCCTCGCCTCTGCATTGATTATCAACTCCACGCTGGGGCTATGAGTCGGTTTGAAAGTAACCTCCGCACCACACTCTCGAAGGTCACGTCAAATGACCTGGAATTGTTACTCAGCACCGCTCGCTATGGGGACTTTGGAATCAATACCTTGTCTGACAAGATTGCTCTCCTCAGCCGGGAATCATTGGACGATGTGTATAGCCAAGGCATGGTCATCCCTATCACCCCTCACATCCAATCAAGACTCTCCAATCGGTTCCGCAACCTGGAACGCAAGGAACTTTCACGTCTTTACAAGGCCTTTACAAGAGTGCCTGAAGGGAGGACGATGGCTGGTGTTTTCTTTGATGCTCTTGGACAGACGGCGCTCCAGGAGGAGATTACAGACAAGCTCTTTCCCATGTTGAAGTTGGACGAAGCTTGAAAGAGAGCGCCTTGATGGCACTCTAGCCACGACGCAACTGGAGGAACGGCGTCAGCATACGTTGACACGTCGGTTCAATGTTGATAAACCCATCCGAACGGAAAAATTGCTAGATAACAGACACCTGTCACTAGCCCGTGGCTTTTGCTACCTCTGTCATCACAATTAATCCCAGGGGAGAAATGACCCTTCCGCAACAGACTTTGGAAGCCACACGTATTTTTGCCAAACTTCAAGTCTACATTACACTTAGGTCTTCTACGAACCCATGTCATGAATCATCTCAGGGTCCCATGAAAAACAATACAGACAGATAAAGAAATTGCGAGTCCGACAATAGTAAAATGATAATGGATCCTTGCACGTCTGAGACCTAGCCTGGAACTTCCATTGGCCGATTACAGACTAAGTCGACCAAGGGCTGCGCGACGCTAAGGGACCATTGCTTTGGAGTTTCGTACTTCTCCAATTTTCTTTGTCGATAAAGTTGCATGATTCCTTCCCGTACATAGGCGACAGTATTACTTCGCTGGCTATACCACCTAATCAAAGCTTCAAGCGTCTTCTCATCCTTGATATCAAAAACATAAATCTTCTCCATGACGAGTGTTGTGTCTAGGTATAAGTTACGGTGTTTAAACCCCATCAGATTCGGAAGAGCGTTCACCTACCTGCCACCCGCTGTTCCCATTTACAAAATCTCAGCAAGTCCGGATCGCCGCCTTTCACCTCCAAAAAATCCGAAGATCTCTGATCTCCAATGTGATGTCGGCTGTCGTCCAGATACTTTTCCAGAAGGCGAATAAGCTTATAGATAAAACAGGGTTGTAAGCTTCGCTGCACAGTTGAGATGCCATGATGAAGCACCCACCTTCGCCGTATGCGCTTGAGATCCAGCCATCGGGTCAGTCCAAAATGTTTCCCATGTCTTGATGAAGGGTCCACCGCGGAACATCGGTTTAGAATGGTCTTTGTCACAATTCCCTGATGAGGTCCTGCTTATTAGTTGGGGTTCACTACCTTTCGACGATGAAAGAATTCACAATTAAGTCCATTTCTGACAAAGAAAGGAAGATTTGAGACTCAGCATCGGTTTTCGAGATAAAACTCACGAGGCTGAAGTAGTCAGCTTGATTTTGGTGTCAGCATTTTGAGCCGTGGCAAAGAAGGTGCTGAGGTCGTAAACATCCCGCTCTTTGCGCTTCAAGTCCGTTTCCGTGAGCTCAAGGACTTTCAGTGTTTCCTTGATTAATTGGGCTAGACGGCTGTCATCCGGGGAAGACTTGTGCACTATGCACTCCGTGAGGCATTATTACGCGAAACGAAAGAAGAATCCTACCTTCAGATAGCGTCACGACCGCTTTCGGAGGATGTTGCATATTGTCCAAAGGTTTCTTGTAGTGCTGCGTAAAAAGCGCGTTAGCCTGTGTTACAGCGAGCTTTTCAACCTCGCCATCATCGATTTCCTCATCTTCCTCTTCGGCGCGTTCTTCTATTTTTTGCTGCACATCTTGAAGAAATGTGTCAAACTTCGTCACGATAGCTACAATGGGCACTGTAAGGAGCATCAGTTTGAAGCAAGATTTTCGGTTATAAGGATATACCTTGTGAAGGTGTCGAAAAAAAATCCTTTTCTGCTTGTTGTATTGGCCGCGAGTTCATTTCCATGCAGTACCTGCGTGGAATTGAACCATGACTTGACGTGGCTAGAAGAGGAAGGACGACTAACCAGACCAAGTGCAACCTTTGATTTATGTCCTTTTCTCTCGATCTTCTGTCGATAAACTTCCTGACGACGTCGACTTCATTTTGTTTTCCCGCTTCAAAGCCCTCAGAATCGTGAGCAATAATTTTGCTGTTCCCCTCGAATTCAATCTCCTTCTCAATGTTGTGGAGACCCCTCTGCCCAATATTATTTGACATGTCAGCAACATTTTAACGTGATTGCGCTTACCGTGGTACTGGGGAGGTCCACCTTGCAAAAAGAAAGATCGTCTTGACCAGTTGATAGATTTCGCGTGGGCTTACCATATTCCCGCCGCATACCTAAAACAAATTTAGGATTTCCCTAGGACTCGGGAAATGATCCTGGTATCTACCTTGCTTAGAATTGTCGTTTTACCGCATCCTGTCTTTCCGATGATCAACAATCTAAACTTTCTAAGCGGTTGGGGAGCAGCAGAAGTCGCTGCAAGTAATAATTTCTTCAACTCTTGCTCTTCGACATCATCTAGTTGAGGGGCGGATTCAGATTCCACGTCCGCTTCCCGACCTTTAGATGGAGCCTTCGATATTCTTTTGAAGGGGTTGAGACCTTTCAAAGGTTTGGGTGAGGGTTTCGGGCGAGGGCGAAATGCCTCGCGTGTTGCCTGTTCAAACACAACACGAATACCATCTCCAGTCATTCCGGAGCATTCAACATAATGTCGCGCTTGTATTCTTTCAGAAACTTTCTTTCCCTGACATGAGGATGAAATGAATTAGAGTTTCCTCTCAACCGTTTTGAGCGCCCACCTCATCATAAGTGACTGGGTGCCGACCATTGTAATATTTCGAAAGATAGCTGATGGTAGATGGATCGTTTCTCAGTTCATTTTTGCAGCCTACAAGAATGATAGGGATTCCCGGACAGAAGTGATTCACTTCTGCGATCCACTGTTGTGAATGGTATGAATAACGACTTTATACACATCTTGCATGACTCACTTTCTCATAGATATTTCCAATGAATCAGGGCTGTCAATGGCAAAACACATAAGTACGACATGTGTGTCAGGATAGCTCAGAGGACGGAGGCGATCATAGTCCTCCAAACCGCATGTATCCCATAAATGCAACTCGACATGTTTCCCGTCCACCTCAACATCAGCGACGTAGTTGTCAAAAATGGTGGGATCAGGAGACTATTGTGAGACTGAGTTCAGAGGTTCCCATTTCTTGTTCGGATAATTTGATAGTCATACCCGATGCACCACACCGGTTGTGAATAAAAGCAACACGCATGTCTGCAAGAGGTCAGAGATCCAGACGTTATCTATCGAATAGCGCGGAATTTTGAGGGTGTGCTGAACTTACCTTCCCACAGTTTGCATCTCCAACAATGACCAGCTTTCGCCGAATCTGACTCATCGATTGATCCCGCTTGTGCGGCAATGCCGATTTCGCCTTATCACCCAAAGCTTGGAACCTGGGGGGAGAAAGAAGTTATTTGTCAATATTTACTTACCGAAGTTTATTTCTATCGTGTACTCGCTTGGTACTCGCCAACATCTTCAGCTCGAACACTCGATTCTACTAAACGTGAACCCGAATGAATTTGGGGAATGGCGCTTCTCATCGGTGACAGGCATGCAGGGAGGCCGCCTGTGATTCGATCTCAAAACTTGTACCCCGAAACCGTGATATTTGTAGGGATGACTACTAGGGGAGACTGCTTGAGACACACCACTCTCATCCTACAATGATTCGCCATCCTGGGCTGCTTCAACATTTCAACGAGTCAGTAGAATTTGGATCGACATTCGCGTCCATCGTCAAAATTCCGAGTTATATGGAACCATGGCCGATACTCGACAAAAGTGATCCCTTTACTCTGTTTCATGCAAAGTTTTGGGGCAAGAACATGGCGGACGAGGAGCAACAGTGGCTCAACACACAGCAAGCCTGTCCTGCTACTGGAAGTGAGAAGTTTGGGCCACAGGACCAGGAAGGAGAGGAGCGCATTGACGCCGTCGTTCAGGAGAAGATGGTTCTGGATGAGACAGCCGTTGTGGACGAAACTGTGGATGAGGCAATGACAATGGACCCAGACGACAATATCATTCCCGGCTATTACATGCTCGACATTGGCATCGATGGATTCAAAATTTCAAAATTGTGGATTCGAGCCGAATACATCCGTGTTTTCAATTTTGTCAACGCTTATTATGACAAACCCTCGTCTATTCCTAGAGCACCCTGTGTAGTCGTCACAGGCCAACCAGGGATCGGTGAGTTTACTACCTCCTCGTGTTGTTTCGAAAAATGACACCGTTACATCAAGGCAAGAGTGTATGGGTCTACTACGCTTTGCGCCGATGCCTTTCCGAAAGGAAACCGGTCATTTAGTACTTCAAAGAGCGGTGCTACCTGTTTGTGGAGGAGGGCGTCTACAAGATGCCTGCCGACTTCCAGGAAGCCAACTTCAAATCATACATCTGGACCTTGGTCGATTCCGATGAGGCCCCGGAGGGCGTTCCACCCTATCTAGTCACGCACAGGACTCCGCTTTTTGTCATATTCTCCACCTCTCCACGTGGTGACAGGTGGTCGCGTCTACACAAGACGGTGCGCCCAGTAGTCGCAATCATGAACCCATGGAAACGGAAAGAGATCTTACGAGTGTAAGTCCAATATTTGATTTTGCGATTAAGCTCACACGTTGGGGAACTGTAGTGCATCGATATACCCCCCAGGTCGCATCGATGAGTCCCGGACGAACGAAATATTTGATCAGCTTGGTCCTACCCCTCGCCTCTGTATCGATTTTCAACTAAACTCTGAGGCTATGAGTCGGTACGAATCGGACCTCCGCACCGCACTCTCGAAGGTCACGCTAAACGACCTGGAGTTGTTGTTGAGTACCGCTCGCTGTGGGGACATGGGAACCGATACCCTGTCGGACAAGATTGCCCTCCTCAGTCGGGAATCATTAGACGATGTGCATAGCCAAGGCGTGGTAAACCTGATCACTCCTGACATCCAATCAAGACTCTCCAATCGGTTCTGCAACGTGGAATGCAAAGAACTTTTACGTCTCTACAAGGCCTTTGCAAGGGTGCGTGAAGGGAGGATGGCTGGTGTTTTCCTTGAGGCCCTTGTGCAGACAGCGCTCCAGGAGGAGATCACACTTTCAGGGGTGTGAATGTTCTTCGTCTTGCTCGAATACACCCTCGCAACCACTCCAACAACCTTTGAAAAGCTCCCCGTGTTCGCCGTCATCCAGCACTAGTATGTGAAGAGCTGGCACCTTTTTCACTTGCCCCTCCTTTGATGCTGCTATGAAACGATGTGAGGGACAAGAATACAGGTCGCTGCGGATAATTTCTCGGTTCTCAAGGGGTACTACTATCCGTCATCCTGATGTAGTAGGAAGCGTTTAGTAGGAAGCGTGCAACTGGCAGTCAATCGCGGTGAATCGAATTTTGGTACAAGAGGTTAGAAATTTACCCGCCGCTGCGTAGTTTCAATTATCGAGAAAAGACAAATTTTGTCAATCCTCTCGTGCACTGTTTTTCTAATACCGTACGAGCTCGACCTGCGAAGCCAGCGCTTCCCCCTGTCCAGCCTCATAGCAGAACATCTACGGGATTAAATACTTTCCGCGTTTTCTTGAGTGTATCAGGTGTAGCTGCTGTACACTGGCACCCTGGACAACGACGCAGGCAGGCGGGGGATAATTTTTATTTATTGGACTTTCGCAAAAAACAAAATGGTTTCTTCTAAGATACATTGACCGAGACAGGGGTCGAACCTGCAATCTCCTGATTTCGCGTTATCGTAGTCAGACGCGATGCCATTTCGCCACACGGCCACATCGATGAAGTGGCACAGCCACTAAGTAATACAGTGATAGCGGATGACCTCTTCTACAAAGCACGGACCCGAAGATGGAAAACATTGGGAAAACAGCGGTTCTAATCGATGACAGGTAGTATGGAGGCCGTCGTTGCTCAGAATCGTCTCTCGCGCCATGACTAGAAGTGGCTTGGAAATGTCATTTTCTCCGAATTTTGGGCCCTCGCCCATAACCGCAGACTATGGATCGCCCCTCAGCGCTCAGCCAACGATGAGCATACGACCAGTGGCGACGGGCCCACATGCGAACATCCCACCGATGACATCATCACTGCCGTATCGAACACTTTCATGGCTCGTCACCCACAGCAGCCCACCAATTTTACACAGGCGGAGTGTCCACCCCCGATTCTACCTATCTTTGCTTTGTCCCCAGCAACGTCCTCCTCTACCATCGAAAAAAAAGACGTCGCGGATTTTGATGGCGACGAGGAGGAACCACGTCCACGCTCGTTCGCCGGCCCCTCCCTTCCGCTGACATCGAGCCATAGCGGTCCGTCACGCTTGATGGGCCGCTTCGACGCGTTGGCCTCGGTCAGGCATTGACTGGACAGTCCCCGTGGACCAAAAGGTTCACTGTACACCCTCACACCTCCGCTTGCCAAGCTTATCTCCATTTCGTTTCATAATTAACAGACCTTCCGACAAAAAGCCATCGGGGATCGACTGGATCCTACACTCATAACAGCTATTTCGGAACGAGACAAGTGTGCGCTCAATGCGAAGATGGCTGGGTACGCACTCAACGTGGCGATTGGGCTTCAAGCTCAAGCTTCAAGTCCTTTTGGGGTCTTTGACGACGGGGTTGGCGGCTGTGACGAGTGGGCGGCAGGTGCTCTTTATTTCCTTCCTTCCTTTCGTCGTCAAAATGGTCGTTGGGCTGATCTGGAGCGCATATATGCACTTAGACGACGATTGCGACTACGGTTTTGGGTACGTTTTACCTTGTTCATGCATATATGCGTCTGATTTACATACCCAGGCGGACTATCAACCATCGTCGCTTCGTACCTTGCTCGAGCTCGGGGTTCCAACGAACCCGAATTGTCCATTGCGCGAGTAAAAGACCTGGAACAGTTCATCCGCGAACGCGAGGCATTCAAGATGGACAATGGGTATGTGTATGGGGACAAGTTTGATTCGGCGTTGGAGGACTTTAGAGCGCGGTTTGAGGAACTCTTGGGGAATGCGAATGGGTGAGCGCTTCGTTTTTTTGAATGCTGCCGTTTTTTCTGATTTGGAGACGTAGTGAACGTCGACTTGCTCCGCCTGTGTGATACTGTATGAATGGGACTTTGACGTTGTTCGCTTTAACTTTATTTTACATATGTACTTCACTCATTCGCATTTTCGTCAAAGCATTTGTAGCATGTTTCATCCTTGTAACTTACATTCCGGCTGTCCCGCGTAATACCCACCCAAATGTACCACTCATGATGAATAGGAACCCCCATGGTTCGCCTTTGGCACGCGGATCTATCAGCCAATTTATGTAAGAAAACCTTGAAGCATCATTTCCATCAATTGAACTTGCCTTCAAAATATTCTTCTGAATCACATCAGCCAAAATCGCATATATATTCTGAATCTCCCTCAACCGTTCCCTCGCGGAGTATATTTGGCGTTTATCGTGTTCTTCTAAAGCACTCTACGCAGTGCGCAGTGGGATTTTTTTTTTTCAAACCCATCGTTTCAAGGGCGAGGGAAAAAAATTGACGTACGGCGTAATCTATAACATTCGGATATTTACACAACTTTGAACAGATCTTTGCGCGGTCGAGGTGGTGCTCGAGTGCGGCGTTGCGGAATTCTGTGGCTGATTTTTCGGCGCTTAGGAGTTGTTCGAGGACCTCTAAGGGGAGAGAAGAGTTGTGGGTGATTGTTCGGACGAGAAAATTGTGGGCTACGTACTTTCTTGGACTTGGACACCTGTGTTGTTGTTTCGATGGGGGGAATAAACTTGAATTGGAAGCAAGTGGGGACGTACCAAAGTTGTCGCCGCTGGGAAGACGGGGTGTCTATTTGGATCAGATAATTGAAGAAACGCATACGACGTACTCTTCAATCCTGAAAAAAAATCTGACATCTCCCTCAAAAACAAAAAGGTAATGACGTACTTGGGTATCGTCAATATGATCCACACTTCCACTTGTTCCTAAAAATTCAAGCTCAAGTTCAAGTTGGATTTTTAGAATTGAGAGTAAAACCACGCACGACAAGAAACACCATCTCTTCAATCTGCTTCGATATCACCTCGTTTATCTTCTGGATTTGAGGGTTGCCGAAGACGAGGGAAGGGTTTTTCGCGTATTCCGTCTCATTGTTGTTCTTATCGTCCCAATTCTCTGCCGAAGATTGTGGATACACCGTCGTATCCGTATTTCCGCTTAGATTTGATAAGGAGAACGGTGAAGAGGGATCGTCCATTGATTGTATTATTTCTTGAAGTTCGCTGTACGGCATGTCTCCTTTCAAGTTGAGTGAGCGTTGGAGTCAAGGTAGCACGTACAATATCTGGTATCCGTTCGCGAATCATTAATGAGATGCTAGACAGAGACTTGATTACGCAGCAGCTCAATGCCACGTACCTTGCTAGGAAACACGCGAAATACGACGTCTTCCCCCCTTTCCGCGACATCTTCGTGGAATTGCTGGATCGAGGAGTGCGGAATGTTTAGTTTCCTTTCTGCCTTGTGCGAAAGTTCGAGGGAGCGCACCTTTACTTTAGTGTTGAGATCTTTCTCCATGTACGTTGTAGTTAGAGCGCAGTTTGGACGCTAAATCTAATCACAATCACAATCACGGCGATCAACGTTCAACAATGCAGCCTAGACCCAAAGTCAGACATGTGTACGGTGCGCTAGGAGTATCAGCCAGGAATTTAGATCAAGATTCATTTGGCATCGTGATTTCCGCCCTTCCCGCGGGTATTCTGGCTTCTCCGGGCCACAATTGTCATTCTTTTACACACATTAGGCACATCTTATCTTTTTATTTTAGGTTTACGTGGTTTCGTTTTGAGTGGGTTGGCCTCTTGTACGTTGGGATTAGGCATAGCTGACGATGACTTGCTCATGCACTCCTTGTTTCTCTTTGTAGTTTCGTGGAATCTGAACTGCTGAGGGCAAATGGGAGGGACGGAAACTTCAAGGCATTGGAGGGACTGTGTCTATTTGGTGTCTATTCTCGAAGGACTACGATGTAAATGAAGGGCGGGGAGGATGGAAATGTGTGCATACTAGGTATATAGGGTTGTTCCCCAACTTTTACACCACAATGAGTTGCGGGGTGCAATCGACGCAGTGGTCACTGCAGGTTTCTGGACTGGATCAGTCGTCCACCGGCAGATCGGAAGTGACTAGTGTCTTCGTTCTCGCAAGTTTTGACATAGGAAATTATGCAAACATACAATAAAAACATAAAATATGCCTGTCATTGGCTTGATGTATGTAAAAGGACAACATGTGGCCTGGAAGAGAAGCCAGAATACCCGCGGGACAGGCGGAAATCACGATGTCAACTGCATTTTGATTTAAATTCCTGGCTGATACGGCTAGCGCACCGTACATGTGGGTGTTGTTTGGCCAGATCGAGACAACGCGTCGAGTCACGTGGTATGCCCGTTTGATTGTCTTCTCCATCTCAACGCCAACGCTAAGGCCACCGCCCACTCCAACACGTTCCACACAGCAGAGGCTTAGGGAACGATGAAGAACAAGAACAAGCAGACCAAGTTCCCCGTCGTATGCTTACCCTTTTGCCTCAATGACGAGAATGCTTTGTTGACTCTTTCGGATATGCACTACAGGCGCGCATAAAAAAGATCATGCAGAAAGATGAAGAAGTGGGAAAAGTCGCGCAGGCTACGCCGATTGTGATTTGTCCGTCTATCTTTCTCCCTCTTTCTTTTTGGTGTTGGGTGGCGTTAGGCTGATTAGGGGGTGGTTGTATGGACCAGCGAAGGCGCTAGAACTCTTTTTGGGGATGATCGTGGAGGAAGCTAATAAAGTCACGAAGGACAGGGGGTCGAAGAAGGTCGAGGCGTATCATTTGTATGTGTCCCCCTCCTCTCTCCTTTTGCAATTTCTGTTATGGATTCATCCACTCTGCCGTCTCTCATCTTTCTGTTCTTATTACTCCTTCCTTTGATCTTTCCGTTTTTGGTCTTCCTTCCTTCCCCCTTTCATCTACTCTCCTTCCCTTCCATCTTCCGCTCCGTCTCCCCTTCTCTTTACGTCTTCTGTGTTTTGTATTCGAGCGAGTTTACAAGCAAACTTACTAACTCCTACACAGGAAACACGCAGTCGAAACTACAGAAATGCTCGACTTCCTCAAAGAGATCGTCGAATCCGTACCGGACCCTACAGCCGGGGGGACCGTAGGTCTGGATGCCGAGGGCGCAGAGACGAAGAAGAAACGGGGCAAGGGGCGGAAGGGGCTCGCTGCGGCCGGGGGTGAGGGTGGTGGGGAAGGGTCAACGGCGCCGAAGAGAAAACGAAAGCCGAAGAAGGGGAAAGAAGAGGAGGTGAAGGAGGAGGTTGAAGAGAAGGAGAGGGATGAGAATGGCGATACGGAGATGGGTGATGAGGAGGGAAATGCATATTATAGGCTGAAGAGTCCGGTTGGGAGTGATGAGGAGGAGGATAAGCCCTTCATGCCTAGACGATGATGAGCCCTGATGCACGCTTTTCTTTGCATTGTAGTGATATCAATTTGTAATTTTTTTGGGCTGGTATACCGTATTCAGCGTAAGCTGGGTTCTACTTGGTGTCCTTGCATTAAAACCTCGCCCTTGCCACAAGCTGGCCCTTCTACGTTGAAAGGGCGTTAGCGAGCGGAGAGAAGAGTGGACACTGCAAAGATAAGAAAAGGGAAATATATTATTGGCCACAATGCGGTGCGCACCGTTCCCTTGCTCCTGCTCCTTCAAAAAATCACACATGTTGATAAAGCACACGAAATACGCAAGAAATACTGCTTGCAGATTTTTGACGACGAAATAATGCGTGACCGCCGTGCTTGTGAGTGTGACAGACGTTCCGCGTCTGAGTCCGAGTCATCGATTTTTTCTTGCAACGCTTGAACCACGAGTAGTAATAGCTGCTTAGCCCAACACTGGTACGCCTTTGACAGAACCTTTCCTTTGCCTGACCTGCTGAATTCTCTTCCCTAGTCTCAAAATGGGTTTCTCTGCGAATGCAACCGCTATCCGTGAGCTGGAAGCCCAAGTGGATAACATCGAAAACGTTATACAAGACCTACGCAACCAGCAGAGATCTCTGCAAACCCAGCGCGATTCCAACCGCCCTTTCTTCTGTCTGCCTCTTGAGATATGCATTACCATACTCTCATTTGCTTGTCACAAAGGCCGTCTCCCAGAAAAAAATAGGTACAGTGAGAAGATTCCGCTAATAACGACGCCTTTCGTTATCAGCGCTGTTTGTCATGGCTGGCGTGTTATGGCACGTTCAACGCCCGGGCTATGGTCCTCTGTATCACTTTGCGTGCGGCCATATATCAAGAATCGTTCCGAGGTTCAGGCAGAACTCCTCGAGCAATGGTTGCGGCTTGCAGGAGCGTTTCCATTATCTATCGTAATGACCTTTGACCAGCGTGAAGTCATGGAAAACTATGAGGCTTTGGTTGAGGGTGAAGCTGGATTCGATGGCCAGAGTGAGGAATGCTTAGCAACCTTAGCAGTTGTCACCTCAGTCGCCACCTCCCGTTCTCATCAATGGGAGTCGCTCGATCTTTTCCTCCCCTTTTACTGGGCCAAGATCTTTGAGTCTGGAATAGGCCACTGTCCAAACCTCAAATCACTTGACTTGCATATCGACACTGAAGGTGAGGATCCATTCCAATGGTCAACGCCACCATTTTCCACAACGTTTCGTGATGCGCCGAAGCTTCGCACTGTAACGATAGGCCACGAAAATGTGGAGCTTCCTCATCGCCAATTGGAGGAGCTGACATTTTGGGGTTACGCGCCGTCAGAAGCCTTCTTCAGCAAATGTAACAATCTCAAAATTTATAGGGCACACCGTTCCAAGTTGTGGGTCAAACCAGACACTTCACACCCTGTCCATCTTTCAAAGCTTGTATCACTCGACGTTATGTTCCTCGAACCGCAACTTTTGCTGCTGTATCTAGTGACACCTTCACTTGTATCCATCACCATTGCTTTGAACGGCCGTGAAGAAGTGGAGGCTTTCTTGGCTTTTCTTACACACTCAGGCGCGACTCTGAAGCGCTTGTCTATTATCGATCATGTCCCAGGGGAAGAGCTGTTGTGCAAGATATTCGATGCACTCCCCAACCTGTCAGACTTGGAGATTGACGAACCTGTCCTGGACGATCAATACCGTGACCCCGGGTGTCGAAATCGGATGTGGCACCCGTCTCGGAGATTTTTCAACTATTTCAGCACTCCCAACACGACATCGGGTGGTTTACCGTTGCCACATCTGACAAGTGTTAAATTCCGGTGTCCACTTAAATTTCCAACCATCATGGATGTGGACTCAGGAAGTAGCGTTGATGTTGACACCTTGGAAAAGGCGCTCCTAGCTAGGTGGAATGCTGATCCCCCTTCCGATGGTGGTGCTGTGCGACTTCAAGCGTTCGACCTGTCAATTACTGATTCACAGACATCGGTCACAACGATGGAGCAATCTCTCGTTGTGAAGGAATTGCGCAAGGAGGGCATGCGCCTGGTGTTCAAGTTTGTCAAAATGCGAGACCACTTGACAACAGACGAACGCCGGTGATTTGCTTATAAAAACTCACTTTCAATGAATTCATATATCAGACATCTCTATCCATCTCTTGCTCTCGTCACTGTGCGAAACACCAAATACAAAATATACAATAGTCACCGCAGGACCTTTGAACGACAGTCCACCCACCGTCTCAATGATGAGATATCGGAAAGGGATGCCGGAATAGACGCCCTTGTTCTTCCCTTCCTCCGCACCTTAGAACCTGGTTTCAGCTTCGTTGTGACGCCGGCAAGAGAGAAATTGCCAGTGTGTTACTACTATGCTGAATAGTTTCTTCGTGAAGCCAAAATAGTACAGCTGATGGCATTTACACAATTCAATAAATGAGCGACCTCCTCCGTGCCCAAGGGCTGTTAGTAAATATGGATGTGCGAGGCTAGAAGAGGTCAAGAAGAGGTAGAAAGAGTGGGGAACCGTTGTCATTTGAAATTAACACAGAGGAGAACCAGCTGTTTGGCCAATGGGCACATGAGTAAGCAAATGTTGATTAGAGGCATTAATGCTCTCCCATATTCATATGCCTACCATGCACATTTGAAATTTAATTTAAGTAAGCTCCAAAATGCAAATATCATGGAATTCCTAGCCACAGATTGGCCACAGAAAAAATATGCCCATTAAAATGGGCCATCATATGTGGCTGATTTGTTTATTTAATATGTGACCACAATGTGCCTAATGGGTGCATTATGGTCACATCCTTGATGTACTACTGTGAAAGTAAATATGCACACACAAATGCAATTAACATGGGACTGCTAGGCAGTTATTCACTTTCCGCCTTGAACTTTAAATATAAAAGGAAGGTCTCGGATAATTTTTTTCCGACTCCCAAATGCGCCTTTGTTTATTAGCGCTTTGTAAAGGGCGGGACGCGCCGTTGGTAGGATTTCAATCATGTTCAGTTCTCGCTACGTGATGCTGTTGACTTTTTGTGTTGGTATTACTGCCCTGTTCCAGTTGAGTGGAACTTGAATAAAATGTTCTCATCAATGGAAGTGTGAATATGTTCAATTTCGCTCTGAAGACTACAACAACTTACAAGGCTACAACAGTGATATCAAGTGTACATGTTGGGTGTGCTATCGGGTATCTGCTGTGATTTGGGGTCATACAAAGCGAAAATAGATACAGATGAAAAAAAAAATGAATTAGTACAAATGGGTTTTTGGACAATAGTAGTTTGAATTAGTCGGAGGCGTGTGAAAATGATCGTGAAATGGGACGGGGGGCTGAGTGTGTTGGTCATTAGTTGGAGGAACTAGGGTCTCAGGCAGAGCAGGGTTTGGATGGCTATTAACAAGCAGGAAGCTTTCGTGACCATCCAGGGTGCTTCTTTTCGTAGTCCTTCTTGTCCCCAGTCCCATACCGTGCACAAACATAAACCATTCGTTCCAGATAGCGCTCAGCCCCAGTCGTCGAGGAAACACATCGAAGTTCAATTGAGTTTGCAGCCTGTTCTTGTGTCAAAAAGGACAGAAACGCTTCCCAAGAACTCCAGGACAGAGGATATCGCCCAGACTCAGAATCTGTAAGAAAACACCCATAGAGCCTCTGAGAGCCACTAGGCGCAGACGTGGGCGACGATCCAGACTGAGCGAGGTCCCAGAAAAGCGTTGAAGGCGTGTCGTTGATTGGGGATTCCGTGAGATGTTGCCTAGGAACGTTGAGCCGAAACTTCAAAAATGTACCATTTTAGTGATTCTTGCCGTTGGCGGTGTCCAGCATCTGCTGTGGTCAAGAAATCGCCAACATGAGTGGGTGGTATTTGCCAGGATCTGGCACGGCACTTCCGGATACGTCCATCAAATCATCGCGCCATGTAGCCAAACATAAGCGCAAAGGGCGGGAGTTATTCTTAGCACCTGCCTTTTATATTTAAAGTTCAAGGCGGAATCTCAAAACTGCTGCTAGGCACATGTATATTGACATATCAAATAAAATGCTTCCAATGTAATCAAGGGGCAAATTGAAAAGCCACAGAAGAACTGTGTCACCCACATCTTGCCTGCATGATGGTCACAGTTCTTCTGTGGCTTTTCAATTTGCCCCTTGATTACATTGGAAGCATTTTATTTGATATGTCAATATACATGTGCCTAGCAGTCCCATGTTAATTGCATTTGTGTGTGCATATTTACTTTCACAGTAGTACATCAAGGATGTGACCATAATGCACCCATTAGGCACATTGTGGTCACATATTAAATAAACAAATCAGCCACATATGATGGCCCATTTTAATGGGCATATTTTTTCTGTGGCCAATCTGTGGCTAGGAATTCCATGATATTTGCATTTTGGAGCTTACTTGAATTAAATTTCAAATGTGCATGGTAGGCATATGGGAAGAATATGGGAGAGCATTAATGCCTCTAATCAACATTTGCTTACTCATGTGCCCATTGGCCAAATAGCCAGTTCTCCCCTGTGTAAGATAAGCCCAAAACTCACACGCTCACACGCGTAAACAGAAGAAGTCCGTTCCGCTTTGGTTCCCCTGGTGTGCACTGGCTACTAGTGGCTACACTGCCAGCCTAACTTCCATCTGACCAACACCTCCCGGTCATCAATTCCATTTCTTACGGACTTGTATCCCATCGCCCATTGTAGGCTTAGCCTGCCTGACGGGTAAGTACATCTCCTAAAAAGCGTTGATGTTGCGCTAATATATGGCCTTGCAGGTTGGCAATTTCTCATCTGAGAATTACTTGTCCCACCAATGGGTCTTTCTGCGAACGCAACTGCTATATGTGATTTGGACGCCGAAATCAGTCGCGTCAACGCCGCTATACAAGATTTAGACGACGAGCGACGAACTTTGCGAACTTTGTGCAATTCAAAACTCCCTTTCTTCAATCTGCCTCTTGAGATATGCGTTTTGATATTTTCGCTGGCCTGTCACCATGGCCGCCTGCCACAAAAATGGGAAGGTGAACTGCTGCCAGGGGTAACGATGCCTTTTGTCATCAGCAGCGTTTGTCATGCTTGGCGTGTTATGGCACGTTCTACGCCCAAGCTATGGAGTTCCGTATCACTCTGCGTCCGTCTCACTAAGAAGGAATTGGAGATTCAAGCAAAACTCTTAGATCAATGGTTATGCCTCGCACGATCACTGCCATTATCTATCACGATGATCTTTTCCTGGAAGGAAGCTATACAACTTGAGAAGAACCCATCAGCATTGGCGGCCGTTACCTCAGTCGCCGCCTCTCGTTCTCATCAATGGGAGTCACTCGACTTTTGCATTCCCTCAATTTGGGCTGAGACCCTCAAGTCCGAAATGGGTCGCGTTACAAACCTCAAATCACTTGACTTGAAGCTCATCAGAGAGTCCCGACATGTTGCAAAGTCACCATTTCCCAGAACGTTTCTTGACGCCCCGAAGCTTCGCACCGTGACGATAGGCTTCGAAGACATCGATGTGGGACTTCCATATCACCAACTGGAAGAACTGACGGTTTGGGGATACATTCATACCACAGACTCTGTCGCTTTCCTCAACAAATGCACGAATCTTACATTTTGCAGCATACACACCACCCAAGATGTTTCCAGTTGGACGAGAGCCAATGGGAGTCGATGCATCTTCGTCGATCTGCCAAAGCTCGTAATATTAGAAATCATATCTTGGGATTCGGGTTGGCTGCTCGTTTATTTCTCGGCACCCGCACTTGAATCCATTACCATTTCTCTTAGGCGTCCCATCGAAATACAGGCACTCTTGGCTTTTCTTACGCGCTCAAATGTGGCATCGAAACAGCTGTCCATCGTCGATCATATCCCACAGGAAGAAGGCCCTTGTTGAAGATGTTGGATGTGCTCCCCCACCTGACACATTTGGAGCTCGACGAACTCACCGTTATCCTGCCATTTCCACATGATGAAGCGCATTGGTTGCCTTCTCGCACCTTCTTTGACTATCTTACAACTCCCAATACGATATTGGGTGGTAGTGATTTGCCGCTGCCACGATTGATAAGCTTGAAATACCGTGGCCGTTTCCACGACTCAGAGAACGGCAGTGTTGATGTTAACGCCTTGGAAAAGATGCTTTTTGCCAGGTGGAATACCAGTCTCTCCGCCGGCGCTTCGCGACTTCAAGTGTTCAGTATGTCGATTATAAATTCGCCGGAATCAGTCGCAGGGATGGAGCGATCACCCGTCGTGAAGAAGTTGCGCAAGGAAGGCATGTGTTTGGCGTTCAATTTGGTTAAACGGCGAATGGGTAGGCGATTATTTGAAGACCGGCATTCAGCTGTTTAGGCTAGGAGCACGACCGAGGTGCATATTAATATTATGGTTGGCCGCATATGCAAGTTTTGAAGATCCGCTCCTAGCAGACAGGTCTTGTGGGCAATGCTGGTGATGATGATGATGATGAGCAGGAAAATAAGCCGTTTGTACATGCACGAATTGTAGTACATAATAGTGAATTTACATTAGATGAGCTCAACCTCCCCCTTTGCCACGAGCTGTTCCACAACAGAGTAGAGCCCTTTTCCATGTCTAGCGTTGCGCCGCTACGTAACGACGTGATTGTCAGCATGCGTATAAGGAAGACTCGAAAGTGAAGGGGGGGGGGGGGGGGGGGGGGTAGGAGCAGACGGGCAACGTGATCCGCGGACACTTTGTCAATGCATGTACGAAAATGGGACATGATTTGTCTTGTTCTGTTACTGGTGGTGTATTGTATTAGTTTTTGTTTCATGAAGCGTGTAGAAAAGAAGAGGGGACGTTTGAGAAGAGAATGGAGGAGGGGAGGATGGGGGAAGGAAGAACAGATCAAGAGAGGAAGAGGGAAGGAAGGAGGAGAGGGAAGAGGAAAAAAGTGGGAAGGAAGAGGGGGTTGAGGAGCGAAGGAAGGGGTGGGGAAGAGAGAAAAATAAAGAGGGAGGAGCGAGAGAGAAGCGATAAGAGGGAGGGAGACAGGGAGAGGGACGAATGAAGAGAGCGGAGCAGAGGCAAGAAAGGGCAGGAGGAAGGAAGGAAACAAAGAGAAAAATGAAGGAAGGAGGAAAAAAGAGGTAGAGGGAGGGAAGGGAGAAATGCACAGAGGGGAGAAGGAAGGGGGGAAGTAGGAAGGGTAAGGAAAATAAGAGGAAGCTAACGAGAAGAAAAGAATGGTAGGGAAGAGGGGATGGCAAGTAGGAGAAGCAGGTGAAGTGAGGGAGGGAAGGAAAATGGGAGAGGGGAAAGGGAAACGAGGGAGATGGGAAAGAATGGAAGAAAGAAAAAAGGAGAAGGAGAAGGGGAAAAAGTGAGAGGGTAAAGAAGTTAGGGAATGACGGGGAAGGAAAAGGGAGGAAAGAGAAATGAAGTGTGGCGAGAAACGAGAAAAGGAAAAAAAAACAAAGGAAGAAACGAAGAATTGTAGAAAAGATAGGGAAGGGACGAACCCTATGGATGGGTAAAACACGGGTATATTGTCCAGGTGTGCTTGGGCTTCTGGCAGGCTTTGTAGGACTGATAAGCAGAGGTGCTGGTCTGTTATTTTAATGTGTCTAGAGAGGTGTTGATCAGTAGGTGAGGACATCAAAAAGAAAGGGAAGAGGGTGGCAACGTACCGACTCGCGTGGTCCCTCTCAGCCGCCGTCAAACATTAGTGTTTGAGGTGACGAAGGAGGCATATTTCTCTATCTTCCTAATCAGATTCAGTGTTGGCAACGACACAAAGACAGAAAAGTGAGATGCACCTTGAACCTCGTATGGACATACGATCTCACAATAAATTTGACACGTTCAATTTTTGTCTGCACGAGCATAATCCGGATATGTTCTTCGTCAGACAAGAAGGGTCACCACGAAGGAGGTGAACGGCTTCTGACCATCCGTCATTCATCTTATATCCACACGCAAGATATAAATGTGCCTGAAGGCCCACGCTCCTGGCGCCTGAGATGGTCGAGTATCCTGCTGAGCTGCGCGTGTAAAATGTTGGGGGTGCGTAGTTCGTTAATCCAGTGTCTTGTTGGTTGCTCAAGGGGCGTTTCGGGTGTCCTCTGGAGGAGAAATGGGTCGATATCATCACAGGGCTCCAGGAGTTGTCGGGGAGGAGTTGTCGGGGAGGAGTCGTCCCTATTGATGGTGGTGGTGTAGCATGAACAAACAACTTGAACGCGAAGTTGATCAATTGATCTTCGAGTTTTCATTGGTTTTACATACCTCTAGCCCAACACTGGTACGCCATTGACAGAACCTTTCCTTTGCCTAACTCGCATGCTGAATTCTCATCTTTAGACTCAAAATGTCTTTTTCTGCAAATGCAACTGCTATCCGTGAGCTGGAAGCCGAGGTGGATGGCATCGAAAACGTTATACGAGACCTACGCGACAAGCAAAGATCTCTGCGAACCCAGCGCAATTCCAATCTCCCCTTTTTCTGTCTACCTTTTGAATTGTGCATTGCGATATTCTCACTCGCTTGTCACAAAGGCCGCCTCCCAAAACGGCCAGAGGACATACTGCTCGTGACAACACCTTTCGTTATCAGCGCTGTTTGTCATGGCTGGCGTGTTATGGCACGTTCAGCACCCGAGCTATGGTGTTCTGTATCACTCTGCGTGCAGCCATATATCAAGGATCATTCCGAGATTCAAGCAGAACTCCTCGATCGATGGTTGCGACTTGCACAGGCATTGCCATTATCTATTATAATGACCTTTGACCAGGATGCAGTTTTGGAACATGATGAAGCTTTGATGGGCAGTGATGAAGCTTCGGAAGATGAAGAATCTTTCGATAGTCAGGGTGAGGAATGCTTAGCAGCCTTAGCAGCCGTCACCTCAGTGGCCACCTCCCATTCTCGTCAATGGGAGTCACTCGATCTTTTCCTCCCCTTTTATTGGGCCAAGGTCTTCGAGTCCGGAATGGCTCACTGTCCAAACCTCAAATCACTTGACTTGTATATCGACACTGAAGGGGTGGATTCATGGTCACGGTCAATGCCGCCATTTTCCACAACATTTCGTGACGCGCCGAAGCTTCGTGCTGTAACGATATGCCGCGAAAATGTGGACCTTCCACATCACCAATTAGAGGAACTGACATATTGGGGTTACCCGCCCTCAGAAGCATTCCTCAGCAAATGTACCAATCTTAAAATTTTTAGGGCACACTGTCTAGGCTGGCCCGGACCATACACTTCACCCGGCTCTGTCCATCTTTCAAAACTTGTATCACTCGAGATTATATCCATCGCACCACAACATCTGCTGGCGTATCTAGTGACACCTTCACTTGTATCCATCACCATTCCTCTGAAAGGCCATGATGCAATTAAGGCTTTCTCAGATTTTCTTACACACTCGGGTGTGACTCTGAAGCACTTGTATATTATTGATTATGTCCCAGGGGAGGAAGCGCTGTTGTGGAAGATATTTGACACACTACCCAATCTGTCACACTTGGAGATTGACGAACCTAACCAGTTAGATTCAATGTCTGGGTCTCCACAGCCTTGGCTCCCATCTCGGAGGTTTTTCAACTATTTCAGCACTCCCAACACGACATCAGGTGGTTTACCGTTGCCACATCTGACAAGTGTCTTATACCGGGGTCAGCTCAAATTTCGAACCACCCCGAAACCCGGGAATGTGGGCTTAAAGAATAGTGTCGATGTTGACACCTTGGAAAAGGTGTTTCTAGCTAGGTGGAATGCTGGTCTCCACTCCGATGATGCTGTGCGACTTCAAGAGTTCAGCCTGTTACTTACTAATTCGCCGGGATGGGTCACAAAGTTGGAACAATCTCTCGTCGTGAAGGAATTGCGCAAGGAGGGCATGCGTCTGGTGTTTAAGTTTGTCGAACCACAAGAGCAGATGAAATTGGACGAACGTCCGAGGTGGTTTGCTTAGGATAATTCATCAATTGAACATCCCCACTCATCTTTTGCTTTCATTAAACATATCATGGTTGTTCCTGCAGACAAATCTTACTCGTGACGAAGCTGATAGTGAGCAGGAGAATGAGCCGTTCATACCACGAACTGTAGTACATAATAGTAATTTACATGAGATGAGCTCGACCTCCCCCCTTGCCACGAGTTCCGCAACAGAATAGGTTGTGAGCGAGATATGCCCCTTTTCCATATCCCAGCGTTGCGCCGCTGCGTGATGAAGTGATTGTCAGCATGAGCCTAAGCAAGAGTCGAAGGTGAAGAGGGCATGGGGTGGGAGGGAGAGGGAAGAAGCTTACTCGGGCAACGTGAATCATGGACCCAGGACACCGTGTCAATGCGTGTACGAAGACGGGACGCAATTTGTCTAATTCTGTTACTGATGGTGTATTGATGAAGCAAGTAGGAAGGAGGAAGGGACGTTTGTAGAAGGGAAGGGAGGAGAGAAGGGGGGAAGGAAGAAGGGATCAAGGGAGAAGGAGAGAAGGAAGAGGGGGTTAAGGGACAAAGGAAGGGAAGAAAAGGAGGGAGGGCTGGGAGGAGGAAGAAGGAAAAGGGAGGAAGGGAGGAAGGGAGGAAGTTAGACGCGAAGAGTGGGGGGGGTACGAGAAAAGGAAAACAAAATGGAAGAAACGAAGAAGGCGGAAGGTACGAACCCATGGACGGGTAAAACACGGGTGTCTTGGGCTTCTGGCAGGCTTTGGAGGACAGATTAGTGAAAGTGCTGGTCTGTTATTTTCGCGTGTCTAGAGAGGCGTTGATCAGCAGAGGAGGACATGGGAAAAAGGCGAGGGCATACCGACTTGCGTGGTTCCTCTCAGCCGCTGTCAAGCATCTTAGCGTTGGAGGTCATGAACCGGGTGTATTTCTCTACTTTCCCAATCATCAGGTTCAGTATCCGCAACGATACAAAGACATAAAAGTAAGACGCACCTTGAACAACCTCGTATGGACATCACGATAAACTTGACCCGTTCAATTTCCGTCTGCACGAGCATACTTAATCCGGATATGTTCTTCGTCGGACGAAGAACGGTCACCAGGAAGGAGGTGGACGGCTTCTGACTATCCGTCATTCATCTTATATCCACACACAAGATAGAAACGCACGGGTGAAGGCCCACGCACCTGGTGCCTGGTTGAGCGGCTCCTGCGCGGGTAACATGTCGGGGGTGTGTCTTTCGTTAAGCCAGTGTCTTGTTAGTTGCTAAAGAGGCATTTCTGGCGTGCTCTGGAGGCGAAATGGGTTGATATCATCGGAAGAGCTGGCGCGTCGGGGAGAGCACTCTTGTTCGTCCTGATCGCGGTGGCGCAACATGGACAAACAACGCGCTTTATACCTCTTTTCTTGCTCTTTTCAGACCGTGGCTTGGTTCATAGCCAAGACTCCAACTACTTATTGACAATATTGAGATGCCATCTCTTCTTCCACCATCACCTCACCTTCCTTAGTTCTAACCTCGGCTGTCGAGGTACCTTCAACTGATCGGAGTTTGATTCTTTTCCAGCTCGAGGAGCCTCGAGTGACCTAGGCAGTGAGCCACCTCGACCAGCCTCGACCTTGGCTTGCAACACTAGACTTTTCACTGTCAGGAGACCAGTTATTTGGTCTAGGCTGCGATTGTCGATCGCCGTGATTGTGATCACCATTCGTCATACCACGCTCTATTCCCAATCTACTGACTCCATTCAAACTACAACGTACATGGAGAAAGAGCTCGACACCAAAGTAAAAGTCCGCTTTCTTGAACTTTTACACAAGGAAGGAAGGAAATTAACATCACACAACAGAAATTCTACGAAGATGTAGCGGAAAAGGGGGAAGACATCGTATTTCGTGTGTTTCCTAGCAAGGTACCGCGGCCCATCACCTCTAGCATCTAACAATTCGCAAACGGATAATCAGATATTGTACGTACCACTCTAAATCCAACGCTCACAACTTGAAAAAGAGACACGCCTTGATACAGCGAACTGGAAGAAATGATCCAATCAATGGACGCCGATCCCTCTTCCCCATTCTCCCTATCAAATCTGACGGGAAATACGGATCCGACGGTGTATCCAACCCCTTCCGAAGGTACGCACACATCCGCTTACAACCCGATGCTCTGAGGCATTGAATATTTATTTGAAAAAGGGGAGGACACTGTGCACGTCAGCGACACGAAATATGCGAAACACCCTGGCCTCGTCTACGATAACCCTAGAATTCAGAAGATAAATGAGGTGATATCGAAGCAGGTCGAGGAAATGGTGCTTCTTGCCGTGCGTGTTTTTTTTATTTACCTTCCATTTCTGACTCAATTGATTTTGAACTTTTAGGAACAAGTGGAAGTGTGGATTATATTAACGATACCCCAGTACGTCCTTCGCCCCGCCCTTTCTTTTTTATGAGGGAGATGTCAAATCTTTTCACTTTAGGGTTGAAGAGTTCGTCGTATGCATTTTTTTAATTTTTCTAATTCAAATAAACACGTTGTCTTCAACCCAGTGGCGACAACTTTGGTACGTCCCCCACCGGCTTCCAATTAATTCCTCCAAAATTCAAGTCTCCAACGATACAGGTGTCCAAGTCCAAGAGAGTACGTATACCTCCTCTTCCTCCTCTCGTCACAGATCACCCACAACTCTTCCCCTCTCTCTTCCAGAGGTCCTCGACCAAATCCTAAGCGCCGACAAATCAGCCACAGTATTCCGCAGCGCAGCACTCGAGCACCACCTCGACCGCGCGAGGATCTGCTCAAAGTTGTGTAAATATCCGAACGTTAAAGATTATACCGTTCGTCAAGTTCCCTCTCCCTTAGAATGATGCGTTTGAAAAAAGAAAAAAAAAATCGCATTGCGCAGCGTGCTCTAGAAGAACACGATAAACGCCAAATATACAGATGCTGTAGATCCGCGCACCAAAGGCGAACCATGGGGGTGATTATTCATCATGAGCGGGTACATTTGGGTGGTATTATGCGCGAAGGCGGCCGGAATGTAAGTTACAAGGATTTGGATGGAAACATGCTACAAATGCTATGCTGGATGCGACGAGGGAAGTACAAATGTAAAATAAAGTTATGTAAAGCGAACAATGTCAATGTCCCATTCGTACAGTATCACACAGGCGGAGCAAGTCGACGTTCACTAGTGCCTCCAATTCAGAAAAAACGGCAGCACTCAAAAAAAAAATCAAAAAAAAACAAGGCGCTCACCCATTCGCATTCCCCAAAAGTTCCTCAAACCGTGCTCTAAAGTCCTCTAACGCCGAATCAAACTTGTCCCCATACACATGCCCATTGTCCATCTTGAACGCCTCGCATTCGCGGATGAACTGTTCCAGGTCTTTAACTCGCGCAATGGACAGTTCGGGTTCGTTGGAACCTCGGGCTCGAGCAAGATACGAAGCGACGATAGTCGATAGTCCGCCTATGTACGGTAAATTAGACGCATATATGCATCAACAAGGTAAAACGTACCCAAGACCGTAGTCGCAATCGCCGTCTATGTAAGTGCATATATGCGCTCCAAATCAGTTCAACGACCATTTTTACGACGAAAGGGAGGAAGGAAAGAAGGAAAGGAAGAGCACCTGCCGCCCACTCGTCACAGCCGCCAACCCCGTCGTCAAAGACCCCAAAAGGACTTGAAGCCCAATCGCCGCGTTGAGTGCGTACCCCGCCATCTTCGCATTGAGCGCACACTTGTCTCGCTCTGAAATGGCTGTTATGAGCGTAGGATCCAGTCGTTCCCCGATGGCTTTTTGTCGGAAGGTCTGTTATGAAATTGGGATAAGTAAAGAGGAAATTAGAGGACGTTGTGAGAGTGTGAACCTTTTCGTCTACGGGGACTATCCAGTCAATGCCTGACCGAGGCTGACGCATCGAAGCTCCGCGCGGCCCATCAAGTGTTACGGATCGCTGTGGCTCGATGTCGGCGGGGAGGGAGGGGCCGGTAAATGGGAGTGGACGTGCTTCCTCCTCGTCATCCGCGACGTCTTTTTCTTCGATGGTAGAGGAGGACGTTGCTGGGGGGACATTTGACAAAGCAAGAATGGGTAAAACTGGGGGCGGGTTCTCTCCTTGTGTAGAATTAGCGGGCTGCTGTGCGTGACGAGCCATGAATGCATGAATGTGGAAGTTGATGATATGGAGTGTTCTTGGTTTGTTGAAGGCACTGGCTGGTCTCTCGATACTGATGATGTCATCGGTGCAGCCGCGGTGGGACGTTCACGTTTGGGCCCGTCGCCACTGCCAGTAGGCTCGTCGTTGGCCAAGGGGCGATCCATCGTCTGCAGTTATGGGCAAGGGACCAAGACTCGGAGAAAACGACCACGATGCCAGTTCTAGTCCGGAATTCATTTATAAGGCGCAAGAGACGATTCTGAGCAATGGCGGCCTCCACGCCTGTCATCGATCAGAAGCGCTATTTTTCATCTTCGAAATAATTCGGGTTCGTGTTTTGTATAGTTCGATCTGAAGAGGCCGACGTCCGCTATCACCATTAGTGACTGCATCAACCACCAGTAACAGGTGTCAAGAGCTGATTGATATGGCCGTGTGGCGAAATGGCATCGCGTCTGACTACGATAACGCGAAATCAGGAGATTGCAGGTTCGACCCCTGTCTCGGTCAATGGATATCTTGTAGATTGGTTCACGTTTTGTTTTTTGAATTCGAGCGAAAGTTCAATAAATATAAATTATCCCCTGCCTGCCTGCGTCGTTGTTTATTGACACGGTGTACAGCAGCTGGTGCACCTGATACACTCAAGAGAACGCGGAAAGTAATCCCGTAGATGTTCTGTAGGGGGAAGCACTGACTTCGCAGGTCGATTCGACAAAAACCGTGCACAATGGATCGGCGAAATTGGATGCTACTTGTCTTTTCTCGATAATTGAAATTACGCAGCAACGTCTTCAACCTTCAGTAAAATTCTAACTTCTTGTACCAGAAATTCAATTCACCACCCTTGACTGCCAGCTGCACGCTTCCTACTACATCAGGATGACGGACAGCAGTACCCAGCAGGTTCTCTGATGAGAACCAAGGGATTAACCGCAGCGACCTGTATACTTGTCCCCAACATCGTTTCATAGCAGAACAAAGGAAGGGCTAGTGAAAAATGTGAGTGCTGGATCACGGTGAACGCGGGGAGCTTTTAGAGGGTTGTTTGAGTGGTTTTAAAGGTGAACTCGAGCAAGACGAAGAGAGGGACAAGAGACGTGGAGGGCCATTCATTTTCCTCTAAGGGTCTAGTTGTCATGGCGGAGGGAGGAATGAGGTCATAGGTTATACACAACGTTCACACCTGACAGTGTGATCCCCTCCTGGAGTGCAGTATGTGCAAGTGCCGAAGAAAACATCAGCCATCCTCCCTTCACGCACCCTTGCAAAGGCCTTGTAAAGACGTAGAAGTTTCTTGCGTTCCACGTGGCAGAACCGATTGGAGAGTTGTGATTGAGTACAAGGAGTGATGGGGATGACTACACCTTGGCTATGCATGTCGTCTAATGATTCGCAACTGAGGAGGGCAATCTTGTCCGACAGAGTATCGATTCCAAAGTCCAAACTGAAGAGAGCAGAGCAGAGGGCAAGAAATGGGAGTGAGGGGGAGAAGGAAAAAAGAAGACAGGAAATGGAAATGAGGGAGAAGGGAAGAAAGAAAAAAAGAAAAGGGAGATAAGACGGAAGAGGAGGGAAAGGGAGGAGAAGATAAAGGAGAGGGGAAAGATTGAGAGGGTGAGGAAGTTAGGGAACGACGGAGAAGGGAAAGGGAGAAAGGAAGGAAAGAGAGATGAAGTGTGGAGAAAAGGAAGGAAAAAAACGAAGAAACAAAGAAAGGGAAGGGACAAACCCATGAAGGGTAAAACACATGTGTATCGTCCAAGTGTGCTTGGGCTTTTGGCAGGCTTGTAAGGCAGAAAGGTAAAAATGTTGGTCTGCTATTTTAGCGTGTCTAGAGAGGCGTTGATCAGCAGGAGAGGACATGAAAAAGAAAGGGAAGAAGATGACGACGTACCAACTCGTGTGGTCCCCCTCAACCGCTGTCAAGCGTCTTGGCACATCAGCGTTGGATGTGACGAACTCGGCGTATTCCTCTATCTTCTCAATCAGATTCAGTATCAGCAATGACAAAAAGACAGGAAAGTAAGACGCACCTTGAACAACCTCGTACAGACGTAAGTACGATCTCACGATAAACTTGACACGTTCAATTTCCGTCTGTACGAGCATAATCCGGATACGTTCTTCATCGGACGAAGAAGGGTCACCAAGGAGGAGGCGGATGGCTTCTGACTATCCATCGTTCATCTTATATCCACAACGCAAGATATAAACGCGCGTGAAGGCCCACGCTCCTGCCGCCTGAGATGGTTGAGCATCCCGCTGAGCAGCTCTTCCTGCGTGGGTAAGATGTCGGCGGCGTGTCATTCGTTAAGCAAGCGTCTTGTTAGTTGCTCAAGGAGCATTTCGGGTGTGCTTTGGAGGATAAACGGGTTGATATTACTGGAGGAGTTGGTGCGTCGGGGAGGGCGCTCGAATTCTTCGTCCCTGTTGATGGTGGTGTGCATGAACAAACAACGCGCTTTATCTTCGCGTTTTCTATACCTCTAGCTCAACACTGGTACGCCTTTGACAGAACCATTCTTTTGCTCAACCTCGCATGCTGAATTCCCATTCCTAGACTCAAAATGTCTTTTTCTGCGAATGCAGCCACTATCCGTGAACTGGAAGCCAAAGTGGATGGCATCGAAAACGTTATACGAGACCTACGCGACAAGCAGAGATCATTGCGAACCCAGCGCAATTCCAATCTCCCCTTTTTCTGTCTACCGCTTGAATTATGCATTGCCATATTTTCACTCGCTTGTCACAAAGGCCGCCTCCCAGAACGGCAGGACTCGGAGAAGATTCCGCTGGTGACGACACCTTTCGTTATCAGCGCTGTTTGTCATGGCTGGCGTGTCATGGGACATTCAGCGCCCAAGCTATGGTGTTCTGTATCACTTTGCGTGCGGCCATATATCAAGGATCGTTCCGAGATTCAGGCAGAACTCCTTGATCAATGGTTACAACTTGCACAGGCATTGCCATTATCTATCGTAATGGCCTTTGATCGGGATGAGCTTGAAGTTGCTGAAGCTTCAAGCGGGGACGATGAAGCTTCATACAATGATGAATCTTTCAATAGTCAGAGTGAGGAATGCTTAACAGCTGTAGCAGCTGTCACCTCAGTCGTCACCTCTCGTTCTCATCAGTGGGAGTCGCTCGATCTTTTCCTCCCCTTTTACTGGGCCAAGATCTTCGAGTCTGGAATGGGTCACTGTCCAAACCTCAAATCACTCAACTTGTGTCATGACATTGAAGGGGTGGATTCGTGGTCACTGTCAAGGCCGCCATTATCCACAACGTTTCGGGATGCACCGAAGCTTCGCACTGTAACGATCGACGATGGAAGTGTGGGGCTTCCATATCACCAATTGGAGGAGCTGACACTTTGGCATTACACGCCCTCAGAAGCATTCTTCAGCAAATGTACCAATCTTAGAATTTGTAGGGTACACTGCTATGACACAGTCACGTCGGGCACTCCAGACACTTCACATGGCCCAGTCCATCTTTCAAATCTTGTATCACTCGACATTATATCCCCCAAACCACAACATCTACTGGGGTATCTAGTGACACCGTCACTTGTATCCCTCACCATGACGCAGCAAAGGCTGTCAAGGCTTTTCTTACACACTGGGGTGTGGCTCTGCAGCGCTTGTCTATTATTGATTATGTCCCAGCGGAGGAAAATTTGTTGCAGGAGATATTTAATGCGCTCCCCAACCTGTCACACTTGGAGATTGATGAACCTATCCAGTTGAATCTTTGATCTGGGTCTCCACAGCCTTGGCTCCCATCTCGGAGGTTTTTCAACTATTTTAACACTCCCAACACGACATCGAGTGGTTTACCGTTGCCACATTTGACAAATTTTACATACCGGGGTAGACTCAAATTTCAAACCATCATGAAACCCGGGAATGTGGGCTCAGGGAATAGTGTTGATGTTGGCACTTTGTTAAAGGTGTTTCTAGCTAGGTGGAATGCTGGTCTCCGCTCCGATGATGCTGTGCGACTTCAAGAGTTCAGCCTGTTACTAACTTACTAATTCGCCGGGATGGGTCACAAAGTTGGAACAATCTCTCGTCGTGAAGGAATTGCGTAAGGAGGGTAAACATCTGGTGTTTAAGTTTGTCGAACCGCGAGAGTAGCTGAAAGTGGACGAACGTCAGTGATCTGCTTAGGTGAAGTCATCAATCGAACATGTCCCTATTCATCTTTTGCTTTCATCAAGCATATCATGGTTGGTTCCTGTAGACAAATCTTACTCGTGACGAAGATGATAGTGAGCAGGAGAATGAGCCGTTCATGCCACGAACTGTAGTACATAATAGTAATTTACATGAGATGAGCTCGACCTCCCCCCTTGCCACGAGCTGTTCCGCAACAGAGTAGGTTGTGAGCGAGATATGCCCCTTTTCTATGTCCAGCGTCGCGCCGCTGCGTAATGAGGTGATTGTCAGCATGAGCAAGAGTCGAAGGCGAAGGTGAAGGGGGCATGGGGTGGGAGGGAGAGGGAAGAAACTTACTCGCACAACGTGAATCGTGGACCCAGGACACCGTGTCAATGCATGTACGAAGATGGGACACGACTTGTCTGGCTCCGTTACTGGTGGTGTATTCTATTAGCTTTTGTTGGGTGAAGCAAGTAGGAAGGAGGAAGGGACGTTTGTAGGAGAGAAGGGAGGCGAGAAGGGGGGAAGGAAGGAGGGATCAAGGGAGAAAGAGAGAAGGAAGAGGGGGTTATGGGAGAAAGGAAGGGAAGAAAAGGAGGGAGGGATGGGAGGAGGAAGAAGGAAAAGTGAGGAAGGAAGGAAGGAAGGGAGGAAGGAGACGCGGAGAGTGGCGTGAAAGGAGAAAAGGAAAAGAAAATGGAAGAAACGAAGAAAGAAGAAGGTACGAACCCATGGACGGGTAAAACACGGGTGTATCGTCCAAGTGTGCTTGGGCTTCTGGCAGGCTTTGTAGGACAGAGAGGCAAAAATGCTGGTCTGTTATTTCAGCGTGTCTGGAGAGGTACTGATCAGCAGGTGAGGACATGAAAAAGAAAGGGAAGAAGGTGGCGACATACCGGCGACTCTCGTGGTCCCTCTCAACCGCCATCAAGCGTCTTTCCACATCAGCGTTGGACGCGTGACGAACCGGGCGTATTTCTCTATCTTCCAATCGGATTCAGTATCGGCAACGACATAAAGACAGAAAAGTAAGATGCACCTTGAACAACCTCGTACGGACATACCATCTCACAATAAACTTGACACGTTCCAATTTCCGTCTGTACGAGCATAATCCGGATATGTTCTTCTTCGGACGAAGAAGGGTCACCAAGGAGGAGGCGGATGGCTTCTGACTATCCATCGTTCATCTTATATCCACAACGCAAGATATAAACGCGCGTGAAGGCCCACGCTCCTGCCGCCTGAGATGGTTGAGCATCCTGCTGAGCAGCTCTTCCTGCGTGGGTAAGATGTCGGGGCGTGCCATTCGTTAAGCCAGCGTCTCGTCAGTCGCTCAAGGACCATTTCGGGTGTGCTCTGGAGGATAAACGGGTTGATATCATTCAAGGAGTTGGTGCGTCGGGGAGGGCGCTCGAATTCTTCGTCCCTGTTGATGGTGGTGTGCATGAACAAACAACGCGCTTTATCTTCGCGTTTTCTATACCTCTAGCTCAACACTGGTACGCCATTGACAGAACTATTCTTTTGCCCAACCTCGCGTGCTGAATTCCCATCCCTAGACTCAAAATGTCCTTTTCTGCGACTGCAGCTGGCACTATCCGTGAACTGGAAGCCGAAGTGGATGGCATCGAAAACGTTATACGAGACCTACGCGACAAGCAGAGATCATTGCGAACCCAGCGCAATTCCAATCTCCCCTTTTTCTGTCTACCGCTTGAATTATGCATTGCCATATTTTCACTCGCATGTCACAAAGGCCGCCTCCCAGAACGGCAGGACTTGGAGAAGATTCCGCTGGTGACGACACCTTTCGTTATCAGCGCTGTTTGTCATGGCTGGCGCGTCATGGGACATTCAGCGCCCAAGCTATGGTGTTCTGTATCACTTTGCGTGCGGCCATATATCAAGGATCGTTCCGAGATTCAGGCAGAACTCCTTGATCAATGGTTACAACTTGCACAGGCATTGCCATTATCTATCGTAATGGCCTTTGATCGGGATGAGCTTGAAGTTGCTGAAGCTTCAAGCGGGGACGATGAAGCTTCATACAATGATGAATCTTTCAATAGTCAGAGTGAGGAATGCTTAACAGCTGTAGCAGCTGTCACCTCAGTCGTCACCTCTCGTTCTCATCAGTGGGAGTCGCTCGATCTTTTCCTCCCCTTTTACTGGGCCAAGATTTTTGCGTCCGGAATGGGTCACTGTCCAAACCTCAAATCACTCGACTTGTGGACTGACACTGAAGGGGTGGATTCATGGTCACGGTCAAGGCCGCCATTTTCCACAACATTTCGTGATGCACCGAAGCTTCGCACTGTAATGATCGACGATGAAAATGTGGAGCTTCCGCTTCACCAATTGGAGGAACTGGGTTTTTGGGGTTATGTGCCCTCAGAAGCCTTCTTCAGCCAATGTACCAATCTCAAAATTTATAGGCAACAGTCTTTGTTCGTCGCACCAGACACTTCACGCAGCTCCGTCCATCTTTTAAAGCTTGTATCACTCGAGATTTCATCCAGCCAACCGAAACATTTGCTGGGGTGTCTAGTGACACCGTCACTTGTATCTATCACCCTTTCTCTGGGAGACAGTGTCGAAGTAGAGGCTTTCAAGGCTTTTCTTACACACTCAGGTGCGGCTCTGAAGCACTTGTCTATCATCAATTATGTCCCACCGGAGGAAGATTTGATGTGGAAGCTATTCAATGCACTCCCCAACCTGTCACACTTGGAGATTGATATCCAATCAAATTTATGGACTTCGTCTCCACACCATTGGCCTCAGAGGTTTTTCAACTATTTCACCACTCCCAACACGACATCGGGCAGTTTCCCATTGCCACATTTGACAAATTTTACATACCGGGGTCGACTCGAATTTCTCGAATTGCAAACCATCACGAAACCCGGAAATGTGGGCTCAGGGAATAGTGTTGAGGTTGACACCTTGGAAAAAGTGCTTCTAGCTAGGTGGAATGCTGGTCTCCACTCCGATGCTGGTGCTGTGCGACTTCAAGACTTCAGCCTGTTTATTACTGATTTGCCGAAATTGGTCACAGAGATGGAACAGTCTCTCGTCGTGAAGGAATTGCGCAAGGAGGGCATGCATCTGGCGTTTAAGCTTGTCGATTGAGACAAACGTTGATGATTTCCTTATGAAAATTTATGTCTATCCTTTCGTCAGTAGTCGTCAATGCGAAACACCGAATACCAACCGAATACAAATATTTATTACTCACAACAGTAAGCCGTTCATGTATGCACGAATTGAAGTACATAATGGTAATTTACATTAGATGAGTTTAACCTCCCCCCTTGCAACGAGCTATTCCACAACAGAGTACGGTGTGAGTGAGATATGCCTCTTTTCCATGTCTAGCGTCGCACCGCTGCGTAATGGCATGAGCATAAGCAAGTTTCGAAGGTGAACGCGAGGTCGGGAGGTAGGAGCGGAAAGGAAGAAGCTTACTCCGGCAACGAGATCCGCGGAAACTTTGTCAATGCGTGTACGAAGACGGGACGCGATTTGTCTTGTTCCGTTACTGGTGGTGTATCGTATTAGCTTGGGTAAAGCAATTAGGAAGGAAGAAGCGTCATTTGGAAAAGAAAGGGGGGAGAAGGAAGGAAGGAAGGACAGGAAGAGGGAAGGAAGAGGGGCGAAGGAAAAGAAAGATGGGAGGAAGGAGGAAGGGGAAGAGAGAAGGAGGAGGGAAGGGGGGAGTGAGGATCTCCATGACAATGGAAGCATGAGAGGAAGGGAGGGAAGAAATGAGGAGGGTGGAGGAGGAGCGAGAAAAGGTAGGAAGGGGTAGGAGAGGGGAGAGGAACGAACGAAGGAAACAGAAAGAGAAATAGAAAGAGAAGAGGGAAAAGAGGAAAGGAGAAAAAGAGAGAAAGCAAAAAAGCGAAAAGAGGAAAAGAGGTGGAGGAAGGGACGGAGAAGAAAGAGAGGGAGGAAAGGAAGAAAGAGAGGGAGGGAAGAGAGAAAGGAGGAGAGGGAAGGGGGAAAGGCTTGGAGCGGAGAAGGGGGGCAAGGAAGAAGGGGGGAAGAGGAAAAGAGGAAGGCTGGCAGGGAGCAAGCGAGTAAGAGAAAGGAAGGGAGGAAGAAGAGAAAGGTTAGTAAGAAGAGAAACGAAGAAAAGAGAGAAAGGGAGAAAGAAGAAAAAGGGAGGAAGTCAGAAACAAAGAGAGGGAAGGGTGAGCAAAGCAGGGAGAAGGGATGGTGGGAAGGTAAAAGGAAGAAGGGAAAGAGAAACGAGGGGGAAGGGTAGGAAGGAAGAGAGGAAAGAGTAGAAGGGAAAGGAGGGAGGGCCAGGAGGTAACGGGAAGAACGAAGGGGAAGGGTGGGGGAAGGAAGCAAAAGGGGAAGGGAAGGATTTAAGAGAGTAAGGAAGTTAGGTGATGGCAGGGAAGGAAAAGAGAGAAAGGAAGGAAGGGAGGAAGGGAGGAAGAAAGGGAGGAAGAAAGGGAGGAAGAAAGGGAGGGAGGGTAGGAGGCATGGGGAAAGGAAGGGAACGAGAAGAATGGAAGAAACGAAGAAAGGGAAGGTACGAACCCATGGTAGGGTAAAACACAGGTGTATCGTCCAGGTGCGCTTGGGCTTCTGGCAGGTTTTGTAGGACAGATAGGTAAAATGTGCTGGTCTGTTATTTTCGTGTGTCTAGAGAGGCGTTGATTAGCACAGGAGGACACGGGAAGAAGGCGAGGGCATTCTAACTCGGGTGGTCCCTCTCAGCCACCGTCAAGCGTCTTTGCACATCAGCGTTGGAGGTGACGAACTAGGCGTATTTCTCTATCTTCACACGCAGTTCTATATCTGCCCAATCAGGTTTAGTATTAGCAACGATTGAGATGGACACAAAGACAGAGAAGTAAAACGCACCTTGAACAACCTCAGGCTCGTACGGACATACTCACGCTAAACTTGACACGTTCAAATTCCACCTGCACGAGCATAATCCAAATGTCTTTTTCATCGTAAGAAGGAGGGTCAGCGCAAAGCAGGTGGATGAACTTGGCCCACACACCTGGCGTCTGAGTCTTGAGATGGTCCAGCATCTCCCGCTGAGGAGCTCTTCTTGCGCCCTTAAGATGTCGGGGGCGTATCGATCATTAAGCCAGTGTCTTGTTGATCGCTCAAGGGGGTTTCTGGTGTGCTCTGGAGGAGAAATGGGTTGATATCGGAGAGTCAGTGCGCCCGGAAGGAGGAGTGTAACACCGTGTAAGCATGAACAAACAACGCGCCCCGTCTCTACCAACCAAGCTACCAACACTGGTACGCCGTTGACAAGACCTTTCCTTTGCCCAACATTGCACGCTGACTAGGACTTCTCATTCATAGACTTAAAATGGGTTTTTCTGCGAATGCAACCGCTATATATGATCTGGACGCTGAAATCAGTCAACTGGACCAATACTTTCCATTCCTCCACTGATTCCTACCGGATTCCGGCCGGAATCCAGGAATTCCAGCAGATTCCAGGAATTCCGGCGGAATCCAACTGGAATCTGCAGGAATCCGCCTGGAATAGACAGAAAATCTCATTATTTAGGTTATATTTCACTCTTCTATTTCAGACATATGTTTTGGAACACAGGAATTGATGAAAATACACTTTAAATGTGACTTAATGTGCACTTATCAAGACCTCCTGAATTACTTATGCAATGTAGTCAACCAATCTATTATTCTATTCTATGTTGATAAGTTAATCCTAAGAATTTCTTATCACACCTAGATTTGAACAGAGAAAATTGTTGTATGTTATATTCATTAGAACTACATAAATCTATTCTACAACATTGAGTGTTAAAGAACTACATACTCTACTACATGAGGGGGGGGGGAGGGAGTGGTGGGGAGAGATGGAGAGGAGAGATGGAGGGGGGATGGAGGGGAGGGAGTGATGAAGGGGGGAGGGAGCAATAGAGGGGGATGGAGGGGAGGGGGAGTGGTGGAGAGAGGGGAGAGGGATGGAGAGAGGGGAGAGGGACGGAGAGAGGGGGGAGGGATGGAGAGAGGGAACAGGGGGGAGGGAAAATGAAGGGGAGAAGGGAAAGGAAGAGGGTGGGATAGGGAAGAGGGTGGGATAGGGAAGAGGGTGGGCCGTCGTCGTCCGTTGACGTGCTCGTCGTCCGCTAACGTGCTCGTCGTCTGTTGACGTCGTCGTCGTCCGTTGACGTGGGCGTCCGTTGACGCGGTCGTCGTCCGTTGACGTGGTGGTGGTGTCGTCATGGGCGTGCTCGTCGTCCTCCGTTGACATGGGTGTCACCCGCTGACGTGCTCGTCGTCGTCCGTTGACGTGGGCGTCGTCGTCCGCTGACGTGGTCGTCGTCGTCCGTTGATGTGGGCGTTGTCTGCTGTCGTCGTCGTCGTCCGCTGATGTGCTCGTCATCCGTTGACGTGGGCGTCGTCGTCCGCTGACGTGGTCGTCGTCGTCCGTTGACGTGGTGGGGGCCCGTTGACGTGGTGGGGCGTGTCATCCGTGGGCATGGTCATGGTGGTCGTGTGTTGGCGTGCTGGTGCGCTGGCGTGCTGTGCGTCCCTCGTCGTGGGCATGGTGTTAGCGAGCTGGGTTGGGACGAGTTTGGGGGGGGGTGCTCACCTAGGACGACGAACGACGAAATCGTCGTTCGTCGTCTCGTTGCCACGTCGCTATCAGCGACGTGGCAACGTGTTGCCGCGCTCGTTCACTGGGGTTGTGGACGTGGTGTCGAGGCGTCGTCTCCCGCATCGTGGCCGTCGTCGTTGTCTCATCGTGGCTGGTGTGCGTGGTGGTGGACGTTGGCGACGTGGTGTGTAGGCGTCGGTGATGGTGGTGGTGGTTGAAAGAGATGGCGTTGTTTGTTGATGATGTCGAAATCAAACGTCGGCAAATGCCGACGTTTGATTTGGGCATTAGGAATTCCGTTCCGGTCACATTCCGTGAGCATTCCTTCCGGGTGATCACCGGAATCATTCCGGCGGAATTTGAATTCCATTCAAAATTCCGCGGAATTGTTTGATCAATTTGGCAGGGCCCTCTGCCAAATTTGATTCCTCCGGAATTCCAGGAATTCCGCGGATTCCGCCGGATTCCGGCAGGAATCAGTGGAGGACAATAAAGACCTCAACTGGACGACAAACGACGATCTCTGCAAACTCTGCGCAATTCAAAACTCCCTTTCTTCGATTTGCCTCTTGAGATATGTGTTTTCATATTTTTTCTTGCCTGTCATCATGGCCGCCTCCCAGAAAAACAGGGAAAGAAACCGCCGGTAACGACGCCTTTCGTCATTAGCAGTACGAGCCTAAGACCCGCGCCTACGGCACGGCGCTCGCTGGCGCTCGGCCGTTCCTTCACCGCGGGTCACGGCTCGCCGGGGGCAAGCCCCCTGGACCCCCCAGTACGCATCTTTAATCCCAGTTCCAGTACACATGTTTCATCCCAATCCCCATGTACATTTTTAATCCTAATCTTTGTATGTTGGTGTAAATTACTGGTACATCTATAAAATTTGCATCACAGTGGCAATTTTTCTGAGCATGGTCAATTGAATTCTAATATCTGTATGTGCCAAGTTCACGATGCAGTGTGTTGGGCCCCAACCCCTGCTTCTGCATGGCCAATGACTTGGCTGCTCCTATAACATGGGCCATAGCATGCTGAGGTCTAACTCCTGTTTTTTGAATTGGTTCTGACTACCCATTAAACAGAGTGTTGAATATTTTTTACATATATTTATAAATGGTACTACTTCCGATTTAACATCTCTTACTACTCTACCATGCCCCAATGTTTCTCATATTTTTGTGCTGCAAACCCTCTCTTGTCATGCTATAAGAAACCAACACATACAATAAATATGTTTCTAACATGACCTTCCCTTACCTCCTCAGCTTTCCCAAAATCCTCTTGGGCCAGAAACTATAGACTTCTAGTGGTTTTGAGAAATTAGATTATTTCTTCCTGGGTTCTTCATCTCCATGGAATAAATTGACTAACTTCCTATGACCTCTTCCAAATCAGCTCCTTAAGTCCCCATTTTATCTGGAGGATTTTTAACTCTCCCACTTATACATTTTATTATATCTATATAACTCCAAGCCTGTTGAGAATCTTCAATTATAAAACTATAAGCAACTTACTGAGTTATAAAAATACTAATCTTCGAATTTCCAGTCATATATTAAATTAGATGGAATACTTCAATATATAGCTTTGAGAGGTACACTTCCCCAATGAAGAGCTGGGGTGAAGGGATAAATTTCTGACATAAAACAACAAACCCATCCCATACTCAGATGTGATAATAAGCCTCCAAAGATTATAGGCAGGGATGTTTAGAGTAGCATTCCCAAGTCTCTCCCTGGCCATGGAGTGAATTACTATACACAGAAATTAAATATTGCACATGCAAGAGGGGAAGAAGACAGAAAACCAAACATAATGAAGGATAGATTACAGAACTAAGTGAATAGATCAACCAACTATAAAATTGTGATAGGTGACCCACCCAATGATAAATATTTTCTGACTGTAGAGCAGAGCTAATAGATTCAACCACAAAGAGCTGGCAATGTAAGAAAGTTTGTACAGAAATAGAATTTACACCTCTATGTATATGCCTAAATACTGGCCTCTCAAGCAAGAGAGCATTTTAAAATACAAAAAATTATTTGCCCAGAGTTGAGGAGGGTAGATGAGGTCAAGCTCAATATAAAGATGTGAGGTTCATAGTGATTATATAAGATTTGTCATCGCTGACTCAGCTGAGTCAGCCTTACTCAGCCATCAAAAGGCTAAAAACATTGTGCCATTCTATATAGATTTGTCATGCTTGGCGTGTCATGGCACATTCTACGCCCAAGCTATGGAGCTCCGTATCGCTCTGCGTCCGTCTGACTAAGAAGGAATTGGAGATGCAAGCAGAACTCCTAGATCAATGGTTATGCCTCACACGATCATTGCCATTATCTATCACGGTGACCTTTGACCGGAATGAAGCTAGGCAACTAAGTCTTGAGGCCAACCCATCAGCGTTGACGGCCGTTACCTCAGTCGCCGCCTCACGTTCTCATCAATGGGAGTCAGTCGACCTTTTCATCCCCTCAATTTGGGCTGAGACTCTCAACTCCAAAATGGGTCGCGTTCCAAACATCAAATCACTTGACTTGAAGGTCTTTAGATTCCAAGATACCCCGGAGTCGCCATTTTCCAGAACGTTTCTTGACGCCCCGAAGCTTCGCACCGTGACGATAGGCTACGAAGACATTGATGTGGGACTTCCACATCATCAACTGGAGGAACTGACAGTTTGGGGATACATCCATAACCCGGACTTTGTCGCTTTCCTCAACAAATGCACGAATCTTATGTTTTGCAGCATACACACCAGCCTCGACCTCAAAGATTGGGCGAAAACCAATAGGGATCGATGCCTATTTGTCAATCTTCCAAAGCTCGTAACGTTAGAAATCATATCTGATGGTTCGGGTTGGCTGCTCGGTTATTTCTTGGCACCCGCACTTGAATCCATCACCATTCCTCTCGAGTGTTCCATCGACACAGAGTCATTCTTGGCTTTTCTTACACGCTCAAATGTGGCATTGAAACAATTGTCCATCTTTCATTATATCCCTCGGGAAGAAGAGCCCTTGTTCAGGATGTTTGACGCGCTCACCCATCTGACGCATTTGGAGCTCGACGAACTCACCGTTATGTCATACGCATATGATGAAGAGCATTGGTTGCCCTCTTGCACGTTCTTTGACTATCTCACAACTCCCAATACGATGTTGGGTGGTAGTGGTTTGCCGTTGCCCCAATTGATAAGCTTCAAATACCGTGGTCATTTCCACATCTCGGAGAACGACAGTCTTTATCTTGATGCATTGGAAGAGATGCTTCTAGCCAGGTGGAATACCAATGTCTCCGCCGGCGCTTTGCGACTTCAAGTGTTCAGTATGTCGATTATAAATTCACCGGAATCAGTGACAGAGTTGGAGCGATCACCCGTCGTGGAGGATTTACGCAAGGAAGGCATGCATTTGGCGTTCAATTCGATTGAACCGCGAACAGGTAGGCGATTATATGAAAACCGGCCAGAATGACGTGGGATTCCAGCTTTTGGATCAGAGCACTACTGTCGAGATACATATTATGGTTGGCCACATATGCATATTTTTGGATGATCTGCCCCTGTAGACAAATCTTGTGGGTGATGAAGATGGTGATGAGCAGGAACATACACTTGAGACAGGGCCTAATCTGTGCTTGAGACAAAGGTACCTCCACAATTGTAAATACATGTAAAATAAGAAAACAATTAAACATGCATAAAATATTGATCAACTTAATATGATAATGCTGAACAATAAGAACATCAAGCACATCTCCAAAACTTATTTGAACAATTGCTGCGAAGATTAACCTGGAAATGTTTGGTAGCTATGGGAGAGGTTCTCATTGTTGACCTTTCGTAATCAGTGTCGAAGACAATAGAAGTTACTCATCTTCGATTCCACATTCACAAAAAGTTGACACCTCTGAACCTGTGGCACAGTCTGAAATTCACCAAATGTCATTTTTGAAGTATATATTGCACCCACAACCTTATGCGTATCTAAATTAGTGTCGTAAATATGTACAATGAGCATAATTGTCAAGCATAATGAAAAAATGTTCCAAGGTCATAGTGAATGCCCGCTCATAGACCTGCTCATAGGCCTGCTCAGCCCCGCTCAGCCCCACTCAAGAAACATTATGCCCATGTCACTACAAGATCCTTCGTTTGGATTTCGGCGTCGATCTTTCTCCTATATGACTTCGCTTTCAGATCAGAGCACCCACAGACATCTTGGCTAAAACGCTGAATCTTGAATTGATGCCCTTTATGTGGGCCATCAAAGGCGGTGACCGTTTGACATGCCATTTCTGGTCTCTCTGGTACTAAATACTTGAAAGGGACTTCCAACGTTGGAAAGCCGACTTAGATTTTGACCGCGTCCCCAATGACCTCCCGAAATTCGCCGCACTTCCCTTCGTGTTTTCTGCTGTAGAAATCGGGGACCGTGTTGAGCAACCGAAGGCTCAGTCTCATCCCATTGAAGCAACTATCCCTGAGCCAATATGGGGGAGGGGCTGCAACGTATCACGTCAGTAAGCGCTATTTGATTGTATAGATGTTCTCACCATCATCACCAGGGCGAGGAGTACGTGAGCTGGGATTCCAAGTGGGACTTGCAGGTATATCTTCGGGATTAGGAAGTGGGGTTGCTGGTACTTCAGGTGGAGCTGCGGGGAGCATGTGAGGATATGGTATCGGTAAGGGCGGGGGGAGGTAGTCAGGCGAGGGGCCGGCCATCGGTGCCAGGGGAAGGGAAGTCACTGGAAGGAGCCCTGCATCCACACTAGGAATGTGTTCAGTAAAGTTTTTCATGACGTAGATAAAAGCATACTTGAGATGAAGGGAAGAAATCTTGAAAGGTTCTGGGTGGTGCAGTCGTGCCCCGAGTTCAACAAGGACCCTTCCATTGCCCATCGTACTTTTAATACATCCTCGATAGTTTTTGAAGTTGCCTTGGGTAACGGTCACATGCCTTCTGATGAGATGACTGTTCGGGTTGGCCTTCATTGCGTTCTTTTGTGCTGCCGTCAAAGGAGGCTTAGAATCGGAGGCTGTGGCATTATAATGAAACACTGGGATATGAAACTCAACGACACCAGGAGAAACTCCTACCTAGACACCAAAATAAGTGATAAATGTAACTCAGAAAGTTGTACTTACTTCGTTTCCTGTCTTGTCATCAAAAATGGACAGATCGTCGTCGTCTTTATTCACGACCCACCCAATAAACCCCTGGTGATCCCCGGCTGTTACGCGTACTGCATCTCCAACTTTGATGTTTTTCCTAAGTGATGAGAGGGATAGGGTTGACGTGAGTCCGTTCTCCAGAAAGAAAACGTCTGCTTCATTCCCCTTGATCTCGATGATACATCCATGTAGCCCCTTCTCGTTGCCTTCAATGACTTTAATGGCATCCTCCACAAAGAAGACGTGGGCGGCCATCTTCCCCATCATCGCCGTCCTTGCCTTGAGTGGAATCTCGGAACAGGCGCTGAATCTTGCAAACTCTTCAGGCGTCGGTATAACGTCTTCTGGAGCATACCAGTCAGTATCCAATTCTTGTAGGAGTGCATATCCGTCTTGATCATATAGAACTCCCTTGAACAAGGAGTAGCAGTTTCGCTCCTGAAACGCCCTTCGAAATTGATGCTTTGCTATTGTCGGATTGAACAGCGTTTGAGGGGGGCGCCCCGGCGCTGACGCCCTTTTCAATAAGTCAGGGTTGGGATTGTATTTGCCTGCAAAACGTTCGTCATCTTCGTCGTCTATGGGATCTTTGTCATCACTGCACTTTTGGGGCTTTTCATATATGATCCGAGGGACAACGCAGACGTCGAGGGTAAAGGATGGACTCGCTTTTGAGATAAAAGCAAGATCTCCCTTGTAAACCCCCCGGTGGAGTCTCACCCAACCATGCTCTCTTGGTTCGAAGGAAAAAGAGTCAGGAACACACAACAGCGTGTGGGGATCGGGAACCAACACTGCGGAAATCTTAGATGGAAAGACATTTGGCAGACCTTGACAAAGCCTACTGACATTGTCTCACGAAGAGGCTTCAAAAAAAACTCTGCCTGGTTGTGCAGGCTGCCCGAAGACAGCTTGTACTTTGAAGTTGGCAGGAAATCTCACATCAGTAAGGCGACGAAAGACGCGAAAGATGGTATGTTCCTCATAGCCAGGCTAAGCGAGTCAGCGCTAGACAAATGTAAAAGAAGAAGTTTTACCTTGACAATTACGCTCCATAGGGGGTTTTCCCCTTCGTTTCCCTCATCATCAACAGCTAAATCAAATTTCAAGTCATCGTCTGACTCAATTCTCAAATCTCCCTGATTGTGTTCTCGTCAACGACCGCCGGAATTCACATGTTGCAGAAAACCTTCCCAGAAATTGTCGTCATTGACTGGGATCAAGGCTTTGCGGAGAAGATGCTGATGCCTTGAATCTGAATCTCCAACTGTCGGCTCCTCATCGTCTATCAGGTCATCTTTTGAAGTTAACGTTAGTGCACAGCCAGACGTTGAACCTTTTGACATACCCAGGTCATCCTCCTCGTCCCCTTCGCCTTCGTTTTCGCCATCTGAAACTTGAGCCTCAAGATCTATGAACTTGCTGATATCGTCACCCTAGAGGTTGCTTGCTTTTCATATCCACAGCTATGCTCCAAGTTCAAGGAAATCCTACCTGAAGCTTTCTGCGTTTCGTTGGCCTTTCTGTGAGTGATTCTCGGGTCGTGGTCTCCTGCTGTTCATATTCATAAGATCATTACTAGTTACTTTCAACTAAATAAGTCTTTACATCTGACATTCGCGATACTGGCTAGTCGTACTTGAAGTTCGGAAAGCGTGCATCACTGCGTCGAAATTACTTTTCACATGTTGACTTTAGGGCTGTCGCACAAAAGCTCACATGACAATTTTAAAATCAAACTACTGATACAACGAACTAATGATGGAAATGAGGTCTAAGTTTGAGGAAATTCTGTATAAGGTCAGAGATTCTGTCAAATGGGAGGTTGAGAAGAATAGCTTGAACACTGCAACAGACTAAGATAATGCAAACTGTCTGCCAGAAGGATAATCCTGCTGAGTAGACGGGTGAGGGTGGGGTATTTTGGGCATCTTCCATGATTTCCTAACAGGGGGTTAGCAGTGCCGTGTGGCTGACAAAATCTGTATGGGATACCTTGATCGGTGCCCAGATTTTAATTGCAATGTCATGAGTGTCAGACGTTCCTGTTACAATGATAGATTTTCCGTTGTCCGATATTGCCTAATGAAATTCAGTTAAGATGAATGGGAGAAGTGAACGAGATCTCATACATCAACAATCTGGACCAAACCTACCACATAGTTAGTTGAAGAACAAGAATGTGGCAGGAGAAAAGGTACCATTCCCATGAGGCAACGACATTGACAGATGACCTGTGTGGTGGTCATAGATCTGCAGACAGCCATCATCACTCCCCACTACAATCAAAGAAGAATCCATTACCAAGGAAACGAGCAACGGAACATTGGAGTTGATGGGATGCCGAAACGAGCGAAGCGGCTCCTGAGGGGGGATCACATATGTATCCACACCATCAATGAGGTTTGAGACAATCAATGTCCCACCATCGCCAGAAATGGTAGCATGTCCGCTAACATTTCTATTTAGTGACCTGGAAAAGAAACATATGTTGGGCGTACATTCTCGTGGGCAGACTGTGGCACCACTCCTTCACCCAGTTTTCGATCTTCATGCATAGCCTGCCAAGTATGTAAGTATACAGCTTAGATGATGTTGAGCGCTTGCGTACACTTGGTGTGACTCCAAATAACATATCAGAAGGTTTGAGCCTCTGTCATGGAAGGAGACATTTCGAATGATAAATGGGTCGGAATCGAGGGTATGAATGAGTTTGAAATGTCCTTCGCAGCAGGATTAGCATAATTAGATAAGAGAGGGGGGAAATTCTGACCTTCCATATCCAACTGCCATACCTTAGCGCAACCGCTTCCAGCAGATGCAATGCGGTGGTGATGGGCATCAAAGGCAAGGGTTTCAACACGACCGTTGTGGGCTGGAACTAAACATGTAGTGCGGTAAGGTTCCTGCATCAACAATTAATAGAATAATGAGAAGAAAAAGGAGAAACTTACGTCTTCCTGGGTTTGATGGTAAGCAAACATTGTTCCGTCGGCACAACCGAATGCGAAAGTAGTGCTGGGGCGGTTTGGCGAGATTGGGGTCCAGACAGCAGCAGAGACAGGTCCATTGAAAGTAACGGAGATGGTTTGTTCAAGACTCCCGTTGAGGATATTCCAGACAAGTAACAACCCGTCATCCACTATTTCAAGGGTTAGCGATGCAGGGACGGGGGATTGACAAGGACACCTACCACTGCTGAGAAGCATCGTAGCATCCTTGTTTAATTGTAAAGTGTTCAACGGTTTGGTATGTTTGACCAATGTGTGCCGGCACTCAAACTGGACGGTATACAGTGTTAGCAGATGAAATCGAACGAAGAAGAGAACCTACGGCAGGAATATAGCTGTTGTTCATGACTTGATTGGAGGGCCGAGAGGGTATCGGGCTGGAGATTAAATGAGAAAGACACAATAGAAAAAAAAAAAGATCATGCAGCGCATACACTATGGAGGTAGCTTTCGCCGTAGCGACCCTGCCGTCTAGCCCACTCATCATATGTCTCTTTTTTTGTGTCTTTTTTGTCTTATTGTAATCATTGTGATCATCTATAGTAAGGTACAAAATGTTCTATTCTACATTACATTTCTATCCTACACGAAAAGGGGGAGCCCTGGTGGGGAAAGGAGGTGATGATGATGGAGGAGGGAGAAGGGGAAAAGAATAAGATTTGTGAGCGGGATTACAGTGCGACTTTAGGGCATGCTAATTGGGGTCGGCAATTTCCGCTTGTGTCGCTAAAGGCCTAAAGTTCTGAAGCGACAACCCTAAAGTTTTGAAGCGACAACCCTAAAGTAGTCGGTTCATATACCGACGCCAAGTGGAAAAGCACCTTCTCTCTTCCCTCTTCCCTCCTACTTACCCTACCTTTATGCAATGCCTCCTCATACCCCCTAGCGATACTTAACCCCTTCCATTCTTTCATTAATTGTACTTACTATGTGTACATGCTTTGTAAATACTCTTGCAGAATCAAATGTAGAATAGTCAGGTACCACTCAAGAATGATTGAAGAAAACAAAAGCAAGAAGTGTGAATGGAGATGTTACTGGTTTCCATTTCGAAGTGGAGTAAGTACAACGAACTGTGATCACCCAACCGTGGCTGATTGCGCACATCAGCAGGGAAAAGCTTCCAGCTATTGTGAGTCGCATCGATGCGACTTGTATTGTCGCCATGGTGCTCAGGGCAACTATATTTTACAGTGAGTCTTTAACCGTCCTGGACAACCTTTTCAATTTATTGTCTTGTAAGTTTTCGGACAACTGATTTAAATACCGATGTTATTATACACGAATTCCATCCTCAGTCCCCAATTTCTAAACATCATTTTTAATATGCGTCTTCCTTCGTCCGGACAAGTAACACTGCTGGCAGCGTTCATCGAAAAGGTGGGACTTGCTCGTCATCTTGGATGACGCACCATTGACTTAATTGGTGTCCCAGATACTATCGTCGTGTCGCAGTAACGGTTCTTTGAAAAGATCTCAAACAGACGTAAGTACATCTCATTGCTATATTCATCATCTCAGCCCACGTTCCCACAGAGGTCTGGCTATGCGTCAGTGATTGGGTCCGACGAACCATCCTTGCAACCACGTGCCAAGAGACAGAAGCAGGTCTGTGCTTGTTCCTTTCCTGTGGCGGCTCTTGCTCAATTTTTCTTTCCTGTTCTTCTAGGCATCCCCTATGCATGAAGAGCTTGACACGTTTCGCTCTCCCGATCCTTCTAGTCCCCCCCTTCTTGATCTCCCAAACGAACTTCTGCAACTCATTCTTGCCAACCTTACCGATTCCGACTTATTGAGCCTGGCGCTCTTATTCAACTGCAGACTCAGAGCCAATGCTGCACGCACATATCTTGCTCGCGCCGATATAATTGGAAATAATAATGGGTACATCTACATCAAAGACATTGTTGGACGTACGGCCATCGTCCTCCTTTCCACTACGCCCCTGTTCGACGAAATCTCGCTAATTTGCGACCTCTTCTACATTGTCAAGTACAGGAGGCACCTGCGGAAGCTGATTGCGGCAACACCTTGAGTCCGGTCCATTTGTATCGAATTTGATGAGAGGGAAACGGAGTTGTTGCATGACACGAGAATTGTGGAACCTCTCATCGCATTCCTGGTGTCCTTGAGAGACACCTGCTTTAGTCTTCAGCTTCAGAGATCAAGGTTGTACTTCAATCCTCCGACTCGTTCCCTCACTATTCCATTTCATCGTCCTCCACAGCCTGTCCATCAGCTTCCCATGCGTGGTTTGCTGAAGGGTATCAGTTCATTGGCAGTATCTGCTGATTTGACCAGAATTCCAAGTTTGTTTGGACTCTGTCAATCCATCTTTGTCATCACAAGTCAGGTCAAGGATTTTCAGCTTGAAGATTGCTCTTCGCAACAGGACTGCGATAGTATCCTATCCCTCATCAACTTTCCCAAGCTTCGAACCTTCTCCATTCGGTCTTTAACCCACGTTACAATTTCGATCAAAGTGGCTTTTTTCAAGCAACATTCCTTGGTCAAGACGGTCTTTCTTTTCAGTAACCCTCTCAACGGACTCATACCCACTGCCCCCAAATCTGCCCTTTCCCTACCTCCTCTCACACATTTATTTTTGAGTGCCAATTATCGCCTCTTGAAGCTACAAGATGTGTCGCTTCTTCAGGAGTGTTTTCTTCAGGTGCCCAACATCCGACCCCGCCTGTCCCAGGTCGAATTCTGTTCCAATGTGAACACACTCTTGGTGGTGCTGGCACTGCTCACCAAATATTGCTTCAACAATTTGAAGCTCGTAATTTCTCTTCCCAATCGCATCCCAGATCACGTCGAGCAATTTCTCATTTATCCAGAGGTTCAATGCGTATGCCGAAAGCCGGACGCTGTTCGTCTTTCTGGAGTCAAGACGCTTGAGTTTATGGTTGATTCCTTTGACCAGACCATGGCTGTGAGTTCAGTTTCCATTGTTGAATGGTCCCATTACTTACATCTTTCTCTAAGAACCGAATTGCCGACTGGTCACAAATCTGCCCTGATGTTTCTGAACTGTGAGTCAAACTGCAATTCCTTAGTGAGTTGGAGAGCCAAGCGATCATAGAGAGGTCTCAATTTAATGACTTTATCATGACTTGTAAAGCTTTGTTGCCCAACCTGTCTACAATTCACTGCCCTGCGGGTGTGTGGAAGGGGACCCCCAGGTTTTGATCACAGGATGATTTGATAGCAATCTCTTACATGTATATTAGCATACCAAATGCCTTACTAATACTACTACTTGACTTTTAGAAATCCTGGAATCTCTCGTGTCATTGAGGTCGAGATCTGAGAGACACATAACTCACCTCAATGAGGGGACGGACAACAATCTGGTCGTCGTCCCATAAACATTGGTTTGCGGCATAGATCTGATTCGTGATAGGTATGATTTCTACCTTCTCGTGAGTCTCTTTCGATCTGATCATAGCCCCAAATTCAGAATACTTCAGGAAAATGTCGCTCGCAGATGGGAGGTATCTGTGGATGGCGAGGAAAAAAAGCGGGCCTTCAACCGGCCCAACTTCAATGATTGTGCGAACAACGCCAGGCACAAGCTCAGCAACCCCACAAGGCTCAAAAAATACTATGCTATTGTGGTAGGTCGCGCGGGATGATGCAATTTTGCGTCCTTGGAACTCCAATCGGTTATGTTCTCGTACTCCCTGCGCAAGAGCTGAGTTGCCTTGAAGAGCGGTGACCAGGGCATCGCGTACGTCTTCTTCAAGGCGAACGGTTTTTCCTTGTTGATGTCGCACACAGTTCTCTTCCCCCAGAGTCTGGATATCATGGTTCAGTGTTCCCCTTTCCATGTCGGGAAAACAATCGGCTAATATCAGTCCACAGGCTCGCAACGATTCGGGACATCCGGGATGTTGGAGGAAAACCTTCAACTCGCTTGCTGCGCAGAATGTATTCATGATTGTTGTCTCCAATTGGCCTAAAGGTATTGTCAAGACTACTTCTCTGAAAGAAACAAAACCCCTCACCAATTTTGAAGTTAGTCTTAACTTTCTGAAGAATTCCAATAAGACGTTCAAAAGGGAACATCCACCGGCCGTGCATGGGGCCAAATCTTCGAAGAAAGTCGGGGATGTGTAGTGCATTGTGGTGCACAGGATGAAGATCGTCATTGGGGCAAAGTTCCCTCAATGTATGAAGGTATTTGAGCATGTATCGCTTGTATTCTTGTGCATGCTTTTCTGACGTTCTATGCAAAAGAGCCCATCGGAGTGCCATTGACAAGAGCATCGTGCTTTCAACTACCTTTTGGCATTGACGGTGCAGTTCATCAGGGATGTCTTGTTCATTTGAAGCCTCCCACATTCTGACGAGCGACACAGGAAGATCGAATTCGATGCATGTTCTCCATTGATCTGCCTTGAGCTTTCCATGAGTGGGAGAGCCGAAGTTCGGCGGAGGACCTGTCTGCCACGTGGGGCGGATCGTATCTTGTATGTCTTGCTGTATCTCCTTGAGTTCCTTCGTACTGAGCATAGGATTACCGTCAAAGCTATCCGTTTGATCCCCAAGTTCTGTGTTTATTTCTGCGAGATCGCCCTCGAGGTCATCTCCGAGCTTACCGCTGTCAAGTGAAGTCACACCAATGGTGGGGATCTCTTCTGCATTATTGTCATCTTCGATTGACGTCTCTCGACAAACAGACTTGGAATTGAATCAGCAAAGCAATACTTTGGCCGCCGGTTAACGTACCAGAAGAGCGTTCGCGAACGGATGTTTCTTTACATGGTGACCCGTTTGCGTGACCGCTTGGATGACGTCGTACTCAATACAAAGCTGCCTCAGAGCCGGTATGGGCAATGTTTCCAGTTGTTTAATGGTGGTGCTTGGGCTTGCTAACAACTGACGTCCCTTTTTCAGGTGCACCTCCCTTGGCATTTGATTGGACACAATGGTATCCACTTCATTGTCTCGTTCGTCCCATTTAGTCCCAATCACGACTCAAAAATGGTGTCTTGTTATCCCTAGAAGGAGGGCATGCATGCCATCGACCACGACCCAACTGACTGGATCCCAATAACTTAGACGTAAGAGTTCTGACCAACATACACCGTGTTTCTTAAACAGAGCTTTGCGCTTTGATTTAGAAGTGGCCTCAAGCCATTCTTTAGCATGTCGTTGGTGCTCTTCGGCGGTGACCGGCTTAAATTTCGACTCATCCAGGCAATTGATTTCGGACTTCAGTAAGTAGCACAATGAACAGAACCTTGTTGCTGAATGACCTGCGCAGCCAGTGACTTTGCGAGACCCAGGGAGGTCATTCACACTGGGGATAATTGCCTCTCGTGAACGTCGACCTTCTGGATGTTCATACGTTTTGGAAAACCAGGTCCCTTGGTGGTAACTGCGGTCAAGTATATCAACCAGGGGAGCAATGAATGGATTGAGCCCATCAAGACTTGGTTGTTTGGGTCCCAGGACGGCGCCCGCGAAGAATATATTTTCAGGCCATTGTCGGATGCTTGACGGCAAGCTGATGCACTCCATCGCTATTGACCCGACGGATGCTGATTTCCCCACAGCTTTGTTGTGGTATGGGTTGAAGGCATCGTAACTGAAGCTCCAAACGGTGCGTAGTTCGTCCTCACAATCAACAAATATTTTGCTGTCAGGCCCTCGGAATTGACGGATGGCTGAGGCCTGATTGATATCCCGTACGTCAACAGTCTCTTTGATGTGTTGTTTGGTTTGGCGAATCATTTCTTCGATCCCAGGATGGCAATAGAGCTTGCCAACGAAATCGGTGAAGCTCTGCAGAACGAATGGCCTTATAGGCACCTGTACGCTGATGCCGCCTTTAACCCCAAATTTCGTGAGACGGGCACCGCATGGGCAACTAGTTGGGTAGTGTTTGAAATCACATCGTGCAGGATATACTTTATGTCCATCCTTTTCAGTTGGCGCATACAGGAAAGAGCAAGCAGGGCATGTCGCGTAGGTCGTTGTAACGGGGTCTAAGTCAAATTTTTGACGTGCGGTATGAATATCCTCAGGTATGTTTTCCCAGGTCACACTTGGCGCAACCAATTGAAGCATATGTTTCATGAGGCGTAACACCAAATTACAAATAAACATCGTGATGATGAGAATGGGGTTGGCCTTTCGAAGAGGATGGTTAAAGTACTGGTCTATCAAGAAGTGAGTGAGATCAACTGGCCCATTGTAATCCGAGGAACTTACCTGTGTTGTAATAACCGGTGGCACCGGCTCTGTGTTCGTCGAGCTCCTTCCATGCAGTAAGACGTTGTTTGATCCATTGAGAAATCGAATCTACACGTTCCATCATAACACGGATAAAAGTTGCATTTATCTCATCTCCGCATGAGGGGGTCTGGCTCAAGCAAACTGCTATGTTGCCAACCCAAGCTTTCTCCCTGCTCAAGAAGGCGCTGGCCTCATGCCTCTCCCAGAAGTGTGCCTCCTTCGGTTTCACGGCTAACCCGGCTGCATCCCATTCGGCCAATACAGCCATGACTTCAATCTCGTGTTCATTGATTGATCCATCAGTGGCAACCAATGCTCTGTAAGCATCCTTGACCTCTTTGGAATAGATCTCCGTCTTGGAATTATCTAGAGATGAAAGGGACACAGAGTTGGGCAATGGGAATGAGTTGCAGATGGTCATCTTGACGATTTCCTTCTTGATTTCCTGTAAGGCAAGTTCCTCGGATTGCTCCTGATGCAAAGTAAACTCCTCAGCTGATATTGCTTTCCTGTCACAGCGAAAAGCTGCACAGTAGCACATTCGCAAACACTTTCCTTCTGGTTTCTTGCCCATGGCCAGATGCTATGCACAATTTTACTTGTGAAAATGAGGACGATGGGATAAGCTGCGCGATAGATTTTGCTGGACAATTACTTGGTTGGTGAAGAGTATATAAGCGTGCGCAATCCCTTGTATTCTGCTTTTGTATCTGTAAACCTTTGTTTTGTGTTGTACTTCATAGATTTCCATGTATCTTTGTCTTTGTATTTTCCAGTTACTACATCCCTTTTCGGCACAATAGATTATAATGTATATTAGTTTGTATTGCAACAGTGTATTTTGAATTCTTCTATGACAACTCCGCCCTGCCTCCTCGCTCTCCATGTTATCTTCGGCGAAGAAAGACTGAAGCCGTTGGCCCAACTTATACTGCGCCGTACATGGCCACTGGAGTCACCTTCATCGAAACTGATTCTGTCTCCGCTAATCTCTAAGAAGATCGCCAAGCCGCACAGCGAAGTTGGTCGCCCTGGACGGAACGGCTACTCACCGTCAGTGGTATTAGGATGGAACAGGGAAGATTACCAGAAGGTTCAGGTGCGTCGGTAGTTGTGGATCTCTCGTCATGCTGAGCCTCATTTCTGAAGGCCGGTGTACGAGCTGAGGTCAATAACACTTTGGAAAGAGGGCTCCCGTTTAATAAACAAGATCCCAAGAAACTCGTGGCAATCTGCATCAAGGTAGACTAGGCATTCATCATTGCTGAAGATAACCTTATTCACGATGCTTCAGCTAAAGGAACAGTTCCCCATCCTCAATGGATATCAGGAAGATTGGGTAGTGTTTGATTTCATCCGTGGTTGTCTCCGAAATTCCACCCGATATCGGCCTAACCAAATCACGGTTTGAGTTGTTGCGTGGTCCGTACCCAGTGAACTGTACATAGCGCATATAGTCTGTGCCCAATAAATTGTAGTGGCCGGTTTATCTGACGTTGTAGGTGTGATAAGCAATTTGGACTTAGTAATTCATTACGACAACATACATTTCACAATCGAGAGGATGTCAAGTGCACAGTGTCATGCCAACGCTTCCTAGGAACAGTACGAGTCAACGTGACCCACAAGTACCCCATAAAGATGCACAATTAGCCACCAAATGATTCAGTTTTCTTGTGCTGAGTCCGCTTGAAGATATCTCCATTTCACCTTTTTGTTTTTGTTGAGTAGTTGTAGTTGTGCCTGACCTCTCAAATTTCAGAGACTCCAAGACTTTCAAAAGTCGAGATATACTAGTATTCGTAGCCGTTCTTGTCCATTCATTCCATATATACGAATTGTTCGCATTGCATTGTCGATAGGTGGCCTGCATTATCTACAAATGCTTCTCAGCCGAGCTACCATACAAAGTACACGTATAATAAAGGAATGATAAACTTTGAAATAGAAAAAAGCTGACTATCGTGACAGGGAGCGTAAATGATAATGAACGCGTATAATAAAGGAAGGGTAAACTTTAGAAGGTGACTATCACACCAGGTAGCGTAAAGAATAGCGTGAAGAAACCATCTGAAAAAAAAAAACTGGAGAAACTGGCCATAGCGAAAACCAGGTGACTGCTCAGCAGTTTCCAAGGCTTCGACCTGGTGGGGTGGTTCCAAGGCTTCGACCTGGTGGGGTGGTTCCAAGACTTCGACCTGGCGGGCTGGTTCAGTGTATCCCTTCCCATCACTCTGACTGGGTTCCTGAATCCTTCTATCTCCAACAACAGGACGGGATCGCTCAACCTTCACACAGTTCAATAACTGCAGGGAAACCACAAGCCCTGGACTCACCTGCTGAATTTCAATAATGCCTGGCTCGGGTGTAGCTTTGATGTGCATGGTACCAGTACCCCAAAACACTTGTACCTCGGGAAATGACTCATTTGTAGGTGCACGGCCTATAAGGCATATGTTAATGATTGACAGGTTCAGACGATGGAAAGAGCTTATGTCGTTGTTGATCACAATATGAAAGGTAGTTGAAAATATGGTCCTTTGCTTCTTCATTGTCAAGATCAAGAACTTCATGGAACGTACACTAAATGGGACATGGTTAGATCACGGCAAAAGAACAGACTGACGACAAACCTCTGGTGAGTGGCGGCAGAACACATGAAGTTCCCCACCTTCCATTCCACATACGAAGCCCATTGTGAACATGTCCATTCGAAGCGGCGTCCAAATGGCAGGAAGATTTAAGTTGGGTGAGTTGGTAATGACCTGATGTGTTCGGAGTTTGAGGTCCCAAACGATGATACCGTCCTTGGCTGAATAATCACAGATTAGGCAGTAAATTCAACTCTGAAGAAGACAACTCACCAGTGCTGAGCAGGAACGATTTGTCATTGTCAAGGCTGAGCCATCTGATCTTGTGGGTATGACCGACGAGCTTATCGATAGAGGCAACCTACGAGGCGATAAGGGCCAGGATGGCTCAAAGAAAGTAAGCGACTCATGTAGTTGTGAGTCATGAAGTTCATTATTAAAGCTGAGAGTCAAGATTTAGGAACTGAGGATGTTATTCGTATTATTCGTGTATAGCAACATCGGTATTTAACTCAGTGAGGTGAACAATAAATAAAAATGTCCTATCTGGCAATGATGAAATAGCCATTTTCAAGCGATGGACACGTACTTTAGAATTGGACCAACGTCGGCCGGAATGTCTCAATGGGGGACTGGAAACTAAAGAGACAATAAATTTGGCATGCTGCTACAGAACAGTTGAAACTTACCATGAAAAATACTGGATAGTTGCCCTGAGCACAATGACGACAATACGAGGGTGATATGACTCACAATATCTCGTATTTCTACCCTGCTGATATGCGCAATCAGCCATGGTTGGGTGATCACACTTTGTTGTACTTACTCCACTTCAAAATGGAGACATCCATTCCAATGAATGCTTTTGTTTTCTTCGATCATTCTTGACCAGTACCTGACTATTCTACATTTATTATCTACCATATATCTACGCGTAATAACTACAGATGAAAGAGTGGAAGGGACAAGAGAGAGTGCAAGGGTATCGCAAGGGGGAACTAGCATTAGTTATCGCATGAAGGTAAGGTAAGTGAATGGAAAGAGGAAAAACGCTTTCAGACTTGGCATTATATGTACTGACCACTTTAGGGCTGTCACTTCAAAAATTTAGGGCTAGCCACATGTGCTTCAGAAAGCGGAAATTACCGACTATCCAATTGGCATGCCCTAAAGTTGTCTGGTCTATGTCCGTCATTCCACCCACTTCTGGCTTTCCCCTTTCTCTTCCACCGCCCACCTCCTGTGTCTCCTCCTTCTCTTCCTGCCTCTTTGACTGAACTCTGTAGTTTACAACACTAGTGGCTACCACTTTGGCAATTTCATTAGCTACTTGGGCAACATCATTGCAATTTTCATTAGCTACTTGGGCAATATCATTGCAATTTTCATTAGCTACTTGGGCAATATTATTGGCAATTTCATTAGCTCCTTTGGCAATATCATTGGAAATTTTATTAGCTACTTGGGCAATATTATTGGCAATTTTTAGTAATCAGGAGAGTGGTCACATGACCAAACTCCAAAAGGGGTCAAAAAACCAAAGTTGTAGCCCTGCACTATAGCTTCCCAAATCCGTTTGAATTATGTTCTGAAGTGCTCCCATTGTGGAGATATGAGGTAAAGGAATTTCAAAAGTGTCGTGTTTTTTTTGTTTTTTGTGTTTTTCTCCATGAAAACAAAACCAAATAACATGATTTCAGTATATTTAGAAAGCTAAAAGAAAGGGCTACAATTATTGTATTGTGGGAAAAATGACCAAAAAAGGAAGGTGCATGCCCTACTATAAGAGTCAGATATAGATTTACTGATAAACTACAAAAAAGTTGGACTTAGACCACACAGTTTACTGATACCCTATAAAAGACTACAAAAGTTGGACTTAGACTATAAAGTTTGCTGATAGACTACAAAAGTTTACTAATACACTACAAAAGACTACCAAATTTACTGATAGACTACAAAAAAGTCAGACTCAGACTACAAAGTTTACTGATAGACTATAAAAGACTACAAAAGTCAGACTTAGACTACAAAAGCTTGGATTTAGACTACAAAGTTAGAGTTAAGGTCAGAAGGTTATCTTGACTACAGAGTTTGTAGCATCCGCTTTTTCATTAGAAAAGTTTGTAGTGTCCGCTTTTTGAGACTACAAAAGTTTGTAGTGTGCGCTTTTTCATTAGAAAGTTTATAGTGACTGCTTTTTGAGACTACAAAAGTTTGTGGTGTGCTTTTTCATCAGAAAAGTTTGTGGTGATTGCTTTTTGAGACTACAAAAGGTTGTAGTGTGCACTTTTTCATTAGAAAAGTTTGTAGTGTCCGCTTTTTTTGTCATTAGAAAGGTTTGTAGTGTCTGCTTTTTCATTAGAAAAGTTGGTAGTGTCTGCTTTTTGAGACTACAAAATCTTGTGGTGTGTGCCTTTTAATTGGAAGAGTTTGTAGTGTCTACTTTTTCACTTAAAAAAGTTTGTAGTTGACATGTAGTTTATGGTGTCTCTATCTGTGTTATGGGGATGAGGTTGAAGGACTGCCATCATATGCCAGTGCTGCAGCATTAGTTTTTGGCATCATGCACAAGTTGTCTTTCACATTAGGAAAAGCCTTTCATATTGATACCTCATGTAAGGATATGGCTGAATGATTGACATGACTTTACATATTGCTATTGCCACATCATCAGTCTTTCACATCATGCCCAAGTTGGCTTTCAAGCTAGAGGAGGCTATTCATGTTAATACCTACTCAATACATAGTCAACCTATAACATGACCTGACTTAAAGACACCTCCAAGGATGAATCAACCCATCATCCTATAGCCCTTGAAGAGCTGCATCAAAGTTGACTATGTTTGGGACAGTGTGAAAGCCAACTTGGTCATGATGTCAAAAACTGGTGATGTCATGTCAATCCTTCAGCCATATCCCCACATGAAGTTACAATTATGCTTTAAGATATGACAGTAGGTATCAATATGAAAGGCTTTTCCTAATGTGAAAGACAACTTGTGCATGATGCCAAAAACTAATGCTGCAGCACTGGCATATGATGGCAGTCCTTCAACCTCATCCCCATAACACAGATAGAGACACCATAAACTACATGTCAACTACAAACTTTTTTAAGTGAAAAAGTAGACACTACAAACTCTTCCAATTAAAAGGCACACACCACAAGATTTTGTAGTCTCAAAAAGCAGACACTACCAACTTTTCTAATGAAAAAGCAGACACTACAAACCTTTCTAATGACAAAAAAAGCGGACACTACAAACTTTTCTAATGAAAAAGTGCACACTACAACCTTTTGTAGTCTCAAAAAGCAATCACCACAAACTTTTCTGATGAAAAAGCACACCACAAACTTTTGTAGTCTCAAAAAGCAGTCACTATAAACTTTCTAATGAAAAAGCGCACACTACAAACTTTTGTAGTCTCAAAAAGCGGACACTACAAACTTTTCTAATGAAAAAGCGGATGCTACAAACTCTGTAGTCAAGATAACCTTCTGACCTTAACTCTAACTTTGTAGTCTAAATCCAAGCTTTTGTAGTCTAAGTCTGACTTTTGTAGTCTTTTATAGTCTATCAGTAAACTTTGTAGTCTGAGTCTGACTTTTTTGTAGTCTATCAGTAAATTTGGTAGTCTTTTGTAGTGTATTAGTAAACTTTTGTAGTCTATCAGCAAACTTTATAGTCTAAGTCCAACTTTTGTAGTCTTTTATAGGGTATCAGTAAACTGTGTGGTCTAAGTCCAACTTTTTTGTAGTTTATCAGTAAATCTATATCTGACTCTTATAGTAGGGCATGCACCTTCCTTTTTTGGTCATTTTTCCCACAATACAATAATTGTAGCCCTTTCTTTTAGCTTTCTAAATATACTGAAATCATGTTATTTGGTTTTGTTTTCATGGAGAAAAACACAAAAAACAAAAAAAACACGACACTTTTGAAATTCCTTTACCTCATATCTCCACAATGGGAGCACTTCAGAACATAATTCAAACGGATTTGGGAAGCTATAGTGCAGGGCTACAACTTTGGTTTTTTGACCCCTTTTGGAGTTTGGTCATGTGACCACTCTCCTGATTACTAAAAATTGCCAATAATATTGCCCAAGTAGCTAATAAAATTTCCAATGATATTGCCAAAGGAGCTAATGAAATTGCCAATAATATTGCCCAAGTAGCTAATGAAAATTGCAATGATATTGCCCAAGTAGCTAATGAAAATTGCAATGATGTTGCCCAAGTAGCTAATGAAATTGCCAATGATATTGCACAACCAGTTAATGAAATTTCCAATGATACTGGCCACATAATTTATGAAAATCGCAATGATGTCACCCAAGTAGCTAATGAAATTTTGCACAACCAGCTAATGAAATTTCCAATGATACTGGCCAGATAATTTATGAAAAGCGCAATGATATTGCCGAAGTAGCTAATGAAATTGCAATGATGTTGCCCAAGTAGCTAATGAAATTGCCAATGATATTGCACAACCAGCTAATGAAATTTCCAATGATACTGGCAAGATAATTTATGAAAAGCACAATGATATTGCACAACCAGCTAATGAAATTTCCAATGATACTGGCAAGATAATTTATGAAAAGCGCAATGATGTCACCCAAGTAGCTAATGAAATTGCCAATGATATTGCACAACCAGCTAATGAAATTTCCAATGATACTGGCAAGATAATTTATGAAAAGCGCAATGATATTGCCCAAGTAGCTAATGAAATTGCCAATGATATCGCACAACCAGCTAATGAAATTTCCAATGATACTGGCCACATAATTTATGAAAATCGCAATGATATTGCCCAAGTAGCTTATGAAATTTCCAATGATATTGCCAAAGTAACCATTGAAAATCGCAAAATGATATCACTCATGTAGCTAATGAAATATCCAATGATACTGGCTAGATAACTAATGAAAATTGCAATGATATGGCTTTGGAAAGATATGAAATTGGTAATGATAACCACAGGCTGTCTTATGAGGGAGGCCCAAAACCCTGCCTACAATTAATGAAAAAGCGCAGCCTTTATGATAATGAAAAAACATGGTAACAGTAATGATTCCCTATCATAAAGAGTGTGGATGGATACACAGGGACCTATAGGCAGTTACCTGTTTTATATGATAAAAGTGGTAGCCACCAGTCTTTACAAACATGATTTATAGTAGAATGTAAAGTTGCATCATTATGTATAGATTTGTCATGTATAGATTCGTCAGGAACAAAATACAATAAGTGGAAAATTACAAATCATTCGGTTGGCAAGGGTGTATTCGAACCCGCTGCAGCATGTCTTTTTGGTAGAATGTAAGTATTTTGATCGTGGTCATTGTGTCGTAGTGCGTGTAGTCTGTGCCCAATCAATTGTACCAAAGTCCCAAAGCCATCGCCTTGGAGCCGCGGCGAATTTGACAGGATGTCATCTGTATGTTCGGGTTTAAGTTCTTTGATTGTGTTGTACTTAAAGTCAAAGAGCTCAGCTTTTCAAAATCAAGGTGGGTGCAGCAAGATATATACATATATACGTAGCAGACATTATCGACCTTACATTGGGAGAACCTTACAAATGGGGGTATACACAGTTATAGGCTTATAGTGCGAAACCATCAAGGTTAAGTGAGGAGCGAGAATCAGATCAGTAAATCTCTCTGAAGCAGCGGTCAGAACAAATCATTTCGCTAAGACTGTAGTAATAGATAACTCACATACAATGGTAGCTCCTTGGGCGGACGACGATCCACCATCTCCTGCTGGGCCGAAGATTGTGTTTTCCACCATAAATTGCAGTAATAGTTTGATGGTAGGCCTGAGACGCAACGAACAACAGGGCGACATTTCGGTTTCCCTGATGCGGATTCTGAAGGAGGCGGGAGGCGAGGTTCAAAGTGACAGGTGAGGGGGGCATTACCAGGCTTGTCGTACATTCCCTTGCCATAATTCTCTACGGCATTCCAGAGTGCAGATATTTCCGGATTAAGCCAGACTTTGGGTACGTGCCGAAGAACCTTAACTTTCTGAGCTCAACGCTCAGAGTCGGTCTCGTCAGAGCTCATACCAGCCTCGCCAAGCTCTTGAAGCAGAGTCTGGACATTTCACCAGAATGTGACGTTCTCCAACATTCGATCTTCAATAATGTCCAACCTTCGGGAGTACGTCTGGGCACCAACTTAGCGAGGAATGGAAAACAGTCAACAATCGTCACTTACGCCCTTGCGACGGCCATTCCTCCTGTTCTGCTTCAACATGGCGTCTTTCTTCTTTTCGAACCGAGCCAACTTCTCAACAACCATGTCTTGAGAATTGATTGGAGGCGGTGTGTGAGTGTTGTAGCCTTCGCAAGTGCATTTAAGTTTCATAGCGATAGTTTTCTTCAAAGCCGCTATAGTGATGCATTTAGCCTCCAACTGGCATCTGATTTCTGAGTCTAGTAATCTAGGACAGAGATCGGTTGCTAAGATAAAGAGGACTTGTTGGTTCCAAGTAGATTCGAAGGTCTCAGCCCAATAAAAGCGAGGAACTTTCAACGATGGCCCTCCCTGATTGTCAGTGATGAAGTCTTCAACTTCAGATGGCTCTGGCGATGGCAGGACTTTGTCGTGAGGACCCAAAACACCTTTTTGACAAAGGTGTTCTCTGATTAGAGACTTTACACTGATGTCAGAACAGAAATGAAAGAAATAGCTTGGAGACTCAACATGATAGAGATTCATTACGGCCCCTCTTCTCCCAGGACTCTTGCTGGGAGTTGCTTTTGTCCTTGACCACTCCACATCCTCCTCATCATCTGCGACTGAGCTGTCGTCATCCGTACCTGGAGAACAATTACACATCTTCTTCTTTCTGACTTGTTTCATCTGCGGCAATTTGGTGGAGTCATCTGCATCCTCTGCATGCATGTTGATGTCCATGGATTGGGACTGGGAGGCGCCTGTGGAGTTTGATGAGTGTGGGGGGTTATGTGCAACAAACTGAGGAAGGAGGGTATAGAAGACGTTTGTGACGCTTTTTTCAACACTTTTTACAATGACATCGTTGAGCTCCGGAGAAACCTATAGAAAGCTAGGTGATTAGAAGGCGCCCTTTCAGATAAGTGGGATCTTACGTGGTCAACATTATTTGAGGGGGTATTAGGTGGCCTTTGCGGGGTGGCAGGCGAGAAAAATGGTTGCTGCAAGATGTTTTGTAAATTTATAGCTATGGTGATAAAGAAGGAACTTACTGCGGCCAATGAATTTGCAGGCATGGAGCTATGCCCCATGCTAACATCATTTGGTGCAGTGGGAGACAATCCGGTTGCTACCAGTCCTTGGAGGGTGATAGGCATGGAGTTCGGCTAAAAGATGTTCAATAACCTGTGCTCATCAATAAAAGAATGTGCCCACTTACGGATAAGGGCATAGTCACGGTAGTGGACGAGCGCTGGAGAGGTGTTTGATTATGCTAGTCATGGGTGTTGTTAAAGGTGCTTACGGAGGTTGACGCATTGGGCAGAGTAGTTCCAGTCATGTCGAAATCTTCGTCCCTCAGAGGCGTGGAAGCTGGGAAGGAGACCTCCTATTCTAAATTCAACATCAGCTCGACTTTCAGTGAAAGAGATGTACTTTTGCTTTCCCCTTATCAACTGGCAACAGCCCGGGCTGGCCACTGTTTCCCAAAGTCTTGTTCGAAGACGTCACATGCATATCCATGACTGAGTTCTGATTCGAAGGCGGTGAAACGATGAGTCTGGGAGCGGTTCAGTAGGACGCTGGGCCGGAGGCCCAGTGTACGGAACCATGTCCAGTTTCCAAGCGGGCAGCTGAGTTGATCGTGTAGGCATTATTGGAAGCTCGGAGCAGGATACCAGTGTATTTGTGAGAGGATCGACGTTGGTGGTGCCAGCATCAAACCGATGGAAGACGCCAAATTTGTCAATTCGGCCAGTTGGATAAGGTGAGGGGCGCGGCAAGGCTGGAGTAGTTTTCTTCAGATACGGTGTAGCTTTCTTCATGATATGAATGGGAAATGATGGGCACTGGTAAGGTGACGATGGGATATATACAAATTCTTAGCAGGGACAGCTGCAAATGCTACGACAATAAGTTTCCAAAACAATTAAATATCTAAATGACGTACATTCAGACTTGAGAGGATGTCAAGCGTACGGTGTCATGCCAACACTTCCTAGGAACGGTATGAGTCGACGTGACCGACAAGTACGTCGTAAAGATGCACAATTAGCTGCCAAATGATTCAGCTTTCTTGTGCTGACACCGCTTGGAGATATCTCCATTCCCCTGTTCACCTTTTTGTTTTCATTAAGTAGTTGTAGTTGTGCCTGACTGCTCAAATTTCGAGATTCCCAAGACTTTCAAAATTCGAGATATACTAGTATTCGTAGGCATTCTTGTCCGTTCATTCCATATATACGAACTGTTCGCATTGCATTGTCGATAAATGGCCTACATTATCTACAAATGCTTCTCAGCCGAGAAGCCATACAAAGTATGTGTATAATAAAGTAATGATAAACATTGAAATGGAAAAAAGCTGACTATCACGACAGGGAGCGTAAATGACAGCGAACACGTATAATAAAGGAAGGATAAACTTTAAAAAGGAAAAAGGCTGATTAAATGTAGCCTGAAGAATGGCGTAAAGAAAGCATCTGAAAAGAAAAAACTGAAGAAACTGGCCAAGGCGAAAGCCAGGTGACCACTCAGCAGTTTCCAAGGCTTCGACCTGGCGGGGTGGTTCCAAGGCTTCGACCTGGTGGGGTGGTTCCAAGACTTCGACCTGGCGGGCTGGTTCAGTGTATCCCTTCCCATCACTCTGACTGGGTTCCTGAATCCTTCTATCTCCAACAACAGGACGGGATCGCTCAACCTTCACACAGTTCAATAACTGCAGGGAAACCACAAACCCTGGACTCACCTGCTGAATTTCAATAATGCCTGGCTCGGGTGTAGCTTTGATGTGCATGGTACCAGTACCCCAAAATACTTGTACCTCGGGAAATGACTCATTTGTAGGTGCACGGCCTATAAGGCATATGTTAATGATTGACAGGTTCAGATGATGGAAAGAGCTTACGTTGTTGTTGATCACAATATGAAAGGTAGTTGAAAATACGGTCCTTTGCTTCTTCATCGTCAAGATCAAGAACTTCATGGAACGTACACTAAATGGGACATGGTTAGATCACGGCGAAAGAACAGACTGACGACAAACCTCTGGTGAGCGGCGGCAGAACACATGAAGTTCCCCACCTTCCATTCCACATACGAAGCCCATCGTGAACATGTCCATTCGAAGCGGCGTCCAAATGGCAGGAAGATTTAAGTTGGGTGAGTTGGTAATGACCTGATGTGTTCGGAGTTTGAGGTCCCAAACAATGATACTGTCCTTGGCTGAATAATCACAGATTAGGCAGTAAATTCAACTCCGAAGAAGACAACTCACCAGTGCTGAGCAGGAACGATTTGTCATTGTCAAGGCTGAGCCATCTGATCTTGTGGGTATGACCAACGAGCTTATTGATAGAGGCAACCTATGAGGCGATAAGGGCCAGGATGGATCAAAGAAAGTAAGTGACTCATGAAGTTTTTCATTATGAAAGATGAGAGTCAAGAGTTAGGAACTGAGGGTGTTATTCGTGTATAGCAACATCGGTATTTGACTCAGTGAGGTGAACAATAAATAAAAATGTCCTATCCGGCAATGATGAAATAGCCATTTTCAAGCGATTGACACGTACTTTAGAATTGGACCAACATCAACCTGAATGTTTCAATGGGGGACCGGAAACTAAAGAGACAATAAATTTGGCATGCTGCTACAGAACAGTTGAAACTTACCATGAAAAATACTGGATAGTTGCCCTGAGCACCATGACGACAATACGAGGGTGATATGACTCACAATATCTTGTATTTCTACCCTGCTTATATGTGCAATCAGCCATGGTCGGGTGATCACACTTTGTTGTACTTACTCCACTTCAAAATGGAGACATCCATTCAAATGAATGCTTTTGTTTTCTTCGATCATTCTTGACCAGTACCTGACTATTCTACATTTATTATCTACCATATATCTACGCATAATAACTACAGATGAAAGAGTGGAAGGGACAAGAGAGAGTGCAAGGGTATCACGAGGGGGAACTAGTATTAGTTATCACATGAAGGTAAGGTAAGCGAATGGAAAGAGGAAAAAAGCTTTCGGACTTGGCGTTATATGTACTGACCACTTTAGGGCTGTCGCTTCAAAAATTTAGGGCTAGCCACACGTGCTTCAGAAAGCGGAAATTACCGACTATCCAATTGGCACGCCCTAAAGTTGTCTGTCTATGTCCGTCATTCCACCCTCCTGGCTTTCCCCTTTCTCTTCCACCTCCCACCTCCTCTGTCTCCTCCTTCTCTTCCTGCCTCTTTGACTGAACTTTGTAGTTTACAAACATGATTTATAGTAGAATGTAAAGTCACATCATTATGTATAGATTCGTCAGGAACCAGTGTAACAAAATACAATAAGTCGAAAAATACAAAACATTCGGTTGGCAAGGGCGGATTCGTCGTAGCAACCCACTGCAGCATATGTCTTTATGATAGAATGTAAGTATTTTGATCGTGGTCATCGTGTCATCGCTCATAAGTATTCACCTGCAATTGCAGACCACCCTCCATTGTATCTCAACAAATGAATCCTGCTTGCCTGCCCTCAGTAAGCAGTGTGGGACTAGTCAAAAACTATGCTGATTACGATCCAGTTTGACTGCAAATGCGTCCTCTCTGGACACACAAAAGCGATCAATTCCATCAAGTTCAGCTCCGACGGGTCCAAACTTTTAAGTGGTGGTAAGTCAATTCGAGTGTCTAACACTATTAATTTACCATTCTCTTCAGCAGACGATGCTTTACTCATCATTTGGGATCTGGTGAATGGCTTGGCAGAGCAGAAGATCTCTGTCACGTTCAATGGACCCATATCGGCTGTGATCTGGACATCCACCCCAGAGTGCTGCGCTACAAACGTGTTCGCCTTTTGCGCAGCTGACGGTACACTGTTCACTTATAAGCGGTTCAAGGTACGTAGCTAAACCATCAATAGAGGCCTCGTCAATGTTGTCTAATCAATCACAGAATCACTTTGACTACGTGTTCTCAACACCCACTCACGATGGGCCAATCGATGATATGGCATTCGACTCCACCTTCAGCCGGCTTGCTACCGTTGGGAGCGGTTGTGTCAAGATCTGGGAGTTAAATAAAGACTGTAAGCATCGTCAGTGCTTTATTTCGAAAGATCACTTACCATAGTTCAGTCTTGATGTCCAATATTATCACAACCGGCCAGAGGGGCTCGATTGCTTGCTGTGTCTCATTCCTCAATGGTGGTCATGACCTTTGCGTCAGTTTCCTTGACTCTCATGAAGTGTATGTCACTCCCCCAAGGAGCTCTGTCTTCTGGCTAACCTACAATCTTAGAATAGGATATCAAGTTTCGCCCTGGATGATGAGGTGGAGTCAGCAGCTTCTGACCTGCATGTGTGTGCCATTCCACTCTTTTTCCCTGTTCAACACGAGCTAACGCTTCCGTAGCAGTTATTCTATCGTCAGTAGCGATGGTCACTCCCTTGTCGTCACCAATTTGATAGATGGCATTGACATTTACGCAATGCCCCCTGGTCAACCATTGCGCTCCTTCAAGCATAAATCCGCAACGTTTCATTGACCATCGCCTCGGCACTGAACGGCAGTGTAATTATCGTTGGTAGCAATGACGGATATGCCAGGGTCTATGACCTTAAGATGGGAATCATGACCAGCATTCTGCAGCATGGCAATGGTACGTTTTCTCCCCTTTGGTGAAGTTGTTCAAAGGCTGACTTCTTCGTAAGCTGGAAGTCTGGTTCAAACTGTGGATGTAAGCCTTTTTTTCTTTTTTTTCAAAATTGCCTTGCCATTGATCGCGAAAAAGGCTCTCTCCATGGGCAAATCTTGCACCCTGGCAACAGGTTCCTCAGATGCCAACGACATTAAAATAAAGATATGGGCAATGAAAGTGGTGAGTTTTGCCTCACGATTTGGATCTCTGTGTTCATGATGATTTCAGGTGGAGGCTGAGGAGCAACCCAAGCAGCAATCACCTCCTCCCAACAGCAAGCTTTGGATAGTCCTCAAATATACATTTGTCATCGCAGTTATATTATATGTCCACAAACTACTACTAACTTCACCTAAGTTGTAATGTGAGTCACTCGATATCCTCGTACCTTTAGCTACCATGTAACTACGCCATCCTGTTCCGTAACTCGTAGAATATTGTCATACATCAGGTCTTCCAAATCTTCTGCCTGAAGAATGCCTGGAGTATACTCAAAGAAAGGATGGCGGTGACACGGTTCCAAAACCTACTGATGGTATTGTATTTGCAGTTATTAATGTTATTTGTGCTCACGTACTTGTAGCTTTCCAGTTCCAAAAGTTTTCTGCAGCTTCAGGAGGTCAATGCTGCCATCACTGTCACATTGAAAGTCAATTTCACAGGTGTGATTCCAATCTTTAGCTCGATTGTAGAGCCGGATGTGCACTACAGGATCTGGCGGCCCTGGCGAAGGGGTATGAGTTTCTGCTAAAGCAATAAGAAAGCTTTGAAATGTAAGTCTTTGACATTTATGCCTATTTTTCAGCATTCACCTCTCTGTTATGTCAGTGTCCATTTCTTCAGGTATTACTTGTCGACTTGGAGCTTGTTCCATGACGTCTCGCAGTGGCAACATAACGACTTCTTGCACCATGGCTGGTTCGGCCTCCTTGTTGTGAGCTTTTTTATTCTACAGGTTTTTCTCAGCTTGCTGAATGATCGATAGTGTAGGTACTTACCTGGTCCAGCAATGCCCTGATGTAGTCGTCTTTTTTTGGACTAGTGGACCGAATGGCAGTGCTTCTTACATGGATCCCCTTCTCTTCACACAGTGTCTGAAGGATTGCCTTTTGGAAGCGTTTGTATGCTGTTCGAGGGACGACTGTTCGTTCATAGATCACTCGCACATCATCTATTGTCGAAGGAGACATTGTGAAGGGGAGTTGTTGAGTTCCAAAACAAAATCATTCAGAATACGCAGATAACGACTTCCTTTTTAGGCAGTAAACCCTTCCCGATTTATCAAGGCCGTCAAGCAACAGAATATAATACCCCTCAGTTTCCTCTCCCAGAATACAAAGCATCGGCTCCTATAAAGGTTCCATCATGTGGCATGTTCTCTAATCTCATCATGCCTTGCAGCTGTGACTGTGTTTCTTCCAGGCGTGTTCGAATCCAACATCACTACTCTCCCCTGACACTTCAAGTGAAATTCAGCCCAGAGCGCCTTCTCACTCTGCCGCCCAGTACACTGAAAACCAGTTTTCCCCTTGCCGAAGTACTCCGCGAGGGCTCCTGCGAAAGTGAAACTCGGCTCGCAGAGTCTGGTATCACTGATACTGAGTTATCAAGCATCCAGGTTGGTCGTACATAACTGGCTGAATTTGAGCTTTCCTGATGAGTATCTTACAGCTGTTTGTAGGTGGCTTAATCAAAGATCATCTCAAAGCGAAGGTTTGCTTTTCGAAGCAAAGCACTTCAGCGCTGGATGCTGTTTATGAAAAGGTTTGTTGTGACAATGAACTGCCTCACTGATGTTCTAACGATATATTAGGCCAAGGAAAAATACACTTTCTTACAGAAAAAACATCAACTGGTGGTCGGCATTGTCAGGCAGGAACTCAGGAGGCAGAACACTGTGACGAAGTAATGGGCCAGTTGGCAATGACACCTGCATTTAGATTCCCAGTATAATATTACCATATTGTCGTCGGTTACACAGTACTGCGATATACAGCCACCAACTGATTCCTGCCTATCCCGTGCATCCACTTCACAACACGTGCTGTGGTGATGAGTAAAGTGGGAAGGGTGCACTCACCTAAAGAACACCAACAGAGCGGGTCATGGTTGTCAAAGGCACCGCTCATACTTAGGACATGTAGGCATCGTAATCGGTTTTGTCATCTAATACAGGGCCATGAGCGGGTGCGTTTCTCTCAAGTCTTTGCATCAACTGCTCCTAAATCTGTCATAGGTACGAACGTTACTGGCTGGGTCAGACGTATTGGTCAGATGTCATTCGAAATACGCGAACCGTTGGTCATCTCATCTGGTTTCACGTACCTCCGTGTCTCACTCCCAAAACTCCCGAAGAGACCCAATCAGGAGAGTGTAAGCGCTCGATACAGGAGATGAACAAAGTCATGGCAGAGAAACGTATGGCGCTGGACCTTATTGACAGGAGATGGAGCGCGAGAAGGACAAAGAGCAAGGATGCGCCAGAGAGCCTGAGAGAACCAGCTACGCTGCCACACGCGACATTGGCAGTGCGATTGTGTCACACTCACACTTCCTCCTCCCATAAAGCGGCTGTAATGGACTTCAAACACATATCTGCGACAACTGAAAGAGAACATGAATCCGCGACAACGGAAGGAAAACACGTATCTGCGACAACGGAAGGAGAACACGTATTAGCGACAACGGAAGGAGAACACGTATCTGCAATAACGGAAGGAGAACATGTATCAGCGACAACCGAAAGAGAGCACATATCCGCGATAACGGAAGGAGAACACATATTAGCGACAACTGAAAGAGAACACATATCCGCAACAACCGAAAGAGAGGGCTCAGTTGCAGAAATGGAAGAAGTAGAGGTGGTCGTGTGGATGGATGGAGGTGAGATTACATGCTAAGCTATTCATGCTCACACTGATATATTGCGTGCATCTTCCCCCATTCCAGAAGAGAGGTTTGCATATAGGAACGCGTTCAGATGGCTTGCGCAGATACAGACGAGTTGGGCTCGGTTTTACCCTGGTACTGGAGATGTCAACCCAGAGACGGACGCTGGCCCGATCTCAGGTTCAATGAACATCTTTAACCCTTCCTTCAATTCATTGTCGAACGGCCTCTCCGACCGTGATGGTATTACTGCGAAGTCATTCTGCGAAGCTGCACGACTGTTACCCAAGCAGATATATCACAATTTATTGCTGCTGAGATTGCCTAGGATGTATTCTTCGAGGACTACTGCATCGGGTTCGTATTTTGATTCGTTGTTGAGGCAATGGAAGGTTCTGAGTGGCGTATCTGCTTTTTTGACTCCGTGCGTTAACTTTTTTGTCTATAAATACGGCAGAACTAAAAATACATCGTAGGACTATTTTAGCGTTATTGCAAATATGCCAAGTGGCCGACGACCTGGTTACGAAAGACATTGCGCTGCTTTCGTTAGTATGCGCTTTGATGAGTCTTTTGTATGGGACTATATATATGGTAAAGTTTGGAACTATGAGGAGCATGTTTGAATCATCGAGATGGGATGAGGTGCATGTTCATGTCACAGAATAAAGGGAAAAAAAGGTTTTAATTAAATCAGCCTGGTAGGAAGTAAGGTGGACAAGTACTGCTACATGGTGGAATATTTGGGTCTTCCTGGTGATGCCCGCAGTATCGACGTCTTGGTATTCTTAACCTTTAGTTTCTTTGCTCAGCCTCACGCTTCCTTCTTTTTTTTCCTTCCTCACAGGTCGATGATCCTCTTCCTTGCATCCATACTCTCATTCATCTGGTTCAAGGGATCAGGGAACGATCCTTCCTCCCGTGCACCAGCAACAGTGGCTTTGGGTCCACAGGTGGTTATCATGGGGCTGTTGGTACTGGGGATGATCTATTTTGTGATGATAATAAAAATGTTGATGAGGTACGGCAAGGAACGGGGTGAGATGAGGGTGGATGTGGAGATGAGTTTGGGTGTTGTTCCTGTGCAGAGTGGGGAACCGGAGGATAGGGGCAGGGAGACATAGAGATGGGTACTCGCAAGCAAATTTCTTGAGGCAACGAATATTTACATTTTGGACATCAGCAGTACACTTATCTTTCTTTGTTCAACTGTATCTAGATGAAATCAACTGTATTTAGTGTATGAACAATCACCAAACGTGAGTTGAACCGAGTGCCTGCTCATTGGGCCCACTCATGGGCCACTCATTGTGAACAGAGGACTTTTTTAAAATATACTGGTAAATATGACTGAGATAAATAATGCTTTTCTTATTATCATTGTGACAACAAATATATGTTCGTCACCTTTTATCTAACTTAGTGACAATCTGTATCCGAAACATATGGGAAATATTAATTTTCTTTTGTTCTCAAATCAGTTCCCGAAAATGGATCGCTTCCATTATTGATCACAAAAGCAGAGTAATAACAAAGATCAGGACAACTCCCAAATCCAAAACCCTTATTTTAGAAGTGATCGCTTTTCTTTTTTATAATGTGGATGAAAAATATGTTCTTGACACAATTTGTTTCACGCATTCAAAATTTTGTAACAATAATGCATTCATATCAAATGTATTTCCTTACTTTGCTACCATTGATAATTATGGAGGTACCTTTGTTCGTGGCGCATATTAGGCCCTGTCTCAAGTGATAAGCTGTTCATGCATGCACGAATTGTAGTACATAATTGTAAATTACATTAGATGGGTTCAACCTCCCCCCTTGCCACGAGTTGTTCCACAACAGAGTACAGTGTGAGTGAGATATGCACTTTCCCATGTCAAGCGTCGCGTCGCTGCGTAATGAGGTGATTGTCAGCGTGAGCATGAGGAAGAGTCGAAGGTGAAGGGAGCATGCGGTGGGAGGGAGAAGGAAGAAGCTTACTCGCGCAACGTGAATCGTGAACCCAGGACACCGTGTCAATGCATGTACGAAGACGGGACACGACTTGTCTGGCTCCGTTACTGGTGGTGCATTTTATTAGCTTTTGTTGGGTGAAGCAAGTAGGAAGGAGGAAGGGATGTTTGTAGGAGAGAAGGGAGGCGAGAAGGGGGGAAGGAAGGAGGGATCAAGGAGAAAGAGAGAAGGAAGAGGGTGTTAAGGGAAAAAGGAAGGGAAGAAAAGAAGGGAGGAACCGGAAGAGGAAGAAGGAAAAGTGAGGAAGGAAGGAAGGAAGGAAGGGAGGAAGGAGACGCGAAGAGTGGCGGGAAAAGAGAAAAGGAAAATCAAATGGAAGAAACGAAGAAGGCAGAAGGTACGAACCCATGGATGGGTAAACCACGGGTGTATCGTCCAAGTGTGCTTGGGCTTCTGGCAGGCTTTGTAGGACATAGAGGTAAAAATGCTGGTCTGTTATTTTAGCGTGTCTAGAGAGGTGTTGATCAGCAGGTGAGGACATAAAAGGAAAGGGAAGGTGGCAACATACTGGCGACTCTCGTGGTCCCTCTCGGCCGTCAAGCGTCTTTGCACATCAGCGTTGGACGCGTGACAAACCGGGCGTATTTCTCTATAAAGACAGAAAAGTAAGACGCACCTTGAACAACCTCGTACGGACATACCATCTCACAATAAACTTGATACGTTCCAATTTCCTTCTGTACGAGCATAATCCGTAAATGTTCCTCCTCGGACGAAGAAGGGTCACCACGAAGGAGGTGGGCGGTTTCTGACTATCTGTCATTCATATTATATCCAAACGCAAGATACAAGGGCGCGCGTGAAGATCCACGCACCTGGCGCCTGAGATGGTCGAGCATCCCGTTGAGCAGCTCATCCTGAGCGGCAACTGCGGGTAAGATGTCGGGGGCGTGTTGTTCGTTAAGCCAGCGCCTTATTAGTTCCTCAACTTGGGGCGTTTCTGGTGTGCTCTTGATGAGCCTGAGGGATGGGTTGATATCATTGGATTTAATGCGTCCGGGAGGAGGGCGCTCGAATTCTTCGTGGTGCCAGTGGCGTAGCATGAACAAACAACGCGCAAGTTCGAGTTTTACCAAAGTTTTACATATCTCTAGCCCAACACTGGTACGCCTTTGACAGAACTTTTTCTTTGCCTAACCTCGCATGCTGAATATTGAATGCTCATCTCCAGACTCAGAATGTCTTTTTCTGCGAATGCAGCCACTATCCGTGAGCTGGAAGCCGAAGTGGATGTCATCGAAAACGTTATACGAGACCTACGCGATAAGCAAAGACCTCTGCAAACCCAGCGCAATTCAAAACTCCCCTTTTTCTGTCTACCTCTTGAATTATGCATTGCGGTATTCTCACTCACTTGCCACGAAGGCCGCCTCCCAGAACGGCAGGACTCGGAGAAGATTCTGCTGGTGACGACACCTTTCGTTATTAGCGCTGTTTGTCATGGCTGGCGTGTCATGGCACATTCAGCGCCCAAGCTATGGTGTTCTGTATCACTTTGCGTGCGGCCATATATCAAGGATCGTTCCGAGATTCAGGCAGAACTCCTTGATCAATGGTTGGGACTTGCACAGGCATTGCCATTATCTATCGTAATGACCTGTGACCAGCGTGAACTTGATGAAGTTTCAAGGGGGGATGACGAAGCTTCGGAAAATGATGAAGCTTCAGAAAATGGTGAATCTTTGACTCAGAGTGAGGAATGCTTAGCAGCCGTAGCAGTTGTCACCTCAGTTGTCACCTCTCGTTCTCATCAGTGGGAGTCGCTCGATCTTTTCCTCCCCTTTTACTGGGCCAAGATCTTCGAGTCCGGAATGGGTCACTGTCCAAACCTCAAATCAATTGACTTGGATATTGACACTGAAGGGGTGGATTCATTCTCAAAGTCATCGCCACCATTTTCCACAACATTTCGTGATGCACCAAAGCTTCGCACTGTAGCGATCAACGACGAAAATGTGGGGCTTCCGCATCACCAATTGGAGGAACTAACTATTTGGGGTTGCACGCCCTCCGCAGCCTTCTTCAGCAAATGTACCAATCTTAAAATTTATAGGGCACACCATTTGTGGGTAGCACCACACACTTCTGTCCATCTTTCAAAGCTTGTATCACTCGAAATTTTATCCGGAAAACCGCAACATCTGTTGGGGTATCTAGTGACACCGTCACTTGTATCCATCACCCTTCCTCTGATAGGCGGTGACGAAGTAGAGGCTTTCAAGACTTTTCTTACACATTCAGGTGTGGCTCTGAAGCACTTGTCTATTATCGATTATGTCCCAGCGGAGGAAGAGTTGTTGTGGAAGATATTCGACGCACTCCCCAACCTGTCACACTTGGAGATTGACGAACCCTTCCAGTTAGATCGGTCTCGAAGGCATTGGCTCCCGTCTCGGAGGTTTTTTAACTATTTCAGCACTCCCAACACGACATCGGGTGGTTTACCGTTGCCACATCTGACAAGTTTTAAATACTGGGGTCAAATCAAATTCCAAACCAGCGTGAAAACCGGGAATGTGGGCTCAGGGAATAGCGTTGATGTTGACACCTTGGAAAAGGTGTTTCTAGCTAGGTGGAATGCTGGTCTGCCCTCCGATGGTGGTGCTGTGCGACTTCGAGAGTTCAGCCTGTTCATTACTACTGATTCGCCGAGATTGGTCACACAGATGGAACAATCTCTCGTCGTGAAGGAATTGCGCAAGGAGGGCATGCGTCTGGTGTTTAAGCTTGTAGGCCTGACGAACGTCGGTGATTTGCTGATGAAAATTTAATTGTAATGAACTTATCAATCAAACATATTCATCTCTGCCGTTCATGCATGCACAAATTGTAGTACAATAATAGTAAATTACATTAGATGAGTTCAACCTCCCCCCTTGCCACGAGTTGTTCCACGACAGAGTACGGTGTGAGTGAGATATGCCCCTTTTCCATGTCTAGCGTCGCGCCGCTGCGTAATGAGGTGATTGTCAGCGTGAGCATAAGCAAGAGTCGAAGCTGAAGGGGGCAGGGAGCTTACTCGGGCAACGTGATCCGCGGACACCTCGTCAATGCGTGTACGAAAACGGGACGCGATTTGTCTGGTTCCGTTACTGGTGGTGTATTGTATTAGTTTTTGTTCGGTGAAGTGGGCAGGAAGAAGGAAGGAACATTTCAGAAGCGAAGGTGAAGGAAGAAGAGGTAAAGGGGTAAGAACAAGGGAAAGTAAGAGGGAAGAGAGGGGGTGGGGGGGGGGAAGACGGGGAAGGAAGAAAGGAAGAACAAGAGTAGGAAAGAGGAAGGGACGTTTGGAGAAGGGAAGGGAGGAGGGAAGAGGGGAAGGAAGGAGAAAGAAGGAAGAGAGGGGCAAAGGAAGGGAAGAAAAAGATGGAGGGAGGGAAGGAGGAAAGGAGGCAGTGGGGAAAAGAAAAAATAGTAGGGGAGAAGCGAAGATAGGGAGGAGGGGCGGAGGTAGCGAGCAAGCAAGAGTGTGTGTAAATGAAGAGAGTGGAGCGGGGGAAATGAAGAGAGTGAAGTAGGGGAAAGAAAGGACAGGAATAAGGGAATGGGAAGGAAGGAAGGAAGGAAAGAAAAAAAGAGAAGAAGCAACGAAGGAAGGAAAGGATGAAGGAAGCAGGAAGGGAAAGAAGAAAGTGAGAAAGGAAATGGAGAAAGAGAGGGAGAAATGAATGGAGGATAGAGGGAGGGGAAGGGGAAGAGAGGAAAAGGGCAAGGAAGGGAGAGAGCAAGCGAGTACGAAAAGCAACAGAGGACGTCAGAAAAAAAGACAAAAAGAAAGGGAGGGGGAGAATGATGGAAGGAAAGTGGGAGGGGGCGAAGGAAAAAGGAAGAGGGGAAAGAAAAACGAGGAAGGAGAAGAAAGAAAGGGAGAGAAGGGGGAAAAGATGCAAAGGGAGGGAGGAGAGGTTTGGAAGGGAGGAAGAGGGAAGAGAAGAACGATGAGGTAGGGGAGGTCAGAACGGAGAAGGAAGGCAGGGGGGACGGAAGAGAGGGAAGGAAAAGGAGGGGAAGGAAAGAAATTGAAAGGGTAAGGAAGTTAGGAAATGACGGGAAGTGAACAGAGAAAAGAATGAAGGAGACATAGCAAGTGGCGGGAGACGAGATAGAAAGAAAAATGGAAGAAACGAAGGAAGGGAAGGGACCAACCCATGGAAGGGTAAAACACGGGTGTATCGTCCAGGTGTGCTTGGGCTTCTGGCAGGCTTTGTAGGACAGATAGGTAAAAGTGCTGGTCTGTTATTTTCGCGTGTCTAAAGAAGGGTTGATTAGCATACAAGAACATGGGAAGAATATAACGGCGTACCGACTCGCATGGTCCCTCTCAGCCGCCGTCAAGCGTCTTTGGACATCAGCGTTGGATGTGACGAACCGGGCGTATTTCTCTATCTTCCCAATCATCAGCAACGATCGCGGTGGACACAAAGGTAGAGCACCTTGAACAACCGCGTACGGACATACGATCTCACGATAAACTTGACACGTTCAATTTCCGTTTGTACGAGCATAATCCGTATATGTTCTTCGTCGGATGAAGAAGGGTCACCCCGGAGGAGGTGGACGGCTTCTGACTATCCGTCGTTCATCTCACAAGATATAAAGACGCGTGTGGGCCTTCACGCACCTGGCGCCTGAGATGGTCGAGCATCCCGCTGAGCAGCTCTTCCTGCGCGGGTAAGATGTCGGGGGCGTGTCGTTCGTTAAGCCAATGTCTTGTCAGCTGCTCAAGGGGAGTTTCGGGTGTTCTTTCAAGCAGAAATGGGTTGATATCGTCGGGGGAGTCGGTGCGTCGTGGTGTAGGAGGACGTTGTTCATATTCTTCGTCCCAGTTCATGATGGTGGTAAGTGGTAGTGTAACAAGAACAAACAACGCGCTCATCTTTACCTCCAAGTTGCCTTCAAGTCACGACAGTCTGAAATGAAATCCTGGTGGCTGGCATCTCTCCAAAATGATAAAAACCTGCTTTCAAGGCAGTTTCGGTTCTCTATCGTTCCTTGTTCTCCTACCTTGAGTCGGCTTGAATAGTCCCACCCACACTCTTTTATAATTACACTCGCTTTTCTATGCCTGGCGTCGACTCTTCCTCGGCGGCTAGCGCGTCCGCGTACCCACACGCCTCAGACCAAACTATAGTCGGATACATCCTTATCGCACTTATCATATTCGCAGCTATGGCTTTGATCTTTCGGTCCCTCTTTAAACTCGTCAAAACTGCTCGACGTCTTGACAAGGCTGATCTTAAATCTGCAGCTGCTGTGGCTGTTTCTGAGGGGGAGGTGTCCACGTCGTCTACCTCTGCTGGCGCTGGAGTTGGTAATCATAGCGTGCGTCTCGCTCGCTCTTTCTTTGTTTTTCTACTTAAATGTTAATTAGGCCCAGCGCTTAAAGGACCGCCTGAAATCGGCCATTCCACGCCGGTGGGATGACATCGACGATAAGCTGGACGGATTCGAGCGGCTGACAGTAAAGTACTACGGGAACGCCAAGCGCTATGCTGTGCGTATGTTACAGAACATGGGCGTCTTGGAGAAGGCTGCGGACGAGGTGTGTCTCCTTTCCTTTTCTTCTCTTAGTTTCGTTATATCTTTGACCTTATTTAGGAAGGGGGAATCCCAACGGACTCACACTCGAAATCTAAATGGAGGCTGACGGCCGGATATTTCAACAAGACCGCCTCGGACCCGTCTCAGAACCAGCACCAGGACCAGCAGCAGCAACAGCCGGAAGACCCAGCAAACACAACCACAGACTCTGATCAAGAACTCGACGTACGTCCTCCTTTCCCTGCCATCCCCCATTCCTTCCCATCACTGACACTCCCCTCCCAGCTCGAAGACACATCCATTGTCAAACTCCCCTCTCTCGACCTCTCCACAGCCCCAACACTCCCTTACCACCCTCACCCCTCAACAACACCCACGCACAAAGAAGTCCGCAGGATAACAGCCATCGACATCCTAGAAGCACTAGCCAAAGTCGGGCGTCTGTCCCTCTCCTTATCTTCCTACACCAACAGTACATACACGGAAAAGATGGACTCGTTGCTTCCTCGCGTTTCGCGCGATTCAAAGGCTTCCTCCTTAACACGCGGGAACACGATGAAAGCGAACAAGGAATGGAGAAGACTCACTGCGCTTGATTATCTGAGTAAACTCGTCACTAGTGCAACCCCCGATTCAGTGGATAGGAATAAACCGTTACCCCATCGGCCGATTTCGGTTGTAGGGTCTGTGCATAGCCATAGCGGTGTGGAGGACGTGGTTGTCGGTCCTCCTCCTCCTTTGGCGCTTGCTGTGATTTCGGAGGAGGACTTGGAGGGGGGTGCTGTACTGTCCACTTGTGAATTGGATGGACAACGCGCCGAAGAAGACGACGACGAAGGGAAGCAAGCTGATTCCGAGTCTGGGAAAGACGCTGCTTTACCCGTTCCTGCGCCCTCGAAGCATCGTAGGTCGATGACACTCCCTATACAACAAGCGCAGCCACACCTCAACCTCGCATCGGGTCTTTCGCCTTCGTCTTCTCTTTCTTCTTCCAAACCCGGCGAAGTCTCTCTTCAGGATCAGACAGAAAAGGTCGAACAAGTCATTTCCGATTCAGACGAAAACACAACAGAAGAAGAAGAAGACTCAGAGCTCCGCCCAACATCCGACATACCGCACATCACAGCACTCGCAGAAATAGCAGCGTCAATCGTAGGCGATCATCCAGATGCTCCACCCATCTTGGAACGTGTTGCTTCCCTTAATCTCACCACCCCTTCTCCTTCCCCTTCCGTTTTACCTTTACCGTATTCCCTTCCCCTCAGTGTCCTTTCCCTCGACCCCACTCCCACTCCACTCCAGAATCAGAATTACAACCAAGCAGCAGCAGCACCGTCAAAGTTCGCCTGGGCAGGGAACACCCACCGCACCACCTTCGGCCTCATAACGCGCACGAACGTCCCCCCCACTCCGCCTAGACTAGCCATGTTTGTAGGTGGGAGTGGGGATGGGGGTGATGTGGGGTTTAGGTCGAATGCTGGGAGTGTTGTTGGTGTTGGGGGAAAGAAGAGTTTGGGTGCGGATACGGGGATCGTGCTTGTCCAGACGACGAGTTTGGATTTGGGGAGGGGTGCGGGGGTGGGTGTTAGGGGGAGTGCGAATGGGGGTGGGGGTGGGAATGGGAACGTGGATGCGAATAGGAACTCTCAGGCAAATGTCAATGGGAACGCCAACGCGAATGGGAGCACGAACTCAAATGCGGTTGCGAGCCCTACCGGAAACCTCCTCCCCCTCGCAAACACCAACGCAAACGCAACTACTAGCCCAAATGCCAATGTAAATTCGGCTGTGACTGGGCCGGAGTTATTGGAGAAAATAAAGGAGGCTGTGAGCGAGAGCCAGAATGAGGGTCAGATTGGGAAGGGAGGTCAGGTTGAGAGCGAGGGCCAGGTTGAGGAGGATCAGCTTAGGAAGGAGGGTCAAGTTGAGCAGCAGGAGGGGCTCCTTGCGAAGGACGGTCCCGTCGAGAAGGAGGAACAGGTTTCGACGGGGCATGTGGCTGGAAAGACCACGACAGGGGGTACGATTGGAAAGACGTCGACACCTGCGCAACCTGGAACGACGACGACCACCGCCACTGAGAAACTGTCAGCTTTCAGGCCGCCAGCACCCACAAGGCCGCCAACATCTGTGCAGATTAACTCGAGGCAGTCTACGCCCGCAAGACTCGCCGTTCCATTGAGGCCCACCCGTGGAAAAGAGAACCGGTACGTGGCTGGAGAGCCGCCGAGGAGTGTACGGAGGCCTCCTTCGCAGCTTCGGAATGTGCTTTGTGCTATTTGATTTTCATACTAGATCTTTCTTTTTGTGTAGAACTTTTTTATGCGATCGATTGGTTGAATTGGAGGATACTCGATTGACAATTTGGTTACTACTCTATGGGTTCATGTGTCGTGTTGCAGTAGTAATAGAGAGAAGAGCCCTGAATGGCTGGGTACTACGGTGATGTCATATTGCCTCAACACCTCCCCCCATGCCCAAGAATCTCCGAGCCATCTGAAGAACGCCCCCAACCTGACCGACTAGTACCGAGCTTTCTGTATAGTAATCTGTACATTAGATTGGCACTCATCAATTGAAAAACTCACTGTATATTTTTATGTCGACGATGAGCTCAGCATCGTTACTACCTTGTTACTACCAGTGGGGGAAAGCAAGACCGAAAATTTGCAGGCACGCCTGATGTCTTCACCCTGGAAGAACACCCAATCGTAGTCGGATGGAATACTGACAAGGCCGTCGGTGAGGTTGAAGAGGCCCTATAACGTCCATCAATTAAAATATTTTTGAATATATGCGCGTTTACGGCGTACCTTTGCACCAGACTGTAGGTCGGATGACAGGGGGCATGAGAATGATGGTACTGTATCCAATTCGGGTGATTCTTCTGTCATTCGCGCTGTAAAAATTCGCGATGGGGTTTTGGAGAGTAGGTTCTCGAAAACTAGAAATCGAGCGGTGCTGGTGAAGAAATTGAATCAGTGCTTTATCATAGTACAAGGGGGTGCCGGCCCGGGAATCCCGTACCGGGACCCGGTTAGTTAGTCCAGCCACAGGCTGTGAAAAAAAAAAAAGGACACCTTGGGCAGAGGGCCTTCGATCATTAAGTTGAGTACTTTGCAGCATAATATAGTAACTACAGAATGTGCCGGGAGGAATACAGCTCCAATAGAGGCCATCAAGCACCGTGATATAAGACATTCATTAATTCCTGCTATATTTGGGCATTTTTTTGACATTACTTGAATTACTGTTGACCAACAATATCCTAAAATCTACAGTATGTATCACACCATTGAGATGGAGCCAGCTGTTCTTGATGCGGAGGGCTTCGCAATCTGTCCAGATTGTGGTAACCGTGTATCCTCATCAAATTCTCATATGCGAACAAGGTGTGCGAGAAACACTGGGTAAGTACATTGTATTATGAGAACTGAGTGATTTTCCAACTCACGTTATATGCCTAGTTCCATCTAAAAGTGTGGAACATGTGCAAGCACCCCGGAATTGTGCCTGCACGACTCGTGCAAGACGCGGGGAGAGCGCTCACAAATGATGTCATATTACTATATATAGACACGTTCCTGATTACGTTAGTTAGTTAGTCCACCTCAAGGTCGCCTTTAAAAAAAAATCGACCCCGGGTCTTTTTTTTCAATGCCGGCACCCCCTTGTCATAGTACTCGACATTTTTGAACCCACAAAGAGCGAAGCCCAGCCAGATCGAGTGGGATTATATAGCAAATGTTTGCAACCGTGAGGGCGTCACCGAGAGAAGGTGAGGGCGTAGACGACATGGTATATCGGGGTAAAACGAGAAGTAGCGATGCATCGACTTGACCTTGTATTTATAGATTGATCGAGGCCATAAATAATACTAATAGTTCGCAATTTGCCGGTTTTGGGAAGTTGTTGTTCAACAGTAGTAAACAAACCCCGAGCGCGTCCCGGGTCGGCACTCTCTGCCAACTGCCGCCGCAGCACGCGTGCTATCACTCTGACGTCCTCTTCTCCATCCTCGACGAATCCCAACACGCAGCAATGCACCACTTCAGGATCCGCGTCTCGCGCGATTTAACGGGCTCCTTGGCTTTAGAACACGGGAACACGAACGCAATAAAAGCCAACAGATTATTTGAGTAAACTCGTCATCACTGCTGTCCCAGATAGGAATAAACCGTTCTCAGTGTCAGCCTGCTTCCCGTCGTCTTCTTGAGGAGCCGAGGGTTCATCTGCTTCACAAGCGTTAGGTCTTTCGTCTTCGTCTTCTTCCAAATCTGGTGAGGTCTCTCTCTTCAGTCAGAGAACGACGGACAAGTCGTTTCCGAGTCTGGCGAGGCCCCAAACACAACGATAGAAGTTGACACACCCGACGAGCTTCGCCAACATCGAACATACCCCACATCACAGCCTCCACCCCAGAATCACAATTACACCCCAAACAACCATAACTACCCAGCATCAAGGTTTGCCTGGTCAGGCAACACCCACCGAACCACCTTCGGCCTCATCCAGCCTGGGACGACGACCACCACCACTGGGAAGCCGTCAGCACCCACACAGACTCCGAGGTCGCCAGCACCCGCAAACCCGCGTACAGATCAGCTCGAGGCTATCAACGCTCGTACAATTCGCAAGACTCGCCGTTCCATTGAGGCCCAGCCGAGGGAAGGAGAACCAGTATGTGGCTGGAGAGCCGCCAAGGAGTCCACCTTCAACGGAATGTGCTTTGTGCTATTTGATTTTCATACTAAATCTTTCTTTTTGTGTAGAACTACTTGGAAGGCGGTTTTTTTTATGCGATTGATTGGTTGAATTGGAGGATACTCGATTGACGATTGTGTTACTACTCTATAGGCTCATGCGTCGCGGTGGGAAGGAGAGTCCCAAAGGGCTGATGTCGTATTCCAATGCCCATCATGGCCCATTATCTCCGACCCATCTGAAGAATGCCGCCAACCTGACTTGCTCGACCGAGGAACTAAGGAAGAACCTTTGGTAATGGACGACACAAGGACAACAAATTATGACTATCTAACACGTTTTATCATGACTACCTTAGAGTAGTTGGTCACAGTAGCAGTAGGTGGGATAATTAATATCTAAAATGTGGCATTGGGGTTTCTACTAATGCAGTGGATCGATCCCTGCCAGCCACGGTTCTAATAGATGGAACGGCATTTGCGATAGCACGCATAATACTCCAGGCCTTGTGATGATAGGCAAAGCCTCCCAATTCAGGGTACAATGTGAGTTCGTGCAACTGCCAATGCTTGTAAACATGGCCAAGATGCAAGTAATTTTTGCGTTCAGACATCTCTTGTTCAAATAATGTGATCTGCAAATTATTGTTTAGTTGGGATGAGGATCGAAGTGAACAGCTTACCTGGTTCTTTCCAAGGTAGTGTCCATCAAGCTGGAGTCCTAGCTTCTCAAGGAATGGGCAACATTCCGCAATCAAATCAATAAGTTGTGAAGTAATGCAGCCAATCCCCAGCCTGAGATCAACTAACATATCACATTGATTAAAGACTTTCAGGATCAGCTTGACATCCTGATATGAGAGGAATTGACTCCGAATGGACAGCATGGCCAAGGTATTTGGGGTCAGAGCCCCAAAGTACTTGATCACATCATCCTTGATTTTAGCAGTGCCAAAGTCGAGTGACAAAGTACGGAGAACGGGAAGAACAGGGAGATTCCTGCCAATATCTTTTTCTGATGAAACGGAGTCATTGAGAAGGCTTGGCAATGGAGGATCATGCCAGCCATGCAGGCAAATATGAAGTTCTTGAATCTTTGGATTATTTTGGAGTAAGTAACCCAAACATTTCCAGTTGAAACCATAGTCTGTATCCGGGAGCTGGAGTTGGCCTGGCTTAAAAACAACATTGATGCGCAAGATTTCAACCATCGGGCACAGAGGGAAAAAAGGAGCAATTGGGGAGATAAAATCATAGCCATGGATAGAAATTAACAAACGTGTGAGCCTGGAAAAGATGACGGCAGATTCTAGCAATGTTTCAGCTGTTTTGAAGTCCCAAACTTTGACTTCTAAAGTCAACAGAGTGTTTCCAAAGGTCCTCCATAAGAATGAGAAAAGGGAGGAACGGAATGGATCTAGTCTTCCATTGTGGGTGTCAAAACGAGTGGATTCATCCTCAATGGAGAGCATTTCGAGGCGTTTGAGGCATGAAAGTGCATCAAAGAGCCGTTTTGTCTGTTCCTCGGGCGAGGGAAAACTTGGGATGAAACATTCCTTGATCCACCCCCAGAATCCCGTTTTAACTAATAGGTGAGGGACGAAAAAGATCCCTCGATAGAGTAGTGCTTCATACAGCCGATGTGGACAAATTGTCAACGCCGTCACCCGACAATTAATTAACGGGTCCCTGCGACGATCAATAATGCATGGCTGCCAGTGCTCACATTAAGCTTACTTACAGGAGGCGTCTGATACTTTTTTCTAACAGTGTTGGGTCGCTGAGGGTGCCGGTGATGCTGAACTTGTGATAGAGTTTGTCCATCGCAAATTCAAAGAATGGACGGTTCATCCCGATAATTTTGCGAAGAAGGCGATTGTCAGCTTCAAGGGAGTCGGCAATGTAGAACCATATTTCGTTGGGAAGAAGCGGCAGTGGTGTCATTGCTGAATATGAAGGTGAAGGTAAAACCTTGCCGTGAGAAACTATTGAAAAACCCCACCTTTCCTCATCTCAGACTTTTGCAAAAAGCGCTCCCAGATCTCATCGACGCATGCGCACCAGGGAATATACATGACATCGTGATGTTTGGATAGTGACGCGCTAGGCAGGTAACATGGTGGAAATTTCCAAACTGGAAGACCTCTAGCACCCCTGTATTCGGGACCGAGCCACTGGCAGGAGATGAAAGCAAGATGAAAGCCATGGCGAGGCGTCGTGGACCGGCTGCCATTGCAGGACCGGAATGAGCTTATCTTTTGGAGCTTCTTGTGTACTTGTACCTTGGTGGCCGGCCGCCGACCCTTTATCAAACTCTCGAACTCGCTGATTGATCCCAAAGTCCACCTCAGTCTACAGACGTACTTAGAGCTATTGAAATATTACCATGGTCCGCTTTGCCATCTCCACGTGTTCAACCATTTGTCTTGCCCCCACCCAACCCCCACCGGCGACTCAGAAAGGATAGTCAAGCGCATGGTGCATGTCAGTGGCAACCTACCACTAAGCCTTCTACTTGGCGAAAAGCTGAATATTACCTCACTCGTCGTGCCAAAGTTGGTCTATCTGCCGCTGTTCAATAATTGAAAGGTTAAATGCAGCAAAAAATTGATCTCATTTTATCGCATTTTTACAAGGGTTGGTTGCAATGCACGAATCATTGTCTCCGAGTCTGAGGGTCTTTGCCCGTTGTCACCTATCTGAAAACTCAATGCCAAACCCTCTAATTCTTTCGTCTTCCGCGACATAGCGTCGAGCTCAGGCGAGGTCAACAAAAAGACCATCTCTAGTAAGCAGAACCGTATTGGAGAACCAGACGTCTGATGCTTTTAAGTTTTTCTTTCCAAGCCTTTTCATGATATTTCAAACGTATTTGCCATTGCAGGCTCAGCCTTTTCTTTTGTCTAGACAGACTTTGATGCAGTGAACTAGATAGACATGTACATGATTGAGTAATGACTGTTTGATATAGAGTACATAGAGTGCGGAACGAACTTGAATCGATGAGACGGAGTAGACGATCTGTTAGACAGCAATTTGAAAACATAAAATCAAAGTACATCACGAAGCAACAATATTTCCAAGCGACACAAACCCAAGGAAGGAAAATACAATCAATGCAAGGGAACCTGGGCAGTGCGAAATATGCCAAAGCCTCCGCTGCCTGGCATGTTCATATTGTGATGATAGGTAGCGGCAGCAGAGGCAACGTGATTGGCTGGCGGCGAAGGAGAGCCTTCTGGCCATGAAAACCTACAGATAACCATGGTCAGCGAAAGACGTCAGAAAGAGCAGCTGTCAATGCGAACTCACCCAGGCATCATCATATTCTGCCACCAGGCAGGATTTCTGATGGCCTGCATCGTGGCAAGAGTTTCCTCCTCAGAGAACCCAGAGTTGGAATATGCCGCCATTTCCAAATCATTTCCGAAATGAATCTGCCCCGTGCTCGCACCAAAAGTCGCCTCTGGCATGTAAATCGGAGTATCCATCGTCTGGCGCAAGTTATTCTGAGAGAAGGATGGATTTGGTTCAGCAACGTTCCTTTGGCCCTGCGGCTGCGACACGGAAAAGGTGATAGAAGCTGAGGCGGGTTGGGTTGGCCCGTTTGTCGCGGCAGTGTTGGGGGGCAGTGGCTGTGGGTGAAGGCGACCTACGGTAACGCCATCCCTTCGGTGCCTGGATAGCAGGCCTGCGAGGAATCGGGCGTAGAGTTTGGGTGTGTGACGATCATCAATCGCTATCTTGGGTGAGCTGAGAGTCTGTATGAGCCGCCCTATCAGGTCGAAGATTTCGTTCTCCTGGTCTTTCGTCAGAAGTTTCCCGAACTCTGGTCGTAGGAGCTACTCAGACGGGTCAGTTGTAATCAACCAAAAGGTTGACAAAGAAACCTGCCTTGAGAAGGAACGCAGATGCAAACGATGCAAAAACGAAGTGGCCTTACGAAGATGTTAGATACAGAACTTGTGCATGACATCCTTCTTTCGCTACTCACCATCTGGGGCGTATCGCATATAGCCACTAGGAGCTAAACTCTCGATCATATTCTCAATGACCGATTTCGCAGCGTCCAAACACTGGGTAGATGGTCAGGCAGGCCGATCCAAGGCGAAGATGCACAAACCTTGTTGAAAAAGACATGGTCTCCTTGCCCCAGCCCACGCTGATACGCTTGTTGAAACCCAAAAGAGAACATCACAAGCCGTGAATACCCGACAAGGCTGTGTACGGAGTGAGTTCATGGAATGGGTTAGACAATGAGATTGAGGCTTACAAGGGAAGAAGTTTGCATCGGAAAGTGCAACCCAAATCTAGACATGAGAGTCAGTGGTCGAGGTGGAGGACAGTTGAACATGTTACTTGCCACTTGGTTCAGAGCCCTCAGCAAATCGTTTTGACCACTCCTCGTGATACGCTGTGAGGTGCTCGTCATGTTTCAACGTCACTGTTCTGAAGTCGACCGTCTACCCAAACCGTTAAGGAGAGATCTGAACGGCCAACAAGAATGACGTTACCTTGTTGAGACCACTTGACGAGGAAGGGTCGCTGAAAATCTCATCATGGAACTTGGCGACAATTTGAAGAAGCATAGAGTAAGCGCAAAGGTGGACGTCGTACTGCGCACTCATCAGCAAAAGTTTCAAGAAAGCATGCAGCAAACTCACGGGGAGATTGTATCGCGACTTCTTATACCAGTCCTTTGCGTTTCGGACAATGCTAATTCAAAAGGTTAGCGAAAAGGGACAAACATAGAAGAAGAAAACGCACAAATCTTCTTTAATCGTTGACGGCTTCCCAAACTGAGTCGCCGTTGATCGATCCAAATTGAAGCAGATCATCCAAACACGGGTCTTATTCATAATTTCCCGTTCCTGCCTCTCATTTTGCGGCTTTGTTGAGGAGATTTGATGCAAGTTAAGGTCAGTGGCGATTCTAGCAACTTCCATTGAGCAAACATCTTCAAGGCGCCCTGGGAATGTAGGGGTACCTGATAGCAAGGCCGGTATACAGCCAACTTCTGTCTTCCTCCCATCTCCGAGCTGGGACGGCGTAGATACTCATGAGGATATAGGCCTGGCAGAGCTCCACCGATTTCCAGCCATCGATCAGAGCGTTCGCAGCTGAGTGCTTGGCGAAGTGCATGGCTATTGGGTATATCTCTGACTTTTCGGTGTAATACCTTGATGACACAGCGCAGACTGTTGTATCATCAGCCATCCATACAGAAGGCAAACGAGAAGAGGGACACTTACTAACGGTGAAGAGGAAAGGACACCGTGCAAATGTTGACGCAGGGGTATGAAGTACAGGGTCAAGTAAGGAGATGAAAGGCTGATGAGTGAACGTCAGAGACCTCTACGTTGTACGAAAAGTACAAGGGTCTTACATCCAATTTCTGGAAAAATCTTTGTGGATGATAAATGTAAGTGTTACGCATGTAAACAAATTTGGAACATGGAACATACATTTGGAACAGTTTTTCGACGTCTTCAGGTGTAACTAAACCGTGGACGAGAATCTCTGGGGGACTGTGTTGTTCAATCAAGGTAGCCCGGATTCCAAGATCAGTGGCGGGGCCTACAAAATGATCGTCAGATAGGCTCTCATAATCAACACGCCTACTCACCAGGCATAAAGTATGTATCATTCGCGACGCCCTTTGAAAGAGCACGAAAACGTCAGAACGATAGAAAAAGGCGACAAAGAAGATACATACAACATTATCATCATCCAAATCCTCCTCATTGAGCAACCCATCCTTCGCAAAGTTCTTCTTCTTCGCCTTACTATTACTCAAACTCAAATTGGCAATCAACCCAAGCGGGACATGCGAGTCCGGCAACAGCTTCTCAACGTCTGCGCACGCCCCATCAGCACAATCACCACCAGAGTCATCTTCCTCTTGCGAGGGAAGCACTCCAAAGGACTTCTTATGCGCCTCAGAAGACTCGACGTCAGAGTCGTCGTCTCCCTGATTGCGGAGGTTGAGGAAAGCGCCAGGCCCGCCCCTCGAACCGGCATCTCGGACGCTCGATTGGAGGCGGTCGAGCCAGGCCAGGACGTTTCGGTTGTTTTGGTCCGACGGGGAGGTGGCCATACGGTAAGATGCGATGGAGAGCGGTGTGGCGAGGTATGGGTTGTGTAGCTATGAATAGCCGTGTGATATTATTAGCAACACAAGTCGAAAATAGAAAGAGATAATGATGTATTTACCTGCTTGAGCAACGACTCGATTATCGCGTCCTTCTGCCTGATTTGTGCGAGGAGGTATTCGCGTTTACTAGGAGGGAGAAAATCAGGATGTAAGTCTGAAGTAGATGAAACTCGAGAAGGTGGACGGGTAGAAGGGGGTGAAGACATTGATAGTTCAGAGACGGGTGAAGAGGATCTAGTGGAGACCATCTTTGAAGTGCAGTGAAGTAAAGTGAAGGGGAAAAGGCGAAGGCGACTGATATAGATAGTCAAACCTACACTCGCACTTTTAAGCAAGCAGATAACAGGCCAAGAAAAGGCTATCAATCATATCCGCAATCCAAAAAACGACAAACCGAAACTGCGCTTTGAAAATCCCGTCCCAACGGGTAAAAGAATGCCGGAAGGACAGATGACAAGCACGAGACATGACAAGGGATGGACAGAGAAAATTTGGCGAAAAATGGTGACTCACTTCGGAGCAGTTCTAGGCTTCCGTCCTTCTACGACACATACATGTCCCCCGGACTTGCATCGCTTGCAGGTATTCTCGTGTTTCGGAAAGTCGCATTTCATCTAGTTTTAGTTCAATCGGGATAGATTGCAAGGTGGCCGAGGCACATCCATGTGTAGGGTAGGGTAGATTGAGAGGGTAAGCGGACAGTAGCGCATGGACGGTGGGTCCGGAGGAGGCCATTCCGGGAAGCAATATCACCAAAGGCGGCCAATGGATTGGAAGGAAAAGATGACGTCGGTTACGAGGGTTGATGTGAATGAAGGGATAAGCAACAATTCGTTAGTAAAGCTATCACGGCACGCAGAAAGACCGAAAAACGACATGGAAAAAGGAGGGAGGGGTTGGTGCGTGTTTGTGCGTACCTTGAGTTTCTTGCAGTGTGTGCATGCTCCCGGACTAGGTTTGGATTAATTCAGGAGAACGCAAACAGATGCATAGACATCGGGAAAGATTGAATGCGTGCCATCCCACCGATGCGAGATGCGAGGAGCCCATTGGCCGATTTAGAGTTTGGTTCATTTTCGCGATACAGTTGAGGAAATTTGGTATAATTGAGAAATACGGAGTGTTTGGCGTTCCGAGATGATGAGGCAGTGCATTCATCCGCACGGACGTGGCGCAGGGCAGTGGCGCAGTAGCGTATGAACGGAATGTGTTGAATGAAGCGCCAACGGCCGAATGTAGATGTATTTCATTGCAGCAACGCATGAAAAGAGGAAAGAGGGGTGCAAAGGAAATAGGTGAGCAAACGGCAAAGAAGTGGGAAAAAAACAAAGCAAAATAAATGGAAAAAATGAAGTGTGGCGAGGAGCACCGCCACGCAAAAAAAAAAAATCGGCCGCATACGACAAGATGTAGCCGAATAAAACGGCGGAGAGGGCGTAATGTTAGTTCAAACCCGAGGTCGACGAGAGGTTAACGCCACAGGGTATTGACCGAGAGCAAGGTGCAGGATATTGACCGAGGCAGTTTTGGTGCAGAGCCACACAGAGTAAGGTTATATGAAAAGAAGAGAGAAAAGCGCAGTCAGTTCTGGTTCATCATCATAATAGACGACTGAGTGAATGCAAGAAAGAAGGCCGGACAGGAAGCACGAAAATACCGCAGCAATCCCGCAGTTGACGATATACGCAGCAACAAGGTCTTCCTCAACCAAGGCAAGGTCTTCCTTAACCAAGGCTCCCCACCAACGATCATCCCCCTCCCCCATCTCTTCCAAAAACACAACAAAGAAAAAGAAAAAGGGAATCAATCACTCACAGCCGACGCCGTCCACGAAACCCCCTCCCCTTCCTCACACCCTTACTAACAACCCCCAACCCACCCAACCCAACACCAATCCCACCACCATCAAAAAAACCCTCATCGTCCGAATCGTCACTATCCGAATCGCTCCCCGGTTCCCCTGCAAATTCAGTCCAGGGTACAATCTTCAGCTGCCCATTCCCATTCCCGTTCTGTGGTTGCGGGTGTGGCCGATGCTGGGTTTGAGGTGGTGAGGAAGACTCTTCACCCACACCCCTCTTCACTCTTTTCCGTTTTGACCCTGCCGTCTTCGTCGTAGTTCCATTCGCTTTAGGTGCCTGGGCTGCTGGTGGTGGGAGTGGTGGACCAACAAGCAAGTGATGCGAATGTGTTTGTTTTTGGGGTTGGTGCGAAGTACCATTGACTCCATTATGATTGATCCCATTGGTACCAGGGGGAGAACCCCCAGGACTCAACTCAGCCGTACCCACAGGTCTTCTAATGTGCGTTGACCTCCCCGCCACGCCATTCCCGTTCAGTGTACCATTTTGTCGTTGTGGATGTTGTGGTTGTGGTTGTGGTTGTGCGTACGTGCCCCTCCCATTCACCGACGGCGGGCTCGAATGCGCGTTAGTATAACTCGCATCGTCAGTCCACGATACAGAAGCCGGTGATAAAGAGGCAGAGTGCGTAGATAGCGTGTTAGACCCGGATGAATAGGCCTGGTGGTGAGGAGAAAGGTGCTGTTGACGTGCATGGGTAGGGGCGGGTTGAGCAAGTTGTTGTGGTTGTGTTTGCTGCTGAGATTGCGTCTGACGCTGGTGTGGGTTCGTTTGTAAAGAATGAGGATGAGAATGGGTAGGTTGCTGATACGCCGAACTAGGCGTCTCGGTATAAGAATGCACCGTCGATTCAGACATGGTCCTGGGATGATATGACTGAGGCGAGACAGAAGACGAAGACGCGCCAGTCGTAGCCGCCAAAAGGTCGTAATAAGGTTGATACCCGTCTCCCATCCGTTCAGAATGATCGTAATCATCCGAAGGCGCGCCCACATTAGATTGAGTGACCGTGCCACCCGATGCTGATTCCGCGTAGGCGCTCAAGGAGTGAGGAGGCGTGTATTGCCCAGCGACAAAGTTGAACTGGGTCTGTGGCATTGGATGGTACCCCCTGTGTTGGTGGTGGTGCTGCTGCCGAAGTGCGTCGTACGCTGTAGTAGCAGCCCGCTGTTGGCTACCAAACATTTCAATCCACTGCTGGTACTGCTGTGCATGGCTATCTCTCAGCTGCTGAGCGTTGTCCTCTGGATTGTAGAACGTTGATGGGGGGCCGATCATAGGTGCAGAGGCGGACGGTGCAGGTAAAGGCTTGTCAGCCAAGTACCACAAGCTACTGCTGGGTGCTGTAGTACTGTCTTGATGAGAAGACGACTGGGCTTTGAGGACGAGGTGAGAATGAGTAGGAGTATAACGATCGATGTGAGTTGAGACGTACTGTGTTGAGCAATCTGATTTGGGGGGTTCATCGACGAAAATGGGCCGGAGTCGCCACTTCCTGCAGCAGCTGATGGATGCATGCTGAACGACAAGTTGGAGGAGTATAACAGGACTTCCTATGCCCGGTTATTCTCACCAGCTGCACGGAGGAAGGGATGCGCCGAGGGGAAGGTCGCTTACTATAAACAAATAAGTATCAGAATTATCGTAAACGCTCATTTGCTTGATGGCAGCTCGTACCTTTTGCTAAGAACCTTATTATCAACGAACGCCGAGAATGAGGATGAAAAACGCAGTCAAAAGCAAGTCAAAAGGTATCCGTTTGATCTCTGTAAATCATTTGTTCCAGAGTCCAGACTCAACCTTCCCTGACGACGTTGAGTCGAAAGATTCACGGGGAGTCGCATCGTTGCAGCAAGCAAACTTGGCAATCAGCAAAGTCAACTCGCTCATCATCACACGTGCTAGATCAACAACCTCCGCCGACTCCAACCTCATCCCACCAGCTTCACATCCAGAGCCAATCTTCCTTGAACCTTCTTATTCTCCTCCAGGCAATCCTCCCCAAAATGGAAGTTTGACCCCAAACCAACGGATCCCTCCCCTGGAACGGCGCGATAATGGCATCATGATCCATTCCTTGGTGCAAAAGAAACTATGATTACATAGCGGGTCCTTCGACATGCGGGATATACGTCGCTCACCAATCACTACTAGTACTCGGCATAGTCTGCACACGGCATGCGAGATGATATGGTATGACTCAAGCCTTCTCAGCTTTCCTCCCACTCCGCTGCGGACGGACCCCAGTTAACGCCTGACTAGCCTGGTTTGTCCAAATTCTTGAGTAATTGAACGTGCGCACCCTACCGGTAAGTACATTTTGGATGAGAAGCTTCTGTGGAACACGAGTCTGCGAGGAAGGTCACGAGCGGCATGGGTCAATTTCTTGACCGATAAGATACGCCGGGTCATCATGATCAGATTATGAAGCCAAGCTGCCAAGAGGTGCCTTTTGACACAATCACAGCCACCCTAAGTAAAAGGTACACTCCCCCTGCAATTGCCCGTCGACCTTGTTCTCACAAACACCTCCATTGTTATGTAGTACAAAGGGTCGGTTCGGCCGAGTACTTATCAGTCAATGGAGTGATAAGGTACGCCTGGTCTTGGCCTGGTCATCAGCGCGCCTTTGACGTCCAATCACGGGGAAGCCTGCATTCACCGCCCAACTTTTAACTATGTACGTGACTGATCATGACGTGTGTCTCGTCGCATTTCTTCTCACCAACTCCTCCGTTGTTAGCTTGGAATACGTTGAAATCTTATCATGATAACGCGCAGCAGTCTTGGCTTTCACCAAAATCGTCAGGCATCAACCAGGGCAACCTTCTCCCGCGAACTCCAACATTAGACTCTGAACACGTAAAGGCCCAAGGGACAACACCCCGACACTTGAAGCTTGAGCGCTCCTTATCGGTCCGAAAACACCTACGGAAATAAAATCAGGTCGGCCCTCGATCGTGGTAGCTGCGTATGTCAAAACAGACAACAAAAGCGCCGCATTCTTCTCCAATCCAATTACCCGGAGTTGGTGGGCTTTGGTGGGTGGTCTTCCGGAATTCTGGTAAATCGAGGAGGTGGGGAACGGAAGTATTTTTGGGTGGACGGGGAGCAAACAAAACAAAGAAATGGTGTTCGTGCAAGGACGGGTTGACTTGATCATGATCTGGCGGAAATACTTATTGTGTCACTGTCATTGTCAATCCCAGTGATCCGAAGCTTGACACAAGCCTTGAAGACTGACGATGAATCGGGTGAGGTGAGAAAATGCAGGAGCCTGAGGTACGTTCATTCGATTCGAGAACTTGAAGTGCGTTGGTAGCTCCCTACTTAATTCATGCTTCAGCTATTACAGGCTCACATCCACATCCCTACTTCCACGGGATTCCGTCTGATTCCGTACCTTGAAGGTCACACACGGTGAAGGTGCGTGCGTACCTTGATTCAGACGTACTTACTTCTGCGTGCATACAGGGGTAGACTATAGGAAAGGCGAAGAGACTGCCACGAATCCAACCTTTACAAAGAATGAAAGTTCTTGCGAACACTTATAGGCGGCCTTCTCCTCTCATATGGAGTTCATGGTGGTCCTCCTGACGTACGGAATGGGAAACGTGAAGGGTCGTGGTACCGTCGGTGGGGCTTGTCGGAATGGCTTAATTATTGTGTCAATCCTAGTGATCCGAACATAAAGATGTCGAGGTCCGACAAAATATTGAGTCGCGTGTCAAGAGGGAATGGAGAGGTACGTTAATTAAGTTCGACATTTTAAATGAGAAGTACGTTAGCGGCTTAACCCCTCTACTTCAGTCATTCAACTTCACCTTAGTCCCACAAGGCGTACCTTGATCCAGAGCACAGACGTACCTCCGCCTTCCATCCTATCCAGGGGAGATGAAAAAAAAGACGCAGGGCGACCTAAACTTCTTTCTTTCTTTTAAACACTTACATACCAGGCCTTCTCGGAGTTGGTGAGTAGTCCTCCTGACAGGATGATGGCGTGGATTGCCATTAATCCTAGTGATCCGAACTTAAAGCTTGAAGGTCGGACAAAATTCAAATGTAAATGGTCGTGTGAGGAAACTTTGGAGAGGTTTTTTTAGATTTTAAAAGTGAGAAGTGCATTAGCGGCTTACTTCTACCCAAACCTCTACCTCAGCCATTCGACTTCACGTCCTAATTTTACGGTGTGTATCTTCCAAGTTATATTTGCGAGAAGCGTGATAAAGCCGACTCCACATAGCGCATTTTCTGAACTTCGCATTTCAATGCCACAGGACCTAATTTGAGGAACCACCCGGGTATCGTGGTGTACCTTGATACAGATGTAATTCCATCCGTGAAGCCAGCTATCAAAAGAGCAAAAAAGGCAACGAAGACTACCTGCCCCGACTTCTAGTACCTTGGGCCCTCCTCACTTTTATATTCTAATTAAACGAAACGTACCACTCTGATATGCGCATTTTGGTCCACTGACGGAAAAACCGGAAAATGGCGGGACTGCTGCCTATCCTACACCCCAATTTTTCATTGTAATTCCACGGTGTTTACCTTGAAGAACCACTAAGCCTAGTTCTGTACCTTGATCCAGTGTACGCACTTACATACTTATATCCAGGGAGAACAAAGGTGGTCAAGCCTAGGCCGCTTGAACCTAGGGGTAAGTATCATGCGGGAGTGTACACTGTACTTGCCGATTCGAAGGCGATTGTGTACAACGAAGTACAAAGAGGTATGAGGAATTGGGGAGAAGGATTCCTCTCCTTATTTCGTTCCTGTTCTATATTTCATGCATTACCGATGGTCTTGTACCTAAGGAGAATGGCAAATTGAGGGCTCATTCGTTTTGACTAGGGTTCAAGTTGAAGTTCAAATACAAGCTCGACGCCAATGTTGTTTCATTTCGAGAGGTTGCGAAGAACCTCAATTTAGATAAGATAAGATCGAACCCCTCGTATGTAAACACGGAACAACAATCACTGTGCACGACTCCTTCATCCATCGACATCAGGCGTGGCCAGCTTCAGAAAACTGTCCCGTGGCTGGTTTGTGGCTGGCTCTTCTCTTGACGCAATAAACTTCACGCACATATCCCGATCCTTCCAGTCTGTCATACCTTCCTCTTTCCGTATCCAAATTGACTCTACAAAAAACGCCATCATCTAACCCTCGCCTTCCCGCTTTGCAACAACGTTTAGATGGATCTTTCTGATCTCCAGGGTCTGGAAGCAGAAACAGAACAAATCAAGGCTGCTATACAAGGCCTGAGAGAGGAGCAGACACATGTACAGTCCCTGCGCAATCTCAAACTCCCTTTTTTCCAACTCCCTCCTGAAATATGCGTCACCATATTCTCGTTTGCTTGTCACAAAGGCCGTCTTCCCAACGATCAGAGCCAGGAGGTAGTAACGACACCCTTCACCATAAGTGGTGTTTGTCATGCTTGGCGCGCTCTAGCACATTCAGCGCCTGAGCTGTGGAGTTCGGCATCGTTTTGCGTTGGCTCAATGATTGCATGTAGGAGGTCAAGGATACAGGCAGAACTTCTTTGTCAATGGTTGAACCTTGCAAAGACATTGCCATTATCGATATCAATCACATTCGACGAGCGATTTGCTTCTGAGACCCGGCAGCTGGGCATTGGCAGTCAAACTGCTATCTCGGTCGCCACCTCTCATTCCCACCAATGGGAGTCAGTTGATCTTACTCTCCCATCAAAGTTGCTCTTGTCAATTGGTTGCAGGCCCTTTCCAAACCTCCAATCAATCAGCTTGCAACTCAAACGAGAAATTTCGTTAACTGCACCACTTCCCGTATTTCTTGATGCACCAAAGTTTCGTATCGCGGATTTAAGTTGTGCAGATATAGATGTGGAACTGCCCTACCACCAACTGGAGGAGCTTACTTTACGCGGATACGATATTGCACCCTGTCTCAGCCTTCTTGGCAAATGCTTGAACCTTACATTTTGCAGAATAGTCAAAGTGTTGGAGCCCACTCAGGACCTCTTTCCATCAACTTACTGGCGCTGCGGCAGATCTTACAAAGACACGTCTCGCTACCTTTCAAAGCCTGTTCACCTTTTGAAGCTTGTATCACTCGAAACCACAGATTCTGTGCCATCCCAACTTCTTGCTTGTATTGAGGCACCTGCTCTTAGATCCATCACCATTCCGTTGCAAGACGTTCACCAGATGGAGGCTCTCTCTAACTTCCTTACACGCTCAAACGCAATATTGCAGCAATTGACAATCATTGATTATATACCGCCGGAGGAGGAAGAGTTCTTGAAGATGCTGGACACTCTACCCCACCTGTCACACTTGGAGATCAATGAGGCCCGGTCTCTTGTAAACCGGTTATTCAGCTTTAGCCCACCACTTGTATGGCTAATGCCATCTCAGAAGTTTTTCAAGTATCTCACAACTCCTGATGCAAGACTGGATAATCTGCCGTTACCAGCTTTAACAAGCTTCAAATACCGTGGTCCAATCAACTTTAAATCTGACAATAGACAAACAGAACAGTGGTATGACAAGTATCAATTTGATATTGATGACTTGGAGAAGATGCTAGTATCCAGATGGAACGCCAATACGTCCTTCAATAGCACTTCACAACTTCAATCATTCATCATGTCTATTCAATCACCTCACGAGGCGGTCGCACATATGGAGCAATCTCCTGTTGTGCAGAAGTTACGCAAGGAGGGCATGCATCTAGTATTTGAGTTGGCGGAGGAGCGACCCAAGAGACGACTCGGAAGTTCATCCTTCATACTATAGTTTACGCATGTAGTACAAATTTCGGGATTTTAGGCGCTTCCGCCCAGTATGGCAGTAACCCAGCTATGTACAATAAAGGTTGGTTCGAGGTTGATTGGCCATTGTTAAGAAGCCATTGCCAATGTTGCCGCAACCCCATACACTTCGACCGAACGCTTTCAGATGGACCTCCCAGATACGAAACAACAAGGCTGTGAAGTGACCGTCCTCAGACACTCATCGATATCATCTGGTTCTTCTGTTCAAGCGAATTGTCGAGTGGATAATTCTACCCTCTCGACTCGGATGAAACAACACGCACGCACCTCCTCCGAGTACCGTACCATTTCATTCAATTCTCGCCACCAACATTAATTCTACCTGAAGTACATGATCACATTGCGTTTTCTACAGCTTGAGTGAAAGAAAAAAAATGGTACGGAACATCCCTGAGATCCCTCAACTATCTTTGATGGCGCAATACACGTTTAGTTGCTCAGGTTTCCCTCTGACCGGTTGTGAGCATTGGAAGCACAATGGTCTTGGTGCACGTCGGACTGACCTTATTCTTCTTAAGTTTATCATCCACTTCTCCATTATCCCGTACTCTCTTCCACGAACTGCTCGGGATCCATTCAAGGGCTTTTAGCACACGACCTCACAAAACCGTGGGTTTCCATCCCTGCAATTTTTCACCTGAATTATGCAGGTAAGCTGTGACCCTCGAAAGCAAGGAGTAAGTTCAAGTTAACCCACCCAATCATAAAGCACACCCATCAGCAGCGGAAGGTCGGTGTAAGAAATTACAGTGTCGAGGACAAAAGCTCCCCCTTATTTTGCTTGCCATTCTGGACTCGGAAAATGAAAAACTTCCAGTCGAAGCCGTTGGTAACACACCCCCGGAGGGCATCCAAACTGTCATCATGTATTGAGGTTAGCATGTGATGGAAGCAAGAATCATACTTACCCGCCAGGACGACGGCAAAACCTTTCCAGGAGTGGTACGTACTGGTTGACCGAGGCCACACTTAGCATTAGGTGGTCAGTTTGGAAGACCGCGCAAAATTGATGGCTGGTCATGTCGTCTCTGTTTGTGGTAAAAATCATGGGTATCTTAACCAAACGCCCTAAAGAGGCAGGTTTGAGATGTCATTCAGGAATTCTTGTGATTGGAACATACTTCCGATTGGCGTTCCACCTTTGGAGACTACAAAGTCCACAATTGGACCCATATCATCGATGTCGGACTCGTCAAAGGGAATGATTTGTATCTCCTGAGCCCCATCAATAGAACTGTAGTACGCAGCAAGATGGGTCAAGATGAAACCGGATATAAATCTTCGACCTGCTACGGTCTGACGACGGTGGCCGCAGTGGAGCTTAGTAAAAGAGATCATCATGCATGAGGAAGGATGTATGTAACATACCTCGTCGATGGCGACGGTACGACAGACACTGGCAACTGACTCGGCTAAGTGCCCATAAAAACTCGCGGGAACAAAGTTCGGTCTCTCCTCTCTTGTTAGCGTAACCTCGTGGAGTTTAGAAGGTGTAAGACGAATGGGGGTAACGACGAAATTATTGGCCATGGCTTGTGGGATGTAAGTGAGACGGATGACTCGGACGCACTCCTTTCATGATCAAAGACGCGACGCACGGAAATGCCAAATCCAGAAAGCCGCCGATCTCTCCTCCAAAATTAAACCACGTGACCATTTGTGCCTCATGCAAATCGCATGTCCAGACAGGCGTCGGATTGAAATGATAATCACTGGAGCGAAAAACTTGAGGCCTCCATGTGTCGTAGGGCTGTGTCTCTGAGCATCCAGTAAAAGCCTGTACGACCCCGCCTTTGTGAAAAGATCGACAGTTTGTCGTCACCTCTCTTGTTCCCATTCCGTTGCCCCCTGCCGTTATTGTCAGAAAACAATACTTTTTATTCCAACACACTAAAGGACGGACGTTAAACGCAGCCCATGGATTCTGCCCATCCCACCATTTACACCAGCAGCGAGCAGGTCTCACATTTCATCGCTTCTTCTACACCACCCTCGTCCAGCGTTTTCTTCTACCTCCTCCCGCCTTGTATACTATTGCTGGTGATCGACGTCGCTGTCAGGATATCATATCGCCCAGAACCTCTACCCCCCATAACCACCACCACCACCACCACCACCGCCCCATCAGCCCCTCCCCACCCTTTCCACGACCTCGCAGCCAGAGCCAATCAAGTCCTCGCAGACTTCAAAGAGCTCGATCGACAGCTAGAGAAGAAGATGCATTCCAAACTCCCATCACCGCGGAACCTCCCCCTCGTAGCGTGGACGAAGGGAAACCTCTCTGCGCGCCATTATAACACTCCTCGTGCCCGCCCTGCTGCGATCATGTCCGCCCAACATTCTCAAAGTCAGCAGAACGCCGTCGTCAGCTCAGCGTTCTCCAACTTCTGCGAGCGGCTTTTATTGATGAACCGCGTCTGGAAACAACAGCGAGAGATTAAAGGTCTCCGAAACACACTTCGCTCCACCAAAGCGGCGAAATGCTCCAACGCATTCAAAGCGTTCTGCGATCGCCTGTTGCTCTCCAACCAGATCTGGAAAATGCAGCGACAGATCGACGAGCTCATCGCAGAGGGGGAGAAGATGAAGCGGTCGAGGGTGGCGGCTGTTACGCGGGCTGCGAAGCAGATGGCGTTGGATGTCCGGAAGGAGAGGCTTTTAGAGGAGTTTGTGAAGGATCTTATAAGGGAGTTGGAGGAGAGCAAGAGGGTTGTTGGGGAGATGAAGGAGGCGCATGAATTTGAGATATTGCAGGTGACGGGGGAATGGAGCCGCGAGTATAGAAAACTTGCGAAGGAGATGGAGAGGCTCAAGTTGGCTAGGGAGGCGAGTCTTGTTGAACAGGACCTTTCGAATGAGCTGGAGGGGAGGTTGTGTGAGGAGGTTGCGTCGAGTAAGAGGAAAGTTGATGATGGGTGGGCTATTGGGAGGGAGGTGGACAGTGATGTGGAAGTCATGTCGAACATGTCTTCCTCGACCTGTGTCGAATCACCACCTTCCAGTGCCAAGGCATGGATTAGCCGAGAGTCGCCGAGGAGGACCCACCGCAGAGGGAGTTCGTTGGCCTTGAAGGTCCCTCCTCATGCAGTATCCTCCAAGCCTCTCTCCCCCTTGTCGCCCATCCGAAAACTCGATACGGGCCCATACGTCGGGTTCTCTTTCAATCCCCTATTCTTCGGCCACACCGAGTCGACAGCCAACGAAAAGATGACGGTCCATGAGAGCACACCCGTGGTGGAGAGCAGACGCAGGACGTTGTCTTTGAAACTACCCCAACATCATCTGGATGAATCTGCTGAGGGTGCGAGTGTCAGCCGTGCTGGGCACAGATCGGAACTGGAAGGCATACGGTCACTGAAACGCGTCAAGGCAAGTCCTTGGAAGGTATAACCGTGGCCAGCGACATCTTGGACTATTTATTAGAGGTATTTATCACCCATATGTAGAGTAGTGTATTTTCAGGTGTATTTTGTCGTTGCGCTGAAGCTGCACGACTGTATTCCTATCATTTCTGGGAGTCAGCACCGCCTGTTCGTCAATGGGGCAATAAGTACCTTGCATAGAAGACAGAAACCTTGAAGCGACTGGATCGTATGTGTTTAGTCGCGGGGCGTGTCGTGGGGGAGGAGAAGAATGTTTGCTTCACGTGACAGTCAAGGCGGTCAACTCAGTTGAACTTCTCCAAGTTCCAACGGCATTTTTTATCACATTCAACAACTCAGAGTCACCATCCGTTCGACAATGGGTATGCCCCAGTCCTACCGCTAGAAACAAAACAGTCCTAAGGTCTCCTCCGTCTTGCCACTGGTATGCTCAGCGTCTAACGCCTCAAGTTGATCTGCTGCCCCATAAAGTCAGATGAATTATCTGACTTTGTTGGATTTCTCCACACGAACCACATTTTGAAATACCTTGTTCCTAGTGGTCGTTCCCAACGGATTGGCACCCCTCCATTCCGTATGTCTGTGTGGACTTGACGTGGCAAGCGCCGCCTCCAATCTAAATTTGTCATCTCCCACTGGGTTCGACATATAAAAGCTGCTTCACCTCAGAGAAGGAATACGGCTCTTCAATTATTATGGTGCCAACCAGGTACTTTGTTCTCATCGACGCAGAATCTAGGCTCTCTATCTTCAGGTCGCCATCTGTCGCTATATATTGGTGCTGAGCAGCCTTAGGCCCGTCTCGGAATCAACCAGATATTCGGAGACGTAAAGTCGCAGCATGAGGTAGGGACCTGCGGTGGTGGTAAGTCTCAGCCTTTCCGTTTCCCTCTACATCGCTGACTCAAATCGAATCTCAGGCATTCACTGCGCACTTACCGAACAGGACGTTGAAGCGCATCTCGGCCCTCTCCTCGATGCCGCAGCCAACCATTTCGGGCCTTTGGGAGGTGCCGATGCATCGACTCCCGACAACACAATTATCTACATCTTGGCCACAGTAGGAATGCGAAACTTGGGGCGAGAGGATGTGACTCGTTACGATGATGTCCTTCGCCATGCTGGCGAATTCATCCGATCATACGGTGTTCATTTCAGATTTCATACCACGACCATCCGCACGATACCTGGACGTTGTTTGTATGGACATAGCTGAACTACGAGCGCCCCGATAGTCTAGGCAACACAACGGTAGTATTGGAAATGGGAGGGGCTTCCCACCAGTTTGCATACGCAGTCCAGGACAACTTAGACCCCCATGCGCATTCCGTATGTATCAATAGACCCGCCAATGGGTCACAGAACCGCAAGGAAAATGTCTACGCGCGCTCTTGGGATGACTTTGGGGTAGACGCCTACAACAACCTGTTCGTCAAATAGCTTGTCGGATATGAAAACCCCTGCCTTTCAACTGGACAGAAGGTCAAGGCCAAGAATGGCGTGGAGCACACAGGAAAGGCCGACTTGGAAGATTGCCGTAAAATCGCTACCAATGTATACAAAGGCTTCGCAAACGTGATGGCGTCGGGTACATTGCCAGCGATCCCTATAACGCTGCTGCGTTCAACGCAGCTGTGTTGGGGTATTGTAACGAGAGTTGGGATAATGTGAAGGAATGGGTTAGTACATGACCTCACGCCTCGGACGAGTACACTCAGAGGCATTGTCTCCTCGCGGCGACGTTGCTACACATATTGAAAGACGCACCCAAACCAGTCTCTATGAAGAAGAGCGAGCCTTGGACGTGGGGTGCCGCTGCACCTATAGCAAACAATAGAGGGTTGAAGCTCTGTCACAACGATGAACAGGAGTTGCCAATATTCCTAGCCCCGCAACGCTGGCACGCTGGCAAGAATGGGTCTCTTGCTGAGATCCCACCTACCCTCCCTCCGCATGCTTTCGTGCAACCCGTTCTGACTACCCCATCCATCCCCTTGTGGGCCTACCTCTCGTTTGTCACGGCATTGATGTTCATCAGCCGTCTCGTTGTGCAGCGGTATCATGCGAAGTCCCTTGGGAAGATTTGTCTTCCGGATATGGAGAGCGCGTCGGTTGCGAAGGGGGATATGAAGGATCTCGCTGGGACCGTTCAGGGTTTGGAAGAGTTCTACAAGGATTGAGGTCGAGGTTGAAGAAAGTCGGAGAATGGACATACCTGACGTGTTGCTTCCACTGAATGTATGACCCGATTCGAACTTGTTACTCGTAGTATTGCATGGACAAGTTAACAATGGCCAAGCAATCTTTAGAGTAGCTGGGTTAATCAAAGCGCCCACATGGGTAAACTAAGTATACGTAGAATTTGCGTAGAATGAACTTTGTCTCTTGGGTCCCTCCTCCGCCAACTCGAATACTAGATGCATGCCCTCCTTGCGCAATTTCTGCACAACAGGAGATTGTTCCATATGTGCGACCACCTTGTGAGGTGATTGAATAGACATGATGAATGATTGAAGTCGTGAAGTGGGAGATATTAGCGTTCCATCTGGATATAAGCATCTTCTCCAAGCTATCAATATTGAATTGATACTTGTCATCCCACTGTTTTGTTTGTCTATTGTCAGATTTAAAGTTGATCGGTCCATGGTATTTGAAGCTTGTTAAAGCTGGTAACGGCAGATTATCCGATGTTGCATGAGGAGTTGTGAGATAGTCAAAAAACTTCTGAGATGGCCCTAGCCACTGGCATCCAAAAGACCGGATCTCATTGATCTCCAAGTGTGACAGGTGGGGTAGAGCGTCCAGCATCTTCAAGAACTCTTCCTCCTCCGGCGGCGGCGGTATATGATCAATGATTTTCAATCGCTGCAACATTGCATTTGAGTGTGTAAGAAAGGTAAAGAGAGCTTTCATCTGGTGAACGTCTTTCAACGGAATGGTGATGGATCTAAGAACGGGTGCCTCAATACAAGCAAGAAGCTTGAATGGCTCAGATTCCGTGGTTTCGAGTGATACAAGCTTTAAAAGCCGAACAGGCTTTGAAAGGTGGTGAGAGATGTCCCCAGTAGGCCTTCTAAAGTACATCATTGCGCTGCCAGTGGGCTTTGGCACTGTGACTATTCTGCAAAATGTAAGATTCGAGCATTTGCAAAGAAGGCTGAGACAGGGCGCAATATCATCGTATCCACGCAAAGTAAGCTCCTCCAATTGGTGATAGGGCAACCCTACATCTATCTTTCCGCAATCTAAATCCGCAATACGGAGCTTTGGTGCATCAAGAAAGATGGGACTCGGAAGTGGTGGAATTGAAGAATTTCGTGGTGTGAGTTGCAAGCTGAGTGAATGAAGGTTTGGAAAGGTCCTGCAACGAATTGACAAGAGCAAGACTGATGGGAGAGTCAGATCAACCGACTCCCATTGGTGGGAATGAGAGGCGGCGACCGAGATAGCGCCAGCCTGAGTGCCCAGTGGCATCTGCCGGGTCTCAGAAGCACCTTGCTCGTCATATGTGATTGATATCGATAATGGCATTGTCTTTGCAAGGTGCAACCATTGACGAAAAAGTTCCTCCTGTACAATTGATCTCCCAGATATAACTGAGCCAACGCAAAGCGATGCCGAACTCCACAGCTCAGGCGCTGAACGTACTAGAGCGCGCCAAGCACGACAAACACCACTGATAATAAAGGGCGTCGTTACTACGACCTGGTTCTGATCATTGGGAAGACGGCCTTTGTGACAAGCAAACGAGAATATGCTGACACATATCTCAGGAGGGAAATAGAAAAAAGGGAGTTTAAGATTGCGCAGGGACTGTAGATGTCTCTGCTTCTCTCTCAGGCTTTGTATAGCAGTCTTGACCTGTTCAATTTCTGCTTCCAAGCCTTGGAGATCAGTTGTATCTCCAGAGAGATCCATAGAAGAGCTGCTGCAAAGGGGAAAGGTGAGAGTCAGATAGCGTCTTTTGTAGAGGCGATTTGGAAAGAGGAGGGTATGACAGACTGACAGGCCCGGGGATATGTGCGTGAGGTTTTTTCCGTCGAGAGATAGAGCCGGCCACCGTACGATTTGCTGAACCTGAGCTGGGTGAGCAGATAGGTGGATGGCACGAAGCAAGTCGTGCACGGTAATTGTTGTTACGTGTTTGGGGGAAGTTTGGTCATACATAGGTTTTGCACAGAAGAATTTTAACGGCACCAGTAACGTTCAACCAGCCTTCGACCCAAGTCGCCTAAGGCTACTAGTCTACTACTACCCCATGGGAAAACCCACCTTTTATCTCCCAATGCCATGAACCCATCCATCGCGTGCGCTTCAATGGCTAGCCAGACGCGATGTGGCATCACTTTTAATACTTAGTGCCCAGATTAGTTCGACAATGGTCCAAAGCGGGATATTGTCATAACTGATGTTGAACGTGTGTCTTAGTACTCGTCCTTTGGTTTCATGTTATATCCTACTGATTTAGGCTCAGGTATAGAATTTTAGAACGCCCAGATAATTGATATGTTCTTTAATTGGGAAGGTACGTAGGTTGACAAAGGTGTGCAATGCCGAGGTTTTCAGCAGCCATATACTAGACGCCACATCATTGTGCATCTGTCTCCGTCTTCAGACGTAGGCCGTTTTTTAAAACACCTGACTGGCCTCTTGATCAACGAAGACTCTCTCATCCCCAATGCCACGGGTCAACCTGGTGGTCGCCAATTTGGCCACTGTGAAATAGCAACTTGACCATCCCAGCAGATTGAAACCTCGCTCAGAGGAGTCCAGCATGCTCTCGGGTATCACCATGGCGCTGCTGATTTTTATCGTTAGTTGATCGGGGAATCACGGACTCAAGACTAACAGAATTCCATGTATCGCTTCTCACCACCACTGATCGTCAAGCCGATTTTCTGGAGGGTATATATGTGAGTATCAAGCAGTCCCTTTGCACTCCGTCATCCTGATGACTCAACAGCTCCGCATCCCTGATTTTTTCTCCTTCGTGAGCTCTCCGAGCAATGTAAATTCTCATGAAGCTGTATAGAATCTAAAGATGGCTTTTCAGCCATTGTGCCTTGACCGAGAGTCAAAGAAATCAGAAAATATTCCCCATTCTCCTGAGCGTACCCCTATGCCACCTTCGAGAAATTCAGGATTTGTTGCGGCTAAACCCTTCTCGTGTTCTCCATACACGAGATCGCAAAAAAAAAAGACCTGAAGTAAGGGCCTCTTACCTCCACATTGGCCGGTTCTACGCAAGGCGATGGTCCCCCATTTTTGCGAAATAGAACAGTACGTTGGAATTTATAAGAATCTCATAGACAATCATTTATACCACTCGTGACTTTTTTCTGTTGGGGCCATCCAGCTATCAATCTCAACTTTCTAAATCTGTTGGACCGACTCTTTAAAGAAGGATTTCGAAAGCACCTATCTTTCCTTCCAGCGGGAATTTCACGTTTGTGAATCCGAAGAAATTTTATCAATCGAGGAGTAAACCTTTCGCCGTGAGTCCGCTGGGGTACGTCTCGCCTTTTGCCACATCGAATACGCACTCGGGATCAAGCTGGAGTCCCCGAAATAAAGAGGTCCGGTACAAGAGTTGTATGTCTATTCTTATTTGCTCACGTTGCTTGCTGACAGAAGTTCAATGGGCCAATAGAATCGGTGCATCAATAATCTGGATTTTTATTATTGGCTGCGCCCTCGCCATATTATTGCCGTTTCTTAGTGCTCTGGGACATTGCGTTGCGTTGTCAAGCTTTTCTGAGTTTCTAAGTACAGTGAGTAACGTAGTCATCTACGAGTTTTCTTCCAGCATAAAGACTAAATGCATGCCCTCTTTGCGTAATCCCCGCACAACATGGGATTGCTCAATATCTTCAATTCGCGCCGAAGGTGGTTGGACAATAGGCATGTTATATAACATTGTTATGCGTGGACTGATATTAGACATGCTGAATGATTGAAGTTGCGAAACACCATGAAGGGAGTTCCATCTGGATAGAAGCATCGTTTCCAAAATTTCGAGGTCGGCTCTTTTGTTCTGCTCATCGTCGTGGCTATCTCGAAATTGGAAAGTGGTTGGGCCTTGGTATTTGAAACTTGTTAAAGCTGGTAATGCACCAGGAATTCTGAGATAGTCCAGAAACTTCTGAGACAAACACATCCCTGGTTTCATACATATGGCGCGTAAGTTGACCTCCAAGTGAGATAAGTGAGGGAGAGTATCCAGCAGCTTCAAGAGTTCTTCCTCCTCTGGCATGGTATCAATTATTGACAACCGTTGTAACACAACATTTGAACGTAGAAGGAAGGTGGAAAAAGCCTCTATCTGAGAAGCACCCGGCAATGGAATGGTGATGGACTCAAGTGCAGGGGCAACTATACAATCGAGGACCTTCAGATAAGATAGGTCTGAATGTGCGATTTCAAGGGACACGAGTTTCGAGTGGTGGACAGTCTTTGAATGGCGGAAAGGCATGTCTTGAGCAGTCAAGAAAGAGAGTAACCCAAGGCCACTTCTATGTCCGATTGTTCTAAAAAATTTCAAATTTGAGCAAGTTGCAAGGAGATCGAGGGAGGATGTGGTGCTATATTCCCATAATGTAAGTTCCTCCAATCGGTGATAAGGAAGTTCCACATGCACTTTTGCGCAGTCTAAATGCACGGTGCGAAGCTTTGGTGCATCTGGAAACATCTTTCGAGGGATTGCAGCTGGCGTTGAAGGATTATCCGATAATCTGAGCTTCAAACTGAGTGATTCAAGGTTTGGAATGGGGCCGATTATGTGCTGAAGGGTTTTGAAAAAGGACGATGGCAGAACAAGATCAACCGACTCCCATTGATGGGAATAAGAGGCGGCGACTGAGATAACGGGGTTTGGAGACTTGGGTGTGTCGGTGGATACATCATTTCTGAAGGTGATTGAAATTGATAATGGCAACGCTTTTGAAAGGGACAACCATTGATCCAAAAGCTCTGCCTGGATCATTGATCCCTGTCTAGATGAGTTTCGGAGGCAAAGCGAAACAGAACTCCATAGCTCGGGCGCTGAGCGTGCTATAACACGCCAGGTGTGGCAAACACTGCCGATGATGAAAGGTGTTAGTGCCGCCCGCCTGCTGTCAAGGGGGCCTTTGTGACAAGCAAGGGAAAATATAGAAAGACAAATTTTGGAAGGCAGGTTGGAAATAGGGAGTTTAGAATTGTGCAGCGATGAAAGAGATATCTGCAGGTCGATCAGGTCTTGTATAGCAGCCTTGGTACGATCAATTTCTGCTTCCAAGTCTTGGATAGTGTTCAGATTCTCGGAAGGATCCATCTGTGGTGAACGAGATGATGGAAATAGTGAAGAAAGGTGAGAGCTCGGTGGTGTGCTGTGCGTTTGCCGTGATGGTGCAATATCAATGGGAGGCGATCGGATACTCGGAGGAGGTGCGTGCGTGTTGTTTCGTCCAGAGGCCAGAGCTAGCCACTAGACAATTTGCTTAAACAGAAGAAACCGATGATATCGATGGTACAATGCCTGAGGACGGTCACCGCTCACCTCGAAATCTTGTTGTTTCGTATTTGGGAGGTTGCCACCGTATATATCGATCGTGCAATAATTCTCAACGGTAGTCGAGTATGCTACGGGTGCAGCATCCTTGCAAGAGAAACATTAAACACTCTAGGTGGATATCCCTCACGGTCGTTCCCGCTACGGTCCCAGATAAATAGAATGCATTCCAAGTAACAAAAGCCTAGTTTATAAGTTCTACATGAGCGACTAGTTGTCAGCAAAGCAAGATAAGACCCATAGCAAAGAAAGAAAACATGGTTGAGACAAAGGAAACGAGTCGTCATTCAACAACCTCACTCAATGCTTCGCAGGAGCCTTCTCCGACTCCCCCGCACTACTATGCACATCATCGGTCGACTTTTCATCTTCAACCTCTTCAACTGGCGGCGGAGCACGTCCAACAAGCTTAAGCCTATCCACGAAGAAAGCTCAACCATCCACGGGGTAAGAGGAGAATGGGGGTACGTACATCCAATATGGCACGATACCTCCAGGGGGTATGACCCACTCTTCCGAGTTCTCAATGTTGTGAGGTACGAGTCGACCTCTGGAGAGTTTTGAGATTACTAGAGGGATAGCGTTGAGGAGGATGTAGGAGAGTATTCCTGCTATGACGCCGTATGCGATGCTTTGGGGTTTGTGTTACTCATCATGGCATACAAGAGGCGGAGAGGGAGGGGGACACGTACTTGTATGTCAGGGGGATAATGAGGATCGTAAGGAAGGCGGGTACAGCGTCGCCGATGTAGTCCCACTTGATCTCCATGACGCTGTACATTACCGTCGGTTAGCCAAGGAACTTTGCAATGTGAATTTGAAATAAATAGAACGAACTTGCGAATCATCATAGACCCAACGATGACCAGCGCCCCACCAGTAGCCCATGGCGGAATAGAAGCAAAGATGGGGGCGAAGAACACAGAGACAAAAAATGCAAGTCCTGTGAACATGGCTGTGATACCCGTCTTGCCCCCCTCTGTAACATCATCAGTTCAGCCTATGCACCATACAATTCGAAAAAAAAGGAGGGTGCTTACCACTGATACCAGTGGCACTTTCGATGTACGCCGTAACGGGGCTTGTCCCCATAAGCGCACCCATGCTGATGGAGAAGGCGTCCACGCAGTACGCAATAGTAGAGTTCTCAAAGTCGAGTGTCACGGGATCACGAAGACCTGCGAACTTGGCCATGGCGTAGAGAGTCCTGGTAAGGGTTAGCTGCGGATTGGAAATGGGAAGTGGGGTGTGTTTACCCGGTGGTATCTGACAAAGGGGTTAGGAAGTAGGTGAAGAGAGAGGATGATGAAGCGAACCCAAGATATCCACATAGAGGAAGGTTATCAACGCGTACCAGACCTTGCCTTTGCTAGTTAAGACCATTAGCCAGGATTGGGTGATTCAAGCTGCAGAACATCTTACCTATAGTGATACTATCGCAAAACATCAATCAGTTCCATCGCCCACCCGACACGAGCAAAAAGAGCAAACTCACATCAATGACATTCCCAACTTTATTGAGGGGCTGGAACGCGACGACTTGTTTGAAATAATCGAACATGGCATCGCCCGCGGCCGTATGTGGGAAGTAGGTCACTGGGGTAGGACGGGGCCAGGAGATGATGGACGTTAAGAAGATGCCCATGAGGATGGCTCCGCGAACGCGGTACATCATAAGGATGAGTGTGAAAAACCTGGAAAAGGAAAGTTAGTTTTGAATTGGACACTTGTGAAAGGGATGAAGACGAACCCGCCAGTGAAGATCCCTAACCACATTGTTGGACTCCGGAGGACGCCACGAGCACAGTAGTTCGGGAGGTTCTCCACAAAGTCTTGAGGAAGATATTGTAAGGATTTAGCGTTTGGTATGTACTATGGTTCTTACTTTCAGGTTTGCATCCTCCCAAACCGACGAGGTTGACTGTATCGCCGCCAATAACTCCCAAGCCATGGGGGGCTGTATCAAAGAGACATGTCAGGTAACTTCATGTCAGGAAAGGCGGGGGTTAACCAACATAAACCAATGAATCTGGACAAAGTGAAGCTATAAGATTGTGCTTTTTTGATTGAGCATGCGTGCCTTACGCGATAAAGAGCCCGATACCAGCGCCAACGGCGAGCACGAGGGATTGTGGCATAATCCGTGCGAGCCATTGTCGGAGGCCGAGCAGAGATAAGATGATAAATAACCACCTGGAGATATGATATGTGATCAGTAAGGATAACTCGATAACTCGGATTGAAGGGTGTGTGTGAACCGAGAGCGAGGGATAAGTATAAAACCAACACACACCCTTCCAGGAACACAGCAGATAACGCCTCGCGATAAGTGATAACCCCACTACCGTGGAACCCAACGACGGAGTAGGCGAACTGGATTTAGAAGGGCCTTATCAATCAGCAAAGGGGAGAAAGGGGGGCCTATCGCAAATGAACGGACGAACGTATGCGTTGAGACCTAGCCCCGGCGCTAGTCCCACTGGTAAGTTCGCTAAGAGTCCCATGAGGAAGCTGGAGAGGGCGGCGATGGCCGCGGTTGTGGTTATGAGGTTTTGCCGGATTTCGCTAACGCATGTAAGGTAGTTCTGGTCGTTGACGCATAGGTCTGCCGTTGTGCAGACGCAGGTCCCACCGGTGTCGGATAGGATGGATGCGTTGACTGATATCTTTGGGGGATTTATGACTTTGAGGTTGATAAAACGAGGCGAAGGACTTACGATGTAAGCCATCGCTGCCTATACATGATTATTGGTACGTTCAACCAATGTAAGGGAATTGAATGTCACAAGACCCACCCATGTCGTTAATCCTGCTCGGATTTCAGTCTATATCATTGACAAAGTGATGCGTTGAGTTCCATCGTCGAGGCCGATCAGAAGGGTAGTCCTACCGTAAACCGTGACCCAATACGCTCTTTCGGCACTCCGGAGCCCTCCAACTTGAACCACCTCCCAAAGAAAGATCTCGCGACCTAACCAACGCTTGTAAGGTGACGAAAACTCTCCAAGCCGCTTTCAGTTACTCACCGCATTATTGAGCTTATCGACGATGCCCATGGACGCGAAAAGGGCGCTTGCTCACAAGAGCAAGGTTGTGAGATAATACTGGGAAAGTGTGGAGACGGATAAAGCTTCCAGGTGATGTGTGGAGATAGCATTTTGAGGATGGGAGTTCGATCTTGACTGTGAAATCTGGCGAGAAAATTTTGATGGTAGGAGTTAGAGTTGTGTCAGGAACGATCGTACTTGGCACGCATCCCCACGTGGAACCCTTCGTCTTTGCTTGTTCTGGGTTTCTCTGAAAATATGTTCAAGCTTGGTTCAAGTGGGCCAAAAAAAAAAGAGATTGGTGCACCTCTCACCGTTACCCTTGGTAGAATGTCGACTGGTTCATATATCTCAAGGGTTATGAAAAGTACTTGCCTCAAATTGGCACACTCCAAAATGGCGGCCTTCAAACGCGAATGGAAGGATCACGGCCACGGCCTAACCTCGGGTGACCCCCAAGTTCAACCTTCTTTCAATCTGATCACCGCATGCATAACATGCTGACGGGTAAGGTTGGCGGGAACTCCACGGTAGGATTTGCTTCTGTAATTCGAAGTTCTCGTGATAAGCCCTAGGGTAGGGTTACATTTCTATCCATTTCTCTCCCACCTATGCCTGCCGTGGAGCTCCCGCCAAGCCATAGCGATTTCTCACGATTCAAAGTTTCAAAACTAACACTTGATAACTTTGTTGAATCATAAAATCCAAGAGAAATTTAACATGTCTAGATCAGCAATCTACTGTCTCCACTAATCCTGCTGAAGATTGTCGAATAGTTGTTGATCAAGTCATCATTTGTTTTTTCTCTTCCTCCACATATTTTTTATTCTGTATATCTTACAGAACAATTTGGACATGGGTCAGTAATAAAATACATGAAGAATAAAATACATATGACATGTGCAAAAGAAAGGGAAAAAATATAGAGAAGGAAATTAGGGTTAGGGCTGAAAAAATTATGTCCAAACAACTTGAACAAATGTAAATTGAATATTAGAAGAAATATTAAATTTCACGGTCGGCACTGCCTGATCTCATGAGAGTTGCCTTACATGGAATGAAAAAAATACGCGGAGGCTGAGGAAGATACACAGGGCGACGAAGGATGCACATCAATGTATTATGCTTGTGCAGACTAAACAGCATAGTGAGGTATCAATGACAAAATATTATATATCAATGTATTTGTGTATTTGGTGAATGGAAGAATTGAGTTGGTCGGAAATCAAAATCCTACCGTGGAGTTCCCGCCAACGCTAGACGGGTAACTACTAAGTACAACCGCTTCACCCAAGCGCCCATCGTATCATCCAATGGCCTCGATAGTTGAACCTACCCTGCGCGATAAGCTTGCTCTGATAACAGGTTGCACGTAAGTGTCTTTCGCCACCGATTGACGTTCTTCACATGAACCTGTCCATGCACCGATAATAACGTGAATCGCAAACACAGCGGTGGAATCGGATGGGCCAGCGCTCTCTCCCTAGCTCGCCTCGGATGCTCCATCGCAGTGCACTACAACTCGGCCGCAGAAAAAGCCACAGAGCTAGTCTCCCAACTCCATGCACTGCCAGGCGTCAAAGCCGCTGCGTTCCAAGCAGACTTGTCGGACTATGATAACGTGCGCAAGTTGCATCGGGAGGTCGTGGCGACGCTTGGACATCCTGACATCTTGTTCAATAATTCGGGGAGTACGGGTAGGATGATTGGGCCTCAAGGGGATATTGAGAGTATTACTGTTGATGAGTTTGAGGATATTTGGAGGCTTAATACTGGTTCCAGCTTTTTGGTGTGTGATATCTGCTCAATCTCGCTGTTGTAATGGGTTCTGAAGACCCTGATGATTGTAGTTGACGCAATTATGCCTCCCTTACATGGTCGCCAATAAGTATGGAAGGATCGTTTTCAATTCTAGGTGCGAATCCTACCACAACTTCGAAAATTGAGTTGAATGATGTCATTCACAACTATAGCGTGGCCGCCGGTATGTAGAACCTCTGACCTGTTTCCTCAACAACCCGAGGTAGCTCAATGGATTTTGTACAGGCACTGGAGGTGTTGTCGGACCCCACTACGCTTCCTCCAAGTCCGCACTGCACGGTCTCTTGCACTGGATTGCAATGAGATATGCGAAGGACGGCATAGTAAGGCTGCCATTTTTTCATAAGCAAAACATCAACGAGCGGGAGAGCAGACATGTAACGCCGTTGCGCCAGGGTTAATCACTGGTTGGTCTACCTCTCCAAATACACCAACTGCGAGAGCAACTTACCGACATCTCATGAAGATACCAATATGTTTTCTAACCCACCAGAAGAGCTAAAGGTGACCCATAACCCATAACTAAACAACCGCGAACCTCCCTCACATATTCATGGTGTCTTGCAACAGAACAGAATCCCCATCGCCCGTTTTGGAGTTCCGGATGAGGTTGCGTCGATTGTTGTGCTGCTGGTCACTAATTCCTATATGACAAACAAGGTATGTTCTTTTGAACATTGATGATTCGTGACTGAGTGTTGAGGATGCTTAGATTCTGGTCGCGGATGGAGGGATCACTCCGAGCGCGTTTTGAGCTTTATGTCGATACTGTAAAGATGTAGCTTGGCGAAATTTGAACTGCCAAAAGTGCTCTGATGTATTGAGGAGAAATATACAGGTACGGAACTAAAGTAAGTGGACAGAACATAGGATCTGGATATGATAGCCCAACTGGCAATTCCACCTCCGTCGCATCCGAAGTAGTGTCGGAAAACATGCGGATTTTTCAGCTTTGTAGGGACCTCACCAGTCGTGCATACCGTATCCAGGAATATGAAGAGACTGTTCGATTTTCCAGTCAGAGTGACGGAAAAGCGTATTTCTTTCCAGATTCTAGATCGCAAGACGTCGAATCCCTTATAAGATGAGACCATAGCGGAAGTGGAGGCACCAATGTGCATTCGACGGCGAGTTATCCCTGGCAGAAGAAATCCGTCATATGTTTGAGAGAATGTCCAGTTGAAGAGGCCGGCTTCATTGCTGGCCAAACATAAAAGGGGCTCTAGTGAAACTTGAGATCAAGTTGAGACAGTCTCTCAGAGATAGGGGGGCACGTAGTCTTCGGCAAAATTCCTGCTTTCTCTAGCCGTCTTCTGGGATGGCTGATCGAAGAAAAATCGCAGAGACTTGTAATGTGGTCTTTCGGTGCGTCGCTCTCATTCTTCTGGTTCGTATTTGAACATCCAGGAGGACTTTACCTTGTCGAGTCCTTTTTCCAGGAAAGTTCAAAAGTTTAAATTATTGACGGTCCGCTCGGTGTTTGCCGTGCACGTGGTGTGTGGCTGAACTCCGACTCCCGAGGTGAGGTCAGTACCCTTGTCCTTCTGTCTGCAATGATCCTGCTGCCCCGACCTATGCCCTCTCGCCTGTTCTTCTCTGTCTCCTGTGGGTGAACTCACGCATACGGTTAAGGATGCATTTCTAGGCTGCCTTGCGATGCGGGATGGTCCATCGGATCTCTTGGAAGGTGGTGGGCTTTGAGGGACTGTTTCTGCGTCTAGACATGCTTGGGCAAGGGTTGGTGTAACAGAGGTATGTCTCTCTCCTCTTGTATCCACCTTGGATGCTCGCTTACACTCTTGCTTTTCTTAATTGCAGGCTGCATGACGGTGAAGGGGTTACGTTTTCTCGGTCCTGGGTAGTGGGCACTTTCGGTGAGTCTGTTTTCCATCTTCTTTCTGGCTTTCCTTCTAATGAGCATACGTATCTGTAGATCTGACATTGGAGTGTCTCTACGCTGCATGGCGCCAGACACCAGGACACTTTTCTTGAACGGATATGGTGTTCTTCCCAAGACCCACTCCGGCTACTCCTTTCGTCAATTTGTGAGTTCCACCGGATTCTCCGTCTTCCCGGGCTTGTCTAACGATGTCGGATTTCTCTCGTCACTGATATTCAGAGTTCTCCTCCTGCTCACCCCCTTCGCAGCACATATATCCGTAGTTGTAGATAGCCCTGAGCCTTTGTGTGTTTGGCTTTGTGAGTGGCATCATCGGTGATTTAGTAAGCCGCCGGGCCGTTGTTGAGGATCGCAACACTCACGCGGTGACAATTACAACGACGGGTATTGTCCCCCTCGGTCCCCATTATTTTCCTTCTGTTGCCTGTCGACTTGCCATGACATGCCTCGCAATCCGCACTCCGGCGCTTCCACTCTCAGAAACCGCAATCGCATTACAAACAAGACTCGCCTCAAAATCCAGTATGGCAACATCGAAGCTGACGCCCTATTCATTCCCGACGAGGACGATGAAAAAGATCGTCTCACCAATCTCGTCGCTGGAGTCGACGCGGAGGACGCCAATGTGAGTCTAACTCCACCTTGTTTCAGTGCCACGTCAGCATTTTTTCGTGGCTGTGCGTTCCACGGAATGATGACAAATTAGCTGACACATGTCTTCTCTTTTAGGAACACCACTTGCAAGAAGTTCTCTCTGGCAGCAACCGACACGCAACGCGCGACGCGCCGGCTGCTACGCAGCAAGCGTTTATCCCAACTCCAGACTCGACTGGCATTGTCGACAACTATGATCAACTATACCCCAACACCGCGTGGAAAGACCCCAAGACTTATATCTTCTCGTCTTCGACCGTTGAAGAGAATGTTAAATGGGGTCTTTCCGGTGGATTCAACTATAATATGGATGAACGCGACAAGGAGTGGCTCGACAAGCACAACGAGTCCGCGCGTGGCGAGGGTACAAGCGCCCAAGGATCTGTTTCTTCAGCCTCAAACGCGCGAACATCGCCTCGAACATCCAAGGGTAAAGGCAAGGAACCAGAAAATCAAGATGCTGGTGGTGTGATCTCGGAGGATCTGTTTGAGGTTGTGATGGGGTTGTTCGAGAAGATAACAACGGAGCGGACGGAGTACCTGCATCATGTTTGTCTTCCTCGTTGCTTGCATCTTGCTTCGACTAACTTCGAGCTTTAGGGTCTGGAGACGGGAATGGAGTTCCCAGCTTTCTCTGAGTACCAAGACTTTTTCGGTTCAGCTATTCCGCCTGCAACATTCTCGTCGGGGATATTGCCTTCGTTTCTGCCCCCGCCAGCATCCATGCTACGAGTTGCGGAAGCCGTCTATTTCTACTGGAGAGAACGCCGCATTGAACGCGGTGGTCATAGAATTATTCCAGTTCTAAATGTTCGTTCATTGTGTACCCATCACCCGCATCTTTCTAACGTGCTTCTTTCACAGTTCGACGAATCGGATACACTGAACGAATCGTACATCTGCTTCCGGCGACGCGAGACTAAGGCTGTGCGCAAGACTCGAGCGTCCCAAGCTACTCCAACGGACAAGCTTGCGCGATTACATGCGGAGCTCGCATACCCTCTCGAACTCGCCAATGCAATCCTACTCCGTGAAACGCAGAAAATTCAATGTCAGGCCGAGGCACAGAACGTCTGGTCTCTAAGGCGAAGGCTTGTTGACCTTAAACGGGAAAATCCTGCTCTTGGTGACAAGGCAGACGAGGAGTTTCTGGTGGAGAAGGAGCGGCCCAAGAAGTTTCCCAGCTCGTACGTTTCTGCCTTTGACATTACTTGTGTTTCTTATTCCGTTTGTTATAGACGCATACCGAACCTCAAAATCAGGACGGGCGAATCTTTGACCCCAGCCCGTGGAGAAGTATCAATCAAACCCTCAGAGCGCATCGCCAAGATTCGCGACCACCTAGATGCCGCACTTGACCGTCAAATCGAGGTTGATCATCATTGGGAAGATCAAGTCGATGTATGTGTTGATTTATATTGTGGTACCTGACATGTAGCTAACGGATTTCCCCACAGAATCCATACCAGGCGCCTCTGGTTCCCTACGCTTCTAGACTGTTCAAATATATTCCACCTTCAGATACCCATGTTGGGCCTAATGAAACTGAGGATGAGGATAAACCACATTCTAGACAGGCACGTTCCATTCGTATGCGTTATGGGCGAGGTGGTCGCGTCTACATCGACCGTCGAGACTTCAATACAAGGTCCATCGATCTGAAACGAAAACGATCGGCTCTACTCCCATCCCACGACGAGATGGACGTTGAGGAAGACGACGAGGAGTCAGAGAGGAAACGAAGGCTAGAGGAGCGCTGGAAATTCGATCTTGATGACGTCCCAGCCGTTGGCCCACGTGGAGCGGACGAGGAAAACAGAATATTGATCGATGATTATGATTTCCCGTAAGTTGCGCTATTTCAGTTTGTCGCTGTCACTGATCTTGCTTGATTAGATACCTGAGCCATCGGATGGCCTTGATGAACGATGCGGACCACCACAATATGCTAACCGATCCATCACTGGTTGTACAAGCTCCGGATGGTCGTCAGCAGTTGGTTGTTCCATTCCGACTAGGTGGACCATCCACCCTTGTTCGCCGTGACCAGAATGGTGTCCTGCGCGCGTATCATCCCCTGATTAATGGCGGCATTCCAAGTGGTGCCATGCCGTCACCGACGGGAGTTAATAGCATCAAGAAGATGCCCCCGCCAAGTGCTATCCCGCAGATGCGAATTTCCTCCAACGGTGGCATGCGTCCTCCCTCCACAACATCAAACCATCAGGCTAATGGTTCCGTGCTTCCATCCCCCCATCCTCTTCCTGTGCCCCACCACTCAAGCGCCAGCCGTGCTGCCATCTCCATGCCGCACGTCGATCTTTCGAATCCTGATTCTACCCCAATTCCCATCCAAGTTGACCAAACGAAGAAAGAGGAAGTTGATGTTACTATAAAACCATTTACAACATCACCTTCGCCTACGAGACTTCCCGCTCACGGTCAAAACCATGCTGGTCTCGCAGTTCCCACCAACGGCTTCCATTTGACGCCCATGTCCAGCCACGCCGCTGCCGCCCTCGCCACTGTGCAGCGAGCTTCGCAGCAAGAGCGTGGTCTCACGATGCAGCAGCTGCAGGAGCTCAAGACGGTTTTTTCTAACCTTCCACCAGCCGATCAGTTGGCGATGTTGCAGGCCAATAACTCTCGGGCGGTGCTGGGAAACGTGCCCATGCCCAACGGCAACAACGTCAACGTCAACGTCAATGGCAACGTCAATGGTATGACGAATGGAAGCAGCCACATGCAGCAATTAGCAGCGGGCGGGCATATGAACCTCAAGTTGCCTGTTAGTCGGCAGATACAGGTTAATGGGCAGCAAACTGCAGGGGTGAATAAGCCTGGGGTTAATGGCCAAACGGCCGCGATTCCGACGAATTCGTCGTCCCCACCCATCCAGGCCGCACCATCCCCTTCTCGGCCCGTGAGTATGAGTATGACGTCTCCGTCGTTGCAGCATCAGCAACCGGCTGGGAATACCCAAGGCAGTTATTAGGCTTTTTATGGTCTCATCTATGCCTATGCCGTCTTTCATCGTTTTGGCCTATCGCGTTATGCGTATGAAGATGCGAAATGCTGGGCCACTGTATATGAATGCGCGATTTGCGCCCACTTTATCCCGCGCCAACACCTACACCGAACTTCATCCCTCCCTCTCCGACTCTTTGGCCATTTATTCACTGGCGAAGCCCTACCAGCTATGGTTCCAACTCAAATTCATACATCGATTATCAGCACCCCTCCCCAACTCCGTTTAGTACTAGTAGATATTTTTCTCCTTCGAATCGTTCCGTCTTTTTCACGTTGTCCTGTATTTTATTCTTTCCTTTTTTGCACATATCCAGCTTCCAGTTTTGAGGCGATGCAGTTTGTGTTTGTTCAGATTATGAACTGAAGGCTTCAGCTTTCCCATCTTCGAATTCACCTCCCCCTTGACCTCCCCCAAACCTTCAACCAAATCATGTTCTTGTTCACAGTCAACCTTCTTTGCATCTCTTTCATCATGATAATGAATTTGAATCATTAGAAATCGCTCACTTCCGCTCAAGAGCCTCAATCTGAGGATATCCCCACCTGGTGGCAGACGTGTCAAAGTTTATAACAAGTTTATAATTGAAACGTATAATAATATCGTAAGTTCTCGGTCTTGATTTTTTTTATAACCTGTCGAGATCAGACTGGATGTTTGATTCCTGGTCTAAATTGTAACGCCTTTTCTCATAGGTTCTCATTAAATTTACATTTTCACACCGCTTCTTGATGATGCGATCTCCCCTGAGGGAACACGCGTCGGCGATATTTTCGTTCCAATTGATCGATAACGTGTATTTTCCAGAGGGACTGCAAGGACGCTTTAGTGTGCAAGGCACACCTGTGTACATAAGGACCTCGCCTTGATGCCGACCGAACGTTTGACTTTCTTCCGTCATTTGGAACTGCGTTATGACCAGGTTATGCCAACTTATGGCTAACCTTGAAACATCGGTATCATTGATGATGGAATGCCGACCGCTCTCAGCCGCTGTCCACGGCCCACCCGGCCTGGTCTCTTCTGGTTGACTTGACAGAAAGTGATGCTCCACATCCCAAACTACTACCATGTATCTCGCACGTTCACTCTCCGTTTTCAAGTTATCTGCCGCTAAATTATTATTTTTACTTTTAGGAACATCGCAATTATCGACAGTTGCTGCGAGTCTTCGTTACATATCCCTCGGTGGAGGCGGCGGGTGTAATACCATGGCCAGACCCGACGACTTGGGGAAGGCGGCACCATTACCGTCAAACAAATCGGATGACTTGTCGAGCGACTTCCATAACTATCACCGGCACTTGATTCATCTTTCGTCTGCCAGCATGACCCTGCTTGTTTAGAGGCGACTCGAATCATGATTTCTTCGATAGCTCGGCGAAATCTCGCCATGAAATTACCACACCTCGAAATATAAGAAAAGGCGTCTGATACCGAATTATTCTTGGACTGTTGAGAAACGTACCACAGCCCAAAGATGCGTGTGGCGATTTTTAGATGCGCTGTCCTTTCGTCTTTGGTCTCCTTGGTCGTCGCCTTCAATCCTTTCTCGCCGCGCGATATCGACAATGACGTGTGCGGCGAGATAAACGAGGTTCTTTACGTCCCAAGCTACGGAAAAAGTGTTTCCAGTGGAACTATTAGTGCGTTTCTCGAATACATGGCTATCTTTTCAATTTCAACTCGTTTCTAGATGCGTGCATCTGCCTCTCTACGATCCCTACGTTTATTGCGACCAATTCGGCGGCTATCTCGGGAACTGCATTGGCAGGAAAAGATTACGTGACTGCTGAGATCACAGCCATGGTCAGTCCAAGCCCTCGAATGCAGGGAACTTTGGATTTATCTTGAGAGGATTTAGCTCTACCGTTGTGGAAACATCAAGCAATGTACCTACCCCCCTCGCTCCGTTCCCCAGTGTCAATCCAAAAATCCTTGCGGCTTCACATGCAAAGATGGGTCAGCATACCTCTTTGGGAAACTTGGTATAATTTCTAAACGTTTATTAGCTACACTCCCTCCCCAAGCAATTATCCTACGCAATGCGTCTGCAAATCCCCTCACAAAGTTTGCAACGGGATCTGTGGCAACTATAGCGCTTGCCCTACTGGGTCCTATAGCAAGCGTAATGTTCCCAATGCGAAGCGCAGGTCATGCCCAACAGGACTCAAGGCATGCGGCATTCTAGGAAGAAGCGCCAAGTCTTGGGAGTGCATTGACACTCAGAGTGATCTAGAGAGCTGTATGTCCCCCCTCATTAACTCCGACTGACTCCAATCTTACTCGCTATCAGGCGGAGGTTGTGCTGTTCCTCTGCTCCACGGCCTCTCTAATCCTGATGGCGAGGACTGTACCGCCATCCCTGGCGTCTCCGACGTATCTTGTGTCAATGGCCAGTGCAGCATACACCGTTGTATGCCAGGTTATAAACTTGACGCCTTGAGCAAATCTTGCGTCTACTCGGAAGACGAAGATCCCGCCCTCCTTGCGGCTCAATACGGACTTGACTATGTTTCCTTGTGATGGATGCGTCTACGCATATATACGTTTTTATCTGATTTTTTGGACTTGAGTTTGGATTGTTACTCAAAAAATTATTGGACACCTACCTACGCATGAGTAGAATAAATTACGATGACACATAGATGCTATACAGCGACGACGACGCGGCGTCACTTCGTCGATACAGTACGTGAATGAAACATTCGAAGTAATGGTAAAGCGCGTTGTTCAAATGTCAGTATCTATGGAATTCTATCAACATTCTATGAACACGACGACATCAGGGAATCCAGAATTCAACTATAAGAGTGAACTGGCTTGTCTGGAATTATGGGGAATAGGTACCTCCAAAGAACGGCCGCGCCAATTAATAAGGGCTCGACAAACCATTTTAAACAGGTTCATGATGAACAACTGTCCAAAAGCTTTCTCGTTCAAACTAAAATGAAGTTTCAATCAGTGATGTGGCCCGGGGAAAGCGGTTGAAGGCCCACCACAAGTCCGGTTCAGTAAGCAGTCTAAGCAATGACACACAGCGCTATCGACCAATGTTCGAAGCTCTTCCACCTCTGAGTGACTTCCACTGGAACACAACATAGCATCTACCCATCGTAGGCGATTAGGATTAGATGCAGGAGATGGCGAAGAGGTAGTTTCATTTCGTGCTTGAGCGATTTTGATCAAATCTTGAACCTGCAGGTCTGTTTCTAGGTGAAGGACCATCAAGGAGGGACAAAGCCAGCCTCCACCGGCCGACTCGGCACCCTTAGATGATTCAAGCGCTCTGAAGAGATTCCTCTCCTCTCCGTCAGGAGGTAACTCTGCCGCGTCCCCAACTGCATCGTCTACAATGATTAGGCGCACTAGATTCGGGAGCCGAGCAAGAAATCGAATTAGAAAAGGGACGTCGGCCAGCTGTAAACACTCGACCAATTTTAAGGTGTGAAGATTTGCTGGAAGGTAATTGGAGTGAGACCACTGCGAAAAGAAAGGAGCCAGTGCTAAGGATGGTGATTCATTCTGCGAATTCCACCGATTGGGTCGGTACTGGTGATCCACAATGAGGGTCTGGAGGGATGTCGCAGATATACCACAAAGAAGGGGAGAGACGTAGCATGATCGTACGAGCTCGAGTGTAAGTAATTCTCGGAGGTAAACCGTTTTTTGGTTCGATAGCACGCTATGGGAATGTCGAATAGATTCTATAATCAATGTCTTCACTGCTGGAATGCGGGATAAGTAGTCGATAGTTGAGGTGAGGTGAACATAGTCCTCGTCTCGGGGATTAACTTTAAGCCTAAAGAATTCGATGGAGGAGGAAAGGAATGGTAACATCCATTCTTTGGTAAGGGCGGTGGAGGTAAATGTGTGAAGTTTAGGAGGTTGGCGAAACTCTGTCAGGTCACCAAAAAAATCCGTCGCAGGACCTATGGAAGGAAAACTCGGGGAAAGGTGGAGCGACCGTAATGATGAGCGCATGTCCGACCAGCGGCATTGCAGGAGGATATTTGTGTGCACTACTGCGCTGACCCAGTTATGTGAGAGGCTTGTCAATCTCTTGACCTCCCACGCAACGGCTGGAGGCAACACAGATGGGGGAATAGAAACCGTTAGAGGTGCGGCTTTGGCTTTGGTGATTTGTAGGCCGAGGGTATATGGATACCGGGCTCTTTTGTCCAGGATATTGATAATGCCCCAAAGGGAGGGCGTGCTAATGACGATCTCGTTCCAGGCTCTGCAGACGAGGCAGATCCGTGGCAGAAAATCGATTCCCCAAGCAAGCACCCCGATCTCGAAGATGGTTGCGAAAACTTCTGAAGGCACCTACTGGAAATACATAGAGTGAAAACTGGAAAGAGGGGAAGGAGTAATTTTTTTCTGGATGCAAGTTGGAGCGAAGCTTCTCTTGTTGCTTAAAATACCGGGAGAGTTCTTCGGGACCGCTGTCGCGAGCTGGGAGTGCGATTTGGCTTGGTGGAGTCCAATGAAGTCAGACGGCTAGCGACGAGCCGATGATGCTCGTAGAAGATGATGCCCGCCGATTGCGGAACCGCAAAGAATTTGAGAGGTTGAGGCTGACGGGCCACGGCGGCTCGAGTCAAATGCCAAGTTTTATGACACATATTGGATACATGCTAACAACGATGGTGCCTCTGTGGCTGTGAACTGGGGAAAGATCATGAGCACTTCAGATTTATGTCGAGTTATTTTAGGAAGACAAGTTCGAATTTCGAAAAACTCATTCAATGATTCGATACAGCATGACAACCACGCAAACCCGGTGCCAGTGAACAGCAAAAAAAGATGGAGGTAGCATATGTAAGGGAGTAATCAGGAATCATGCAGCCCACTGGCACATGATAGCTTGAGTCGAAAACAGGCGAAAGAATTCGAATATCCAGTAATGAAATGCAAGATTTTCAGCCCTCAAGATCTGAGAGGGACATTCGGTTTCGATTCTCTCCCAACGGACGTCCGGGAGACGATAGATAGCAAGCATACGCCTCTTGCGCAAAAGATTCTCTATATCGTCATGTCTTGCGAAAGCCTCTCGTTAGCGTTCCTTATCAGCCGGACACATACTGAGCGCCGGCTCAGAGACGATTGGGAGGAACGAACCTCTGTTTCCGCCAACCTGACGACAACTGGCGCCCTCCTACCAGACGAGACGACCTGAGAGCTCACACGGAGAAACAACGGGGGACACAAAAAACTAGGGCGTAGGTGGTCAACCTTGAAGGCAAGAGCAGTGACTGTGAAGAAGAGTGACATTCGTCTGGCGCTGCTGGATACGAACATGAAAATGAATTTAGATAGTGTCGAATCAAACGAAGGAAAGAGCTTCCAAGGGAAAAGATAACATTGGAGGCTCTCTACTATGCATTTAGCAGGAAGTTGGTTGGGCTACTACTTACCTTCCGTTGGTGTTGACCGAGTGTTCCGCTCCGCGGTGGTACTATCGCACACTTGAAAGTGGCAACTAGTAAGATTCCCGTATTGCGAGGTCGGAAAAATTTATGTACGGGCCAAGTACAGGGGGCCGTCTTAGGCCTCTATATTTTGTAGTGGGCCATTCTAGATCCTTGTAAATGGTTATTGTAGGAGCTCTATCACCTATTACAGGCCACGGGACACACCTGGCGTGTATGAGTTGCATTGAGTACAAGATTGAGGTAATGTAAGTAGGTCGTGCGTTACAGTGACCGCTCACCGTGACAGGCTGGGCCAGGGTAATTTCCATTTCAACATCACTACCACCACCACCACCACCTGTCGCTCTCCTCACCTCCGTCTCTTCAGAAAGTATATAGAACAAGGCGTCAACCATGGAACTTTTTGGCTTTTCGGTAGATTTGGGGAGCCCTGTCAACACCGCTCTTTTCTTGTACATTCTGTACTCGGTCCAGAAAATCATCTTCCCCCCGATCGCAAAGCCAACCAAGGTTCCTAATGAGTTCAAGGGAGGGTACACATGGATGCCGAAGGCACACCCACCGACAGTTCTATACCGGATATATACCCCAAAGACGCTGGAACCGTTCAATGGCAAAGATGGAGGAAGGATATTGCTTGCGATCAATGGCATTGTGTTCGATGTGACGGCGGGGAGGAATTTCTATGGTCCAAGTATGTGTACAGACTTTTCCTGAGATTCCGGCTTAACGTTCGTAGATGGAATGTATGGGAACTTTGCTGGCCGAGATGCGTCAAGGGGAATGGCGAAACAATCGTTCGATCTTGGTAGGCGCTGCCCGGGCTCTTGTCGATTTGGAGCTCATCCGGGATCTGTAGATATGCTCACCCCAGTTGACGCTCCTCTTGACCCTCTGACGGACCTGGCACCCGACGAAATGTAGGTTGTCAACAACTAGCATCTGTACTTGCTAACTTCTATGATACATTCAGTGATAACATGAAAGGTTCGCCTGATGTTCTTTTCAACTTTCCTTTCCTGACTTGATCACGCAGGATGGATCGATCACTTTTCCAACAAGTATATCATCTGCGGCAAGTTGGTCGAAAACGATGCCCTCTAGAGCCTCCTCATTCGCCTTGTATATATGTATCTTCCTATGAAATGTGATGGGTTTCACCACAGTCTAAAGAATTTCGTGTAGCCTCATGAGCCCGCTCTGGCTACTGGCGTTTGGCCATAGGAGCTTGCTGAATTCATCGTCGACGCTAGGGCCTCAGGCTGCAAACTTGAACCTTTGACGACCACCACAAAGAAGGGATCACCCTAGTTCTACCGTCTTCCTCGTCATCAACTTTCTATTGACTTCATTAGCCCAAGGTATGAAAACGACGACAGAAGGAGCTAAACTCGGGAACGACCCAGTCATGGCGGAAAACATGGAGCAAATGTATCTCTCTCTTTCAGTCTATCAGTGTACAATTTGAGCTGGTTACGCGCAATCGGGCAGTTCAGAAGCGGAACGCCCTATATGTTGCGTCTCAGTCGACACTGTCAAAGCTCTGGTCTTCACCTGGCATACAACAAGTTACAACACCGCCCCAATCCCCTCTAGAAATTGCGGCGTTGTAACGGAACTTCTCCCGAAGAAGTCATGCTAATTGCATCGACTCCTCGTTCGATCATCCGTTTCTTCGAAACATGCAAGTGGCAGCCGAGTGGAAGGTCTTGAACCAGATGTGCATACTTATGGCATGTGCGCAGACGAGTCAGCATCCTCGAGCTGCAGTGGACGACACGGCCTCGGTGGCACCTTACACTGGCAAAGTCGTCGATTTCTTTTGCAAAGTCTACGCCACACCATTAAACGAACTGGCCAGTCACTCGGAATCATTGTCGCTGTCAAACACCTTCCACTTCGCTCGCCATTATCATTATCAAGAAGACTTTGGAGGTCAGTTGACGCTAGACTGCAATGGCAGGTACGTACATAACTCATAATTTCCGTCTATTCAAACTACCCATGACGCCATTCTTGCGCAAAGGCTATTCATGACGCAAGAGAGACTCCTATTCATGATTGCACAAAAAAGAACAATTAAAAATCGCACTGTCTGCCATGATCGATAAAGTGCATCAGCATTCCATCCCCGACCAATATCTCAACCAGGACAGATTGCGAAAACTACCAATCGACAGGTCGAATTGTTGAAGTAAAGGTCTCCCCTCTACAGTTTCTTGTGGCATCAGATCGAGCGCTTCCTCGTCCTCTTTGTGCTTAAACTCACAGCCAGCATACCAGTCTTTCGAGAGTTCATCAACATCAGACCATTCTAGAGTTTGTTTGACCGAGAACGGACTGGGGTCTTTGAACGATACTCAAGCTGGGGCCACCGTGGGGCCCTCTCCGGACTATAAGAACCAGGCACTTTTGCTCCTCTTCTACAGCGCTGTTCCCCACATCGCCCTTACACTACCACATCTTTCTCACATCCAATCGCAATACCCTCTACTCATCATGGCCAAAGTGGAATACCAGACTGTAACTTTCAAGCAGCTAATCAACAATGATTCCGGTTCTGGTGCCAATACCAACCTCTCGACCTGGAGGCCTGATCGTCAGTATTTTTGGCCCGCTATGTACCTCTGATCTGATCAACTGATGCGACGACGACGAAACTAGTCTCCGACGGCTGGTACTACCTCGGCCCAGCTGCGACAAACAACAACAACACTCCCGGCACCGGAATCATTGTCAGGGAGCTCGAACCAGGCGTCCTTGTCGATGTCGCGGACTGGAGCCAAGTATGGAACGATACTGGCTCCCACAACAAGACGGACTTTGCGCTCTGGCGTGGCGTAGGTCCCACGCTCGATTACGTCGTCGTCGGTGGTTTCTTCACGCGCAGCCACAGCAAGCCTACTTTGGACGAGGCAAAGGGTATCAAGGCAATCCATAAGCTCGCGTTGCAAAGCACAGGTCCTGGAAGCCAGATTTGGACTGATAAGGGTACGAAAGCTAAGGAGGATGGAGCTGTTTGGGGCATTTCGACCACTGGTGTGGTGCCCACTGGCGCATTTGTGCCGGTCACAGGGTATAACAACCCCCCTCAGGAGGCGTACGGCCTCCTCCAGCTTGATGAGGTTGAGGAGGGCGGCTTTTAGGGAGAGAATTAGATGAGAATTGCACTGCGATGGCAACTCTGCTTTCCAAGGTTTGCTTATCTTTTTCTTGTGTTTTGAATATTCAATCAATTCGTGTGCATTACTAGATATGTCTGCCATGTAAAAGACTTGAATCGTTATGCTTGTATGATTGACTGCTGAAGAATGAATCGTTGTTTTGTGTGTATGAGGGGTCTCTCATTGAGGATCGGTGACCGCTGTTGGACCCCAGCCTCGTACAGCCTCTCAAGCCTAACGAGTACCGTTGATCGCTTTATCAAGGGTTGTTTACGGAACTCTCCAGAAGACGTGGCCTCAGTGGTTCTGTACCAGCCATCAGCGTCGAAGTTTAGTCCTCAGAGGCACCCAGGAATTGCGCAAGTGCCAAGTTGTACCTCGAGCTGGAGATAAGCTGACGAGATAAGGTATTAACCTCGCGCCGTCTAGCTACACGCTGTACTTGAGCTCAAAAAATCCCGAGATTGGCGTTGGATTGGCGATGTCTGAATAAAACAAGAGGATAATAGACGCACGTGGGCTGGCGCCAACGCTCACTACCTTCCTTCTTGGCCACTCTTCGGTTTCCAGCTTCTTACTCCTCTTTCTCTTCCTACTCTTCCTCCTTCCCCCTCTTACCATCCCGAGCTCAAGCCCACAACATCAATGAGCAACAACGACCCGAAAGCGGGCCCAGCCAGCCCCATCGACGAAGAGGCACCCGGACCGCCCATCTCGGTGGCAGACTCGGGCGACACTGGCGACGGCGGGAAACTCAAGATGATAGTGCAGCTTGTAAAGAAGTGTCTAGGTGTGAAGGACATTGCTGCCATGTTCGTCTGTCTTTTCTTTTGGTTTTGATGTTGCTCATCGATGACTTTCTGGCTTGCTTATTGTAACGACAAGCAGGCGTCTTTCGTTACCCGCTTCATTGCTGGAACCTATCCCAAACCTCGAGTACTGGCAATACCTCGATAGACCGGACGTGTTCGCTGCGTTGAGTCCTTCCTTTGTGCCACATATGTGTCCGTGCTTATCGAGGGGTTTTGCGTGGCAGGATCAACGACTCGCCACACCCCTTCGAAAGGATGCTCGCAGTGCTCCGGTTCACGCTAACAAAGGACCTCAAATTCGTCGTATGTCCCTCCTCCACCACCACCTTCCCTCTGACCACCTACCAACAGCACGGCAAAGTCTGCAAACCCTACAACTCCGTCCTAGGCGAACACTTCCGCGCCCATTGGGACGTAACACCCGCTCGGTTCCCTAACTCCGACTCCTCCGACTCTTCTTCAACGATACCCAAGGGACGCCCCTCCTTCGTCTCCGAGACAGCCAGCGTGCGGAGCGCAGTCAGCTCGAGCTCGAAGAGCGCCAAGAGCGGGCGCAGCAGCTTTTTGTCCAAGCCTCCGAAGAGCCCGTCGACAGCTGCGACTTCGGTGGAAGCGGAGCCTGATGAGGCTCAGGCTTTGAAGAGGCTCTCGAAGCTCAGTTTGGGCACGGGTGAAGGCCCCACTGAGACGGGTGGCCCTGGGGCGGGTGAGACGGCGAGGGTGGTGTACGTTACTGAACAAGTATCCCACCATCCCCCCGTCTCCGCATACTTCGCCACATGCCCCGAACGGTCCTTGGAGCTCTTCGGCATCGATCAGATATCAGCCAAAGTCTCTGGGACGACGTTACGCGTTTCTCCTGGGCAGTATAACCAGGGAATATTTGTGAGGGTTACGGGTGGATTTGGGGAGGGGGAGCGGTATCAGATCACGCATCCTATTGCGTCTGTTAATGGGATATTGAGGGGGAGTTTTTACGTTACCGTTGGAGAGTCGACGATTATTAGTGTTAGTGGGGGGAAGCCCGGACAGAGGTTTAGGACAATTATCGAATATAAAGAGGAGGTGCGTCTTTCCGTCTTGTTCCTCGAATGGTTGTATTAATAAGTAATTGATATGATGTTTAGTCATGGCTGGGCCGGGCTCATTTCCTGATAGAGGGCGTCATCCACACCGTCCAGGATGGCGAGGCCGACCACGAAGAATGGACGAAAGTGAAACACGTCCCACACAACCGTATCGTCGCCGTCTTTGACGGCTCATGGAAAGGACACGTCCGGTGGCGTCGAGTCGGCGCAGGGTCCTACCCACGCACCATCTCATCCTCCGCCTCCTCACCCAACCCTTCACACATCCAACTCCCCACCCCCCATATACCCTCTGCGTCTGCATCGAAAGCGGACGTTACCGCCACGGGGTATTCGGGGGAGTGGGCTACGTTGATTGATATGTCGGCGATGGAGATTATACCAAAGGTTGTTAGGCCTTTGGAGAAGCAGCTTGAGAATGAGAGTCGGAGGCTTTGGGAGAACGTTACGGATAATTTGGTGAAGAGGGAGTTTGGGGAGGCGACGAGAGAGAAAGTTGGGATTGAGCAGAGGCAGAGGGATGAGGCTGCTGAGAGGAAGAGGAGGGGTGTTGAGTGAGTTTTTTTCCTTTTTCGCTGTTGTTTTCTTTCTTTCTTTTTCTTTCTGCACTTGCTTGCTTGTTGTGTTGTGTTGGGTGAGGGTACTAAACTAACGTTGTCCCTTTTATACATAGATTCGTCCCTCGGTATTTCGAGAAAGACTTATCAAAGGGATTCGCGGAGCTCACGGCTGAGGGGTGGAAAGCTGTTCAAGAGGAGATTGAGGAAGAGATGTCGGCTTGTATTGAGGGTTCCTTGGGGACGAAGTTGGCTCCTCAATAAGGGCGGTCCAGTTCCACATTATGAATATGTATCCCGCCGTATATTCCTGCTCTTTTCATGTAAAGAGTCACTACTACTTGTCATCGTAGAGGTTCAACCCTTTTTTTTCTTTTTCATTAGTTGGCTATGTGCAATAATGGACACATTTCTTTTTGTTGATAGTGAATTGATACACATCCAAGGGGCTCCCAGCGGCAAAGTCCGGAACCCCCAACCTGGGTGGGTGGCTCTGGTGTCATGTCTGGAATAAGAACCCCGTTTTTCAAAAATTACATATATGGTAACTACATGTAAGTATGTCCAGTTCTCAGTTCCTTTGGAGGGGGTGCCATGAGAACAGGTTTGGACTGGTCCAAACTGAGTCCAATTATTGTCTGATTATTGTCTGATGTGATTTGTTAGTCAAGCATAGTCATTGTCAACAATGTTGAAACTCCGTGAGCCTACTTCATGTACATGTCTTCCAAGCCAGTCTGGACTCTATGCAAGCCAGCATTGCTGTTGGCCTTTTGGTTCATTCTCGCACTCAGCACACATCAGGAAAATGTTTTTTTGCTGTAGTTTGGTTGTATTTATGTAGTCTCTGTGGGTCTTATAGGTTCATATAGGTACGTGCAAACCTCTGTAGGCTATGATAGGTAGTAAATCCTACTGTAAATTCTAAGTACCTGCTAGTAGGAATAAATTAAAAGGAGCACTGATGTAAGTGGGCATTCTAACAATTATGACTGACCAAGCTTGTCTTGTGTAAGCATCATACAATGTCATTCCCACATGGTGTCAAGAAGACATTGACTGTGTCATGCCCTACTTGAAATGAGGACATCATATTCATAGAGCATTGATGGCAAGTATAGCCCATTCTGAATCAGTATATTACAGTACTACTTGAAGCCCTGGTGTTCATAAAAAGTACCTAAGTTAATATACTTGTTCAAAGTAAAGGACTTCCAGTTATCAAGTATTTCAACATTGGTCCAAGGAGCAGGGTGCCAGTTGGTTCCAAATTTCAGAGTCAGATGACAGGTGGAGACAATGTTGGTGAGTGGGACAATTTCAGCAAGAGGTTGCCCATGCTTAGTGATTGTCATGGGTTTCACAACCTGTGTGGGTTGCGGGTAAGGGTACGTGTGGGTAGGGGTACGGGTTGGAGTTATCCAACCCTCGCTGTACCCATACCCTTTGTGCGGGTTGGTGGGTTACCTGTCCTTGTACCTGTTGCATGCCCAAATCAAGCATCAGCGTTTTCTGATGCCTGATTTGGGTGTGAGCAACAACCCACAACTGTTCCTAACCACTACCACAACCATCCACCCATGCACCACCACCATCGACAGGAGGTCGAGGCAACGAAAACAAACCATGAGGGATGAGGGATGACCACATCACCCAATGGCCACATCAAAAGACAACCACATCCACAGACGACGACATACACAACCAGGTCAAGCCCACACGACTACACCCACCGATGACGACATGCGCAATCAGGTCAACGGACCGCCACATCAGCTCACACCCATGGACGATGACGTAGACGATGGGGGGAATGTAAGGTGCCATGTCGCTGCCAGCGACATGGCAACCAAATGACGACGATGTCGTTGTTGTTGTTGATTCTCATCACACAAAGGTGAGTGCCCCCACCCCTTCATTCCAACCCACCTCACTAATGACCTCCACACAACAACAACGAGCACTTGCGACGATGGGCACCCATGACGATGAGTGCGCCCCACTCCTTCACCCAGCACGATGACGAGCACTCACAACAACACAAGCGCTCAGGACGACAAATCCTTGCCAACCACCACAACTACCCCAGCACGGCCCCTCACCACAAGAATGACACACCAACATCACACAACACCGTGCCACGTCGCCAACAGCGCGTGGCAACCACATGACAAATGACAACTGATCGTTGTCTTCATTTTAAGTGAGTAATTACCGCCTGTCCCCCTCAGTCTGCATTATTGACACAAGAACACAGTGCCATGTTGCCTCTGTTGGCGACATGGCAACCAAACAGTGAATGACAACCTCAGTCATTGTTCATTATCATCGTTTATTGGATGCTACACCACCACCACCACCACACGAAGACGATGTGGCACAGAACGGCGACACACGATCATTGACACTGTGCCTCCACACGACCTTCCTAACTTCGCAGGCGTGCATGGCAGTGTCAATTGACACTTGCACTGCACCTGTGAGGTTTATTGGTCTCGTTTATGAGGATACCTGTGGACGGGTCTATGAACCTGTGGGTTTTTTCAAACCTGTACCCATACCCGTAAAAACCCGTACCCCTGGGCATGGGTACAGGTTGGCGCAGGTAGGGGTACAGGTATGGCCAAAAGTACCCCGGGGTTACCCGTCCAATGCCTACCCATGCTGGTAGGAATGGGTGACAGAGTGAAGGAGGGAATTGGGGTCAGGCACATGGAGTGGATTGAACCATTCAACGTATGCATGATACTTGGGCAGTTCATGCCCCCAAAGGTGGTCAGGCAGTGCGAAGATCACGTGTACCTGGGCCACTTGAAGTCCTGAATGATAATATCAAATCAATGAGTATGAGCAGGGAGCTGGTGTGACGCACCTTTGAGGCAGGTACCTCTTGTAACCTGATTCCCTAGTTCACTCCCACTTCTAATCAGAACTGTGTCAAAGTTGGCTGGGGAGTCCTTTTTACGGCCTGGAATCAACAGTGTTGCACAGGCATGCTGAGTTGCCTTGAAGCGTTCAACAGCTGTGAGATTGGGCAAGCAAATGGAGTTGATGGCAAAGAAGCGAGTGGTGAGTGTATCGATGTTTGTGAGAGGAAACCCAGGTTGATGGGTAGGTGATGAGTGGAGGGCAGACCAGCTGTGGTAGTGGTTGGGGAGGTGGCTGCCAAAGGTTCATTGATCATGTCGCTGTCAGTGTTAGTGTCACTGTCACTGTCAACATCAGATTCAGCATCACACCTCAGTGACCAATCGAGGTATGCCCTAAACCTCACAACTGCTTCCTGGTGCCCAAGCCACTTCACCATCTGTTCCTCATAATCCTGCCCATTACTTGCTCTGTATGCTTCCTTTGCAAAATCGATATGAAGACGCTCTGGTGACTCTGTGTTGTAACCATCAGCGGCACCATGAGACTTGATCACTTCACAGTAATGAACATTTGATGGAGTTTCAGAATATTGAAGTGCTTGTGGATGCCCTTGCAAATGAAGATGTCCTTATTCTCATGGAAGATCTTCAGTGTGTCTTGAAGTGCATTGAGTGTTGTTGAGGTATGTACATGCAGTTGTGAATAGTAGATGAAATCGATAGATGCACACACAGTCTGCAGAATGGCAGGCTGTACTGCACCAACAAGCAAACCGACAAAGACACATTGCATGTCCTTGTGCTCTTGCCCTGTCCACTGGGATACATGGGAGATCCTGTTTTTGAAGTGTCGAAGGCCTGGGTAACCAGGCATACTGCGAAAATGTGTGTCTATCTCGTGTTTGCCTGCTAGCTCAACACACCAGCTGACTAGATGGTCCTTAAAGACTCCCTTGTGAAGCTGGTGAAGGATGTCAGGTGTGAAACATGTGAAGATATTGACATGAGGAAGGTTGGCCCAAAATGGCTTCCATACAGGGTGAAATCCCTCATTATCGTAAGCAGCCACATGTCGCCCACTCTTCTTGTGACTCAAAATAGTCTTGCTACATTCTTGTTCTGGTAGCAAGGAGTCCACCATCTCCCCTCGGTCTTTTGGTTCCACTCAGCACTTGGGGCAGTAACTCTATTTGCAGCATGTGACAAGACACTGCTCCAGAAAATCTGCAACATATGAAGCAAGGATTGGGAAGACCTGACAAACAATGCCGTCTGCACAGGTAATGTTGACACCCTCTTCCCCAGCTTTGACGAGTGGCGCTAACAGTTTCTCCATGCAGAAATGGAAAAGTTGATAACCCTCTTGAGAACATGTCACTTCAGTGTAATTGTCCAACTTCGTGACTGGTAAATACCCAATAAGGACGGTGGCATGGGCTGAGGGTTTGTGACGCTTCTCTTTCTCAATGTTTCCAATTGTAAGGTAAACAGGCCATGCTTTCTTGTCACCCTGAAACTGGGTTAATTGAGTCTTGTCTGAAGAGAGAATCAGAGCAGTGATTGTTGCCCCCACATCAAGCTTCCACTGTTGCTGGAATTAGCCTGTGGTTGTCTGGTGATATAAGGCTAACATACTTGTGTGTCCCACCACCAATCACCAGTCCACATCTCGCCATAGACACGTATATTCCCCTCCTTATCATGGTACACTCGCTCAGGTGCGTACTTCAGCACTGTTTTAAAAGCAGGGTTACTCATCAACTCCTTTACACAATCCACAGGATCCCGCCTCCACAGCTCAAGCTTTTCTGGTGGCATCGGCTTTCCATCTTCATTGGTTTGATCTCCTGGCGCTGTTACAATGTTGCATGTCCATGTGGCCCCTTGTGTCAGCAGGGCATCAACTTTCTTGAGAAAATTACAGTTATTGTTGTAAGAGGGCTTCGTTCGATTGGTTGTCTATTTTTGACATCGCTATCAAAGGGTCCCCACTGTGAGGTGCCACCCTCCTCCTGCTCATGCCGAATGTGTTCAAAAAGTGGGACACCGTAACCCCAGCCAGCCCTGGCTTTTCTTTCTTCAGGAAAATCCTCAATGTGGGACTCAGGATAGGTATCCTGATCTGGAATCTCTTCATTGGTAGTACAGGTCATGGATGGAGTGTGTGGAGGAGGAGGAGGAGGAGGAGGAGGAGGAGGAGGGGATGCTGGAGGTTCAGGTATGTCAAGACTGGCCTCAAGACCTTGATCAGACTGATCACCAGGTTCAGATGTTTCAGATTCACCTTCAGTTGGTATAGGTGGTCCAACCATTTCAGGGGCAGGCTCCAAAGAAAATCCAGATGGGCCAGTGGCAGGTGCTTGAGGTGCATTCCAGATATTGGCAACATAGGTTCCAAATTCCTGATGTGAGGCTTTGTTGCAGGTAATAGTTCGTTTAATATGTTTGTTCAGTGCTGAAGTGTTCGGCAAGGTCTTTCCACAGAAGCCACACTGAGCAGTCCCTTCAGCTTTGGATGCCATGGCTGAGTTTGTCAGATGAAAGGTGATGTCGTAAAAATTTCAACGAAAATTCAATAACCAATTTTTTCACCAGCCATTTCAACCTGATCAACATCATGTCTCATATGACCATCTGCTTTCATACACACTCCCCATTTGTCACATTACTGACGCATCTGCCCCTAAAGTTTTGTTGATCTATGAAAAAAGAGACACCACCACATTGGCCAACTATTTAACTGCCATGTCCATCATTTGAACTTCTGCGTACCATTTTTTATCCCCCTCTCACACTCTTTGCAGCCTTTCGCTCATTTTTTTTGTTTGCCATGGCTCATTCTACTTGCACATCTACCCTCAAGGCTACTGCTGCTGTTCCAATTGAAGTGGAACCAATGTTGTCAGGCCGCCAGTGTATGCTGTCTGCAAAGCAACAACAAATAGGTCAGTTTCTTCATTCGTATATTACACCATTACATGACTGACTTTACATTTAGTCACAGAAAAAGTCCAGAAGCAAGTTGTAGCCCAGGACAAGGCCTATACCCAGGCACTTTGAGCTCATCAAGCCCAAGAAGAAATCATGGGCTTTCAAAAGTTACCGGTTCATGTGCATGATTCATTGTCAGGCAATGTTGATGAAGAGATGGGCCCTGAATCCAAAGATGAAGATCATCCTGCCTCAGTGGGAAATGGAGTATATTTCTTTCTTTCATTTCTTTCAAGACATTGATCTTCGACATCTTATTTATCTAGTTCACTGCTGTTACACTGGCACCAATCATTAAAACATCTGTCCAAAACAGACGTACCCTTGTTCATCAGGTGGACCAGGAAAAGGAAAATTTGAATGCTACACCAGTACATCATTAAACCTGTTTAACCTAGCCTTTTTTCATTGTCCATGCAGCTCCAAGTCCACAGCAATGAGGCCAACAAACAGCCACCCAAATTAATCAGATGTGTCACTGGTCAGGCTCAGCCTCCTGTGATGATTGGGCCTAATGGATCAGCACCACCACCTCTTACACCTCAACAGCAACCTTTTCAAGCTGCCAAGTCAGCTCCACATCGTGGCCCTGGTCCTTACAGCCCCTGCTCCCAATCCTTTTATATGGCTGGTGACGGAACCTATTATCAGTGTGAGTTTGTAGTGGAGGATGCTGAGTGTAAGTCATCATGTTTATACAAAAACTTACATCTGACGAAAATGTTACTTTTAGATAGCGATGATGAATTTGGGACCCACACAGCTGGTGTAGAGTACCCAGAACCGACATGCCATGTATACCCAAATGCACATCCTGCATTGAAGAACTTTCCAAAGTCAAGCCTTCCCCACCAGCAATAACTCATAGGCCAAAGCCCAACAGCACCCAGTCAAAGGTCACTATGTTATCGACCTCCTTTCTTGTACCATCACTAACAAAGCATAGGTCTCTACCCCAAACCCATGCATCTGGAAGGAACCTCTGACTACCCCAGCTGCTGAGACAACAGTCATAATCAAACAACCAAAGTCAGAGTTTTCAGGAACGCGAGGCTGCGTTCGCACCTCAGACTTCGATGACATGACCAAGTCCGTTGTTGAAGAAGCCATTTCTATCTATTGCACTCAGATTGGAGCTGTCGAACCCTATCCTGATCATGTTGAAGATTGCAAGGCAGCAGTGGTGGCTTGGGTTGAGGCTTGCAATGGTCAGGGAATCCGCATAGAGTTTGATCATGACATAATGAAATTGGTGGGTACCATTCTCCTCATATCTACTGCCATTGATATTGGACCTAGATCATGGCGCGTGCCTCCAAAGCCTGAGAGTAGCTGAAAACGCTTGCACACCCTCTTGTCGAGGCTGCCTATGGGATCAGTCCCACGAATGCCAAGCACGACAACCGCAATCTTGTCGAGGATTTGCAAGACTGCATCGGCTTCGCATACAAGGCACATTCTACATTTTTTGATTCCTTCGTATGACTACAACATCTTTTTTATAGAATCTGGCTGATCGCACTGGATTATACTGTCATCCCATCATTCAAATGATCATCAACAAAATGTATTTCAAGCACAAAACAGACGACGGCATTGTGAACTCAGAGTTCTTGGAGAACAAGGAGCTCTCTTTGGTTACTCTAGCACTGGTCCTCACTGTGGTATGCAGTTCATTACACTTTTTTTCTTCCTTCATCTCACCCAGCATCTAGATTGACAATTGCCTCGACGAGTGGCAAACAGGAGAACACGTCGATGTCCAGTTTTCAGCTGTGACCTACAAGAACAAGTCCATTGCTCACCTCAAACGACTTGAGGACTTCGCTGAGAAGATGAAGGATGCAAACATCATTTCATGTTTGCGTAAGCATCTGCTCAAATGGCGAGGTACATTCTTTTTCCATTTCAGTTTTGGTACAAATTCTAACAACATTAGAAAACATGCCAAGGCTGATGATGCACCTCAAGTTATTCAAGCTGCTAGGGTCACCGAAGATGAGGTAGAGGCAGCAAAGAAGGAATGGGAAGGTCTGGTGTCATCAGAAGAGGAGGATTGATGTGCAGCCTACTACTAGCCTAGTGTATCCCAATACCCAATAAAACATTTCTCCTATTTTGTCTCTTCTAATTGGTGCTATGGTGACCTACCTAGCTTAAGTAGTCTACTGCCTATCAACCTATGACCACCTATGACAACATACATAACAGATGTGGTGCCTACTGGTACCTATATATTGGGGGTCAACCTAATTACCTAACGAAGCTATTTAGGTCTTGTAGACCTATATAGCTTTCAAACTTTTTGCAGATGCATGCAATCCCTCAGTCTTTTTTGATGTTCCTGTCCTGAACCTGGCATGTACAATTGGTAGGTAAGTTTCCACAACTTGTGAGCACTTAGTTCTGTGCTCATACCACTACATAATTTCTATCCAGTCTTTCTTGATGGCAATCTCATTTGGAGTCAGATATACAACAAGAGTCCATGATGTAGATAAAAACACATGAGTAGGTTCATAACTTTGAAAATTTTCAGATTTCTGAGTTGACATTGTGCATTCCCCTAGATTAATCTCAAGTGCACTCTAAATGCATGATAACACAAACATTTTCATCGCATAAGGTGAGATCTCCCTTGGACTCCTATTCTTTTGTTAACAACCACATGAGACCAGATGCCATATTTTTTCCATGTGATGTGATGTCACATAATGATGCCATTTTCTTGGAATTCAAGGTCTGTTCACTCAACACACTTTCCACATTTTTGCTGATGGCCACATGGAGCCAGGCAACACAGTCTTTTACACAACAATGGATTGTGATTTAACAGCCCACTGCACCAACACTGTCTTTTATGTGACAGTGAATTGTGATTCAACAGCCCACTGCACCTTTTTTTATTGTATTAAAGTGTGAGTACAACACCACATTCTACCCCAACCCCTCTCCTGACAAGTCTGACCTAGGCTGTGCTGTTGATGCCACTGGAAAGTTTCTCAACACCTCTGAGACTGTGTTTTATAATGATCCAGATGACAAGACACCCATTTCTGGCCCTGGAGCTCTGCCCAAACCCTCTAGTATCCACCCCTTCTTCTCCCACAGCACCCCTCCCTCTCAGATCATTGCTGGTGCTTGTCACAGCACTCATGCTTTGTGTCCTTCTGCCAGGCTTGTCAATCCTGACAACACCAAGTCAAGTGCCTCTGTGAAATGCAAGGTGAATAGCAGCATTGATGGCTGCCAAGTCTCCCAGAAGACTGAGAACAGCAAGTCTGCCAACGAGCCTGGAGATGATGACTCAGATGATTCCTTCAACGACAATGATCTGCTGCCCTTAGTCACTGTAGAAGATTTTGATGAGGATGAGGATGAGGGGGATGATGTTGATGTGGGAACTGAACCTTGTGATGAAGCAGAGTACTGGGAAACTCTGGCTGACCAGGAGGTAAGTTATTCAACTTTATTACATATCATTATATCTGTTTAAACTCTTGTTTCAGGCCACTATGCCATGCACCAAGCAAGATCACACTGCAGATGTGTGTACCATCTTCCAGAAGGACAATGAACATAAGAATGTTAATATGGGAGCTATGGAAAAGGGGCACTGGTGTAAAGTGTGTTGGTAAGTCAGCTTTTCACTGTCTCAAATACACAAGTATTAGTTACCTTACCCCACTAACACTGAGCCCCCCGACCATACAAACAGACCATAGTTGATGGTGCCTGCTGATGAGCCCATGGATCAATTGACCCCATCAAAGATGGACCAGCCATCAAGACACTCTTAGGACTGGTGCTGTGCATCGGCCGAGAAGTGTACCCCATGAATTGACATAGCTAAAATGCCTTGGATCCTGGGTCAACTGGTCTCTTCATGGATTGGGCTCAACATGTGTCATGGGTCAGCTGAAGAGCTTTGAATCCCATGCATCATGGATCAGCCCATCCAGTTGACAACTACAGCCCAGTTTCATTTTTATTTGCCAAGTTACCTTGGCTTTTCATTGCCAGTCATGGTCCAGTCTTCAGTCATGCAGTTTACTGGGTCCATGACCTCCCAAGAAGCTGAGCACAGTGACGTTCAGTTACTGCCAATACATTTGACTTGAGGCTGTGAGATATATTATGCACACCCCTGGTTCAAAATCCCTACCAAGTTTATACCAACCAATGTTTCTTGTAAACACCCATGTTGGAATGGATCTGGCTCAAACAACTGTACTCGGCTGCCTAAAATAAATGCTGTTTACTGGGTTGTGAAAGAAGCCAAGCATGGTCCTGCCAATGCATTGACTTGATGCTCTGAGATATATTATGCACGCCCCTGGTTCGAAATCCCTATCAAGTTTATACCAACCGTTTCTTGTAAACATACCCATGTTGGAACAGATCTGGCTCAAACAACTGTACTTGGCTGCCTAAAATAAATGCCAAGCTGTTACTGTGCTGATCTCCATCAGACAAAGTTGCTCCAAGATTCCCTTGCTTTTCTCTGTGGTGGTGAAAGAAGCTGAGGCCTTACTGCTTTCATTATGTCCATAGGACTTCATATTAAATAAGCCCCCAAAAAAATTGAAGATTGTCCAAGAAATGTACATGTATGCTACTAACTATTAAGTAGAGGGTGTTTGGTCATCATGAGTTTGGTCATTGTTTGAAACTTGGTGGTGGTCAGATTTTTGAATCCTCACAAAGTAGAGGACTTACTCTGCATGGGAATTTGTTGGGCTTCGAGTTTCTGTAGCCAAGGTGACTTCCTATTATCCCCAATGTAAGGACTGGGTGAACTTCCCTGGGTTGGAGGAACTGGCTTTGGTGCCAACAGAATGACTGCTGGGCTCTCAGATGCTGGAGCCTGAATGGTTTGAGGCAGAATGATGGCTGGGGTCAGAGAGACTTGCGTGTGATCAACTGGAACCAGGTTTGGCAGAATGACACCTGGGGTCAGGGAGACTTTTGCCTGCTGGGTTTTCTGACCATGGTTGGGTGAGACTGAGTGATCAGTATTGATGCCAGTGTGCTTCTTCTCCTTGTTGCCAAGGAACTGGATAATGAGTGATTCCAGACTTGATTGGCAGGCACCAAGCCACAGGTTGAGCTCCAAAACTGTGGTGACTGATTTGGTGAGGTTGTGGAGTGTTAGCTCAGCAGTTTTGATGCGGCTTGCAAGTTTCTCAAAGGCCTGGGTGAGATGCTCTTGTAATGCAGCTGGCATAGTCTCCCACTTGTTCTCCAGTGTCTTGACAGCTTCCCTTACCTTGGCTTCCAGTCTCTGGTGATCACTTCAGATGGACTGCAAATCTTCTTGTGTGTCCTTCCAACACATGTGGGCAGACTCTTCAATACGGTCCATCTGTCGAGTCCCTCCAGTGATCTTTTCTTCCTAAAACCAAACAGTGGATTCCAGATTTGCAATTTTTTCCATGAGAGAACAGCTAGCCTTATCTTGATCTTGAATAAACCAGGTAATCTCTTTGAGCATCAAAAGACATTGTGAAAGGGTCACAGGTGAGTCAACTGCCAGGGGGAGAAGGGCACTTGGATCAATATCTTGTTTTTGGACCACAAATACCGAATACTCCTGCATACTAGAGGTAGACAACTCCATGATGCTGACTTGCACCTGTTGGTCTCAGAGTTTCTGCAGGAGGTCGGCTTGGCCATGAGCAAGTCTTCTGATCTCCTGCTGCATTGTCTGCATGTTGAAGTTCAGTGTGGGGCTCAAGGACCTAAAGTCAATCCTCTTCTGATAGAGTGCTGTGTCAACTAAGTTTCCAAGTTGAGAATCAGGGGAAATGAGAAAAGAACTTGAAACTTACAATGAACCTCCTTGGGATCTGGTGGGCTGACTGAGGTCTTTATTGTCCCCCACTGATTCCCGCAGGATTCCTGAGGATTCTTGCACAGTCCCAGAACTGAGTATTGGCTGATGTACCAGTCAATTTTTTCAGTCCTGTGGGGGTCCATTCCTGAGGACTGAAGACAGTCCTGAGGATTTTCAGACAGGACTAGTCCCAGGATTGATGCATTTGATGAGTCACATGACCCATGAACATGTGCTTGGAATGTATCACGTGATGCGATGCATCCCATGCACATGTTTGTTGATCATAGTTTTCATATGTGACATGTCACATCACCTTTCTCTTTCAACTGCAACCACTACCACGAAAACGACACAACAATGACACAACACCTGACCATGACGACCATGACAACATCAATGACCACGACCATGTCAACATCGACGACAACAACATCGTTGACCACAATCGCTTACAACCCCACAGCACACGCAGACGATGACAGAAACACTGTGGCAATGCCACGTCATGACAACAACACATGAGGACCACAACAACATCGACAATAACAATGACAACAACCACTTGGAATGCCCACAGCACACACAGCTGATGACGGAAACAACATGGCCATGCCACGTCACAGCACGACACACGAATGAGGCCCACCACCTGCAAACAACCACGGCGCCCACAAACAATGACACTGAACACACACGATGACCCACAGACAACGATGAATGTCGAGCGCCCATGGACAACCACACCACCACCCATGAACGACGAGCGCCCACGAATGATGAGTGCCCATGGACAAGGACAACAACCCCACCCACAGACAACGACAACCCCGTACCTGCCAACGACGAGTGCCCACAGACAACGACAACCCACAAATGACAAACGCCACAGACAACAATGACCCATGAGTGCACACGGATGACAATGAGCCCCCCATGCACGACGGCGCCCCATGCACAGATGACAATGCCCATGCACAGATGACAATGACCCTCCACCCACGAACAATGAGCGCCCACAGACAACGAGCACCCACAGACAGACATGACCCCCCCACCCCTGCCGACGAATGGTGAACAAGGCCACTGACAAGCGGCAATGAGTGCCCACCCCCAGTATACCCCTCTTCCATTTCTACCCTTCCTTCCTGTCTGTCCCCTCCCTATCTGTCCTTCCTTCCTGTCTGTCCCCCCTCCCTGTCTGTCCCCCCTCCCTGTCTATCCCCCCCTCCTTGTCTTTCCCCCTTCCTCTCCATCTCCCTTCCTGTCTGTTCTCCCATCCTGTCCTCCTTCCTCTCCATCTCTCTTCCTGTCTGTTCTCCCTTTCCTGTCCTCCTTCCTACCCCTGTCTGTACCCTCCTTCCTGTCTGTCCCTCCTTCCCCCCTCCCTTTAATATACTTGTAAAGTAATTTTGATGTCATTTAAAATAGAATTAAATTCTATTATGTATTGATATATGAATGCTTTAAGGATGGAAACAGAGTTAAGTTCATTAAGGAAGTTAGAGGAAGTGTTTAAACAGGTCACAGATGGTTAAATGTCATGTAGTCCTCAAGAATCCTGAGGACTTGACAGAATTTTTCTCCTAAAACTCAAATTTGCCAAAATTATGGTGTAGTCCTGCAGGAATCCTCAGGAATCCTCAGGAATCCCCAGGAATCCCCAGGAATCCTGTGAGTCCTGCAGGAATCAGTGGGGGACTGATAAGTACTGTGAAAAGTGGTCAATGAAAAGGGCTGGCCTGCAATGAAAAGCACCCAATGAAAATGCCAGCAGCAATGAAAAGCAGATAATGAAAAGGGCTGGCCAGCAATGAAAAGTGGTCAATGAAAATGGCTGGACTGCAATGAAAAGCAGTTAATGATAAGTTGTGACCTGCAATGAAAAGTTATTGAAATGCACAAGGCCTCTTATGAAAAAAAATCCTTATCATAAAAGGGCCTGGGATATATATGATATACTTTTCATAAAAGTATGTGGAGCTATGCACAAGGCATTCCTGGCCTAGGCCATGGTTTTATGATTTGGATGGTAAGCACCACTCACTACAATCATTTCCCCAAGCCTATCAACCCCAAATTCAGACATCAAGGACATGAGAAAGATCATTTGGCATGCAGGTCTACCCAGAACATGGGACTGCATGCTTCTGAAGTCAATCAGGATACCAGAACATTGGGTTCTATAACACATAAGCATACAGCAGGGGGGCTATGTAACATATCATGGATTTGCACTTGTCTGACTCCTTTATCCTCTTCAGTTTACAGATGCTTTACACTTACACCTTTACAGTTACATATCCTTTGTCATCTATTCTCACGTTGTACATACTTGACATGTCACAATAGCTCAAATACAATATCTTTTTTCACCATCATCTACCTACTATCAGGTTCCAAGACACCATACTACTGGTTCTTAAAACTCTGAACTAGGTGCTCTGTGTGTTAAGGGCTTATGGCATCCTCTGAAAGGTTGACTTGACAAGGATGGATAATATTGAGTCTATGGTTGACGTTGACCTCAATATGTATCCAAGACTGACTGCTCTTCATCTAGATCAACTCACGTGTGGGTCATCACACCTTCACTTGTCAGACTTTTGGGTTTCATGACAATAGACACAGTTTAACCCTCACAGATGTCGCCGATAGCGCGACCTTGATAGTAATGTCCTATGGAAGAAAAATTAGCAAAGGGTAGTGAGGTGATAGAACCAATAAAACCAACCTTGCAGAAAAGGAAACCGGCTGGGAATGTGGGGAAGAGATACTTATTAATCTTATCAAAAGCACCAGAAGATGCACCCTTGGTTCTCAAGTCATCGATAGTTTTAATATCCGCAGGCCACTTGGACCAAGAAACGGTGTCGTCGATGTGGTAGAAACCGTTTGATTGCTTGAAAAACTGAGGTTGGAACCAGCCTGAACGATCGACTGTTACCAACGTGGCCCGGAAGCCAATCTGAACCGTAATTGACGAGTCTGCTGAGAGGGAACTAGAGGATGAGCTCGCGCTGGAGGATTCGCTGTGGTAGGAACCAAAGAAGAAATTGCAATCCGATTTGGAGGTGTTCGCCTCGCTAGACTGGCTACTCGTGGAGAACGTGCTCGTGACAGTGTGGTTCATGAGGAATTCTTGCCACCTGCTGCCGCCCGATGTCTTTTCTGCAGGAAGAATATCGACATCGTTGATGGAGGCAATCTTCGCATTGCCCATGGGCGTCAGGTTAGTCGGAGCAGGAACCGCCGTGGTAGCATCATCCTTGTACCGCAACGCCTTTACACGGGCGGTGAGTTCGGCAATGTCCTTGTTAAGTGAGTTGATCTGGGTGGTGATCAAAATCGTCTCATTTGTGGTGTCGGTCGCCTCAGCAAGGACCTTCGCTGACAGCAGACGAGTATATGCACGAGAAGCTTGAGTAACAGAGAGCTGAGCTGAAGTAAGTTTGCCCATTCCCACTTCGATGTTGGCAAAAGCGGCAGTGGCAATCTTGGCAGCCTTCGCTGCTTTATCAAAATCCTTCATGACGAACTCATTGTTGGCGTTGATGCAAGTCTGGGCAAGTGAGATAACGTTGCTTGTATAAGTGGTCGACAGCTCAGCTTGAGCTTTGTCGTAAGCCGATTCTGCTGCGTCAAGCTTGTCCTGCAGGTCCTTGAGATCAGTCGTGGGGCTGTGCTGTATGACGGCAAGGCGTGATTGAAGAATGTCAAGAGCTTTCGATTTGGCATCGATTTGTTGTTCGATCAAGTCGGGGTCCGCGGTGAGATCCTCCATGGTAAAATTAGTGTCAAGACTTTGATACCAGTCAATGGGTTGCATCTGAACAGGATAAACCTTCAAGCTTCCGTCCAAGGAGCTGGTGGCAGACTGGCGAAGGGCATCCTTAGCGTCCTGCAGGAATTCGGCGGCGCTCTTGATGTCCATATAACCAAGATATTGACGAATCGTATGCGAGTAACCGCGAACAACAGCATCGCCGTACTTTGATGCGAGTTGAGCTTCACGGATAGGGGTAATATGGGCAAGCCGACGAGTGACATCCTCCAAAGCATCGCCCTTTGCGCTTTTGATCAACTCGTCGCGTTCAAGCTCCCAGGCTTGCTGAGCCGTCAAGTACTCTGTCATAAGCGCAGCAGAAAGCTCCATACGATTGACCTTTTGGTCAGTAGTAAGCTTGTTGGCCACTGCAAAGGCAGGCTTTGGTGTGTCGATGGAAGAGGAAGCGGTCCCACTAGTTACGCCAGCGTTGAGAGCTCGAGCGGCAACGGGTCCCCCAGCCGCAACTGCGGTCACGGGCGGAGGCGCAGTGTGCTGAGCGGCTATAAGGTCCTTAACCCAACCAGTCGCAGGTACCTCCCTCAAGAGCCATTTACGTATTTGATTTTGCTGATTCGCAAAGTTAATGGCCGCTGGCTGGATACCTGGCACCAGATTGTTTAGACATTGCTCGTAAACAATTGACAAGTTGATCCCGTTGGGAGCGCCGATAACGTTTCCAACGTTGTACAGTTGGTCGGTCAACCTAAATTCGTTCTCGTTAACAATCGTTGGCTTGACAAACGGGCCATAGACGCCAGCGCTAGAGCTATCCCAAGCATACTGCTCTTTAGCCAAAAATCGGCCTGGGAACTGAAGTGCAAAAATTTGACCCGAGCTGGGCGCAAACAATTCGGTGATTTTACCGACAAGAATGTCGATGAACGGCCCAGTCGTTGGTCCCGGCGGCGGAGCGGCTCCTCGAGCTCTAAATGGTGGTGTTTCTACGTCTGCATTCACTCCTCTCGCAGCACTAGGTGCACCGGTAGTGCCGCGACTTGTAGCGAGCTGTGCCAGATCAGCCTTTATCATATTTCGTAACGCTGCGATCTGATCCGCAAATTCCGGCTGACCAGAATGGGAAAAGGCAATGTTTCGCTGCTGGGCATAGCCTGCAAAGTTATCTGACAGACCCAAAGTGTCGATGTTTGCCTTGAAGCTGTCCTTAACGTGTCCTTCGGGGTAAGGATAGAGAATCTGGGAAGGGTATCAGAATATGTTCGTCACAAAGATTCTACAAGAAACTCACCCCAATAAAGGCCTGGTCCATTGCCGAGGGTGCGTGGTTATAATCCGTCGAATGAAAGTCGAAGAAGCTTTTGAGCGAATCCCAAGCACTCGTAACCTTGAGCTTCTTATTCGCGTACAACATGACCGATTTCTTGTCAAATGGCGTCGCAACTGACACGTCTTTATTCGGTTGATTTGTCGTTTCTGTGTATGGGGATACATGCTCATGCTTAAGGCCAAGAGCATGGCCGATTTCATGATAAAGCGTTCTCTCCTCAACCCGCTTCACCCAATCACCCTTCGCTTCAGCCGCAGTTTTCGGGACAGCTTTGCTAAGAACCATCGAAGATTCTACCGATCCGCCTGCCAACGTCATATCATCTTGACTTTGGCGATGCTTAATGGATGTCTTGCCAATGGCAGACCAACCCGTAATCTTGCCTCCCGGAATTTCACCAAAATAAATGCGTATATCACCTGTGGCCTTGACGGGGTCGAAAGGAACGGCGGTGAATTTGAGGTTTGTAATACCCGAGTAGTACTTGAAGGTATCGGCAATGCGTTGCTGACGATACAGAGTGGCATCTCCAGTACCCTGGATGAAAGCATACGTGATGGTATCGCCGGGGAGCCACAAATCCTTGTTCACCGTGGCAACGCCATGAGCAGCACCCTTGCCAACGTCATCGCCACCGAGTTGGGAAGCGCACCAGTCAACCACGATGTCGTCTTCGGCCTTCACTTCGTGGCTGGGATTACCCACAGTGTCTTCACCACCGCTAGACACAGTGTTCAAACGTTCTGCCCGAGCAGCACGAGCGGTGATGCACCAATTTGTGAACTGGTATCTAACCTCGGACCAATTCGAATTTCGGTATTCTTGAAGAATCCGGTCTCTGGCATTGCCTTCAACGCCCGCGATCCCCAGAGCGTATTCGAACGTCCATACCGGGTCAGGAGGAGGAGTACCGACGGGACGAGGGTAGTTGATTGTCATGTATGCCTTGTCGATGTCAGAAAGCTCGTTATTAGGTTTGACCTCGATACCCTCCTCATTCATTGCCGCTGGCATAAAGTACCTGATCATGAAAACGTGAATATCGATCAAAAAGTTCACAATGAAACTGACATCATGATAGATTTCAGATCGAGCTCGGAGAAATTGGAGACGTCCTTCAACGCATAAACGTCGAGAATTTGATTAATGACGTCTTGCCTTGTCCACCCTTGAGTGACCGTGTAATAATCGATAACCGCTTTGGTAAGAATGAGAATCCCAACTTCAGAAGAGCGTGTCGATAGGACTTACCCTCAGGCTTCAAATGGATCTTGCCACCACGCACAGGAGATTGATGCTCATGCATCAAGCCTAAAGCATGACCAAATTCGTGTAGTATGACACCTCTCTCGTCCGCGGTAATCTCAGGAAGGTGAGTATCCTCAACTATCCAGGCCAAGTTCATTGTCGGAAGTGACCGGTCAATTTTATTCATTTCCTTTCCAACATACGACCAAGAACCGGAACTTGGGTCGAAGGTAATACGAATACTGGCCCTGTGGGGGGGAACGTTTTGCAGAAACGTGACATTTGCATACTCTGACCATTCCCTAATAATATGGGAGACCTTGACTCGCTGATAGAGTGTTCCGTTCATGAAGCCAAAAGTGAGGGTCTGCGCGAAAAGCTATTATTTGTGTTGGTGAAAACGATGAAATGAAGACTCACATCGCCGTTGTCCCACAAATTGCTGGATTTCGTAATAACAGCCTTCTGAACGGTCAAACCTAGCTGGTCAGGTGTAGATCTCATGGATTCCGCGGCGCCTTTGTCCACGGCGACTTCAGCACAAGTGTACAACCATTCCTCGCGTGGAGGCTGCCTGACCTCGTCCGATACAGTGGCATCGGCAGCAAGGGATGTAGGGGGGGCGTCGCCGCCGATAAAAACGGCGGCAGGAGGGGCATTGACGACAAGGGATGCAATGGAGGCAGGCTGGGCACTGACGGGAAGGGAGACAGTCGAAACGGGAGGGGAACTAACGGCAGCAGAGACAGGGGCGAAAGGATGAACAACGGTAGCAGCGGAGCCAGTACTGATTGAAGGAGTCGCAATGAAGCCAGCAGAGGCGGGAGGGGTATTGACTACTGGGACATCAGCGGAGGTAGCAGGAGTCGGCTTAACAATCTGAGGAGGAACAACAGAGGTTGCGGGAGGTGCTTCGCTCATTTTGAAACGGATTGGAGGATGGTTGGGAAGCCAGGTTTTATAGTCGCATCATCCGTGATTCTCCTTAAGGCACTTTTCCAAGATTCATGAAACTGAAGTTGACATGAACCAGTCCTCCTGCAGGATCGCGAAATCGATCGAAATTGGTCATTGACAGATTTGACGACTATATCACAGTGCCCAAGGACAGCCAAGAACCTGTAGAAACCTTTATCTGACTGGTGGAATGGTAGGGAAGAAAAAAAAGTCGTGCCTTGCTTCGGTACTACAATTGTACCAGGGTATAAGAGGGTATACGAACAACACACCCAGGCACATGACGATGTGTCGCTGATGTCAAGGACCCGGGAGCCTGGAGGCCTGATATTGGCCTGATACCATCATCGGAGATCCCATCCCGCTTTTAAGCCTCAACATGCCTCTTGCAGTTGCCTATCGGCTTTTTGGAGGGTGCGGAATTGAGTTTGATCGTCGGGTGAGACCTCGAGAGTAAAGCCCAGTTGCTGAAATGATTCCATGCAGTCGAGGAGGGCCAGAAAGTTGATCGAGGAAAGTTGTAATTATTGGCGCGTTTAGAAAATTGCGGCATGTGTTCAAACTTCAAAGACTTGAACTGCCGAGTGGGTTTTGCAGAAATGTTCAACGATTGACTGAGCTATGTTCGCCATTTTTGCCACCCGTCTTGGCGTATAGGGCAATGACTGTAGTAACGTACGATAATCATCATGATAGGGTCAAATTGAGTACTACTAGAGACAACTAGAGAATGGCAGAAACTCACCTCAACCATGATACATGACACCGGTTAAGACTACTACGACCCCATATGTAGTCGCCAACTGAAGTGGCCGGAACACAGAAATTCGAGTTTCCTTGAGATAACGATGTCGACATCACAATGATTGTTAAATCCACCATAACCCCTAAATAACCCCCAAGCACCTGCACCGTTGAGGTTTAATGGACGACAGCAACGAAGGATGACCTCGCTTAATCCGGTTGATTCCACAAAAGCCTGTCATCCCACTGGTTCTTCTCCTAGTAGCGTTCTAGAGGAAGATCACCATCACCTGTCGACCCTCCCCACTCTGAAACGTGTTCTTTCCAGACAGTTTGACAGGCGTCGATCCAGACTTTTTCTCCGACAACGGCGCAGACGACGACGACGACGACCAAGGAAATGGCAGCAACATTCTCCATCACCCACCTCACCTGTCTCCCACCTTGCAGCCAGCTCTCTTCAAAGGATAGGCACTATTGTAGGAGGCATTGCATCGCGATCATCTATGCAAAGCGATGGCGGAACGCAACGTAGTCGTGGAGCTCTAGTGAGGCAGAAGCTATACTCACGCGCGAGGATCAGCGGAGGATAGTCATTGAAGGCCGTGTGCTGGTTATCATGGAGAGCACTAAGTCGCTCTCCACTACCCTTTAGGTCTCCGACTACAATAATAGCCGGGATGGGTAGGTCGTCTCCTACGTATTCCAAAGGGGCAATCCACTCATAAATGCGATGCTCTCGTGCCCAGTCGGCAAATCTGAAGAGGACATGGCGGTACACTCGAAATTGACTCCAAACATTTCAAATATCGGTGACAGACGCGTCACGGACCGCACATCATCATAAACTGAGGATGTTGATACTAAGTATTCGTAACTCATCCGACCAGCATTATATGCCTCAATGTAACTGGTATCCAATGCCTCCGCAGGCTTCCATCAGCACCCTCGACATCACCCTCCTCCTCCAGGTACACATCTACCTCAACAACCTGGTATGCCCATGTCACCTAGAAATCCGCCTCCTCCCTTACAGGGACCGGGAACTTCTACATTATATCATGCTATGCTTCCTCTGCTCACCCACCTCCAATCTAGTATGATTTCCGTATGCTCACCTCCACCCCCTCCGTCAAGGCCTCCTTGCCTAGCACCGAACCCAAGTGCAGTCAAGTTACAGAACTTGACACCAGAAATACAACCCCTTCACCTGCCACCCCTGCTTTGCTTCCTCAAGGTTCTGTCTACCGTACCCGCCCTCTGGAGTCTAGGCCTAAATGAACGCACTTTCAAAATTGAAGCTGCTGAAATCACTCCTGTTGTACATGTATCTCACCTTTGTCCAGCCCTTTGCGCCCAACTTGAAAAGTTGACTTGGTTCAATGCCACACCTAGTTTCCTACCCCTGAACAGATCGTATCTACACGAACCTGGACGTTTGCACATCTCTTATTGGTGATATTGATGCCGTCGCCGCCTTTCTAGACAAGACTTTTCCTCGCCATCAGAAACTGAGTTATGGCTCATTTTATCGGCACCCGTTTCCTGCGGCAACGACCCAATTCCACGAGAAATAGGATGAGGAGGAGTAGTCTGATTTTGAGGTGTGGATTGAGATTCGCGGAAGCCTTGCTTGTCTAGACTAGGTACTATGGGAAAGCTCGATTACAATTAGAGGTAATTATCCACAGTTTCTCATTTTGCAGATATCTGATGGGGCTCTCTGCAGGAATGAGGCTGTTGGACTTGTCAGATTAGATTAGATCGAGTCAACCAAGACATCTCCTCGCAATTCTTAAACCTATCTCTCAACCGTCTCTTATCATGCACCACTGTTTGGAGATCCAGGAAATTCTTGCTGAGATATTTGAGTACATCTCCAGCGAACCATGTAGCTATCGAGCACCATGCCCTCCAGCTGCGCTCGCTAGTCTTGCGAGAACCTGCAAAACCTTTACTGGCCCCGCCACGGATGTCCTCTGGCACACGCAACCCGCAGACCTTTTCAATCTTATCAATTGTCTTCCATCATATGCTGTGGAAGTTATTCCTCAGAGAACCCCCATGTTCCATTCCGGACTAAAACTCGTGCGACAGTTCGATTATTTATCTTCTTGATTTTGACCGCTCATTTTATAGTCTGTCAAGAGGGATGTCATCCGCCCTGAAGATTTTAGCCGAATTTTTTATTACTCGACGAAAATCAAAGTTATGTCGAGCGACCGATTCAGGACCGATCACATGCAGCGCCGAGTTAAAGCTTCGTCTGGGTCTCTTGCAGACGACTCCCTTGATTTTATCCGGAAAGTTAAGCCTGGCAAAGGACCACTGGTGCCAAATGTTAGGGAGTTGGAGCTGTCGTTGGATGACTTCAAGGCAGAAGCTTCATTACCCCACTTGGTCATTGGAGGCGCCTTGAAATCTATGAAAGTCGTTTATCGTGATAACGAAATCTCTCCATCCAAGCCAGTTGCCCAGTTAGTTGCACTGGCCGAAGTCTTAGGGACTGTCTCATCACTGCCTACCTCCCTGAAGTTGGATATGGAGAATGAATATTTCGAACGACATATCCTTGATAGCCCCCCTGCTATCGTGGAGCTCCTCCCCCATCTGACGAACGTCACTTTCCTGAATATAAACCCGCTAAAACTCTCTGACGTTGGCGTCACTTTTCTGTCTACTCTGCCAGCACTCGAAAATTTGTTAATCAACATCACTGGTATCAATTTCTTTCAACTACCTGCCATCCCACCCGACGTCGAGAGAGGCTTTCCAAGTCTCAAATCACTCGCCATTGCCACCGAATTACTTTCCTCTGTCTCCCAATTTGTCACACGTTGGAAACCCAGCAGACTTGAACGTTTTGTGATCGAGCGATCGTATTGTTACGATGTCTGGGACCTTGAAGGATTCTTCAAAGTCCTCTCCAAAAACTTGAAAAATGGTCACCTCCTCAAGGAGTTGGCACTGTACAATACCTCATCCTTGCAGTGGTATGAGCATCTGGGCGAACATACTTCTATCATCTCAGCAGACATCTTTCGCTGCCTTTGTGCTAAATTCCATAATCTAACTGAATTATCGATCTCCCTCGACGCAAGTTACGACATTGACAATGCCAGCTTGATGCAAATAGCCAATGGCTGGCCTGCCCTCCGGAATCTATGTCTAGAAGAATGCACCTTTGGAATTGAAACCGCCAAAGTCACTCCAGCCGGGGTTCTCGCTTTTGTCGTTGCATGTCCTCAACTCGAAGACTTGACACTTCGATTCAAGGCCACGACTGATTTCCCTACCCCGGAACAGACCATATCTTCACCGACACTTCGTCACTTGAACGCATGTACCTCTCCTATTGGTGATGCGGATGCTGTTGTCACCTTTTTAGAAAAGTCTTTCCCTTCCCTGCAGTCGCTGAAGTGTGGGTGGTTCTATCCGCACCCGCAGGATGCCGAGCCGATGCAACTCTATGATGAAAATTCTGAGGAGGGTTCGTTGGAAGGCTTTTATAACAAAACATGGGAAAACGTCTGGAAAAAGTTGTTCTGATCGTCCAAGCTGCTATGTAGCATGCCCAAGTAGTGATCTATTCCCTTCACATCTGCTCTAAAACACCCAGGTCTTGGTTGTGGTGGCTAAAGGGATGTCGGACGGTAGACCGACCTAACCAGTGGTCTGTTGAGTTACCAGCCGCAAAGTTCCATTGTATCTTTCTTATTTCTCCATCCGTGCGTACATACATGCAAAAAATACATACATGGACAGAAAGGGTATGATTCTAGACCTAGTGTCTAGTCGTTGATGTACTCTAAGCGAAGATGAGTAATAGTTCGTTGTATCATGATTTGAGTCGAAGGGGTTGGTAGAGTATCGACTCAGTCGTAGGCTAAATTCAACACTCCATCAGTATTTGGGAAAACTGCAAAAGGGGTGGGACTAACATTTCGTTCAATTTCGTAACCGATCCCCGTATCACTTAGAGAAATGCCCAAGGGTCAGCTCCTCACTCTGCTTCGCATACGGATCCCGCCCAAGCGCCCGCATCAACATCAAGATCGGCCAGCCAAGCCGTGTCCAGAACGACGCGTTCTTCGGGAAGATGTATTTGCTCTGGAAGGCGATGATTATCCAGATTGTCGCGAGGGTGAGGGGGATGGCGCCTTCTATGAATTGAGGGAGGGTGGCTGTGGTGTCTGGAGCGATCTGGTGAACGTTCATGCTAAAGATGTTCTATGGGATGGGTAAGTGGGGTCGAGGGGGGAGGGGAGGAGGATGAGGACGTACTGCGACGAAAGAGGCTGGTAGGAAGATCATGGTGAGGTAAGCGATTTGTTTCATCTATGGTATTGGTGTAAATGAAATTTATGAGAGTTCAGACGTGGGAAACTTACAGCTACATTGAAAACGCAAGTCAGTTTAAGTGGCGATGATTATTGTGAACATGGCGTACCGGCGCTGTCCTTAACGGAAGCCTCCGTCATCCTCTGCATACGTTTGCTGTCATCAATGTTGACACTGCTGAATACCTGGTTTCCAGAAAAGAGATCAAGGGGTCGTATAAAGCACAGCATAAGGAAAACATACGAGGTTCATCACGTTTTTCAACCGCTTGTCCTGCATATCCCTTGCCTTGTTCAAGCGTTCGATCTCACTCAGCAAAGTATGCGTCTCCCGCTTCATAACCTCTTTGCTCTCAGCCCGATCTTCTTCCGAAAGGCTCTCCAAAGCCGGATTGAGGGTGTCCCGGACGAACTCGACCGTCTTTCTGAAGTTATCGAGCAGGGATGAGTAGTGAAGGTGGTGTGCGCGGATAATGTGTAGTTCTTGTGTGAGGTCCATTTCTGAGGTGTTCATTACTCGTGATTCCTACCCAACCAACAAGTTAGCTTGTAAAGGGGGTCAAGCACTGAATACGCTTACCAGGTCGCAAATGTGACTGTACAGATTCTCAAGTGATTCATCCCAAGCATAGATGGCGTGCCAGATGAAGACGAGGAGCACAAACGTTGGGTCCTCGTACTTGCGGAATATATTCTGCCAGTATACGCTTTGTCCTATCAACGGCTAACATATCAGTCTCTTTATCGACAAAGCAGACACAGTAAGATTTACCAGCGAAGCGGATCCTTTGATGAAGATACGGAGCAGTAGTAGTTGGAAGGTTCAAGCTGGGATGAAATGAGATGATGGTGCTGCCGTGTCGCCGGCGTATTAGATGGACAGAAAGGAGGTCCAAGACGAGTCGACAGCCGCCTGGAGGAGCGGAAGGGGAGTTGAATTAGCCGATACCCACTCACGAGAAAGATATGGCTTACCTGACCGTAGATCGAGGGGTGCTTGTGTGTCAAGCAATTGTGTAGCTGGCATCCGATCATAAGACTGGCAGAAGCGTTACATGAGACTCAAATCGCTCACCAACAGAAGATTTTTCCCTCAATGTCTCTGATGAGGCATAAGCATCCAGACTAATAGCGCTTCCAGCAGTGATGGATCGTAGAAAGGTCAAGGTTACGGTGATATCTGAAATGTAGGTGTAAGTTGTTGATTCCTGATGCGCGAACGTAATCTTACGATCGCCTTCGCCTTCGCGAATTTCCTCTTGGAATCGTGATGGTATCCAATTTAGCGATGATGAAAAGAAGAAGGGCTCGATGTTGTACCTGCCAAAAATGAGTAGTTTTAGTCAGTTTGAAGTGGATGATAGTCTTTTAAGAAAAAGCGAAATGGAGAGCACCGTGCGGGATGGCCATGCATTTTGACCCTCTGGGCATCGAGAGTGACTCGGTGAAACAAAGGATAAATTCTCACCGTGTCCCTAGCATTTGGAGTATAGGTCCAGACATGTTTTCGATAAAAAGAGCCTTAATCCGGAGGTCGTCTCGATCTTGGTACTGGAGGTGGAGTAATTAGGGGCGAGTTCTGACAGGATGTAAACTGTAAGGAAAAGAGGTGACGCACCGTTGAATGAATGATACGTTCCCAGATTTCACTTTTGTTTGATTCCCCCGCAATTACCACACCTGCGTCTTTGAAAAAACCGTCTTCACCCACGTCAACGTGGTATATTTTACAAGGGATGTCGCGTCGGTAATCAGTAACAGCGCTTCGTATCTTGCTCTTTTCCACCTGCCGAGGGGTCCAATTGGGAAACAAGGATTGCGGATAGCGAGTCCAGCAACCCCCACAAGTCTTATGATCGCAAGGAGGTGGGATGGGCGGTAATGGATTTTCAAGCTGGACAGGATCGACCTCTGCAAGGGGCACCATTAGTGTAATTGTGGAGGACCTCTCAGTACTGCACGCACCATCCTCGATATCTACCCATGGCCAGGGTGCTGAAGGCGCGGCGTGACGATGGGAAGGTGGGGGTATCCGGTCATGATCGCTTGGAATTGGTTTTTCGTCAAACTGGTGGAAACTTGAGGCCGACATATCAGCGCTCTCCGAGTATGGTTAAGCTAGTTGGCGCCACCGTCAAAGAAGGAAGAGAAGGAGTCAAAGGGGGGTCCAAATTATGAGCGGAGGGGGTGGAATAGTCGTGGTTAAGGTCCAAGCAACGTTGACGCCCATCTCGAAACAGCAGGCGCATTGGGCGACAGAAATTTCGCCACTGATGGAGCACATGTCGGTGTGTGTAAAGGTGTGTTTGTTTCCAGGTTCAGGTTCCGTACTTTCTCTTGGCATGTGCATGTGACGCGACACTACGCGACTGCACGCTCAAATTTTAGCGCCTTCCCTCGACCTTTTCAACTTCAGTTCACGGGGGTCGATGCATGTCTGATGGATTGGAAACGCTCCTCAATATTACCCCCCTCCTATCTCGCAATCTATTTTTAGAACTCAAAGAAGAGGGCAAGCAGAGAGCAGCCGAAGCAGGGTACGCTGAAAAGTAAATTCACAAATCGAGCGAGAAGTGCATTCCGCAATGTTCAAATTATCTAGGTAAACAATCTACAGTCATCCACCAGCTAGTGTTACTTCAAAAATTGAAAACTCACTTAAAACATGATGGGGATACACTTTCACTTAAAAATTGTACATTCAATCTTGGTGATATCCATTCTTTGTGTCCTCCAAATTTCGGAGCTCTCAGGTTTGTTTCTGTTGAGTAATTCTGAAAATACTGGTGTAACATTCAGTGGTGGGAGGTTTTCTGCTAAGTACCCCATTTTGAACAAATCACTACATATTTGATGCTCATTCTGCACACACAAAACTTGATGTGAGGAGAGACCATATATAGGAGCTCCAGATAAAATTTGTTTCAAGGGAGTATGTTGAATATTGCAAAAGTTATTCAAGGAGCAAAAGTGTAACACTCAGTGGTGGTGTAACACAGGCCGGTGGATGACTGTACATACAAATCAAAAAACAAAATAAAACTCTACCAAGACAAACCAAATCCACCACCCATGACCCACATAAGTCCAATCTATCAATACGAGAAGTAGGACTCGAGTGGCTCTAGATCTAGAAGTCACGCTTCGATGTTGCAATGAATTGTAGACAGCTGAGAAGCTGAAGCCGAAATCCGTGTCAAAACTGGAGAAGCCGGTCGCTGGCGTCCGTACGTAGCTGTAGATGATTGTATGTCCAAACGCCGCCGGTCTTTCAGCAGTGAGTTCTTGATATAAGCCAGCGGCACTCTTGACCTTGGCATGCTCTTTTCTCCTTTGCGAAATCGGAACGTGGGAGTGAAAGTTGTTGAGCCTAAATTCCCGACAGAGAGAGACTCTATAGGATCGTTTCCGACGTTGTTGCTGATTTCGGTAGCGGCCACACGAAAGTACTCCTCGTTTTCAGTGGCTGACGGCGAGCTGAAAGGTGATGTATACTCTGGCGGGAGGAGGGGCCTCGAGGTTAAATCGACATCCGGAGTGGCTAACTTTGAGTCAGGATAGTCGCTGATACCTCTATTTACGAGCGTCAGGAATGACTTGTTCTCAGGAACACGCATCGTGACACAGGGGAGGATGAGATCGACCAGGCTTTGGCGGGACAAGTCAGTTGATGTCGCGGGGCTAAGTGGGAGGTAATAGGCTTGCAGGAACCGATAATTGAGGGACCGCGTTTAACATCGGGGACGTATAGGTCAAGAGATCTGGCAGTTTTACGGTTTTGCAGTGTTGAGATCAGAAAGACAGAGGCGAGAACGGGTGAAATATCCGTGGGCAGTCGAATGGAAAGATCGTATCCTGGGTTCGTTGGCATCGCTTTGCATCTGTCTTTGGACACTGTCGCCCTTGTGCCTTCGGCCAGATGATGAATGAGTCCACAGTATGAGCGCAAACGTCGTGCTAAGTGAATGGTTTGAACCTCCAAGAAAGAGAGAACGTAAATCAAGATACTAACGTATAACATCGGTAAAATTAATAGACAGGAGAACAGACGAGCGTGGACGCGTTCAACGTTGGTAGTGGTGTCTTGCAAGCTGGATTGTGTATATTTTGTGATCACTTTCATGCGACGCAGATGCCAACAAAATTTAGGGCCTAAGCTTCGACCCTTCTTGAAGTTGCCAGCGAAAACCTCTGAACGTTGACCGTTGCTTGGGATCGAACACCGTTGGCTCCAGGACATCTACGGCGACAAAAGGCAAACAAAAGGCAGACTAACAAACATCAGGAAATCTGGGAAATTCCGATTTAGCATTATTATTTGGACCCAGCGAGAAATAGTCATATATAGCAATACAAAATCGTTGTAATATTATAAACCTCAGATATGAAAAATTTTAAACTATTATAAGACAATACAAGCAAATACATTGATGGGTCATAGTATTATAACAATATCATAATCATTTGAATTGCAATATATTCAAAATATATTGCCATTTCTTGCTGGGTCCAAATAATATTGTCAAATCGGAATTTCCCAGATTTCCTGATGAAGAACAGGGTCTCTATACTTGTCAGAATCATATCGATTCTGGTCAACGTTCCACATTTGTCAAGTTTTGGCGTGGCCACTGTTCTACATTGTCTAACTGGGGCCACCTTCCAGGGCCTATTCAGATGTGGCCTTGTCAGATGTGGCCTCAACATCACGTATAAGAATATTGCTCTCCAGGATTGTTTCTACCCATCGTCGTGACTCCCCTCAACAGCTTCCTCACACCCACCTTGTCTGGCATGCCCCTCATCCGCTTGAGTTCTAAGCTCTCCCTTCGAACTCCTAATTACCAGGACGAGGACTCCAAAGTCGCTAAACTATCTCCAGTTAATCAAGGAGGTTCTCAGACTCGTTCGATGCTCGGCTCGATCACCAACGCAGCTGGCGATCAACACACAAAGAGGTCGCCTTCTTCGAAGACAGGAATCACCATCAAAATTCCTCCGAAGACCTCGAGGACCGAGCGCCGCTTTTCGAACTGCAGATGCAAACAGCATGCCCCGCTCGTGAATCTGGAAAAAGACCAATACAAGCTGGAGCCACTGTATATCATCTTGGGTAAATTGGTGATCTGTTCGCCACTATTTTCGCCCTTGAAGAGAATCAGTAAGCCTTCCTCGCCATCGTCGACACATGGCTCGGTAGCCCTTCCCGATGTTTCGGACACGGCTTCTTCTGGAGGCGACTCTGCATCCGACGTGCTACCCCTCACGAACGAAACGCCTGGTACCTTCGAAATAGTGAAGGAGTTGGCTCCGGGTGGCGAGTATTCGGTTTGTTATGCTGCGGTTGAGCTATGTCCCAAGGGAAATCGTCTGGGGCGCTATCAATGCTTGAAGGTGACCAAGAAGAGCAATATAAAGGAGAGGCCTCTTCAACTTCTGTGGGCGGAATGCCGCGCGTTCCTGCGGATTGTTGCTCAGCGCAGGAAGAGAGCCGACCATTTACATGGGATGCCCTTTGTCATGGAAGCTGACGCCTTCCTGGAGGATGATCATTCCTTCTATTTTGTCATGGTGAGTGGGTTTTTTGACACATCTTATTTGTTGATTAAGTTTTTTGTAACAGGAATACTTGAAGTTTGATTTGCAGCATGTTCTACTGGAATGGAGACCATTTAAGCGTCGGATATATGCGAAACGGTGGTCAGCACAAATGGCGAGTCTTTCTCTAACCTATCTGTGTTTATGACTATTCTGACCTCGCATAACTCAGGCACGAGGGCTCTACTACCTTCACAAGGCCGGTATCATTCATCGCGATTTGAAGCCTGAGAACGTCCTCGTGGACTGGAAGGGCAACGCTCGCATCATGGATTTCGGTTTGAGCTGGGTTTCACAAGAGGACAAAAGCCTGGAAGCCGGGATCCCATACGCTTACCTCTGCGGTGTCGGTACCCCCGAGTACATTGCTCCAGAGACTTGGATTGACGACGACTTCCGAAGCACACGCTCCGCTGACCGTGTGAATATTGATGATGCTGAGGAGTCCATCTCAAGCAGAGCCGTCTACGGTATAGAGGTGGATTATTGGGCTTTTGGTTGCATTGCATTTGAGCTTGAGGCATATAAGTCTCGGGTGTGCGCTCTCTCCTGCGTTTGCGTTTCTGCTTCTGATACATTAAACTCAGGTCCTTTTTCCTGGCAAAAGTTCACAAGATTTCTACATCCAACAACATGCTCGGGGGAATCCAGAGTCTCTATTCCGTACGGATGATGTTCTGAGCCCTGAAGCCCAGGATCTTTTCCTCTCAGTATGTCCTCCAGCTCCATCGTCTTCCTTCCGATTTTGGACTAACGAGTTATCAGCTCTTGGAACCGAACCCTGCTCTACGTGCTACATTTCAAGATATTGTTCATGCCGATTATTTTCAAATCAGTGATGGGTTTGTGGCTGCAAAAATTTCCCGTCACTCTGTCGCTGATGTTTTGTTAGATTCAGGAATAGTCATTTTAGCTTCATCGTTAACAGGGGTACGTTATCCCCTGTCCTTGCTATAGCTTAACTTTTTTCTCACATTCTACGTAGCTTGGGAGAGGTCTACACAACGGGTTCCACTTCTAAGTGAAGACCTTTCGAAATTTGTTCATCCGGAGGAAGTCGAACATCATTCGGTTGATTCGATGTTGCCTGGAATTAATGGCTGGATAAATCCACACGGATATTGGGGAGAACACTATGACCCTTATCCTGAGGGCAAGATCGCCGACTACCGGCAATTCTATGACGATTATGGACACCTTTACGGCTGCTGCAACTGAATGAAGTTCTCCCCGTTTATTCATCATCCAACAATTTATCTCCACTTTCAGCATTAGCTCCTCGTGTATTTACCACCATACCATCTGACTAAAGAATGTACCATTCCCTGTATTGAGCTCTCTAAGCACCGTCTCATGCCCGTCTCTGAACAAACTTGAAGTTACTCTGGCTCTCCTTCAATTCAAGTTGTTTGGCGACAACGGGGCGTAGTAAACAAACCTGGGGTTCCAAGCAATGGCTTCGACGCTCGCAAGCGTTCAGAAATTTAACAACCCATTCGATGGTTACTCTGACTCACGGACACACGGGTACCAAGGACCTACGCGGAGAGTTCGGCTGACTCGTGTCACGCCTAGTGGTGGTGGTGCGATCTCAAAGTCTGAGGACGGGGTTCGTTGTGCAGTCACAGGGAAAGAATGTAAAGTCAAGTTCTGCATATCTCTTGCCTTTCACTGACAGTTTTCCAGCCCTAAGGATATTACGCGTGTCGGATCCATCAAATACTCATAATCCAGACCATAAATCGGCCGTCGGACGAGGAGGCCATCGAATTGATGCATCGCGTAACTTTTGGGACAGCAGTGGGTTGAAGATTGATAGTGCTAGTACTGATGTTGCATGGGGTCATGGAGGTGCGTATGTGTGGCTTCATACGCTGAAAAAATGTCTGAATGAGGATTACAGTCTTCAACAACAAAATCTTGACCAGCGCGCGGAATGGGGAACTTATCATGTGGGACCTCAACAAATCTGGGGTGACCAAGTATGGTACGTGCCCCTTCTTCCTTTTGAACAAATATATTGAGTTCAAGATGAAGAACGAAGAACGAAGGACCATATTCGTTCAATTCACAAGATGTCCGTGTCGCACATTATTCATCACTATTGCATAACGGGCTCCGCGGATGGTGATATGCGTGTCTGGGTATGTCTGTGTTACAGGTTGCTCGCAGGAATTTTACGCCCTTATAGGACCTGCGCGATTTCTCAAGGTCTATTCTACGTGTGCACCACCCGACTTCTGTCCGGAGCCTCGTCTTTTCGCCCAGCCTTTATCAGCCTTTGCAAGCTGTAGTTGGTCTGGACAATGGAAGCATATACAGATGGGACTTGAGAATGGGTCAACGCGGACAGCTCGATAGGCTCCCAGTTGCACACAGTGCTTCAGTTATGTCTCTTGATTGGTGCAGCTCTCCACAGGCGTCGGTTAGCACAGCTATGCCAGATATCACGGGAAACGGGCTAGGATGGCTGGTGAGCGCAGGTTTGGACAAATGTGTCAAGGTTAGTTGATAATTTCCATTGAGCTACGTGTTTTTGAACCTTCAGCAGGTTTGGGACCTCTCTTCTCCTGGATCCAATACGCACATACCTCAGAAACCAACGTATACCTTACACCCGTCTTTCCCCGTTCGCCGAGTGTTATGGCGCCCGGGATATGAGTGTGAGTTGGCGCTTGTTTCGAACATTGAATATGGGGCTGCAGAAGCGCAGCCATCGCCTTCCCCCGCTAGCCCTCCTGGAACATTGGCCAGTGCAGGCAGTAGCTTGGGATTAGACGCAATGATGAGAGCAGGGAATGACAACGACAAGGAAAAACCGGTTGCTCCGGACCCAACTTCAACAGGTGATGCCGTCGAGATCTGGGATGTTCGGAGGGGTTGGATCGGGAAATGGTCTTTGACAGGAACTGCAGGGGATGGTGGAGTAAATGGTATGTTTACATTCATTGTTTCGAGTCTTATACTCAAGTTGCAAACTAGATATTGCGTTTGGAGATTCGCACGCTTTGTGGGCTCAACATTCAGCTGGATCGTTCTCTCAAATTGACCTACGGGATGTTACGAAACCCCTGGATGCGGTTCCCAGAGTAGCTGCAACGTGGGAAGCGACTGGAACGCTCGCATTTGTCAGTGACCGAAAAATGCGCTGGGAGATTCCATACGATGATTTGTAGGTTTTGGTCAAATTGTTGAAGCTCATCTCCCGACCTTTTCTCTTAGGAAACCTAGTCAACGTGGACCTGGAAACGAAGACATCCCTGGTAAAGCACTGGGAGACGACCCTGCCCAGCCTACCACACAAAGACTGGGTGCCTTCGCAATGGAAACTACTGCTCGAGAGGTTGAGGTCTTTACGCAGCTCGCTCGCGGCTACATTTTCGAAGGGAACGACCGTCGAAGTATTTGCATCAAGAATGCTCAGGTGCGGCAGTTGGTTGCTCATTCCGTACCTGAATATTTACGACTGTGAAAACAGGTCGCACTTGAAGCAGGCCAGGAGCGAGCAGCTCAAGTATGGTTGCTCATGGGAGCAGCTCTGTCAGATTACATACCTGACGTTGAATCGACACCCACGCCTCGGTCCAAGCCTAAAAAAGGCTCAGCACCACCACCAATATCAGCACCACCCGTCATGTCCACTTCGTACACATTCCCCTCCTCTGCTGCTACTTATAAAACTAGCCCAGGTCGTAGATCTGTGCACAGTGCCGAACCCGCACCTAGGATACCCCACCGAAGTCCGTCTGCATCAGCTCCTCGCAAACTGACGCCATCATCATCCGCAGCCTCTTCACCCCGCCACGTCTCTATCGGGCTTCCACCTACGACACCAAATAAGCCATCCTTTTTCTCCCGTCGTGAGTCAGTTGACTCAGGTCTCGCTCTCCTTCGCCGCCCTTCCCTATCAACTACGCCAGGTCATAGTGCGAGCCCAAGTGAGCGGAGCTCATCGAGTCTTCGACATTTAGGAGAAGGCGCTTTGAGTGATTCTGATTCGTCACCTAGTGAAGGCGGGGAGGAAACTCCCAGCAGGGCATTGAGCGGGGATGAACAACCCTCTAATCCAACGATCTCTCCCATCAATGCCACAAGGGGGATCCCTGCGCCAAGCCCGTTGTCCGTTGTTGTTGCTCAGCGACAGTGGTCAGAGGATGGAGAGGGTGGTGATAGAGACGACGAAGATGAAGAATCGTCTCCTTCACCTGGCTCTACTGACACAGAATCGGAAGGATCTTCCCGCAGGAGGCAGACACCCAGTAAGTCGGCTAAGAGAAACGTGGTTCGGTTGAAATCAAGGAGTGGTAGTTCAACTGCGGCGTCCCTAGCTGTACCTCAACGACAGCTCGTGCATCAGGACTCGCACAGCAGTATACGAACTGTTACCGCGGTTGAAACATCTTTTAGGGATCAGGAAGATACTGAGGGCGTCAAAGCTGAGGATACTGTTATGGACCTTCGAAAACACAAATATGAGAAGTCGCAGGCTGCTTCGGACTTGATGGTGGAGGGAGAAGGGAAAGATGAGCTCGACGAAGTCGACTTATCAAGGGTCTCTGAAAGGCGCATTGAGATTATTCGCATGGAGGAGAAGAGGTTCCGGGAGATGACCTGGGAGGCGCTCCGTGATGCTTTGGAGGACTTCGCAGTTGAGGTATGTTGGGTGTGCTTTTTGTTTTTGTTAACCTGGCTCATTGCAGATTGATAGGGCGAAGTCCAGCTGTGCGCTATGTTGTCTGTTGTGGCACACCAAGAACTCAGGATTTCAAATAAACGAGTAACTCGCTTCCTTGATGCATATACCGGTTGGTCGTCTACCAAGCTATCTAAAAATGATATTGATGCAGATTTTGTCACAAGAACATCTGACTCGTCTCCGATTATACGCCTGTGCTGCCTACGTGCGGAAATTTAGCCAGGCCGAAGACCTTCGCAATGCGACTCTGGTAGGATCTCGCCTTGTTCAAAAACTGATTGATCTAAGAACATTTCCAGCTCGAGACAACAATCTACACCTCCTGTGGCAAGTGCAAAAAGGCCATTGTTAAGCCCGCTGGAACTTGCACCGTCGACAAAGCAAATCGCGGAGGCTACTCTTACTGTGCTACTTGCAAATCCTCTTGTGTCACCTGCTCAATCTGGTTAGTATGCCACGTCCAACGTCTTAGATCATCCCAGCTGATACCATGTCTACTTAAGTCGGCTGCCTGTCAGAGCCCTATTGTTCCAATGCTCCGTTTGCAGCCATGGAGGCCATCAGTCATGTTATCATCGTTATTACATGAGGCAGCCGATGGTAGAGCTACCTAGGTCTTTCTTACCTGCCGTGGATTTCAGAGGTCGGACGGCGCAACGGAATACCCCGACCAACGTTGAAGATGACGCAGAGTCCACGATCAGCAGTGTTCAGAGTGCCAGCAGCGTAATCGGCACGTCTTTGGGGATGAGCCCTTCTTTTGGGATGAGCCCCGCTCGTTCGGATTTTGCGGTCAAGTTGATAGGCCATCTGTGTGCGGCGGGTTGTGGACACTACTGTTGGGCAGCTAATAGGACTACAGAAGGATCAGACTTATAGTAGAAAATGAGGTGTAATCGCTTGTTTTATTCGGTTTCTTGCGTTGGATCTCCCTTTGTATTTTTAATGTATATTCTTCTGTTCATACCTCTCATGTTTTGTCGAACCGGCAACTTGCAAGGTATATATTCTCGCTACGTTAGTAGTGGGTCTTGTGGGTCGACCTCGAAAAAAAACTTTGCTCACGTGGACAGTCATGTGAGTGGAGATCACATGCGCATTTCCCCCTTTTTATTCCACTGCCACCATTCTCTGATTGTCGTAGCCACATTACGCCGATCCATATAGAGATCCTTCTAGCAATTATAGCTCCGAGGGCTCGACATCATCTCACCAGATTATCTATGGAGGACCACCACCTCGGTCGTGTTCAAGGAGCAATAGCGGACCGCCGCCTACCAGGAGAAGTTAGAATGTCATCCAAACGTCATCGATCCACGGGAGACAAGCTACCACGAGAGCCTATGAGAGCTGTTGACAAAATTTCACGTTCGAAAGTTCCCGATGCACAACTGGTAGAATTTGCGTCTTTGGACTAATCCATGTATCTATTTGAGGCTTACTTTTTTTTAGTTCAAACAAACTATCGCGAAGGCCCAAAATACATCCTTTCATCCACAATCGCTTCTTCTTTCATTGTTTCCCTTGTATAAAAGGATCGCGAACTGCACATTCTTCCCCTCACCTCTCTTTCTTCTCCCCGTCTCTCTCTCTTCTCGTTGCTGGCGTCATTCCGTCTTTTCTTGACCTGGCGTCTACGTTCGGAGTCGACCTCACTTTTGTTCATCTAAACCTAGACTTTACCTGCGCCTTCCCTTGCTCTCCTCACTTTCTATCAAACTCAAGAAGAACAACATGGCCCCACTATCATTACTCCTCGTAGCTTTCCTCATGACCGCCACTGCCTACCCCGTTAACGCCGGTATGCTCTTTTCTCGTCTTTCTTCGTGCCTTACTGATGAACTTATTTTGCATTATCACTGATCAGTTCCCCTTGGGGCGTGTCAGGCAGGATCGTACAACACCCCCAGTGACAAGTCACCTTCCGTCGCCAATTCAACAACCCCAACAGCTGCCGACGTGACGGCGCCCGTTCCGTAAGTGCTTGTTTTCTTACCCACGACATACAAAGGAATTTACGGTTTTTTTCCTCTGTTAGTATCGCCACTCTCGTGGCCAACGATGACTCCCCATCCCACGTCATCGACCTGAACAAAAGCGTCAACTGAACCTCAGCAGACGGCAAGAAAAAGAAACACAAGCACCATATGCATAAGGGAAGAACGCCACCGCTTCTGCTGTCGCTGCCGGATCCCAGAACAAAAGCGCCAACTCGACCTCAGTAGACGGCAATAAGAAGCACAAGCCCGTTTTACTAAGGGCGCGAAACGTGTTTTCGAGAAGAACGGTACTGTTGCTGCCGGATTGGCGAACGGGATTGATGTTTACGCGCGTGAGGTTCAGGAGGACGCTGCTAAGAAAGCAGCCTGTTCGAATACTCCTGGCACTCTATGCCAACTGGCTGCGAGGAGCTGGCCAAAGGCCGAGCGACGAGCAGCTGTAGCGTACGGTAATTCAATGTATGTAAGTACATTGTATTTAACATTACTATGAAAGTTAAGATAAAACAAAACCTGGCCAACACTGAGTATAAAACAAATGATATAACATTATAAAGTCAATAAGGGCAGAAGAATTCTTAGTACATTAAAGTAGCTGTAGCGGGCCATGCGGCTTGCCGCGCTACGTGTTTATATATATGTACATGTTTCGGGCAAACCAGGCCTTTTTCACTCTGGGGTGTCACATGCCATCAAAGCGGAGATAACGGCGTTAGCCAGACGTATAAATTTTTTCCGTCATTTTATTTGTTTCTCTCCATCCACCACCACTGTCGTTGGTGGCATTTTTTTCGTATGGTGAGCTCTTCCTTTCAATTCTTCTCTTATGATGACTTTATTCTCTTCCCCGTCCTACACGACCATGCCGAGGAACAGAGCTAGTTTGTTCGCAACAGACTCGCGTTTTTCGGAACGCATAGTGTACTTGCCAGTGCCATTCCGTCTGATCTTTTCATCTTTTCTCGCCACTGTCTTCGACAATCTTACTAACCTACTCTTACCAGATTTTCACCACATCGGCAGCTACCCATGGTCATAACGTGAGCCTCTTTTCGTTATCTCCACACCCATCACCTTCCTGCCTCATCTTCATGATGATAAACGACCACATTCGCAGTTTCCACTCTAGCGCCCTCCGCTTGGAGTACTCTCCCAATGCGGAACGTCTATATTCCACCTCCTCGTGCTGAACCCAAAAGGCATTGAGGAGTTCTTGGCCGCCATTCGTGGTGTGCGCTGGGCGGGATGCGGGGGTCGGCCCGATGCGAGTTGAAACGACCTTCCTTTGGATGTCTGATCTTTTTTGCGGCTTTTGGCATGTTTCGTTGATTCTCTTTACTAACATCTTGCTATTCTCCAGGTTCTGTACGATTTCAAGGGCTCTCTTTGTAAACTTAATTGTAATGAACTCATCGAGACCTTGATTGTGTGATGATTCATCTCTGTCTGAAGCGAACTGAGTTGGTTTCTTTTCACTCGCTCGAGTGGAATGTAGATGCAGGCCTGCCGTTTTCAACTTTCGGAGCTGCTATAGCTGCTTACAACGTACCAAGTGCATGACCGCTTGGGGTGTTGAATTACATTCCCAGATGTGAGGTCGCTTTCAAGTCTGAATCGTGTTTTCGCATCTGATGGGTACTGTCAGGTAGAAGCTCATGCGGACGCAGAGGTTAATTCCTTCGTAGTTCGAGGGAGGCGCCGTGCATCACAACTGATCGTCTAACAACCGGCCTCCCTTTTCTTCAGTTCAAACTCTTTGTCCATGTCAACCACCTCTCGGGAAGCATCAGTGGAATGGTAGTACCACCGTCGCTGGATTCGGCTATTGCAGGCGAAAGACGGGTGCTTCATAAGCTACCAAATGATCAGCCATGCTGGCTCATGCTGGCCACGATATAAGCACTGTCTGATTGACCCTGTTCGACGTTCGATGGCAAAATGGCTATGAGGGTACCAGATGATGGGAAAAATCGTCTCCAGTCAACCATCCTCTCGACCTTTTCACCGGGGCTTCCGATCTGGCGAACAAGCCAGCGAAAGAAACGTCCATGGCCCAAGACATCAATGACCTGCGACGACTACCCTCATAAGCACACTTCCCAATGTGTCCTAACTAAGCAGCCTCACTGGGCGGCGGCCGAGTCTTCGAATGCACGACGGAGAGGGACAATCTCTAATACTTTCGTTAGTCTCCGCAATAGTGTCGGGTCAAGCATAGACTTTTTTTACGCGTCCCATCCACTTACACACCTGACAGGTGACGTGTCGAAAGTGAACTACTTGGACAAAACCAATAAAACTGTCTCATCCTACTCATCTTTTTGTTGCACTCGGGCCGCGCCAGCGAGTTTCTGTGCGGCATTGTTCTAAATTACATGTTTAAATAGCTCAGCCACTTCCGACCAAATTGTGCAGTAGTTGTTGACTACATCGTCGTCATCATCATATTCAACACAATCATAGGCAGTCGAAAAAATTCTAAGGGCTGGGAATAACATGATGCAACATCGCAAGCGTTCGAAACAGGCGCGGCGCGGAGATCGAGGGTGGTAAGGTGGACACCCACGGGATACTCTCCGTCAGGCTGAGTAGAGAATATCGGAATTCGACGCGCATCAATGCAAAGGGTTACGCTTTCCAGCTTTGGACAAAAATGAACGAGGTGCTGCAGTCCAGTGAATGTGCATTTGGGAATGACTTCTGTATCGTATTCTTCATCAAAACTGAGTGAACGCAACTGAGGCAATGCCTTGGCAAGTTGCATAAGATGATTGTCGTCCAGGTTAACGCCGAACGGAAGTTGGATAGATATACAGTTCCTCTAAATGCTTGAAGCAATCCAGGCCTTCAACCGTACGAGCGTCTATCTCGAAAGGATAGGCGAAGACACTGTCTAGGTTTAGGCTTTCCAACCTTGCCAGTGATGCTAGGTTGCATGCATGGAGAGCTACAAAGAGCCCTCTCAGGTGCCAATGATTGATCCCGGTTTGATTGACTTTCAAAGATCGCAGCATCCTCGGCTGTATTTTCATTACAACAATCGACAGGCATTCATAGTTTCTGAGCAGATCTCCAGGTGAGTGAGGAGCGGGAAGTGGTTCCCGTCAGAAGGACTCTAGTTCTGCATCTGGTCTTCTGCAATCGACAGCCTGAGGTCTTCTAGCGCAGGGAGTGTACCGATCATGGTTAGGGCGTGACATGTGAGGAACATTTTGGTGATGGTGAGTGTCCTAACACCGCGAAAAGTCGACAAGAGTTCCAATGACTCAGACTCTAAACATAGTAGATGATGGGCCCCAAAAACCTTAAAACTTGAAAGATGAAGTGGTGTAGCCTTCCTCAGCAAGGCGATTACATTTGACCATGCAAACGACGAGTCCCCGAAGACGTTCACTTGTATTTTTCTGATACAAGGGCCGATTATGAGGCAAGCATAAAGGGCAAGACCACTGAAGCTCTTGCCGTCCAATTCAGCCTCCAACATGTTGCACAGAAGAGGACCTTGAGACACTTTCCGCGACCAGATAACGGCTAGGACTTGATCATTAAGATCTGCAGGATGCGACGAGAAATTCTGACGAAAAACTTTGATTCTACTATGACAATAGAAATAGGTTCTTTCGAGGACAGATACGGTAAGCTTCCTGGTGATACTCTGTATCACGAACATGCTCAAAAATTTGATTTCAAGATTGTTGCTCACAAATTTTTTGTTTTTCATGACCCAGGCGTCCCGCGGAAGACATTTTAATAAAGGGAGGAAAGTGTTTTGAGTGTACCAAAGCACGTTCAAGGCCGGGTCTCGAAAATCTGTACACGTCCTTGCGAGTCGTGCCAGCGCTTTGGGGATGTGGACATATTGAATGATGGAGAGAAGCTCCTGAATCTGTAGGCAGCGATGCATGCACTTAGTGTGCGGTTGGGATAACTGTAGTGCTCGAAACTGAGATTGGCAGGCAATGAGGGAGTTTACAATCGACGAAAAGAAGACGAAAACACCTTTGATTCTTTGAATGACATTCGCACGGCGCGTCCCAGCAACAACCTTATCACGCATTTCCTTTTGTCGGTGACGACTTGGTGACGACTGACTTCATATTCAATGACTGTAATACAAGAGTCATGCCGACACAGTCTTCGTTATGCTCTAATAACTTGCAGGATCAGTTCGCAGTGACCCTTCTCCTCTCGCTGTCTAGTCTTGTACAAAATTTCTGGCGCACAGCACCTTGACTTCGTCTTTGATCTGGGTCACTCCTCCTTCGCTGCTGGAGGTATGTATCAACACTTGAATTCTCGTGTACCGGCTCTTGAGACAATATTTAGGGATAAAATTCCCAGAACGTGGCCTTCTCACCTGGACAACCCAACGGCTTCCCTTCAACCTATACTGTTAAACATCGCTCACTGTGCAGGTCACGCTGGTTGAAATCCAACCTAAGTTTTCAACCTAAAATAGATCATATTCAACCGCTTTTTAGGTTGATTTTCATCAACCTGGGTCACTTAGGTTGATTAACAACCTAAGCCTTCTCAGGCTGTTATACTAGTTAATTTCAACTAATCAAAGGTTGAATCAACCAAAGGTTTTCAACCTACCATTGGTTAATTTTAACTCAGACGATGGTTGATATTTGCAAGGGGGTTTCGGGATTTGAACCCAATATACCAGGCCGGTTAGTTAGTCCGCCCAACCGGCCGTAAAAAAACTTTTCGACCTCATTGATTAGTTAGCATTTATCTGCCCTGTAAAACCTTAATTCACGACTAGGTGGCCACACGCAGTGCACTGAAGGAAGAAAGGCCTTAGAATGACATCAGAGGAGCTTGTGCGTCAAATTTAGTAGTTTTATGTGGGAGGATACATCGGCAGCCGTGAATGAATCGGACGTCCTCGCTAATAACTGTAAGATTTCGCACAATTGAGATAGAGATTCTTAGAACTCACCAGGTTCCATTTTAGTATTCGAAGATCGGGTAGCACCCCTCAAGTGAAGACAGTAGAGAAAAAAAAAAAACGGAGTCGATGTGGCACCAGAACCAGTCAACGAGGAGACTGAACAGCACATGGGTAAGTCAGAGTAATTCGGAAGAGATGAATGAACGTACCTGATTTGTCAACTTTGCAGATGGTGTATCTTCTACCACCGGTGGTCCAAAAGCTGTCCCTCAGCCTACAAACACGAGCGAGGAGGTCGAGAGTGAGACAGGCCTGGTACAATCAACAGAACTCCTGCCGGATACAGAACCTGTGGAAGCAACTGCCAGTAAAAGTCGTTATGGCTGAAAACGAACGCTTGCGAAGCGGGACATCCTATGTGATTGCAACAAACCTGTTGCAGCTGCACAGATCGAGGGAGTGGAGGTGATCAAGAGTAAACAACGTGGCTGTGAAACAGTCTGGGTAAGCTTTGCTAGATCTCTGCAAACTCACATATTTGTAGTATCACCTGGAATGCGTTGTCGAATACCGATTTAAGTCTTGGACGTGCGGATCTTGCGAACTGAGGGAAGATGTAGGTCGAAGAGGAGGTGGAAAGAGAAGGCGTGTATGAGCCAAGCGTGACACATCATCTATGACGCAATATCACCTTCCATATATAGTAATTAATTCCCATGGGTTGGGTTAGTCTGGATCGACAGGCTCATATTAGAAAATTCAACCTCACTTTTGGCTTTAACATCCTGGAACCCCCTTGGATATTTGACCAATAATGCAGTGATTCTAATAAAACATTATATATTGATTGTATGATAGGACACCAGTGCGCTACTGCTAGTGATGGTACACGCTTGAGACTACGATAAAAAGTGGCCCTCGGAGATGACTGCAACACAACATGTGAGGAAAAGGTCGGACGCGAAAGGGAAATAGACTTACTGACATGTTCGAATCCCTCAAGCCGAAAGCATCTCCCAAACCATGACATCGTTTAATGAAATAGCACGTTAGCTCAGCGTTGTGCAGAAAGAACAACCACTGTATTAGTACCTAATGAAATAGCACGTCTAGGTACTCGTAAGTAATGATAAGAAAGAAAAGAAACCGAAAGACGTACTAGCTCAGCGTTGTGCAGAAAGAACAACCACTGAGCGTGACGTGTGTGACATGTAAGTAGATAAAACTTGAGACGCGTTGAAACGAGAATGTAATCTAAATGTCAATTTCTAACACTCCCACTCATTCGTGGTTTCAAACCGAGCATGGAAACGAACCGCATGTGTTTCTCTCCAGTAAGACCCTTCGTTAATCCATCTGCAACCATATCCTTAGTTGGAACATAATCAAGAAGAATTTGACCATCTTCGACAGCAAAGCGAATGAAGTGATAGCGAAGTTGAATGTGTTTGGTGCGAGGATGATTGCCGGGATTCTTTGAGAGTGCGATAGCTCCTTGGTTATCACCTAGGAGCAAAGTGGGCTTGTCCTGCTTGAAGCCAAGTTGCTTGAGGAGCTGACGAAGCCAGATCACTTCCTGGGAAGCACGTGTGAATGCCATATACTCTGCCTCAGTAGATGAGAGTGCAGGTGTGTTCTGGAGTTTGCTGCTCCAGCAGATAGCTGCGCCACATGCAAGAAAGACAAATCCTCCAGTGGATCGTCGAGTATCGAGATCACCAGCCCAATCAGAGTCGGAATATCCCAGGATGAATGAAGTCATCTCACCAGCCTTCTTGCGATCGAAGACAAGGCAGTAGTCACGAGTCCCTCCAAGATAGCGAAGAACATGAACAGCTTCATCCCAATGAGTTTTACCTGGGTTGGAAGCAACTTTGCTGAGTGCTCCCACTGCGAAAGCAATGTCTCCACGAGTTCCTAGCATGCTGTACATGAGGGTACCAAGCAGGCTTTGATAAGGAAAGTTCTGCATGAATTCGACTTCGGAGGGAGTCGAGGGGCAGTCAGATTTGCTAATCTTGGCTCCAGAGCTGAGGGGTGTTGGATGAGTTCGACCGTCATTGAAACCATAGCGCTCAAGGGACTGTTGGATGTAGCATGATTGGGAAAGTTGAAGGATGCCAGCTTCATGATTATAATCAATCGCAACACCGAGGAGTTGGCTGATAGGACCAAGATCCTTGATTTTGAAGATCTTGCTGATGTGATCCTTGATCTTCTGCATGAAGTCTAGGTCATTGCAGAGTAATCCCATGTCATCAACGTAGACAGCGAGGAATACGATGAAGTCCCCTTCTTGAAGAATGTAGATGCAGTAATCAGCGTTGATTCGACGAAAATTGAGCTTTGCAAGCTCATGGTCAAGGAGTTCGTTCCAAACTCGAGAGGCTTGCTTCAATCCATAGATTGAACGAAGTAGCCGAGCGATTTTCCCAGAGAGAGGACCAACACCTTGAGGAAGGCGCATGTAGATCTCTTCTTTGAGAATACCATTGAGGAATGCTGTGTCGACATCAAGGTGATGGAAGTGAAGTTTGAGGGTGACTGCTAGGGCACACAAAACACGGATTGAAGTGAGCTTTACCACAGGTGCAAAAGTCTCATCGAAATCCATCCCAGGGATCTGAGAGTAGCCTTTCGCAACCATGCGTGCTTTGAAGCGTTCAATGGCACCGATGTTATCCCGTTTGACTCGAAATACGAGTTTGGAACTCACAGCCTTTCGTCCAGGAGGTAGCTTCTCAACAATGACAAATGTGCCCATAGCTTGGAGGGATTTAACCTCCTCATCAATGGCTTGTTGCCACGAATCTGCATCAGGACTGTCCATGGCTTCAGTAAGTGTCATGGGATCAGTGTAACCAGTAGATGTGGCTGAAGCGGCGAATACAAAAGCGATTTGAGCAAATGCATCATCATCTGCGTCACCATCATCTAAAGGAACCTCTGCTTCAGGAGGGGGAGAATCAGCACGATATCTCTCAGGAAGACGACGTGGTCGTGGTCCCTCAATTATCGGTGGATCCCCAAGTAGCTCAAGTTCAGTTCGACGTCGACGAGGTTGAGCAGGAAGATCAGGAAGAGGAAGAGGATGTTCCTGATGTGGTGGTTCGACAGGGAGAGGATTTGGAAGTGGATCTAGGTCCTGAGGTTGATCCTCTTCCTCATCGATGAGGTGTTCAATGGGTTGGGCATTGGTGACAGGTGCTGAAGGAGGAGACTCCACATCAGCTTTGTCCCATGCGTCTCCCACTCGAGTCAAGCCTTGAACATCTCCAGTCAGTTCACCATCCCATACAATCTCAGATAAATCAACTGGTGGTGCTGGGACTGCAGGAGGATTGATGCGCTCATCGAAAATGACATCCCGAGAGATGACAATGGATCGTGTCTTTGGATCCCAGAGCCGATAGGCCTTAGTACCAACTTCGTAGCCAACCATGATGCATTTCCTTGTTTTCCAGGCAAGTTTGGTGCGCTTGGCTTTAGGAATGTGAGCATAAGCAGGACAGCCGAAAGGTCGAAAGGAGGTGATGACAGGTTTGGTCTCAGACCAGGCCTCTTCAGGAGTAGAGTCTGGGAGACGTGAGACTGGGGAGCGATTACTGAGGTACATGGAACATTCAAAAGCATAGGTCCAGAATCCAGATGAGAGGTTACCCTCAAAAAGCATGCATCGACCACGTTCAACGATAGTGCGGTTCATGATTTCAGCAACACCATTCTGCTCTGGGGTATAAGGAGTGGTCTTCTCATGAAAGATGCCACAGGACTCCAGATAGCCTTCAAACTCGAATGAGGTGAACTCGCCGCCACCATCTGAACGAAATACCTTGATTTTCTGGCCAGTTGCAGTCTCAACAAGCAACTTGAACTTTCGAAACATGGTGTACACCTCCGACTTCTTAGCCATGAAGTAGATCCAACCTTTGTAGGTGCAATCATCGATGAAGGTGACAAAGTAGCGCTTGCCCCCAATGCTGTTGGGAAAAGGACCACAGACGTCTGAATGGATGAGATCCAATTTTCGTCTAGCGTGCTTTTTGGAAGGAGGAAAGGGGAGTCTATGTTGTTTGCCATGTACACAAGCTTCGCAAAATTCTATACGACCTCCCACTGATGTAACACCATCCACCATGCCCTTGTCAACTAGTCGTTTGACATTGTCATAACCGAGATGACCTAGGCGACGATGAAGGAGGTTAATATCGAGGTGACGAGAGGTGATAGCAGCATTTGCGTACTCCTTGGATGTCATAGGACGTGCGATGAGGCGATAGAGGCTCCCACTGGTTTTATGCGCTGATGCAACGCATTTGCCAGAAGGCTTCGAGCGAATGAAGCAGTCATCATTGTCGAAGAGGATGTCATGTTTGCCATGATCAGTAAAGCGAGCGACAGAGAGGAGGGAGGCTGCAAGCTCAGGTACCCATAAAGCGTTGGGTATGAGGGCAGGAACGACTCCCAAAGGGGTTTCCATCAGATAACGAATAGTCCCTCGACCAACAGCAGGTATGACCGAAGCGTCCCCAAGATGAACCTTGATGGGTTTCTCGAGCTTGGTGAAGGTGTTATCGACGAAAAGTTCACGACGAGGGGTGAGATGGCGGGAACAGCCAGAGTCAATGTAGGTTTCGAGGTGAGACTGGTGGGAGAGAAGGGCGACAACTTCAGTGGCGATGAAGACATGAACGTCGTCATCGTTATCGTCAGAAGGGAACTCCGCATAGACGCTGGCGATGTTTGCCGCAGCTTGCTCTGGTTCAGAGGCGGCGGTGACTTGAGCAACGTTGGCGGTGGTCGACTTCTTCTGACGATCCTTCTTCCCAGAGTCCTTCCCCTCAGTAGTCCCATTCTCTAAATCCCGCTTCTTCTTACGGCAATCCAACTCCCCATGACCAAGGAACTTGCAATAGCCACACTGCTTCTTGGACTTCGCCTTCGAGGAAGACGCCTTGGCCTGGCGAGCAGCGAGCGCAGAGTCAGCCTGTTCACCACCAGTGATACGATGATACTCCTGCATGAGCTTGGTGGAGACGATGGTGGTGGAGAGTGGTGTGGTGTCGGAAGCGGATTGGAGGAGGACGACAACAACCGTCTCCCAGGTGGAGTCTCGGGGAAGGGACATGAGCATGATTTGAGCAAGGAACTCGTCGTCGAATGCCTTCTTGTCGAGCTTCCGATTCTCCATGGTGAGGAAGTCGAGATGGATGTGCATGTCCTCACCGTCAGCGTACTTCTTCTCCAATATCCCAACCTTGGTATAGAACGCACTCAAGCCCGTATGAGTGTCCTTGTGCCGAAGAACCAGCTTCTCCCAAACCTCCTTCGCCGTGGCAAGCTTGTCAATCCCCTCGAACTGCGATGGCTCAATATGGGTCTTGATCATGCCAATGGCCTGGTCATTGCGACGGCAGGCAGCTTCGTAAGCTCGTAAGGCGTCCGCGTGGTTCCGTTGAGCTGAAATCTTCTCGGAAACGGTCGCCGTTTCAGGAAGTGACATTGGCGTGGGTTTCACAAGCGATTCGGCTTCGTCGCCGGTGCACATGCGCCAAACTCCCAAGCGTTGGAGCTCCGCCGTCACGAGAGGTTCCCAAGCATGGAAATTCCCGTGGGTAAGCTTCTTGATGCTGGTGGAAGATGACGTTGACATCGGTGGGAACGTTTGGTGGTGATTGTGGGGATAAGGTGATCCGAGAGCTGAAAGCGGACGAGCGGGCGCTTAGGCGCGTGTGGAAAGGGTATGCAAGAAAAGGATGGTTTCCGATGGGGGATATGCGTGAGTGGTGTGTGGTATCCGAGGTTTTCACAGGTAGGTAGGTCCGGGGCCCATAACCTAATGAAATAGCACGTTAGCTCAGCGTTGTGCAGAAAGAACAACCACTGTATTAGTACCTAATGAAATAGCACGTCTAGGTACTCGTAAGTAATGATAAGAAAGAAAAGAAACCGAAAGACGTACTAGCTCAGCGTTGTGCAGAAAGAACAACCACTGAGCGTGACGTGTGTGACATGTAAGTAGATAAAACTTGAGATGCGTTGAAACGAGAATGTAATCTAAATGTCAATTTCTAACATCGTTCCATCGAATGGTGGCCTGAGCACCCCAAGCCAAAAGCGTATCCCAAATGTTTGAACACTGCAATGTCGTTTGTTCAAACGGCTCTAAATGGCGACCGGTGAATTAGCGGGTACTCGGTGATTAGGGAGGGGACTTACACATGTTGTTAGCCATCTCAACCCCAGCTCGTCATGTGGTGAATGCCGACTGATATCAATGGTGCATGAGTATGTATCAGTGGTTAATTTTGGGAGTGACTTACACTGTATTTCTGTCCGCAATGCAACAGATCTTGATGGGTGTTTCGTCACGCGGCACTTTCCAGCGTTAGCCTGCGAGAACTTCGTGAGGGGCCATCCTGTAACTGAGAGGGTATCAGGGCAATAGACTCACCTTCATGGTACCATCGCTCTCGCCTGTGCCGTACAACACAACTTAGCTTGACCTATCACTTACAAGGGAAGGAACATACCTGAAGTGAAAGGTATATGCGTCTCCGATGTGGCTTGGAGACATGGATTTATACATGAAGCATGGGAGGCGGGCTCACAAAGCTTGTGGCGAACGAAGATAATGGTTGCGTTGTGAGAGGCGAGATTTTCCGAAACAGGAAAATGAACATCCCATGACTAACGGCAACTTCCGAGATGGCACTTTCTTGTCATACTTACGCCCACAACTACTTATAATCATTTGCATTGTCATCGCAGTAAGATTCTTTACCCACAAAAACATTTGGCTGTAAAGTATAGTATTGTAGATACAAACTGGTAAGTTTTCAAGGGAGGATTTGGGAAGGATGGAATTCAACCTACCTTAGGTTGAAATTCATGCCTTAACTTTCCTGTTTTGTGATGTTGATTATCAATGAATCTTTGGTTGAAGGCTTAGGTTGGTGGTCAACCAAAAAAATAGGTTGATCTTTTTCAACCTAAATTTCAACTGATTTTTGGTTGAAAGGGGAAAATCAACATAATATTTGTTGATTATCAACCAAAGATGCCTTCACAGTGGCTATGTTAGCGAAAGTGAGGTGCTCACCACTGCATTTGTCGCAGAGCACACCATGAACCCGTATGGGCCTCACCCCTCATTTTGGATGTGGTAGATGATGTCATAGAGGATGACTGGTGAGGGTGCTCGAGGTGTCTCTCCCTACAGCCTCTTCTCACTATATCGACTTTCCTTGGTGGTGCATGCAAGTTAGATTGCATCGCATCCAGTGGGCTTATTGGCCCCTTCTCAACAGTAGAAGAGGATGAGCTGATCTTCTTGCATGTGTTGGGAAACGAGGGGGATTGAATGATGGAGACTGCCAGATGCAGATTGTTCAGAAAGTGATATCCAATATGCTTCACCCACGGTGACCTTCGCTTGTGGAACATCCTGGTACAAGATGGCCGCCTATCAGGCTTGAGGCATTTCAGCAGCTCTGGATGGTATCGGGAGTACTGGGAGCATGCAACAGCAACATGGGGTCTGCTGCAGTGGTGACATGACGCCGTCATGCATAGTTTCCACCAGTGTCAGGAAGAGATAGCAGTGGAAAGTATCGTTTTCTCCGTTGGCGGACACAGCAGGAGATGTGATAAGTGCTTGGGATTGACACTGGTATGGTATTCGAATATGATCTTATTTCCAATATTTTTATTGACATTGCACCACTTGAACCCACTGCCAAAGTCAACCATTCGCTGTGGGCAGCAATGCAAATTGCAATGCCAACAGCTGCAGCACTCTCCGCTTCTGTGCCGTATCTTTGGCATCCCTCATCGAGTGCCTTGTAATCGGTGCACTTGATGACTCCAGCGTTGTTGAGCGCGCAGGCTGCCATCCAAACCCAAACCCTGCAATTAAAAATAACGTTTTGCCCACTGAACACTCTCGGTGTAGCCATGTCAAGCTGCTTGAGAATGCCATCGATGCCGGCAATGCTCTGTTCACCAAAATTGCCTGGATGTCAAAGATCGATCATAGATGTGCTGAACAGTGGTCTTGATCAGCGAAAACTCACCAATCTTCACTAAGCAGATGAGACCCCCTGTCAAACTGAGGTTTTCCTCGACACATCTGTATGACCAGGTGCTGCCCCTCAGGTTCCATGCGTCGAATTTTATAAAAGTATGATTGCTGAGACTAGTCAGGATCGTGACCGCCCAGTGGAAATCTGCTGCCTGCCTCTGGGAGAATAGACCGATGTAGATGTCACCAATGGCAACCATGTTTGAATTGTGGACCCAACGAATAAAGTGCACCTGCATACAGGCACGTGAAGCTGAACAGTTGACCAGTGACCAGGACCACCTTGCTTTGTGTTGGCTTTGTGACTATGCTCCAAGTCCAACAACGTCCCTTGGCAGCACACTGGATTGATGGTTTCCGGGTAGGGACCAGCAAAGGGATCACACTGTGGCGCAACTACAGCCTCCATGTATCCACAGGACTCTTCCATTGACACGCTTTTGTCCCAGAGATGTAGAGGTCCAATGTCTTACATGTTTCATCAAAACTCTTGGGAATAACATTTCCGCAAACTCAGATATTGTTGAGTGCTTTAATACTACAATATCCTCGAAATTTATCTTTCATCATCGCCTCTGTGTATCCAATCCTGATCCCCCCCCTCAGGTGTCAATTACAACAATTTGCAGGTTGTCAGTTGCTGTGGATGGAAATGTGAACCAAGATGGCCTTAGAACACGTCTGTGTATCCACAGCGAAATTCTGAAATTCCTCGTCCTCAGGCTTTTTAATTGGGGCACAATGGCATGTTTGCCCAATGACACATGTATTTGGCGATGAGAGGCGATACGATTCATAATTTGCAACAGCCTTGCAACATGCAAACCAGAAGGATAGGGCGCATTGTTTGCAAACAAGGCATCTTCTGCCAAGTAGCACGGAAGTTGGACAGGAATCCCAAGTATATGTCTGGCTAACAAAAGTATGGTTAATTTTGCTTGGATATGGTCCTCACTCCCTACTCCCTTCCTCTCCCTAGAAGCCCTTGCCTGCTCCACCCTCGCTTCTTCCACTTTATACCCTCACTCTTTCCTTGATTCCATCTTCTTCCCTCATATTTATTCCTCCTACACTATGAACACACTCATTCATTTTACATTATACTGCCGCATCATATCCCACTACCAGGCCACCACTGCCATATTACACTTCGTGCGTCACACTAGCAGACCCACCTTTACAGACATGTAGACCAGCTCTCAACGGACAGACACTTTTGTAGACAGTAGCCATATGTAGATTCCGACATAGGGCTTGGCCCCAATTGAATTGAATACATGGATTGAAAAGAAAAAAAGAATGGCTGATTGGGATGAATGGAGATAGGGGTGGTCAGTTGGTGATCAGTCACAAACATCTAGTACTACCACATCTGCGGATGTGTGCTGTCGACAGAGAAGATGATATTCTCTACTTCTGATACTGGGGGAAACCATGCATAACTGCATCACGCCACCACTGTGGTACACCCCATGTTGTTGTTGCATGCTCCCAATACTCCGGATACCATCCAGAGCTGCCGAAATCTACCAAGCCTGACAGGTGGTCATCTTTTACCAGAATGTTCCACGGACGAAGGTCACCATGGGTGAAACATATTCGATGCCGCTTGCTGTACAATCTGCACTGTGCAGTCTCTAAAACTTGATCCCTCTCATCTCCCACCACATGTGAGAGGATCAAGTCATGCGCCTCTTCTACTGTTGAGAAGGGGCCGATGGGCCCACTGGAAGCGATGTGATCCACCTTGCATGGATCACCAAGGAAATTTGATATTGTGAGGGAAGGCGGTACAGGGAGGCTTCGGAGCTGGTTCATCCAGCCACAAAGATCCTCTTTCATCAACTCTCGAGCACATCCGTCCATGTCCATGTACGCTTTCCCCACTTGAACGCCTGGCACCCGGGTCATGAGAACAAAAGCCCATCGTTTGTGACGCCATCCACAGCATCCAAAATGCGAGGTACAGGTGTCGTGGTGTGGTCTGCAACAAACGCAGTGGCTAGCGCTTCACTTTCATTGACAAAGCGATATTTACAGTACATATCAAAGGGAAGCTGTTGGAATAGTACAATCCAGCATTTGCCAGTACATTCTCACACTCAATTAATTAGTAATATCAGACTATTAACTTAGTAATCCCAAGTATGTAGATAACACTAGAACATGGTAGATACATAGTAATTAGGTATATAAGGACTGTAGAATCTCGTACATAAGAGTAGTTCATCCTCTATTTCCAACAGAAGCTGTTGTGTTGTCCAGGTGAGGAAGCCACGTTCTGGATACAGTTTCATCCTTATTTTCATCAAGAGCCAATACACAAAAATTCTTACTGGTGAAGGAAAACACCTCCAGCAGCGAAGGAGGAGTGACCCAGATAAGAGAGGAAGTGAAGGAGCTGTGCGCCAGAAATCTGGGTCCTCTCATACTAGACTAGACTCGGAGAGCGAGAGGGGGATGTTGATGCATAAAAGTCGAAAAATAATTGCAGACGCGAAGGAAAGAATGACCTAAATTCTCCACGTTAGAACCTGATACTAAGTCTAACGAGGACAATATACCATTCTGACATCATCATATACTTATCTGTAAAACTGAAGAAAGAGTCCGACATATGGTTTAAACCAGTGGTTATACACATTCACATGCCGCTTTACTACCAGCAACCTGAACTTGGCATCATCATAGGAGTCCAAGGGGGTAGTCCGGCCATGGAGCGCCTCCCTTGTAGTATTGTGAAGTAGATATCGTAATTCAGCATGAGCACTGCCAGAGCAGGTGCATCTACTTTCATACTTGACAAGCGAAGTGTCACGGAACTACATAGAACCAATGGATTCCTTCAAGTAGCTGTGTACTTCCGACCAAATTGTACAGTACCTCTTGACTAGATCGTCATCATCATCATAATCATCACAATCAAAGTCAGTCGAGAAATTTGTGAGGGCTGGGAATAACATGAGCAGATAAGATGCAACATCGCAAGCATTCGAAACTGGCGTGGCGCACAGATAAAGGGTGGTAAGGTGGAGACCCAAAGGATACTCCCCGTGAGGCTGAGTAGAGAATATTGGGATTTGACGTGCATCTATGCGAAGGGTTAAGCTTTCCAGCTTTGGACAATACCGAACGAGGTGCTGCAGCCCGGCGAATGTGCACTTCGGGACGATTTCTGTGTATTCTTCATTGAAACTGAGTAAATGCAAATGAGGCAATGCCTTGGCAAGTTGTATGAGATGATTGTCATCCAGCTCAACGCGAGTCAGAGAGATCAACAGTTCGTGCAAATGCTTGTAGGAATCCAGGCCTTCAAACGTACAAGCATCTATCACGAATGACTCGGTGAGGAAATTGAGTAGGATTAGGCTTTCCAACCCTGACGCGAGGTTGCACGCATGGAGAGCTACAAAGAGCCCTCTCACGTGCCAGTGGACAACCCCCGTTTGTTTAACTTTTAAGGACCGCAGCGTCCTTGACTGTATCTTCATCAGCAGCAATTGGCAGGCATTAATAGTATCTGAGCAGATCTCCAGGTGAGTGAGGAGCGGGAAGTTGTTCCCATTGGGCAGAAGGCTGTAGTGCTGCATCTGCTGTTCTGTAATCGAAAGCCTGAGATCTTCTAGTGCAGGGAGTGTGCCAATCATGTTTATCACATGACATGTGAGGGATATTTCAGTGATGGCCAGTGTCCTAACACTGCGTAGAGTCGATAAGAGCTCCAATGACTCAGACTCCAAACATGGTGAACCGCGAGCCCTCCTAAACACCATAAAACTTGAGAGATCCAATGGTGCAGCTTTCCTCAGCATGGCAATCACATTTGACCACGCAAACAAGTTTAATGGAAGTATCACTTTTAATTTCTTGATACAGGGGCCGATTATGAGGCGAGCATGAATGGCAAGACCGTTGAAACTGTTGCCATTCAATTCAGCTTCCGACACATTGCACAGAAGAGGACCTGGAGACGGTTTTCGCGGCCAGATGACCGCTAGGACTTGATCCTCAAGTTCCGCAGGAGGCGAGTAGCCATTCTGACGAAAAACTTTGACTCTATGACGATAGAAATAGATTCTTTCAAAGTCAGGTGCGGTAAGCTTCCTGGTGATACGCTGGATTAAGAGCATATTCAAAAATGGGACTGTTCTTGATTTCAAGATTGTTGCTCACAAATTTTTCCTTTTTCATGTCCCAGGCGTCCTGCGGAAGACATTTGAATAAAGGGAGGAGAGTACTTTGAGTGTGCCAAATCATGTTCAAGGCCGGATCTCGAAACTCTGTGCACGTCCTCGCGAGTCGTGCTAGCGTTTCTCGGGTGCGGACATATCGGAAGATGATTGAGAGAAGCTCCTGGATCTGTAGGCAGCGATGCATGCACTTGGTGTTGCGTAATTGAGGTTGGGAGGGCAGTGAGAGTGACAACAAACCGTGCGTAACAAGTAACTGCACGCACAGCGCTTTCCCGCCATCGACGTCAGCACACCCTGCGTTGCTCTCTGCTGCTCTCAGCCAACGGCAACTGCATTGAAATATATCTCTATCACAGACAACCTAGAGACGCAAAAATGGTCCTACGGTGGAACCTCTTACTGGGAATCTCCAAGGGCTTGATCCTCCCTCAAGCTCAATCCTCACGAACGCGACGGCCCCTCTACTCCACCTTTTACCCTCTCCCTGTAAAATTTGAGGGAGATTCGCCTAATGCAATATCTTATTTGACGTCTTTATGACTTATCCTTTTAGTGGTCTACAGCTGCTTATAGGTTTCAGGAGAAGATATGTCGTTTCAAAAGTTTTGATACTGAATCATTCTCAACGAGCGGCTAATGGCAGTAAGATATGATTCCTGTGGAATCCTAACTACAGGATTACACCAAGATTTCACAGTTCGTCACGCAATCAACGGCGTCAATCAGAAGCCAACTTCGTCCGTTATCACCTTGCATCGGTATGTGTTCCTTAACTCATCCTCAAACCGCTTCGTTCTATCATTTGAAATATGCAGGCTTCAATTCCAAAGCTGGATGACATCGAGTACGTGGTTTGGTTGAACTGGGTAATGGTGATTTTGATATTCACCTATCAGCGTTCCTGTTTCTCCAACCTCCCCATTATCGCCAACTCCGTGAGTGATCTCAAGCTGTTCGCGCTAGAGCCCTTCTGACTCCAGCTCAGAATAGAGAGAAAGACCCCGATCTTCAGTCTCATTATTGGCATCAACAAATATGCATCTGACGAGTTTCAAGATCTCAAAGCAGCCGTCGGGGATGCGAATTCATTTGAACGATTCCTGGTAGAGCGGCTAAACGTCCCCAAGTCGCACATTATCAGCCTACGCGATGAGCAGGCCACACGTGCCAAGATCATCGATGGGTTTGCTGCTCTGCGGGACATCGCTGCTGGCCAGCCCCGCGACGTTCCTCTGATCATTTACTACGCAGGGCATGGCGCTCGAGTTGAGAAACCTTTGGAGTGGGAAGACTGGTCTGCGAGCGAAGATCAAATCGAGATGATCTGTCCACATGACATTGGGGTCCCGGCAACGGATAAGGATGGCGTCGAGGGAGTGATACAAGGCATTCCTGATCGGACTATCTCAGTGTTGCTCAACCACCTATCTGATATCCGGGGCGATAATATCGTATGTGATCCCTCCTTTTTCCACCCCTTTGGTTCGCTCAATTATCCATCTCAAAGACCCTCATTCTCGATTGCTGCAGCTCAGCGGGGATCAACCGCGGCGAGGCTGATTACGTCGCCCGTCAGATCCTGAATCCTCCCCCTTTGTCCGCGAACTGCGATGAAGGAATTTGGTCTCGCGAGACTGGTAGCCGGGGTGTTGGCGTCGCGGAAGGGTTCTCTGGAAAGTTCCGTGCCTCTCATGTTTTTCTTGCTGCTTGTGGGCGTGACCAGTCTGCTTGGGAGGATCCAAAATCGGGCCACGGTCTTTTTACACAAAGTCTGCTCAAGTTGTTGGAGAAGAGAGACATTGAGAGTCTGACGTATACTTCGTTGATGCACAACTTGAAGATGCCAGTTTGGTTTGCATCCCCCATCTTATCAAACAAACTTGTCTCTCAACTGACGACGGCAAATCGAACAGGCAAACACCGCACTGTGAAGGTCAACACGTTAACAGGCGATTGTTCAATAGCAGGGCATTGGGGGCAGACGCTTCTTTCATCTTGACCAAAGCTGAGAAAGATGGCACTATCACCTTGCAAGCTGGTGCCGCGCAAGGTATAACCGTTGGTTGCAAATTCTCCGCTCATGCCAGCAACCTTATTGAAGATGCCACACACACAAACCCGTCTCTGGGCACCCTTATTGCTCGTTCCGTCGACGCCTTCACCACAGATCTCGCCTTAACGGAAGGGGCTTCGAGCTTCAAGCATCCCCGGTTATTCTATTCCCGGCTTACAGAGCAGGTGTCTGATTCGAAGATTACCGTGTACGGAGAGGACAAGGCTTGGATCGAATCTATCTTCTTGCCGGAGTATAGGCAAACTCTCAATCTTTCGATCGCGGACAAGGCTGCCGATGCAGATATCGTGCTGTCTATTCTGGACAAAAAAGTGTCCTTTGATCGTAACGACAAATGGATAAACACGCACATTGGCTCCCGTCTTGCTGGTTCCGTCGACGTTGATGACTTTCACTCCATCCGAGAGGTTGTCCGATGCTCGCGGCACTTCTATTACCATCTTACTAGGCAGGGCGATGATGATTTCCGGAACGTATGGATGGAGCTCAAATATTTACACGAGAGCCTTACTCAGGACTATGACATCGTTATGACCCCAATCGGGCAAAACCTCATCGACGAGGAACCCGCCACTATTACCGTCGATGAATCCCATCCTGAAACCCGCTTGGGCATGACCATATATAATCAAACAGATTTACCTCTTTATCCGTACCTCTTCTATTTCGACCCCTCGGATCTTTCGATTAGTGAGCATCACAGCCCTTCCAAGCATATTGCGTGACTGACAGATGCATCAAAGTTGAATGGTTCACTCCCGCATTTGGGGCTGGCGCTGGAACGCTCACAACCCGCACCGACGCCCCCCTCCCTCGCAAGTCGCAACTCTCTATTGGGTACGGCGACGGCGGGGTCCCTCCATGGGAGTTTATGTTTAGAGAAGGCGATACCAAAGACATTGGGTTCTTCAAGCTGTTCTTGTCGACTTCTCCGTCCAACTTTTCCGTTCTTCTGCAAAAATCGCCTTTTGAGGAGAATGTCTCTCGGTATGGAAAGCCTTCTGCGCCTCAGGCTGTCGAAGCGGAACGGTGGGGTGCAAAAATGGCGACGATCATACAGCTTGCAAGCATTAACACTTGAGCTTGATTCGGTGGGATAGCGTCAGACAAGTGGCTTATGACTCATTGAGAAATAGATAACAAGTCCTTCTTAGCTCAGTTGGTAGAGCGCGTCACTAGTATGGATTGGTATGACGAGGTCAGTCGTTCAAGTCGGCTAGAAGGAAATGAGGCGTGTGATTCTGTTTTTTGGTAAATTTTGACCAAAATTTGAACCCCCATGCTGGCCAGTTCTTGTGCTGGATAATCTCAGAGAAAATGGGTCCCCACACGGATCATCCTTATTCCTTCCAAATAATATATACAAAATGTACAACAGACAGTAGATCTACAAAGCTCAGAGCTATATTCACTCCTTCCCGTACTTCTCCACCCATTCCTGATGGAACTTTTCTAATTTGCCCACATACTCTTCTACACCGGGACACAAGCACGTCAACCGGTAATGCCACTCGCCTTCCTTCTGCCCAAACCCACTGCCCGCAACAACACATATCCCAGTCTCATCCAACAGCCCGAGTGCATAAAATACGTCGGGTTCCTTCCCGGCCTCCTTGGCCGCATCGATCGCCTTGTCCGACAGCTTGACCTGTGGGAACAAGTATAAAGCCCCAGGGGAATCAACACAAGACACGCCAGGAAGCGCGTTCAACCGCTCAGACATGATCTTCGTGCGTGACGCCAACGCTTGATGGATCGTGTCCGTCTCCTTCTTCCATAGTGGGTAACTCTCCTCGCCCTCTTTAGGTGGGCGCACCATTGAGTCTACACCGATTTGCCCCTGGAGCGGTGGGCACAAACTTACGGAAACCATCTTGTAGATGAGGGCGACGACCTCTTTTGAAAAGTTCGTGCACTCGAAATACCCGCCTCGACGACCGCATTCGCCCGAGACGCCTTTGGAGATGGAATGGAAGGAGACGAGGGGAACGGGGGACTGTGTCTGCCGCACGACCTTTTTGAATGAGGTGAATGTGTGTGTTTGGCGTTGATGGAGATTGGCTTGGTAGACTTCGTCTGCGAGTATGACGAGGGAGTGTTCTTCACACAGCTTGACGAGGGCGATTTGGGTTGCTTCGTCTAGAAGGGCGCCAGTTGGGTTGCCGGGGTTGATGATGACCAGGGCTTTGGGTACAATGCCGTCTTTATGTGACTTCTTGATGGCGGCTTCGATGGAGGCGACGGAGGTGGACCATCCTGAGGATTCGTCGAGGTAGTAGGGTATGCCGACGCCTGAGTTTTGTGCGAGGGTTGCCGTGTATAAGGGATATTGGGGGATGGGAATTAGGATGCCGGAGGTCGGAGATGAGATGAGCATGGATATCAATAGTGATACGCCGGCTGATGCTCCCCCAGTTAGGAATATGTTGTTCGGGTCTGAGGGGAAGCCATCTCGATCTGAAGATGGAGGGTTCATAGACGCTCCAACCGGGTAAGGAGAGAAACCCACCTTGGATGAATTTGGCAACGCTCTTGCGAATGAAAGGGACACCTTGGCTATGGGAGTACGCGCCGATCGAACCAATCTCATCTCGCAACTCCTTTGCGCGGGCGATAACGTCTTTCGGGAACGCGTCCGGCGCGAGGTCAGCGAGAGCTGGCCATTCCATTAACGCGGCAACCTAGCATCAATACGATCAGTCCGGACAGAAACGAAGGAGATCAGGAGTCGGAAAGAGGTTGAAGAAGCGGCCATAGCATCATAACCGGCGTGTTGCTATAAAAAGCGTCGGATTGTACCCTTCGGCCGAAGCTGGAGATACAGTCACAACAACGCAAAGATCATGGCGAAGGATACATGAGTAGACACGACCCCTCCAGCGTACCGCTGCACACCGCACGTCCACCAAGCACTTTTGATCCAGACATACCTGGCGCGTAAAGGTAATAGGTGGTTGATCCAACCCCTTCTGCTGCGGATTTCCAATATTGGACGAGATGACCTTATCAAAGGGAAGCCGATGGGTAGGCCCCTTGAGTTGGTCGCGAAGTGCCTCTGCCTTGATGGCGAGCTCGCCACGTACGGCATACTCGACTTTGAGGAAAGCGGGGTTGAGGGTGTCAATGGTAAGATCGCGCATTGGAGGAGAAGAGGAGAATGACCGTCGGAAAGTTATCGATTGAAATGACAAACGCCGCATGGCAGATGCAAGAGGGGTCATCGGTATTTTGGGAGAAAGCGTGACTTGCAAGAAAACGGTCACAAGGACGGTTTTATACACAACAGCCTCCTTCATTGTAGCTGTCCAACTAGTGCACAGCGCAGAGCTATTCTCACTTCAAAATGATTAATACATAGTGCAATGTATCAGAAGCTGGTCATTACAGTTTGTGACATTTGTGTACTTTGCTGTACCCGAGAAATCTCACCTCTCTGGATTGCCAAATTGTTTATATAAATTTCGTCCGAGGCGTGCGCCAAATCAAAGTTTTTTTTTCTTCTTCTTTATTCTCGTACGCAGAAAATCACTCCATGTCTATTATGGAGCTGATGCCGAGGCTTGGAGTAGCGAGATCAAATATAGACCAGCTTTTGATACTTTTTTAAAGACCTTGTGTAGAGACACGCACGCTCGACTCGGACTCCGCCGCACTGAGATACTCTTGGATTTGATGACAACTCAGATAATTTTCTAGGTCGTCTGTATAAATAATTCACTCAACCTCCGTTCATAAAATCTAGTCAACCGTTTCATGTGGGAATTAATGAGCACCAGTCCTCCATCTAGTACTGTTCGCCCTGCACGGAGACCATGAACGTTAGACTTGATGAACTTCCATAGACGATTTCTTGGCGTTGCAAGCTTGCGGTTCTTTCACAAGATAAAATAACTGGCCATATGAGACGTCATCCGGGAGTAATATAGAATGCAGGTAGGACGTGGAATGGTTTCACCAACCGCAGAGAATTTCGCAACAAAAATTCACATGGCGCTCCGGTAAAAATCAGTAAAAATCAGAATCATCAGAACGAGGCTCTTACCGTGAAAACGCAAGGCTTTTCATCGGCGAGAAATCAGCGACAAAAGACTGCGTGGAGTGCCAAGCAGATACCTATCACTTTCGAAGAACCACTGCAATGGTCCGAAATTCTTCCTCTGAATTCTGGTCCCTTAAACCAAGAAAAAAAATGGGGTGTGCGTAGCTTCGTCGCGTTTCGTTATTTTCTTGGTACGCATGGATCGAGATGTGTATCACTTCCAACTACCCATTAAAGTAAAAGTCGGCTGCGATGCGTTGATATCATAGTCAGAGCGAAACCTATAAAATACGGGAAAGCCACGGCTAGGTTTCAGTACAAGCAAGTTCTCTCTCGCTTCGACCCGTTACTCAACGCACCACTATGAAGTTCTCTATTCTCCCTCTTATCGCTCTCGCCATCACCCAGGTCGCTGCGACGCCCGCGCCGAACCCTGTCGCCGACGCCATTTCTGACGCCGAGCCCACAGTCTACAGTCCACCGGCCGAATTCGACCTCGACACACGCGCGCTTGAGAAACGCGCCGTTTCGGGCACCGTCGTTGTTGATGGGCTCAGGTACCGCACCTGCCCCAGGACGAGCTGCGCTGCTATCGGACAGTATGCGAAGGGAACCAAGATTTCCATCAATTGTTATACTAGGACGGATACTACCGTCGTTGACGGAGACGCGTGCGTATAATGTTCTGGTTTTTTCTTCTTTGTGAGGTGTTGATTTTGATTTTGTAGTGGTTGGGCTAAGCTCACTAATGGGTACTACGTCGCGATGGCGTTTGGCCACTATATTTCCTGGAGCGCACCCATCCCTGCATGCTAAAGGGAGTTCAAAATATTTGGAGTTGGTTGAGCTTTACAGCTCTTGGAATTTTTGATTTTGATTTAAAGGCAGTTCGTATCGAGTTGGAAGCTTGGAGTGAATGTGACTTTTTGAGAATAACAAAAATGTTCGGTTTTTTTTTGGTCGGCGCCTAGGTTCTACCTGTATTTTTATTTCCAAGGACGAAGAGGTCTATCTGTTGTAATCGCTGATCAGCACAAGAGGAATTTTCTCCGTCTTTCTAAACCACCAAGCGACACGGCAGTGGGTGAACAAGCAGTAGCTCAGCGCTCATCCCCTGTGAAAACCACGGTGGTTTAGTTCGGATTACATATGTTTAAAAAGGATTTGTTCAAAATTATCTGTTCTAATCGGTTCATAACGAAGTAAAATTGGCTTGGCAAAACTCATTCCACATGAAAATTCGTAAGTTGTCCATTTTCTTTCACCAGGCAATAAAAATCTTAGCGGATTTGTAGGTTGTTTGTAAGCGACATTTCGCTTCGCGTGCGCTACATCGGAATTATGTAACTTCGCGTCGTCGATTCTGTCCAAGTCCTCTTTCACACGCACCTCTATCACGCGCATCCGGTCCGTTGGATTCTGAAAGTTTTCCGTTTCCTTCCTACCACCACGTCGCCACCCCCGCACCCTCTTTACCCTCTTCCGTCATCTCCCCTCCAACTGCCTGTTTTTGGAAGAGCGAGCACCTCAACCCCTTTCTATACCCTTCATTCAAAGTACCTGGCCAGGTACTTTGAATGAAGGGTACTACAATGCCTCCCTCCATCGGAATACATAGGTGGAGTCACATCTTACTCAAACTTGGAGCCATTTTGAATCACAATCTGATTATTAGGTCAATGACTCGGATGCCGGTCTAGCTGTGCAACAAGTATCGGGCGGTGGTTGGGTCAGTGGGGTGTGGGGATAGAGCCTGGTGGTCTACGGGGTCGGATGTTGCAACCAGGGCACCTGTAGCAGCGCCGTTATGGGGTGCCGTCGCCTTCAGATTCTATAGTTTCTTGTACTGCCTACTATTGTATATTGCAACGTACATTCATTCCAATGGCCCTAGTATTGAATATAGCACCGTTCTATTGAAAAAATCCTACCTTTCGTTCACAACTGTAGCAAACCGATATAATCAGTTGGCAACATTTTAGATCTGTGAAGGAGCTCACCCCAGCCGATATGAGCATATTTTCATCGGATATAGTCTAAATCATCGGTTGTTGTCAGTTTAAATCTAATGAATTTTCGTTTGTCCGATCTGAGCAGATCCGAGCCAAACTAAACCGCCGTGGTTTTCACAGGGGCTCATCCCTTATCAATTTGGTTGCAGCCGGTTCTCAAATCTCTCCGCAAACGTTCCAATGATTCGTTGTTTGAATTCATGACCTTCATATGGGCGTTTATATATAGACCAATCAATCTATAAATAGGTACAGACCTCAAGACCTGTCGACGTCATCGCTCCCAAAATTCGGGGAAATAGGGTCAGGCCACCTGACTATGAAGCCAAGGAAAAACATGGCGACGGTGTCTGTGCGAGCGCAGCGGCGCTAGCCAGGATTCCCAACTTGCGAGAATATGTTGTATAGTCTCTTATGAATTGAACCCGTGGTCGTCACTCGCAAGTGGCGTATCTTATTGACATGAGAGATAGCCACTTCGTTCCGAACATTGTGGAATGGGAGATGGAAACATAACCAGGCCATGTCAAAAGCGAAAATCCCTCAGCGTGGCCTTGTCTCCTGGCGCAGCCCTGCCTGGTGTCCTCTTTTGAAGTGTTGGGTCACCGCGCGCACGCCAATATTCTTGTCCATATCGTAAGATGGCGACGGGGGTCTGGATGGCGATGTCGTCAGACGCTTGATCAATCACTGTTCAGTGCTTCGCGGGAGTGCTGTAAGAGGAGCACCTGTTGTAAAGATGAAAGTGGTACCGGGTACAGTTCGTCGACGGATCCACTAGGTGAAGACTGGCGAAGAGAACTTATCTGAACACGCCACAGCATGTGTACCGAGAGAGCAGGTGATGGGGAGGAAGAAGATCTAAAGACAGAAACGAGTCGCCTAAGTATTCCCATAATTACACTTGTAGTGCTGTCTTCCTTTAACATCTCGATCATTTGTAATCTTCGCAATGTTAGGAAACAGCAAAGGCTGTGTAAAGTGTCCAAAGAGAGAAGAGAGCCAGCCAGCAGCGTGCAAGCAGACAAAGAGGAACAGTCGCAAATAAAGATTTTTTGAGCAGCGGAAAGAGCGGACCTGTGGCGAAAACCCCTCAAGACAGGACTTGATGGGGGAAGTCTAGGAAGGTCGTATGTATACATGATGTAGAAGCAAATTTAAATAGTGAACGTTGGCCAGTCGGTTATCGGTGCTCACCTGCATCGGATAGCAGCATTAGCTTCCAGGTAATCGTCGTGTGCATGAAGCTTTGGCTTATCGACAGAGGCTAGAGGCAGCTAGAGGCGTGTGCTCCTTCGTTCAAATCCGTAAAGTGGCGATCTGGTATAGGGGCAAAAGTTCTTTTCAGTTCACAGGGCGGTGTGGGTGAATGAAAAGAAACTTCGCGATGGAAGGGGTAAGATTGTCACACAAGTGACAACATGCTTGCTCATGTTTATTTATATTGTGATGAAACCAGTGCATGGTCTGTGCGCGTGTTTAAGGAAGATCGGGCCTGTCAACGCTAGTACACATCCCACCCACCCACCACATACATGGCGATTAAATACAACCCACTCGCCCCCAGCTTTCTTTCATCTCAATAACACAGTCTGCGCTTGTCGCTGGCGGGCGTTCCTCGCCAGCGTCGCCTCATTCTCACAATGGTGTGTCAAGTTCTTCTATGACACCCCTACCGATGTCTGACCATGTCGCAGATTATCAGCAGCAAAAAATACGCATGGTCTGGGTCGTTCGTTCTATCGTCCATGCTGTTGTACTCATCGATCTCTACAGCGAGACCTGCATTAAAGGCCATCGGTCATCTGCATGCAAACACAGCGATCGCCCTCTTTTTGAAATTAAAAAGAAAGGACGCCCAGTGACGCAGTGTGAGCACTGTCGAGAGCTTCGCAAAACAAAACAAGTCCACGTCAAATGTTCCTGTGAATCTAAAGCATACAACAATTCTCAATTTTCGTCTTCCTCGGCCCTTACAAAGAAAGGTGTGTGTCACCTCTATTTATTCTGATCTACGGTCGGCTCATGGATAAGGTTGCATTGCATGTTTTTCACTGACCAGGTACTAAGCCGGGATTTGAGAGCGCCGCGTTTCCGCACGGCTTGCCTGAAGCCTTGGAAACGTCGGTTGCGATTCAGAACTCTACGGACGGAGCATCTTCTGACTCTGACCATGGTGGTATGCAGCTTCTGCTATGTGACCTTTTCCCCTTTCGCTAGCATGCTGATCGAACCATAGGGTTGGGAAGTAGCTGCATGTGCAAAGCAGGCGGCGATTGTCAGTGTTGCACACCCAGGCAGGCTCCATCTAAAAATCGGAACCGTTCTGTATCCGATGGCCAGCAGGCTTCTGCTGCGGATGGCTATATGCCTCCCCGCCACCCGTCGAGAACGTCCTCTCAGATCATGGCTCGTATCGCCGAGCTTCGGCCTGTTCTGCCCCGCCCCCCTGCTGGGACTCCCGTATGTGGGCCTGTACACAACCCATCGACTAGCACACCTCGGGGACACCACACTAGCCGTCATCATGACAACGTCTTCAGCCCGTACGGGCGTGCGTACGGTATGAGTCACCAGTACCTCGTACAACCTCAGTCTTACCCCATCTCGCCTGAACCACCTACATCTTCATATCCTGTCAACGAACAGACGTTCAGCGATCACTACCCGGTGATGCCTGCATCGAACGGCGCCCAATGGGTCGCACCAAGCACGGAGGTTGACGATACGTTCCCTTCCATGTGTGGTTGTGGTGACGGTTGCCAATGTCCTGGCTGCTTCCATCATAACGGTGCTGCCACCGCCCCATCGTCGACCGCCTTCTCGTCCTGTACTAACCCAGGAGCTTGTGCAGCCTGTCTGGATTGCACTATTCTATCTCTTCCACCCTTCTTGCCCGCCGATACGGCTTTATCAATACCAGACCAAACAGACTCTATTGATGAATGGCTTCGCCAAATCTCTTCCAACTCCTCAACTGCACCTGCATTTGATAATTATGCGACGCAGTCCTTTGACCAGCAGCAATCATGGGGCAGCAGATTGTCCCCCATACCTGACTCGACTAGCGCTCAATTGTTCTCTCAACCTGACTGCTGTGTCACCCGATGCATCTGTCCCCCAGGCCAATGCGACTGCGAGTCATGTGAATCCCAGGACTCTTTTCCCTCTGCTACAGACGTGTTTGCCACCTCTATGGAGCGAACATCCCCTTGTTTGTCTAAAAGGAGGCAAAGCGCTAGTTCCTCTGCTCCGTACAACGATCGGGCCCTCGACCCCCTCTTCCCTTCAGGTTCCTTGCTTAACAACAACTACTACATGATGGCCGACCAATCGCGCAGTCGTTCACCTTCGACGTCGTCTCAATCGAGCCAACAGGGTTCCCTTGATCGCTCTTCTATGCCAGGGAGCGTGCCTTACAGGCCTAGCGGGCGCATCCAAGGGCTATCTGTGTTTGGGAACGTAGAAGGTGTACGGTCAGCCCCGCAGCTGAACGTTCGGCCCCCTTTGATTCATACAGGCCCGACGTCCTCTTCCACCAGCGTTTCACCCATTCCTGGCAGTAGGGGAAGGGCGACCGCTCCCTCGAATCAGCTCTCATATGCTGCGAGCAACCCGGGTAGTAGTGAAGGATCGTATGATGGTCGGTATGACCCGACTTTGGATAGTATGAATATATGTTGAGCATCGCGCATTATTATTTCGTTTCTTGCAATTGTTTGATTGAGTGCGCCTACCGTCCTGTACTTTTCGTATCAGGTGTCATCTTGTGTAGTTGTATGGTTTTGGCAGTTATATGATATGGCCCCTTAGATTTTGTTCTCATCACCATTTTGCATCATCTCATAACTCGACCCTACCTTACCTGGATAACGAGAATCGAAGCAACAACAACGCCATACTTACATAGTCGTACTCCAGGGAAAGACTGTACTTATGTCACGATGACATGAACTTCATAGCCGGCGTTCTGAAACGACTGTGGAAGTGCCAATCAAGTTGGGTGCTTGCATCTGCTTACCGACACGATCCACATCAAACAACAATCCAAACAAGCACCAATTTTTTTTAGTTGCACAAAGTCCAGTATTCTCCATGCCCGATTTCTTCTTCGCCTCCTCCAAACCGCGCAAAAGGAAGCGCGCAGATTCTACTGGGGGGCCACCTACGCATGGGAAAAAATTCGCCCGCAAAGGCTCCAATACTTCGCGGGACACGACGAAGAAACATGGAGGCAAGCCGAACGGCGTCCAGAAGACCTCCAAGTCCCATGGTCGGGCTGCGGACGAAGAACTTTCAGACAAGACGGACGAAGGAGAGGGAGATATTGATGATATGGACCTGAGGGGTGATGTGGACTTTGACGATCACGTTAGTGGGGAGGAGGACGAGGATGAGACGCCCGCTGAGAAGCGGTTACGGTTGGCAAAATTGCACCTGGAGAACGTTAAGATGGGGCTGGGTGAGTTATTCGATTGTGTGTTTTTGGATGCGTTTTTTCTGACTCTACAGATTAGCTGAGGGCGAGTTTGACGCTGCTCAAATTGACAAGGAGCTCATCTCCGCGAGGCTGAAGCAGGATGTGATGGAACATTCTGGGAAAGTTCATCTATTCATCGCAGACTCTGTACGATTCGCGTCCCATTACTTGCGACCTTCTCTCACCATGCCTCACTCTAGTTTGACTTTACCCAACCACCAACGGCTGTCCTCCGCACGCGGGGGCACCGGTTCTCCGTAACATCCGCCGTCGCCTCAGAGTCCGGGAAATTTATGTTCACCGCAGGCAAAGAGGGGTCTATCATTAAATGGGACCTCTCTACGGGAAAAAAGGTCTCGACTTTCTACAAGGTCCGACCAACTGCTGATGTAAAGGGAAAAGGCAAGGGGAAGGCGTCATCGGACGCTGAAATTAAGGGCCATACAGACGAGGTGCTCTCGTTGGCCCTCAATGGGGATGGAAAGCTCCTGGCTAGTGCAGGGAAGGATCGGAGGTTGGGAGTGTGGGATACGGAGAAAGCTGAGTGGATTAAAGGCTTTTCTGGACATTTTGGACATAAGGATACTATATCAGTGTGTTCCTTTCCATCTCGGCCTACGGTACTTGCACTAATGGCTGCCTCCTCAGAATCTTGCTTTTCGGAAAGGAACCAATCAACTCTACTCCAGTTCCTTTGATCGTACGGTCAAAGTATACGATCTTACCCCGTCCGTTATGGGTTATGTGGAAACACTATTTGGGCACCAAGATCACGTATTGGGGCTTGATGCACTTCGTGGGGAGACTTGTATCACGGTAGGCGGCCGTGACAAAACTGCAAGATACTGGAAGATTGTTGACGAAACACAACTCGTGTTTCGGGGTGGTGGTCGCAGTCGGGTGAGGGAAGTTTTGGAGGGTGGTTTGAGAGGTGACGACGAAGGTGATGATGAGGATGAGGACGGCATGGACCCAGTGTCACGATCAAAGGGAAAGGAGCGGGAAAAGAAGTTCGTCGAGGGGAGCCTCCAGTGTGTTGCCATGATCGATGAGACGACCTTCATCAGTGGTGGTGACAGTGGGTGTGTATTCTTTCTTCGCTGATTAGTCGAGATCGCTGATGTCTTTTTCCTCAGGTCCATTTGTTTGTGGACAACTCTGAAAAAGAAGCCCGTCTTCACTCAGGCTATCGCTCATGGTTTCCATGAAACTCATTCAAGTACCGAAGGTCTCATTCAAACACCACGATGGGTCACCGCGCTTGCAAGTTTGCGATATTCGGACATTATAGCATCAGGTAATGTCCTATTTCAAAATTCGCCCATCTTACAATCTAATCTTCAACTTTCAGGATCATGGGATGGCGATGTGCGGTTATGGAAGCTCGACGCAAAACTCAAATCATTCTCTCTTGTCGGGACCATTCCGGCCCCAGGTGTCGTTAACTCTTTGCAGCTCATCACGCCTCCACGAGGAACCATTGAAGCTGCCTCATGGACGGGTGCAGATGGTAAAGAGAACGGAAGGAGAGCTAAAGTGGATCCAATCATGCTCATAGCGGGAATGGGGCAGGAACATAGGTTTGGGAGGTGGTTGTCTGTTAAGGGGGATGGTGTGGTGAACGGGGCGTTGGTGGTAGCTCTCTCGCCACGGACGTTAATCTAATCTACATCTCTATTTCTTTCATTCAAATACGATCATATCCCTTCGAGTCTGTCCTAAATGTGTCAGTTCAACGATGGTGGCCCAGCTTGTGTATCTCTGCGAGTGTCTGGAATTGTCTCGCCACGCGCAGCCGCCTCTTCTGGGCCGGGAGCTTTGTGTGAGTATCCTCTTCACTACATCCGACGAGTGAGTCCTCGCTCAATCAACTAAGTATCTTTAGGCATCCACAGGAATCCAGATCCCCAAGAACAATTGAAAGCGACTCATTGACTCGGAATAAATTGATCAAGTCAGTAAACTCATTTGATTCTCTGAACATGGCACCGAACACGTCTCTCATTAGGTGGAAGTGGTATGGTCGTGGCCTCAGATCGTAGGATGTCCTTTGGCCGACGCACGGCGACGCTGGACCTGTTTCCGTTCCTGAAGCCCTCTGTGCAGGATTTGTTTGATGATGCCGTCCCATCCTTACGCGCAATTCGTCGTGCTAACATTCTCAATCGGCAGCTTTGGAGGTTATGTTGGAATGCTTTGCTGTATCGGCGTCTGCGAAAGTTGAGGAATTGACCCTTTTGTGCGGAAGACCCGAACAATTGGTCAACTTACGTGTAGGATACTCCAGATCAACGTTTTCGGGGCTCTGAAGGACCGATAAAGCCTCTCTCGGGAGTTCGTTGAGCAGGCAATGATTGGTCCTGGGCCCTTTGGTGGCATAACACATCTCACAGCATAATGATGCAACATTCTCAGAATACAACGTATGTTTTTCGCGGGCTCTTCATTTGATAAACAGAATCACGATTGTCACTCTCAGACGAAGACATACAAATCAGTATCGACACAAGGAACAATTCTACAAATCAACAGAATACGTCCAAGTCCTTAGCCATAGAAACGAATCAAAACAAAAGGGGGGTTATGCTGTCGTGCGTGCATGGATGTGGGCTTTCCTTTCCGCGCATTCACTGATTTTCCACGATGAGCGGGCTTCCCGACGGTCGAGGTTGTCACCTTACCTTGAGATTGCGAACCTGTCAAAGACCATCAACAATATCCAAACCAGGTTTGATATCCTTCAGCTATTACAAAGGGTGGGCGATCAATTCGTTGAAATCAATTAAAAGTGATGAAATTTACCATGGCCTCACGTACCCAGACAGTGCCTCCAAGACCTGTTCCATCAGCATACTTGGTGTCAGGATCGACTTCCTTGGGAGGCTTTTACGCAACATGTCAGTAATTCGTCCATCCTCTTTCGTTACGCAAACAAACTGACTTTGATTCCTCGAGCCCAGACGGCGCTAGCATACTTATCATCGAGTTTTATGTCTTTAACGGGCTTCCATGTAAATTTCAGTAATTCGACCATCCTCTTTCGATGCACAAAGAAACTGACCTGGAGTCCGCGTAACAAGATGCCTTTATCAACTTTGACAGGCTTCAACGCAATGCGCATGTATGAATATCTTCTTCAGTGTTTTCCAGATGCACAAAGAAACTCGCCTTCAGAAGTTCGCGGGCGAAGACGGCGCGTTCAACTTTCAAGTCTGTATCGACTTTGACGTCTTTTCCAAGCTTGCACGCAACATATGAATATTTTGTTCAGTCTCTTTCAGATGAACGAACAAATTCACCTTGAGCGCGCGGGCCGAAACGGGGCCTTCAACTTTGAAGTCTGTATCAATTTTGATGTCCTTCCCAAACTTCAACGCAAGAGATGAATATTTTGTTCAGTTTTTTTAGATATACCAACAAGCTCACCTTGAGCGCGCGGGCCGAAACGGGGCCTTCAACTTTGAAGTCTGTATCAATTTTGATGTCCTTCCCAAACTTCAACGCAAGAGATGAATATTTTGTTCAGTTTTTTTTAGATATACCAACAAACTCACCTTGAGCGCGCGGGCCGAAACGGGGCCTTCAACTTTGAAGTCTGTATCAATTTTGACGTCCTTCTCAAACTTCAACGCAAGAGATGAATATTTTGTTCAGTTTTTGTCAGATTTACCAACAAACACACCTTGAGTCCACGGCCCAAGACGGCGCCGTCTTTAAGGTCTACGCCGAGCTCTTTCCCAAGTTTGACCTGACACGATGGTGAGAATCTTTTTGTTGTCAAAAAATATAATGACCGACTTCGATCGCGGCAGGGGCAGCGGCCTTGACGGGGGCACCATTGACAAAGGAGATTGAAGCGAGGAAAGCAGTTGAGAAGATGAGGGTGAACTTCATATTGAGGCTTGGGTTATGGAATGAGTGTCTTTTTTCCAAGGTCTTATATGTGTGTGCAAAGGTTCTCACACCGCCTCCCCATTATGTCTTAAATCGACTCACAGAATGAGCAGAATGGTTTGCGGTAACAGAACCTTGCACACCCAAAATGAAAGTATTTCTCATTGCAACGATTTACCGACCGACCGAGACGACCAAAATGCCCCGGGTCATCCGCATCCGAGTCGCCAAGCTTGCTTCGCCATCGGTCGAATAATTTCATCCCGAGGTCTCCGAGCTTCCGACAACAAAACTTGCCCACTACGTTGATACCCAGATGCCATTCTTACATAGGACAGTTGCGCAATTTTCGGGCTTCTCTGGGCCCTCGGAACCCTTCCTCTCAACTTCTTGAAGGATGTATTTACGATCAACGTTGATGGCTTTGAGACCAAACAAGTTGCAAATATTGGACAAGCGCTTGATCTGTCTCCTCCAACTGCGATATTGCGATAGGCTTCAAGCTCGCTACACTTTTTGTCCGGAGCCCCCAATAGTTCCGTTTCACCCGACCTTCCTCCTCAACGTCCTGCTTCCAAATCCGTCTGTATGACGACCTTGGAGTCTGTCAAATAAGACATACGTAAACAACATCCAGAAAATGCCTCAGAGTGAGCCTTTTCGAATCCTGAGTGCCTAGTATATCACTAACCTGGAGCCGCAAGGGTACACTCGACATTAGTTTCGTGTTGACTCGTTGTAACGGTTGCGACAGTTGCGTCATAGGTTGTTTCCTTACTGGAAACCAGAATTTAATCTCAACATTACAATGGTTCTGGTCTAGGCCGAATTACCCATGAATCGGATGCGGGGTGGGCTCTTCGGCAAGTCAACTGCGGTTCGTTCAGTTGCCGTATCTCTATCATGTCAAAGGTGCCCCATTAAGTTGTGTCGACGTCAGACCGCAATCTCTGTGGTGAACACTCTACGTTTGTGGTAGTCTATAATCCTCAGGCCTCAGATTCATCATTCAGGTGTTCCGCTGATATATATGCCAGTGGAAACGTCTGATGATAGACTGACTCATACAAGCCGATAGTTGGATACACCTCCGAGGCACACAGGCAGAAATTTCGTCAAGTTGTCGAAAAATCACGAGTGGATTGATTCTTTGGAATACGACCTACCCGTCATGCAGAAGTTCATTCCGAAGGTCATCCATGAGATTTTCTATCAACATTCGTCTCCCAACCGCGCCTTTTCGGAGCCTGAGGTGCGTTTTTCTTCTTCGTTAAAGTGCATATTCACCCCTAGTTGATCATAATTACTAGATGTGAAAATTTCGCCAGAGACCGGTGCTGATATATCTGGCGGTCACCAGAACACGATGGCAGGCCTCTGAAGCCGACGACTCCCGTTGTCTATCTCTTCTACCCGACGGAGTTGAACCGGGAATAGTTTGATAACTCACGAAAACGCTTGGAGACACGTTGCAGAGCACACCCGGTAATTCCGTTGTCCATGCAGGCAAAGGAGAAGATGTATGTCCATATTTCTATTGGAAGGCCGGGAGTTGACATGGAGTTTTGAACGCGTGTTGTGCGAAACACATGACTACAGTCACAAAGTTCCCACACAGTACCGAAGAAACCAATGCTCGTGGAATAGTTGGAAAGGACGAGGTAAGGCTGTATTTACATTGAAAATGTTATGATAATTCCCCAGAAGTTCCATAGATTCCTCAATTCCTGAGATGTACATATGTTAGCACTAGACAGGGTGCATTTGGATGTAAGAAATTACATAAAGTCAATACGAAGTTCTGCAACAATTTTGACATTTACAAGGCCTTTATGTACATGTAATAATCTTTTTTTTTTTGGGACTTCGATCTGGACTAACTACCGATCCGGCATTCTGGTGCCCCCTTGTCCCGAGATCCTCCACACTTATTTTCGCCGCAACTGTAACTTACATATCCTACCGAAGTTGCTGTTCAAGTAGTACATTTCGCTCGCTGTCCCAAAGGCAGAACCTCCGCGACGAGACACACATTTCCGTAACTGAACCCAAGCGATGCCTCGTTTCCATAAGCCACGTAAGGAGACTTGAGGCTGGTGAACGTCGTTTGGGGCGTGACCCATAACACCTTCTTAGCTCGAAGGACCTCACGACCGTAGTCGGAGTATTCGCCAACCTCATCCGCGCCGCAAATCACGATTCCGTGTCCACCTTCGGGTATCGAAATCCGAAAAGGCTCCTCCGTTTCCCAGTCCGGAAGTTCATCCTCGTCGTCCAGCATGATGTGAGGCCTCTTGAGAGGTGGCTGGTCATCCCCATAATGGTGACCTGCAGGGTATGCGTCCTCGTTATCCTCGTAGATGATTTTGACCTGGGGCTTGAGATCAAGTTGTTCCAGGACGAGTTTGATCATGGCGTCGCTTCCTTTGAGGGAGTTGATTAGTCCTCTGACAGTCCCTCGGGCGACGGGGTACATGAATTCGAGACCGAAACCGAGATATCCGCCATCGGGCAATAAATCGCGATGATCAAGAAGGGCGGATAGAGATGTACGAAGTGCAAGTTCGTCTTCCTTGATCCAGGAATATATAGGACCCGGATTGGCTGAGGTGTCATCGAAATAGAGGTTGTAAGTCAAAGTGACGCGATAACCAGAGGTGACCATGGAGACTTCGTGTTCGACGTCGCCATAGAATGCGACGTAAGCGATCGAGGGGACGTCTTGCTTGGAAGTGATGGCTGCAGAATCAAAGGTCCATTCTTGACCCTTATGACGGAGTTGAAGGGCTCCTCCCTCATGGCGAGTCGGGAAAACAACAACGAGTGAACCGAACATGTTCTCGCCGCGGGGAGTATCCTTGTGTGCTTTGAAGAAAGAGCCAGGACCTTCATATATGCGCCGTAAATTCTCTCATTCATCATCAAGTTCCGAATCGAACTCACCATAAACATTCAACTTGTACATTTCCGGCCGAATTTTCTTGTTCTCGTTTGCCTGCATAAGCATTGAGCGAATACAGTCTAAGATTCCGGTATTAACCACGTCAAGGCGCGTCGCGAAATCGGAGTTGTCCATCTTCCAAGCTTTCCGATAGGTTTCATCCAATACATATTTGTTGTCGACGCCGAATGGAGCCCGCTGACACGCTTCTAGCAAAACTTGAAGGCTTGCGTCGTCGGCGTTGGCGAGGTCTATACAATGTGCTCTGTTGACAAAAATCAGGACGACAACTCGACAAGAGAAATAGAGAAAGGCTTTCACCCTGTACCGCCTCCTGTCCGAAAAAAGAAGAGTCCAGAGTTGTCGGTAAGAGGATGGGTACCAGTGATGAAGGGCTGTTTCTTAGAAATGGCATTGCGAACAGCAGCAAGGTCGTGATCGAGTGTGGACATGATTCGTGGTGAGGGGCAAGTGATGGTTTTGGGTGCCTTTTAAAGCCCTCATCCAAGACGAGTCGGATCCACTCCTTTAATGAGTCATTTGTCGGGCGGCGGGGGCGGGAATACCTAAAATAACCAAGACATCTTGACTCGAGTCGGCAAGTTCGCTTTGTATGCTCCAAACAAACAACCACATTTGGCAGTCTCACCATCGTGTTTATGAATCCAACGCTCATCATCAAACGAATGTTGCCGCACCAAGCCACCGACGTTCAACGTTCAATATTCAATGTCAAAACACTTGGTTTGGCAAGCTTTTTCGATATTTTTAGAGGCCTACCATCTTGAACCATCCTACGCAGCGGCCTTCCCGATTCATAGCTCCACTTGGGCCAACCGTGTTCGTCTTGGGCATATAAATCTGAACATAATGTGCGTTTCTTGTGGACTCTTTGAAAAAACTTATTTGATTATCGAAATCCCAGTTGTTTCTCTCAACGAAGAAGTACAATCAAAGTATCAATCGGCAAAAGTTACACAAAATTGAACGGAATCAGGTCAAGTCTTTACCCATACTAATTGATGAAATGAAAAAGCCTGTCCGTGTCTGACGTGTATGCACGGAGTAGGTGGGCTCTCCATTCTGCCCAATCACTGATTCTCCGTTGTGAACAACATCCTCCAAAGTGGAAGTTGGCACCTTACCTTTCCTCCAAGGCCATAACCATCGTCCTCCCCATCGGCTTTAACGTCCTTCAGCTATCACAAAGGGTGGGTGATCAATTCGTTGAAATTACTGAAGAGGTGACACAAACCTTGGCCTCACGTACCCAAACAGTGCCTCCGAGACCTGTTCCGTCGGCATATTCGGTATCAGGATCGACTTCCTTCACCGGTTTCTACGCTAGATATCAATGAGACCTCCAATCTTTTTCAATACACAAATAAGCTGACCTTGACTCCGCAAGCCCCGACTGCGCCTTTGAGGCCTGTGCCATCGTCCTTGACGGGCTTCTACGCAGCATGCGAGTGACTCGTCTAGCCCCTTTCAATCAACAGACTTACCTTGAGTTCGCGGACCCAGACGGCGCCTCCAAGGCCTGTCCCATCGGCGTATTCTGTATCAGGATCGACTTCTTTCACAGGCTTCTACTCAACATATGAATATTTTGTTCGCCCCTCAGTGTTCAAGGAACTTACCTTGGCTTCACGGATCCAAACAGCGCCTCCGGGACGCTTCCCGTTCGCATACTCTACGTCAGGGTTGACTTCTTTTAACTATCCGGAATACAGAATTGATCAGTAGGTCTAGTTTTCAACAGGGACTAGACGAACCTTAGCCTCGTGAACCCAGATACTGCCATTTTTCCCGTCGGCATACTTTTGATCAAGCCCAACCTCAGGTTTCAATGCCTTGAAAGGAATATACGACTTGTAAGCGTCCTTTGATTTTCCTGAAGCATAGAAATTTGCAAACCTTCGCCTCGCGAATCCACAGACCAGTGTTATTCTTGCCGTCTCCGTATTTCTGATCAACGGGAACCTCAGGCGGAACGAACTTGGGAAAACAAATGTAAGCTTTGTGCGCCGTTCAGCAGAACATAAAATCGGGTAGAGACCTTGGCTATCCGAACCCAATAACGACCACCTTGTCCGTTGTCGTATTCTACATGGCGCTGAGAATGTTTCAACCACTGAAAAATATAATAACCTACTTCAGAAGGAGCACCTTCAGCAAAGGATATCAAAGCAATGAAAGCGGTTGAGAAAGCGAGGGCGAACTTCATACTGAGAACTTTGGTATGGAGTGAGTATTCCAAGTTCACCTTATATACTTGCAGACGACCTTACACCGGAGTTCCCCATTCCGATGTAAAACTAACTCACAAAATCAACGTAACAGTTGCTTGCGGTGGCGGAGCCTGGCTCATTCGGTTACGAGGAATTTTTGTTTTACGGACGACCGAGACGACCAAGATGTATATGTTAGCCTACTATTGCCAAGACGGAGCAGTCTTGGCTTGGTCTTGGCACAGGCTAGGGGCTGTAGGCTGCAGCAAGTTACTGCAGCCTGTGCCCTTGGTCGGATTTCACCCCGCGACGGTGCGCTCCGAGTTGCCGGCAATAAAACTTCACCACGATTTTGGAGTCGCCACCCAACTGGCAACCCTAGGACAGCTGGGATCCAACTGGGATCTCGGAAAACTTCGCTCCTTCGAGGTTGTTTACGATCAACGTTGATGGCTTTGAGAGCAAACAAAAAGCTAATGCTTCTGCTCTGAACTTGATAGCCTCAGCAAATTTCTGGAGCTATGACGCCCTGTAACACTGATCGACGGAAGAGCTCAAATACTTCTGCTTCATCCACCCTTCTTCCTGAATCGTGATGCGTTGCTCTCAACTCTCTCTACCTTCGGACAGCATCGGACTCTGCCATACGATCTTGCAACTTGAAGCTGTTTGCAAGTTCAAGTCTGTATGTATTCGGTACAACACAGGGAAATACAAAGAATGATTCCTAGGAACAGGACTTGGAATTCAACTAATATCTAACTTGCCTCCCAGTCAGAGTGAGCATTTTCGAATCTGAAGTGCCTAGATCACTGACGCTGTTCTGTGTCGGCAAATGTAGATTTGAAGCTGATTATAATGGCTCAGCTTATTTTTTTCCCCAAGTTTCGGAAGTTAAGGCAAACATTACCTATTACCGAGGACCGAATTGCCCATGAATAGATTGCGGATGGCCTCCTCGGCAAGTCGTCTGCGGTGCACTTCGGTTCCTGGTTAAAGGGAAGCGCCCATAGCGGACTGATTAAGAGGCTCAGATTGTTGCCCCACGGCCTGTTTAAACATCTCCCCAGACACCCATCTTGTCAGAACGATACCCATGGGCAACGAATCCGCGAAGTATCTTCCCTTGACCTCACTACTGCCATCTGACGATTCGGAGGCATGCGAGCAAGGCAGCAGCTACGGAGATGGTCACTCCAAGAATCATACACGGCACATACTCGCAACGCGTGAAAAAATGCTGATTATCATCATCGTTCTGCAAATAATTGCCCTCATCGTCGCCGTCATATTCGGCAAAGATTGCGGTAGCAGCGCTATACCATGTCGGTGCCCGTCCACTGACGGGATGCTCTTGTACTGTGAGTTGCTGTAGAATTTCTATGAAATCAGTCTTCACATTTTTGAAGCACCCGCGCAATCAGAAATTGAATACGAAATCAAGTCGTTCACGCCCGGGAGAGAACACAAAACTATCTATCAAGGGGCTTCCAAGGAAGTTGATCACGCTTGGGGAGAGCTTTACAATCGTAAGTCTTGATCCCCGCCAAAAACGAAAGCAAAATTTTATGATGGGTTTAGATACTCTCTTGAAAATCCCGAAAAGTGAGGCTGCACTTCTTCCCAATAAGACGTATCCCATCAAACACGAGCCTGGTTACTACCTTGCTGGACTTGATGTTTTCCACCAGCTTCACTGCCTGGTACGCCGACAGATCTATTTTTTTATCAACCTGTAATTCATTTCTGTCCTTGTTCGTTGGTTATAGAATAATATCCGGCGAGCGCTTCATCGCGACTACTACGCCAATGACACTGATCTAGACGAAGAGCATGTATCGCACTGTGTGGACTCCATTCGACAATCTCTAATGTGAGTGACCACTCCTACGTTTGTGATAGCCGAAAATCCTCACGAAATTCGTTATTCAGGTGTAGTGCTGATATATCTGTGAACGTCTGGCAATGGAGTGACTCGTACAAGGCGGTAGTTGGATACAGCACGCAGGCACACACATGCAGAAATTTCGTCAAGATACGTGACTGGGCACGAGAGCATCGAATTCATGAGTGGATTGATCCTTTGGAATATGTAGAAGATAACCTGCCCATCCCGGCTATTATTAGCTGAACTGTAGACGAAACGAGATCTGCTTCGTTCGGAGTTGACAGCGAGTCCTGACCCATTTGATTTGTTGCCTGTCCCTTTCATTATGACTTGAGGCCCAATATCTTGTTTGTGTTAAGTAAATCTGGATGAAAAGAGACACAGATTGACATGCGTGGTCAGATAACTTGATCCCGAAAAGTCAGCGCCGAATCTCCCAAAAGACACTGGAGATAGCGGCAAATTGTCAATCACTGACAATCAGTGGGTGATGGGTGATCGTGACTGCTGACTCCAACATTGACTCGGAGATAAGAGGCAAGATGAACATAGACAAAAGGACGGGTATCCTCATATCCTTTACCAAAGGCGAGTCGTCATGAGTAGGGAGGGGGACATTGCTGGTGAGTGACCGAAATATACGGTAAGTTGGGAAAAGGATGTCTTCTTTCTATAATGACTTATATACCCTTGGCTGTGACCAGGTGGCAGGTCGATCGATCCACGAGACTGACGGAACAAAGGTGTCGGATCAGACTTTGTTTAAACTGTGAAGTCGCTCGACGTCAGGGCTTTCTGTGACGTAGTTTTGTTCTAAAACTCACGACACGTAAACCGTTAATTGCCAAGAGGAGCCCATTCGAATATACTTCGAATATTCATGGTTAAGCAGGCCACACGGGAGATTTCTATAGATGGGTGTATTGGGTGGGTGGGGGCGGGGGGATTGTAACAAATCGCGAGTGCCAGATGCAATCGCATTGTGAGGATTTTGAGGATGATTCCTTGACATGTGTCCGCGAGCGTTCATCCTGTTGACCCATTCAAGACAAGTTGGAAGTTGGTTGGAGGGCAGCCAAATTGAAGGGCAGCATATCTCAGAAAGCTTTTGCAACAACGACAAACTGAGGGCGCGATGGCACCGTGGTACTAAGGAAACTTCCTGCCCCTTCGCCTATCTCGACGTGGATAAGTATCTCGTAGCAATCCATCAACATGATTTCAGCGTGATACCTTTTGAACCTAGGCATTGTAGCGCGGCATTTGAATCCCCCCCAGGAAAATTGCGGCACCGGTTGACAAACCAACGCCGCCCAGTGCTGCATTGGTCCGCTGGGCTTGCTTATCCGGCGTCCGTGAATGATAAGAAAGGACGAGGATGATATGGGCGCACGTTGCATCTGCAGCTGTGGAGGAGAAATAACTGGCGGTTATTTGTTCATCAATGCATCAGCTCTCTGGGTCCGCTGACCATGTGTCATACATACCTTCCACGGAACGTATGTCTTTCTTCTACGATCTCCCGTTCCCAAAATAACTCAAGCACGGATCGTTCGAGTCTTGTTTGGGTCAAAAACACCGGATTCCACAAGAGGTCTAATGTAAGGTGGGCGCCGAGGGTTGCACGATTAATACAATGACTTTTGAGTGTTTTGAAATGCACACCACCCTGAGGCCTGAGTACTGAGTACTGAGCATTGTAGAGTTTTGTGCGACGCGTGGGAATTCAAAACTTTGAACAAACGCTTGACAAACGCTCAAACTCATGACAGCGTTCAATCATCATTTCAAACTTGTCGGCCAGTGTCTTTTGGGATCTAAATATCTGCGCCTTTCGCCTTGACTTTCGAAACCCACGTTATCTCGTCTGGAGCTGTCTAGAGTTTGCGTTGGCTTTGACGCTTCCCACAAGGTACAATCTGGTACAATTGTAGCACCGATGCAAGGCACGACTTTTCTACCATTCCAGCAGTCAGCTAACGGGTTTTATAGGTCATTGGGCGCTGTGATCACTGATATGGTCGTGAAATCCGTCAATGACCAATTTGGATCGATTCCGCGATCCTGCAGGAGGACTGGGTAACTGGTTCATGTCAACTTCAATTTCATGAATCTGATAGATCTTTGAATTTCTCAGCGGTATTGTTGTTTTTCACCTGACCGCCGCCCGTCGTTCCTTCTGTCTTCGAAAAGTGCCTTAAGGAGAATCATGCGACTATAAAGCCTGGCGCACTATGGTTTCCCAACCATCCTCCAATCCGTTACAATGAGCGAAGCACCTCCCGCTACCTCTGTTGTTCCTCCCCAGATCGTTAAGCCAACTCCTGCTACCTCCACTGTCCCAGTAGTTGTGACCCCTCCTACAGTCAGTACTGGCTCCGCTGCTACCGTTGTTCATCCTTTGGCCCCTGTCTCTGCTGCCGTTAGTTCCCCTCCTCTTTCGCCTGTCTCCCTTCCCATCAGTGCCCAACCTGCCGCCACTGCATCCCTTGTTGCCAATGCCCCTCCTGCCGCCGTTGTTATTGCCGGCGACGTCCCCCCTACATCCGTTGCTGCCGCGGCCGCTGTATCGGACGAGGTCAGACAGCCTCCACGTGAGGAGTGGTTTAGGTACACCTGTGCTGAAGTCGCCGTGGACAAAGGCGCCGCGGAATCCATGAGATCTACGCCTGACCAGCTGGGTTTGACTGTTCAGAGGGCTGTTATTACGAAATCAAGCAACTTGTGGGACAACGGCGTCGTGAGTCTTCGTTTCATCGTTTTCACCAGCACAAATAATAGCTTTTCGCACAGACTCTCACATACGGTTTCATAACCGGAACAGCCAATCAGCGAGCTAAGGTCTCCAATGTCATTACAGAATGGACAAAGTATGCAAATGTTAAGTTTGCTCAACTGGATTCCCCCCAGTCGGCCAATATTCGTATTACCTTTGACCCAAGTTCCGGTTCTTGGGCGTATGTTGCAAAGGAAATCAACAAAGTTGCCCAGTCACTTCCGACAATGAACTTGGGCTGGTTAGATGATACTCCAGTTGATAATACCACCGCGAATGAGAGAGGTGTCATACTACACGAATTTGGTCACATTTTGGGTTTGATGCACGAGCATCAATCTCCCGTCCGTGGTAGCAAGATCCATTTGAAGCCTGATGGTAAGTCCTATCGATGCGCTCGCTTGAAATTGGCATTCTCATTCTTTCCAAAGCGGTTATTGATTATTACACGGTCACTCAAGGATGGACAAGGCAAGACGTCATTAATCAAATTCTCGACGTTTATGCGTTGAAGGACGTCTCCAATTTTTCCGAGCTCGATCTGAATTCTATCATGATGTCAGTCCCATCATGGTCTCTTTTTGATCGATACTCATTTTCAAAATCAGGTACTTCATGCCAGCGGCAATGAATGAGGAGGGAATCGAGGTCAAACCGAATAATGTGCTTTCTGACATCGACAAGGCATACGTGATAATCAACTACCCTCATCCCGTCGGTACTCCTCTTCTTGACTCGATATGGACTTTCGAATACGCTCTTGGAATTGCCGGCGTTGATGGCACTGCCAGAGACCGAATTCTCCAAGAGTACAAAAATTCGAATTGGCCCGAGGTTAGATACCAGTTCACAAATTGGTGCATCACCGCTCGTGCCGCTCGGGCAGAACGTCTAAACAGTGTGTCTAGCGGTGGTGAAGACACTGTGGGTGGTCCCAGCCATGAAGTGAAGCCCGAAGATGACGTTGTGGTTGACTGGTGCGCTTCCCAACTCGGTGACGACGACGTTGGCAAGGGTGCTGCTCATGGCGTTGCCACGGTCAACAAGGACTTGTGGCTCCCCGGCGATACCATCACGTACTCTTTCATCCAGGGTACTGGAGATGCCACGCCGTATCGTCAGCAACGCATTGCAGATACCTTCAAGTACTACTCGAATATCACGAACCTCAACTTCGCCGCTGTTCCTTTCGACCCCGTCAAGGCTTCAGGCGATATACGTATTTATTTTGGTGAAATTCCGGGAGGCGGGTTTACGGGATGGTCTGCCATTGGCAAGACATCCATCAAGTATCGCCAAAGTCAAGATGATATTACGTTAGCAGGCGGATCAGTAGAATCTTCGATGGTTCTTAGCAAAGTTATCCCGAAAACTGCAGCTGAAGCGCAGGGTGATTGGGTGAAGCAGGTTGAGGAGAGAACGCTTTATCACGAAATCGGCCATGCGCTTGGCCTTAAGCATGAGCATGTATCCCCATTCACAGAAACGACAGATCAACCGGATACAGACGTGTCGGTCGCGACGCCGTTTGACAAGAAATCGGTCATGTTGTACGCGGATAAGAAGCTCAAGGTTACGAGTGCCTGGGATTCGCTCAAAAGCTTTTTCGACTTCCATTCGACGGATTATAACCACGTTCCCTCGGCAACGGATCAGGCCTTTATTGGGGTGAGTTCTTGAAGAATCTTTGTTACGAACATATCCTGACTCTCTTCCCAGGTTCTCTATCCTTATCCCGAAGGACACGTCAAGGACAGCTTCAAGGCAAACATCGACACTTTAGGTCTGTCAGATAACTTTGCAGGCTACGCCAAGCAGCGAAACATTGCCTTTTCCCACTCTGGTCAGCCGGAATTTGCGGAGCAGATTGCAGCGCTGCGAAATATGATCAAAGTTGATCTTGCACGTCTCGCTACAAGTCGTGGGACTACCGGTGCACCTAGTGCTGCAAGAGGAGTGAATGCAGCGAGAGGAGTGAATGCAGACGTAGAACAACCATTCAAGGCTCGAGGAGCCGCTCCGCCGCCGGGACCAACGACTGGGCCGTTCATTGACATTCTTGTCGGTAAAATTACCGAATTGTTTGCGCCCAGCTCGGGTCAAATTTTTGCGCTTCAGTTCCCAGGCCGATTTTTGGCTAAAGAGCAGTATGCTTGGGATAGCTCTAGCGCTGGCGTCTATGGCCAGTTTGTCAAGCCAACGGTCGTTAACGAGAGCGAGTTTAGGTTGACCGACCAACTGTACAACGTTGGAAACGTTATCGGCGCTCCCAACGGGATCAACTTGTCAATTGTTTACGAGCAATGTCTAAACAATCTGGTGCCAGGTATCCAGCCATCGGCCATTAATTTCGCGCATCAGCAAAATCAGATCCGTAATTGGCTCTTGAAGGATGTACCGGCGACTGGTTGGGTTAAGGACCTTATAGCCTCCCAGCACACTGCGCCTCCGCCCGTGACCGCGGCTGCGGCTGGGGGACCCGTTGCCGCTCGAGCTCTCAACGCCGGCGTAACTAGTGGGACCGCCTCCTCTTCCGTCGACACACCAAAGCCTGCCTTTGCAGTTGCTAACAAGCTTACTAGTGACAGCAAGGTCAATCGTATGGAGCTTTCTGATGCGCTTATGACAGAGTACTTGACGGCTCAGCAAGCCTGGGAGCTTGAACGCGACGAGCTGATCAAAAGTGCCAAGGGCGATGCTTTGGAGGATGTCACTCGTCGGCTTGCCCATATTACCCCTATTCGTGAAGCTCAACTCGCATCAAAGTACGGCGATGCTGTTGTTCGCGGTTACTCGCATACGATTCGTCAATACCTTGGTTATATGGATATCAAAAGTGCCGCCGAATTCCTTCAGGACGCTAAGGATGCCCTTCGCCAATCTGCCACCAGCTCCTTGGACGGAAGCTTGAAGGTTTATCCTGTTCAGATGCAACCTATTGATTGGTATCAAAGCCTTGACACCAACTTTACCATGGAGGATCTCACCGCGGACCCCGACTTGATTGAACAACAAATCGATGCCAAATCGAAAGCTCTTGACATTCTTCAATCACGCCTTGCCATCGTACAGCACAGCCCCACGACTGATCTCAGGGACCTGCAGGACAAGCTTGACGCAGCAGAGTCTGCTTATGACAAAGCTCAAGCTGAGCTGTCGACCACTTACACAAGCAACGTTATCTCACTTGCCCAGACTTGCATCAACGCCAACAATGAGTTCGTCATGAGCGATTTTACCAAAGCGGCCAAGACTGCCAGGATTGCTGATGCTGCTTTTACCAACATCCAAGAGGGAATGGGCAAAGTCACCTCAGCCCAGCTCTCTGTTACTCAGGCTTCTCGTGCATATACTAGTCTGCTGTCAGCGAAGGTCCTTGCTGAGGCGACCGACACCACAAATGAGACGATTTTGATCACCACCCAAATAAACTCACTCAACAAGGACATTGCCGAACTCACCGCTCGTGTCAAGGCGTTGCGGTACAAGGACAATGCTACCACGGCGGTTCCTGCTCCGACTAACCTGACGCCAATGGGCAATGCGAAGATTGCCTCCATCAACGATGTTGATATTCTTCCCGCAGAAAAGACATCAGGTGGCAGCAGGTGGCAAGAATTCCTCATGAACCACACTGTCACGAGCACGTTCTCCACGAGTAGCCAGTCTAGCGAGGCGAACACGTCTAAATCGGATTGCAATTTCTTCTTTGGTTCCTACCACAGCGAATCCTCCAGCGCGAGCTCATCGTCTAGTTCCCTCTCAGCAGACTCGTCAATTACGGTTCAGATTGGCTTCCGGGCCACTTTGGTGACTGTCGATCGTTCAGGCTGGTTCCAACCTCAGTTTTTCAAGCAATCGAACGGTTTCTACCACATCGACGAGAACGTTTCTTGGTCCAAGTGGCCTGCGGATATTAAAACTATCGATGACTTGAGAACCAAGGGTGCATCTACTGGTGCTTTTGATAAGATTAATAAGTATCTCTTCCCCACATTCCCAGCTGGTTTCCTCTTCTGCAAGGTTGGTTTTCTTTATTCTATCATCTTGCTATCCTCTGCTAATTTTTGCATTTTCTCATGCGTAGGACATTACTATCAAGGTCGCGCTATCGGCGACTGACGTTGCATCCAAGGGTTCGGCCTACGAAAACGCCAGTGCATCTTCAGGTGGCATTCTCTGCTGGTCTACCAGCTCAACTCACCAGGACCAAGGGTCCAGCAAGACATATTCTTATACGCAAGCCGAAGACGGTTTCATCATTCGCATTCCAGGTCCCCAGGTAAATGCCCACCTATGTGTCCCTCTTGTTAGCGTTGACGTCTCTTGCATAGATCTTGGGGTACATGATGCAGTTTACTGATCCAGATGTGACTCAGCCACTCCCTGACCAGCTTCCCCCAGGATTCCTCGTTCCCGACGATGAGTTTGATGCTGTAGCCACGGCGGCTTCTCATGCAGTCGCCCCCACCTCCACGACCACTACCGGAACTACCAGTACGGCCACCACTGCAGCCAAATCTGCCGACCCAACGACATCTGACACTGCTACCCCTGCTACTGCCAAAGTCTAGTGATGCTTTTTGGTGTATATCTTTTGTTACTACCCTGTGTACAATAAATTTTCTTGTGTAACTATGCCCTGATGACGTGATGATTTCGGTCCGTGACGCGTCTGTCACCGATCTTTGAAGCAATATTGAAGGTTTGGAGTGCCCCACCATGTCCTCAAGTTCAGATTCTTCTACTTCATCGGCCCCCACCCTCGTGCCTTTGCCTCCCCGCGAAGAAACCCCCAGCAAGCTCCAGAAACCACCTGTGTGGCCCCTCACAGCCCATTCGGGCGTGCCTACTCCCATAACAGCAAAGTGCGATCGAGTTGAGCGGGAAAACGGCGTTTGCTGCAAGGAACTCATCACTGAGCAACGTACACTAGTAGACCCCGATGTTGTGCGGGATGTGTACGTTTTTTTTACACTTTAATTGGGTTTCGGCGAGCTCTTAAACGCAAAACTTGACAGTGTTATCGGACTCTCAGACGGCCTCACAGTCCCGTTTGCGCTTGCGGCTGGACTTTCTTCTCTAGGGGAATCAAAACTTGTTGTGCTCGGCGGCATTGCTGAGCTGATTGCGGGCGCTATTTCTATGGGTATAGGTGGCTTCCTTGCCTCGCAGGCTGAGCGCGACCACTACCGCTACCTCCATCACCAAACTGCGGAACGCGTGGTGAAGAGCTGCGCTGGTGAGATGGAGCGCGAGGTTGCTGAAGTGCTTGGACCGGTTGGTGTTGATAATAAGACGTGCCGATCTGTTGCGTCGTGTCTTAGAGAGGTTGAGGTGAATGATGAAGGGTTTGTTACTCGGGGATCGGGGAGTGACGTGGAAGCCTCGAGGTTGAGGTGGAGCAAGGATGTTGGTTTGACTGTTTTCTTGCTCAAGTTTGGTCAAGGCCTGGGTACGCTACTCTTTTTCACATCAAAAAAAAAAAACGTTCTGAGCTGATGTGTAATTTGTAGAGGAGGTCCCGGACCGGCGCATGTACGTCTCAGCACTTACCATTGGGATGGGATACCTCGTTGGCGGTGTGATCCCCCTGTTGCCCTACTTCTTCGTTCCCCGCGCGCACATAGCACTCGTCTACTCGTGCATCGTCACTGGCATCGTTCTCCTCATCTTTGGAGCTGTCAAGGCCCGGGTAACGGGTGCTGGTACCGGGGCTGGTGGGTACGTGTGGGGCGCAGTTACCACACTTATGGTTGGAGGCATCGCGGCTGGTGCGGCGTTCGGCATTGTCAAGGCACTGGAAGGAGGTTCCGATTAACGTTTGGATTGGCACCTATTTTTGTTTTTGTGCCTTCATCTCTCATGGTCAGCTGAGCTTCAGATTCTCTTTGGGTGCCGTTCATGATCACCTGGTTATGCGATGTAACGTCGTTACTGATATCGGGACAGTCCTTCCTTAACTTCTCCCACATAGTAGTTTGTATGATACTTTGAGATTTTGTCTTTCACCCAGGAGAGAAGATGGGGAAGCATATGTAGTCACTACTTTACGTTCAGACAATGCACGATAATTCATCCCCGCAATAAAGATTTCAGGTGTAGCTTCTTTTTGTCAGTTCAAACAAAAACGTTTCGAGAAAAGTTCTGGTGGGGAAAATGTGCATTAAGCCGCTGTCCCAGAGAGACTCGAACTCTCGATCTTCCGATGTCGTACTGCCTTGTAGAGACATAATAACAGTCGGACGCCGTAACCAACTAAGCCATGGGACATTGACAATGTTTCATCTTGTGAACAAATAGACAGGAGGCCACCGGTCACCGGTCCCGGTCAATCCATCCAGAAGACATGTGCTTTCCGTCGGCCCGAAGTTGCCGAAGATACACATTTCCTAGTTCAACGTTCAAGCCGTCTATCATGAACTAGATGCTGGAGTCGGTACGAACGTATATCTACGACCGCCGGAAAGGCCTGTCTATAACAGCATTCTGCGTTGGTGGCCTTTATATCGCAAAACGATACTTTAATGACAGGCTGGAAGAGGTCAAAGATGGTATGGAGCAGGAGAGAAGCGCGCGCGAGAGGTATGTGCTCGGGTTTATTCTGAACTATGTAAAGGGTGAGGGGCTAACGAAGTGGTAGTTTGAAAAGAAGGTTCGCGCAGACACAGGAAGATGTGTCGTATACGATCCTTGCTCTCATTCCAGACCTTGCGGAACAGATTGTCGAGGGCATGGATATCGAGGTGTTGACGCGAGAATTACAAGCTCGGTCGAGGGCACGGCAAGGGAGGCTGACACAGCGCCCGCCGTCGAGTGTTGCTTCAAGTAGCGATGTTGTTCATAACGTCGACCAAGAACTGCAGGAAACGCGCTCGGATGCTGGGTCTGTGGTGGTGGTTGATGAGGACCAGCGAGATATGGCTTCGAGTATGACGAGCTGGATCGAGGCGTCGTCTTCTTCCATTGTGGTTGCGGAGTTGTCATCTTCTCCGCCCGGATACCACCTGCTCGCTGCATCGTCCGAGTCAATAACTGAGGTTCAGTCGTCGCTGGGGGTTTTGACGAATGATTCGGGTGATAATCTTTCTGTGGCAGATTCGGGATTGGTGCGTTCATTCCTTATTGCATGGTTTGTAGCGACGGCTGATTCTGGGGGTTTTATTTTAGTCGGACAGTATGATCAGCGCTTCGGACTTTAGTGGCCCAAGGACCAAAACTGAGTTATGGAATGAAGTCAAAATGCTCAGTACGCCTTTTTTCGTTTGTAGTTTTCTTTTTTACAATGTTATTTTGCAGCCTTCACGCGTACGCTAACGACGCTCTACTCGACAACACTATTGACCCTACTTACCACTATCCAACTGACTATCCTCGCTCACACAAAGTATGTGCACTCAGTGTTGCAGCAGGAACGGTCAGAGCGTCTAAGGGAGAGGTTAGCTGCAGAGTTGACAATGAGCAATATTTTGCTTGGAGGTGGGAGGGCGTTAGAGGATTTGATGGCTGGAACGGATATGGAGGGGGAAGGGGAGGAAGGAGGGGTTAGTGAAGAAGTTGAGAGTAAGTATCTGACGCTTAGTTGGTGGTTGTTGCATGTTGGGTGGAAGGATGTGGGTGAGAGGGTGAGGAGGGGTGTGGAAGAGGTTTTTGATGGGTGAGCTGCTTGCTTTTCTGGAGAGAGAGATGGACTGCTAATTATGGTGCAGGGTGTCGTTGAAAAGCAAGCTTGCGGCAAAGGATTTGCATAGGCTGCTTAGTGATGTGCGTAAGAAGGTAGAGCGTGTTGATGGTACTGACCGACGGACGAGGTACGTTGATTTTTTCAAGTGAAAATTTATTTCCCTCATAATACCGAATCTAGTTTCGAATCTGTCCTCTTCCCACCGACACCTGAAACGATCCAACATGTATTGATCCAAGGTGGTTTCCAGCAAACGCGGATAGATTTTGAAGACCCGGCGTTTACCGCCCTCCATGAAGAGACGCGCTCGGTGTTTGCGTCTTCTGATTTCTCATTGGTTCTCCAGACGTGTTTAGATCAGGCTGCGCAGACGCTGTTGGCTCATCTGGAGTCAAAAGTGTTCGTGGACAGTGCGACTTCTATTGGTTCACAGGAAGATGTCAGAATCAGGTTGGCGGGATTGTTACCCGGCCTCGCGGGGTGGAGTATGGAGGCCATGAGGGGTGTTCCTAATGAGTTGGTTGATGTAAGTGCTTTTTGCAGGTGTTATGGAGTGAGGGCTGAATGGTTGGTTGTAGGGCTTGTTGAATTTGAGAGAGGTCAAGGCCCTTTCTGCGATTGTCTTTTCAAGATTTGAGGAGAAGTACCGACGAGTAAACGATATACCCCATAATGATTGATAGATACGATATATCTGGCGTATGTACAGCAAAATAATAATTCTGGTGGCAGTGGGCTCTTGTGGGGGACGCTAAGAATAACCAAGACCAGTCAGGGTGCAATGCCGCAGGCGCGTGGCGGTGTCACCTTATAAGAGGAGTTGGACATTGAACGCCTCTCGGATCCACAACCTCACCTTTCACACTCCCTTCCGCGCCATGGGGTCCACGCAAAGCCAGCCCAAGGCAGACAACAACACGATTGACCGACTCAAGCGGTACTCCCGTGCTGATAAGCTTGCAGCAGCGTTTGCTGGCAAGTCTTCGAAAACTTCAATTGCCAGCAGCGTACAGCAAGAGGAGATACGTGTGGCAGCTGAACGAAGAGCTGTTGATGATGATGCTGAGAGTCGAAAGGGGACTGCGGGACATGGACTGAAGGGAGCGGTTGAGGAGGACCGTCAAGTGCTGTACCAGACAGGACAAGACAAAGTGACTGTAAGTGGCTGTGTTCATTATCCCTCTTATCCTCAACCAACCGTCCAACAGCCTCCCGTTCCCTCCCGTAATCAGTACACAATGCCTACCACCGTCCCATGCCAGGTAGGTCGTATTCACCCCCCTAGTTTCTTGGATTTGCTGAATAATTATCCCTACAGTACCGCACGGGAAAGACGCTGGGCAGTGGAACCTACGCTATCGTGAAGGAGGCGATCCACATCCAGACCGGAAAATATTATGCTTGCAAAGTCATTAACAAGAAGTTGATGGAGGGAAGAGAACATATGGTGTGTCCAGTCTCATCTCAAGGTCCATCGATGAAACAACCCGCTCACTTTACATAAGGTCCGTAACGAAATCGCAGTACTCAAGAAGATATCCAGCGGTCATCGCAACATCGTCACTCTCCATGATTATTTCGAGGTCGGTTATGCCGCGCGAACTTGCAGAGATCCAAATGCTGATTTTGGTACTACCGCAAGACATCTCACAATCTCTACCTCTGCTTTGATCTCTGCACGGGCGGCGAGCTCTTTGATCGGATATGTGCAAAGGGGAATTATTACGAGGCGTACGTCCACCGTTTCCGCTCGTGCTGGTAAATATCTGACACATCGCGCCCAGCGATGCTGCCGATCTGGTTCGGACGATCATTAAAGCCGTACAATACCTCCATGATCAGGGTATCGTCCATCGAGGTTTGTTCACTTTGTTTTCTTCAATTTTGGTATCTGATTAGATTTTAGATTTAAAGCCAGAGAACTTGCTTTTCCGAACGCAGGCTGAGGAGGCCGATATTATGATTGCTGATTTTGGGTTGAGCAGGATCATGGATACGGAAAAGTTGACCATGTTGACTGAAATTTGTGGGACGCCAGGGGTGGGTAATTTGTGTTCCAGATTTGCTATTCGTTTATCTGAACGCGACGGCAGTACATGGCTCCAGAGATCTTCAAAAAGAGTGCGCTATCCTCCTTTTCGTGGTCGACTCCCAATCTAATTCAACTTTAGCTGGACATAGCAAGCCGGTAGATATCTGGGCAATGGGTGTCATCACTTATTTCCTTCTGGCTGGGTACACGCCATTCGACCGTGACTCGCAACAGCAGGAAATGGAGGCGATCATTGCGGGCGACTATAAATTCGAGCCTGCGGAGTACTGGGAAGGCGTTTCAGACACCGCGAAAGACTTTGTGAAGCAGTGTCTGACGATTGATCCCGTGAACAGGCCGACGGCGGCTGAGTGCCTGAAGCACAAGGTGCGTCTTGCCTTTTGGTGTGCGGGTGAATACAGGACGACTGACGGACTGGATGGACTCTAGTGGCTGGCAGATGCTGAGCCGCACTTCGTGCCGAGAGCGGATGGCGAACCGACGGATCTCCTGCCCAACGTGAAGAAGGCATTCAACGCCAAGAAGTTGTGGCGAAAGGCTGCGTTCAGCATCAAGGCGATGAATAGGATGGCTTCTTTGGCACATTCTCACCCTGAGGCTGCTTTGATCAGGGAGAACGTTCACAAGTACAAGGAGGAGTCTGCGAGGGTACGTTTTTTGGCGTTGAATCATTTTGTATGGTGCTTATGTCTTGATATACAGGAAGTCATGGAGGATGCGTCCATCACGTACATGCAACAACACTCTGCAGACGAGGTCGAGAAGGCGAAGAAGACAGACGATATTTCGGTGGACGTGGCTAATGATCTTGGGAGCCAGCTGGCAAAAGCGAGCCTGGATAAGCGGAACTGATGTTAAACTGGGATCTGAAGATGGACAGATTTATTTTTTTTGGAGATTTTCGTATATAAAAGTTGTCGGCTGCTTCTAACTATATGTATGTGTTATAATGTCCAAATATAAAATGGCGGATCTTGATGCTCTCTTCAACACGATTTCTGTCACGGTGCATTTCGAAACGGACTCTGGGTACACTAGCTCCTTCTTCCAGGAAACATGTTGTCAACATTGTAGAGGTGGGCGCCAGGGATGGGTTGCAGAATGAGAAGGGCGCCATCATACCCGTGGAGACGAAGGTCGAGCTCATCAACCGCCTGGCCCGCGCTGGGGTGACCAACCTCGAAGCTGGGAGCTTTGTCAGTCCAAAGTGGGTTCCACAGGTAAGTACGCTTGCATTATACGACCCAAATAGTATGCTCATGTGGTGCTATAGATGGGGGGCACCGCGGAGGTGCTCAAAGGCATTGACCACCTCCCTGGCGTGCATTACTCAGTGCTCGTACCAAACCAGCGAGGTCTTGATGATGTATTCGCTCTGCTGGACACACAACCAACCCTAACAGACGAGATATCCTTATTTACCGCAGCCACCGACGCCTTCAATCAAGCAAACCTGAACTGCACCACCGCGGAATCGTTGAAGAAGTTGATTCCTGTTGCTCGAGCTGCGCAGGACAGGGGTTTGAGGGTGAGGGGGTACGTGAGTGTGGTTATTGCGTGTCCGTATTCTGGGCGGGTGGATTATAAGCGGGTGAGGGAGGTGGCGAAGGAGTTGTTGGATATGGGGTGTTATGAGGTTAGTCTTGGAGATACGGTTGGGAAGGGCCGGCCGCATGAGGTTGCGGAGATGTTGGAGGAGGTTAAGCGGGATGTTCGGGTTGAGAAGCTAGCTGTGAGTCGTACATTCTGTGAGGATACTGTACTAATGCTTTTATTATAGGGCCATGTGAGTGATGTTCTTTTTGTTGGCGTTTTACGTGAACTGATAGTTTGATAGTTCCATGATACATATGGGACAGCTGTGGCTAATGTCCTTACTGCTCTAGAACACGGGGTTAGGACTATAGACTCGTCGGTTGGGGGACTGGGTGGGTGCCCCTATTCTCCGGGTGCAACGGGGAACGTGGCAACAGAGGATGTGCTGTACGCTCTCCTCGGCTCGAAATACCAAGTTGCGGGCTCAAATGGAGGGACGATTGGATTGGAGGATATTGTCGATATTGGGTGGTGGATCAGTGAAAAACTCGGACGGCAGAGTGCGAGTCGGGTTGGTAAGCCAATTAGGAAGAAGAGTTATTAGCAAGCTATTTTTAGTAGGACGGTTACATTCTCGACCGATGCCGGTACTTACATCTTTACCTCCTGCCACGCAGTACAATGCAGAAGCTGGTCTCTAAATCTTATGTTTACGACCCTCGTCCCAATTATCCTTTTCTCATCACCGCAAAGCGTTACTGGATCCCTGACACATCCTACGACGATGACGCGCTCACCTTGATCTTTGCTCATGGCACCGGCTTTCACAAAGAGCACTGGGAACCAACCATTGATGACCTTCAAGAGTTACTGCTGAGCAGGGGTGGCGTCAAGGTTAGAGAATTTTGGTCAATTGACGCTCCCAATCATGGGGATGCTGCTATTCTCAACGAGAACACGCTTAGTTGGGGATACGAGAACATCTGTGAGTTTCTATCGGTGTGGCAACTACTTCCTGACGTGTTATTACTCAGTTCAGTGGGAAGATTACGCAAGGAGCATACACTCTTTTCTCTCTGGCTTTGGAACAGGTGTTGACGTCGACTTCAAAAGTCGAAACCTTGTTGGTATCGGTCATTCCATGGGAGCTGTCTCTTTGTGAGTAGGGCCGCAATCGAGTACGCTCGTGGTTAACATCGCCTCTGCAGAATGTTGACTGTGGGGTACTACCCACAAATCAAATTTCACTCCGTCATCTTCTGCGAGCTCATGTGTATGTCACGGGAATATACCGCTCCAGCTGGGAACATGCTTTCTTCCGGTGCTGAGAAACGACGCGATACCTGGCCTTCAAAGGAAGAGGCGTACAAGACCATGAAGAGCCGTGGCGTGTGGTCGACTTGGGATGATCGCGTATTGAGACTCTTCATCGTGCATCTATACGTCCTTCTAAATTCCTGACTTACTAAAGGCTGCGTTTCAGGAATGTGGTTTGCGTGGGCTGCTGACTCTAGACTATCCGAGTAAGACGGTTGGCGTCACTCTCAAGTGTAGCCGCGCGCAGGAAGCGGTTAGTGACGTTCAAGTCATGGGCATGTTGAGCTGAATATATCAAATTGAATTCAGGCGTGTTATCGAGATGGTACGGGATTAACTCGCGGTTACAGGCTGCTGGGAAGCTACGTTAGAACCGTGCCAACGCACTTGATTTATGGTGCCATTGATGATTACTTGTGAGTTTTGTCAATTTCCAAGAAAATGCCAAAGGTGCTGATGATAGCAGACCAGCTGCAGTTAAGATGGACATTATAGATAATGTAGTTCGAGGTGTGGAAAACCTTGCATCATTTTCGAGAGTAGAAGGTGCTGGCCATCTTGTGAATTGTACCACTAGTCTCTTCTGTTGGTGGAAGCTAACTCCATTGAACTTGCAGGTTGTTCAGGTTAATCCAAGAGGGCTGGCACAGAAGATCTATGATGCACTGAATACCCCACTTGCAGGATTTGGAGCAAAGTTATAGAATAGACCTCAGATATGGCATTGTATTGGCACATTGTGACTGTGTAGAACTACAATAGGTTAGAGAGAATCAACTGTGGCCATCAAAATCAGGATTACATTAGTCCAGTCTGACACAATAGACATACAGATATATGACTAGATACATAGCAAGTGATATGTAACTTTCACTGTATCTTTGAAGTTCTTTCCTCCCATGCATCTAATATCCAATCATGATGACGAGACCATGATGTGATCTCCATCTGCAACAAATCTTTTACCTTATCAATTTGAAATGGAAGTGTTGAATCTGACTGAAGAGCTCCAAGAATATATGATCTAAACCATGAGGTTAAATATTTCATACATTGAGGAAAATTGAGCTTACATGACAGTAGAAGGTCTCAAATTCTTATCTTCACCAGGAATTTGGGGACCATACCCTCTACTCTTCAAACTCAATGCCATGCACATTTTTTCCAAACTCATATTTTGATGATGCCAATACTGATAGGCACGTAGTTGTTGAGGGCGTGCTAGTATCTTGGATGATACTTCAAGTTTTGACCTTGATGCACTGTATATAAATATGTCAGCACAATCACAATATGGACAAAGAAATACATACAGGAGAGTTGATCTATGCCACCCAACAGCCTGTGTATGTGTATACTTGTTATCCCATAAATTGATGGACATCTCATCTGCCATTTTTACAAGTTCATTGTAAACTTGTATAGTTGAATGTGCATCATTTGCTGCATCTTATTCAGGTCAATTTATAAACACTTCCAGCAAGAATAGTCAGGAACTGAAACTTACAGTCAATTTGTTCCTGATCCAGTTTAGCTTCCCAATTTCCAGTCCGAACCGAGCCTTTCTCTAACAATTTTCCACAATATCGCTCAACCAGCTTCGACACAACAGATTTTAGACTTTGCAGAAAAGGCAAACACAATAATCTACATACCTTGGCAAGACTGACCATTTTTCGACTCCTCTTTGCAGCTGGGTCTGCCACCATGGCAAGAGCTCCCAGTTCAACCAGACTTTGAGCAAGAATGCCATAGTCCCTAAATAACTTCTTTCCGTCATCTGGAGCAGTGTTAGCCATGACCAAATTTAATAAAGACATCGGCATACTTAGAATATTCACGCCCATCTTCGGAACATTGGGATTTTCAATCAAAGCCTAGGAAAAAGTGTCAAACTTGATCGATCAAGTGACGGATATAAAACAAACCTGGAGATTTTTGGGAAATCCTGAACTGGTAATGAGGAACATTTGAAACACCACACAAGAAAATTGACATACGGCGCATCCCAAAAATTTGAATGATAAGGACCATGCCACAAACATCTGTGACCTGGACTACAGCAACGCGCCTCTCGTTCAAGGTGGTGGTGCCCTTATTCTTCGTGAAATAAAAACACCACTCTAGGTCAAGAGAAACAGGCCTGGTAAACGTGTATGTATTTATATTCTCCAAACTTTGAACGAGTAGGCAAAGTACACACCCTGGTTTAAGTCCAAGAACTAGGTCATCAGCCTCCTCTTCGTGGCGCGTATAAACTACAGTCGGTGTCGGATGATGATAATCGCGATACGAATACTTCGGAAGAGGTGCCTGGCGTCCTTCAGCGTCAAACTCACCAGCTTGAGCGGAGTCTGGCTTGTCTTGGGTGGGAGCGTCTGATCGAGTGGTGGGTGCAGAGGGTGTAACAGAGGATGAAGTAACAGGGAACGTAGCGTTAGAAGCTGAGCGCGGTGCTTGTACTTTGGATTTGGGAGCCGATACTGCTTTCGCTTTCACCTTGACCTCTGTAGGTTTTGCCTCTGTGAAAACGGAAGGCCTTGAGGCGGACACCTTGATAGCAGCGGCCGAAACAAAGAATGGGTGGACACTGGGGGAATTAAGCAAAAAGTACAAGCAGAGACGATGATAGTCTCACGGTTTGTCGCTCGTCTTTCCCCCCATATCCACGGAATTCGCCCTCACACACTTCCCTTCTGTTTTCGAAGCAGGAAACGGACCGAATACCTCAATATCTGAGTCGTCGTCGCTCTCCGCCAGATTCAATGCGTTCAGTTTGGACGGAAGGTCAGCGTGGGTGGGGTCAGCCACCGAATGAGAGGCACGCATTGTCGACATAGCGTGACTGTTGATGGACGCGCCAAGTACATTTCTGCGCGGAGGAGAGCTTGGGGCAGCAAGTCTGCGAGAGGCAAGCACAATGGGCTCCTTAAGCATCTCGACGAGTGACCTTGTTGAAAGTGCGGGTCAAGCTGAACGCGATCACGTGTAAAAACTAGATTATGTTCTCTAGCAACAAGGTCAACCAACGGTGCAAAGGCCAGTTACTAGAGATTCAGCGGTTTCTATCAACGCAAAAGTTCGTAACTTTCCATGTGTGGCTGTCATCGGAGAACATTCAAACTTCGCACACAAAGGATAACATTGATAAGCCTGCAAATAGTGAATAAACGTGAACAATAGCAACTTTAACATATTTGAAGGTGGAGGAAGTGCTTGACACCTGCTTGGGTTTAGGATCGAAGTTATGACATGCAGCACAAAAAGACTGACCTTCTGTATCCAACCAAACCATCTGGAAAACTCCCTCGATCTTCTAAACAGCGCCTTCGTCATCAGCGAGAATGACAACGATATTCCATCGAAGAAAGACAGCCTCGCTCCCGCTCTGAGTTGGTAATTCGCAGCCTCCCAGTACTTCCAGGCAGCCGCGACGTCACAACTCAAAAGACCTCAGCCAATCACACCCATTGGGCCGGCGTTCGATGATCGCCAACAAATCCGCCACAAGGCCCTGAGCCTCTAGTAGCCTCCAGGCAATTCACTGCAGCATCTGCCTCCAAGACCTCCTTGAGGTCGGAACTGATGGAGCTGCGAATCGACGGTCCAAAACAAAGCGAGAGTGGCGACGGGGCAAGCGCTTCCGGCGAGGTTGACAATTTGAATTGAGGGGGTAGGTGAGTCACCTCTTTGCAGGACAACCTAGGCAGGTGTTGGAGTTTTGAGTCGTCTAAGATAACAAACGTTATCAACGACTCCTACATTTGATCGGTAAGTATCTTGAGGTTCACAAAAACACGGATATGAGACGCACAATATTTGGATATAGGATACAGACTCGACACGGACGCACAGAGTGCCCTTCGTTGAGAAAAAACGCTGGTGACCTGGCCGTATAGACGTGTTGCTGGGGACTGTCGACCTCGTATCCGTCACTTGCGGTGTTTGTTGCCAACGTCGCCACAGTCCTAGACAGCGACCTATCAAGAACCCCAACATCTTCTGAGGCCAATCGTTTCGTCGTCCACCCAACCATTTCCTCCCTATAACCTATGGCGTACAACGCATGCTTCACCGCCCTCAGCCTCTTCAACTCCTGGCACCCTGTGTGCCTACTGATCGCAGCATCCAGGTGGCTAAAGGGCGGCCCATACGATCGAAACACCTTTGCGTAGAAGAGAAGCAGTTTGAAGCAGACGGGCTGGCCCTGGGACAAGACGGTGTGCTGGGGGTTGCTGGAACGCCCATATCCAAGATTCGAGGGTAAGTATGTGGGGAGTCAAAGAGAGTGAGTTATCTCGGTTGATGATTTCCTTAGACTTCCAATTGACGTCAAGCAGCCAGTCTGGCGGTTTTGAGCCGGAATAGTGAATGCTTTAAAGAGAGGTAAGTTGGGTTTAGAATCCTGTCGTGGCCACACGCAATAGCGAGCTCGACTGAGAGGGGCAGGGCATGACCCAGCGCTGTGCAGTGATGGTTGGGATCTCCCGAGTGATCCAGAATGCTGATGCATCATGCATCATGCCTCTGCGTTACGAGTGTTGACGAAGCAGATGGCGGAGTGGGTTGGACAGCTTGTGCTTTGGGAAGATACTGGAGCATTCGAATTCATGGTAAGCTCGATATGAGTTGCAACTTAGCAGCTCAATGCTCAGTGGAGGCGGTTTCGTATCGCGCCGTCAGTGGTGGTGGTGGAGGACAATGATATGTGATGAAACCGTGTGTGAATCAATTTTCCATCCACAACGAATCAAAAAGTAAACTCCAGCTAGCTACAGAAAAGTAGTAACACAATTCTACTCAGCGTCCTCAGTAGCCCTCTGCTGCCTCCTAGCCTTCTTTGCCGCATTCGCAGCAGCAGCTTTCTGCTTCTTCGCCTCCGCACGGGCAAGCTATACGCAAATTTGTCAGAAACCAATCGCCAGCCAAGAAAAAAAACAAGAAACACAAACCTTCTCCTCTTCCTCCTTCTGCTTCGCCTCCTCCTCCTTCTTTTTCTTCTCCTCCTCTTCCTCCTTCTTCGTCTTCTTCGCAGGGGCACCACCAGGCGCAGTCCCACGTTTCTTTGCATCGCGAGCCTCCTTTTCTTGTTGTTTGATGCGCTTGATACGTGGGTCGACGCTGTCGTAATAGAGGGACAACAGTGAGTCTGAGAACGAGTACCAGACATGACTTCAAAATCTAACCTTAGGCAAAGATCGACCAACGACCTGAGTCTAGTGGTATCTTCCTTTTTTCTCCGTGCACGTTCGGATTTGTTTTTCTTCTCGGTATATCGTTTATCATCGCGACTGAAAGGGAGGTAGCAGCATTAGCAGCGATTCTAAGCTCTGACGGGCATAGGCAACCAACATACCTATCACTACCTTCGTTGACCTCCTTGTCCATCCACTCGAAGCTTCTCCAGCTATCGAAGTTGTACCAAAAGTCATAGAACCCTTCAACCTCCTCCTTGGTCGAATCGACGTGTCCGAGGCCAGGCACGGGTTGAGTTTTCGAGAACCGAGCGTAGAGTTCAAACACGTGCGTAAACGTCTTGAAGAAGTCCAGGTCCTTGTTATTCTAAGCCCACCAGTCACCATCAGTCGCCAATAAATTGATCTCATGTACACCCAAACTCACCTTGAACTCAGCCGCAGTGGGCATTTCTTCTTCAAGGTCCATGAACACCGGATCGACCGAGTCAAACTGGCGGCGTTTCTCAGAGTTGGTGAGGACCTCGTGTGCCTTTTGGATGCACTTGAAGAACGCATCGTCGTTTGTGTTTTGGTTCACCCCGTTGAGAAAGAGGGACGAAGTGGTGGTGGGTGCGGCGTTAGGCCCTGAGGCTTTTTTGTCCGGGTGGTGCTTCAGTACCTTCTTACGATCTACCAAGCAGTCGGAGAGTGTTAATTATACGATCAAAAGAAAGAAGCTTACGAGCAATTTTGATTTGTGCAGGTGACGCTTTGTATCGCAGGTGAGAAAGACCAAGGACAGCATAATGGTCTTGTTTCTGAAAAATATTGAGCATAAATCATTTCATCATAAAAGAAAAAGAAATACCTTCCACTCTTTTGGATCCAAACTCAACAACTCCGGAGACTCTTCCTCATCCCCAACACCAAGATCATCTTCAGCGGCGGAAGCATCGCCATTGAGCGCAAACAGACGGTCGCGCTCAGCCTCGAGATGTTTGTCCAAAGCAGAAAACGAGTGAGCATGGTGAAGAGTTAAACGCAAATGAGTCAGATATGCAGGACCGACGGGGAGGAGTGTGCGGTGTCCTGAGGGATGGGGGGCTGCACAAAGGGTTGTATTCATCAGTCGAGGTCACTGTAAGCCGGAAAACAGCTCACGAGCAATACGCGAGCCCGAGGGTGCGCTCGGTGTTTTGTACGACGCTGGCAGAGGCGGGGCGACGATTTGAAGAACGGTCATTTTGAAAGTTTGTCGATAAACGTTTTTTCTGTGGTGTCACACCTAGTAGCGTAACACAACGTGACAACCGTGTTTGGTCAGCAACCGCTCCTCAACGACCGACGCGATGCCCATCGTCCAATTTGCGCCATTTTCCTCTCTTGTGCAGCCATCATTCTGGCACAAACTTACAGACCTCAAGATAGACGTCCTCAAATTATCAGATCACCATATCCCCATATCAGCATCGTACTCTGTCGGCAGAACAGTCAAAGACCGAGAAACGGGCCAAGAAGTCGCTTTGGGATGTAATCTGACAGTTGGGTCGGAATCATTTGAAGATAACCACAAGTGAGCGCCCTTGACGCACCAGATACGCTCTATATGAACAAATCTTGACTAGCTTTTCCCAGACCGCCTTCTGGATCAGTCCTCGCAACAGGAACGTTCAAGAACTTCAACACGATCGAAGAGTTCAAGACTGCAGATAAGACCGCTTTGTTTAACCAAGAGGCTCAGCATGTAGTCTACCTTCATCTTTCATCCTGATCCTCGCTCAACTCTCACTTAGATATGGGATCACATCCTATCAACTCGCGATTCGTCTCTGCTCAATCGATTTCTTCTCATCACCTTTGCTGATTTGAAAAAATACAAATATTACTATTGGTTTGCCTTTCCGGCCTTCGTATCAAAGCCGGCATGGGAGATCGCGGAGGAGGGCTGGAAGAGCGCAACAGAGGAGTTCAAACCTGAACAGGTCCGCCCCACATCATTAACTCTACTGAATCCCAGTTGATCTGTTCCTTCAGTTGGCAGAAATACACGGAGACATTCGAGCTCAAACCGCTCCATCTCCCTTCTTTCTCGTTCGCGAAGAAGCAGGTACAACATCAATCGCGCCTGTAGAGTCCTATGAATCTTTCTTCACATCCTCGTCAACCTCAGTATGTTCCAATTCCTTCACAGACCTCCTTCCTCACTCGCGATCACCCCACAGCACACCGTCGCCTTCATCGACCCCTCCGCCAACCCTCAGAATCCCGGCTGGCCACTCCGCAACCTCCTCGCATACCTCCGTGCTCTCTACCCGACCAAGACCTCCTCCATTCGCATTCTCTGCTGGCGCGATTCCGAACTCCCATCCTCCGAATGGAAGAGCCGCTTTGGAGTCGTGCAAATCGCAGGAGACCCCGTCGAAGGTCGACCAACTGCCGTCGGATGGGAGAAAAACACACAAGGGAAGCTTGGACCTCGCGTTGCGGATCTCGCACCTATGATGGATCCTACTAGGTTTTTTTTTTCATTTGGCTTCTTCCTACAACAATGTTATGACACACCCACCTCAGATTGGCTGCTCAAGCCGTCGACCTGAACCTCAAGCTCATGCGATGGAGAATCTTACCCAGCCTTGACCTCGAGAAGATATCGGCAACGAAATGCCTTCTTCTAGGTGCTGGCACACTCGGATGCTACGTCGGCCGAGCTTTAATGGTTGGATTTCCCTTTCCCAAAACATACGACCTCCACTTATGTTCTCCAACACTAACAGGGCTGGGGCATCCGCAAAATCACCTTTGTCGACTCCTCCCGCGTCTCGTTCTCCAACCCCGTCCGACAACCACTCTATGAGTTTGAGGACTGTTTGGACGGAGGCAAACCTAAAGCCGAATGTGCAGCTGCGAGATTAAAGAAGATATTCCCCGGAATTGTCCGTCATTTCCTAATCCTCCTCGAAAGTCATCTCATTGTATTTAGGATGCAACAGGACACACTCTCTCCATACCGATGCCAGGCCATCCTATCCCACCCACCGCCGCATCCCTTGCAGAAGCCAAAGCCGCTGTCCAGAAGCTCGAACAACTCTTCGACGAACACGACGCCGTATTCCTGCTCATGGACTCTAGAGAAAGTCGATGGCTGCCCACAGTCCTTGGAGCCGCCAAGGGCAAGGTCAGTTCATTTGAATGCACACATCCGTACTTAATCACAGACTCCGCCAACGCCAGATCGTTCTCAACGCTGCACTGGGATTCGACACCTTCCTCGTCATGCGGCACGGCGCCCGCGCATCCTCCACGCCTAAAGATGCACAGCCAGACCGTTTGGGATGTTATTATTGCAATGACATCGTCGCTCCCTCTGACGTACGTACACTCTTGAAGTCGTCTATACCACTTCATAGCTAACACACCTTATAGTCCCTGACGGATCAGACCCTCGACCAAATGTGTACCGTCACCCGGCCAGGCCTCGCACCCATCGCAGCAGCCACAGCCGTCGAGCTACTCGCGTCCGTCTTGCAGCATCCTCAAGGGTACGTCACCCCTTTCTCAACCCTTCTTTTTCATTATCCAACACCATCTTCTTTTCACCCTGATCTCAGAATACACGCGCCCGCTCCACCTCCAAATTACCAAGACCTCCCCAGCTCTCAATCCTACACCGAACACGGCGGGAGCGTTCTTGGTCTCGTACCACACCAACTCCGCGGATTCCTAGCCCAGTTCCGCAATTTACTGCTCAAGGGGGCTGCGTATGATAAGTGTACTGGATGTAGCGAAACGGTATGTCTTTCTCTTCCTCTCCCCCATCCTTGCCTTGCTTTCTTTCCATCTTGATGCACATAACTTATGTCATCTTTTGATAGGTGATCCAAGCGTATGAGAAAGAAGGCTTCGACATGCTCCTCAAGGCATTCAACGACCAGAAATATCTAGAAAGGCTATCGGGGCTGGATAAGCTGTTCGAGGAGGGCGAGGCCGCGCTGGAGAGCGTTGATTGGGAAGAAGAGGGAGAGGGCGAGGATGACTTTTAAGTTGGACGAGAGGGTGTTCGACGGGAATCCTGTGGATGCGAGGGTGAAAGGAAAGTAAGATCATTGTTGTATTTTTAGAAGGACCGAATCGAGGGGTGTGCTTCAATGTTCGAAAGCGTCGTTTGACTGTAGGTGACTTACAAATGCTCACTTGCGGGCGGCGGTGCAGCGAGGCTGAGGACTCAAACCCGGGCTGACATTTGTGATAAGCTCTTGACAGGTGACTACAACGCGCGCTCGGCAAGTCACGAAACATGTCAAACTGTTAGTCATGAAAACGTAATATTGCCTTGGGGTCTCCGAGCGCAACATTGTTTTCTCTTTCCTTTCCCCACCCACATTCCTCCCATATCTCGCGCTACAACATGAACAGAACAAACATCTTGCAGGGATCTGAGAACGTTGTAGTGAGCGGCAGCACGCTCAATGCGACTACTACGGTGTGTGAAAGCCTCGTGGTACCTGCTTTCGAAGCTGATCGACGTCGTGATCTTCTGCAGGTAAATTACAATTATAGCAACAGAGCGACGTCCGATGTAGTGATCCCTCTAAAGCCGAACTCGAGCACGCGATTCACAGGCCGTACCGAAGTCATTGCGAAACTCAAGGATCATTTTATCGGCGCTAATGATCAACCTCGGACCAGAAAGTACTTTCTCCTGCATGGGATGGGCGGTATTGGAAAGACTCAAATCTGCTTACGGTTCATCGAAGAGATGTTTGATTAGTGAGGGCGTCGACGTTCGTTTATTGATCCTCGTTGCTAAAATTTAAATTTCAAGCTTTTCCCATGTTTTCTGGATTGACGCGTCCTCTACTTCAACCATCACTCAGGGACTAAAGGGTATCTGTCATCTTCCTGAAGCTCAGTCTAGTGGTTTAGATGGCTCGCCTGAGTCTGCTCTCTTGTGGATTGGCTCTCTCAGAGAAAATTATGTCGTGGTTTTTGACAATGCTGATGTCTTGACTCCAGAGGAGCTGGAGCAATATTTTCCACCTGGGCTTGGTGGAAATATCTTGATAACTAGTCGCAACTCTGCTATGCAATGTCTGACCTCACCAACAAACTGTCTTGAAGTGAAAGAGATGGCGGAAAGTGATGCCATTATACTGCTTTTGAAAGCAAGTTGCTTAGATATGTCCTCTGATCTTGTAAAAGAAGCTTCTAAAATTGTGAAAGAGTTCTTCTGTCTTCCTCTGGCCATTGATCAGGCTGGTGCCATTATCTGTTCAGGGGCCATCAGTATCAAAGACTATCTAGGGATATATTCTGAGCAGCGAAAGATATTGTTATCCCATCCAGAGTTCAAAGGGGCATCTAAATATAATCGAACTGTCTATGGTTCTTGGGAATTGTTATACAAGGAAATACAACAGAGGACTCAGTCTGGTGATCTTGATAAGGCTAGAGCAGCTAAGAATGCAATTCTCATCCTGGCAATATTTTCATTTTTCCACCATGGTGGTATTAGTGAAAATATTTTCTTTAATGCAGCTATGCAAAAAGGACCAACAAAGAAGGGAAAAAAGAGATGGCTTGGCTTTCTACCAGGAAAGTCTACCCTACCACTGGCAAGTGCTAAGCTGGACCACAGACTGCTTTCTCTTAATGATGCTGGTTCTTGGAATAATTTTACCTTCAAGGAGGGGATTCAGTTATTGATATCTTTTTCCTTCATCAGACTGGGCTCACATGATGGTGAATACACTGTGCACCCACTGATCCATGCATGGTATAGAGACAGAATGACTACAAAGGAAAGGAAAGAATTCTGTTCAATGGCATATGTTATGTTGGCTTGCTCTCTACATGAGGACTTTGACAAACAGCCATATTCATTTAGAAGAGGATTAGTGACACATGTCAAGGCCAACATTCAGCATAGCAGAACATTGAAGCAAGAGGTGACTGAAAGTTACTTTGATGATGCCTCTGAAAAGTTTGTGTGGATTTTGAGAGAACAAGGCTATCCCAAAGAAGCAGAAATTCTAGCAATTAAGATTGTGGATGCTAGGAGAAAGATACTAGGCAAAAATCAACCAACCACCATCACAGCTGTAGAGAGCTTGGCTGGAATATATAGGGATATGGGAAGATTTGCAGAGGCAAAAGAGCTGCAGAAACAGTGTCTGGACATGAGAATCAAACTCCTTGGGAGGGAACACTCAGATACCATCACAGCAATGGCTAATTTGGGTCATACATATGAGAATATGGGAAAATACAGAGAAGCAGTGGAGCTGGAAACAAAGGTCTTGGATGCAAGAATAAGAATTCTTGGAAAAGACCACCCAGATACAACCACTGCAATGGAAAACCTTGCTATAACATACAGGGGTATGGGGAAGTATGAAGAGGCAGCAAACCTGCAGAAACAATGTCTGGATACAAGAATCAAGTTCCTTGGAAAGGAACACCTGTATACAATTACAGCCATGGCTACCCTGGGTCATACATATGAGAATCTAGGAAGATACAGAGAGGCAGAGGAGCTGGAGACCAAAGTTCTGGATGCAAGCATAAAAATTCTTGGAAAAGACCACCCACATACAACTCATGCCATGGGAAATCTTGCTGTGACATACAGGGATCTGGGAAAGTATACAGAGGCAGAAAAACTGCAAAAACAATGTCTGGATACAAGAATGAGATTGCTTGGAGAGGAACACCCATATACAATTACAGCAATGGCTGGTTTAGGTCATACATATGAGAATATGGGAAAATACAAAGAGGCTGAGGAGCTGGAGACTAAAGTTCTGGATGCAAGAATAAGAGTTCTGGGAAATGACCATCCAGACACAACTACTGCAATGGGAAACCTTGCTGTGACATACAGGGATCTGGGAAAGTACCCAGATGCAGAAAAACTGCAGAAACAATGTTTAGACATAAGGATCAGACAGCTTGGAGAGGAGCACCCTTACACAATCACAGCAATGTCTGCTCTGGGACATACATACCAAGTTATGGGAAAATACAGAGAGGCAGAGAAGCTTGAGACCCAAGTTCTGGATGCAAGAATGAGAATTCTTGGGAAAGATCATCCAGAGACAACCAATGCAATGGAATATCTTGCTAAAACATATGGTAGCCTGGGAAAGTACAAAGAAGCAGAAAAGCTGCAGAAAAAATGTCTGGATGCAAGAACCACATTACTTGGAGAGGAACATCCTTTGACACTCAGAACAAAGGAATATCTAGCCCATTCATATAAGAATTTGGAAAAATACCAGGAGGCAGAGCAGCTGGAGACCCAAGTTCTGAATGGAAGAATCAGAATATTTGGAGAATCACACCAATTTACAATCTGGGCCATGGAGAACCTTGCAGTAACTTACAGGCACCTGGGAAAGGACACTGAAGCCAAAATTCTAGAAATGTCTGTTGAAGATGCTGAGAAAGGTATGTAAGATTCAGATTCTCTTTACTCCACAGATGCTTATTCAAACCATCTACAGGTGATATGAATTCTTCCAATCTGATGCCACCTATAGGAGACTTCAATGACTACTGGATTTAAAGTAAGAATGTTCATTATTCAGTACAGTTTTGATATACTTACAGGCTGACTTTTTCATGAATTGTTGAGGGATGGATGATATGAACCAATTATTGAGTGTTAGGTACTTCTGTTAAAATTTGTCATCTGTCCTATGTACATAGTCACTTTTTAGGTGAAAAGTCAACATAATACACATATCATATACAATAAAACATTCAAAGAGCATGCATGTTCAAATTACCTAAACTCAATCTCGACATGAGCCCTAGGCATTGTCACAGGTAACCCCCAGGTACTTTCGGCCTTACCTGTACCCCTACCCCTGGAAACCCATACCCTCGACCATGGGTACAGGTTTCTGCAGGTAAGGGTACAGGTTCTGGTGGGTTTGGTGGGTCTTACGGGTTTGGCTCCACAGGTAGGTATCTTAATCAAGTAGTAATCTCAGAATGTCTTAATCTCAATCATAAGTCAAACAATAATACCATTTTGGCATACAAGTGAACTATTAAACATGAAGATATCTGTAACTACACTAATCATCGTCATCACCTATGGCATCCCAATCTGCTGCGAGATCCTCCTCAGCAGCATCAGCTGGAACCTCCGCCAACACAGTAACTGCCTTCACATTGGAGTCTTTAACATAGCCCAGCAAACTCCATCCCCTGAGGCACATCAATGCACAAGCTGACCGGACAGAGAGGCGGCTGCAGACATGGGAAAGCAACAGCCGTCCCTGACTGAAAACTCACTCAACATCGACTGACATAGCTAAAGTAGTTGAGTTGTTAGAAGATGCCATCAAGTCAGTTTATGAGATGTACCAGGGATTGTTAAATAGTCCAACGCCATATGGTGAAGGTGAGGATATTCAGCTTTTTTCCCAGCCCACCACTGAATTGGATCTTTGACATTTTCTGTCTTAGTGTTGAGGTATTCGTCAAGCTCATTGTGAAGCTCTGTTTCATCAGAGGCCATTAATGCAGGTAGAGTGTCGAACATGTTCTTGTCGGAATCAGAGACAGCAGCCTCAGGGACCTGATATATATATATAAGTATGAGTTGATACATAACAATAGAAAACATACCAGTACAAGGCCATCATCATCAATTTCCATGAATGCGTATGTTCAGTCAAACTCATCGCATACAAGGGATTCAGCAGTCCTGATCCAGGTGTCATCCCAACTGGCATTCTCAAAATATTTGAGTTTGTGACAAGGGTGAAGGACTATTGGAAAGGTAAAAACATAAAGTCAAACAAAGGAGAGGATGCAGCTCACCCATCGCGATCCGATATATTTCAGAGTAGTCAGTTTTGTTGTAGTACTTATTGAGAATTCTCTTTCCCATTGCCAGAGTGGAACGTAGGGCAACAGAGTATTGGGGATCATCTGCTGCAGTTGCTAGATGCTTGTCGATGCAATCCATAGCAGGAATAACAGTGCTGATGTTTGGTGTGCTGCACGAAAAGAAAAGCATAGCATGTTTGAAGACCTGAATAAACACTGGTTCAAATGAATTGTTGAAATCATTTTGGGTACCTACCATCAAAGTATCACACAATTGCTCTGCTACCTTCCATTCATCCAAGTCCAGCTCTAGCTCATGCATTTTCATGTTACAGTCTCCTGTAATAGTGTCGATGGCCATACAGTAATCAACTGCAAAGAGAAGCATGTCGTAAGTTGAGTTCCAGCAAGTTGAAACGTCTTGTGGCATCATGTGTTGCCTGAGTCCAAGCCTCTTGAGGGTTGAATTCCATTCGGGAAGGATGATGGTTGTAGAGTTCTTGATTGTGAAAGTGACTTTGTGAAGCTATGAGTACAAGTGAGTGAATTGTTTACGTTAAAGGGGGGAGCCTTACCTTCACCAACACCAGCTGAACAGGTTTCACCTCTTCCTCGAGCTTCTTGATTTCCTCTGGGGTCATGCCAGCATGAGTTTCTTCAAGCCCCTCAATGTCGTTGTCCTCAATGTCGTCACTCTCATCCTCAAGCTCGTCACTACCATCTTCGACATCGATGGCTAATGCAGCGAGCTCTGCAACACCCTCAGCCAAAAGGTCTTCACCTTTTTTCTGTGATTTGGGTGGCTCAAATTGACAAAGTACCCCTTTTGCTGTGAGGCTCATGATGTGGAGAAAGCAATGAACCTGGTTTGCCTCTCCAGGAAAATCCTCAATTAGCTTGGGAAGTTCATTGATCATTGCATCGTTGTTGGATGCATTGTCACCAGTGATGCTGAGCAGCTAGGGTTTTGGTAAGTTTAGATGTTCTGGAAATATGCAAAATCATACCTTATCGCTGATCCCAAAATCTTTAAGAACATTAGCGAATGCAATTGCCAAATTCTTACCCAAGTGGGACTTGGCAACCTCAATGAGATCCAAAAGCATCAACATCAGGGTGCTGTCATGCTCGAAATGAACAGTAATTGCTACATAGGCTTTGTGGTTTGGGGATGTCCATGCATCGGTAGCAAAGTTGAGCCGCCCGTTGTATTCCTACAATGACAGTTAAACTCATTGTTTATCACAAAAGTGAGTGACATACCTTTAGCATTTTGGGAATCCTTTTACGACACTGGACGAAAACCTTTCTCACATCACGAGAGACTGTTTCAGCAGATGGAATGTAGTAGTTGGGACGACTGGTTTTCATCAAGGATCAGAAGCCATGATCGTTTATGATTTGGAAAGGATGCTTACTCTCAGTGACCCACTGGATGATTTCAGTGCTGCTCAAGAAGGTAAGAAAACAGTTAGGGAGGAGTGAGTAGAAACTTACTGCGCTTCAGTCTTGGTGTGCTGGCAATGACTGTAAGTGACCTTACCCTTACCAATATGTTGGAATGCCGCTTTAATGGATCCATTGGCATTTTTCATCTTCCCCAGTGCCTCCCATGCTGCCTGCACATCTTTGGTGTTGTCAGCAGCCACTACAGCCTCTTCTCCCCAGCATTGTTTGGCATGCTTGCGAAGGTTACCGGTTGACTTAGTGTCAGTGGTGTCAAGGTATTGATGAACAGAGTTACCACCATGGCTTTTGCAAGGCTGAGCCACACACTGGAAGCGGTGGACATGGCGGCCCTTGATGTCCTCAATGATTGGCTCAGGCTTGAAGAACACATAGATTGGTGAGTTCCAATCTTTAGAAAGTCGTTCTAGGTACATCTCAGTGATGCATCCACTAAGTTGGGTGTAAAATTGGACTTACTCAACTCTGCCTCTGCACTCTCCTCAGGTGTCTCTAAAATTTCAACTTTGTCTTTGTCTTTGTCGTCTTCATCATCATCATCATCATCATCATCACCAGGTGGTGCTAACTCTGGCATGTTGTTGAACTCTGCATCAACGGGTGGTTGGCAACTTGCCTGTACCACATGATCAGTAAGGAAATATCATCGAAGTCTTCAAGTCAGAAGCTATACCTGGGAGGATTGAGCAGGCACCTTGGTTCTGGTCTTCTTTGCTGCAGAACTGGCTGTAGCCTAGATCACATAACATTAATATTAAGAAAAAGATCAAGTTAATTGAGGTGACATACCTTGTTCTGATTATCTTTGTCTTCATCATCTAAGATGTGAGTTGAAGTTGAAGAGAGCATCCTGCGAGGGCAGTGGTTGTCCTCATCTTCAACTTCCTCAATGGAAGGTTGATGGTCTGCCTAAAGTCAATGCCAGTAAGTCGAGAGAAAGAAAAAATGAGACAAGACAAGCATACTGCTTTTTTTGCTAGAAGCTCCATGCACACCTTCTTTTTTGCAAGTAAAGGGTCACCATTGGTTGAGGAACATTCAGAGGCAGTGTGCTTGCGAGGTTGGGTGGGTGCATTGGACAAAGACATGGTGGGAATGGGAGGGATGGTTCAGTGAACATACTTCCTGTCTTTTAAAAAAATGTTGTGATGATTGGGGGTTACAATGAAGCAGGGAAGAATACACAGATGTGCTGTGTCTTGAGAGTTCACAGGTCAAAGACATGCCATGGGTTCTGGAGTCAGTTTCTAGGCTCAAGGGATTACAAAGGCAGGTCAAAGACACACCACATATCAAGGGTATACATGTCAAAGACACACCATGGGTTGTTATCAATTAACTACATCTGTGTATGTTACTTTCATTTTTTAAGGACAAATCAATGTTATTTGTGTATTTGATAGCAAGTACAGCATATCATGCCAAAACTAAGTAATGCAAAACTATGTATGATTATAGCTATGGTGTACCTACTGTAAATACATGGAGGAGGGGTGTACATTACATCTACTGTACATAAGAACTGTACTACATTACATCTATAAGCATGGAGGGATGAGGGAGTGGAGAAAGAAAGAAAAGAAATCCGAAAGATGCTCAAGTGCTATATATCCAGGCCACTTTAGGGCAGGTTTGGGTTTAGGGCAGGCATGGGACATTGAGGGCAGGTGTGGAAGAACATTTCTATGCCTACCCTAAACATTCAACACCTGCCCTCAATGTTCCATGCCTGCCCTAAACCCAAACCTGCCCTAAAGTGGCCTGGATATATAGCGCTTGAGCATCATGCATCTTTCTTTTCTTTTCTTTTCCACTCCCTCTTCCCTCCATGCATATAGAGTAACGTAGTATAGTTCTTATGTACACTATAGATATAATGTACACCCCCTCATCCCTTCTCCTCATATTTACTTACAGTAGGTATGCTGTAGATATAATCATACATAGTTTTGTATTACTTAGTTTGAACATGAACATTTCGCGCATTGTCACAAATAAACAATACAAATTCAAAGAAAAGTTGCCCCTTGCATCTGTTACATGGTAAATTGTTCGTTGTTGATAAAAATAAATACATTAGAGATACTATTGAAGAGATATGGAGGTACACCTTCAGCTGCGTATGTCAATGTGTTTAAACTGATAGCTTCTTCTATTCAGCCTGTGACAGAACACCGCCATGGCTGTCATGTTTGCCAAACACCATGCTCATGTGATACATGGCAACTGGCCCTAAAGTGAACCAAAGATAAACAACCTGCAAGCCATTTTCAAACTTCTTTCCAACTTCCATGTTCCATCCTTGTAGTTTGTAGAGTACATACCCAGTAGAAACAGTTGTGCATCGCTAGTGAATTTCCAGTGACTATAACAGTAATACGAATTCTAGGAAAGCCGAAATCATGCAATCAGAATACAGTGAGAGAGCAACGAAACATAGAAAACTCAAGGCAAGTTCTCTTAATTCTTGTGAGCTTTTGTAACAAGCTAATCATGCTATAGTCGCTGGAAGTCCTTCGGTTTTTGGATCTCAAAGCTCAGGTATCCAAGGTGAAAACGGACGATCAGATTGGCAGCAATGAAGGTGTGTATCATATGTTGTAATTGTTTTTAGTACAGTGCTAATTTTTTCAAAGGCGATCTAATTGACGACGATGAAGACATTGACAAGTCAAATTCAGAAGATGCACACCAGAACCTTCTCTGTGAAGTGATAATGCCCTCTGATGATGACGCATTCTGGGAAAGCTTTCTCAAGCGCATCATGGCTCACCAACATAATTTGGAAGAAGACGTTCAAAATATTGGAAAGGTGTCTTTATGGGTGGTGCTTGTCAAGGTAACACTCATCCAATCTTTGAAGCTTATGTTTGTAATGACTTGTCTACTTAGCCTGGATATGAGGAGAGGATCATTTGTTGAGTCCATCGGTGGCTCATGGACCCTAGATTTCCTGTGCAGTTTCGACCCCCAGCAGTCTTCAGCTGGAAAGCTCTACCTGGTAGAGTATTCTTTGAAAATGGCTCAGCAGAGATGATTAGACAAGTCTGTAATGGCATACCCAACATGATGGTGTCCAAGATTTTCAACATACCTGATCCTAACCCCTCCATCTTCAATGTTCCAGATACCTATCAACCAAAGCCTCATTCATGGGTTCAGCTGCACCATGGAATCTACAAAGAAGATCTTGCCTTCATCCAGGAAGTTCACACTTCCTCCACATTGCTCATCAACCTCCTTGTGGTACCATGTGTTGATTATGACCCACCTGCTGCCAAAGTCAAAGAAAGCCAGCTTATCACTGATGAAGACTGAAATGATGAGACAGACAACGAGTTCGCAGCCACTGTGATATAGGATTGGAAGGGAATGCCCAGAGGCCATAGTCAAACAGTGGTATATAGCTAGATTTGGATATCTTACATAATATATTGATCTTTTGTCTTGAACCACCACCTTGTCAGCAGTCTTGCCATCCTCTTGCACTACATGTAGTGCTTTGTATAACTGTACTTCCTACAGTATGCATAATCATGTTGGGCCAGCTGAGTATCTTGTAACTGCTCATTGCTCACTCATGGGTGTTGATCCCAGATCCACCCATTCTTGCCTCCTCCTTCCCTCTTGGCTTCAGCTATGCGAGAAGTTCAGAGTGAACGCTTCACAGCCACCTACAAGCCTGATTGTGAGCTAAATAGAAGAGCTAAAGCACCAGGGCAGCCTCCCCAAGCCCTCTTCAATCCAACACTGGCAAAGCAATGGTTTCATCAGGCCTTTCAAGAATGCAACAGCTTGTACTTATTCTGCAGAGTATTGTACGATGCTGATGGATATGTGTATTTCTCAGAAGTTGACACAGATTGGTACACCACAGAAGATGTAGTGCTGACATCAAGGGAATTTGAGCTTTTTAGTGCCTGCTCAGACATTCCATTCAACATCCGACAGCACACGATGGTGAGAATGTCAGCTTGGATCCTTTGGATAGGTGATGGGGTGAAAATCACTCATGGAGATTCAAAGGGGCTTTTTGGAATGATCGAGGATATATCAGAAAATGAAGCTGTCGTTTCTTTAATGATGGAGGATGTAACAACAACTGTACCCTTTTTGTCCCTTCGAAAAGATCTCAAAGTAGGGGACAAGGTCTGCATTCTTTTGGGAGACCATGAAGGTGTTACAGGTTGGGTAGTGAATCGAGACGACGACTATGTGTGCATCTTCAATGACAGGACCTGTACAGAGGTAAATGTCTTTCTTTTTATAATATTATACTTCTTCTCACATTCTGTCATCCTTTAGATAGAGGTATCTCTGGGGAATGTCCAGTTCTTCACATCCCCCTTTGTCTTTGGAACTGAGTCCTCAGATTTGAAAGCTCCCTTCACAGATGCACAAAAGTGTGTCATGAAGGTGGACTCTAACAGTCATCTTGTAGAAAGACAAGTAATGGTCAGTAAAGGGGATTTTAGAGGTTACTGAGGCAGAATAAAAAAGCACGGTTGGTGAAAAAAGGGTCTTGGTCAAGCTCGAGGCACGCCTCCAACACTCACAAGTTTTTGACATTAGTTCTCTACATATCATGCAAGCCCTTTATTCCATTTTTTGAAATCGTTGCTAATCAGCTTCCAGCACCAACAAAAGGCTTCAGCCACCCAGGCCTTGAGAGCTTCTCACTGATTTTACATACCCACTCAAACCAGCACCTCCACCCAGTACTCTGGCAGGCTTTTTGTTCCCTGGTTACCTCTTGCTGGATCTGCAACCATCAATCCCATATCCTGCTGCTTTCCTTGTGCAGACTCCAGCCATTGCAGGGCCTTCTACACTGCTTCCTAACTCAGAAGATATCCCTACAACCCCAGCTTGGAACCCAAGCTCACGAACTCCCTGCCATGGCGATGATGGTAAGTATGTATTTAATTCGAAGTCAATACAGTCATCCACCCCCTAATGATACACCACCCCCATTTGATACACTTTTGACTAGCTGATATGTCACTCAATTCTGCACCAATTTTTGTGAAACAAATTGTAACAAGTAATACAAGCTCATATCTACCACTGTACAAAATTCGGAGACAATCGAGGCAGCATTGACGATGCTGTGGAGTTTTCAAAATGGACTGTTTTCAGAAATGGCCGAAATACAGTCACACCCCTCAATGATACACCTGTAATTTTGGTTTTTCTTTGTCAAATGCTGTTCAAACATTCTGAAATTTGGTACAGTTATAGAAGGGCATTTATCTAAGATTTTCATGTAGTTTTTGTGGTGAAAGGTTGTGCTAACATTTGTTGAAGCTAATTTCTCAATTTCAGTGTATCATTAGTGGGTGGATGACTGTAGATACTGACACAATTATGGCAGCCCCTTCTCCATATTGGCTCAGAGATGACTGCTTCACCAACATGAGGCTGAGCCTTCATCTCATCAACACCAACCCTAATTTCCATAGGGGCAAGCATGAAGATAAGTGCGGGGAGTTCAAGGGAGTAGTCGGAGATGCAGTGAAGGTCCAGCTCAGTTTCAAAATCTTGGAAGTGCCATTTCCATATTTAATACCTGAAAGGCCAGAGTGCAAATCCCAGGTCATTACTGCATTCACTGGCCCACATAAGGGGTCACAGTTTAGGATCAAGGAGTTTGGCGAGGATTTTTGTGGCTGCTCAATTTTGAAGTCAACAATGCTTTTGAGAAAGGTTGATGTTAAAATCACCACCAATCAATTGGTAGTCACCCAAGACAGTCGGTGATAATATACCTATACTCTAGATATATTATAAATACCTTAGAGACATTTTTTGTATGTTATACACATATCTTGGTGGTAATATACATATTTTGGACCTTAATGCGAGGCCCTGAGGCATGCAAGACCATGAGGCACCAAACAATGACTTAACAAATGAGCTTATGACGAAAACCTACATTATATATTTTTCAAACAACTTGGAAATATTGCATGTAATTTTTATGGTAACTTAGTGACACAGACCATGAGCTGCCCAAAGAAATAATGACTATTTACATGATGGGTATTGCTATGGGTACCTGCCAACCCCTGCCATGGGTATGGGTTCGGTGAGGGTAGCGAATATCAAACCCGTACCCCTACCTGTAACCTGCATGGGTTGCTAAACCTGTGACAATCACTAATGAGCCCCAATCACAAGGAGCAAACAGAGTTTGTTGCCTGGAAAAAAGGTAATAAAAAGCAGATAATTATTTAAGATAGTTAATTTCACATTAGTGTAAAAAATCATCAAATAAAGAAGATTGTTGTTTTAACTTTGCAGCCACATAGGTGATACAGTGGAGTGCAAAAAGAATGGACCATGGGTCATTTTCTGGTCTCTTCTGATAATATATTGTAGTCCAAATGTAGTTATGTAATTTTTTACATTATGTAGTTGTGTTACACTTCCCTTGGTATGGACTAATTTGGGTGGAAGTTGGGGCCCTGAGAAGGTTTTGTTCTGATGGCCAGTGGTGTGAAATGTCAGGTTTGCGTTTAAACCAACCTTGAAAAGGAGTAGAATCTGGTGGAAAAGGAGAGTGTGGTACACGATTTTTGATGTGCACAGCAGCTTGAGCAGCTAAAGGCCAAAACCAAAAGGAGAGACCAAGCATAGCACATGTCATAGATTCAATGATTTGATTGGTGTGTTCAGCAATGCCATTTTGTTGGGAAGCATCTGGGATGGTGAGTTCATAAGTTATGCCATGCTGGGTGCAATAGTCATGAAATTGGCCTTGAATGAGTTCAGGTGCATTATCAACATGTAGAAAAATAATTGTATAGCCAAGAAATTTTTCAGTGGCAGCATGAAAATCCTGAAAACACTTGAGAGTTTCAGATTTTAGTTCGAGGAAATAAATGGAGATGTAGCAGAAGCAATCATCAATGAAAGTGATAAAATATCTGAAACTCCCATAAGCAGGAGGGAGTGGACCACATGTGTCGGAGTGGATCTGGAATAAAGGACAGTCAACATGATTGGTAGCTTTTCGAGGGAACTTGAGATGCTTAATATTTGCATGAGCACAAATCCAGCAATTTTTGACATGAACATTACTGATTGGGATGCCGATTGTGGAGTGTTGCAGCCCTTTAACATCTATATGGCCCATTAGACAGTGATAAAACCCAGCTTCTGGGTTTCAGCAGTCTCCTCTCCAGGTCCAAAAAGGGGTTTGACTAATGGCATCACACCAGCAATCATATCAAGTGATGGCTGTGCTTTGCCTGGTTCCATCGTTTCGACATTCATCTTGTATAAATCCTTCACAATGGAACCTGTTGCAAAAGGAACATCAGCAGCATTGAAGTAAGTAATTTTGCTATTCCCAGTAGTGTTTGGAAGTCCGGTCTTGTGACTGGAAAAAGACCATAACCAGACTGGACCTGCGGTTCGGTCTTTTTATTTTTGAGATGTAAAGACCGCAAAAAAACCGGTTAACATGAACCGGTCTTTTGTAGCCCCTTAAATACCCTTTAAAACGCACCCAAGAACGTACGATTTGGTCAAAAAATGAGAGAGATATGGATTAAAATGTAAATTACTTTTGGGAATAATAGATGTACCAGACTTATTTTATAGAAGCACCAATTTCTAACGGAATTTAACGTTCTTGGGCTCGTTTTAAAGCTAATAGAGATGTTAATAAATTTACCGATTCATAATTTTAAAATATTGGCCTAAAGACCGGTCATAAACCGGTTAAAACTGATGCAGACCGAAACCAGTCTATAGACCGCAAAAAACCACAGTCTGCGGTCTTTTTGCGGTCCGGTCTGGTCTTTTGACTTCTGGGGAAAAGGCAGACCGGTTACGGTTACGGTCCATGCCCCTGGGCATCAAAAAACCAGACCGAACCAGACTTTCAAACACTAATTCCCAGTCTGTGTGTGAACTCCTTTCTGGTCTAGACGAGTTCCAGAAATGAGGTTGCACCACATTGGAGACAGAGAAAATGTGGGTGGTACCATCGTATGTGGCTTTTAACACGATCTTCCCCTTTCCAACAGCTTGAGTGGTTAGGCTTGTCCCAAAACCGTGTACAGCCAAAGGCATTTCAAAGACAGTGTAATTGTGGAATAGGTTTTGCTTGTGGAAGATGTGTCTGGAGGCTCCAGTGTCATGATGGATGCTGTCACTCTGTTCGAGAGTCACATTGCAGATTATGGCATTCACAGTAACCTCCTCATCCTCCCCAATACAATCTCTCTCATCCTCTTCAGCTAGAGACAGCATGAACAAGAATCCATCATCAACCTTTTCGATGATGTTGTCAACATCTTCATCCCCATCTTCAGTATAGTCAGCTAAACCCGAGAAGTGGTCCCCAGCTTTCCCTTCCAGGACTTGCTTCCTCCTTGCTGCAATCCTAGCTTCAGGTGCAAGGCGAATGTCTTTCTTGCCATGGAAATTTTCTGGATACTTCCCAGCCTTCCCTCCTCTGTAAGAAAAACAATTTGCTTTGGTATGCCCCACAGGAGTCTCACAGTACATGTTCTCACAGATCTTTCATGGTCCTGAACATCGCTGCTGGTTGTATGGGGCAGGGCATTTGTTTTGTCATTGATTTGCCTTTTCATTCTGGCAACTGCTTTGATTGGATGATCCAGCAGCATATGAGCTCAGGACAACATTGTCTCCAACATCACAAGTTGCCTTCCCCCTTTTGGTAGCTAGGGCATTGATGGAGACAATTGAGGGTGTGATTTTCATCTCAACCTCTTCATGTTTCAGACACTGAAGAACAGCGGCAGATGAAACAGCCCTTCTCATAATCTCTCCTTGGCATACTTTATCATGGAGTGTATCATGACAGTACCGCCATTCCTTGGCATGTGACATGAGTGTGATGAGGTGCTTCACAAATTCAGTATTGGGCATCATAAGTGTGTCAGCATCGCATAGTTTCTGATAGAGCTGGACCATGACTTGGCGCCAGTGGACAGGATCATCTTGAGTGCCACATTGGTACCCAATGATCTGTTGTTTGATGGTGACAGCAGTGAGTATGTTAGCTGGTTCATATTCATTCTTCAGAGCCATCCAGGCATCATGAGCAGACTTGCAGTCATGGACGACATACAGCTTCTTGACAGGAACAGCTTTGACAATGATGGTGTGGGCTTTCTTGTCACCAGCAAGCCAGGATTCAGTGTCTCCCTTGGCAGTAGTAACAAGGGCTTCATTTCCTGTACCATCGAGACCTTGGATTTGCTGACTGGCTCTGAGTTCAGGGATCACAGGTGGGTTGTACTCTGATCCATCAATGTATTTCCAGTACCCAGCAGCATCCAGTTCAAGTTTGGACTTCTGCTTGAATTCATTGAAGTTGTTCATCCCATCTTCATCCTCCTTGATGGGAGTAAGTTTAATTCCTTTCCAATCTTTCTCCTTCTGATTGGCTGACATTTTCAATGTGAAAAATAGACTGAGAGGTGGCTTAAAGGATGGTAACACAGAATAGATGAATTTGAAACAGAAGTCAAGTGTGTTTCGAGGTCAATTGGTGAATAAGATGTGAGTTTAGAAGCACTCAGGGCCCATAACCTGTTAAACACGTATATATATATGTGCTGGTACAGTGAGGACAGCGTTAATATAGAGTAGTTGAAGAGATCATACCTGGTACAATGAGAACAGTGTTAATGTGTCTCACTGTCCAGGTTTAGACATAGCCTCTGTAGATGATGATGATGGGTCACATTCTAACACATTCAAGCTCCCCCAATAAGTGCAACTCACAGAAAAAAAAGAACTAGCTTTTATTACAAAAAAAGTGAATACACCATGACAATCCATAATCACCTTACAATGTCAGAGGATGGCAAGCAGGCTGGGCTTGGGTAGCTGTGCACTGGAATAGGGATTAGGGCACTTCCCCAAGAATTAATCAGCAGATTAGTCAGCAGAGTAGTGTAGAAGGGCAGAGAGAGACACACAATATCATCACTTCACTATGCATCCATATGGTTGGAGGCACTAGAGCCCTTTCCAGCACTAACAAGTCCTCCTTAAGATTCCTAACACTACCTGGTTAACAAAAGCCAAGACCTTCTCCAAACCTTCTCCTGCAGCACCATCAATGGCAATTAAAGAGATTTTGATGTGTGATTTGAGTTTTGTGAGTGTGAGCTCTCAACATTCAAGATGAGGGAGCTGTGGTAGAGATAGCTTGAGACTGAATTGGTTCTATGTTTTCTACATATAAAGTGCTATACCAACACATTCAACACTACTTGCAAGTTCCTATGTATTGACTGTCATGAACCATCCTACACCCATGCCCTATGCTGAGACATTCCCAAGACAAACCCTTCACCATGATGCCTTGTTTCTCCATCCCAACCCTTTATTGTCTTGTTACCTTGTCTCCTCCCATCCTTATTGTACTTATTGTTCTTCCTTGGTTGCCTTGGTATCCTTCCCTTAGGTATTTAGGTAGCTTGTCATGTACTTACTACCTCATCCTTGATATTATAAATGCACCTCTGAACTGTTTCTCTGTTCCTCACCTCTCATCTCTGTCTTCTGGTTGAGCCCTGCTCTCAGTTATAGGCCTGTGTGGTTGAGGCTCTAGCTCCCAGCTCTGGTTGAGCCTTGCTCCTGTCTTGTTACTAACCTGGCAATGCAGAGGAGTCCAATTCAGTTTGTGATCTTACTCATGTTCGATCCCTTCACCTCCCACATTCTCCATATCTGATTTCGTCTCCTTTCTATCTTTCCAACAACCCCTCATACACCTCATTCCACCCAGAACTTGTCCCACTATGCACATATCTCTTTTCATCAACCCAACCAACTCTGATGCTGTAGCCAACTCCAGCACCATACCTCCTCTGGCATTGTTCCCAACTCTGAGTTCCTTGTCTGTCTGCAAGTTACCTTTGCCACAACCCACTTCTGCACCTTCGCCTAACCCTCAGGTGCATGAGAGCTTCCCTCTAAGGACGGATCCTCACACTGACCAATGTCATGGGTTGCTGGCATTCACATGATGCCTGACCCCCTTGACCATGGACATGACTGGTCAAATTGGACTGACCCACATTTCAGCCTGACCTCTATGGCTGTGACACCACTGCTGATGGCCATGTTCAGCACCTGAAAAAAAGTATGCGCTAAGTGGAAAGGAAGCCAAAAGGTACCTCTGGTAAACCTGAATGAGCCCATCAAAGAATTAGCTGAATATACTGAGCAGTTGTGCCTGTAGAGCCCCTGGTAAATGACTTGTTTTGCCCAAAACAGGCCAAAAATGACCAAAATATCACAACTACAGGTATAACCACTCAGTATTTTCAAGTAATTTTTTGAGAGGGTTATTCAGGTTAACCAGAGGTAACTGTTGGCTCCCTTTCCAGTCAGCACATCTTTTTTTTTTTTCAAGTGCTGGAAATGGCCATCAGAACAAAAACCTCCTCAGGGCCCCAACTTCCACCCAAATCAGTCTATACCAAGGGAAGTGTAACACACTACATAATGTAAGAAAATACATAACTATATGTGGACTACAATATACTCTTGGAAAATGACCCATGGTCCATTCTTTTTGCACTCCACTGTATCATGTATGGGAAATATTGCTTGGTGATTTGTTGGTGTAGGAATGACTGGGAAACAAAAAAAATTGTTGCCAGATCATATAGATAAAGCAAGACCTTGTTTTACCTTGTAAACAACAATGAGGCAAATATATAATGTCATTGAAAGGTCTTTCTTGGCACTGTAAAAAAGCAACTAAGGAAATTAAATTAAACCCTCTTTCTTGGGGCCAGAAAGATCTTTCAATCACATTAAATAGCTGCCTCATCATTGTCACCAAGGTAAAACAGGGTCTGTCTTTATCTTCCTTTCCTGGCAACAATTTGTTTTGTTTCCTAGTCATTCCTGCACCAACAAATCACCAATGAATATTTTAAGTACATGATGCCACCTTTTTGTGGCTGCAAAATAATGAATGTTTTGCATTTTTTATACTAATGTGAAATTCACTATTTATTGCAGTTTGTGTCATGTGCCAGTTCTGATGGAAAGTTGTATCTTTTGAGTTCAATCTTCTGAGCTCAGCATCTCTACAAGTAATAAGGTAGAGGACATCCATGTCCATCTAATGTCATGTGATTAGCATGACACTTTCCTTTTCTGAGCTCTGTTTTGTGAATAATTCCCTCAGAAATTCCAGAGGCACTTTGTAGCTTAGATAAAACCAACATTTTGTTAATACACATATACTGTCCAACCCCAAGGTGTAGATTTAGTGCTAAAGCAGTTTCTGGTGATAAAATAGTGAAATTGATGGTAAGTTGCATCAATATCAACAACATGACTGCTTATGTCTGCTCATACCCTTTTTTCACCTCTACCAGACTAGCAGCCCAAGGCAACAATAGCAAGGGTAATCAATGTAAATGGCCCTTCAAATGGCTTGGGAAGGCCAGCAAAAAAGCAGAGGGTTGAGGATGAGATAAAAAATGTGAGTGGATGTCAAATATCATGTGAATGGTGCCCTTACCTTCAAGTAAAAAGCATCCAATACCCAGGAGTGAGCCTAAAAAGCAAAAAAAAAAAACATCATTCATGACTTTGGCTGTGCTTGAAACAAAAAATCACCAACCAACTGATCCTCGAGCTGTGCTGCAGCCAATCTTCACAATCGACAATGTCAGTCAGTTCCACCACAACAGGGCCAAGCCAACCATGGGTGTATTCCAGTGTATCCTCACCCCTGAAGGCCAGATTGAGATGGAGCTTCCCAGAATCCCAGAGATGGCTCAAACTGAGTCCTTTTTCACAGGTGGATATCCCTGGGATCCATCTGATAAAATCAATCAAGGGCTGGAAGAGGCAGAGAATGATGATAATGATGAACATACATGTCATTCACCAAAGCTCTAAACAATGAAAGTTTCTCAGAGATGAATAGACTTTGAGGAAGAGGATCCACATATAAAGGACTTTCCAGGAATAATCTGAGATGGGAAACTTAGGGAAGCACCTATACTCACCATTGCAAAGGAGGCTTTGAAGAATTTGAAAGTGAAATGAAACCCTCCTCAAAAGACTGGAGCTGGCTATGTTGATCCAAAGTTTGACATCTTTGTCTGATGCAAAGTTCAAGGGATGATCAGTGTCCTGAATTTTTTTACAATACCACACTCCTCCACTCATGAAAAATGGGGAGCTTCCACCCTGCAGGCTGCCACATCGACGGAACAAGGTGTCTATTGCACTTGAACCCTGGCTGCATTAACATGTCAATTCATTGATGACCATACCTTCCTCCCAATAAATCCATACAGGGACTGGAATCAATTCCATGCTTGTCAACAAAGATTTTGCAAATGACATTAACCTTTATTTGCAAGAGATTGGCAAAGATGTTACCACCAAGAGCTTGCAGAATATTTTGCATGCCCTGAAGTGAAGGAAAGACATGGTATTATGAGGACCATCTCAGAGCGAACAGGGCGACGATACCTGAACGCCCTCAGACACACATACCAAACTGCTAAAAAAGGCCAGTACGCTGATGGTCATGAGCATGAGCATGTTGTGTGGTATTGTGATCACAAATTCTTGCTGCAGTGGAAAGTGCTTGAGGCTCAGATGGAGAACTGGACAAAAGAGAATGAAAAAGAACTGGGTCCTCAACCAGATGGGAAAATCATCATACCTTGGTTTAACAATGAGGCCATCTTCTATGCCAATGATCAGAAACTGTGTGGATGGCACCATAAAGATGCACCAGCAAAGCCTTACATGAAGGGAGAAGGTGTGTTGCTAATGGTTGGAGAGTTTGTCACAGTGAAGTTTGGGTGGTTGCAATCACCTGATGGAAAGCAGAGTGTGCACATTATAATGAAACCAGGAAAGAACTGAGATGGCTACATGACAGCTGAAGACATCAGTAGTCAAGCAGAATGCAATAGACATACTCACAGAATGGTACCCTGAGTATGCACATGTGCTCATCTATGACAACACACCCACACATCTCAAACACCCTGAAGGGTCACTTTCAGTGCATCACATGCCAAAATTCATGACAAAGGAAGGCCCCAATTGGGGAATTGAGGTCACCAAGCATGATAAGGATGGAAAGATAGTCCATCACCCAAATGGGTCACTAGAAAAGGAGAAGATAAAAATGTCCAATGCAAGATTTGCTGATGGAACACCCCAGCCCCTCTATTTCCCCCAAGATCACCCCCATGCTGGTGTGTTCAAAGACATGGTGGTCATTTTAGAGGAACACAGCTTGAATGACAAGGCAAAATTGTGCACAGAATGCAAGGGATTCAAGTGCACACCTCTGGCTATTGATTGCTGCTGTTGCTGGGTGTTATACAATCAGCCAGACTTTGTGCATGTGTCAGGGTACTAGGTACTTACTGCCCCTTCATTCTCACTAAAATATCTTTTTACCTTGTACCATCTGACTAGTTTCCATCTAGTTGTACTACCTTACTATTACTCGAATAGTTGTATTCTGTCCTAAATCTACAAAGCACATAAGTGGGCTCAACATGACTTGTATTGTCCACCATGTATTTGTTTGGATCGCAAGTTTTTAGGATGCTAGGTCTAACCAAACACCTACAAATCAGGTAATGCTTTAGTAAGCATATGAGAGGAACATTGTAGCAAACATATCAATGATCTAGATACTTCCATGTAGTAGTATAGTTGTATTTAAATAAGGGGAAATACAACAAGTAGGATCCATTCTTACTTTTTACCCCAAACAAACAGACTTAAGTTTTAAGAACTAAGTGAGATAACTCTAGCGTTTTGTGAGATGTAGGAAGGAGGGAAGTATTTAAATACAACAGATATTTAAATGCAAGAAATCCATAGACACGGATAACCTGTGTGTGCCTAGGACTTGCCCAGCTGGCTCAAATTGGATCTTAAATAATAATGGTAAGATCCGAAAGATGGGCAAGACCTGAGCATCTGAAAGCTCAATTGTGTGCAAAACAACTAGCTATACCAACCAGAGTGGAAGCTCACAACAAGCAAGTTGGTTCAGCACAGAGGAACTACCCAATCGAGCAGCACTCTGGGAGAGAAATTTCGTGAATTAAAATACAAGTACAAGAGAAACCTATTAGTATAATAATAGGAGTTTTAAGATAATTTTTTGTGAAGCAATATAAATACAGGTAGATTACAGAACGAGGTTCCTGTTAGAGGCGACAATGAGCACTGAAGGGATTTTATTGTTAATACGAAACTGTTTGAAGATTGCGGCCAACAAGTCAAGGTGGGACTTGTTGTATGCTTTTGATGTACTCATAGGAATAGTGCTTGGAAGTCCAGTCCCAAGACTGGAAAAAGACCGAGACTGGACTGGACCAAGACTGCCAAAGACCGGAAATTCCCAGGACTGTCAAAGACCCAACTGTGGTCTGGTCTTCAGTCTCTAACAATTTTGGAAATTTAAAGACCGACAAAAGACCGGTCTAACCGGTCTTAACCGGTCTTTACCAGAACTCATAACCAAACAAAACTCATAAACAAACAGAACTCGCAAACACAAACACTCTCTTCCCACCTTTTCCCACCACCACCCTTCCTGACCATCGCCTTGCATCGTGAGTGCCCGCCATGGGCTAAATGACACTCACACCCACACATCGACTGCCACCTCATGTGCTGGAGGCTCAGCTACAACACCCACATGGCCACGACGCGCCACAGCCTCCACGACGACCCCCCCTACTGCTGCACCTGAACGAGCGCCTGCGAGGTCTAACTGCCACGTCGCTGACAGCGACATGGCAACAAGCGTTTGTTATTCTGGATTATTCTGTGGTAAGCACCCCACCATCCCTTTATCATCTCTCACATCAATCCCAGTGCCACGTCACCAGACGATGAATGTGACTGCCCACCACCCACCTCGGTGATCGACGACCGCCCACATCCCACCACCCACCACCAAGATCTGGCGACGACCGTGACGGACCCCTTGCCTACCACAATCGACGACTCCCTCCAAGGTGCCACATCGCTGTCAGCAACGTGGCAACCAAACGACGAACGACGATAGTGTCGTTCATCATTTCATTACACAGTAAGCACCTCCACCTTCCTCCTAACCCAGCTCGTTAACAATGACCCCACCCCACCACAACCACCGCACGGCACAACCAGGCAGCAGGTACATGACGCACCAGCAACAATGACTACGAACATGGTCCCACCTGCATCTGAACCACCTCGCTTGACTGAGGATGATGCGAAGAATAGGAGACGGGCGACGATGGACAACAACAAGGACACGTGAGTGCTGCCCCGCCCCCCTGTCCCCCCTCGTTCACTCTCATGTATGTAGTACTAGTATATGTAGTAAATTAGATACATTATGTTCCCTATGTTAGTCACTCCAAGACCAGTCCAAGACTGGTTGTCAACCAGTTGAGACTGAAACTGGTTAAGACCGGTCTCTCAACCATAAAAAACTGACAAAAACCGCACTGAACCGGTTGACGTCGGTTCAGTCCAGTTTTTCAAACTTCTTCAACCTGCAAGGACCGGTCTCGGTCCTGGTCTTGTCAAAATTTGACAAAAGACCAGACCGGACCAGACTTCCAAGCACTACATAGGAAGAATCTCTTCCATACGACGCCAGTAAAGTAAGAAGGCGAGAGAAGTCCAACCGCCTGTCACAGCTACAATTTCAGGTGATATGCCAGCAAGGAGAAGTTCAACAGCGCCACCAATGCGAAAACTATGGCCCAAGATGTGGGCAAGCATGGCAGACGACCAGATCTGGTTACAGAAATTGAGAAATTCATGTTTGAGAAGGATCTTTGACTGATCAGAAGCAGTTGTATAAGTGAAAAGGGGGGCAGAGTGATCAGTGGATGAGTTAACTTCAAGATGATTCTTCAGTGCAGCCACAGGGCAAAGGATGTTGTTCTGTGCAGTAAGGATTACAGAGGCGCCGATTTCCTTCGTAGTTTTCGTCCAAGGAATATGGAAGCTTGCAGAGGAGGAACCATCTCGCAGTGTGCAGAAAGTGATCCTAAAGGAATATAAGAGAATATACATTTAAAAAAAAGAAAGGTAGCACACATAACGGAGCGAAGGACGTGATATTTCTCATCAAATGCAGCAGCAGTGGTAACAGCTAGTTTGCCTAGCCATCGGCAGCCAAAGAATGTGCACAGAGCAAGGGCCCAGACTGCTGCATGGAAAGGATTAGAAAGGTTAAGAGCACGGCGAAGAGCCAAGAGGTGCTCAATGGAGACAGGGGCATGGAGAGGACATTGATGTTTTGTCCCTTCTTTGTTTGCAGACACCCAGGCCAGTTGAACCCATTCGTCGTCTCCAAACCAAGGGGCGTGATTGACAACATGCCATGCACGGATGCCGGACAACCAGGAGTGTATAGTATTCCCAGCTTGTCTACCCTTATATTCGCTGATGAAGGCACAGAGTAGGGGATAAGAAGCAGGCATTTGTGCTTCCTCATTGATACCCCATGTATCGCAGAATTGGGTGAAGCACAGAGCACCGGCGGCATACGTGGATTTGGTGTTAGGTGCATATACCCCACGGATGGACATCATAGCACTATTGACCAAGTGTGGATGAAGAGAAGCGATAAGGTGCTGTCGGTGATGAACGGCGTGGGGTGTATCCCAGGCAAACAAGTGATCCGCAGCAGCAACATGAGGGCATAAAGAATTTTGAGAGATTTGTCGCCTGGTGTGAGGTTTCCTGGGTTTGATGAGTTGGGACGATAGAGGTGAGACATCATGAGGGAGAGTAAAGTAATCAGTTGTTGTAGATAGTGATTGCAGAGTAGTGATGGGAGGCGATGTCATAGTTGTGGGTAGCGATTGCAGAGTAGTTGTGGAAGGCAATGTCGAAGCAGGTGTGGAAGGTGTGATACAAGGCTGGAAAGGAGTAAAGAGAATATGACGACATGTGGGGCGCAGAGGAACAGGATGTGAACCACCCACAGTCGTCTCGACAACACACGTCGCTGGTTTAAAAGGGTGTTGGAGACTAAATAAACGATGTGAGAATAAGGAGGAAGTAGACATAGTGGTGTCAGGGAAGAAGGCTAACCTAGGCATGAACAAAACAAGAGGATAGCTCATCAGGGAGCATGAAAAATGGGAAGATTTGCTTCCCAACAGGTCCTGGTTCCCCACACGAGATAGGATCAGCTGGATTAGCTTCAGATTCAATATAAACAGTTTTAAAAACAAGGGAGGTAGCCATTAGAATGAGATGTGTGTGATGAACTGCAAGATTCAGATGGATGTTGCCACTGCGGCCCTTATCAAGGGCGCCGATGGTGCCTTGGTTGTCAGAATGGACAAGCAGGTGAAGGTCCCGAAGACCTCTGGACTCCAAAAAAAGGGCAAGAAGCTCAATGGCAACAGTCTCGAGCCAGCAGATGTCGCGGCCCTCAATCTTCCAAGAAGACGAAAGCTGGAAGGCAGCCCATTCATCACCAATAATAATACCAATACCCCATGATGTAGAGGCATCAACATACAACCCAAGATCTGATAAAGGACCAAGAGGGTGAAGGGACCAAGATACCCCCCACAAAGTAAGTTTGACTAACCACCAATTCAAGTCAGTAATTAGGGAGTGTGGGGGATACTTTGTGAGGAATTCATCACCATGGAAGGTAGACGCAAAGTTAGAAAGCGAAGGTAAGTGGGAGCGACCATCAAGATAAACAAAAGCGATGTGACAAAGAGATCCATGGATCTTTTCAACATCCTGTAAATGGCAAGGTCGGCCATCAAAGTCAGTCAGGAATTGAAGGACGCATTGGTGGAATTTTTTTTCTCTTTCCCTCTGGCAAGCTAACAAGCTTTCGAGGGATATCCCAGAGAAATCCAATAAACGTCATGACGAAAGAGAACTGCTTGTCACCCTTCTCATCATGCCAAGGTACTCCCAAAGAGGAGATACGGCGAAGCATATCGTTGCAGTCATAGTCATAGTGAAAATCACCATCAACGAAGAGGCCGGATGGCGAAGGGAATCGGAAAGCCTTCAGGTCGTCTTCGTATTTCAGCACTGGGAAGACCCCTTCAGCTCTCCAAATGTCAATGACGGCGTTTGCAATCATACCAGCATTACTGCTGGCGCAAGTGGCTCCAAACGGATGATCGTGATTGATGAAGAAGTCGTCAGAAGTGCCTTGGACAACTAGCCAAGGTTTGTGGGATGGGAGAACGGGGCAGGTCCGATGGAACTTCTTGATATCAAGGGTGCACACTTGTGTTCCAGGAGGTGCATGAGAAATCTATGCGGAGATCCAGAAACATGAGTAAGATGTAGAAGGAAAGATAGATCAAACAGGAAGGCGAAGATGAGATATCGTGCAAAACACATGAAAGAAAGGTGATATCATGCATGGCAAATTAAAGATGATACATGCAGCATTATAACGTCGAGCGCATAAAGAGAAAGTCATCACACTCGACGCATGGAAGAGGAACATCACACTCAACGTGTGGAAGAGGGGTCATCACGCTCGATGCGCGGAAGAGGAATCATCACACTTTATGCATGGAAGATAATCATCGTGCCAGTGGCACGGAAGAGGAAGGATAATACAGAGGACTAGGTAACTTGCATGAAGCAAAAATACCCAAAGAGCGACTGGACGCAGGCCAGCACTAAGAAGAAAACATCTCCATGCACGAAACGCAAAGGAGATGTGTAACAAGAAGGAAGAAAGGTGGGAAAGAAACAGAATAGGGGAGAGAACTCACGATCTCAGCAACCTTGGATGCAGTGTCAAAGTGCGTTGGGAAATCATCCTTGTGGATGTAGGAATTGACAGAGGCATGCGACTTGGAAGCCTTGGAAAGGTGTTGACAAACCCTCAACTTGTCAGGCACCCCAGGCTCTTGTGGCTGAACAGAAACGATGAGAGATGAAGATTGAAAGGCACCATGCAAAATTTTCTCTGCAACCTCGCAAGAGAATGGGCCTGATAACCTGCCGGCGTTCACTTCTTTAGCAAGATAGTTGGAAACAGTATTGGGATAAGAAAGAATGGAAGGATTGTTGGGCATGATGATGGTGTGAGGAAGTGAGGGCATATGCCTGATAGGAAACCTGAAGTGCAGGTTAAAAGGCAGGAGAGGGTAGCTGTCGAAAAGGTCATGTTTGCGCAGTAGAAAGTTGAAGGCGTCGGGACTATATGGGTGCAAGACTCTGTGAAATAGAAGGGAATCCTCAGAAGAGGTACAAGCCAGAGGGGGCTGAGGAACAATGGAAGAAGAAAAGTCGGAGTAGGAAAGGTGAAGAGAAAGCGACGCCTGAAGGAAAGCATCAGTTTGAGGGTCTGGAACAGCAAATCCATGTGAAGGCATGATGGCGTTTACTCCCGCAGAAGGAGCAGAGATGGGCGTGCTCGTCTTTATGAGAGCATGGGTGCCCACAGTCGCCTTGAAGGTTCCAGCTGATGCAAATGACTCGGTTGTCAGGGCTGAGGAGGTTATGGTCACTGTACTTGGACCATACTGGCTTGCCATCAGATTTGAACTTGATGATGACGGTGCTATCGGCGTGTTGAGTTGCGTTGTGGCCTTGCTCAGCGCAGATAAGGCAGTCGGGTGTCGAGGAGGAGGACTTGCCGCTGCCTGAAGAAAAGGGCTGTGAAGGCCGTGTTTGAGAAGAGCGAGAAGTGATTCGTGGTGTGAGTTTCCCAAGCGTCGCACTGAGAGAAGGCTTGGTAGGTTCAGACCCCATCATCCCACGAATGTCAGCCATCATTTCATGCTGCTTCTCAGACAGCTTGTAGGCCTGGTAATAACAAGCGGCATCGAATTCACCATATTTCGCCCAATGTTCCTGATGGAACTTCAGCTCGTCAGGTTTCCAGGCCTTGTAAAGGTCATCCTTTGTGTCCTGAGCAGTATAGAAGCAGAAGTGATTGTTATACCAGTTACTATGAGCCTCGCCAGTGCCCTCTTCATCACATTCCTTTTGAAATAAATACATGTTACCAGCAGCCTCTGTCCACTGGCTGCAAGACAAGGAGAGTTCCTTCCCGAAGCGGACAGACAATTTCTCAATGTCAAGAATAACAGTACCCTTCATTTCCCCAGCATTTGGATTAGTCTTCGTCATAGGCAGAGTAGAAGCCTCAACATTCAAGATATTCAGATTCTTGTTAAGGAAAAAAGGCAGAGGTACAGCAATGCAAAGTTTGGTGTCAAAGAGGCTCTTAGGGAAGGTGGCTTGCCAAGGAACACCCACAACCCAAGGTACCATTTTTTTCCCATTCATACAACACCGCTTCACAATCCTAGCTTCTTCTGCAGAGGGCTTAACATCATCAGTAGGCTTCCATTTCACTTTCAGCTTCTCTTTAATCTCCTCATCCGCAATCCATTTAGCAAGCTTAGCATAGATTAGATTAGGAAAGGAAGCTGCAAAGGAAGGGATCCAGAAGCGGTTTAAATCAGCATTGTCAAGAGAAACGAGAGAAGCTTCATCAGATCCAGGCACAGTGTGGGCAGTAGGATCAGAAAGATGGTTAAAGGTCTTCTGAGACCGTACCGCATTTTTCTCTTCAATTTCCTTGTTCATCTGGAGAATAGATACCAAGGGAAGAGTCTTAAGCATTTTAATTATGGCAGGTGAAGTATGAGTACGAGGGATGCGGGGAGAAGAGTCAGGTGTAGCCACTGTCTGAGAAGGAGGTGTAGCTGCTGTCTGAGAAAGAGGTGTAGCAGCAGTCTGAGAGCTTCCAGCAGTAGCCAAGGTTTGAGAGGTTTCGGGAGTGTCAGCCATTGCAGAAGTTGAAGGAAAACCGACGAAAAAATTCGAAAATTTCACTGAGGTTGAGAGGACTCTTTTTGCCACGTCAGAACGATAATCTGAATGACAAGGAGATGTAGTCTCCTTGTCTAGGATTTGGAGACATACATGAGTGTTTGTACTTATGAGTACAAACCATCTCGTTCTGACACTCAGCCGTTATCTTATCCGATAATGAGCTTGCACTTGTGCCTCGTGCTTGCTCATCGCGGAATGTAGTAGTATAGTTGTATTTAAATAAGGGGAAATACAACAAGTAGGATCCATTCTTACTTTTTACCCCAAACAAACAGACTTAAGTTTTAAGAACTAAGTGTCATTCTAAGAGTGAACTGATAAGGCTTTGCACTATCATTCAACTCTGATCAATCCATTAAAGCTACATGTTAACATATTGATCACTGACTGACCATCATTCAACAACTGAGACTCTTTGCACTCTAAGGAATATTCCCGCTCTTGACAGCTTGACATGCCTCAACTCATTTGACTTTGCTAACAAATTCTACAGGTATGACTAGTTCAGAATTGTTAACTAATAGCATTTGTATTCATAGGAATACACCAATGCAGAGTTGTAGACTCTAACAGCATGTAACGATGATTCTTGAAAACACCTGCAATGCTCAGGGATTCTGCCTCATATATTTACCCAAGTTCCACTGTGAGTTGAATTTCATTGAGCAATGTTGGGGATGTGTGAAAAGAATCTATCATTTGAACCCACCATGCTCCTGTGAAGATCAGCTTAAGATGAATGTCTTGGTGGCATTGGATAGCATTCCCCTGGCATGTGTGCGACAGTCTGTTCCTGTATACTCTTGTTGTTTTCATTCTTACTGACAAAACCTACAGCTTTGCCAACCATTCCTGAAAATTTATGGATGTGGACACCAAGGGTCTCAACAGCAGACAGGCAGCTTGGGCCACAAGAAAATACAAGGGCCACTGCATCCCTCCAGAAAGTCTTATGACTGATTTGGAAAAGTCTGGAGTCAGTTAGGTATTATTTTGAAACACATTAATGTTTTCTTGTCTGACTTCTCCAAATGCATATGTATTTCTTCAAAATCTTCTTGTAATCATTATATTATATTTTGAAAATTTGTGTAGTTACATTTATTTTCATTTCAAACAGAAGTATGGTTCCATATTTTTTTATATCTCACTATGTTGTTCATATTCCATGTATTTTAGAGGTTTGCGCTCATTCAGGAAGGAATGTCACATGATAACTTCATGGTGTGATGTTAGATGGACATGGATGTCCTCTACCTTATCATATTGACATGATTTTAAGTGTTCTGGAATCATCTCAATGAGCAGAGTTGTGCCTCAGCAAAATGTAAACAATCTGACTCAGTATTAATGTAGCTGAGAATCCCAGGCCTTTTGAGGTCTATGGGTCATTTACACAATGAGGACAGGAAATATTGCTATTCTAATTACATGGGAGGGTACCTATAGCCTCAAATCATTGTGCCCCATGCAAAAACTTATGGGAGAAGGTGTACTGTGGTGGAAACCATTAAGCTATGCAAAGCTAGGTGGCTCACTGGCCAAGTAACAGGAATGCATGCCATGACCTGAGGTAGATAAGGTAGGGGGATCCATGACACCCTTAGAAAAATTGCATATGTTATATTTGGGCATTTTGGTGCACCTTGAAAAATGGGATTTAGTGCAGCAACATCAAAAAGAAAAAAAAAACTGTAGTCTGCATGTAAGTATATCAAAAAATGTACAAAATGTTATTAGAGAGTCATATATGAGGGATTAATTGAAAGAAATCAAAACACCTCTGTACAGTTCAATGAACATCTATGGAGTGAAGAGAATGTAACTTTTACATACCTTTTTCAGCTTGTTGTATGTAGATCTCAAGCCTTTCTGCATCTGCATCCTTTCCCAGATACCTATATGTTACTCTGAGATTCTTCATAGCCTGAATTGTAAACTTGTGCACTCCTCCAAATATTCTGGCTCTTGCATTCAAAACCTGAATTTCCAATTGCTCTGCCTCTTTGTAATTTTCTAGATGTTTATATGTAAGGGCCAAATCTTCCATTGTTATGAGTGTTTTAGGGTGCTCATTTCCAAGTAGCATAACTCTTGCATCCAGACATTGCTTCTGCAGCTTTTCTGCCTCTGCATATTTTCCCAGGCTATCATATGTTTTAGCAAGATTTCCCACTGAAGTGATCGTTTCTGGGTGTTCTCTTCCAAAGATTCTTATTCTTGCATCCAGACATTGTTTCTGCAGTTTTTCACTCTCTGCAGACTTTCCCAGGCCATTGTATGTTTTAGCAAGAGATCCCATTGACATGATTGTTTCTGGGTGTCCTTTTCCTAAAATTCTTATTCTTTCATCCAGAACTTTGGTCTCCAGCTCTTCTGCTTCTTTGTATTTTCCCATTTCATTATATATATGACCTAAATAAGCCATTGATGCAATTGTATATGGGTGTTCCTTTCCAAGTAAAGTGGTTTGAGCATCCAGGCATTGTTTCTGGAGCTTGAGAGCCTCAGCATACTTTCCAAGATATGTGTATGTTACAGAAAGGTTTCCCATTGCGGTATCTGTATGTGGGTGATCTTTTCCAAGAATTCTTACCCTAGCATCCAGAACTTTGGTCTCCAGCTCTTCTGCTTCTCTGTATTTTCCCATCTTTCTATATGTATGACCTAAACTAGCCATTGTTGTAATGGTCTGTGTGTGTTCCTCTCCAAACAATCTGATTCTTGCATGCAGACATTCTTGCCACAGTTTTTCTGCATCAGCATATTTTCCCAGATCTCTATATATTCTAGAGAGCCATACTACAGCTGAGATGGTGCTGTGATGACTTTTACCAAGTATCCTTCTCCTGACACCCACAACCTTGATTGCTAGAATCTCTGCTTCTTTAAAATAGCCTTGTTCTCTGAAAAGCTCACCAAACTTAACAGAGGCATCATTAAAGTAACTGTCCACCACATATTCCTTGAATGTTTTGTTATGCTGATCATTTGCTTTGACATATGTCAACAGTGCTCTTCTAAATGAATGTGGTTGATGGTTAAAGTCTCTGTGTAGAGAGCAAGCCAACATGGTATATGCCATTATAAAGGATTCTTTCCTTTTCATTGAAGTCATTCTATCCCTACACCATGCATGGATCAATGGGTGCACAGTGTACTCACCATCATGTGAGCCCAGTCTGATAAAGGAAAAAGAAATCAACAATTGAATTCCTTCTTCAAAGATAAATTTATTCCAAACACCAGCATGAGTGAGAGAAAGCAGTCTGGGGTCCAATTGAGAACTTGCCAATGGTAAGGTGGACTTCCTAAGCAGAAAGTCAAGCCATCTCTTTTTTTCTTTCCTTATCTGGCCTTTTTGTATAGCTGCATTGGAAAAAATATCCTCACTAATTCCATCATGATGAAAGAATGAAAATATTGCCAGGATAAGAATTGCATTCTCAGCTGCTCTGGCCCTGTCAAAATCAGAAGACTGAGCCCTCTGTTCTATTTCCTTATACAACAATTCCCAAGTCCCATAGACAGTTTGATTATATTTAGATGCACCTCTGAATTCTGGATGAGATAACAGTGTCTTTCATTGTTGAGAATATATTCCAAGATAGTTTTTGATATTGATAACCCCTGAATGAATAACAGCACCAGCCTGGTCTATAGCCAGAGGGACACAGAAAAGCTCTTTTACAATTTCAGAAGCTTTCTCATAAAGGTCATTATCAGTTTGGGAGGGAATCAAGCAACTGGCCTTCAAAAGTAGCAAGATAGCATCACTTTCTTCCATTTCCTTAACTTCTAGACAGTTGGCTGGTAAAGTCAGACATTGCATGGCAGAGTTGCAACTAGTTATAAAGATATTTCCACCTAGTCCAGGTGGAAAATAATATTCCAGCTCCTCTGGAGTCAATATATCAACATTGTCAAAGACCATCAGATAATTATCTCTAAGAGCACCAATCCACAAGAGAGCAGATTCAAGAGAGCCATCCAGTGCAGAAGACTGAGCTCCAGGAAGGTTGCAAATCCCCTTTAGCCCCTGAGTAATGGTTGACGTAGAGGATCCATCAATCCAGAAAACATGGAAAAAGCTGGAGAAGTCAAATTTCATTCGGTAACCAGGCTCGACAATTGTTAGGTCTCACTGATCAGACATTTCTTCAATAAACCGTAAGCAGATTTGAGTCTTTCCAATACCCCCCATCCCATGCAGGAGAAAATACTTTCTTGTCCGGAGTCCGTCACTGGGACTGGTAAAATGTTCCTTGAGTTTGGCAATAATGTCAGTGCGGCCTGTGAATCGAGTGCTGGAGTTCGGTTTAAGAGGAATTACTGCATCAGACGTCGTTGCATTGATAAGGTTGTAGTTTATCTGCAGAAGACCCACGGCAGTGAGTATGAAATGCATAGAAAGGCATCATGAGGCTTAAACACGCACAGTATTAGCTGTGTTGAAGGTACCGCCGCTCACTGCAACGTTCTGAGCACCTTGAAAAATGGTCGGTCCACTCATGTTGAAGCACAAGAGATGGTAGAAATGTGGAAGGAGGAAGAAAGAGATAAATGGGTGACGGCAGGAGACAAGCAGGAGACCCCTCACGCAGCAAGGCTGTATGAATGATTGACGCTTTGGCGAACTTCGCGACTTGCCGAGCACATTTTGCCGGAAATCCGTTCCCTCGGCTGGCACTTCGACGACCGTCACTGTCCACCAGCAGGAGTGTCCCTATGCGTGCAGATTCGGGCTCAAACCACCCCGCCAGTACGTCTCATTTCTTTCACAATCAACTTGCACTCATGACCACCTTACGGCGTGCAGTCGCTCTCATCGACGCCTCCGCCAACCCCCAGAACCCGGCTGCCCACTCCGAAATCTCCTCGCCTAGCTTCTGGCCGCTGGCGAGACTTTAACTTCCGAATGCACCAGCTACTTGCAGTTGTTTGAACCACATATAACCCCGAAGGTCGACCAACCGCCATCAGAACGGAGAAAAACTCGCAAGGAAAGTTCAACCCTCGGCTTGCGGATCTCGCACCAATGATGGATCCTGCCAGGTTTGTTTCGTCTTACCTTCTCCATACACCGCATCTAATGAAGTTACGCACCTAGACTGGCCGCCCAACCTGTCAACTTGTACCTCGGGCCTTCCTCAATGCTACGTCACACGGGCTGCAATGGTCTGTTCTCCCCTTCCAAAATATCACACGTTCATTCAACTTACGCTTTTTAACAGGGCTGGGGCGTTCCCACCATCACCCTCGTCGACTCCTGCCTGCCGCTTCTCATTCTGCAGCCCCGTCTAACAAACTTTCTCTGAACTGGAGCATTGCGTAGACGGAGGCGAACTCAACCGAGTGCGCAGCTGCTACAATGAAAAAGATATACCCTGGAATCATACATCTTTTCCACTCACCAATAAGGTCATATATCCAGTTGATATCCAGAACCTCAATGTCTCATGACCACCTCACGCCTTCATCTACCCCTCCGCCCCAACTTCCGGCCAGCCACTCCTCAACCTCCTCGCATATCCTTGCTCCATATCAAGTCTCCCTCCGCGTTCTCTGCTGGCGCGATTTGGAACTCCCAATTTCTCAATAGAAGAGCTGTTTCGAGCATCGTAAACGATCGACCAAGCTTCGCCGTCGGATGGGTTAAGAATCTTCGAGAAAAAATCGGCCCCGGGTTGCGGATCTTGGACCTATTGATGGATCCCGTCAGGTATGTTCTCATTCCTTTTTCTATCTTTGTGCAAGACATCTACTGAATGCGCCCACTTCAGATTGGTAGGTTAGTTGTCGACCGGAACCTCAAGCTCCCAACCTTGACCTCGAGAAGGTCTTTGCCACACAAAGTGCCTTCTCCTCGGTGCTGCCCATGCCTAGTGCTACATCGCCCCAGTCTTAATGGTCCGTTTTTCTCCTTAACATCTCTCATTACTAATCTCCTTTTACAGGGCTGGGGTCATCCCATGATGACAAACCCCTCTTTGAATTGGAAGATTTATTGGATGGAGGGAAACATAAAGCTGAATGCGTACCTGCCAACGAAGAAGATATGTATACCTCGGAATTGTGCGTCATTTCTCTATCTTCCTTGATCATTATCTTACAGCTCAAATAGCTATTACACATAGAACGAAACACGAGACACTCTCCACACCGATAGCAAGCCATCCTACTATCCCATTCAGCGCGTCCTTCACAGGAAGAAGCTCAAACGACTCTTTGACGGCGCCAACGCCGTGTTTCTGCTCACGAAGTCTAGGGGAGGTCGATGGTCGCTTACGCTCCTCAGGACTGCAAAGGGGAAGGTTGGTCCATCATCGACATCATCCCACCTTTACCCAAACCAACCACACCAAGACTAGATAGTCATCTACTCTGCCCTAGGTTTCGATACCTTCCTCATCATGCGGCATAGCGCCCGCGTGTCTTTTACAGCTTAAGGTGCACAGCCAGCCCGTTTAGGACGGTAACGATGCCATAGCTCCCTCCAACACAACTGCCCCACTTCACAGCTAAGACAGCCCAAGCCCTGACAGACCGAACTGTCGATGACATGGGTACCGTTACCTCACCAGGCTTCACATCCATCGCAGCCGCCATGGTCGTTGAGCAGCTCGCGTCCGTCATGCAGCATCCTCAAGGGTGCGTACACTTTTTACTCCTCCTTACTTCACTACTTGATTTTCATAACCCTAATTATCATTTCTAGAGTCATACCCCCATTCTATGCTGGACAAAACGGGGTTTCGTACGACACCAACTTTGCCCTTTCCTCCCCAGTTCCGCCAATCACCGCTTATGTGTAATAGATATACTGGGGGCATCGAAATTGTACGCCGTTCTTGTATACCTTTGCACCCCAACGCACATCCTTGCGATTCAAGCCTAAGACATGCTTCTCAAGCCATTCAACAATCAGAAATACTTCGGAACGCTGGCGTGGCTGGATGACCTGCCCGAGGAGGGCGACGCCATGCTGGAGAATGTTGATTGGGAAGAGGAGGGAGAGGGCGAGGATGATTTTTGATATGGTCGTGTGGATGCAAGGAGTTTGAACTTTGAAAGGAAAGTAACAGCATCTTGTTGTATTCGCATGAGAATAAACTACAAGATATACCGCTCAGACGTGGGGTTTCACTGTTAACTGCAGGGTCTGCCACTGACCAAACGCGCTCGGCAAATACGCGCCAAACTGTCAATCATTCACAGCCTTCCAGCAGCTTCCACCGTTGGCGCCTCCTGGCGTCTCCTTTTTATTCTCTTTCTTCCCCCTTCCACACTCATACCATTCTCACCCTTCAACATGAGCGGACCAACCCTTTTGGAGCGTGCTCAGAATGTAGGAGTGAGCGGCACAATCACAGCGGCTAACATCGTGCGTGAAAAGCCTGGGGGTACCTTTCTCAAGTATTTGGAGCTGACTGCCGTGAATCGCCTGCAGATAATCCACAACCATAGCCACATTACGATTTCCGATGCAGTGATCCCTCTCAAGCCGAACTCAAGCACTCGATTCAGCAGAAAGTCTGTGGTACGGCTATCCCGTACGACGGTTTGCATGTCGAGTAACTCCCTGTATTTCCGCCGCACAGCGGAGCGTAAATGCTTACGCTCTTGTGCGTTCAGCCCAACCCAATCACGGGCCCTGTCCCGGCTCGCGCTTCCCAACGGCGACCCTGCAACAAAACGGGAACAAGTGTGAAGAATGTGGTCTTCCTGTGGAGCTTCGTCTTGGCGGGCCCGGCAGCAAAATCCCTGGACAGTATTATTTTTTGGTACATGTTCTGTACAATTCGGAAGTGTTGCGTTCAACTGATGGATACTAGTGTACTCGCAGCAAACAACACCGTAGTCGTGACAAATGGTGGCATGTCTTTCAATGATTTTCTTCAACTCAGTGAGAAGACATTCCCCATCAATGAGAATAATTAGATAAATAGCATTGTTAGAAACCGTTTACTCAATCCATGCTTTCAACCTGAACTTAAGTTACTGGGAAAAGTTTGAGTTGGCGTAGAGCTGAGAGGCCTACGAAATGCCTACCCATGGCGTTTGGTAGTATGAATCTTCATTGAAGGGCATGCCCTTGAACTGGCAAAATCTCAAGATGACATACCAACTCATAAATTGCATTGTAGATATGTACGTAAAGGAAGGACAGGCACTTGTAGTGAGTATGTATGTAGGTAAATAGATAGTATACGATAATATAGCAGTGTAGGTGTCGCGTGTCGGAGGTATAGAGGTGGTGAGGTGGTATCGCAAATCAATGACGGGGCAAAACGAGAGAAGCAGAGAAGGAAGGAGTGTTATACTACACGGATCGGATCGGTTGGTCAGTTAGTGCAAGGAGGGGAGGGGGTATGGTCGGTTATGTCCAAGAAGGGAAGGAACAAATCGAGACGGGGCAGGTGGAAATCGGACAAGAGCAGCGCGAATGAGATCGGCACAAGAAAAGGAGAGGGAACAGCAAGGAGAAGCACGACGACCAGAGGAACTCCCGACAGCAGAAGGGGGAGCCCTTTTGTCCAGCTGGTCGGTCATCCATGAATCATCTCTCCCCGGCCTTTCTCAGCTCATTGTCCAGAGTAGTAGCGCCTCGGCTTCGTGGCTTGACCGGATCACCCCCTCCAAATACATCATCACCATTCCCTCCCTTAGCCTTCGCCTTCCCCTTTGCTGCACTTCTCCTCTTGTGCGCCTCCGGAAACAGGAGCTTTGGTGGGCAGCTTGGGTCAGGGGAAAAGGCCGGGTGCTCGACGGGGAGCTTAGACCCTCGAGGGGGCGAGATGGGTCGGTTCGTAATCGGGTTGTACAACGGGTTGTGGAACTCCCTACGCATACCTCGACTACACACGTATCATTATTATCAGCCGTCAATCCGTGAAAAGAGAGTAAAAAACTTACAAAACGTAAGCGACAGTCGGTTTCTCTTGATACGGCGTTTTTGGGCTCTGATTTGGGCTCTCTTCGCTGTCCGACTCCGGGACGGCATCAAGCGGTGAGGCGAGGAACGGGTTCTGCGGAGAGTCTCGGAGCACGCTCGTCGTTCGCCTCTGCGACTTTCGTTTCGGAGTGACAGGGGGCGAAGCGGTCGACGGAGCACGGGCGAATCGTGGGGAGGTCCTAAGTGGCGTAGTAGGTGGGTTGTTGGTAGGTGACACCACCATGGGCTTGCGATGCGACGGGGGTGGTGAAACGGGCTGCTGCAGCTGCTGCAGCTGCTGCTGGGATTGAGCTTGACGACGGCGATAGACCAACGGCGCCTGCGTAGACGGATCAACCGCCTTCGAGTTGGACGATCCAAACGCCCTCTTGCTCCTAGTCGTCATCCCGCCCGTACCCAACCAAAACGCATCCTCCCCCTGCGTGGCTTCCCCCGTTCGTCGTTTCTTATGAACCGAAACAGCCAACTCCTCCTCATCACTCAACAGTACTACCTGCTCGTCGCTGTCGCTATCGCACGACCCCCTCGATCTGCCCCTCCCGCGCTTGCTGTGGGTGCGAGGGGGCGTGGGGAGTGACGCTGTCGATGCGGAACGTTTCAGGACACGTCGAATGGGTGGCAACGTTGCGTCGGGTGGCATTTCTGGGTGTTTGTTGTGGTTAGAAAAGTGTTTTTTGGGTTGTAGTGGTTGTAGAAAGAAGGGTGGCGCGATAAAAAGAGGACAAAAATGTGAACAGCGTCCAAGCAACACGAGGAACAATGGTGGGCGGGTTATAATAATAATAGCTGCAAATAACCACACACACAGCCACTCACTCCAAAGTTCGCTGAGTGAGTTCTTTACCCCATGCTCGTGGTTGTAGCTAACACGCGCGACTAGTAGATGCGGCAAACATGGGAGTAAAGGCCGTGCCATCCAATGTCAGTTCTTTATGGGACTAGCAGTTTGCCGGTTTTTCTTTTCTTTTTGAAAAGACAGTTATGGACTCCATATCAACTCCATATCCACGGAAAAAAGCATCTCGTCAATTTCTCCAACGACTCTGTGGACGCTGGACGAAAGCTAGGTTATTTGTCCTTCTGACGCATTTGAGCACGCGACGGATTTTAGTATTTTCAACAATACCTGACATGCGGGCCCATTCTATTCAATCGCATACCCAGACTTGAAGTCCATTGGCAATGCCCACATTCCACCTACTCTGTAAGCACCTCGTCGTAAAATCGAACATCTTGTGCAAGCTGCACTCCACTACCTCAAAATCTCCTTCCAGTATTGGGATCATCTTGCCGTGTCAGCGAGCTACTTCAACAGCACCGTTCACCCCTCACTCTGCAATCTTTCTCAAGAATTGCGAAACCTTCCTGGATAAGGTTCTGAAATCCCTCGAGGATGTGTCTGTTACGTCCGTTCTTTCAAGCCATCCACGTAATACGATTACACACTGAAGCATTTTACAGATGCTTGTCCCCCCTTCCTGTCGATAGAGCTAGCTGGCGCCAGACTGAAGATCAAACTCTTTCCGCCAGTCCTTTGTCAGAGTCAGGACACAGGCTATTGATCTACAAACACCTCCCTTTAAAGAAAGAAACATCAAAACGTTCAGCAAATGACACACGATACAAAATCCTTGACAACACATCCAAGGCGACGGGCACCAGTCGCCCGGCGAAAGGCATGCCTTTCCAGGGGGTTTGAGTGCCGCACTGCGGCCAGCGTCATTGGCACTGGGCGAGGCACCTGCCTTGGTAAGGAGGGCTCCATCGGCCCGGACGAAGGCGGCAGAAACTGAGGACTCTGTGAGGGATGGCGCGGCGAATGCCAGACTGGCCACTGCGAGGAAAAAACCAAGTGAAGAGGTGAGCTTGTGCATCTTATGCCTTTGTGTTGCTGCGCAGTTGATAATAGAGAGGGACAGTGACGACCTTTATACGCCAAGGAAGGACGCTTGAAACCCCTAGTGAATTCGAGAAGCACGGAGGGAGCGTAATTGAGCGTGGGGAGGCTCGAGCATTGCCCAGATGGATGTGTGGTTGGTTCACTTTCGACGTCCGTCCGAAGTCCGTTCCCGTTATAGTGCCTTCACCTCCTTGATGAAGATGTCTCCCGCTATCACGGCTCATATGTGCATGTACTGGTCACCTCGTCCCTCGTAATATCCGTCTCTTCGGTCCCTGGGTGCATAACGCTCCCTTTCTCCCCCTCCGTCAAAGTCACTCTCAAATCGTAATATCGCATCTGGACAACGCTGCACACTATTCTTCACCCCGGTCATTCGCAAGCCAATCCATTCCAATCAAGTGGTTCATTCCGAATTACGGTCATAGGCGGCACGCTTCACTCAAATTCATTCTTCCTTGTGGCCCTTTTTCGGTTATTAACGCATCACGATTAGTACACATCAAAGCATTCAACAGATTCTTCTTTCTGCTTACTCGCGTTTCAACCCATTCTGTCAGCGCTTTCAACCGCATAAATGGCCATTCTACAGCCCTTTTCGAGAACATGTATCCCTTTTCCATCCGTCCTTTCAAGCCATACGATTGCACACTGAAACATTTTACAGATGCTTATCCCCCCTTCCTTTTTGTATAGCTAGCTGGCGCCAGCCTTAAGATACTCTTTCTGCCAGTCTTTTGTCGGAGTCCGGACACAGAGTACCGACCTACAAACACCTCCATTCAGAGAAAGAAAACATCAAAACATTCAGCAAATGACACACATCACAAACTCCTTGACAACAAAACCAACCCGGCTGGCACGAGTTCAAGTCCGACGAAAAGCATTTCTTCGGAGGGAATTTGGGTGGTGAACTGTGGCCAGCGTCATTGGCACCGGGTGAGGCACCTGCCTTGATCAGGGCTCCGTTGGCCCAGACGAGGGCGGCAGGAACTGAGGACTCTGCGGGGGATGGCGTGGCGAATGCCAGACTGGCCACTGCGAGGAAAAGACCGAGTGAAGAGGTGAACTTGTGCATCTTGTGCCTTTGTGTTGTTGACCCACTATCGACGGCAGAGGGAGAGCAGTTGATAAGAGAGAGGGACGGTGATGACCTTTATATGCCAAGGAACATCAGGAATTTGGCAAAGACCTATGGAGGCCTATGGAGCCTCCATAGCTTCCGGAGGTGGGTAGGAGGTAGCCTGATATAGAGGCTTCTGTAGGTAACTATGTGACTATAGAGGCGACGATAGGCACCTGTAGGTGTGATATCACGTAGGCTATTTGGGTCAGAGGTTCCGAGAGGAGAGTAGGTCATAATATATTAAGCATGTAAAACTACTTGTATCTAATACAAAGTAGTTATAGGTTCAACTGCCTAAGCCAAATCCTCCTCATCCGAGAACACGACATCCTTCCATTCCTCTCTAGCAGCGGCAAAGTCCTCAGCTCCGAGTTGGATAGGGCGCACCGTGGTGGTGTCGACAACTTTGGTGTGCTTGCTGTTTGGGGCTTCTTGAATACTGACAAAAGACAGAAAGAGGGAGCTTACTGTGCAACTCTGAGGTCTCCCTTTGTGTTCTCGTGGAAATCCTTGAGGGTCGTCAGAAGGCCATAAGCGACTTCAAAAATTTTGACAGCCCCACGGGCGTTAGAGGTACGCGCCGTGATCTAGAAAGTTGGTCAATAAATGAAAGTTTCTCAGCAAATGACGTACCAATGTTGAGGCATCATTGTCAGACTCCATTTGAATAAGAGCAGTGGGGGACAGCTGAGTAGAGGTGAGTGGTTGAGAGGGTGTTGATGATGAAAGGTGGTTGCTTGCCATTCAAAAATTTGTAGGCCAGGTCGTGGGCACAAGTTGAGAAAGAAAGCCGCGAGTTTCCAGTACTGTTCTGAAAGTACAAAAACACTCGGACCGCGTGGATGGGCTGGGGATCCGAACGGATTCAACTTCGAGCTCAGCCCTGACAAAAGGGCCATAGAAGGTAGTTGCCCAGCCTTCAAATTGGTAGGCCAGGTCACGCGTGCATGTAAGTTGATCATGAACAGCCACAAGTTTTCAATCTGAAAGAAAGAAACTCAGTGGACCACGCAGACAGGCAGGAGATGCAGACTGATTCCATTCCAAGCTCGACCTCGATGAGGGGGAAAACGAATATATCGACTCAATAAGAGAGACTTACAGGGTGGAGTTGGCATCGGGATCATCACAACAGACCACTGGGCCATAGCTGAGTAGAGGTGAGCGGTTGAGAGGTTGGTGGTGATGAAAGGTAGTTGCTCACCGTTCAGATTTAGGTCTCAGGCACGAGTTGAGAGAGAAAAGCCGTTAACACAGAGTGTTTGATCGGGAGAGGAGTGACAAAAGCACGCAGATGTGGGAAGGAAGAACGGTGGGAAGAAAGTAGACCAGTGACCGTTCTGTATATGAGAAGTACCTGCGATATACAGACCGGTAAATCTGAGTTTAAATCCACGTACCGCGCACCTCCCACGCCTCTTTCCATAAAAGGTTCGATGATTTCTGACCTCCCCTAAACAATCCGCACGTGTCGCACGACGCACACCGCGTTCCACTGTATTTCATGATCTCCATTGCGTGAAATCAGCGCGTTTTCTCATGGACCACACGTCTGTATCATTGAACACCAACAAGGCACTTCAAGAAATTGGAAATTTTCCTGTCGCACTTCTCAAACCTGCATTTGATGTTCTTACTGCACGTTTACGGGATTTTTTGTTGGCTCAAATGTGGCAGATGCTAATATATCAGCTGCGCTTCTGGGGTGCATATTTGAAAGATGATTATGTGTTGGAAGCAAGGGCCAGAGATGAAAGCAAATCGTAGGCCGGATAGATTTGGCGTGGGCCGGACCGGATTGTTTAGGGGAGGTCAGAAATTACGAACCTTTTATGGCAACTGGCGTGGGAGCCGCGCGGTATGGGGATTTAAACTCAGATAGACCAGCCTGTATATCGAAGTTATCATATACAGGCTGGTCACGAGCCTAGGAAGAAAGGGCGGTGGGAAGGAATAGAATTCAACATGATCACATGACGTCGGAGTTCGAACGGACTTCACGAATACTTTTTCGTTCAATTTTCGTTAAGTTACTTACTCGCCAAAAAGGTTAATAATAAACAACCTCTGCCCACCCTCGACCAGCGGGTGCGCGTAGTCGATCTCTCAACGACACTATCACCTGCTACATTAAATAATGCACACGCCATCCTCAACCGTGACAACGCCTTCTTCTATCACCTCTAGACACCCTCAATAAACTTTACACAACAAGCTCGTCGATATGTTGAATTCCCGGCCCTCACTTACCCTCGTCATCACTCTAGATATGCTGTTACGAAACAGTATTAGATTTTGTTCTACTACCTTCAAAATCCGAAACGACACGGGAGAAGACAAACAAGGCAACAATAGCATGTACACGCAGAACAATCATTCAAATGTGTGAACACTGCCGGAAGGGTATGGATTTGCGAGAAACCCAGTAAAAATTTGCTAGCTTGCTGTATCTTAGTTTATTACCTACACATACCTACAAAGATTGCTGCCACCACTCATCACCTACAGAGACCTACAGAGGCTATGCTACCTCCATAGAACCGCGTGATCTATGGAAAAATACCAGTTTCCTGATTGGCATCCGCGCTTCGTTCAAGCTCATCCCTCCTTGTGGCCCTTTTTTCGGTTATCCAGGTATTACGACTATACTTACATCCCTTAGGTAGTCTACAAGTTGTAAAGTCTGACATGGGGCTCCACCCCAATAGACTATAATTTGACACAAAAAAAAAAAAATACTTACATCACAGCATCCAACAAATTCTTCTCCCTGCTTACTCGCATTTCAACCCATTCTGTCAGCGCTTTCAACCGCATAAATGGCCATTCTACAAATGCCCTTACTTAGCGGAAGGAAACAACAAAGCGCTCATTCATGGTCAAGAAAACGATGCACCAGACACTCCGGTCCTTCACAACAAAGATGACCGCAAGGAAAGCATGCCTTTGAAGAGTCAGGTTCGAACTTTGAACCGCCATTCTCGGCATTAATAAGGGTTTCGTTGAAGAAATTGGCCACGGCAGGGACGATAGCACTGGAAGCTGAGGGTGATGGCACTGCGATTGCGAGTCTGACCGTTGTACTAAGGACGAGAGCGAGTGAAGAGGTCAACTTGTACATTTTACAGCTGTGTCTTGTTGACCAAGTTTCGACAACTTTAGAAGAGCAGGTTGACAGTTGGTGGTAGGTAGGTGAGTTCTGAAATCCTTTGCGACCCCCTTTTTCTGCACGTCCTTCTAGCCATGCACATAATACAATTACACGTTGAAGCATTATACAGATAAATATCCTTCCCTTGCTCAGATGGGCTAGCTTGCATCAACCCCTTTTTGCCATTGCTCCAGACCGTTTGAAAATACCTTTGACTTGAAGGAAGAAACGTCAAAGCGTCCAGCCATACAAACTCCATCACAACAAAAATGACCCGAACCGCACGATCTGTCTGGCGGAAAGCATGCCTTTGTAGAGTCGGATTCCAGTGCTGTATGGTAATCTGCATCATTAGCATTGGAAGAGGCAGCCGCCTTGATAATGGCCTTATCCGCCAGGACGAGGGCTCTGTGACAGGGGCTGGTGCGGCAACTGCCAGACTGACCGCCGCGAGGAAAAGACCGAGTGAAGAATTCAAGGAGAGCAGTTGATGGCTAGAGAGCAACGGCAATAATTCTTGTACCCCAAGGAGCTACTTTTGGAGTCCCTGGGGTAATTCGAGAAGCACAGAGGGAAAGTAATTGGGCGTGGGGAGGCCTCAGCATTGCCCAGGCCCCAGATGTACGGCTGATTCACTTTTGACGTCGGTTTCGACTTAAGTCCGTTCCCGTTATAGCGTCTTCTTCTCTCTCCTCCTAGTTTACTGACTTTCTGATCCACAGAAAAAAGTCTCCTACGCCAAGACGGTACGACGATTATGGCTACATGTACTCGAGGCCATCTGTTGCCAGATTCGTGTATCTCGGACCCACCTGCGCCAGGTCAAAATCCAAACTTGGGCACCCAATAGCTGACTTCAGTTGGCCTTTCTCCACTTCCAAAAATTCAGACCCGTACCGCACAGATAGTACCCATCTGCGAATGTGAAACCTCAGTGCGTGCAGGGACTTCGTGCGTGTGAAGTCTCGTAGTACCATAGTAACTTGTCATAGTGTAGTGTCGATGAATAGAAGTGATTGGAGAGAACGCGACTGTTGAGGTCGCGCTCATCTCCCTAGGGTTGCCTAGAAGTCCTAGGCAGACCCTCGTTAACCCAGAGGACAGGCTCTCGTATCCTGTGGAGGAGGAAGCATTATGAAGGGCGCTCACCCTTTGGTCTTACCAGCAGTGGACACAGCAGACTCATCACACGAGCTTGTTAGCAAGATGATGGTGGTTTTATGTCTAAAGTACGAAAGGCAATTACAAACAATATAAGTCTGGCATTGGTAAGCGTGGCTGCGTGCATCCTCAACTCCGTATCACAGTGTCCCCCTGCACGCAGACTCGAGTTACTCTTGATTCGATCCCTTCTCTTGCCCTTTCCTGCTGGTGTCTTCCCTTCTTCTATACGTCGTTGGTCCTCCTCGCGTTGCTTCCTGCCTGATCTGCAACTCCTCCGTGCACGGCTAGTGGATACTGGTCTGTCCTGCTCTAATGGTTCGTCGTCCTCGTCCTCCAGGCCCGTTGCCAGACATTGTTGTAGAGATGTCGGCGTGGCACCCTGTAGAGGTCGGGAGGAGGATCCCTGAACGAATTCCAAAGACGGTCCTGACATCCATTGCATCAAAGAGAAAGGGGGTTGTAAGCGCTCGGCCAGGGGAGTTGGGTCTCGTAACCGCTGTGCTAAGGGAATGGAGGGGGCACGAACTGGCTCAACGGCTGGTGGCGAGCGTAAACGGCCTAGTAAGGATGCTGCTGGTGGCTGGGACGGGGTCTCGTTTACTACCGGAGTTGGTAGACGACCGCTTGATGAACAATTATGACAAGACGGACAGCTATGCGGCGGCATGGGAGGGAATCCAAAGGGGGGCCAACCCGGTAAGGGGATTTGCTCAGAAGGATAGAAGCCTGGGTAATGCATCGACCAGGGGCTTTGGATAGGGTTGGCATATAACCCGGGGCTGAACCCCATCCTGCTGACGATAATCCTGGAGCCGGGGTTCGAAAAGCCGACTGTTCGCTGGCGCTAGAGGAGTCGGTCCACGAATTATTAGTAGGCGCGTTTGACCAAGGATTAGAAGGGCCACTGGGCACAGACCAAGAGCCTGGGGTTGGTGTCGGAGTCCAAGGGTTGGCTCTCTCACTCCCTCGAGGATGGGAAGAACGACTGGGGCAGTAAGAATCGCCTCTCCTTCTTGGCGGGGAAGGGGACTGAGAATGCGGACGCGGATGCTTTCGGCTTCCCTTACGAAGAGGAGATCTCAGCCGCGAAGTCCTAGGGATGGACGCAGGAGTGGAAGGCTGAGGAGCTGAAATCAGAGGGGGGTCAACTGACAGGGAGGTTGGTTCCACCACTACTTCTGGTGAGAACGGGGATGGATTTCGAGCGGGCGAAGGTACGTCGCCTAAATCTACTCCATGCATTTCCACGTCCTCAACAGGTTGTGCAGAGATCTGGGGCCCCATCGCATCATCTGAATCCAGGCCCCAATCTACTTCTGGAGGAGCTCCTAGTAACGAGTCTACTGGGGAGATAGGTCGCCCACCGTCTGGGACACCCAATATGTCTGGCGAATCAAAGAGATCGACCATCAAGGGCGCTGGGTGACGGGGGGCTGGAGGCCCTTGATGACCAGGACTGGGCGGAGGCGACGGTGGCTGGTCCGACGTCCCTCCTCTGAATTCATCTTTGAAGGGGAGGTCTTCTGCATCGGGTTGTATGGCACGTCGTCCTACATCCACTGAAGTTGGGTCCCGAGTCGTGTACAGCCAGGAGGAAGCTTTGACGGGACGTGGTGCCTTGTTCTGTGGCAGTTCGACGAAATGCAGGTGTCGAGGACATGGGAAGCCAAACACCTCAGGCTTTGAAACGACCCCGGGAAGCATACGAGCGGCGTTCAGCAAAATAACCTCTCGGTTGCGGGCACGGTCGAAGTAAGAGACGCCGTCGAAATCCGTGTAGGATTTCGCTACTTTGGCCACGAATAATTGACCCTCTACGTTTTTCTCAGCCCATTTCTCCCATTTACCCTCCTGGCAGCGTATGACGGGAGGAGGACGAATCCAGGCCACTCGGCGAGGATCCAGCTCCACTATATCCAGTGGGTCAGCATCGTGACGGGAGAAGTCGATATCAAGTAAGGGAGAGGGCGTCGCAGCAGGTGGCGCAGATGGAGCGGTGTTAAGAGCGAATTCGTACGCGGGAGGAGCGGGGCCTCCTCTTGACCATTCCCTGTGTGCTAGGGAAAAGGAAGTGGCTAACACAGCTGGAGGGTCAGAGGGCTCTTCACTACCGATGTTGTCGTCATGGTCTGAGTGAGTGATAATTACATTTTGTCTGCGCAAGAAGGCCTCCATCCGATTGTGTGAGTGGCTCAAATCCTCGATTGCCGTACCCCTGACAAAGGTAGAGTCCTTCTGTGCAAAACCAGCATTAACTAGGTGATCCGACTCGTTCCCCTCTAGCTTATGAGATATAAAGCAGGGGATACGGTGCGCCAATAGCCAATCGATCTCGTCTTTGTATAGGCCATTGATCCAAATGCCCATGTAGGAATCATCGGCCATATCGGGAAGACGGTTCGACGCTCAGGACCATGATGGAGTGGTTTGATGTTGCTCTATCCAATCTATCCACACAGCCTTCATTTTGAACTTCCGTTGCAAGCGAGTAACCTCATCCAGGGCTCGATCGAAAGAACGAATGGTACGGAGATCGTCTATGTCCTCCTGGTTGACAGTGGGCGGAAGAGCCTGCCACACATCTTCCAAAGCCATAGCCGCATTTCGGTCACTGTTTGTCCTGAGCTCCTTAGCACAAGCATCTAAGAATGCATTCCTCTGCAGCAACTCTTTGACGTAACTGGCAAGGACGGAACTTCGTGAATCTGTGATGTCCAAAACGCTGGCGAACTCGGGATATCTGGAGGACGAAGGTGGGTTTCGTTTAACATGGGCGGCCCATTCAGGGTGACCGAACGAATACTGAGGTGAAACACAGGGGTCGAATCTGCCCAAATGCCTATGAGTGGTACCTACCATTTAAATCATATAAAATAGGCAACTGTCAGCACAGTCATTTATTTGCAGCCAAGGTTTTTTATGATATGAAATGCCTAGGCAAACTTATGAAATCATTTCAATTTCATTTTCCTAGCCTATGTCATTTATCCCAGCTCCATGTCAATCATTCAAACCTTGATTTCATTTCCATTTCATTGCTTGCCTGGTGCTGTATTTCATTGCTTCCTGGTGCGATGTTTTAGCCATTTCATTCCTACCCAGCCCAATATTTCATTGCTTGCCTTGTGATGTATTTCATTGCTTCCTGGTGTGATGTTTTAGCCATTTCATTCCTACCCAGCCCAATATTTCATTGCTTGCCTTGTGATGTATTTCATTGCTTCCTGGTGCGATGTTTTAGCCATTTCATTCCTACCCAGCCCTATATTTCATTGCTTGCCTGGTGCCATATTTCATTGCTTCCTAGTGTGATGTTTTAGTCATTTCATTTCTACCCAGCCCTATATTTCATTAATTTCCTGGTGCTATATTTCATTGCTCTCCTAGTGCGATGTTTTAATGATTTCATTTCTTCCTGGCCTCATATTTCATTGCCTGCTTACCTTGATGTTTTAGCCATTTCATTACTTGCCTTGGGCTATATTTCATTGCTTTCCTGGTGCGATGTTTTAGTCATTTCATTTTTTTGTCAGGGATATTTCATTTCTTGCCTTGGGATATTTCACATCCATTTCATTCCTTGCCTGGGGCAATTTCATACCTACCCTACTGCATTTATCATTGCCTCCTCACTGTTTCCCACAGTCTGCCCACTGTTTTCAGGGTCCAAGAGCACACTTCTAAATATGGAAATGTGCGCTTTTCTGAATGAAAAATAGCAATAAAATAGGGAAAATATATGGGATGGTAGTACTCAAATTTGCAAGATTTGTATTTGTTAGGGTCCATTGGGGCATGATATTGGTCACATGACCAATTACCAAAAATGGTCAAAAATGAAAGTTGTAGCCCTACACTGTAGCTTCCTGAATCTGTTCAAATTATGTTTTGAAGTGCTCCCCTTGTGGATATATGAGGTAATGGAATCCCAAAAGTGTTGTGTTTTTTTTTTTGTTTTTTGCATTTTTCTCCATGAAAACAAAACCAAACAATATGATTTCAGTATATTTGGAAAGCTAAAAGAAAGGGCTACAGTTATTGTATCATGGGGAAAATGACCAAAAAAGGAAGGTGCATGCCCCAGAAAAGGAATTGTCAGATATAGACAACCAAGTTTACTGATAGACTACAAAAAAGTCACACTCAGACTACAAGGTTTACTGATAGACTACAAAAGTTGGACTTAGACTACCAAGTTTACTGATAGACTACAAAAGTCACACTTAGACTACAAAGTTAGGGTTAGGGCTAAAAGGTTATCCAATAGCCCATCCATCACATACATGGCACATATTATGCAAAAAAAAAAGAGAGCATCATGAGAGCCATTATAAAAGGTTGTCCTGTCCAATTTCATCATTAGAAAAGTTTGTAGTGTCCACTTTTGACTACAAAAGTTTGTAGTGTCCGCTTTTTTATTGGAAAAGTTTGTAGTGTCTGCTTTTTCATTGAAAAAGTGTGTAGTGTCTGCTTTTTTAGACTACAAAAGTTTGTAGTGTGTGCTTTTTTATTGGAAAAGTTTGGAAAAGTGTGTAGTGTCTACTTTTTCATTGAAAAAGTCTGTAGTGTCCGCTTTTTCAGACTACAAAAGTTTGTAGTGTCTGCTTTTTGAGACTACAAAAGTGTTTAGTTGGCATGTAAATGATGGTGTCCTTCGCCCTGTTTATGTTATGGGTATGAGATTGAAGGATTGACATGATCTTACATATTGCCAATGCTGCAGCATTACATTTTGACATCATGCACAAGTTGTCTTTCACATTAGGAAAGGCTATTCCAAACCTTTCATATTGGTACCTACAATCCTATGTCAAAACATAATTATAAATTTATGTGGGGATATCGCTGGAGTATTGCCATGACTCTGTCAAGCCAGAGGAGGCCATTCATGTTGATATCTACTGTTTTGTCTCAATACATGGTCAACTTACAACATGATCTAACTTGAGGACAGCTCCAAGGATGAATTAGCTTATCATTCTATAGCACTCAAAGACCTGATATCCAAGTTGACTGACTATGTTTGGGACAGGCCAGTAGCTATCAATGTGAAAGCAGGCATGATGTAAAAAAGTGATAATGTGGCAATAACAATATGAAAAATCATGGCAATCCTTCAGCCATATCCCCACATGAATGTATAATTATGTTTTGACATAGGATTGTAGGTACCAATATGAAAGGTTTGGAATAGCCTTTCCTAATGTGAAAGACAACTTGTGCATGATGTCAAAATGTAATGCTGCAGCATTGGCAATATGTAAGATCATGTCAATCCTTCAATCTCATCCCCATAACATAAACAGGGCGAAGGACACCATCATTTACATGCCAACTAAACACTTTTGTAGTCTCAAAAAGCAGACACTACAAACTTTTGTAGTCTGAAAAAGCGGACACTACAGACTTTTTCAATGAAAAAGTAGACACTACACACTTTTCCAAACTTTTCCAATAAAAAAGCACACACTACAAACTTTTGTAGTCTAAAAAAGCAGACACTACACACTTTTTCAATGAAAAAGCAGACACTACAAACTTTTCCAATAAAAAAGCGGACACTACAAACTTTTGTAGTCAAAAGTGGACACTACAAACTTTTCTAATGATGAAATTGGACAGGACAACCTTTTATAATGGCTCTCATGATGCTCTCTTTTTTTTTTGCATAATATGTGCCATGTATGTGATGGATGGGCTATTGGATAACCTTTTAGCCCTAACCCTAACTTTGTAGTCTAAGTGTGACTTTTGTAGTCTATCAGTAAACTTGGTAGTCTAAGTCCAACTTTTGTAGTCTATCAGTAAACCTTGTAGTCTGAGTGTGACTTTTTTGTAGTCTATCAGTAAACTTGGTTGTCTATATCTGACAATTCCTTTTCTGGGGCATGCACCTTCCTTTTTTGGTCATTTTCCCCATGATACAATAACTGTAGCCCTTTCTTTTAGCTTTCCAAATATACTGAAATCATATTGTTTGGTTTTGTTTTCATGGAGAAAAATGCAAAAAACAAAAAAAAAAACACAACACTTTTGGGATTCCATTACCTCATATATCCACAAGGGGAGCACTTCAAAACATAATTTGAACAGATTCAGGAAGCTACAGTGTAGGGCTACAACTTTCATTTTTGACCATTTTTGGTAATTGGTCATGTGACCAATATCATGCCCCAATGGACCCTAACAAATACAAATCTTGCAAATTTGAGTACTACCATCCCATATATTTTCCCTATTTTATTGCTATTTTTCATTCAGAAAAGCGCACATTTCCATATTTAGAAGTGTGCTCTTGGACCCTGAAAACAGTGGGCAGACTGTGGGAAACAGTGAGGAGGCAATGATAAATGCAGTAGGGTAGGTATGAAATTGCCCCAGGCAAGGAATGAAATGGATGTGAAATATCCCAAGGCAAGAAATGAAATATCCCTGACAAAAAAATGAAATGACTAAAACATCGCACCAGGAAAGCAATGAAATATAGCCCAAGGCAAGTAATGAAATGGCTAAAACATCAAGGTAAGCAGGCAATGAAATATGAGGCCAGGAAGAAATGAAATCATTAAAACATCGCACTAGGAGAGCAATGAAATATAGCACCAGGAAATTAATGAAATATAGGGCTGGGTAGAAATGAAATGACTAAAACATCACACTAGGAAGCAATGAAATATGGCACCAGGCAAGCAATGAAATATAGGGCTGGGTAGGAATGAAATGGCTAAAACATCGCACCAGGAAGCAATGAAATATGGCACCAGGCAAGCAATGAAATATAGGGCTGGGTAGGAATGAAATGGCTAAAACATCGCACCAGGAAGGAATGAAATACATCACAAGGCAAGCAATGAAATATTGGGCTGGGTAGGAATGAAATGGCTAAAACATCGCACCAGGAAGCAATGAAATACAGCACCAGGCAAGCAATGAAATGGAAATGAAATCAAGGTTTGAATGATTGACATGGAGCTGGGATAAATGACATAGGCTAGGAAAATGAAATTGAAATGATTTCATAAGTTTGCCCAGGCATTTCATATCATAAAAAACCTTGGCTGCAAATAAATGACTGTGCTGACAGTTGCCTATTTTATATGATTTAAATGGTAGCCACTAATGTGCCCATCGCTTCAATGATCAGCGCAACGATCAGCCAGATCAACCTTGAAGAGGTCTTCCATCATGCCGGGGAGGAAAGGGATCTGTTTGGAGTTTGGGGACCATAGCTCCCAAGCTTCCTCTCCGATTTGCACAGTGTGATGGGATTGGATTTCGAAACGGGGTAGCTGCGCGGTCATCCTGGAGTCAACGCATGGCTTTGCTAAGTAGCCCGTTGCGCTGGACCTCCTGGTGGATGTTACTCACGTGTCCCGGGCAGGGCGATAGCTGGACGCGTAGGAGTACATAAAGGATTCGTAAGTAAGTAATTAAAAAGGAGTGTAAGTGTGAGTTCAACGCAGAACTAGCCGCGCGATGGATAGAATAATTAGTTTCAACGCAGAATTGACCGCGCGAGGGTGGAAGGTGGGGGTAAGGAAGAAAGAAACGGAGAGTCGGGAGATCTTTGTCCATCAATCAATCACCAAATTAACGCAAATAGAATGGGCAACGGATTAGTCAGTCGGCTTTTCAAAGCCCATGGGCTCGTATGTACGCTCTCGTGAGCTCTGGAGCGTTACAAAGGTCATATTCCGATACCCAAGTGTTGTCGACGGGGTCGTGACCCTTCCAGTGGACTAGATACATCCGGCGATTGCCTCGTTTTTGCGTAGTTAGACGGTGGCCCACAATAGATTCAACTTCATATTCAGGGTGAGGGATTAACTCCCTAGTACTGGGTAATGAATCCCTTCCATCGAATCGTTCGGGAGACGAGTGATATTTCTTGAGGTGCTCGATGTTGAAAACCGGGTGCATAGGGTAGTTGGGTGGTAACTTCAAACGGTACACTTGAGGATTGACTTGTTCCAAGACCTCGAATGGTCCTATAGTCCTCTGAACGAGTTTCCGGCCTGTGCCCTTGACATCCACGAGCTTGAGAGTGTGGGGATTAATTAGGACTAGGTCGCCCCTCTGCAGCGTGTCTACTGGTCTGCGGCCTTTATTGTACGCGGTAGCTTGTCGTTCCTGAGCGAGCACGAGTGCGTCCCTAGCTAGGGCGCGATGGAATTCCAGTTCGCCTAGGAATTCTTCTGCCGATTGGCTGGCGACAAACAGCCTAGCCACGGGATCTCCTTCGGGAATTACTCCTACAGTGGAAGTTCGAGGTTTGTAGCCCATTAACAGGAATTGCGGAGAGTAACCTGTAGACGAGTGAGTAGAGCTGTTGTACGAGTAATTCAACACGCTGAGCCATTTGGCCCAGGACGTCCGGTCTGAAGCTATGTACGCCCGAAGCATCTGCTCTATGGTAGCGTTAAGGATCTCAGTCTGTCCATCCGTCTGAGGGTGGTGCGATGAGGACAGAGCCATGACGCTGCCGTAGTTTGCTACTACGGACTTCCAGAACACAGTAGACCAACGCTTGTCACGATCGGCTATTATGCGCTCAGGTAGCCCGTAGACGTTGGCCACTCTGTCCACAAAGAGATCCGCAAACTGTTCTTGGCTCAATGTCTCATGAACAGGGAAGAAGATGGCAAACTTGGTTAGTTTGTCGATTACGGCAAAGATGGCTGTGTAACCTTCTTCACCGGACGGAGGGAGGCCTGTGATGAGATCGAGCGACACCGTAGAGAAAGGCCTTGCTGGAATATGCGAAGGTCGGAGGCTACCAGCTGGCGCGCGTCTATCAATTTTGATTTTCTGACAGGTGTCGCAGGACTTTGTGTAGTCCATTACGTCTTTATGCATAGTAGGCCAGTAAAACAACTCTCGAAGTCTGGATATGAATCGACGTGGTCCAGCATGTGCGCTCTCATAAGGGGAATCGTGAATCCACTTCAATACGAAATGAATTCTTGATTCCGGAACACAGAGTCTGGCGGACCAATCCGCGTCTATGAAATAGAGTAATCCTTCCTTACTTTTGCGGAAGTGGGAGGGGGTGATGACAGTTCTGGGGTTGGGGACGTCCTCTACATACTTAGGAGCAAAGTATTTGTCCTTCGAGTAGCCTTGAGCGAAGGTGGCAACTACCGAGGGCTTCATCGCCACGAGAAGGTGAGGTTTGTTCAACCATTCGTCATCAAAGGCTAAGGAGTCAGGCTTCACTCCTATTGGGTAAGTCCAGTGATCATCCAAGGGGAAAGGTAGGTCGTCTTCTGTGGGCAGGGGATCCATTGTGGGGGAATCGTCCTTGACTTCCTCAGTAGAGAGGGGCTCTGCTGCTAAGGGAATCTCATCCGCTGTGGGCGTCGCTCTTGGTGATGATTCCGTGACTGGGAAGTTACTACGCTTAGTAGCCCTCCGCGATCTCGCTTCAGCGGCCGCTAATCGATCTGCCTCCCTTTGGGCTAGACTTCCCAATGGTTCGTAGTGAGCTGCATTCGCTCGGCGCTCCACTATGTCCTCCCAACAGGACACAGTGAACGCTGCACAAGGTGCACTTGCCCTATGAATACGATCTTCAACAGCTTGAGCTCTATCTTGTTTAGCCTCGTCTGGTGCTATAGCCGTGATGTCATCAACAATAGGGGAGTTATGCGGTGGTACACGCGGAAGCCTGGATAATGGGTCCACGTTAGAATGAACCCGTCCTGCTCTATGCACGATCCGTAGTCCTGGATACGCCGCAAACACCGCCCCCCACGCCGCTAATCTCCTGTTGGCGTTCTCATAGACTCGAGCCCATTGAAGGGCAGCGTGATCAGTGATGAGGATAACTGTCTCCCCCTCTATAAATGGCTGGAACTTGACCAGAGCTTCCTTGGCACCCAACGCTTCCCTTTCGGTAGCGCTGTAGTTACGCTCTGCTGCCTTGAATGTCCTGCTCCAATAGGCAATGACACGTTCCACGTGAACCGTAGTTTCATCGAGAGATGGGCCCCAGGAGTCGTCGGTAGGTTTCTCAACGACGTCCTTAGACAGAATTGGAAAAAGGTGAGGGATTGGCTTGTCCTCAGACCACGCTTTAGCAAGCTTATCATATGTTGGCGTGCCTTTCAGGTCACCAACCTGGATGGTCTGGACCTGCTGTAGGCTCGCACCTAACGCGACGTCAGAAGCATCCGTGTACAAACGGTAAGGACAACCCTGCATGGGATGACCCAAGACAGGGGTGCTAGAAAGCGCTTCCTTAGCTTGCTGAAAAGCCAGCTCATGCTCGGCCCGCCAATCCCACCGTGAACCCTTCTTCAGAAGCTCGAACAAGGGTTTCGCTATGAAAGAATAAAAAGGGATATATGTTGAAAAATAAACTACCATGCCCAGAAACTTTTGCAAGTCGGACACCGAGGTTGTGCGAGCAAGGTCCATAATGGCTTGAACCTTCTCTTGGTGCGTCGATAATCCCAACCGAGAGACTTTCTGACCCAGTAAAAGAATGGAGGAATACCCAATGAAACATTTTGGCGGAGATAGGGTGATACCGGCTGTGGCAATAGCACCTAATACTTGGTCTAGATGGACGAGATGTTCCTCCCAGGATTTAGAGTAGATGACGATATCGTCAATGTACACCAGCGCGAATAACCACAGGTAAGGGGATAGTATGCCTTGCATCAAACACTGAAAGATGGATGGTCCGTTGCGTAATCCAAAGGGCATTCTCTTGAATTGCCATAGACCCAGGTGACACCAGAAGGCGGTCTTTTCCTTGTCCTCATCCGCCATTTCCAGCTGAGTAAACCCAGCTAGTGCATCGAAAGTCGAAAGGACTTGAGCACCTGACAAGGCCTGGACGATTTCTGTCTGACGCGGAATGGGGAATTCGTCGGGTATAGTCTGTGCATTTAACTTCCAATAATCTACTGCAAGACGTGCTTTGCCGTTGCGGTAGACTACAATGACTGGAAATCCCCATGGGCTGACCGATGGCTCAATGACGTCTGCCTCGAACCACGTCTTCATCTGTTTATCAATTACTTCGCGCTTTGCTGGGGAAGCGGCGTACATTGGAACAGAAACAGGTGCCGAGCCCTCCTTGAGGGGGATAGGGACCTTAGCTGCGACTTGTCCTAGCCGACCGTTGATACCAAAGGCGTTGACATTCTTGCGTAGGATGTCCGCCAAAGGTTTTTGAAATTCTTCCGGCACATCAGGACCTAAGTTCACAGCATCAAGGATATCACCTTGCACTGGGTCCTCCGGTACAGCCGTAGTCTTAGGTCCCCAAGCATCATCCTGATCTAACTTATCGTCTGGACCATTAGGCGTTGGTTGGGCGTCCGCTAAGTCCTGCGCCTTCAGAGAGCCTGTAATAACCTTTCGCAAGGCATCAGCTGACGCGACGTATCGCGCTAGCGTGCTCTCATCAGAAGGGTCGTCCAACGTGCCACTGGGATCTAGTAAATGTCCGACTAAGTCGCCTTTCCTAATAATCCTGGGGGAGGCGCTAGGGTTAGCGATGGGTAGTATAGGCATGGAAGCTGTGATCCATGTTGTGGGAGCTGCCAGAATGTCCCTGTCTTCCAAGCCGATGACGACCTTCTCAACCATCCAGTTGTCGCGTCCTGCAAACGGAGCAGACACCCTGATGTTCCTCACAGAATGTGGCTGAATGACAGCATCCTCGTCCGCTAGGACAGGAGGGTCACCCTGAATGGGCTTCTGCCACTTGGATCGGCAGGCTGCTTTGGCTCTGACGAACGACTGCGTAGTATGGGCCTGTCTAATCTCGAATCCTAGGTCGACTCGTTGTGCTGACAAGGCTTTGATTATTCGACCCGTTCGACCAACATGCACATCACAATGACCCGTAGCGTACTGAGTTACACCTAATTCGTACGTTGTTTGGAAGTCTTCGCCCAGTAGCAGTGGAACTCGCATGTTGCGGACCACGTAAGCTTCCAGCTCGAAACTAACGAATGCTCCTGTTTCCGTGGGCATGAACAGAGTGGTTCGTATGTATCCTAGCACCTTGGCAGACCCTGTAAGATGGTAGAGTTTCATTCGTAACCCATCTTTAGGCTTCGGAAGCCCAGGAATGGAAAGCCAAAAGTCCTCAGACATCAGCGTGATATCAGCGCCAGAGTCCAATCGAGCTTGCACGACTTCTCCTTTTGTTGAGGCAATGAAGGCTTGAGCATGAAGAGCTCGAGTGCCTAGGGAGCCTAATCCTTCAGGGAAAGAGCGACCTTTAGGTGCTACAAAGATTTCCCCAGGATTATCCGCATAAGGAGGGGGTTTAGCGCTGTCTCTTAGGCAACGCTTAGCTCTCGGTAATTGTTTAACAACTGATTCTTCAGTTGGGGAATCTTCCTTTTCCTTGCCTTTGGACTCATTCGCCATTTGTCGGCGAACGTTTCGATTATCCGTCATGAACGTTTTCTTGGCGTGCAAAGCTTTTGCTCCAGTAAGTTCAGCGCTCATGCAGAATGCTTCCTTCGAGGTCTTACTCAGTCCAGCGATATAAGCGGAAGAAGAGGCCTCAGCCTGTGTTTCAACAATCATAGCTAAGTACTCTCTGTCGTGTGCAGCCTCTAGCTCGTGATCTAAATCTACGTCTATCAAATGGGCGTTACAGAGACCATCCCACTTTCCGTAGTGACTACAGTCTCTGGCATAGTGGTGAGGACTATCGCAAATGAAGCAAGAGCCGTTGGTAGGGGGTTTAGCACTTTTAACACTATCATCCCTTGGAAAGGAGACGCCGTTCATGACTTTGCCCCTTGGCCACTTTGAAGAACTGGGCGTGCCGCTCTTCTCGTTGCGTTTACGGAACGTTGCTGCATAAACTTTGGCGCTCTCATCAGTGCTTGTGTCACTGCCTTCATCCTTAATTAGGGCTGGAGATTCAACGGGAGGATCCGAGGAAGCGACATGCGCGGTTCGCCCATAACGCCCCTTGCCTGGGACAGCTAGCTTGTCTCCATGGCCTGCTGCCATGTTTCGAGCGCGAATCTCGCTGCTTTGCCAATCATTAATGAGACTGGTGGCCAAACGACTGGCCGCACTCTGTAGCGCGAAGATGGAAGGGCAATTCACGTCATTGAGGTCCTTTTCCCATTCGATGGGTTGGTTACGCAGAATGCGGTCAACCGCACCTGGACCGTCTTGATCGTCAGGGTGAAGGAACATATGGTGACGGACTCTACGCTGTATGAAGTCGATTGGATCTTCGGTGGTATGCCCCTTTTGACGGAAGAACATGGCTTCGAACTCGTAAAGCCTTTCACGCGACCAATGTAGGTCGAGGAACTGGACACGAAGACCGATCATCATGTGTTCCCAGTCTTGACGGAAGTACGTTTGGTCCGTTAATGGGAGACATTCCCACCAGCTCTTCGCCCGGCCTGACCACTTATACGGGGCCATGGCGGCTACACCTTCCTTCATTTTGTCACTCATTCTAGCCAGGAATGACATAGAACTGATATAGTCAATAGCCGTGGAGCCATGACCATCCCAAGCAGGTACTACAGATGAGTTGAGCTTATGATTCAGTTGCCACTCATCCGAGTAAGGGAAGGGCGAGTACGGTTGACCAGTCCATCCAGAAGGGTTACCAGGGGAAGGATCTCCGCCTCCTCCTGGAGAGCCGCCAGGAGGACCTCCAGGGGGCCCACCATTGGGACCGCCGCCGCCACCATTAGGACCACCTCCACCAGAACCGCTGTTCCCAGGATCGTCGTCAGGAGGACTTCCTCCTGAGGGAGGATCACCAGGGGACCTCAGATCCTCATCGCTGGGCGATGGTATAGGGCGATTATCTTTGAATTGATAGCTGGTCCAACGCAAAGGCGCGCTGCTGGCAGGAGCTGGCGGTTGCTCCGGTGCTTTAGCAATCAAATGAGGAGGTGTTTGCCGGCCAGCGAACCACACAGTTGGAGTGGGCTTCGTTATAGCTTGGGAACTCTGCTCAACGCCCGTGTTTACCACTGGCGCTGCAACAGGAGCGTCACCCGCTGGCAACTCTATTTTACCCAAGCCAGGCATAGAGGAGATGGCATGATGCCTATGAGCGACGACCGAAATCGAGGCTGGCATTGGTACCTTGACGCTTTGGGTGGCGATCGTAGGAACTGCTGATGGAGCGTATTGAGTGGTAGGAGCAATCGAAGGTGCGAGTAGTGAGAAAGCTCGATTGGACTGGGAGGTGGCGTAGAGATCCCTCGACGTAGGTAATTTAGCGAACGCTTGATCTAGCGCTCTGACCTTGTAACTAGCATTGCTTGCTGAACATGCAGCGACAACCGCTCTGGTAGGGGGCGTGTTGTAGACGCGAGCATGAGGGTCTTTATAAAAGACCATAGGCACTCTCTCATTCATCCTATTAGCGGCTGCTACGGCAGCCTCCGTTAGACGACTGACTCCATCACGATACGCGGCTGGGACGTCAGCTTCGTAGTCTGGTCGTAGAAGGAGTTTCCCCACTTCTTCGGGGGCTTCGTCCTGGCCAAATCGTGAACGGACGGATGGCCTAGTCGAGTACAACGTGCTAACAGATTGTTGTTCGTCAGATTGCAGGAAAATCTTCCTCATGGCGTTGAAGTATTCTTTAATGTGCGAATTACAGACTTGGCAGCGTCGTTGTAATACTACGAAGGTAAGCAAGATATCCTTCTTGTTGGTGTGCCAGGCTAACAAGCGTAGCATCTTCCATTCTGGATCGAAAGCGAAGAGTTGATGGTCGCCTTCTTCCAAAAGAGTTTGGAAGGCACGAAGGATTTGGTACATCGCTAAGTAGAGCTGAGCTATTTCCTCCAGTAAAACGGAAGGTACTGAGTAGTATTTCACTGAATCCACCATGAGCTCATGGATGTATTCTGGAGTTAAGCGAACTTGAGGAAAGCTGTCGATCATCGTAGGGAGGTTAACCCATAATCCCTGGACGTGAGGCGCGGACCAGCGCCATAAGAGGTCACGAATTCCTTGAGAATCCTCCAGGGATTTTCCGGGAAGCTTCCCGTCGATGCCGCCGAAGAAGATCAGTGGGTCATCATCTACGGCTGGGTTGAAACGAGGATGGTAACGAGCTAATGAAATAGAGAGGGGTTCGTCATAGATCAGGACGTCCTCATAGGTTGGGATCCCTTCGAAGATATGCTGGGATCCCCTAGGGTTCTTGTTGCCTAGCGTAGAGATGCTCAAAATCGTAGTTAAGTACATAAGGGAAGGTGCATCCGAGAGGATTTGACCAGTCTCCTGCAGCATCGTGAGGTTCGGACCAGGAGGGTTGATCATAATCGGTACAACGCTGCCTTGCAGCACGCTGGAACCCGACGGAGGGAGGGGTAGTGGAGCAGGGGCTTTCTGTGAAGATGCCCCGGGTTTGGCAGGTTTGGATTGCGACGTGGCTGTCGCTTTTCCCTTCGCAGGAGGAACAGCTGGGGTGTTAACACCCATAGCGCTCTCTTCCGTGGTTGGCGACATGGCTGTCGCTTTTCCCTTCGTAGGAGGAACTGCTGAGGTGCTGGCACCTTTAGCGCTCTCTTCCGCAGGCGGGTTGTTTTTGGAGGCCGCTCTAGTTGAACGACCAGTAGTCTTCGGTTTCTCGGAAAAGTCAATGATATCGACAGTGGGTTTGGAAGGGGTAGCCATGGTAGTGTAGCGGAGAGAGACAGAACTACTGTGTCATCTCTTAAATACGCGAGTGGCCCCCTAATCGATTGCAAATTTCTTGCCGGCTCGTAGATACGCTGATCGAGGGAGATCCTTCATCCGAAAGATTCGTGGCATAGCTAAGTCGGAATGAGTCGGTTGGGAGAGGGGTAGACTGAACGGATGGAGGTGTCGGGTGAAAGATCTCGCGGGGGCTAAACGACTAAGGTAATCCAGAGGATCTGGATAGCCGAAGGGAGTCGAATAACCGTGAATGCTGTAGCAGCGCTCCAGGGCATCCTCGCGCGAACGCAGGAAGGACTGTGCTCAGCGACGAGTAGGGAATTGGATAATGGTTGGTACACGAGGGAGGATGATGGAGGTGGTATGTAACGTGTCACACTCACAATGGCGTGATCGGAGTACCGCCTCCGAATTCTCCCGAGGCGAGACTTCAACATCGAATGTGAAGTCCGCGGTGCCCCCACCAATGTGAAACCTCAGTGCGTGCGGGGACTTCGTGCGTGTGAAGTCTCATAGTACCATAGTAACTTGTCGTAGTGTAGTGTCGATGAATAGAAGTGATTGGAGAGAACGCGACTGTTGAGGTCGCGCTCGTCTCCTAGGGTTGCCTAGAAGTCCTAGGCAGACCCTCGTTAACCCAGAGGATGGGCTCTTGTATCCTGTGGAGGAGGAAGCATTATGAAGGGCGCTCACCCTTTGGTCTTACCAGCAGTGGACACAGCAGACTCATCACACGAGCTTGTTAGCAAGATGATGGTGGTTTTATGTCTAAAGTACGAAAGGCAATTACAAACAATATAAGTCCGGCATTGGTAAGCGTGGCTGTGTGCATCCTCAACTCCGTATCACAGCGAACTCCCTTCAGCCAAGGAACAAAGTATTCTATAAATATGACACACTGTACAAACTCCTTCACAACAAATATGTCCTGGATCTGTTCTCCACGCACGCCTGCGAAGAGTCGGGTTCGATTGTACCATCGTTGACATTCATCAAGGCGGCCACCCCGATAAGGGCTTCAAGTTTATTGGGAATGTCGGTTTCGGTGACTCGGACGAGGGAGCTAGCAATTGTGCCGGGCTCCAGTGCAAGGGACGGCGCTGCGGGAGCTGCAAGGAATTTGAAGAGAGCGAGCGAAGAGGTTAGCTTGCGCATTTGTATCAGTGACAAAGAGAGGCCCCGGTTGATGACAGCTTAAGTACAGGACTCCAACAGCGATGGTTTGTATATGTATCGGACTTGGAGAAGCGTCGATATCCCCCAAAGAATCATCTAATGTCAGAAAAATCCCAATCAGCATATGAGTCATTGCGGCAGCTGATGAACCTATGAGTGTTGATCAGTCTCCAAGGGCAGACATATTTGCATGTTATCGGGTCATGTAACCTCGCGCTAAGCGCTAGCAACTGCTAAGAGGTTTCCGCGGACGAGCACATCAGAGTTTATTAGGTTGTATCAGTCTACACTAATCTCGGGTTTCCTTTGTGAGTCCTGTCAAGCCTCTCAAATTGGAGCTTCCTATTGGCTTCCCGACTTCTTAGAATGTGTTGGATGAGGTGACATTGGTCAAACATTAGTAGGAAATTTTGTACAAGTCAACATAGAGCAGTCTGGGAAGCCGTTGGTGTTCATAGCCGGCGCCGGAGCCCCACTGATTGTTTGGTTGGCATAATGCGTCATTTTGTCGGAAGTTCACAGGTACAAAGTGGAGCAGCCCCACAAACATTGAGCAAACATTGAGATGCTCGAATATATAAAGGGGGAGGAATCAACCCACCACGGATGCAGTCACATAATCATTCCAATTCCTCAACCCCCTCGGATTCCAAGAACATGCTAGTTCTCAGCATGGACGCTTCCTGAGCCGACTTTTTCAAGGTGACTGATTGTTGTCCATTGCGTGGCGTCTAACTGATATCATGTGATTGCGTTTCGGACACTCCCCAAATCGCCTCAGTCACAAGTTTGCGGATATCACCAACGGCGAGGACGACAACTCCAGCCAACGACGAGGACAACAATTCCAGCCATCAGCCCAAACGTCGGGATATCGTTAATGACGAGGACGACAACTCCCTGAGCCATTAGCCCAAACGTCGCCAAACTCACTGGATGCCGTGCGTCAGAGGTGGCTCAGACGACAGGACAGGTTCGTTTGTATTCTACGAAAGCTGGCAGTGAGGCAACACCAGTCTAGTCACGGTATCTGCCATTATGTAGTAGTGCACACCCAGCTCAAAATACATTGATTTGTCGTTTTCTAAGTTCTTTGGTGTGAGACCTAAAGATTATGCTCAGAAAGATTCCGGTCCCAAATCATACTAGTTCGTCAACCTTACCATTAACACACCCACTCAGTAGTAACACACCTGCTCAGTACTAAAACGTCCAGTAATCACTGATCTAAGCGAGGGGGTCTATCACACCCATACGCAAGTTCTGTGGCTGAAATGCATCCCGAAATACTGATGACCTGATGCACACATATGAGCACCATATTGGTGCATCTAGGTTTTTCTTGAATTTTCCGACATACTTGGACGTAATTGAATGTGGGGTGTGGAGATGCCGAAATGCGTACGTTCCCGTTATACTTATTGCCTCAATATTGCCTTCATCTCTTTTTGATTCACTAATTTCTCACATTCAATCACAGATGAAGGTCTCTTCTATGCGCCCCCGGATAAGTCTGCATCAACGCCATGTCTTTGTCTTTTTGCTTGTCCAAAGGAACTTATCTCTCAGGTCCAACACGGACTCAAATCTACCCTCGATTTCTGAGCTACACACCCATTCCAATCGACTCGCCTGCTACTTGACAGCACCCTGAGGTTTACTCACATCACTGAACCCTTGCTCGTCATACTGGTAGTCGTATCCGGGATGGAGACGCTGTTTTAGAGGGTTCTCTTCGAGGCCAATTTCCTCCAAAGTCCCAGCTGCAACTTCATCGTATGTTGAAGTCATGGTAACAAAGTTCAATGGAAACGACAATTTCGTCCATCGGCTTCTCGAACGGGCTTCTGTTGAACGACTTGCTCATCTTCTTCGTGCCCAACTTTTGTTTGATTTCTTCTTAATTCGACATCTACAAAATCGCCAACCCATGGCCAGGCTCGGAACCTCGTTTTTTTGTCGTGCTCAGGTGAGCTCAGCACGCGCCTATCCTACCTACGCGCCGCCAATCCAAATCCGTTCTCGGTCGCGCTTTCAATGATATCAATCCGTTCGACACCATTCGCATATACCTCATTCCCCTTCTATCCATGAGTGACCGTTTCCTGAGGAGTCAAGACGAACCCATACTACGTCTCCCTGGCTTCCCTGTTAAGATCAGATTTTATGCGCACGCCTTAGCGTGCCAGGAAACGCAGTCATGATGTGTATTTTTTCCTTAACGTCTGCTCGGTAATGTAATACCCTGACGCCTACTTCATCTTGCTTGACGAACGTTTGAAATAAATGATCATGGAAGAAGATGACCCGGCGTGATCGATATGTCTCTCGCATAATCTATGGTGCTTATATCAAATATGGTACAGCAATGCACTGCGGAGACATCTTGCCATAACCACCACCATGACCACCACCACCAGCCTTCCTGCACACCCGCCCAAAGTGCACGAGCAGGCAGAAACAATTTCAAAGCAACCATTACGAGCCGCAAAGATGGAGGTTGTCAAACAAGATGGTGAAGGGGTGCAAAGATTACGTGGGGGGTGTATCCCTTGTCCCGTTCGTGTTCTCCTTTCGAATTCACTGAATTCAATTGATGCTGGTTATGTATAGTGCTGCTGCCTTCCACTGTGCTGTATTTAAGAGTTTGTTTCAGTAATGTAATACGCGAATTTTATGACGGTGGAAGAAGATCATGATGACCCCTTTATGGTGAAAGCTCGCCTCGTGGATCTGTTATGACGCCGAAGTGATATCACACAGCCACGCACATTGCACCATGACCATGACCACCAGCACTTCCAGTCTTCCTGCATACCCGCCCAAAGTGCACGAGCAGGCAAAGATCATATCAAAACAACCATTGCGAGCTGCAGAGATGGAGGTTTCGCCGCGCGTCAAACAAGATGGTGGTGAAGGGGCGTTAAGATTGCGTGGAGGGTGTATCCCTTGTCCTGTTCGTATCCCCCTTTCAGATTCAATACCATTTCTTAATGCTGGTATAGGATGGAGGATGCTGCTACATTATACCGATCCCATGCTGCTGTTAAGATTGTATTATTGTTTGTACATACACGTGTTCTCTCTTCCTTCATCCATGAAATGGACAAGTTTGCTACTCTTGAACCCGTGAAACTCTACGGTCCTGTTAGTAGTCATAATAATAAGCCACTCTCACTTCCACCTCCACTCGTCGGTCGCCTACCTTCAGACTTGCATCTTGTCATATTGGGGTACCTCCCGATCCCAGACTTTCCAAGCTACTCCCGATGCTCGCACTCCACTGCCGCACTCGCTCAATCCGAGGTCATCTGGCAAGAACGCTACAACGCCCTAGGCATCGAAACCTACGCACTCCACACAGTCCTCGACCACCTCGAACGACAACTCTCTGAACGAAACGCCCAATCCCGCGCAGCTGCGCCCCCTACCATCGTCATAGCAGACAATGACGACTTTGGCGATTTCGCAAAAGCAGATTTATTGGCACCTGGCCATCCGCCAGAGGAAATGGGGGACTTTATAGGCGCCTTTCCCTCCTCTTCATACAAACCCCCACCAAAAGAGACGCCTAGGACAAGATACATCCGCGCACACAACCTCCTCAAACCCGTCCTCCAAATCCTCTCCACATCCCCACCCCACCTCCTCCTCTCCTCCCTAACCTCCCTGCTCATCCCCTCACCCCCTCTTTCGCTCCAAGCAAAACTCCTCCGCCTCCTCTCCTCCTTCCTCTCTCCCATAATCCAACCCGTCCGCTCCTCCGCCGCCTTACAAATCCCACTAAGAAACGCAATCGACCGCTTCGACGCGTCCCTCCTAACAGCCTTCGACTCCGCCGACTCTTCATCAGACGAAAAGTCAATGAAGGAAGCAGCCTACGCATCCTGGTCACTCTCCTCCTCCTCCTCCAACTGGGAAATGGGTAAAATGTGGGCCGAAAAGCGGGAAATATTCTACGCGCACTCACTCCCCTCTTCATCCTCTCAAAACTTCCTCCCAGACAACTCGTTAGATTTTGAAGCAATGGACGAATTCATGTCTCTCATCCTAGACTCTATCGCCGAACACGGGTCGAGGGCCGTTAGGGTTTTCCCGCCTTCTTCAGGTGTCTTAATCGCCTTTGCGGAGAAGCTTGCGGGGGAGGTGGTTAGTGAATACGTCACCTCCCTTTTGACACGCGCACGGAACCTCGAGACGGGGGTTTATTTGAGATGTGTGGCTGCTGCGTTTAAAGAGTCGTGGAAGATGGTCGACGCTATCATGCTTGCCGCCGAGGAAAACAAGCCAGAAGAGGGTGTTGTGGTTGTGACGAGGACGAGGGCGGAGGATGTGGTGTATCAAATGTTTGAAGAAAATATGGACGAGTATTTGGATGAGGAGGTGGAAGCTCTCAAGAGTGCTTTTGAGGGGGCTTGTAAAGAGTGGAATCGAGGTGTACGTTTCCGCCCTCTTCATCTTACACTACACTGTTTACACCACCTTGTAGATATCATCACCCACACCCACACCAACCACCCCTTCTACGCAATTCACATCCTCCCAAAATCCAGCCTTGATAAAACGGAATGTCCTCGCATCATTCACCAACCTCCTCCTTCTCCCCGTGACTATCGTTCCGCGCGCCGTAGGCGGCGTGGGTCAGGGTATCGCGATGTTGAATCCTCAGCGGTGGGGATCAGGCGCCGCCGCAGGCGTGGGGAATGGAACTGGAACGAATGCAGGAGGGGCGTATAGTAAAACATTATTTAACGTCGACGAGGCTGAGGAGGAAGAAGACGCGGAGGTAACGCCTCAGGGCGTTCCCTCACACAACGAAATAACCTCACCAACACCACTCGTGCCACCCTCCCAACCCAGCCCAACACTAACCTCCACAGCCAACCTCGACCTCCTCCTCTCCCTCGACCTAGCCCTAAACCTCATCCACCTCTCCCGCTCCTCGCTTAAACGCGTCGAGTCTTTTTCTGGGTACCCAGGGCATTACGGGGGGCGGGTAAGGGATACGATCGAGGAGGTTTTTATTGCGCTGCTGGGGGTGCTTGGGGAGGGTCATGTTGTTAGGGGGTTTGATGAGTACGTTCCTTTCCTCTTCGTTTTGTGTATTTTGGAATTGTGAGTTGACCAAGGGCGCTAAACAAAGCGCGACGCAACGCATGAAATCGTACAAACCATCTGAACACTCTGAAACGGCCAACGTGGCGCCGCTCGTGCAGTTTTTTGAACTTGTGCATATTGGGGATACCATTCAGTCGATGGTGCAGGTTTATTTTGAGAAGGAGTTGGTGAGCTTCTTTCCTCCGCCTTTCCCTTCTCCCTCCCTCCCTTTGCTTCCCCCCTCTCTCTTTAGCTTACACAGCACACTGATGACGCACAGGCACCCCACATCGACAAAACGGACTTTCTGAACGCCGTGGTCCGTGAAAAGAAACGGTTCGAAAACTCGTTGGATGATTCGGTGGCGGCTGGGTTGAATGCTGGTACGGAGGTGTTGATGAATCAGGTTGGTAATTTGTTTCTCGCTCCCTGTTGTTCTTGAGTTTCTTTTTTCTTCCTTCTTCCCTTCTGTCCTTTTCTATTTTTCCGTCTCTTTCCTTGTTCGTCCTTTACCTGTCCCCACTTGCCGTTTCGTTTCTTCGTCTTTTGATCCTCATCCTGCTTTCCTACTTCCTCCCCTCCTGCCTTTCTCCCCTGGTTCCCCTTCTCTCATTCCCTCATTCCTCTTCCTTCTTCGCCTAACTCCCCTCGCCTTCCTTCTGTCGCTTTACTTCCTTTCCTCATCTTCCCCCCTCATCCTCCCCTTCTTCCTTTTTTCCATCCCCTTCACCTCCCTCTGTTCTTCCTTCACCCTTCGCTCCCATTCCTTTGCCCTTTCTCTCTCTCTCCTTTTCACAAGTATCACGGCTGACTCTCGCACACAGGTTGATCACATAATAGTCACACTCACCAAACCCCGGGAATACTACCCCCCTGAGGATGGAATGCTGGAGCTCGGTCCCACTCGCGGGTGTCAAGAAGCCATAAAGTGTCTTGAAACGCACTGTAAGCTGCTCAAAGGTAGCACAAGTAAAGAGGTCTTGGAAGTTTTCTACCAGGAAGTTGGGATACGGCTCATTGCGTTTGTTTTCTCTTCTTTCGATTACGGTGCTATCTACATTGTTGAAACCGGGTGCATATTCAGGATCTTGCAAAAACACATCAAGAGGCAAATTATATCCCTCAACGGGGGATTCCAAGTCATAGCCGACCTGAACGCCTACAATGCCTTTATCTCTTCCCTCAAGGTCCTTCCTTTTTTTTTTTCTATCGTATTCCTTCAATTCCTAACCCAACAACGTAGGTCCCAGCAATCACAGCCGACTTTTCGCACCTCAAAATGCTAGGCCACGTCTTCGTAGTAGAGGACGCCAAAGACCTAGCCCAGATCGTGAGGGACGTTACACGATATGGAGGGGCATATCGTCCAGAGGTCAGTTCATTCCTCCTTTCCTTCCATATCTTGGTGATACGGAATATATACAGGACGTGTACGAATTCATTCAGAGACGCTCAGATTGGAAGAAGATTGAAAAAACCGTAGACAAGACGATGTACAATCTTAGTTTCAAAGAGGACTGCATTATTGCGTGATCTAAGTTGTCTTTGTCTTTGTCTTTCAAGATTTTGAAAGAGCGATGCTGGGCCTGTTTCGTTTCTGTCGCTGAAGCCCTTCATGCAGGATTTGTTTGATGATACGTCCCATCCTTACGCGGCAATTCATCGTGCTAACGTTCTCAATCGTGGCAGCTTTGGTGGTTATGTTTGAATGCTTTGCTGTATCGGCGTCTGCGAAAGTTGAGGAATGAACTGCTGTGCGGAAGACCCGAACAATTGGTCAACTTAGGTTTAAGATACTCCAGATCAACGTTTTCGGGGCTCTGAGCGACCGATAAAGCGTCTCTCGGGAGTTCGTTGCTGACGATTAAGCAGGCAATGATTGGTCCTCGGCCCTTTGGTGGCATAACACTTCTCACGCATAATGATGCAACATTTTCAGAATACAACGTGCGTTTTTCGCGGGCTCTTCATTTGATAAACAGAATCACGATTGTCACTCTCAGACGAAGACGTACAAATCAGTATCGACACAAGAAACAGTTCTACAAATCAACAGAATATGTCCAAGTCCTTAGCCATAGAAACGAATCAAAACAAAAGGGGGGTTATGCTATCGTGTGTGTATGGATGTCGGCTTTCCTTTCCGCGCATTCACTGATTTTTCATGATGAGCGGGCTTCCCGACGGTCGCGGTTGTCACCTTACCTTGAGATTGCGAACCTGTCAAAGACCATCAACAATATCCATACCAGGTTTGATATCCTTCGGCTATTACAAAGGGTGGGCGAACAATTCGTTGAAATCAATTAAAAGTGATGAAATTTACCATGGCCTCACGTACCCAGACAGTGCCCCCAAGACCTGTTCCATCAGCATACTTGGTGTCGGGATCGACTTCCTTGGGAGGCTTATACGCAACATGTCAGTAATTCGTCCATCCTCTTTCGTGACGCAAACAAACTGACCTTGATTCCTCGAGCCCAGACGGCGCTAGCGTACTTATCATCGAGTTTGACGTCTTTAACGGGCTTCAATGCAAATCTCAGTAATTCGACCATCCTCTTTCGATGAACAGAGAAACTGACCTGGAGTCCGCGTAACAAGATGCCTTTATCAACTTTGACAGGCTTCAACGCAATGCGCATGCATGAATATCTTCTACAGTTTTTTTCCAGATGCACAAATAAACTCACCTTCAGAAGTTCGCGGGCGAAGACGGCGCGTTCAACTTTCAAGTCTGTATCGACTTTGATGTCTTTTCCAAGCTTGCACGCAACATATGAATATTTTGTACAGTCTCTTTCAGATGAACGAACAAATTCACCTTGAGCGCGCGGGCCGAAACGGGGCCTTCAACTTTGAAGTCTGTGTCAATTTTGATGTCCTTCCCAAACTTCAACGCAAGAGATGAATATTTTGTTCAGTTTTTTTTAGATATACCAACAAACTCACCTTGAGCGCGCGGGCCGAAACGGGGCCTTCAACTTTGAGGTCTGTATCAATTTTGACGTCCTTCCCAAACTTCAACGCAAGGGATGAATATTTTGTTCAGTTTTTTTTAGATATACCAACAAATTCACCTTGAGTGCGCGGGCCGAAACTGGGCCTTCAACTTTGAAGTCTGTATCAATTTTGATGTCCTTCCCAAACTTCAACGCAAGAGATGAATATTTTGTTCAGTTTTTTTGTAGATATACCAACAAACTCACCTTGAGCGCGCGGGCTGAAACGGGGCCTTCAACTTTGAAGTCTGTATCAACTTTGACGTCCTTCCAAAGCTTCAACGCAAAAGATGAATATCTTGTTCAGTTTTTGTCAGATTTACCAACAAACACACCTTGAGTCCACGGACCAAGACGGCGCCGTCTTTAAGGTCTACGCCGAGTTCTTTCCCAAGTTTGACCTGACACGGTGGTGAAAATCTTTTTGTTGTCAAAAAATATAATGACCGACTTCGATCGCGGCAGGGGCAGCGGCCTTGACGGGGGCACCATTGACAAAGGAGATTGAAGCGAGGAAAGCAGTTGAGAAGATGAGGGTGAACTTCATATTGGGGCTTGGGTTATGGAGTGAGTGTCTTTTTTTTCGAGGTCTTATATGTGTGTGCAAAGGTTCTCACATTCCCCATTATGTCTTAAATCGACTCACAGAATGGTTTGCGGTAACAGAATATGGCACGCCCAAGATGAAAGTATTTCTCATTGCAACGATTTACCGACCGACCGAGACGACCAAAATGCCCCGGGTCATCCGCATCCGAGTCGCCATTGGCCAAGCTTGCTGCGCCATCGGTCGAATAATTTCATCCCGAGGTCTCCGAGCTTCCGACAACAAAACTTGCCCACTACATTGATACCCAGATGCCGTTCTTACATAGGACAGTTGCGCAATTTTCGGGCTTCTCTGGGCCCTCGGAATCCTTCCTCTCAATGGCAAGGATGTATTTACGATCAGCGTTGATGGCTTTGAGACCAAACAAGTCGCAAATATTGGACAAGCGCTCGATCTGAGCAAGTCTCCTCCAGCCACTTACTTACTAGGATTCAAGCTTGCTACACTTTTCGTCCGCAGCCCCCGATAGTTCCGTTTTACCCGATCTTCTTCCTCAACGTCCTGCTTCCAACTCCGTCTGTATGACGACGACATTGGAGTCTGTCAAATCAAACATACGTAAACCATAAGTACCCAGAAAGTGCGTCAGAGTGAGCCTTTTCGATTCCTGGGTGCCTAGTATATCACTAACCTGGAGCCGCAAGGGTACACTCGACATTAGTTTTGTGTTGACTCGTTGTAACGGTTGCGACAGTTGCGTCATAGGTTGTTTTCTTTCCGGAATTCGGAATTTAATCTCAACGTTACAATTGATCTCATCTAGACCGAATTGCCCATGAATTGGATGCGGGGTGAGTGGGCTCTTCGGCAAGTCATTTACGGTTCGTTTAGTTGCCTAATCTCTGTCATGCCAAAGGTGTCCCATTTTGGGTCGACTTCCTTCCGCAATCTGTAAGGTGAACACTCCTACGTTTGTGGTAGTCTATAATCCTCAAAATCATCATTCAGGTGTGGCACTAACGTATCTGGAAACGTCTGGTAATAGACTGACTCATACAGGCCGATAGTTGGATACAGCACACGCAAAATTTCGTCAAGTTGTGGGGCCTTCATCAAATTCACGAGTGAATTGATTCTTTGGGAAACGTAGAAGACGTTCATCCCGAAGGTCATCCATGAGATTTCTCTCTAGCAACATATGTCTCCCAACCGCGCCTTTTCGGAGCCTGAGGTGCGCTTTTCTTCTTCGTCAAAGTGCATATTCACCCCTAGTTGATCATAATAACTAGATGCGATTTCTTCGCCAGGAGCCGGTGCTGATATATCTGGCGGTCACTAGAACACGACGGCAAGCCTCTGAAGCCGATATTTCTTCTACCCAACAGCCGCAAGCACCGCTCGCTTACTCTAACTTGACGCACTCACTTCACGCAACGCTAAGGAGTCACACTGATTTTTTTAGAAGAATCGTCATGGGCGGCTCAGACCGCACGCAAAAATACCATGCAGGCCGGTTCTCAACTGCGACACCGGTGAAGAGCCACCACAACAACGATCAAGCATGCACAGCAACCAAGTTGTCTTCGATTCCATAGAGGTGGCGATGTTCAGCAAAGGGCCTCTCGTACAAGCTGTCGCTCTCCGGAATTAATAGCTTCCTTGGATAGAATGGTTTCTTTTGAGGGGACACACTGCAGTCCCCTTGACGAATTCAATGTACAGTTCGCCCGCATTTACTGGAACAGAACAGAAATTAAAAAGATTAGGCGGGAGTCTTTAGGGTGCGCCCCCTAGAGCAGAAATTTATGAAACAGCCACTGGCTGATCCACGAGGAGGATTAGAAGTGCCATGCTCACCAAAATCATCTGCTCTCGCTGAACTTCATGCATCATGATTGAACGCAACGGACAAAAATATTTTCTGATGAAATTGATAGTGTACAATTTCCCTAAACCTCAGGAGGTAGCTAGCGTCCTTCTGACATAGCAAAATATTATTTCATCTAGAGGCAGCCACCATCTACAATTTCCCAAGTTCCAAAAACACCGTCCACACGCTGTTGTGCACATAATTAGGCTCGACGAAGCACAGTAAGTAGGGGAAGCACAACGCACTTTAGCGCAGGACATGGCACCGTTGAAATGCAACCCATTAAAATCGGCTGGTGTGGAAGAGCACATGACCTTCCATCCGTCCGCGTAGTCGAGATTGATCAGGTGTGCGTCAAAGCGCTATCACAAGAAAACATGTAAGCCGCGAGGGGACGAAAGCAGAGATGAGTTTCACATACTCGGAGACCAGATCCCGGGGCTGTACATCCCTATGAAAAGAATTATTAAATATAGGTAGGGTGAAGGTAGTACTCATTCACTGACTTTATTTGTAACTCCTTCCCAGAAAGGTTGACACCCGCCTTCGTCAAAGTCGACTATCCAATGACCATATACCCCGCGATCCGCTCCCTGCGAATTGATGATTCAGTAACAGTGAAGAGGGGAGTCAGCAAGACATACTTTATCCTCGCAATACGTCGGTTTCATCTTCCGACCATGAATCTCGTTCTCCGAAGTCCAACACAACTCCATAGGATCAAGCCGCCGACCATCTGGCAGGGGACCCATCTTCGCCCAATACTTCCTCGCTCCGTACCGCTCGCAATGCTTCGAGCTCTCCAACGCCAGCCAATGAACCTGAGAGGCGGGGTAACGAATAATGACGCTAATGAGTCCACCGATGAAGAAGACAAGACAGCCGATGCATAGGATGAATGTAAGGATAACGACGATTCTATGGATGATGAGGGTTGTGCGAAAGCCACCTCTTGAGGGCCTGGAATCTTATGAGGTTGGTTGTGAGATGATGATGGTTCAGTCGTGATATAAAGTTATAAGGATACCATTTCTATTGTCTGAACAATCCGAAGCTGAGATCAAGGGGTCGCTCTCCGGGCCATCTTCAAGGCTGCTCGGATAAGAAGGTAGTGAACTAGATGGGTGATAAGTTTTGCATCTTTGTATGAGAAGCGGCAAGGGCATACTCGGTCGAGGAGGGTGCACTCCACTTTTGTTCTGATTCTGTCATAGACGTTGCGGATGCAGGTGGAAGAGAGGGTGAGAGTTTGTTGGTATTGCGATTGGAATTTGGGGCGTCTATACATAATCGTCAGCCTCACTGCAGTGCAGTCTGAGTCGCTCAGCAATCCCACGCTTCAAGCAGTCAGCGAGATCACACAGGAACGTTCACAGCTATCACGGTACCGCTACCCAGTGCTTTGGCGGGCTATCGCGTTACTTTTGAAGCTATCGGAAGCTACCAAGCTCTAAAAAATCTACATAAATCCAGCAATCGACTTCTTCTCCAAAACCTCGAAACGAAGATCGGTGTCCCACTCGCGTTGGTTCGCATCGAGCGAGACGAGGACGGCGAAGCCGCTTGCTTGCTTCGCCGACTACAGCAGCAGACCAGAGGATCTCTTAGCTGTCACTGTGCCCCCCGCCTTCCACGGCGATGGTCTCGTCTTACGACCAGTTGGGAGAGTCCAGGTGAATGAACAGGCGTTGCCTAGTGTGCGCCATTGAAACATAAAGCAAACTAATCAGTATCGTAGAAGTCGTCGCTTCCGGAATTGATTGCTTCATTGGCTTGAATCGTTTCCTTTATAGGGACACACTGAAGTAACTTCAGTTCGCCCACCCTTGCGTGACAGAACTGAAATTTAAAAGATCAGGCACAAGCCCTAGTGGTCGTTCTCAGACGTCGAGGATGGCAAACTGTTTCAACAAGGACAGATCGTGCTGCGACCATCTGGCCATTAGTAAAAGTGCACTTCTAGAGGAATATAAATGTACTGATAATTATCTGTCTGATTCATCATAAAATAGGGGCTCCGAAGCACCTATCGACGCCTCATCATCTGAAGGGATGGGTCCCAGCGCCAAAGACCTCATATTCATGATCAGCCTACATCCCTGAGATTTAAAAACAAGATTCAGTGTAAGAGGCTTCGGAATAGACAGAGAAGCTATGCATACCGCGATTGACAGTAATGCGATGTACCACCTAAGTAGGAAAAGCAGAACGCGTTAGGATCGTTTCCTGTTCCATTCAGGATAGGAATGGCTTACCCGAACGCTATGTTCCAAAATGACGGTCCAAAACTCCACACGGCTTCGTAGCCTACCACCGTAGACAACACAACTTCCCGATTCCCAATCGATCAATCAGCCGGGGAACAGGCACAAGGAGCGGATATATGCACACACCGAAGAAAAGGAAGAAGACAAAAAGACTATCCTTCATCATCAAAGATGACAATGGTGTCCTTGCCCAGCGGGTATGCTTGGTAGATAATTGCTTTGAGAGCGTCATTCCCAGCACCACGACTTGGAACATGCCGGCTCCAACCCTAAGTAGAAGCAGGTCAACCAATGGGGGAAACAACGAACGAAAAAACGTACGCAAACCATGTGAGGCCACTGTCAGGAGGAGCGCTATCGAGCATCGTACATTCCGCACGAGTGCTGTACTCGTGGCCAAAATAAGTAACCGGACACGTGCTGTCATCTGCTGTCATCCGGGCTGCTTCACGTAGTCCTTTCCCAGCAAGGAGGGCACCAATAAGCCTGTTCTTTTTTGGAGAGTCGTGTTGGATGCGAGAGGTCTTATGTGTAGTCATAGAAGTCTTAAAACGAGGGTACTTATTATGTGGGATCGAGGTGGTTCAAAATCTATGTTGACGACGCATTTGGTCATGTGTCCGGTTACTTATTTTGGCCACGAGTACATCTTCCCAGTGGCAATGTTTCCAGCTATCTCCAATCCGGTAGAGATGCCAAATATCGAAAGTAGGAGGTATTTGACCCTTCGACTTTGGTTATACAACGCAAACACTAAATATCACGCCCAATCGCTAATTAGCCAATTTCCATAGAGATCCAAAGATGGAAGACGTACACCTCATCAACTGGATACCCTCCACGCACAAAATCGCCTGTTGACTGATAAAAATCTCAAGCAGGAGTGCATTCGCGCAGCCCTGCGCGGAGAAGTATCCCACCAAGAGTAATTGCACGCTGACCAAATTTGTTCTGTTTCACAAACAGGTTACAGATGCATCCTTGACAGGGAGACCGGGGCATGGTGCACGTACATTTGCGCTACGAGTTGACCATATCTCGCCCAGATATAGAGGATCTTCATCGGCGACATCTTACTCCTATGTCATTGAAGGACCCGTCCGTCAATACTTTGGCGTTACATTTCGTCGAACTGAGACTCACTTCCACACATACTCAACTTCATCGATAACGTGAATCACCAGCTCCCACACCTGCATCACGAGTGCAGCGACTAACCATGCATCGGACCGAACGAATTCAACAGTCAGCAAGGGAAAGGAAGGAACTTGAAGCTTGAAGAGTTGAACTGACATGACACGAAGCTCGTTGCTTGCACCATCCATGTATGGTTCAAGTCCATAGCACTAGCCGTGACCTCCATTGAGATGTCAGCTCTCCGTGTTGGCAGCTGGGAAGACCTTCGCTATCGGCCCTAGTATACGGCCGTGATTTTTGACGACGGGCAGAGACGAATAGCAGCGAGGAAAGTGTGAATTGGAAAAAACAGGACAGGTTACAGTGGGAGTGTATTTTGAGCAACGTCGTTGTCGGCGCAGTCATGAGCAATTGGATGTCATAAGGCCATGTACTTAGGGAAGTTGTAGGTACTAGTAGTACTAGTAAGGGACGATCCGAGGGGTTGCCGAGGGGTTGATGGGAGTGCGGAGAAATTGCACCCCCTCGACTGAAAATCATCATTTACTTACTTTAGATCTAGAGCGGGACATATCCTCCTCAGCCTCTTCAACGGTGCCTCCAACTCCAAGGTAATTGCATGCTCATCAACCGCACCCATTGATGGTTCCTCGAGTAATGACTGCATCAATTGACGACGAACTTTGTAGGCGTATTTGGGGGGAAACGAATTTGCTCTGAATTTCACTTGAATTCTCTTCAAGAAGCTGGCCTGAGCCGGGAGAAGTGACCTAGAGCGCTGAACAATTTTCGCTCCGCGCTTCCATGTAGTTACATGCCTATAGATCGATGAAGTCACTCCGCAAGACGGTACTTGATAAGTACGTATGTACTTCAGAAACTACACTAAAGTGAAGAAACGGACGGTAGGCCGACCTCTGATATCACTCTCTTCGCCAGCCACTCTCTCGTTGCAACATCGACGATGGTAGTTGGGACTTTAGTTTGTCCCATAGGGTGGCCCGTCAGCTCAAGCCTCCACTCACGATATGCCCTAAATGTACGCGGTGCAACAATTCGAATGGTAGGCATACCAATCCTTCCGATGTCGGTGGAGGACTTGTAACCCAGATTTGTAAAAAGGACCTCTTGTACTTTACGTGGAGCAGAGTCAGGATCGGGCCCTGGAAACCAAAGGCGAAGGTGAATGAGAAGTGCGAAAGGGTAACAGTATAGAATACACACCTAGCTCTCCCTCGAGTTCTACAAAATAGCCGTAACTCCGCGGAAATTGTCGGTCATCCAGCTCTGCAACGAACTCCAAGACGCGACCGAGCGTGTGGTGGGTTGAGTGAATAGCGTTTTTAATCAACTCTTCTGACATCATCTCCTCAAAGATGCGGAATCCGACACTACGGGTTGGATGAGGAGAAGTGGCGTGAAGATGCAATAACAATATACCCTCGCCGTCCGATGACGCGGATAACAGGTTGTCCGTCACTTGGATCAAATCCGCCAATTTCAACAATGTCCCTCATCTGGTATCGCCAGAGGCCGTTTCTCGTGGTTGCCACAATCTCGTACCGTTTTCCGGTTTGTAGCTCCCACTACGAGAAAGACGAAATGGACTAAGTTTTTGGTTAGTCTGTAAAAGGAGATGGCATACTGCTTGATGAAGTGCTTGTGGTTCAGTGACGTCGAGATACTCGAAATGCGAATCACGAGAAACGCGATAAAGGTTGTGGTCGTTTGTTGGATCGTATCCATGTCCGATGACACATTCGGTTGAAGCGTAAAATGTGCTTTCAATTTCAACGTTGGGCCCAATATGATGTCGAATCTGCACGTAAATGTGAGCTCAGGATGCAATAGACTTGGATCTACCTTGGGAACAAAGGCGGCATAACTTCCACTGCTGATTGCTCTGATGGTTTTCAGTGACGGCCAGATCCGCTTCAACCATCCCTCCGTCCCTTTTTGTATTGACCGGAGCTCTGCCGCGCGGTGCGGATTTGGCTTGATTTGAGCCTATCCAATGCGTGTCAATATCAAGTCGAGGGTAAAAAGGAAAATGGGTTTCAAACCTCTAAAAATGGTCTGCAATAGTCGAGATCGTAGACATCGGGGATTGTTCCTTTCTCGACGCTATCGACGACAGTGTCCCAATGTTCTTCAAGAGTCAACACAGCATCGTAAAAGGCCGATATATAGGTCGCACGCATGGAGACAAGCGACGGATCCGTGACAGCGAAGAGCATAGTCGTTAAGAGGTTTCCCAGGAAATTTGGGATGTACCAAACTGCGAAAGGGACGGAGGAGGGGGGCTGTGGAAGAGGCACCTCTTCAGTGATTGGTGACAGATGAGTCGAAAAAAAACTTACGGGTCTCTGTTATGGCTTTGTCATCATCTTTCACTGCAACACCCATGCGCCTCCTCATAATTCCGTTTCCAGCGATGGTAACAAACACTTCCTTCTGCAATTCTCCCTGCTCGTCGACAATTTTCACGGTCGGGCCACAGAAGCGAAAAGTGCTGATTGCACAGAATCTAACACCTTCGGAAGGGCGGTGAAAGTTCTCGGGATACCATGGAAACAATTTGAAAGTCGATTCCGACGTCCCAGACGTTCGAGCAATGAAATCAGGGAAACCGGGGGAGAGCAAATCGCGAACAGCGGAGGAAGGGCAAGGTGACTTGTCAAAAAAGCGGGAGACGAACGGCTGATATGCGTCGTAGAGAGAAAGGGGAACGGTCTCGTAAAATCTCTGTACCAAGTCTTGAGCGTGAATGGCTCCGCACGGACCAGCATCAACATTTGCGACCGCTTTCGGCATTGAAGTAGGAGGGACGCTGAGACGATCCCGGAATGATGATAATAGAGCGGCTTCTTGGAAGAAAATAGTCCCATTGTTGGTTTGTATGATTTCGGTAAGCACGCTTTCCAAACTCTTCTGCAGGTTGAGCCTCAGTTCGGGTGATAGCGATTGGAGGGGCAGTGGAGGGGCCATAGCTGTTGCCAAGAACTTGATCGAGGACAGAAAAGTCGAGGTAACGGTGCGCGCGCTGACGAAAATGAGCGTATGGATGGAGTAGGATACCAATCACCTGGCTCCTTTTATAAATGACGATATCCAAGTGATTGACGTCCGGAAGAATGGCAGAACGTTCCGGAACCTCAGAGTGGTCTAGTAGCCTACCAGGACCCCCGACATTGTGCCGAAATACCTGATACCTTCTGCCTTCTTTTTGAAACCACGGTACCCGGAGTTGCAGCCCAATTGCAGCCTGCTCTATAAAAGTGCGAATGGAAAGAAAGACGATCCAAAGCCCCGAGAATCTAGAAAGCATTCTCTGAGCACAGCCCGCGGGAAGCGCTGACCCGAACAGGGGCAGATGCGATCGGAGAAAAACCGTGCAAAGGCATACAAAGGCAGAAAGAGGGAGGGGAGGAAGACGGGAAGGGGAAAGAGCGGAAAAATAGCCGGCATCACTGTACACCCTACAACAGCAGCTACCGCTTCAGTGCAACCGCGATCTCCTTATATGCGCAAGTTCTGTTGGAAGTATCCGCAAAGTCCATATCGGTGATGCGTAGGTCAGAGGCCAGAGGATCATTTCTTCGGGGAAAAAGTGAACATGTTCATCCAGCAGTGCATCGTTAAGGAGATGACCACGTCGTTCTCCCTGAGCCTAATAACGAAGCGTTTAGTCTCAGACGACTCGGCGAAAGACAAAGACGAAAGACTCACATATCTTTCAGACCATGCACATTCCCAAACACAAGCGCCTGCGTGACGAGACAACGACGAAACTCAGCAGACCAGGCAGCAAAAGCCTACGCAAATCCCTCCACACAACCTCAAAAATCGGTATCACAGCTTCCCTCAACTCCTCCCACTCTTCAAGTTCGCCGTCCTCCATAACCTCAAGAACCTCAATGACACGGATGTGCAACGTACCCCGCACCAGTATCTTCCTCGAGGTGCATCTCGTTGCCTTGCACGATCCCAACGGGTGCGTTGGGTTGAATGGCTCTAGCGCGTTGCTCATGTCACCGGGTTCGCTGGCGAGTGTGACAGCCTTCCGAGAGTCGCCTTCACATGTCGACAAACCGCGCTACTTGCGGCTCTATGTAGATCTGGGGTCCCGCTTGACTAATTGGTCGTGCTCGCTGTGAGCGTTATGACAGTCGCGGATGCAATCTCAGGAGTAGTCCATGGTAACGAGGTCGAAATGAAAGGGGTGGCACTGGGGTAGAAGGCAAGTAGGGAAGTCTGTACGCCTTTATAGGGTGTCACGGTGATGGAAGAGGACAACGCAGAAAAGACGCTGGTGTTAATAAATCGGACTTGATCGAAGGGATTATTTTTCAATGGCTTCCTTCACATCTTCAACCATCTGCTGAATCGTACTTATCTTTTCTTTCGGTAAATAGATTTCCTGCTTTGCAGCGTTTTGGTTTGTCACAAGTCAAAAAGTAGGAAAAAGTGGACAAGTAAACTATGATCTTGTTGATGCTGGCAAGATGCTGGGTACATTTTGTATTCGCTCACCATGTACTTACGAACTATCCTCGCAAATGACATTACCCCATACATTTGCACTAGAGTAACAAACTTGAAATAACACAGATGTCTACAGAACAGCTACAGAACACATAAATTATATTCAACTAGAAGTCTTTGGAAAAGTTGTGGATAATGATAGTAATAAATCGAAGCTGGCAGTGATACTTAGTTTAAAAAAACGCGGGTGTGTGATTGCGGAACGGCAGCCAAAAAAACTTAACAGCCAGGCCAGTGCAAGATATCAAAAAATTCTCGTCATCGCTAAAGTGCTGTGCGCCATAGCGACATGATTGAGAGGAACCACAGTCAACCTAGTAAAGAAAGTCTTGGTCATTTCAAAAATTCTCAGAGACGCGTCGGAGTCAGCTTCCGTACCTTCGCATTATCAACATGAGTCGGAGCAGTCTCACGTAGACAAGCACCACAACGAGTTGAACTATTCGGAAGCACATTGCACAGGTCGAAGAACGTCGACGAAATTACTTGGCTTTAATTTAGGGAGATGGAAAGGTAATCGCAACTTCAACATAGTATTCTTGCCTTATAAGCCTGGTATTACTTTCCCTGGGCTTGCACAGCTCGGTAGTAAATGGAATGATACGTCTTCACCGCCCAAACGTTGTTAAAAGTATGAAGAATGAATTACAACTCACGTTTTACAACCCGGATCTTCATGGTGTACCTTGGGTGTAATTCCGTAAAATCCGGCAGAACTTTCAGAAAATACCAATGGCGGAACGTGGATCCCAGGCCTTAAATCTTTTTGTGACCTTCTCTATAAAAAAATCATTCAAATGGTCTACAACGCTACTAGAGCACCCTTGGAGCTTGATTTGGTAAGTTGCACACATATTCGGTCAGTAATTTTCTATTAAACTGACGTGTGTTGGACATGTGTGGTGTTTACAGACGTTTCCTGGGCGTGACACCCTGAAGGCGATGGAGTCGACGTCGGGCGCATAGGTGGTTGGAATGGCGCCGGGCCAGTCGACGAGTTCGATGAGCGTGGACAACCACGGAAGGTCGTCGCTGTCATTGGTAAAGGACGTTCGGAGGTGACGGCTGCCAATAGCCGATGGCTTCTTCTAAGAAAAACAGAGGGTGGGAAGAACATACCGGATTCGGGGGGGTAAAGGGAGGGGGGGGTTGAGCACTTGGGCCTTGATTCTTTTTGCGACTGTATATCTAAATTCCACGTTCCGCCACCCCCTTGGAAAATACTCGAAATAACAGAACGGCAATTACGTTCTCGATAAAATGTGTTCCGAGAAATAGACTTCAATAGGCTACAAAACAATAGTAGACACGCCCTTGAAGCTCCGAGCCGCTATAGATATAGAAAATATCGCTCTAGTTCCTATTTTCACACTACCATTTTTAATAGAGAATGAGGGCATGACCCACAAAATTTCCACCACCTCATAGTAAGTACTTAACAGAGGGACTCGTTGAGCCCCTTGGAGACTCGTTTGAGTATATAAAGCACCGGGTCGCTTCTTTTGTCATGCCAGTGTTACGCACACAACCTACGCTGAGTCCTCGTTCTGTCAACAAGGTGGCGGCTTCCATAACAGTGGGTCCGAGGGTGCGCGACCGTGACATGCATAGTATTGAAATTACGAAACAAAGAAGAGAAAAATGGAAGATACTACATCATGATGAATGATCAATGGGAAATTTAGGATGCACGGAAAAAGGAGGCCTAACAACGTTGTGAATGTGTACATGACGGTGAAGTTGAGTCTGAGTCGTGACTTTGACAGCTCAGCGCCTCCCACTACTAGCTAGGCGCTTCCACCCAAAAAAATGCGACGGTAGGAGAAATTGTCGACGCCGCCCCGTGGCCGGGTACGCCACTAGCGGAATGGCAGTTACCCTCCCATCTATGTCTCAAGGTTGAATATAATGATCGCTAAATTATGTACCACGCGTACAGAGAGTAACATAGTAAACTTGTAGTAAACAGGAAATCTGAGGCGTAAAATTATTTAGATGTCCTGGGCATGGTCATAAATGTTGAACAATAAAAAAGATATAAATTAGACCATGCTGCGAGGAAATATATCAGTAATCATACACGAAACGCAGAAGTCCGATGGCGAATGAACTGGCCAAAAATTGAGGGGTGAGTTAACGACGGCAATGGATGCAGTTGAGAGGCGATAGAAAAGACACAACCGTCTGGGCAGGTCTCAACCTGGGCGGCGGATGAATTACCAGAAAATGGAAGAAGAAAGGCACTTACCACTGTTTGCACGAAGTGGAGCAAGTTTTGCAACCCCCCGGGTGCTCCTTGCTATAGCGGCAACGAGTGGAGCGACAATCCACCTAGAATGAAAGGTGTAATTACCATTACAGTCACCCGAACAACGAGAGAAACTATACCAGACTTTCCGCGTTGGGGGTGTCATGACCGCAAGCATATCGAGTACATTGGACCTTTCGGAAGCACATGGCAGCAGCGGGCGAGGAAACGTTCAGCGCGAATCACTTGGTTCTGTTATAAACAGATGGTCTGCAAAAAATGGAATGTCAATCCTCAACATGTTCTCGGCTTTTAAATGGCGAAGAGATCATCCAGACCTGTATGGACCGAAAGACGTCGAATACGACTGCTTCCCAGACGGGTATGGCTTACACGGCTCGGTATATCGGCCTAGCGTGTTCTCGTCGCCCAAACACGAGGTTAAATTGTGATCTTTTGAGGGATCCATCGGTTTCAGGGTAAAGACGATCGAACCGTCATCCTAATTGATATGTCATCGGGACGACGTCCATACGCATTATAGATTTCTATAATGGGAAGACGTCGCGAAACTTGATAGCCAGCTAGGTGCGTCGACAGCTTAGAAAGTGAAAAACGACACAAGCAATGTCAGTCGATACGATGGGTGAGAACTCACAATAATCATGGGATCGAAGTTGATACATATGTAGAATGTTTGTGGTATCATGCGCCATGTGAACAGACAGAATTGGCGCGGAACTAGAACATGTCATTGAGAAGTTTCGTAAGGGCGCACTTACATAGTGCGTCACCATTTGGGTTTTCCTGCTTGATTAAGTACCTCCCCAAAACAGAATTATATGCTGGCTGGGATCAAGCTGGGATCGAGGCTCCAGCTGGCTCAAAACTGGTAGCCGAACTCGCTAGAAGCCTACGGTGAGCCCGAATAGAGCTACCGTCGCGTGAACTTTCAAGGGTCCTTTTTCGGTATAATGAATGACAGAAAATGCCAATTCCTTGGAAAGGGTTTGGGTCAACACAAGAAATCCAATGAAAATGCATCATCCCCACAACCGTGAAACAAATATAAATTGTTTCCTTATCTTGAATTTGACTACATCAGCATCAGGTTTGTGTCGACCTTCCGTGCCAAAATTCGTGTCCTAACCATTCTCCGTCAAATTTGACAGGCCGTATGCTTCTTCCAGCGGCATTAGGAGTTGTTGAGGGTTGAAGAAGCCAGATATCTGTGACGCCTTGTGCATGTAGATAATCAAGGAGGCGATGGTAATTGAGTCCAACAAACCGCGGTCCGTGACTATCATCTGATAGCGCGAAACGCCCTCCGCGATTCAAAATAAGCTAAGGTGCTACTCAGTCTACGAATTTACGAGAGCCGTTTGACTTGCCTGTACGATATCTTTGCCCGGGTAGGCAGTCTCCCAGCCCTTCCTAAAGGCGGCGGCGTTCATCTCAAAGAGAGCTCCGTATCCGATTGCATATTCCACATTGCGGGTTATCTTCTCCCAGACAGAAAGATACTCTAGAAATCGCAAATCGGGTGTGTAGAGTCGGCAAAGATCAAAGTGGCCAACTATCTCCGGCTTGAATCGTTGAAGCAATTGATACTGCGCATCGAAGTACGCTGATAAGAAAACTTCCTGGGCATTTGTCTCACCATCTCCGCAGTTATGCAGCGCTCGTTCATAGGTAATTTGGTCGAAATCGATGGGGATACCGTCGACATGATGAACGGACCCAACGACATATTCCACGCGGTCCCCCAACTTCTGAAGAAGTGCATCCAGGCCATCGAGATCTTGACCTGTAATGTATTCAGTCTCGAGCCCCACCAAAATGGTAATTTGTGAAGCGTAGTGAGTCTTCAAACGGTAGGCTTCAACTAAGAATTTCTCAAATTGTTTCGCAAGACTATCCGTTGTCTCTCCTGCCTTGTTGATTGAGAAGATTCAAACATGAATTGGGCGTTTCAGCGAGAGATAAACGAGAAGTATACCTCTTCTGGATATAGATCGACCAAACGATATCGGGGAACGTGCTCCGTCAAACCATAGAGTTGGAACTGCTGACGGATAGCTTCCAGCACGACCTCTTCCAAAGAACCAGAAGCATGCTTGCAAAATTGGCCAGAATGAGAGTGATGGCTATGAGGCATCGAGGGTCGAGACCTGTGTTTTATGTCGGTTCCCAGCTGGGCGTTGTGCAACTCGCTTCAGGTTCGGATCAAATTTCGGTTTAAGTAATGCTCGCTTTATTACGTAAGTCGTTCCCAAAAGAACCCCTATGTTTCTATTTCTTTCCTTTCTTTTGACGCCCAGCCCTACAGTTTCTTCGCAACGCATTCCAGAAGAATAGATATGCAAGGGTGCTTATACAAAGTGTTAAATCAAGAGTTCACACTCCTAATACAGATTTTTAGGTATCTAGGTCGTTCGCTTTTGGGGCAGGATACGAATACACGAATCGGTTGGACTGCAGACTCGTTGTTTGGCCTCTGGAGAGGGAATATCAAACGCGCCGAAGGCGGCCTGGGTGTCCTCGATTTTGTTGAATGAATAAATGCCTTGAAGCTGTCATTCCGACAGCGCCAATCAGAACCGCGGCCTACAGAAGCCGAAGGATTAGATTCAATACTGATATTGAAGGAACACATACCCCGCAAAATATGATAGATCTATACCAGGTGTAGTTTGTCCCAGACTCGCCTCGTAACAACCCTCCTTCGAGTGGAGTCCCTACAAGCAGAGATATCCCAACAATAGAGAAAGCGATTCCCATTCGCGTCCTGGGAGGCAATGCGCATCAGATGATACGAGCTAGTGATTCAACTGTCGCGTTAACACACACCCGTGTTCGCCAGCGTGTAAACTTAGCTGGGCTAACAGAGAAGGGATTAAAGAAACATCTGCGAAATTTTATTATAGTCAATAAGAATAAGGATGCGCGTGTTGTTGGTGCGCTACTTGCATGATCCTGACCAAAATCCGTAGAGGACCCCAAAAACGGCCATCCCTGTGAAATTTGTGATTGCAAACATACTGAACGCCAATGCAGACGAGATGAAGAGGCAAGGCAGAAGAATGTTGTACGTTCCACATCTATCAGCAAAGAAATTTGGGAAGATGCGGCCAAGTACACTTCCAGCATTCAACAGGGTTATCTAGGATACAAGAAATGATTGGACACGATAAGGTCAAGTTGCAAAACTCACCGAATACAATGCATGGCCACTAGAAATCCCCTTATCGATGGAAAACAGTTGGAGATAAAAATCTAACACCCAACCGGAAGTGAGTCGTGATGCCGTGATGGTAGTACAATGCAGCTTACACGGGAAGAACAATCCAAGATTGATGGAGAACGCGCTATACCAATCGATGTTGCGAGTTATCCAATGCAAAGCAAGATCTCACATACGACGCAACGGAAAGCAGATATGCCGAGTCTTGCAAGATGGTTTTCAATTTCATCAAGCAGATGTTCACTTCTTTTCGCTCGTCAGAGTATTTCGTTTTCATGATCGCGTTCGCCGTAATTAGAAGAGCTGCAACCATGCCTCCGGTGACACGGACTGCGTTAGCGAAGCCGAGGCGACCCATCAATGTATTAAGGATAATTGGCCAAGCAACGCCGCCGAAAGATGCTCCCTTGAATTGCATAATGATCAGCGTACTTAGTCACATTTGACTTAATCACATTTGAAGAGGAAAGTACTAACAGAAACGGCAATACCAGTCGCTAATGCCCCACGGCGTTGATAATGTTGACCGATTATTGTCAGAGAAGGGAGAAATAGAAGCGATTGACCAAGCCCCATACCAAAGGCTTGCGTCAGAAAGACCTTTTAGAACATTGAGAATTATTCAATGTAAAATCAGAGAGCTAATAAACCTGGTAGTATTTCTGTCGATGAGAGAGAGACAGCATGAGCATTGACACTACTTGCAGTAGCGTACCCAGCGTCATCATTGAGCGGCTAAATATATGTACATCAGTGATTAGAAGAGCAGATGAGACGATTGCGAGCGTACAAATATCCCGCATCGAAAGCGATCCCAACGAGAAGCCCCGGACCATACTGCATAAAAAGTTGAAAACTTCCAATCCAGCTTCCCGGACGTAAAAGGCCAGATGAGTTGAAAACCCATAGGACGTTGACTAGGTCATCTCACCTTATATCGGACGCGCTGTACTCACTCAAAAAGGTTCTCGTGTAATAGTCCTGGAAGACCCCAAAAGCTGAAATATAGCTAGCAGGATAACATCAGTACTGTCCAGATTGTGATAGATAGAAACCGTACCCGTATGTGCAAAATTGTATCAACCATCTGAAGCACTATATATTCAACAGAGGTGCACAAAAGGCGGAGTCCACTCACGTTCCAATGACCGTTTTCCAGGCGTCTCTCCCTCCCTCCAATGAAGGTTTAGTTTCAACACCTTCCGTACCCGACTCTGTAGATGCGTCCGGCCGTTTTTCCGCATCGAATTTAGAGGGAGAGAGCGAAGAGCCACGCGTATTCGAAGACCGACTTGCGACTTCGGACATGCCGATGTCGGGTGGTTGGGTGATAGTTGATGGATGAGATGTTGAGCGTAGAGGAAGACGATAATGGGGGTCTAGCGGTTCATCCCAAGACTTATATATACCGACGCGAGAAGGGAGGATATCCGACGAAGAAGTGCGGAAGGTACACCCTCAAGATCGTGACATTAATTACCTCTTGGTGTTAGCTTAAATTAAGAACACGAATCAATCGGCGGGATTCGATCGGGTTGATACGGCCCAATTGGTGCGAGATGTAGGTATGCTCGCCCCTTGAGTCTAAACTGTGATGAGGCAATTTTGAGATGTTCGCCGGTTTGTACCTCTGGTATGTTTGTGCTGGCGAGTCACAAATTTCTTACCTCTTGTTCAAAAGTAAGTATTTTAACCAGAGAAATCTAAACCTTGAACCCACATTCAGAAGCAAGAAGGCTAAAAGACATGTTCTTGGACCCGTCGCCACATTCCACCACCAAAAAGCCTGCGCCAATGGCTAATGTAATTTCAGTTCCCCTTAAAACCACGGTGTAGTATGATCAGTACGTTCAAGATAAACATGATACAGGGGGGCCGAAGGGGTCGCAAGCGATGGATACCTTACACCTGAAGTCGCGTCGCGGTATTGGGAAACGATGCAGTTTCAATATGAAGTCCACAGTGGATGTGGTCTGGAATCAGGACACGTTCCCCTCTCCCGTCCTGGATCTGCTTGGGATTGGGTTGGAATACACGTTTCGTCCTTTTGATAGATGCTTGCTCCTTGCTAAATCTAGACGAAAAAGGACAGAAAGCCTTGATATGGCCAGGATTTTGGAAGCGTCTTTTGTGCAAGGGGCAAACCATATTAAGAATAGCGTTCCTAGGCTAATTGACTCGAATCCGCAACGGAAAGAGAAGAAAGTTGGTGGTGAGGTGGACAGCCTGTACGTAATAATTACCCACAAGGTGGAAACCTTTGATTATGGCCCAAAAGAATATATATATCGTTGCTTCAGCCTGCCACCTCTCTCTGCATGCCTTGCGAATTTTGTAGCCATGACCAAGCCATGACGCTGACGCATGTAGCATCAGTTTAGGATAGCAGGAATAGCAGGCCTCTAGGTTAAGCTTTATCGAAACTTCTTAAAGTACCGAAAATGGACATGAATAAAGAATTTGAAAACTTGGTTCATGTCCATGTCTGTAGCATTGCTGTGGTGAGACGCGTACACATAAAACCCTAGATGGATTTCTCCGAAACGTCTTGGAGACGACGAGGGAAAGATGCCACGGACAAGCCTTGAGGAGTTCGACCTACAACTCGCTGCATGTGCTCCGAGGTAAACACCGAATTCTGACCTGGACTTACTACGTGCCGGATGTCACAATTTGGGACGCACTGCTAGCTTTTTGTATCCGCCCAGCTTAAAGCCTGTTAGACTCAGGTTATCGCCTCGGCTAAAACCAAAACTAACCGAAAAGTAGAAATATCGAGCTCGCCACATTTCCTGATCAAAAACGGCAGAGTTGGCGCAGAAAAATAGTGCAAGAAGGTGTGGACTCAGATGATTGGACCGCCAGGTATGCGCGACGTCCATATCGTTGGAGAAGGTTTACGTCTACAGGACGCACTCGTGCCGGGAGAAGGCGCCCCCCAAAGATAAATGGCAGCCCTAGATGTGAAACGACGGTGTATCAGACCAGGCTGAGTACAGCTATAGTAATCACAGTTAAGACAAACCTTTTGAAATGGAAATGAGAGAAGACAGCTCTATAGCGTTAAAGAAGGGCAAATTTCGCTGCTTCGTGGACAAAAGATGATACGGAGACTTTACAACCTGTTGTCTGCGTTTGGATTCGGATAGAGAAAATTTGATGTCGAAGGCATCTGGCAAAGAAGGTGCACTTCGCCAAAGAAAATAGTTGACCTGGAGAGAAGGACCATCTGAGCAATTATCGCATATGCTTCAAGCGTATATCTTGAGTAACACCCCTTGAAACATTAAGGTTCCGTGACTGGAGAACTGGAGAGTCTCTGCGTGGCTCAAAGGAAATCTGTGATGAGTTGATTCAGTTATAACGGCGTTGACTGAAAGACTATACGATGAAAACGTGAGCCGGCTAGACATTTGAATTGAATGAGCTTGTCCCAAGTTTTCAGAATTTGCGAAGATGAATTGTCGGCTGATGGAATGTATAGTCTTGTGCGCTTGCCGGCGTAACCGTAAGATATAGCCGCCGGAGTCGTCGTCCCTGGAAGTGGAGGCCACTACAAATTGGACCATGGTGCCAAACATTCAAAAAAGTCGGCTCTTTTCGCAAGTGGCGGCATGCACACAACACAAAATCCGTGGTGAGGAGAAAGGGGCTGGAGACGAGGTAATCAGTTGACTGGGCTTTGCGAGCAGCTAGCGCGTACCAAAAAAAATAACGCAATTGTAATACTAAGGGTGTGTGCAAACGCGTCAAGTCCGTCTGTCGAAGACACTAGAACAAAGGAAAATGAGATCTTCGGATTCTTCACACCGGAAAGTTCATCCCAGCCGCCAGCATCACAGTGAAAATCCCGCAGTCAGTTGGCGCCTCCATCCAAGCCAAATCCAAGCAGTCTGCGGTCCTTCCCTCGAGACTTTGCCCTCAAAGCCATACGCATCACTCAAGAGCGCACTGCGGTATCTTGCAGAGCTATATGGGATGGCGAGGTAATTGTGAAATAGACATCATCTTTCCGTAGCAGGTGAGATGGAGACGAATGCGCGACGTGGCCAAAGGCGGGGCAAAACACTTGAGTCAAGTGCACTGTCGAGATTGTCCCGTGCGCTTGGAGAAGATTGAGCAGAGGCACCGCTATGGGATTATCTCCAATGAGAGCCTAATCTTGGTCTAATCATATATCTTGACAGAAGCCCACGACTAAGCAGATCAACTCACCGGGAAAGAAGAAGACCCGCAATGGTGGCTTGATTAAGTAGTATCCGCCTTCGTCGCGACGACCAAGCGACGACTCGCTCCTATTGCCGACGAGGTTGAAATTGATCGGAGGATTAACATGTTAAAATTTGCGCTCGGCTCGTGGTTATATAAACGCATTGTAAGGGCGAGGCATCCATGGCGTCCAGAACTGGCAGAAGCAAGGATAGTCATAATCACTTGGAAAACAAATGACCTATTTGGTTCGGAAGACTTCGGCAAACAAAGCCTGGCTTCAACTTTCATCGATCATCTCGCACTCGCAATATATAGTAAGGTCAACCAAAGGCCAACGGGAGGCGATCAAAGCAGCCCAATACGCAGAATTTACCGTAGCTTCCGCCTTTTTTCAATTGGCGACCCCAAGAGTATGCTGCCAAAATTCTTACTTCCTTCGGCTTCCAACTTGAAGTCACTGGCACGAGAAGTCCCACCACGGATAGGTTAGTGCAAGATATTTATTTGATAATGCACCTCGTCGCTCAGAAGTTTTCAGCGTCAAATCGGAGTGGTATTGAAAAGCTTGGTACAAAGTGCGATATTGTTGTCCGGGAGCTTGGGGAAGAAACCGAGTCATGACTCCCGAGTCGGAGAGTCTATCCCTCTTCCGTCTCAATCAGTGTCAATCCCTGATCTACCAACACTGCATCCGCGTAGTGGGAGCCGTGCTTCCGGCAAATCCCTCGGTTCCTGAGGTGCGTCACTTACTCATATGTACGACAAAACGCAAGACAAAACGCGACCCTACGCGACGTTCAGACCGATTTTCTCGGGTGCAACATTGGTATGTATTCAGTGCTGAGACGTGGCCCGTGGGCCTGGAAAAAGTCGCACGCACTTTCCGCGATATGTTGCGGAGTGCTTGCGCTTAGTTGGTGCTTAGCACTGGGATAAATCGACCATATAAGATTCAGAAGGGTCGGTGGAGGCGACTCGGGAACTGAGCGGCTTTGTGAGTTTCGTTTTTAGAGAGAGGACCAAATTTTTAAAGTCGCTCTAACGCCATCTGCGCCGTATAGTTCCTCGATATCACAGCACAGGGGAAAGGTCTAGACATCTTTTAGGATGGAGGCCCCATCGAGCCGTAGGATTAGCAACTTTCAAAAGGGTGGAGGTTACTTGTTTCATATTTCATTGTACTTAGAGAAAGTCATCCAACTTGAAACTTTACATAAAACTTGAAACGATGGTGAAAGATTGAAGCGGGCTTCGGTGACGCCGGCATCTTTTGAGTTGATGCGCACAGCGGCACAGCCGGATCAACATTCAAAGGAACTCAGTAAACGTTATTTGTTATGTAGTGATTTGCGCTCAGAGTCAGGAGCAATGCAAATAATTGCAACGAGTTAAAAAAACGCAAACTGGTGAAGTAACGTCCAAAGCAAAGCCAATGGAGGGACCAAGCAGGTTAGGAATACTCATACGAAATATTGTTCTAAGAAGCTTAGAATATCAACGTGCGTGAATTGCCAAAAATTTACCTTGTTTTTTTTTCAATCAATTGACCTAAATTTAGGGCGTCCCTGAAGTTTTGACAAGAATACATATGTGTCACGATTCACGGCAAATCGCGCGATAAGCGTGACGCCGATCCTTTCCCTCTTGAACCGCAGGGCGTAAGTATCATCGCAAATATATATCAGTCCTCAGATGGATGTGCTTTGAATATAAACTGTACCCGACGATCCTTTGCTTCCTCCACATCTCCCCATCCTTGGATCTATGTCGTCAATCCAAATGGTACACGAACCCCACTTCTGGCTGATTTGGGTGACGAAGGGGGCTTGCAGTAAGTTCTTGTGAGCTCCTCATGATGACTTCTGCCACTACTGACACAATTCTCTCCTCTTCAAGTTGGTGCGCTAGCTACCCAAATCGTGGAATTCTTCCATTGCTTTGCCGACGAGGTCGAATACATATGGCAGTTCGTAAACCCCATTTCTCCGCAACACCATAGTTCATTCATCCATTCATCCAGCGGTCGGATATCTTTCGTCACCTACCTATACGCATGGTCGCGCTACTTCCCCCTCATCGCGCAGATGTAAGAAACCCCCCATCACGATTTCCCTCCTCCAACTCCTGCTGACCGCCACCACCACTCCAGCGTCAACCTCGTTTTCATGGAAATAGCACAATCTCCTTCCGCCCACGACCACACCTGCCTTATGGGTTTCATAACCAAAGCAGTTACCGCCCAAATTGCAACAACCTGCGTCGAGCTGATACTCCTAGTCCGCGGTAAGCCAAGCCCATTATATGTAATTACTCATCTGAACCCCGGTTCTTAGTGCACGCGCTCTACAACCGTAGCCGGAAATCTGGGATTCTATTAGGGCTGGTAATTATCACTGGCTTCGCGCTAGAGGTAACGAGCGATATTAGAGTCATCAAGTCCGTCATTGACAGTCCAAACAACATCTGCATGCCACCGCCTTACGAACGACTTGCCCTTGCCCTTTTCGCGTACGTTGGGCTCACTTTCAAACTCCTTCGCTCAAAGACTCATTTAAATTTAATTAAGGGCTGGCGTCGGTTTGGTGCAAAGCACCCTCCTCTTCATGACCGTCAGTAAAGTCATTCTCGGCCGAAAATTGGGATGGGGGAGAACGCCGCTCGTATCGCTCATGTTGCGTGATGGTGTCATCGTCTTCGCTCTCCTCATTGGTGAGCACTATGACCGTTATCCATTTTCACGTGTCTTATCGTCCTCCCAAGTTGTGGTAACACTCATAATCACCTTTGAGATTGCCCAGAACATGGAAGTCTTGAAATGGAACGCCATCTTTTCGTACGTCTTCCTTCCTCCATCCCAAGGCAAAAAAGAAAAAGAAAACTAACAACTTACTCATTTAGGTGGTACGTCTCCCTCCTCTCGATCGTGGTACGCCATCTACTTCCTTGGCCCTTCCAAACTCACTGAAATTTAACTGTATAGGGCTGTCGTGTGATAATGAATATGCGTCGACTCGGGCCACAACACCAACGGTCCTCCGACGTGTCAGAGCTACAGCAGTTCACGTCGGTGTTCTACTCCGACTCGGACCAGCTCGCTTACTTGACATCATTATCACATTGATAGGTAGACCCGGAGAGGGAGGAGACTTTATCAAAACGACAACTTGAACAACATCACAGCAGTATGACACCCCTAGACTCTCACTATAAACCTCAAGTACCTCGCACACCCACGCAGATAGAAGAAGCTCCGCGCATTCCCAATACCGCTGGTGTCGCCAGACTCCGACAGTCCTTCTAAAGATACCAGGCATAACTTATTCATACACGACTTTCACGTATATACTGTAGTACCAGGAAGAAAACCATGTATATCACTCTCACGAAACGACAAAGCAATTTACATAGTCCTTAGAACAAATAGTAGGTAGGTATGTCTGTAAATGCCAATCCTTCCATCCAACCCAACTCAACGGATGCTCAAAATCCCCTCCTTGGTCGAATTCAACCTCCCACCACCAACATCATCCACACCCGCCTTCTTCTTCTTCTTCCCGCTCGTCTCAGTCGGCACGTCCCACACCCTCCAAAACTTCAAATTCTCATCCCCAGCGCCCGTGCAAACGACGTCGCCCGCAGGACTCAAACAGCTGAAAAGCACCCTCGACTCATGGGCGTCCCGAATCTCCGCGACACGCTCCATGCTCGGGTAGGCGTGCAGCATGATCGCGTTGGTGGGGTACCCGTGGGTGGTGAGGAGTTCCTTGCGATGTGGGGACCATTGGACGGAGGTGATTTGGGATGGGGTGCGGAGGGTGTGTAGACGTGCGCCGGTGGTGCTGTTCCATACGTTGATCGTAGCGTCGTTAGTACCTCCACCCGAGGCAAGCAGTGAGAGTTGCCAAGGACACCATCCAATTGCCTACATTGTTCAAGGTCAGCCTTCGTTCCAAACATCTTGTGGTCAACCCCACCTTGACAGCAGCTGTATGGTTCCTCTTCGTCCACTTCGCACTCCCCCTCGCACCCTCACCCACATCACCCAACCGCCCATCCCAAATATTAACAACATTATCATTCCCACCACTAGCCAAAAGCTCGCCATCACTCCTCCACTTCAACCCACACACCTCCCCCGTGTGTCCAAGCAGCTCCATAACCTTATGCCTTGGCATCCTCACATCGTGATGCCAAATACTCCCATCTCCACACCCAGAGCTCAAAATATGCTCATGCCAAGAAAGCGTAGCAATCTGCCCCTGATGCCCACTCATCGTGCGCAGCTTCTGCCCAGACTCCACATCCCAAAGCTCGACCTCCCCATTCCCATTCCCAATCCCCAAAAACGCGCCGTCGTTGGAGAAATCGACGCTGGAGACGTACGATCCCTCGGGTGCCTCGCCCAGCTGGACGACGGAGCCGGTGTCTGCTTTCCAGATGTAGGTAGACGCTTCGAGGGCGACGGCCACTGCGTTCTGACACGACCAACTGAGAAGGTTGAGGTAAAAATCGTCCACCATGCCCGGGGCATCGAGCACCCTCTCCGGCTGTGTAGGAATCTTCCTCGTCTTGTTCGTCGTAGCTCCAGTAGAGGTAGCGATCGCACCAGGCCTTTGAGCGTAAAGCGGCCTCGCAAACTCGCGTTGCTGGGCGAGGGTGGTATCGGAGGAAGACGCGGAGGGGGGTTGTTCGTGATACCCCAGAATGCGGCGGTTCAAGGGCACCCCGGTGGCTGCGGCCAATCTGGCGGTGTGTCCTGGGGAAGCGGATTGGGGATTGAGGGAGAGCTGTTCGAGGGTGGCGGAGACGGCGGCGATGTCGGTTGATTCACGTTGGGTTATGAAGCGATCTCTTTGATCGAGACCTGCACGATTCTGTAACGAGAAGGGGTCAGCTTTAGAATGGGGTATAAGACTCTCTGGCATGACTTACCACTGCAGGAGTAGACTTAGATCGCTTGATCTCTGGTTTTGGAGGCGGAACGTAATCGTTCGTCACAACTTCCAGACGGCTTTCCACGCCTCCCTTTCTTATCACACCCCCGCCCGCCTGGCTTCTAAACGAATCAGAAACGGGGATGCCACCCGATGTCCTCTTGACCGGTGACGTTGGGCGTGACCGCGACGAAGGAGGGGCAATGAAAGGGTTCGTCACATTGAACGGCGTCGTGGTGGACGACTTTGAGCTCGACTTTGCTCGAGAACGTTTGGGAGGAGAAGAAGCGAGTGAGACGCCATTCATGGCTGCTGTCAATGACGGTGTCAAAGGTGTCTTGGCCTCTGAGCGAGAACGGTGACGAGAGGGTGTTTTGGGGCTATTGAACATGGTCGACAGCGGCGAGGGTATAATAGCAATGTAGCAGAGTAAAAAAGAGTCAAGAGCAGTCAGAAGAACAACGACACGCCAAAACAACGCGGCATTTTTCAACTGCCACCCTGGTCAGGTGATCGTGCAGGCACGTCATGTGAGCAGACGCGTCCACAACACGGCGTAAGTAATCTCTGCTTCCACAAATCTTATTCAAGGGCCCACCTTGGGTTACACAAACATGAAGGAAGGGACTGAAAGGCAAACTCGTATCGTAAGACCAGGTGAGCCCTCCACGCCTTTGTAGCCCACTCAAGTCTGATGACTTTTACGAGGAGATCTCAGTCCAGGCCAAAGTCTCAACAATGCTGCCATGATCAGCGGCTGGTTTAAAAAGCCTATTGTATATGCATGGCCACAAGTCCTTGTTGAGTGCCCTCATTCTTGTGAAGTCAAAACCACGTTTCCGCCGTTGATATTGCGTCAAGACCTTTCCTCTTCATTAACGCTTGGCTATACGCTACAATATATGAAAATTGAGAAGTAAAGCATTCAGCGTGGCGCGTGCTAAGCGGGCGTGATAACCAACTACACCAACGGGTATCATTACTTACTCAACACATGCATCACACCAGCTCACGAGTACACTTAGGGGGTATGCTACTCTTTGAGTTTGAAGCTTCGCCTACGTCACTTCCGCAATGGCCTGGACTTGAAGTGCAGAGAGCCGGTTGTAGCAAGCTTGTTGAGACGCCGGGTTCCGACTCGAGGGTATCCTGCCAGTGGAGGACAGCAATATCCTGCGTACTGCAGCCACTGGACGAGTACTTAGTGCACGATAGTCATCGGATCCAGTTGCTACTAAAGCATGTCCGAACCCCAGTGGGCGAGTAACTAGGCGCAGGTGCATCCTGAGGCCATTGTCCAGCGAGGATTACGAGACGTTCAGGGTGAGGTCGTTTTGGCGTCACCCCATATTTGCCACAATAAGTATAACCCTGGGGAAGGAGTATGGGCACTTCCCTCAATCATGTGCCCCGAAACATCATCTTTATTTCCGCTGACAGAGGTGTTGCATCAGTAGCAAAAATAAATTGTATTGATGATCATAAAGGAGACGGCATAAAATATGAGTGAATGCTAGGTCAACATATGACTGCACAACTTCGAGAGCTCCGCAAAAACGAGGACCACACTCCACGAAAACTAGCCAATTTTTGACATGCGATCAATATTGTGCACGATGAATAAACCAGTGTAAGTATTCATCTTGTTCCTTGCAACTCTATCCTGACTCGAAACACCCACTTTTCATAATGTACTAGCTGATACCCGTGCATTTGCACGGGACCTTTCTTGATAATGATCATGATTGGTTCAGTTCACTCCCTCAGCTAGGTGCGAATTTCTTTTCTTCTCTAGGGTTGTCATTACAATCTATCCTGATAGTTGAGCTATTCTCTCATTTCTCGTCACCCACCCACCCTCTTCCTATTTTCTGAGTATTTTTATGTACATTACTGTAGGCAGACTTAGTTCCCACACTCGGGGACCAAAATCCGGTCCATTCAGACTATACAATGTGGTAAGGCATTTTGTAGCATCATCTGCAAGAAGAATTTTAATGTTATGGGGAGATGTTGCATGGGAAAGAGCTACATATAACATGTGCAAAAACTGGAAAGCAGATATAGAGTCCAACATGTTGAACAGATTGGCCTTGAGATTTGTTTATGGACAATGCAAAAGCTAAGTGAACTGGGAATTAGTGACATTGAAAATTGAATGAAACTTCAGATGAGCTTGTTGGAATGAGTGAAATTCAAGGAATGATTGCCAATTGCCCCCATTTCACCTCCAAGCAGTTACTTGATTGCCCATCTGTGTGATGACCATCCATGTCCCATTGCACAAACCCTGACCCAGAGAAAGATTGCAAAGTAAGATGACAGGGCACCCAACCTTGAGATTCAATCCGCCTGGTGGAAGACTGGAAGAGTTCACAGAGCAAAGAAATTCAATTGGAATTGGTTCATCATCTCTTGGATCTGCTCCTGGCTCACAGATAATTTAATCTGCACTGATGTACTGATGGCTATCACCTGCCATGCAATCCAAAATTTCTTGGTTGATTTCACCCACATCAATGTTTTGAGGTGCAAGAATCATGCAATTGAGAAAGGGGGTTGGAGGGGTGAAATCAATAAAGGCTGAACATTCCAGAAAGTAAACCAGCCCAAAACAGAAGGATATCATGTGGCATTTTTGTCAAACAACAACTGAATTGAATACATGAAGATAGGACAACACAGGAAGACACTCTCTTGCTGGATCACACACAATGGATCACACATTTGAAAGAGAAAGTGTGCAGTAAATTTGATTAGAAAAACATACAAACCCTTTGTCTGTGAAGGTATACTGTCCAGGTTGGGGAAAGGGGGGGCTCGTAGTGAAAGAAAAGGGAGTGGAGAGGATGCACAGTGTGGTGGAAGAGGAAGAGCAAGGCACGCAAAAGGCGCCGCATTGACAGGCATTGCCTGCAAGTGGTTTCCCATGACGTCACAATTCAGCAGCCAATCAGAATGTCTCTTCTAGACCCGTGAGAAAGACCACTTCCAATTGTTATATAGGATATGTTCATTTTTGAAATTCCATCCTTTCCAGTGTAGCACACACATCTTTATGTGTGTTGTTTCAATTGATTGTAAGTAGCAAAATGAAATATAATACCTTTTGTTTTTAAAAAAACTATGTCATCATTGCGTGAACAGCTCCTTCATGTGAGATGCTGCCACTCTGCAGTTTATCTGCTCAGTTCTTGCACTCCTGTGTCTGTCTGGCAGCGTTTATGTGTGGGATTTGATAGTAAGTCTTCATATATACATAATTCTGGCCTTGCTTGTGTTCTCGCATGTCGTTTCAGCTTGTAGTAGGTAGTAAAATGTAATGTAACACCTTCTGTTGGTGGAAAATATGTATCAGAGGTATTTCTGAAGGTATGTTTCCTCATTGTGTCATACTGGGTACATATGCATGGCACCTATTGCAAGGCTTGCTTGCAGGGTCTTGTGCCATGTGAAAGCTGTGACATTGTTCAAGGGGAATGTCACAGCTTTCACATGAAGTACAGGGTCTACCATTGAGGAAGGGAGATCAATTACTTAAGCACAGCAAGCCGGCATTCCTAAAATGGAAAGCCTTAATTAAATCTGTGCATGAGGCAGAATATATTTGGTGACTTACAAAATGTGTGTGGGGCTAAAAGAATACGAGCCTAAGACCCGCGCCTACGGCACGGCGCTCGCTGGCGCTCGGCCGTTCCTTCACCGCAGGTCATGGCTCGCCGGGGGCAAGCCCCCTGGACCCCCCAGTATGCATCTTTAATCCCAGTTCCAGTGCACATGTTTCATCCCAATCCCCATGTACATTTTTAATCCTAATCTTTGTATGTTGGTGTAAATTACTGGTACATCTATAAAATTTGCATCACAGTGGCAATTTTTCTGAGCATGGTCAATTGAATTCTAATATCTGTATGTGCCAAGTTCACAATGCAGTGTGTTGGGCCCCAACCCCTGCTTCTGCATGGCCAATGACTTGGCTGCTCCTATAACATGGGCCATAGCATGCTGAGGTCTAACTCCTGTTTTTTGAATTGGTTCTGACTACCCATTAAACAGAGTGTTGAATATTTTTTACATATATTTATAAATGGTACTACTTCTGATTTAACATCTCTTACTACTCTACCATGCCCCAATGTTTCTCATATTTTTGTACTGCAAACCCTCTCTTGTCATGCTATAAGAAACCAACACATACAATAAATATGTTTCTAACATGACCTTCCCTTACCTCCTCAGCTTTCCCAAAATCCTCTTGGGCCAGAAACTATAGACTTCTAGTGGTTTTGAGAAATTAGATTATTTCTTCCTGGGTTCTTCATCTCCATGGAATAAATTGACTAACTTCCTATGACCTCTTCCAAATCAGCTCCTTAAGTCCCCATTTTATCTGGAGGATTTTTAACTCTCCCATTTATACATTTTATTATATCTATATAACTCCAAGCCTGTTGAGAATCTTCAATTATAAAACTATAAGCAACTTACTGAGTTATAAAAATACTAATCTTCGAATTTCCAGTCATATATTAAATTATATGGAATACTTCAATATATAGCTTTGAGAGGTACACCTCCCCAATGAAGAGCTGGGGTGAAGGGATAAATTTCTGACATAAAACAACAAACCCATCCCATACTCAGATGTGATAATAAGCCTCCAAAGATTATAGGCAGGGATGTTTAGAGTAGCATTCCCAAGTCTCTCCCTGGCCATGGAGTGAATTACTATACACAGAAATTAAATATTGCACATGCAAGAGGGGAAGAAAACAGAAAACCAAACATAATGAAGGATAGATTACAGAACTAAGTGAATAGATCAACCAACTATAAAATTGTGATAGGTGACCCACCCAATGATAAATATTTTCTGACTGTAGAGCAGAGCTAATAGATTCAACCACAAAGAGCTGGCAATGTAAGAAAGTTTGTACAGAAATAGAATTTACACCTCTATGTATATGCCTAAATACTGGCCTCTCAAGCAAGAGAGCATTTTAAAATACAAAAAATTATTTACCCAGAGTTGAGGAGGGTAGATGAGGTCAAGCTCAATATAAAGATGTGAGGTTCATAGTGATTATATAAGATTTGTCATCGCTGACTCAGCTGAGTCAGCCTTACTCAGCCATCAAAAGGCTAAAAACATTGTGCCATTCTATATAGATGTTGGCAGAGTGAATAATATTTTGAAATGTTTGAGTGGGCTACAACAGTGTTTGAGCAGGCTACTAAAGTGTTTGAGTGGGCTACAAAGTGTTTGAGCAGACTACAAAAGTGTTTGAGCAGGCCAGTTGGCAGATTAACAGAAACTTATTATAGGTACAATATTTTAAATTTTAAATGTAGGCGGATTTTTACCCACTTGGACAAGCATAAAGGAGGCTCTAGTTCATCGTTTATAGCATGGATGATGGACACATGCAACAGAGTTTGCCTCACCTGACTGGAACACTGTGTTGCATTCACACTGGATTGGTGGATGTCAGGGTCATTGCCTGAAAGAATCTCCTCAATTCTACTCTGATAATGTTGCTTTTTGGGCAGAGGGCTTGTGGAGGTAGGTAGTGATTGTCATGGGTTTCGCAACCTGTGCGGGTTGCAGGTAAGGGTACATGTGGGTAGGGGTATGGGTTTGATCTTCGCTACCCTCACCAAACCTGTACCCGTGACAGGGGTTGGCGGGTACCTGTAGCAATACCCATCATGTAAATAGCCATTATTTCTTTGGGCAGCTCATGGTCCGTGTCACTAAGCTACATGTAAAAATTACATGCAATATTTCGGAGTTGTTTAAAAATATATATAACATAGCTTTTCATCCTAAGTTCATTCATGTAGTCATTGTTTGTTTGCCTCACAGTCTTGCATGCCTCACACAGCCTCAGATTAAGGTCAAAAATATGTAAATTATCACCAAGATATGCGTATAATATACAAAAAAGTCTCTAAGGTATTTATAATATATCTATGTTATAGGTATTTTATTGCCGACTGTCTTGGGTGACCACCAGTTGATTGGTGGCAATTTTGACATCAACTTTTTTCAAAAGCGTTGTTGATTTCAAAATCGAGCAGCTGCAAAAATCTTCACCAAACTCCTTGATCCTGAACTGTGACCCCTTATATGGAGGTCTTTACCATCCCTCATGAGTTCTGGCGGAATCCGGTGGATTCCAAGTGGAATGTCGGAATTCCATGGAATTCCGACGGAAACTAGTTGGCTGGAGCCTCAGCCATTCTGGTTTCCAATTCCACAGAAATTCCAATGGAATCCAACGGAATCTGGTGGAAATGGTCGGAATCCGGGAGCCTCCCGGAACAGTTTCCATTGGAATCCATTGGAATTCCAACCAGATTCCATGGAATTCCAATGGAAAGTATATTCCAGTCAAATTCCAACAGATTCCGAGAGATTCCAATGAATTCCAATATTTGTTGTTGTTATTATAATATATAAAAAAAGAAGTGGATGCATAAGGATTGAACTCTAGCCTCGGGGAAGGTCACGTGAGGTCCAAGCAGCAACATTTCCACTACACCATATGGCCGTTACAATTCTAGTAACATTTATTCCATACAACCCACCCTCACGGCCAACTTCCTAAACGAGTCGCGGCATTCGCCGGCGTCACCATCAGCATTCCGTTTTGCTGTCAACCACAACCACAACCACAACCACCGTCACCACGACCAGCGCGGTCACCGCCAACCACGCCCACGCCAGTGGACAACGACAACACGACAACACAACGACGACGACGGACGACGACACGTCAGCGACGACGAGGCCGGCCACACGACGACGGACGACGACACGTCAACGCACGACAACGACGGACGACACGTCAACGCACGACAACGACGACGACGGGTCGCGTCAACACACGACGACCACGCACGACACGTCAGCGACGACGAGGACGACACGTCAACGGACGACGACGACTCGTCAATGGACGACGACGACGACGACAAACGACGATGACTCGTCAACGGACGACGACGACGACAAACGACGACGACTCGTCAACGGACGACGACGACGACGACGACGACGACGGACGACGACGACGACGACGACGACGACGGACGACGACGACGACGACACGTCACGTCGACGGACGACACGTCAGCGACGACGAGACGGCGCACGTCAACGGACGACGACGAGCCCCCTCCCTTTTCCCTCCCCCCTTCCTATTCCCTCCTCCTTCTTATTCCCTCCTCCTTCCTATTCCCTCCCCTTTCCTATTCCCTCCCCCTTCCTTTGTCCTCCCCCTTCCCTGTCCCTCCCCTCCCTCTTCCCTCTCCCTTCCCTTTTCCCTCCCCCTTCCCTTGTCAATCCCCTATTTCTTGTGACCCCCCCCTTCCTTTTCCCTTTTCCCTTTTCCCTTTTCCCTTCCCCCCTTCCTTTACCCTTTTACTTTCCCCCCTTTCTTTTCTCTTTTACCTTACCTTCCTTTTCCCTTTTCCCTTTTCCCTTTTCCCTTCCCCCCTTCTTTTTCCCTTTTCCCTTCCCCCCTTCTTTTTCCCTTTTCCCTTCCCCCCTTCTTTTTCCCTTTTCTCTTCCCCCCCCCTTCCTTTTCCCTTTTCCCTTCCCCCCTTCTTTTTCCCTTTTCTCTTCCCCCCCCCTTCCTTTTCCCTTTTCCCTTCCCCCCTCTTCCTTTTCCCTTTTCCCTTCCCCCTTCCCTCCTCATTTCCTGCCCCTTCCTTGCCCATCCCCTCCCTCTCTAGTATACACTGTATGTAGTTAAATATATTTTGTATTATAATTGAAATACATCATTATTTGATCTAAATCACTTGTGAATTTGTGAATTTTATAAGGAGGTTTGAATTTCTGACTTCAATAAATACAGCTCAAGTCACCTGACCTCTACCTCAGTTCTGATCAGCACTAATCAGTCTTCTGGAATTCCATTCAGATTCTGGTGGAATCCATTGGAATTCCATTCAGATTCTGGCGGAATCCATTGGAACTCCATTCAGAATCCAGCGGAATCCATTGGAATTCCATTCAGAATCCGGTGGAATCCATTGGAATTCCATTCAGAATCCGGCGGAATCCACTGGAATTTGAGATTCCTACCATTCCGGCGGACTCTGGATGGAATTCCAACATTCTATGGGAGTCCGTCGGAGTCCGCCGGAACTCATGGGGGAGGGTAAAGTACTGCTTATATGGGCCGGTAAATGCGGTAACAACCTGGGACTTGCACTCCGGCCTTTCAGGTATTAAATATGGAAATGGCACTTCCAATGTTTTGAAACCGAGCTGGACCTTCACTGCATCTCCGACTACTCCCTTGAACTCCCTGCACTTATCTTCGTGCTCGCCCCTATGGAAATTAGGGTTGGTGTTGATGAGACAAAGGCTCAGCCTCATGTTGGTGAAGCAGTCGTCTCTGAGCCAATACGGAGAAGGGGCTGCCATAACGGCATCAGTATCTATTGACTTTGAATTAAATACATACTTACCATCATTGCCATGGCAGGGGGTTCATGAGCTTGGGTTCCAAGCTGGGGTCGTAGGGATATCTTCCGAGTTAGGAAGTGGAGTAGATGGCCCTGCAATGGCTGGAGTCTGCACAAGGAAAGCAGCAGGATAAGGGACTGACGGTTGCAGATCCGGCAAGGTGTAACCAGGGAACAAAAAGCCTGCCAGAGTACCAGGCAGAGGTGCTGGTTCAAGTGGGTAAGTAAAGTCGGTGAGAAGCTCTTGAGGCCTGGGTGGCTGAAGCCTTTCATTGGCGCTGGAAGCTGATTAGCAATGATTTCAAAAAATAAGATAAAGTGCTTGCATGATGTTTAGAGAACTAATGTCAAAAACTTGTGGGCATTGGAGGCACGCCTCGAGCTCGACCAAGAACCTTTTTTCACCAACTGTGCTTTTGATTCTGCCTCAGTAACCTCTAAAATCCCCCTTGGTGACCATTACTTGTTTTCCTACAAGATGACTATTAGAGTCCCTTCATGACACGCTTTTGCACATCTGTGAAGGGAGCTTTCAATTCTGAGGACTCTGTTCCAAAGATGAAGGGGGAGGTGAAGAACTGGACAATTCCTGGAGATACCTCTATCTAAAGGATGACAGAATGTTAGAAGAAGTATAATATAGTAAAAAGCAAGACATTTACCTCTGTACCAGTCCTGTCATTGAAGACACACACATAGTCATCGTCTTGATTCACTACCCAACCCATAACACCTTTGTGGTCTCCTGAAAGAATGCGGACTTTGTCCCCTACTTTGAGATCTTTTCGAAGGGACGAAAAGGGTACAGTGGTTGTTACATCCTCCATCGTCAGCACCAGGGTGGCCTCCTCAAGCCCTCTTTAATCCAACACTGGCGAAGCAACGGTTTCGTCAGGCCTTTCAAGAGTGCAACAGCTTGTCTTTATTCTGTGGTGTATTGTACGATGCCGATGGATATGCATATTTCTCAGAAGTCGACACGGATTGGTACACCGCAGAAGATGTAGTACCGACTTCGAGGGAATTCGACCTTTTTAGCGCCTGCTCAGACATTCCACCTAACATCTGACAGCACACAATGGCGAGAATGTCAGCCAGGATCCTTTGGATAGGTGATGGGGTGAAAATCACTCATGGAGATTCGAGGGGGCTTTTTGGAACGATTGAGGATATAACGGAAAACGAAGCCATCATTTCTTTAACGATGGAGGATGTATTCCCTCGAAGTCGGTACTACATCTTCTGTGGTGTACCAATCCATGTCGACTTCTGAGAAATATGCATATCCATCAGCATTGTACAATATGCCACGGAATAAAGACAAGCTGTTGCGCTCTTGAAAGGCCTGACGAAACCGTTGCTTCGCCAGTGTTGGATTAAAGAGGGCTTGAGGAGGCCGCCCTGGTGCTGAAGCTCTTTTATTTAGCTCACGATAGGGCTTGTAGGTTGCTGCAAACTTGTCGTCTGTCTCATCATTTCTGTCTTCATCTATGATAAGCTGGCTTCCTTTGACTTTGGTGGCAGGTGGGTCGTAATCAATGTGTGGTACCATGAGGAGGTTGATGAGCAATGTGGAAGAAGTTTGAACCTCCCGGATGAAGGTGAGATCTCCTTTGTAGATTCCACGGTGCAGCCGAACCCATGAATGAGGCTTTGGTCAAAGGTATCTGGGACATTGAAGATGGAGGGGTTGGGATCGGGTATGTGGAAAATCTTGGAGACCATCACGTTGGGTATGCCATTACAGACCTGTCGAATCATCTCCTCTGAACCATTTTCAAAGAAAACTCTACCAGGTAGAGCTGTCCAGCTGAAGACTGCTGGGGGTCGAAACCGCACAGGAAATCTAGGGTCCATGAGCTGCCGATGGACTTGACAAACTATCCTCTCCTCATAACCAAGCTAAGTAGAAAAGTTATTAAGCTTTGAAGATTGGAGTAGTGTTACCTTGACAAGCACCGCCCATAAAGATGCCTTTCCAATATCTTGATTGTCTTCTTCTGCAATATGTTGATGAGCCATGACATGCTTGAGAAAGCTTTCCCAAAACACATTGTCATCAGACAGCATCAACGCTTCACAGAGAAGGTTCCAGTGTGCATCTCCCAAAATCGACTCATCAATATCATCGTCATCGTTAATAAGATCGCCTTGGAATGAATTAGCAGGTACTAACTACAATTACAATGTATGATACACACCTTCATCACTGCCAATCTGATCATCGGTTTCTGCCTCGGATACTTGAGCTTCGAGATCTAAGAATCAAAGAATTTCCAGTGACTATGGCATGATTAGCTTGTTACAAAATCTGACAAGAATAAATAGAACTTGCCTCGACTCTTCTACGTTTTGTTGGTCTCTCAGTGTTTTCCGATTCCATCTTTACAGATTTCCTAGAAATCATATTACTTTCTAGTTGTTGTAAATGTACTAGTGATGCACAAAAGTTTCTATTGGGTATACACTCTACAAACTACGAGGATGGTACACAGGGATTGGAAAGAAGCTTGAGAATGGCTTGTGGGTTGTTTATATTTGGTTGACTTTAGGGCCAGTTGCTATGTATCACATGAGCACTGCATTTGACATGTTCGCCGAAAATGACATGGTGGTGTTCTGTCATGGGCTGAATAAAAGAAGCTATTAGTGTAGGTACATTGACATACATAGATGAATGCGTACCTCCATATGTCTTTGTTACTATTTCTGATGATTGATTTTCATTGGTAATGAGCAATTTACCATGTAACTATCATGAGGATTAACTTTGCTTTATATTTGTATAGTTTATTTGTGACAATGCCTCATTTTGAATAGGCAAAATGTTCATGTTGAATTTAAGTACAAGGAACTATATACAGGCGCGCATGGCAGTGCGCTTGTCTCATCTCATTTTTTCTTTCTCTCGACTTATGGTGCTTTGACTTTAGGCAAACCGTCAACCTTCCGTTGAGGAAGTTGAAGATGAGGACAACCACCACCCTCACAGGACGCTCTCTTCAACTTCAACTCACATTTTAGATGATGAAGACGAAGATAATCAAAACAAGGTACATCACCTCAATCATCTTGATCTTTTTCTTAATATTAATGTTATGTGATATGGGTTCTGCAGCGAAGAAGACAGGAACCAGGGCTGCTGGTTCAGTTAAAGGAAAAGCACCTACTCGATCCTCCCAGGTATGGCTTATGACTTGAAGACTTCGACAATATTACTTACTGATCATGTGGTACAGGCAAGTTGCCAACCACCCACAGATGAGGAGTTCGACAACTTGCCAGAGTTGGCACCTCTTGGTGATGATGACAACGATGAAGACGATGATTTGGATGACGAAGATGAAGACGAAGTCAAAATTTTAGAGACGCCTGAGGAGAGTGCAGAGGCAGAGTTGAGTAAGTCCGATTTTACACCCAATTTAGTGGATAGATCACTGAGACGTACCTAGAACGACTTTCTAAAGATTGGAACTCACCAATCTATGTGTTCTTCAAGCCCGAGCCAATCATTGAGGATGTCAAGGGCCACCATGTCCACCGCTTCCAGTGTGCGGCTCAGCCTTGCAAAAGCCATGGTGGTAACTCCGTTCGTCAATACCTCGACACCACTGACACTAAGTCAACCGGTAACCTTCACAAGCATGCCAAAGAATGCTGGGGAGAAGAGGCTGTAGCGGCTGCTGACAACATGAAAGATGTGTGGGCAGCACAGGAGGTGCTGGGGAAGATGAAAAATGCCAATGGATCTATTATGGCGGTATTCCACAGTACTTATCAGTCCCCCACTGATTCCTGCAGGACTCCCAGGATTCCTGAGGATTCCTGAGGATTCCTGAGGATTCCTGCAGGACTACACCATAATTTTGGCAAATTTGAGTTTTAGGAGAAAAATTCTGTCAAGTCCTCAGGATTCCTGAGGACTACATGACATTTAACCATCTGTGACATGTTTAAACACTTCCTCTAACTTCCCTAATGAACTTAACTCTATTTCCATCCTTAAAGCATTCAGATATCAATACATAGTAGAATTTTATTCTATTTTAAATGACATGAAAATTACTTTACAAGTATACTAAAGGGAGGGGGGAAGGAGGGACAAACAGGAAGGGGGGTACAGACAGGGGTGGGAAGGAGGACAGGAAAGGGAGAACAGAGAGGGAGATAGAGAGGAAGGGAGTGGAGAGGAAGGGGGGACAGACAGAAATGGGGACAGACAGGGAGGGGGGACAGAGAGGGAGGAAGGACAGATAGGGAGGGGACAGACAGGAAGGAAGGATAGAAATGGAGGGGGACATACTGGGGGTGGGCACTCATTGCCGCTCGTCGGTGGCAGCCTCGTTTGCCGTTCGTTGGCAGTGCTGGGGGGGTCGTGTCTGTCCGTGGGCGCTCGTTGTCCGCGGGCGCTCGTTGTCCGCGGGCGCTCGTCGTTCGTGGGTGGGGGGTCGTCGTCGTCGTCCATGCGTGGGCATCGTCGTCGTGTGTGGGCATCGTCGTCGTGTGTGGGCATCGTCGTCGTGTGTGGGCATCGTCGTCGTGTGTGGGCATCGTCGTCGTGTGTGGGCATCGTCGTCCGTTCGTGGGCATCGTCGTCCGTGCATGGGGCGTCGTCGTGCATGGGGGGCTCGTTGTCGTCCGTGTGCGCTCGTGGGTGGTCGTTGTCTGTGGGCGTTTGTCATTCGTCCGTGGGTGGGGGGACCGTCGTTGTCCGTGGGCGCTCGTCGTTCGTGGGTGGTGGCGGAAGGTGGTGATGGGGTTCCGTTCGTTGTCGAAAAGTCGCCGTCGACGTGGCATACCCGGATGGGCATGCCACGTCAGCGATTTGGTGGTGGCGCCGTGTGTTGGGCGCCACCGCCGTTTCCTCGTCGGCGTCGGTGTGTGAGCTGTCGTGGTGGTGTGTGGTGGTGGTGGAACATGGTGGTGGGGTTGTCGTCCCTCGTCGCGGGGTCGTGGGCGTTCGTCATCGAGAAAATCGCCGTCGACGTGGCACACCCGGATGGGGTGTGCCACGTCAGCCGTTTGGTGGTGGCGCCGTTTGTTGGGCACCACCATCGTTGTCGTTGTCGTTGTCGTAGTCGTCGTAGTCGTTGTCCGTCGATGTCGTCGTCGTCGTTGTCTGTTGCGTGGTGGTCGTGGTGGTCGTGGTGGGCGAGGTTGTGGGTGGAGAGGAAAGAGAGAGGTGACGTGACGTGTCACATATGAGAACTATCATCAACAAACATGTGCACGTGATGCATCACATCACATGATGTATCCAAGCACATGCTCATGGGTCATGTGACTCATCAAATGTATCATTCCTGGGACTAGTCCTGTCCGAAAATCCTGAGGACTGTCTTCAGTCCTCAGGAATGGACCCCCACAGGACTCAAAAAATTGGCTGGCACATCAGCCAATATAGAGTCCTGGTAATCCTCAGGAATCCTCAGGAATCCTCAGGAATCCTGCAGGAATCAGTGGGGGACAATAAAGACCTCGTTTAACCATGAGATGAAGGACATTGATACTCCTATTGCAAGCCGTTGTGTTCCATGCATAAGGCGCATGCCAGCACACTTCATTATTGACCATGTCCGGACTTTGGATGATGGAGGGGAGGAGAACATTCTGCACTCCATCCTTCATTCCGATCATGAAGAGCTGGAGCTGGAGTGCCAAACTAGCGAGTTTCCAGAGCTCATTCAGTCTCTCATTCATGCTGAAGTCGCCTTTGCGGGTGCTGCACTTACAGATCCTATCAATGATCCAAATGCGAAAGATCCACAGACTGTTCATGAAGCCCAGTCAACCATTTACTGGACACAGTGGCTTGTCGCCATCCATGAAGAGCTTGAGTCTCTAAAGGCAAAAGGGGTCTACAATGAAGTTGATCAATTGCCTCCTGGCTGAAAAGCAGTGGAATCAAAATGGGTCCTTCACATCAAACGAGATCATGAGGGACTTATTGCTAGATTCAAAGCTCGTCTTGTTGCAAAATGATGCACTCAGATTCCTGGTCAAGATTTCCACAATACTTTTGCGCCTGTCACCCGATGGGAATCAATCCATTTTATATTGGCCCTCGTTGCTGACCATGACATGATCTTATGGCAAGTCAACATCAAGACAGCCTTCCTTAATGCGCCCTTAGATGAAGAAATCTACTTGCGCAAGCCCACCATTGCTGGTGAAGGCTTCTGGAGGCTTCTAAAAGGGCTGTATGGTTTGAAACAGGCTGGTCGACAGTGGTATCTTGAGCTTGACTCACGTCTTGGACTAATAGGATTCAAGCGGACTGAATCCAACTGGAGTGTGTACCAGCATACAAATGATGCTCAACGTTCAATCGTCACAACAAGTGTTGATGACATGCTCATTGCCTCAAGTTCAACAATGGAGTCTGATGCTGTTGTTTTGGCTTTGGCTTCTCAATTCGAGATTACAGACAATGGCAAACCAAAGCTGCATCTTGGGTGTTCTATCGAACGAAATCACCCAAAGAAATTGGTTCGACTTCATCAACAGTCTTATACTGAATCAATTCTACGAGATTTCAGATATGCTGCCTGCAATTCTGTCACCACACCTATGGATCCAGGTGCTCGTCTGTCACCAGCAACACCTGAAGACATACAAAAGGGAAAGGATTTCCCATACACAACCATTGTTGGGAAGTGCATGTACCTAGCAACCTGCACTCAACCTGACATTGTGTACACTGTTCAGGAACTTGCCAGATTCATGGCAAGCTATGGACCTATGCACATTGCTGCTGCAAAGCATCTTCTGCACTATCTTCGAGGTACAACATCTCATGGTATTACCCTTGGAGGTTCAGAAACATTGCAACCACTGTTCAAAGCCCTTACTGATTCCAACTGGGGAATGGGAGACAGTCGCAAATCAGTTTCTGGTTTCCTGATCATGATGGGAGCATCACCACTTTCTTGGAGCTCAAAACAACAAGCAGTTGTCGCTCTTTCATCTTGTGAAGCTGAGTATCTTGCCACTACTCATTGTGCATGTGATGTTTTGTGGTTTCGCAATTTATTCACCGAACTCGGTTTTCCACAGGTCAAACCGATGTCCTTATTTTGCGACAACCAGGGCACAGTTGCCTGTACCCACGACCCACATGCTCACTCAAAAATGAAGCACATCTCAATTCATGAACATTTTATTTGTGACTGCATCATCAAATGGTTAATCAACGTCATACACGTCTCCAACAAAGAAAATATTGCAGATCTATTAACCAAACCACTCCACCACGTTCTTCATGCTCGATGGATCAACATGCTCCAACTAGACGCCAGCCAAGGGGGGGTGTTAGAATGTGACTCCACATCTTAGTCAGGCCTTATGTGTACAAACCTGGACAGTGAGACAACTTAATGTTCCTCTCACTGTACCAGGTAAGAAGTCAAATCATCTAGTGTATTTGTAACCTAAACGTTCCTCTCACTGTACCAGCTTTCATATATATATATTCAACATATAGGTTCACATTTGAGTTGAACAACAGGGAGCACACATTCAATACTCCAATGCAAAATAGATATCACCTAGTGGTTAAAGATAATTGGATTTTGGATAGTAAAGGCAGAAGAATTATATGGCTTCCACATAATGTTGTTGTATCTGATGGAAACTGGGATGAGAAAGGAAACTGGGGAAGTCATTATGGAAGGGGTGTTGATATATTAGTTTTAGGAGGAAAGAATGGGAAAACCTTTGTGCTTGATTTTAGTGAAGTCAAGGATAGGGATATCATTCCAACCTCATTTGCAGGGGATTTTGCTCAGAAGAGGCTTGAGTTCAAGTTTCAGGACAAGAAGACATGTTAGGGTATCTAGTATTACACCTTTGAATCTTGATACACTTCACAGAATCCAAGGGTTCCTTAGTATATAGTTGAGTATATACACCACTGTGATATTTGTATACAAGTAAATTGACTTTGAAAAAAAGGAAGAGAAAATCCAATCTTGGGACCTACATCCTCCTGAAACATGTGAGTTTATCGTTAGTATACAGCTGGGCACATATACAGTTGCGGACAAGCAAAGTCATCTAATTTGGTAGCGCGGGAACGGCTGGATAAAATGGCACCAAACTTCGGGATCATGGCCAGCTTGTTGAAATACGTCGAAAAACACACCTCCGAAGTTTTTCCCATGAGAAATTGGGTCCGCCAAATTTTTGGACCAATTTTTTGCCTCAATTCAGGGTCCTTGATGACCAAAACTACTCAAATCTCGTCGTTTGTGGGGTAAAATTCTCGGTAGTGATAGGTACCATCTAACAAAAAGTCACAGAAATTCTAACAAGAAGACTGACCACAAATCAGGGACTCTGGAGGGGTCCGAGCGGAGACTAAATATAGTTGATCACTAGTCAATTACCATTTTTGGCAACTATCAATGAATTTATTTACCCGAAATGGATCGATAAAAGTTGCTAATTTTTATGGGATCATAACCCTTTCATCAAAAGGAGTCGATTGCACTATTTTTCATGATTTTTGGGTGAAATTTAGGGTCCGCCAATATTTTGAGGCAGAAAAACCTTATTTTGGCGATTTCTGAGGGATCGGCTCGATAGAATTTGATGAAAGTGGTATGGCTGGAAAGCTCTCGTGAATCTGCGTCGATTCCGACTATTTTCGGGGCTTTAAAAAAAAGTTAATATTTTTAGATGACTTTGCTTGTCCGCAACTGTACCTAAGAGTCATGTGATACAAATGAGGATAAACACACGGTGAGTGTTGATTTTTTTCACGACCCGACTCTTCTTGCATCTGAGGCGACATTCCAACCAAACGAGCAACATCGTGCATGACCCTAACGACGCCGACCAGACCAAGACAAATAAAACGCCATGACTCGGACACCACTCCAACCTGACACTGCCACTGACATTGCACACGACACCTTTCCCACTCCCACTGCCGCCGCCCCTCGTCGTCGTCGTCGGTCCCGTGCTGCGCGCTCTCCCTCCCTCACGCGGAGCAGCAGCAAACGCTCTCCGTCGCCTATCGTTTCGTTCTCGCCTTCCGCGGAGAACGCCAAGGGCGTTAAGAACATCACGCGAAAAGTCATCAAGACGCTTGAGGGGCTCGGACATCTTGACGTGGTGGATATGGTTACTTATGAGGAGGGTGATGAGGAAGAGAGGCGTGTTGATAGGGAGGTTGAGGAGGTGTTGTATGAGCTTGAGAGAGAGGAGATTAGGAGTGCTGGTGCTAAACCTGAGACTAATGGTTATTCACACCACTTGACGGGGGTGAATGGCAATGGTAATGGTGCCGTGGATGGGGGCTCGGCGGATAAGACGAAGAAAGTGGACTTGGAGATACCGAGGAAGGTGTTGCATGCGTCCATTGGTACGTCGGGTTTTTCGGCTTCTGCGGTCTTGGTCGTCTGCCTTTGTCTTCACCATTTTTCTGAACGCTTTACTGATTGTTCTACCAGGGTTCTTTACTCTCTACCTATACGTTTCAGAGGGTGACGCGCGAAAGATTACTCTGGCCCTCTGGACAGCCCTAGCCATCATCGTGCCGGCCGACTTGCTACGTTTCCGTTCACAACGTTTCGAACGGACGTATGAACGTTTCTTAGGATTCCTCATGCGCGAAAGCGAAAAGGTAATCTCAAACTCCTTTTTCCGACATCACATTACAACCTAAGTCCTCACAGAATTCAGTTAACGGCGTGGTATGGTACATCCTCGGAGTCAACTTTGTCCTCTCCCTATACCCACAAGATGTCGCAACCGTAGCCATCCTCATGTCAGTATCCCCCTCACCCTTCCTCACCCCCCTCCAAGCCTAACCTCCCTCATTCTAGTCTCTCATGGGCCGACACAGCCGCGTCCACATTCGGCCGCCTCTACGGCTCCAGCACACGCAAGCTCCCAGCCCGCCTCCCCATCCTCCGCCTCCCCCTCGCTCCGCGCAAGTCGCTCGCAGGGTTCACTGCAGCCTCTATCACCGGCGCCCTGATCGCCGTCGGCTTCTGGAGCCTCGTCGCACCTTTCCGGAATGGAGGGCGGGACGTGACCTGGGCGCTGGAAGGTGGTGTCAGCGCTGCGGGACAACATCTTGGTGGTGGTGGGTGGGCCGGGCTGGCTCTTATTGGGTTGGTGGCAGGTGTTGTTAGTGGTGTTGCGGAGGCTTTGGGTATGGGTTTTTAAAAATCATGTTTGATGGTGGCTGATGTTGTTGTTTTCCTTGCAGATTTGGGGTCGTTGGATGATAATCTGACGTTGCCCATCATCTCAGGAGGGTGTATCCTCGGCTTTTTGAAGCTGCTTGGGATGGTTGCATCTTGGTTCTCATGATGTTCCTCCCTCCCGTAACGTTCCTGATCCAAAACATGTTCCCACGGTCGTATTGCCCATCTTTTGTCACTTGACTCCTCCACCTTACCTTTCGAACCCACCCTAATGATTAACCGATACTTACGAATGAATGACGACTATTCCTCATCCAACTCAACCCAACCAACATATCATCTTGCCTTTGACTAAATAGAATTTACGTACATACTTTTCACAGGATTCTCCTCACTACCAATTGCTTCATTCTTTCTCCACTCTCATGATTCTATGGCATGCGTTCCTCCTTCCTTCGACTTTCATTGCATTAGGCAGTGTCTGTAGAAGAAATTATATCCCTTACTCTACGAATCCTTGAAACAGGCGCTCTGTCCTCATGCGTGTATTCCAAGAAATGCTTACATAACCTACACATCTCCACACCTCTCTCAACTCCCTCCATTGTTCCCCAATTCTTCTCCTCCTTTCCGCCCCAGCATCATAAGGGGCCCTCCCTCTCCCCACGATACCCATGACAGGCTTCTCAGCCGTCCCCCTCGCCCACGAAGACGGCGACAACGCACACCAACAATTCAAGGGCGTTTCTCGCATCCTAGGACCGCGATGGGCGCACCTTCCAACGTTGACCATTGGGTTATTGGGTGTACAGATTTTTTGGAGCATTGAGATGTCTTATGGTGTGTGCCTTCTTCTTCGCCGTGTTCATTTGCAGCGCGCCTATTTAACACTCGTTTTGCTTGGGATAGCTTCGCCATATTTGCTTTCCCTAGGACTGACAAAGTCGAAATTGGCTACTGTGTTTATCGCTGGGCCGTTGTCTGGGTTGATCATGCAGCCCTTAATTGGTACGTTCAGCCGCAAAATACCCTTGTCTGAACAAGTTTGTTGATGCATTCGTCACTCTAGGTGTGCTGGCGGACAACTCAACATCACGGTTCGGTCGTCGGAGGCCGTACATGTTACTCGGCTCTCTAGTCTGCGCGTTTGCAATGCTTTTACTTGGGTTTACGAGGCCCGTCGCGTCGGTGTTCACGGGTTGGGATAATGATTCTGTGCGTCTAATCCGGCTTGCTTCTGCTTCTAATCCTCCTCTGAAATTCCGAGTTTGCAGAACGACATGTTAACGATATGGCTCGCCGTACTCTCCATATTCCTCATAGATTTCTCCATAAACGCAGGTCCGTAGCCGCCTAAATCACTGGCTGTCCCAATACTTAACAGCTCCCTTAGTCCAGGCAGTCGACCGTGCTCTCCTAGTAGACACTCTCCCATCTACAGCCCAAGCTCTGGGGAACGCTTGGGCAGCCCGTATGCTTGGGGTCGGAAGCGTTGTTGGGTTTTTCGTGGGCAACATTAATCTCCCCAGAATACTCCCTTTCCTTGGGAAATCCCAACTCCAGGTCCTTTCCGTAGTTGTGTCCCTGCTTCTCGTTGGCGGTCATCTCGTTACGGCGGGCCTCGTTAAGGAACGGGTTTTGCTGAAAAATAATATTGATGGGTACGTTGTGGATGATGGAAGAGGACTGAACCTCATGTCTTCTACAGCCAACGACGCCACGGGAAAAGTTTCCTGCAAGAACTAAAAGACATATTCACGAATATGCTCACTCTCCCCCGCGTAATCCGTCAAATCGTGCGTTAATCTCCCTTTCTTCATTCATCCAACTCACTCACCTACTGCCATTCCAGTGCATCATCCAATTCTTGTAAGCACCTCTCCTCTACACCAACCTAACCCACTCTCACAGGCAGGGCCCCAACAGCGCATGGATAGCCTGGTTCCCAGTCCTCTTCTACTCAACCATCTACATCGGCGACCTCTACAAACGATCCACACCCGCAGTCAGCACGCCAGACGCCCAAGCAGCCCTGGACGCCGAAGCCACTCGCCTTGGCTCCCGAGCACTATTCTACTCATCTCTTCTATCACTCCTCGCCAACTTTGGCTTGCCGCCTTTCGTAACGGAAGCCAGGCGGTGTGTAACGTCGCCAACGACGGGCCGGGGAGCGCTAGCAGAAGAAGGCTGGTGGGAGAGGATGTGTAGCGTTCCTAGGAGTCTTCAGGTCCACCTTGCGAGCTTGTGGGCTGTGAGCCATTTAGTGTTTGCTGGGTGTATGCTGGGCACTTTGTATGTCGATTCTTCTCTGCCCCTTCCTTGGTAGGAGAGCTAATGAATATGTCGTGTTAGTTTCACTCACAGCGTAACTGGGGCCACTATCCTCATCACCATCACCGGGTTCTCATGGGCCATCACACAATGGGCCCCATTCTCTCTGGTACGTCCTCATCCCCCATCATTATCACTAGTGAAGTATGCTAAAGAACGCCGTTAATAGCTAGCAGAAGCGATTCTAACCGAACCAGCTTCATCCCACGTGGACGACGCGATCTCCATTCGACTCGCGGATGCTCGTACACCCATACGTGAAGCCGACTCGGAGAGGGAAGTGTTTCTCCCAGGTGACGCATCCGACAGCGAGGATGAGGAGGACGAGGAAGAGGCACGAAAGAAGGAAGAGCGGAGGCGCGTGTTGGGTAATACCATCGCCCAGAGGAGTGGGATCAACATTACCGGGCGGAAGGATCGAGTGTCAGAAGAGGGGGAGGGGGAGGAAGGTTTCGAGATTGTGGCGAGTCCACGCCACTCCGGCGTCCATAGCGTGCGATTGACGTTACAGGACGAGGATGACCAGGTTGACAGGAGTCACGAGCATGAAGCGGGGTTGAGTTCGAAGGCTGGCATCATCTTGGTTCGTTTCACCGCTTCCTTTCTCCTCCGCGTCCGTGTGCATCTTACTTACCGACCATCACCCCCAATCTTTTAGGGAATACACAATGTATTCATCGTGATACCGCAGTTCCTCGTCACCGGTCTGTCCGCCATCGTCTTTGCCATATTGGATCCGCAAAAGACTGTGTTGACCGGCCACCACCCAACACCAAGTGTCGGCGGTGGCATAAACGGGACGACAGCCTCTGGTGCGGATTCCTTCGAGGCATTGAAAAATGCTTCTGCGGCCGTTGGTGATGTCCTTGTCCGAGCTTTGAAGGAGGACGCAGGGGAACGAGGGGGCCAGTCGAATTCTGTAGTTTATATTTTTAGGTGGGTGGTTCGCTGTTATCATCGGTGTCATTGAAAGGCAGCCTTACTCATTTTGTAGATTTGGTGGGTTCGCGGCTGCATTTGCTTTTGTACTGTGTTGGAGGCTTGCGAGGGAGCTTAGACAGAGATAGATGAATACGGACTTCTAAGAAAATGTTTGGTTATGGACCTGAACTATGTAGCGGCCTTCTGTTCGCCGAATGGGTATCGATAATATCTAATGTAGCCTGGATATCTGGGTATATTGAGCGCTCTGTACCGGACAGGGGAACCCGAAAAACAGCTATCCTGTGGCGGAGGATGAACTCTGAGCCTCTTTGGCCTTCCCCTTTCTCACAAGATCATTGCCGCCAGTGCGGGAACTGGAAGGGTCCTTAACTGAATCGGTCTTGGCATGGGCATCGTGATCATCAGTTGAGTCCTGCCTTGGTTTAATCTCCTGGTGATGTAGATCCGTTTCTATGTCAGTGACCGGGATAATCACCAAGGTGCGAAAGCACACGTAGAAAGTGATGTAGAGGAGGAGGACTCGAAACGCGTTGTAGCCAAGTATCCCAAATCCCAGACTCAAGATCACCGTCCTGCAACCCTGCCTCTTGCAAAAGGCGATGGCTGATTGCTCGACCGTTTTGACAAAACCTATTGACAATGCGGCAAAAAAGAACACTGTTGCGCTATTGGAACTGATTTAAAAAAAGTACAAAACACAGTACTGGTTATATGCTTACAAGAAAACTTGCTCTGTGGCAATGCTGTACGCATGCCATGTCCTGAAAGAGTTCCATCTAGATCTCCCGATGGCCTATACTGTTCTCAGACAAATTGAAAAAGGGATGTGCCAAAGGGACTTACAGTTCGCCATCCTCGAACAAGATCCCAATTCACGGGCCGATGCTTGCCAATGGCTCCAAACGTCGAAAGAAACACTTGAGTGGCCACTAAGGCTGGCCAAGCCCAACACGATGAAATGAAGCCCAACACCCGGAACACTTGATACTGCTCTTGGCTATACAGCATGAACGTTACAGCACCCGTGATGCTATGAAAAGATATTCAGCAGAGCGGTTAGCACAGAAAGCTGAATGGACATACGGTATTAGTATGGCAGCCATAATTCTGAGAGCCTTGTGCTTTGCCTGCATCGTGCTTGTGAACGTTTCCCATACTGGCGCGTTGAACAGAGCGATGCCATCGGGCCGGGGGGGGCGGGGGGGGCGGGTGGGAGTGTCGTCAGGCCTGGTGGGAGTGTCGTCGTTGGGCCTGGTGGGAGTGTCGTCGTCGGTGGGAGTGTCGTCGTCGGCGACGTGACCGTCGTGACGTTGCTCAGCGTAGTCAAGATACGTAATGAGGTTTGTAAAAGCCACGCCAATGCCCGCGATTGAGAGCAAGAAAGCCCAGAACGACATGATGATTTGTTCTGGAATGATGAGAACATCGGCGAGATTGATCATGGTGATTCTGAGGTTAATGATCACCGGTCACTGGTCACCCCTGAGGTTAATGTAGGGATGACACCTGACCGCGTCAGCCACTTAAGTATTTGTCACCTTGCTTGTCAAGGTCTCCCAACGTCATAAATACCAAACAGATACAAACAATGTGCCATAGCTTGCAGAATGCGCACGCCGTTAACGCGGTCCGTGTCACCGGAGACATGGTTACAGCTCTTCTGATTACGGCGAACGCGATCATGAAAACGAAGCACTCTGACGAGCAAAAAGGAAGTGAACGACTGCTGGATGAAATTGAAAACCATCTTGCAAGACTCTCAAAAGACTGCATATCTGCTTTCCATTGCGTCATATGTGAGATCTTGTTATGCATTGGATAACTCGCAACATCGATTGGTGTAGCGCGTTCTCCATCAATCTCGGATTGTTCTTCTCGTGTAAACTGCCTTGTACCGTTACGGCATCACGACTCTGGCCAGTTCATTCGCCATCGGACTTCTGCGTTTCGAGTATGATTACTGATTTATTTCCTCGCAACATGGTCTAATTTATATCTTCTTCTCTACTCTACTCTTTATTATTCAACATGCCCAGGACATCTAAATAATTTTATGCCTCATATTTTAAAGTTTACTGACCCCTGTTCCAAGGTCATACCATTTCTAATGGCGTCTACAGTCTTTCTTGTAATAGCTTAGCCTTGCAGATATGTTCAACGCAACTTTCATGTCTTGACTGTAAGGGCCAATTAAGCAATGAACCACCAGGAAAACACGATCACCCTCCATTATCTCCCTCTTGCATGATATCAAAGGTTTGAAATCATCATCAGACTGCATGATGCTATGGTGTTGAACCTCAACCTTCGAGCGAGTAAGCAACTCAGCACGACGCTGGTGAATGAGAGGGTATTGCCATGTGTGGCTCGATGGCAGGTACCAAGATTCTGGTTTAACTTGTTCTCCAACATATTTCATTGGCACACAAACTATGTCGGCAATGATGATCGCGCTGGAATTGCATTCCGCCACTTGAACCACCCCGAAAATTCTGTACTGACACAGAATCATTTCTGTGACTATGGTGAGCTTGGTGATGTCGATCGAAGCCCGGTGGGACAATGAAATTACATACGGAGCGTTGAATCACTTTCAACGTCAAACTCCCCGTACTTTAGTATCCCCGTCTCGCGCACCGAGCCATCGGGGGGGACGACCAAAACCGAAGCCTTGACTACCCCGTGCTTTGGAAGCCGTCTCACAGGTGGGTCGGGGGTGGGTACGATCACTGGCACTTTGGAACGGCGTTGGAAGAAAGACATAGTGTGGTGCTTGATATTTATCCAAGTTGGGACATCGGGGTTGAGGTGATGAACGTCGCGGTTTAAGGTTTCAGTTAAGGTTTCGAGTGTGAAACCTCACCTGCAGATTAGGGGAACGGAATTATAACTTTTACTTAAGCCTACGACAGACTTCGACAGACTTCGTTATATACGCTTTGCGCATCAGGAAGGGGACCTCTCGCTGCTAAGTTGAGGCCAGCGACCGCACAAAGATGCAAATTGCAATTCCTCGCACTTATCCTCTGCCACTCCGTCCTTCAGTCTAAGATAATTATATGGCAGGGCTTCACACGAGACAATTTGGTTACTTGGAATTGAACTGCAGTGTTACTTAGCTTCGCCCATCGAACCGTTGACATCATGTGAGCGCCCTGTTGATGCCCTGCAATGGTTGTTGAGCTGATCTAAGTACTTCATCGCGCTGTTCATGTTACCGGACTCCACGTAGACATTCGCAACCATGAGGTGAACGACGGAGCACCACTCAGACCTTCTTTTTCAATCTCTGCTATCAGCTTGAGGGAGGCTGCGAGTACGTTCAGGCGTGATTGATCCTTCATCCAAACGTGGTGGTCAGCTTGTATTTTTTCGACGCGTTTTGCGAGCTTCGAGCGTAACAAATCCGTTTCCTTGGTTGCTTCGACACACGCAGGGCATGCGCAGACAATGCCGTATGGTGCTAGTTCCTCAGCACGCTCGATCTTGGTTCGGAAGATGTCACAGTAGGAATAGAACAGCTCTTCTCCTTGTCTGATATCGCGAATCGCTCGGAGCTCGAAGGAAAGGGAAGCCATTTCAAAGCGATGACGAGTATTGGGCGAGCAGCTGAAGAAATCTCAGCTTAAGAGGTCGTATAATTCAAGTATCTCACCTGTGATTGATCCTCGACATCACATTCATAACCGCAGTATAGGCCCTGGTGTTGTCGCCCTCGTGACCATCGTACAAGCCTGGTACTCTGTATCCATTGGTGCGAACGATCCCCTGAATAGGCCCACTCCCGTCTTCAGTATGACTATTCGCCAGCGCCATGAATGCCTTCCGGTTTTCATCAGTCATCCTCTTCACTGCGACGTCAAGGCGTTCCTCCCACTCTTGCATTGTAATCTGGATCCTCTCCACCTGGGTAAGACCCTTCGAGCCAGACCCGACCCTCATTTCAAAACCGCGTGGTGAGATCAGGAGAGGCCTCTCGGCGACGATGAGATCTCCAGTGCGGACGGGACGCGTGGCGAACACCCCAAGTCCACCAAATGGCGAAGGCCTAACACGATGGTTTACCTTTCCGCCTGCAGTTTTCTCTACGGGGCGAGGAAATCCCGGGGTGCTAAGGATTCGACGCTTGACGGGCCCAGCCAAGATGCACTCTGTCCAATTGTCAGGCTCATCATTCAGTGTAGCGTCCAAATTCATGGGTGGGAGAGTAGTGAAAACGACCATGTTTTCGCTGTAATCGACGGTGCCTCCGGAGAATTCGCGAACGGAAAGCTTCTTAGAAGCAAAGCCCCCAGTTGGCTGCGCTGTTACAATGTTAGGTTGCACGAAGTCAATGATAGAGGCTACGTTACGGGTCTCAACCTTCCCATAAGGTAACTTGATATGTCGTGGAGCTAAGTTCCAAGTGTTTAACATGGTGAGGTGAAAACAAGTGTTGAAGAATCCGACTAACCGAAAGAACCATCTCCCTTGGGTGGCGTCGATGCGACTGGCGGGAGCGCGACACCCTCTGTCTTCTTTGCCTTTGCAGTTTTCAGAAATCCGCGCTTCATCAGGATGAGAGATCGGAAGTTGGCAAGTGAATGAGATGGTTTGGATGGGCGTAAGGCGATTGATTACATAGTTTAGATCATGTCGCCTCCTTAAAGATGCCAATCCTTGTGGTCATGTGCACTGATAAGTTTAGAAGCCATCACACTGGGCATTATGAGTGCCACTGTCAAGAGCCGGCGGCGTGAGCCGCCGCTTATGCATAGGCCCTCAACGACGAGGTCACAAAGGACGACAGTATTACGCTCCAGCACGAGGGCTGAATATCCAGACCTTCAAGAACAAAGGCGCTGTCGTGGTCAAGTCGTGGTTTCCCATGAGATTAGCTAAGCAGGCAATGTTGACATAATAACACGTCCACAGATGCAAACAGATACACGTAACTTCAATGCTACGTTGCAATCAGAACAGTTTGCGCTCGCGCTTTAATTTTAAAAAATAAGGGCTTATTGCAAGCTTGTGTAGCACATTTTTGTGAAAGTAATTGCAAGAGAAGGAACTTGGGATTGTAGGGTATATACAAAATCCAGGGAATATGTATGTTGGAGAAGTCTACATTGACAAACGAGTATAATTATAGATACAAGATATATAATATATGTATATTCAAGTCCAAACAAATCGCCCAAGTTCAAGAGCGATTCCTACCGCCACTAGCCAACGACTTCCACATCCTCTTGATCGTCCCTCCTCTAGATAAGGGCTCAGGCTTGGGGGCGGACTGCGGCTCATTTCGAACCGCCAACTCCTCCATGTCGAGGAAATTCGTCTTATCAGGAGCGCTAAAATCCACAGCCTGCGATCGGACATGTGGGCTACCAATCTCCTTTTCAAAGGATGGATAAGGATTCGTATGTGTAGACTTGAAGCGGAGGCTTCTGACACGCGCCAAAGAGTTCTTCCGCATGCGGGAGAATGAGAACTTTCGTCGTCCTTGGTAGTCTGACGTGTCCGACAAAACGTCCGTCGTGCTCGCAGAGCTGGGTGCCGAAAGATCCGTCGTACTCGTGGGGCTGGGTGTCGGTGGGCCACTGTCAGTGACCGACTCGTTACTAGACGACAGAGTTAGGCTTGGCGTGCTGCTCGTCAAATGAACGACAGAGTTTGAAGGAGTTGATCCCGCGCTTTTGCTAAGTCTGTTTGGTATCGTGGATCGAGGTTTCAGGGTAATGGAGGATGGAGAAGAACGTAAGTGTGAGGTCGAGGGCTTGTCGGCACGATGCGCTTTCGCAGAAACTGGGAGGATCACACCCGACGACGCGAGACCTAATCTAGTGAAGCGAGGCGTGACGTCGTAAGCGGAGGCAATGTACCACGAATTGTCCGTGGGTGAGTGAGGTGATTGCGGTACAGAGTCCGGGAAATGAGGTGACCCGCTAGGGATAGCAGTTGGATCTATGTAAAACGAGTGAGGTCGACGTGAGGAGACGTTAGAGGTTATGCGACCACGGGCGCTATCGTCAGTAGCGGATGCTGGAAAATCCTGCGGGCGAGAAAAATCATAGGCGTCTGCAGGAGAGTGAGCGCTCCGCGGGCGCTTTAACTTGTGTCTCTCCGGACGACGCAACGTATCCAACGGCGACAAGCTTGAGTTTGGTGAAGCCTCCCAGGCTATCGAAAGGCGACGGTCAGGAATAGGCATGATGCCCTCGGAAGACTTCGGTCTTGGGACCAATGTTTTCGCGGGAAGTTGGGGTAATGCGATTATCTCTGGTTTGGAGAGTTTGAGGGTGTCTGAATCGTTATCATGGTCGGCGTCATTGATGATGAAAAGGGGCGAGACTGATGGGCCAGCTAAAGGTGAGGAACGCAATGGCTTCCTTCCAGGTGTTAAGCTAAGACGGCGAGCTGCGAGAGAACCATCCGAGGACAGCGTGATGGAAGGAATTTGCAAGGGATTTGGGAGCGAGTTACGTTCGCCAGCCTTGTTCGCTGTCAAGTCTACACTGGGAAGGATCTGAACCGCGAACCATTGAGCCAATCATCGTTAGTAAGATGTAGCTTTGTAGACGTACTACTGGACGAGAATCTTGAAGACCCTGCACATCGGAGGACGATAGCGTCGCTTGCACCATCTTTCGTCAAGGTGGGAGGGGGGAATGTTGGGAAGGAGAGGTAGGCGCGCAAAAACTCTTGAGCAACAAAGACCGTGCCTCTTTATTCAGATCCATTCGGTAGTGTGATCGGGAGACCAAATTGGTGCCGGCCAAAACCCTGCAGGTTAGGTAACTCTGCAGCGGAGATCACCAGGCACCCTGACAGATTCCATATCAACACTCCGTCGACCATAACAATTTTCGATAAGCAGCTCGTCGTGAAGAAAGCCTCAACGCGGCCTCCAGCAGGAGTCAGTGCGGCATCGCAACTATTAAGTATGCGTCATACTTGAGAAGTCAAGGACCTCAGATAATCTCGGAGGATGCGGTTCGAGATGAGCGGGAAAACAAATCTCACCCTGAAGTTAAAATAACTTGACAGTGACAGCACGATGATGTTGAAGATCAGTCACATAGAAGCTCGTACGAATTTGTGTACAAGAATACCTTTGTCCAACGGCCATGAATCCTTGAGGCTTGCCCGGAGGTTGATTTACCAAGGTTGAGCTGAAGCACAATATTCGGTGGATGCTTGGGACGAAAGATCAACAGAAGAAAAAAATGCGCCAAGGAATTGTCAGCACCTATCTCGCCGCTTATAAATATTGACAAGCCGGATTATTCAAAGAGAAAACTTGTCGTGTGAGATGCAAAAGACTTCAAAGAGAGGACGGTTGAATAAGAAACTGGAATTGCTGGTCATAAGATGTTAGAACAGTCGGGCTATCTATTTCCAAGGCAGCTGAATTGGAAGCGGCAGGCAGTGACAAGCAGGCGGCCTCAGGCGGCTTGTTCCCTTTCGACTGTTTGCAGCAAACGCATCCCTGATTCTCTGGGCAAATAATTAATAAAACAAGTCTTGGTTGCCGTTGGATAGTTCTCTCGAAAATTCGCCCAGGCGATAACGACTGCCAGGCATCCAGCGGCTCAAAGACATAGAGCAGTGACTAGTGACTGCTCGGCGCTTGTGCACTGATTTCCGTATCGGTTCGGCATAACTGGTCGTTTTCTTGCATGGTAATTTTAGACAGGGCGTAGAGAAATAAGAATAGACAATGGCATCTGTCAATGAGATGCCTTCTTCCCTAAGGATGGAGATTGGATTATCAGCGGCTTCCATACTTAGATAGCAGAGGGAGGAAGTTACCACTCTGCTGGAGGAGCGATCTACGTACCGTCGACAAACATATTCCGCGTGGCAGAGGGTAACGTCGCGGTAAGTCCGTCAAGCTCTCGTGTAAGCTTAACCTGACATCCCAATCGACTGGTATCCGTGAGGCCGAACGCCATGTCGAGCATGTCATTCTCGTCGTCTTCCGGTTCGGGAAGGAGATCATAGTACTCCGGTGGTAGGATGACATGGCAGGTGGAGCAAGCCACTGAGCCTTCGCAAGCTCCTGAGGGTGGAAATGAAAGGACAAGGTTTTGAAATGATGATATAAAGATAAGGCGTAGGTTGTTGAATGAGGAACACGGTGGAAAATGAGTCACGATTTGGTTCTGAGATCGATAGGTAATGACCACGCGCCTTCAAGATCTATATCGTACTCATGGGCTATGGCCAGGACATCATCACCTTCGTTGGCCTCCACCGTTTTCAGTAAGTTCCCCTTAGAGTCCTTGAAATGGACCTTGATTCTGCGAACGTCCCCTACGCAATTTGAATGATGACAGCGAAAATGGAAGAGAGAAACGCACCCAGTGCCAGGCGCTGGTCTATTTATTCCGGAGTGTCGTGAGACTGCAGAATCCCAATGAGTTCAGCACGGTGCAATCGATAATCCTACAAACCTGCCGACGTATGGAGACTGCGCGTCCTCCTACCACTTCCGTTCCCCTTGGCGCCATTGAATGGTGATGTCCGTTGCGGTAGTCTTCCTAAGGATCGTCGCAGCAAGGTGAAGCTTGGAGTCATCGGTGGGTGAGAAAACCGTGAAGACAAGCCCGCGACCGTTGATATGATGACAGCGAAGGACAAGGCCCGCAGAAAAAATTATGTCACATGACGTAATCTTTGTAAGTTCATTTCAGTCTGAATTGTACATCCATCACGATGAACGCACAGCGAACTAGCAAATCGTTCTCTTATAGACACGCATGAGTGATCAACGTACAGGGTATCTCTGACTTGTTGACTACATACACAAACGCTGACGATATTTTTCCAGCACCGGCAACGCTCTTTAGGGTGGTGCTGCCAACGGATCTATGGAAGGCCCTATTCGGTGCATGACGCAGCTACTGATATAGCTGCCATACATGCATATGCTCTTGCAGAGGCCATTCACCTTGAGCTGTATCCGCTCCACTGGCAGCGGCCAAAATCTGGTGATCTTGAGTCACATTCTCCTGCGGCCAAGTATCGTAAGTGCGGTCTCCTCTATCAGTTGGTGTCACTGACGATACATAATCTTAGCTTTCAACTTGAGAGCTTTGTGAGGCTACCGTGTTGGAATGACGAACACGACCTACTGGAACATCGATTGAGGATTCGTCGATCACGTTAATATACCTCTAAACTTCTTTTGGTCATGTAGGAAGTACTATGCCAGATCAAGGCTCGACAGCAGAGCTGACTCCGGCCAGCGGGCTCGCCCACAAAACCACACTCTTTTTTCCTCACTACTCGCATCTCAGCTTACGGACCTCAAGCACAAGACCTATTAAGACAAGAACACCAGCATCACACCGCTCAAGAGGACGAAACACGTCACGCGACAGAACACAAAAACCGGATTTTCTCTCTGCCTAATCACGCTCGTCCCTAAAGCTGTACCTATCGCTCGCGATCGGGTACTTGGAAGACCAAACGCTTAACAGACGGAATACAACATATGGGGGAATGATGTAACTACCCCGCCCACATTAACGGATGCCCCTCTAAACGGCGTTTCCGTGCCGGGCTGGTTTTGGGGGAATGATCGCCATGGGCGTGCCTCCACCAGTACATGAGGGGATCTACAGGGGGTTAGGCATAAACGGCATTGGGGCCGTAGGTAGTTTACTAGAATGTAACGTCTGACATGGGGCTCTGCCCCGATGGACTATAAATTTGACTCGAAAAAAAAAAAAAAAAAAAAAAAAAAAAAAAACTTCTTTTGGACATTTTAAACATCGTCAATTCCGTCACCCAATGGTCTGTCTTTATCACGGTCTTGCTCCCATCTATTGCCTTCATTCTCGTTAAAATAACTACTAGCGTTGCTAGACAATCGATGGGGAAAACTCAAATATCATATTCAACTGCCAAAACCAACGACCTTCAGCTTATCTCATCTTGCTAAGGCGCTTGCCAGCATGCAGAAGCCAACCTATTTCTAGCACGTCAGCGGACCCCGTGGCACAGAAGGAAAAGCCTATCCTCGAGATAAACTCTTTCCCCAAACTTGTGTTTAATCGCCTGGATAATGCTGTCATACGATGCACCAAGACATTGTCCCTCGACCGCTCCTACAAAGACCTACTTTTTGAAACATTGCCTGTCACTTCCAAGCAACATGGCTTCAAAGCCTCGCTGTGTGTAAGCAGCCACATGGTTAGCCGCACCTAACTAGCTGAAGTTCTCTTACGTCTGACAGGTTGTCTTATGATGCCTTTGCCAACGTGGTCGTGCGATCTTTGGCTCCTTCGATTTCGGGGTATAAAAATTTGACCTCTATATCCTCGCCTCACATTCTACCTCTTTCATGACCATGCTGCTGGTCGTTTCAACCGTTGTTCTGCTCAGCTGGGGACTTCTGGGTTTAGCTGTGCCGACACAACATTCCCCTTACATTCTCCACGAAAAAAGATCCCACACGCCTTCGGGATGGGATGTACTTCGCCGACGCGAAGCTTCTTCCGTCCTCCCGCTGCGGTTCGGGCTCAAACAATCAAACGTAGACAAGTTGGAAGACATGTTATATGATATCTCTCATCCTGATTCTGCTAACTATGGGAATCGTTGGACGCCAGCTCAAGTCGCCCAGATGTTCGCTCCAAGTCAAGAAACGGTTGAAATCGTGCGCGGCTGGTTGGAGGGTGCTGGTTTTGGTTTTGACAGGGTGAAGCTCGCGCCGTCGCGGAATTGGCTCGAGGTGAACACCACAGTGAAAGAGGCCGAGCACCTGTTGAAAACCGAGTACCACGTTTATGAACATGAAAGTGGCAAATTACATACCGGTGCGTATACCTTGTCGTCGGCTCGGTTACATATTCTGACTTACAATACTTGGCGATCTTAGCGTGCAGCGAATACCATTTACCTTCCTACGTTTCGCCACATGTGGACCTAGTAAACCCATCCATCCACTTTGATGCCATCCTCGGTAAGCGAGGGTTCGGGGCCAGACCAGCAAAAACCATTGGCTTACCAGGCGTGGGCATTTTCCCCAAGACAACGGGGAATATTTCTTCTATTTTGTCTCGACTGGAAAATTGCGATGTAATGATCACTCCAATCTGCTTAAGGGCGTTATACGGCCTTAATTATGCCCCTCTCTCAACCAAAAAGAACACATTTGGCATTGGTGGGTAACATAATCATTCGTTTCGCAGCTCACTCACTCACCACTTGCTTAGTTGAGTACACCCCTCAAGCCTATCTCCAATCCGACCTAGATCTGTTCTTCGCAAATTTCTCGTCTTCTCTCGTCGGAAAATCCCCAGAATTCGTTTCAATTGATGGAGGTCAGTCCGAGTAATTTTGTTGCTTCTTGAAGGTGTTGATTTTTGTAGGCGTGATACAGACGATGCAAACAGGCTTCAATTTCAATGGGGAATCAAACCTTGACCTTCAATATGCTATGAACCTGGTTAACCCTGTAGGCTCGAAGCAAGAAGTGGTCCTATATCAAGTAGGAGATCTTCCCCAAGGTCAGGAGATCATTAACTTCACTCTTCTCGACCCCTCAGAAGGCTTTTAGGCGCCTCTTTCAACAACTTTCTTGATGCTCTCGATGGGTCGTACTGTACATTCGAGGGTGGCGACGACCCCAGTCAGGATGAAATATTTCCCGATAATCTACCAAATGGGTACAATGGTAGGCTCAATCTTACAATTTGTGGTGGAGAAGCCATTACGATTACTTCTCAGGGGCAGCCAATTGTGGTATCACGAAACCCGCGAACGTTATATCCACCTCATATGGATATAACGAGGCTGATCTCTCCCCATCTTATACTCTCCGACAGTGCGCTGAGTAAGTTCATTCATTAAACGTTTGAGCCGTCATTAGAGAATAAACGATTCAACAGATATGCAAAACTTGGGTTGATGGGAGTCACCGTCCTCTTCTCTTCAGGTGATAATGGAGTCGCTGGTACGTCCCCATTTCTTGGTCATATTTATCTACTCATCGGAGTTTGTGTAGGAAATGGGGCTCTTTGTCTAAACGTTGACGGTAGCTGTCCATTTGCAATGTTGCAGAGTAACACTCAAACATCCTTAGGTTCCCAAACGGAAGACGGCATGATATTCAATCCGGGTACATTTCATTTTTCATCAGTCGCAAAATATCTGAGTGCTTCCTTTTGAAGGATTTCCATCAACGTGTCCATTCGTAACCTCCGTCGGAGCAACACAGATCAATTTAGGCAATAAATATACTGATCCCGAAGTTGCGTGTGAGCAAGTTATTTTCAGCGGCGGAGGGTTCAGTAATTATTTCGGCATACCGGACTACCAAAAGAAGGCGGTTGGGAAATATCTTCAAGACCACAAACCGACCCACTTTGCAGATATCTGGAATTCGACTGGGGTTGTACGTCTTTCCGTTCGTTGATATCATGTTGTTTAACTCTCCCTCAATCGGATCAGAGCCGAGGGTACCCAGATATTTCAGCTAACGGGTCAGTGGATCGTTCTTTGCCCAAGATTTAATTCTGACCATGATAAAAATTATTCCAGAGCGAATTACGTAGTCGCGGTTCGTATGCCTATCATCTCACTTCGAACGATCCCTTATACCTGAGAAACTCAACAAGGTTGATGGACGGTTCGCCCGTGTGTTTGGAACATCTGCTTCAACTCCCGTTGTCGGTTCAATCCTCGCGATGGTGAATGATGCACGCTTGACAATTGGAAAAAAGCCAATCGGTTTCATAAACCCGGCTGTGAGTTGTGTATCTGGGCATATGTATAATCAAGTCTGATTCCAGTCACAGATATACTCTGACGCTTTTTCTTCTGCTTTTCATGACATCACGTCTGGAAACAACCAAGGGTGTAACACCCCTGGCTTTAGCGCTGTTCCCGGATGGGATCCTGTCACAGGTCTTGGTACCCCGTCCTTTGCGAAGCTTTTGGAAAAGTGGCTTACACTTCCTTGATCTGCCACCGTTTGGCAGGCCCCTTGTAGTATATGATTTTAATGAGATGTAGAACTGAACATCATTTGTTTTGGAGTATCTGGATTCGTAATTTCAAAGCGATTAACCTAATCTCACCTTAGTCTCTCCTAGACAGACTTCGATATTATGTGAAGTCGTACCTTTGTTCACGATAATATGAAACCTCAGATAACCTCTCACCTAAAAAGAGATGGGAAAGACGTTCGAACGAGGATCAAGTTCAAAATTTATTAACCTTGGAAGGATATTTGAAATCTAGGCAAATATGGCCACAAAAAAGAGACCTCACAACTCAGACGATGAATGGTATGACGAGTCGGAGTTGTGGTTCACTTCGAAGTCCGATTTGAAACGACAACGCGTCACCGCGTCACCACTTGCTCGCCACTTGGGTTCACCGCGCGGCAATCTAGATATATCCCACTGCGATATTGTTTTTGGTGAGTTGAACTGCTGTAATCAGTTCTCGCGCTTACATTCATCTCTCTATTTAGCATTCAAATTTGATCATAGGGCACTGTCAATACTGGCAGGTTTCGGGATGGCTGAACACATCTTTCCCCTTACCCAACATCATGCATAACACACACATCGTGCAAATGTTCGCTTCTTGACTTGCTTCCCAACAGCAATTTACAAACAATCTTGACCGTAATGAAACATACGACCATGCCCAATCTTGGAGTCAAACTTCATGGGAGCGTTTCCTTTAGATTGCATTACCAAGAAACTCTGGAACAGACTCCTCCAGCATCTACAATTTGAAAACGCTCGTTGGGTAATTCTTGTGCGTTTCCACTCATTCAATTCACTTCTCTTGAGACTATTGAAATACTCGTTCAGTCATGCCAGCGCATCGTCTTTTATTCACGCACGCTTGAGGTAAAAACGAAAAAAACCCAGACACAACAGGAAGGGGTCCAAGATATCTGCAAGGAACGAGCGTAGGTTCTATTACGCTTCACTCAATCATTTTTCAGCATATCTACAGGGAGAACTCTGTACGTGGTTTTGGTACATCGTTCAAATAAGCTCTACGGGATGCGTGGACCTTTTCTGTCACACTGGCGCTTTTACCAATGTGCCAGATCGACCTTCGTTCGGTCAGATCGGTTATTTCCTTCACGACGTGAGCCGCCCCCTAGTGTTTACTGAACTCATTCCTCCATGTGTGTAGAACAGCGCCCATCATAGTCATGACTTCTTCGCCACTGACCATTTTATAAGATCGCCAGCGCTTACAGTAAGTTGTCTCGGTGTATGTTGAGGATCTGCTCAATAGCATAAATCGTTTAACAGTTTGCAATATACCCACTCCGGCAATCTTTACACACTACAGAAAGATCAAAGTGATATTATCTGTTTCAAAATTCGTGAAACTTGGCATCACTGTGTTTCTGCACAAACACAACTCGGGGTAAGATGTTCAAGCTTGTCGTCTGGTGGCAATTCGCGCACCGCACTTTGTAATCAATCATCCACGCTCCACTGATGAACTCCTCATATTCACTAGCCACCGTGTTAACAAACGAGGTAGGTCTGAGGTCAACAATGCAATCACATCAGGCTATCGTTTCATCAAATCCTGTAAGTAGCACACCTAGCATATGCCTATCTAAAAAAGAAAAGGAGGCAACGTGGCCTACTAGCTTGTTTGCACGCTGGAGCCACGGTTTAATCATCTGCAGCAAGGTCGGATTAGCAGGTAGAAAATCCCATGACAGCAAGAAGTCGGTTCGATCAGAACGCGATGTAAATCTCTCGTTCAGAAATTACATTTCCATTCTACACGGCCTCACCTGATTCCTCAATTATAATGATGCAAAGGTCCAACATCGTAGAGCGTTGTCGCCTTGCAACCATCCATCACAAGTTTGCCTTGATGATCGTAATACCAGGTATGTACATGGATCCACCCAAACTCTAATCAAGTCCGAATATGCCTCTTTTTTTTTTGGCAATTTTGTCGATTGAATTTGAAGGGAAAGATCCTGTAAGTCTTTAACCCTGCCAATTTGAACGTAACTTGTATCTGGTTTTGAAAGCCTCAAAGTTAACTCCCTGATTAGATCCGATATTTTCGCGTTTTCTATATTTTTTAGATCCTTACATGGACGATGCCAACAAACAGGACTCTGGAATATGGCGGAGAACCCAATGGCTAAACCCCTCAGTTGACTCTTTAGTATCATCAGAAAACATTGATGTGACGTCTGTTTGGGCCGAGAAGAGCGAAAAGACGCCGAGATGAGGTTGTAGCAAAATTCGTGCATCACGCAAGGGGGGAGCGGGATTTGAATCTGCTATATGGGGTTGGTTAGTTAGTCCAGCCGGCTGGCTGTTAAATTTTTTTTATTTGAAGTACCAATTTCAGGTAATTCATGGGCCAGATGAGCTCTGGTGCATCTCTGAGGTGTTTCGCAAGCTGTCCTCACTTACAAGGGGAATATTTCCCAGGGTCACAAGCTGTCCTCACTTACAAGTGGGATATTTCTCAGAATGACCCTGCCAGAACCAGTAAGTATGTGCCATTTACACTTAGGATGATAATCCCTTTCAAAAAACCTAGTATATGATAAGGATTGCAGACAATATTCAAACATCTGCATTGTGATTGTGGTAAGAGCATAGATGCAGTTAAGGTGGAGGACAAAAGTGGAGTACTCAGTAATTACCTGTGGGCGAAAAAGTTGTGAGACATCATGGGCATGCAGTACCTTTTGTGCATTGGACTGGATTGTGGTATCAATGAGTAGGTTTGTGACCCATGTAATAAGAGCATGGAGAAAAGCAGAGGAAGGGGCAGCAAAGGATAAGATGGCAGCTGACAAGGCTGACATGCCCAAATGACGCCCAAAACATGTTACCTATTTATAGATTTTACCTATATATGGAAGGTTGTTCACACGCCTGGTTAGTTAGTCCAGCCATACTGGCCTTACGAAAAAAATCAACATGATATATTAAATTAAAATTGTGCTCCCCCCTTGGCATCACGTATCCCGCCCGCATCACCCTACATCCAACAATGCATTTGCGACTGAAGAAAATCTGCCGCTCTACAATAAAGCCCAGATCCCTCGTCCTCGAAAGTACAAACCAAAGGATTGCAAAAGATAAGAGGATCAACCGTAGGTTATTTGAACTTCTCAAGCTTCGAGAACTAAGCCTCATGCCGGATGGCAACAGGGCGCCATCTTGCGGAGCGATCCGCAGAAAATCCGCCTTTTTTTCCTACGGCGACTCTAAAAGAACGCGCGGGAGGCTTGTAATCGTTTCTATGCACATGGTGGGAACACGAACCAAGTTCCCTCCCCGCTACCATACTCGTCCAAGTTAAGGAATTGGGGGGGTACAAGTAAACCCTATATCCGGCAGACGGTGTGTACAAAAGTTGGGCCAAGGTTTCTTTCTCGTTGCACTCCTTTTCCTCTTCTTTCTCAACGCCATGTCCTCTAGGTCCCAAAACGCGTCCGCTTCAGGCATCTCGACCCATACGACAGCAGCAGCATCCCACGTTTCTCTCCCACATTCCCCCATTCTTGAGTCCCTATCCACGAAGGTTTGGGTCGACCCTGCGTCGTTACCGAACTATGGAGATGTTTCGTCTATTGGCGGTAATGCCCCTCAGTATGTCAAGCGGTTGAATCACAATACCTACATGTCGTATGGGGTGGGAGATGAAGGTCGTTTTGGCTACGAAGTCGGTTCATCAGTCAAATTCGTCGAGGTCAACGTCAACCGGAAGCTGGAGAGGCAGGGACGACTCGAGGCTACCACCGTCGCGGAGATCAAGGTCACCAAGCGTGCGTATGCCTTGTTCCCAACCATTCAATTTCCGTATTTTGAATTCACGCAGACATGTTGAATGGGGCCGGTATGCTGCATGGTGGATGCGTTGCGTATCTAATCGACAAGTGGGTTTCTTAAGTTTTCTTCCGGCCTCGTATGACGATGATTTTTTCAAGTTGCTGTAGCACCCCACTTGTCGTCCTCGGCCTTCTTCAAAACGTAAACGGCGTTGGCGTTACGCAAGCGATGAACCTCCTGTTTCATTCACCCGCACCTCGGTAGGCCCATATTTGAATTCTTGGATCGTTGTGTTGATATAGGATAGCGGGACTATCCTTCGCATTATCAGTACTTCGATCTCATTAGGCGGACGAGTGATGTCTTCGAGGTGTGAGGTAAGTATAAAAAGCTTCCCTTTGATGATCCTAGTTCACATCTCACGCAGGTTTTGGATAAAGATTCGGGGCGAATCGTCGCTTCTGCATTTGTAAATAAAATGCAACCTACATCTATGTCGAAATTGTAATTCAAGTAGTACCCGTCAAGTCTATGTCTCGCTATACATATTTATTCCTTTACGTGAGGTTATAATTGGCAATTTTCAACAGTGTGCTCCTTCAAAAGTTACAAGTAGTTGTCGCAGGCTCGCTACTTGAGGCAACATGTAACAACTTGAGGAATCGTTTATTGGGGCGCGTCACAATTCAATCGAAGCTGCTAAACAGGTGTTAGCAATCCAGGTAAGTGCAAGTAGCATTAACGCACCCCAATTACTTACGATGTTTCCCTCTTCCAAACCTGGACATCAGCTTCGGAATGATTTGGTGGACAAGCTCACGGATAGGAGCATTTGAACGACAATGATTACGACGACAGTGATGACGACGTCACGGTGGAAACAGGGTGGCTTCGAAGTTCACAGTACCGCCGACTGCATATTTACTCAATTGAAGTACATAGGTCATAACCTAACGAAGCAAATCAACACAATAGAGCCGTAGGATAGCAGTCCGAAAGTCACCCACTCAGAAAATTTTCCTATTTCGGCCGGGGAACCACCGTAACATCTGCGTGGCTGAACTTTCTTACTCCTGTCCTCTCAATTTTAAGTCTAGACTTGCAGTTAGGGTCTGGACAAGCAATTTCTGCATCGGTGGACATCCAATCGTTTGGATGAGTCACTCGTTGCTTCGCTGCTAGTAAAGGTAAAACTGCGCCTAGCTTTCTGTTAGGGAATGAAGTGAGAGACAAGTAGTTTACGATGTACTCAGCGAATAGATCGAAAAGCCCTGATTGGGAGGTAGATAGAGCATCTCCCCTTGAAGTGTGAAATGATCTCCCTCTTTAGCTCCGCACATTATGCGTTCGTTGGGTGGACAGATCACTTCCACTTTCAGATCGTAAAGCTCGAAAGAATCGTCCTTGACCGATGTAGTGTTGAGTAACATGACTGTCAGTGGTAGCTGTAATAATTAATTTCTGGTGCCAAGACGCAAAGCAAGATAAGCCATCACAAACAAAGATCTTATCCGCATCCCAATTTAGTTCTTTTCTCCTCGACCGTGACAACAGCGATGAACATCGCGAGCACTCTCACTCCTGTGCAGGTAGCAACTTATCTGCGTACTCTACCCGCTATTCGGGAACGGTGTTCACGTGTCTTCGATCTTGCGACGCAGAAGAAATTACAATATTTCGAGTATCACCCGGAGAAGGAGGCGGACGTTGCCAATTTTTGTATAAATATTATCAAGGTGGGCTTTACTTCTAATTGTAGTGACGCAAATAGTTGAACGTTGCTAGCGAGACTATGGGACAAACTTTGCGAGCGTGAGTTCATTTGCAAACCACTAGTCGGTGTTCACCTCGCCGACGGGGCCATGAAGATTTCGCCTCACGGCCGATGGAGACATCTTGACGCAAGCGTAGACCGTATCGATCCGATGATCTCCAAATGGTCCGACGTAGATGAAAAGGAGATAGCCAAGAGAACTATCGACCTCTTCGTTGTTTCCGTTCTCCTCGATGCTGGCGCCGGTAGTGCATGGAAATACAGCGAAGAAGCATCTGGGCAGACTTTCACTCGCTCCGAAGGGCTGGGAGTAGCCAGTGTGCATATGTTCCAGTCTGGTCTCTTTTCGAGCGACCCCGAGCAACCATACCGTGTCGATGGTGCGGATCTGTCATCTTCCAGAAACTTGACATTCATCTCGCGTTAGCTGAGGGCTTGTCGGAAATTACTGCGGAAAAGACTGCAACGGCGATGCAAGTGAGCGACTCCAACCCAATGGTTGGAATTGAAGGCCGTGCTTCTCTTCTCTTCAACCTTAGCAAAGCCCTCAAAGAAAGTCCTCAGTTCTTTGGCTCTGATGGACGACCTGGAAACATCATTGGTATGAGCCGACGTAATAGACCTTCAGCTGCTCACCAGTAGTTCCTTTCAGACTTCCTCGAATCTCAATCGGTCGTAGACCTGGACGGCGTCCGTGCGGCTCCTATCTCCGCTCTATGGTTCGCTCTCATTGAAGGACTCAACCCCATCTGGCCGTCACGCCTCTCGTTCGGCGGCGTTTCACTCGGGGACGTCTGGCCTTGTCCCGCGCTGGATATCAACAATACCACCCATGACGACAGCAACAACCTCGTCCCATTCCACAAGCTCACAATGTGGCTTACATACAGCCTTGTTGAAGTTCTCGAAAAGAAGCTTAAATGGCGGTTAGATGGAATCGAAGATATGACTGGGTTGCCCGAGTATCGAAACGGGGGCCTTCTGGTTGATCTCGGGGTGCTCACTTTGAAGGAGGGAGCCCTTCCTATTGACCCAAACTCAGGCTTACCACGGGTGGCTCCGTCGCATCCCGCCATCGTAGAATGGAGGGCGATGACCGTCATCGAACTGTGCGCCGTCTCAACAACTTCCAATTTTGCTGCTTCTAATTCTTATAAACATAAGGGATCGTATTGCTGATGCCATTAGGAGACAACTCGGTTTGAGAACTGATCAACTCACTTTAGCGCAAGTACTGGAAAGTGCGACATGGAAGGGTGGCCGCGAAATTGCACAGGCGAAGCGACCAGAGACTTGTGGTCCCCCGATTGATATTGAGAGTGATGGTACTGTTTTCTAAGGTCAGGACTCGAAATTTTCAACAACACAGGCCGGATGTAAGAGTACGGACAAGGTAATTGCCGAAAGAATAAACAAATGTTCAAGGACTAAGAGCTCCAGAAATATGAGCCGCATATGTTGGAAATGGTGCCGCCGCAAAGCGCCGTTCTGAGCAGAAGATCTGAACAAGGCTGCCGAGAAAGGCGAAATTTGTTGCTGCAATATTCAAAGAGAAACAGGCAGATATTGTTCGTTGAGGATAGGGCGCTCCGTATCGAATCCTGATCATGCCATTCATGGTTAAATATCTTATCTTATCTACCACGTGTCAAGCTTTCACAATCAGAGGGCTTCCTTTTCTCCTGCCACCACCCCTCCTCCTGCTTTTCATGCCCTCGCGCTCAACCCCTCCTCCAAAAGGCGTAGTATTTCCTCAAAATGACAGTGCCACATACAGAGATCTTCTCTTGTTTGAGGAGAGGCTCAAGACGACTGCAGCAAGCCTCCAGCGTCGTAAATCGCGGTATCAAAGTATGTTCACTCCGTGCCATTCGTTTTCGATTTTAACGCCTTGATTCTAGTATTCTTACTTCAATTACTCATTGTCATAGCATTTCTTCTCTGGGAAGTTCTGTTACCACCAGAGAATTCGCTCCTCGTTGTTCCGTGCAAGATAGTTTTGCAGCGGGTGCTGCCTAGCGTCTATACCGCGGAGAAAGACGTAGTTTTCCCTCCATATTTCGCGAGTGGTCTTTTATTTGTGAGTGTCACGACACTCGTTTTGTTCTTCGCCAGTGGGATGTACTCGGAGAAGATTGGCTATGCAAACAAGTACGTTGATGTAATTCTGATTTCCATTGACTACACTGCTCATGGTCGTGTTCAAGATATGTACCACACGCGAACCGCGCCTTACGTTCATTTAACATGTACCTCAACGTCCGTAGACCACCCCTCCGATCAAAATTCTACTGGAATCCCATAACGTTCTTCTTCCCCCGCCCAGCGGAGGTGTCCCCAAATGCATCCAGATCCAACTCACGCTCAACCTCCCCTGAGGCCCGCGCGCGATCAGCCTCCACCTCGCGGCCGATACCCACGATACCACCAGCAGCTAACCCGCGGGGCGAGCTGATATTCTCATCAAAAGTGGACAAGAGCTTCCGGGAGGGTTATGAACGTCACAGGGCGACATTTGAGCGGAAACGGGAAGAGAAGGAGAGGGCAGAGATGAGGAAGACGTGGTTGGGTCGGATGGCATTTTGGGATCGGGAGGGGAGCCCGACGACGCCACCTGCTAGTGTCACGCCGACCGCGCCTTCGAGGACCGCGTCAGTGAGCTCGTCGAAGGGTAAGGGTGGAGGAAATTCAAGAAGTGGGACGCCTCCGACGACATCTGCAGGCGGGATTGTGATGAAGCCGAGAGACAGAAGTCGATCACCAAGGTCTGGTGATAAGAGGGATGGGACTCCACCAAGGAGAGAGAAGGGTAGTAGGAGGGACAAAGATTCGGGTAGCGAGGCGGATATGAGAACCGTGGCGCTGGAAAGAAGCTTTGGGCAGGATCAAGTAAACAGAGGTAGCAGACTTCCGGTTGAATGAATTTACTGGGCGGTCACCTACTCAAACTTTTCTCAGGCTCACTGCTCAGCACTCAGAGTACTATGCCCTACCAGCACCTCGGCGCACCCTATGAGTCGGCGGTCACTGATCGTCACAATTTTTGGCTGGACAAGCGTGATGTTGCGTGACAACAGGTGACAACTTGAAAATTTTGTCCAGCCAAAATGTGTGACGATCAGTGACTGACGACTCGTAAGGTAGACGACAACCATACACAACCAACCCTCTGTGACGTGACATAACGCTCCTTTTTTTGGCAAACAGAAGTGAGAAAAGTCGAAGAAAAGGCCATAACAATTCTGTGCATAAAGTTAGGGAAAATCAACGACCATAGAAGCATTAGAATTAGTGCTTTAAAGATATATACAAATTTATAAAGTAGGAGAATGAAAATTGGGGGAGGAGATACAAAAATACTATGGTAGGTTCCTGAAGCTCAGATTGACTGTCAAAAGCCTTCGTCGCATTGAAATTTCAATCCAAAATTGACTATAATGAATTCCTAAAGGTTTCATATCTTGCGGAGGTTGTTGTTCTCTGATATTTGTTAGTTAAGACGCATCCTTGAGTAATTGAACACCCAGAAATAGAATCCCTTCATTCCAAGGGGTACCGACCGGTAAATTCCGAGACACCATCTTGGGGGGGAGGGGGGTCCAGCGGGGCCTCTAAACGCGTAACTTTATCTAAAATAAATAGGCCTAATATGATACATTTTTGACTTGTATCTACCAGTTTTAACATTACTTTCTGCCCTCAACCAGTAATACAATGCCCCAGCCGTCTGGAAGTGCCAGAAGTACAACCTTAGGTCGCATATCCTAGCAGACCATCCACATGCAAACGTCGAGTTAAGTATACGAAAAGCATTACAAGATCAGTGATGAAGAAATGGTGCTGATGCGAGGGGTTTACCTTTCTAAGCCACAAATGTCGAAGAAACAAAAGAAAAAGGATGGCCTGGTGATATCTGAAGGCCATAGCACGAGACTTGCAATGGGGTGAGTTGTCTCTGTGATTGTTCAGTGGAAAAGCCTGACCGTGACCTAACTAGTTGTTGATGAGGAGTCCCCAGAAGAGACAGAGGGTGATGAAGAGGTCGTCGAAGAGGGTGCTGAAGAGGTTATTCCAGGTACTGGGGAGGCCTGTGATGAGGAATGTCGAAAGAACGCCAGACTTTGGGGCACAGTAGGAAGCAGCGGAGGCTAGATAATCACGTGCCTTTCCTTATTTGGAAGGTGCTAGAGGGGGGGAGGTCTCCCAGAGGGCTTAAACGCGTGACATAACATAGTGTCATGTACTTTTACTTTCGGTACCCCTTGCTTCATTCTCCTTTGCAGTTCTAGCTTTTTTGTATAGATTTATCACCTCTATCATCTATGTAAGTTCTATGCTCTGGACTGGAGGTAATTGCTTCGCTTAGGCATAGTTCTGGCCTAATGAAGAGGATTTGCGCATGTGCCTTCAAATTGACGTGTCGTGAAGTATTTTTGATTCTTTTCCCTCAAATTTTGTTTTACCGCTTTAATTTTTTTTGTGCTCCATGAAATCTACATTCAGCTCAGTTCTATGGTTTCCGATTAGCTGCGATTCGTGTTCAAAATATTCTAGGACATTATCTGTCTAATTGAAGCTTAAAATGGAAATGTCACGCTGTGCACGTGACGTTGGAAGGATATGGTTGTCGTCTACCTTAGGGTGCGCCGAGGTGCTGGTAGAGCATAGTAAGTCACTACCGAACTCATGACTTAGACTAACACCACTTCCTTCATATGAGGAAGCTCCATTGAGGTGCCCCAAGCACGTTGTGGGTATAACGTTACAAGACATTGAAAATGCGTGTGTAGTAGTTAGTCGTGAATATGAAGTGTCTGTTGGTATGTCCATCGTGATAAATACAAACATCATCAGAAAACGCCCCAAGGAAATCAATTACTGAGAATATTTGCTTTGATCATGATATGGCGTTGAGTAGGCCGACTCCTCATCTCTCACTTTCACCGGAATGTATTGAGGGGCAGCCCTTGACACAGACTTCGATGACCCTTTTCGAACGCAGTTCAAAATGGCGAAGACGAGGAGGGCAAGTCCAATGATAACGTTGGCGCTAAGCAGGAGGACGGCGATGAGACCGTATTTCGCAATCGTTTCGGTTGACACCGACAGCACAGTGTCATCGACAGTGTAAGCTGATTTAGTTGAGTTGGACGACGAACCCGCAGCTGATAGATAGTGCACATCGGTTAGCATGATGCTCTTCCATCGCACTAGCCAGGTTGCTCACCTGCAACAGCGCCGCCGTTAATTAGCTTTATAAGGGTTGATGGAGCGATCTCCGGTGGCATGCCAGCCATTGTCTTGCCACGAATAGTCGCGACTTGGCTGGCAGCTTTCACTGGGTCTGTCTTGGCAAAGAGCTTCATGTATGGTTCGTCAGTGCTGCCATCTGTTCCAGTGTCGCCAAAATCGAAGCTGCAAGCCAAGGGCGATGAGCAAAGCGGTCGGAATCAGGGTTAACGAGACGTACACGGTGTAGACGTTGCGCAGGAAAGCATCACCCAAGGATACCTCATAAGCATCGCCGGCCCAGTTGTCCGCGGCCATGAAAGACGATGTGCAGGCGACATATTGCTTACCATCGATCTCCAGCGGTTGGGTGATCGTCGACAAGTCCAGAGGATGGATGGGGTACTCCTTGCCACTACGGACAAATTGAATGAGCAAGGCCAAGCATAAGTGAAAGTCGACATTACCCAAAGAAGAGCGAAACTGATTGGGTTGTGTTGCAAGGAAGGATATAGAGGTGAGTGTTGCCCTCGTCATAAGCCACTGCGCCCGGGATTTGAGAGTAAATTGCATCGAAGAGGTAGGTTGGCAAAATCGCAGCCGGGTCGCCGGTGTCAAGGAGAGCTTGGGATGTTCCAGAAGGCACACCCTTGATCTTCGATTTGAGAGTAATGGCAGCTCCATTAACGTGAACACTTTCAAGCAAGGTAGTCCACCTATCGCCGTTCTTGGGGAACTGTGAGAGTTTCGGAGAGTTGGCGATGGCAGCGTATTTCGGTGCATATTCGCCAATCGAGAACGCCCCACCGGCTGTCTCCTCCAAGTCATCCGTCCGTGCGAGATCAATGGCAATAAAGTTGGGCTGAGAGGCGTTTTGGCTGAAGATGTTCTTGAGAACAGAACGTCCCCACGTTGCGTCAGTTCCATAGATTGATTTGATGTGGGCGTTGATGGGAGAAGCGGAGACAAAGTCAAAGCTCAGACCGAGCAGACCCGAGACCCCAATATCCGTGATTCCTGACACAGATCCCTGGGTTCAAAGATAAACAGGATACATCATTCAAAACAAGCATCGAACTCACTTTCGTGGCACGAAGGAACGCTGGGGTGGTATCATCAGTTTGACTGGCTATCGTCCCAGGTCGGAGATGAAGAGCATACCTTGTTGTGGTACATCGTACGTTCCCAGTTTAAATGGTGCAACGCCGATCGTCCCGCTGACACCATATGAGCCATCGCCATAAAGAAGCTCCAGCGGTATGCCAGAGTCATTGAAGGTGCCGATGTCAACCGTCGGGGCAACCCTGAAAACGATTGATTAAGAAGGGAGAACGGGGTAAAAGGAGAGGTGGGTCATACCAGAGATCTGTGCTTCCTGTGTCTAACGCGACAAGAACCTCTACAGAGCGTTGATGAGGATCCAGCTCAATATATAACCAGGGTGAAACCCACGTTTGCCATTTAACACAATGTTCGTCGTGTACTAATGAAATTTCAGCGAAGAGTACAAAGGAGATTAAGGCCACCTACTCTCGTGTTTTGAATATTCGTAACATTTGAAGTTGAACTTGACGTCGCATCTTTCCCTCCCAACGTTTTCAGCAGGTCAAACCGATTATCGGTGGACTGCGATCCCACTATAATTGAACGTCGTTGAAACTCGAGCTCCAAGCCATAGGCAGACGTCGTTGCAGAGGTGAGGGCGACCAGCAGTGAAGCGACTGAACTCTTCATGGTCAAGGCAAGGACTGTCGTCTCCAAGGTAAGTGGTTGTCGTAAGCGGAGGAGAGAGGGGCGGAAGGAGAAAAAATGGAGATTGATGAGGAAGAAGAAAAACGCAGGTGATGGATGCCTCGACGGTATGGGTCTTATTATATGTGGAAAGGCCGGATCCGCCGCAGAGGTATGCCCTTTGTCTGCCCGCACAGCAACTTTTTGACTCCAGATCTGGACATATGTCAGGGTCATAGAGTTTTCCACACAAATCTTGAAGCATCACGTCCCCTCGACGACTTTTTCCCCAGCGCTCCTACTACGTAGCGAGACAGTCAGAATTGCTGAAGATCTGAGAGATGGAACAGATAAGCTCACCCACGGTCCATCTCATGCACAGAAAATGCGACTCGTGCGAGGCTGCATCGTTCAAAACCTTCCATTGAAAGGGCCGTGCCGTCGACGACCAGGTCCAGCACCAAGTGTGTACCTTTGTGTTTTCATTTTGATGCATGCAGTGGCAGTGATTGTCCTGCCAAGACCACGGCCGTAGGCCTACCATAGCTCTATTAGCCTGTTCTGCGTCGTTTTTCAAGAAGTATCTGAACCAGCAAAAAGAATGTTTGGCCTTCACAAAGGTCGAAGTGAGTGAGGTGCGCTTTGCTGACTTTTACGGCGTCAACCACTTGGAAAAAAAATGGCAGGTATTTGGTTGTATTGATGATGATTGATCTTCGGCGTCATCTTGGCAAAGCTTGGCAAACTCAGTTCTGTTTTGCTTTTGTTTTGCTTTTGTCTCTTTTCGTCCGCCTTCGGTGCTGGAGTACGAGTATAAGCACCACCTCGATTCACAGTTCCGTGCTCCTCGGGTGAAATTAAAACAAGAAATGCGATCATAAGCTTTCTCTTGTGAGCCCGCTCAACTTGTATTAAATAAACTCCAAGGATGACCTTTCGATGGCAGCAGAAGACTTTGAACAAAAAAGAAACAGTTCTTAATTGCGCCGTCGACGAAATAACGCATTCACAAGCAGACAAATTCGGATTTCAATGGAAAAATCATACATATTGTCCAGATAAACGTGATCGCCTGGTTGAAAGGCCACGACTATGTATTACCCGAAAGCAACATCGAGGTCAAGAAAAAAATTGTCAAACGTATCAAAGCTCATTCCAAGAATGAAAGGGCCGGAACTTTCAATCTATTTGGGAAACTTAGGCTCCAGTTCTTATTTATTTGGGTCAGGCTTACTTTCAGCATGAATGGCGAATGTCTCGGATCGACCAACATCACCCTTGACATCTTCCACTTGAAAGAAGGAGGCCGACGTTCCTTGGAAGAGGGTAAGACGATAAACTGTATTTATAGGACTCGGAACTTCATCGTATGACTGACCTTTCTGCAGAAGACTCTTCGGAATTTGGACGATCCATGGCCAGGTGTCGCTTGTTATGTTGGGATAGTAGCCAAGAGTGGTGCCCAGGTCGGCACTGCCAGAGATGACGCTGATCAAAGAGGTATTAATACGAATGAGAAACATAAAGAAACAACTAAGTAGTAGTGACGTGCTTCTGAAAAAGAAGTCGTTAGCACCAAGGTTAGCACAGTGATGACAACGATAAGCAGGACGCACTAAGGTATAAGGGACTGGATTTTTAGTGTGAGTGAATGCTTTTACAATGGTTAGACATGTGCGAGAAACGCTCACATTCTCCACCTTGCCATTTGACTTGAAGAATTTGGCCAAGGAAGACAGTCCCATTGTTGCTAATGAGCGACGAAATGAGAGACAGCAAATGGAGAGAAAAGATGGAAGAAGTTACGGAGCGTAGGAGACTGAAATTTGAGCGAGAGCGTTGGAGGCCAAGACCATAGCGAACGTGAGGGGAGCAAGGAAGGACTTCATGGTGGTATGCGGGTAGCAATCGTCTCCGACTAGGTTTAAAAGAGTGTAAGGACTCTTCCACGGTCATAAATAAGCCCTTCCAGGCTGTACTAGCTAAACCCAAGAACTACGTGGTAGGATTAGAATTCATCAGCGGCTCTAATTGCTTCTCCAGACTGCATCACATCGTCGCAGAGGCATCGGAAGGAAGTGAAGTGAGGGTGTTCCCAGACCACTAGTACTGTAGTATATCGCGATAAATGGTCACCGGTCACCTTTCAGGGTGACGAGGAACGAATAGATGGGGTTCGTTCGAGCCTGAGACTGGGGTCGCATTACCGTATATTAGCTTACTTATTTGGGAGTCTCCGCGATACGTTTTCATGAAATACTATGCATGCATTTCTGGACTTCCTACTAGGGGTCAGTCTAAGGTTGCAGAAAAAAACCTGAGTTGGAACAGTACCCACTAAGTTTTTGGCAAGGCCTAGGCGACTCAACCATGACAGTGGTGGCGGATGAGCTTGAAGGCTGATTCCCCAACGCGCCTTAAAATTGCAATTGAAGCCGAGACTGTCTCAAATGAAATGAGATGAGCATCCGTCAAGAGAAATCATACGACCTAGTGGCGTAATGGCGATGTACACCTGGAGAAGCATCCAAGTTGGATTTGATCAGTCCGGCCATTGAGCTCCTGTTCGATTCGGGACTAGGTGTTAAATTGCAGAACTTTTTACGTACGGACAAATTCTTCACCTTATCTCGACCTTCGCCAGCTATGGGCGACTAGGGGTGTAACAGCTTGGCACGCATCTGGAGAATCTGTAATCGGGGGGTCTAGTCCTCGGCATCGGGAAGTACGACTTGAGTGAAAGTTATTTGAATTCTGCATTCCTGTGTTAAGTACTGTGATACTCGGCGTGGTTGCCAACTGATCATCGTCCTGAATGAAGATTTCCAACTTACTTACAAGGCAACATAGCGAATTCATGAAAGATTTTTTTTTTGAAAGAAAGCGGATGGGTGACAGTGTGGAATAGCTTGATCATGGCTGTGGAGCACCTTCAAGAAGTGCTAGGTGGGATTTTCATGTCCTTCTTGTGATTGAATGTCTTAGAGTCATACCATGGCCAGCGCTCGCGAATGATGTTCGTTGCCAGCTTGCGTGGAGTAGACGCCTTGTGCTGTACGAATCCCTGAGTGAGCGATACTGATGTGCGCTTGTGTGATGATGTGGCGTGAATGACGTCGACGCGTGGTGATCAGCGCCTAAAGTCAAACACAACACGTACCTTCTCCTCGGAATGTAAAGAGTTGTACTCTCTAACGAGAAGAACGCGTCGTTATGTCGAAACAACGCGTCCGCGTCCTTGGTGTGGTCGTTCCATTCTCGCCAACTTGTAACCGTCACCGTTGAAAAAATAAGCACGTGGTCATGCCAGCAAGGCGTATGGTACATAATCTACCTCGTGTACTCCTCGAGGAGACCCATCTCGTCAGTGTCTGCACAACTGGCTTGATCCTCGTGCTCACTCCTCGCCTGTTTCCCTATATCCCACCCATCGCCTCGTCTTCTTAATGACTTTCACGACTTTCTCCCTTTCTACCCTCTCTCTCAATACCCGTGCTGCGTTCGTGTTCACTTCTTTTTATCACTAATCTCACTCATGTTCTAATAGAGCGCAGCCGGTCCTAACCACGACGACACCAAGCATGTCCTCCTTCGCCGCTATCCCCATATTGGGATACTCCGTCCTCGCACTCGTATTCTCATACATCGTACAACGCATCATCCGAATCGTCAATTTTAGGAACTTGCTCTCTCGCTCTTCTTCTTCTTCTGCTTCCTCTTCCTCGTCCTTGGAGACTCTGCCAACCACCAACGCCGTCTCTGAACCCAAAAAGTCGAGGATACCAGTCCCCTCATGGGACTTGACCCCATTCAAGAAGACCACGGCGAATGCATACCGCAAGGCTTCAGCACTGTTGCCTTCAAGGGGTAACAGCGTCGAACTGTTACCTACACACGTGGCCAGTCCCCCACCTACAGCTGCTCTAGTCGATTACGGCGTGTTCACCGAGCAACAAAGTGCGTTCCAAACCCCAGCAACCCCTCTCCCTTTCCCACCAACACCCCCACTCACCTCCTCGCCCTCACCCGGCACATCAACAACTTCCCCAGGCCCACGCACACCCTCCCCAGCACACCACTCCCACTCCCCCTTCTCCTCCATCCCACTACGCATCCCCCTCCCCACACCCTTCTCCCTCTTTCCCGGTCCATACGTCCCCCTCCAACCTCAACCAAAGAGCATCATATCCCCCAATCGTCCACGAACACCGTCCCCGCCTTTCTTAGCTACCACACCCCCTCCAACGACCGCACATAGACGGTCAAAGAGTCTCGGTGGTGTTCCCGTGCGGAAAGTCGCGAATTCGAGGTTGGGGCTTGCGTTCCCACATGCTGAAGCGGAAGTTGAGATGCGGGATTTATACCGCACGTCCAAGGACGCACCCTTGATTGACTTTTCCTCCAGCTCTGAAGGGGAAGAGGATCAGGATGACGAGGACGTTGGTGTTTTCGGTCGTCGGAAGAGGGCTGCAAGCTCGCTGGTTCCAGGTGGTCCACTTGAGTCGGTCTCTATGCCGTTGGTTGATCTATCCGACACAACACGTGCAGAGGGGGAGGAAGACGTGTTTGGGTTCAAGCATGCGCAAGGCGTTATGGTGTCCCACAACAGGAGAAGGAGTATTGGTGGGGACGTCGAGGTTGAGTTGGTCGCTCTCAAACGGGAGGTCGAGCTACTTCCTCTCCCTCTCACCACTCCTCCCAAAAACCCCGCACACAACAACGCACTCATCGACGTCGACGTACCCTCAATAACGGAAGAAAAGCTCGTAGACGTGGACGCTTCTTCGTCTAGGACTATTTCACCTATGGAACCCGTGGTGTTGAGCGTTGGGACGAGTCGGGTGGTGTCGAGGGAGGCGTCGCCTGTCCCAATGAATGTTGAGCCTCTTGTGCATCTCCCAATTGTGGAGAAGGCCTTTGTGTCTGTGCCTATGTTTGCACCCGTTGCGCAGCCGCCCGTCTTTGCACCCGATTCCGTTTTGGATGAAGCGGTTGTGCCTGCGGCTGAGTCGGTTGAGAGCCAGGAGGAGGGGGGAGAGGAGTTGGTGCATGTCGGTTATGAAGATGCTGTACATGTTATGGTTGGAGAGGAAAAAGGGAATGAGGAAGATGGAGAGGAAGAGAGAGAGGAAGAAGAAGAAGGCGTACTTGTGGATGTGTCTCCTCGTCCTGTGGATGTGGAGGTTTCGCTTCCTGAGGTTGGGAAGGGTTCTGCGGGAGAGGATGTGGATGTGGATGTGGATGTGGAGCCAGAGATTGTTGATGTGGAGGTTTCTGCGGTGGAGGTTGTAGATGTGGAGGTTTCCGCACCAGAGGTCGTGGATGCGGAGGTTTCTCAGCCTGAGGTTGTGGATCTGGAGGTTTCTCGTTCTGTGGATGTGGAAGTCTCCGCACCAGAAGTCGTTGAGGCCCCTCTCCCGAAAACGACAGACGTCCTCTTGGTGAACGTACACGCCTCTCCCGAACCCACCAAACCAGCCAACCTCCCTCAGGATCAGGATCAGGACACGTCCGAACACAAACCCATGGCCACAGCGTGGCAATGGGATGAAGAAGACGACATGATGCGTGCGTGGAGCTTGGGGCTGGATTTAGTCGATGCTCCGTTGTCTTTGCCTTTGCCTTTGGACGCTGACGTGCATCCACTCCGGAATGGTGATGTGTCTCTCCTAGACGAGAAACCACCATACGATTTATTGATCCAACAAGAACCTGAACCCGAATCACCTCCTACCTCCGTGGAAGATTCCCCGCCTTTACCTCTGCTTCCACCACTCACCATTCCACTCATTACCATCTCTGATACCAAGCGCTCACCGGAGGAGGAGTATCCTGATCCGGAGTTACTCCCTCTCCCCGATTTCGATTTCAGCATCAGTATTAAGGAAGAGAAAGAGAAGCGTTCACCGCCCTCACAAACGCCTACACCCCCCGACTCACCGCCTTCGTCCCCTGGTGGTCTGGGAGTGGTGAAGTCGACGCCGCGAACGGCGCCTAGCTCGCCGTTGGGGATGAGGCCTGCGTGGTCCCTCCGCGCGGCGGACGCGCCTCCGCTTGGGTTGAGCTCATCGAGTTCGAGTTCGACGCCTTTGGCTAGTCCGTTGAGCTCTAAGAAGGGTGGGGTGGCGTTGTTGACGGAGGAGGTGGTGGAGGAGGTGAGGGTGCAAGAAGAGACCGACACCGAGGCGCTGCCGGGTTCGTTCCCCGATTCGCAAGCTCCATCCTCTTCTTCAAATACAACTACAACCACAACCATGACAGCTACCACCTCCATCAAGACCATCTCATCTTTAATACAAACCCCGGATACCCAACGAATAAGGGTGTCCCGCTCACCACTGGACATCGCACTAGCGATGCAGCTCCGCCCTGGTCTTGGTCTCGGTGCAGACCCGGCGTGGATGGTTAGGTTTTTGATGGCTATGTTTGGGTGGTTTGCGATTTTGGTTTCGGGGCAGGGGGAGTTTTAGGTGCTTTTGGGGGGTATGTTTTTGTTAAGTTGGGACCTTCAGCATTCGGATTTGGATTTTGGTTATCGCCAGCACCCATCATTAGCATTATGGAATACAGTATTACCTCACTCACTTATGATACCCCGTCATATCATATATACTTTCGTTGTTTTCCTTTGTTTCTCTGGTTTTGGCCACAGGGTTTTAGGCTGGAATTTAGGTAAGTAAGGGAAGCCAAAGGGACAGCGCATTGAGTAAACTTGAATATCACAGCCCATGAGTGCCGAGCGACGTGTAATTACATACTGTAATTCAATGTATTTAACGAATATAATTGGAACCAGCACAAGTACTAAAACCTGGCCAACTCAAGAATGGGCCGTAGCCGCCTACGTGGTTATTGAATGCAATCCCACCTACGCGACGCGTTGTCGCGCTCACGTGCGTGCAGGGTGCTGTGACGGGTGTGACATCCCTCTTCTTCCCGAGAAACCTCCAAGAAACCTCATCCACAGGGTTGGGGAGAAATGCACCACTGCTATCACCAACGCTTGAACGTGGATTGCCAGCACCTACATTATGATAACGAGGTATGGATGTCCCCTACCTTACGGTAATGGTAGCCTACTTAAAATGCAGCCAACTGATCCAACCAGGTTTTCTGATGCGTCCGACTTCAAACAACACTAGAAACAGTTCGTAATCGCACCCCCAATGAAATAACGCATTCACAAGCACACAAATTGAATCAGAATGACTACACATCAGACACAAATATCATACATATTGTCCAGATAAACGCGATCGTGTGGTTGAGGTTGCATTTAGTACCGAAAGCAACTCGGTCGCGTCTACGTAAAAAAAAAAATCAAAACATATCAAAGCTTATATCCAGTCTCTCCAAGAATGCCCAACGGATGGGAACTTCCAACCTATGGGACAGCGAACAGTGAGTAAAGCGATTGCGAAGAAGGAAAAGGCGGAGGCTCACTGACCTCTTACTCTTCCTTCTCGTACTTAGCCAACGCCTCAAAGTCCTTCGCTTCGTACAGGTCAGCAATCTTCTGAGCAGCGTCTTCGTCATCAGCTGGAACGACGATGGTGTTCTTGACTCCGGCGTGATCATCGTAGCTGAACAAAGATGGTGCTGGGCCCTTGGTCTGTCCGTCCTCCAAGAGGCATCCCGTGCAGCCTCCTGCTGATGTCCAGCGCAAAGCCCCCACGCGGCGGCTGTCTCTTGACTGCCAGCACTCTCCACCACGGAAGACCTCAAACAAATGTTGACTTGCGCACGAGTTCGCGACGAACCCATCGCCAACTGACCCGGGCTGAAGACCTAGGAAACTTACGGAAAACCCATATCCTCTAGGGATATTGGTGCAGCAGACGCCCGGGGCGACGTTACGGAAGGTGAAACTGGCCCCTATGCATCGGCGGGGGGAATCAAAGACTTCAATGTTGAGGGTGCGTTGCGACAAAGCGGGAACGGCGAAGAGTGCGACGGTCAGGAGTGAGAGAAGGGCGGAAAGCTGGAGTTGCATTGTGCTGAGGGCGCGATTGTTGTTGTAGTAGAGCTGGGGGTGTAGAGAAGTGGGGTTCTCTGAGTATGCCACCAACCGACCTACCGCCTTTTAAGCTGAACAGGTCCTGGCAGATTTATCGACCCAATTACGTCGCTAGGAAAAATTTGACCAAGGTATTGTCCACGGGGCTGTTGCGGTTGTGATTCCATGACACAGATGTTCAGACGTCCTGGGTGAGCAATTTACTTCTTGGTCGACCCGTGTGTTTACATTAGGCCACAAGTTACATTCCTTTACGTTCTCTCAACTTCCAGACATCTTCCCAACAACGTGCGTTCATCTTTCGAGTTCCGCGTGGAACGAGAGGTACTTACCTTTATAATCTCTTCGCCTACCAGATGGAGCGAATAGTAAATTCGGAGGGGCGATAAATTCAAATTGAATATTCAACCAGCGCAACCCGCGATGTCGGCTTCTTCTGCGGTCACCCCTCAAAACGAGAAGCGCCTCAATTTGGGAATTACTGAGGTTCTCATCGAGCTTTGCAGGTGCCAGCAATCATTTGTTTAAGGCAAGCATCCACAAACCAATCGTTTTCGGTAGATGCACCTTCGCAATAGCCCGTTTTCCTACAAAGGAGGCGCTTCGGTTGGCGGTCGATGGGTCACAATGGCTTTGGACGGTCTGGACTCCAGCTCAATAGAAGCTGCCCGACGCAGCACGTTCGATTAAGATGGAAGTACATTTTACCTCTCCGACGATGGCCTGAGTACTTGTACAATATATCCAAGTAGAACCTTCCCTGGAAATACTTACACTAGAAAAGGACTTGTAGTGTGGTTAACTCAATATGCCATTCAGAACTTAATTTTGACTTGATTAATAAGTTGGATTCATTGTTGGAATGTATAGCAGAGATTACAGGAGCTTTCAATTGAATTCAAGATCTAGAGACTGCTGCCGACGATTTTGCAAATCAAAACGTGCCCCATACTGTCAACTTCTTTCCCCGCATTTTGGAGAGGAACTTCCCGTACCTGGCTGGCTCCTCCCCTATAACGCCTTGGGAAAACTAAAAGAGCAACTGACAGCAAATCAATCAGAATCCATCGAAGGGAATCGAGGTGTACTCAGTCCTGACCACCCTTGATATGGAAAATCCATCACGACTGGAAACTCCCTCACCGGCAAATCCAAAACTGAAGTATAAGCAGGGTTAACTGCCGTTTAGAGCATCTGGGTATTTTCTGACGCGGAGTTTGCATACTAATCCCGAAAGCCCATCCAATGAAATTCGGGATCGTGACCTCCGGAGAAGCTTGGTATTTAATATTAGGTATACTTTCTGAAGGTGTATGAACGCACGTAAGGACGGCCGTCATTGAAGTCAGCGACTTTCTTCCATTTTTGTAGCGCTAAGTAATACTGGAATGACCGATACTTAAATAGGAAGGGCTTTGAATCTGAAAAAAAAAACGTCTATGCCGTAGGTCCTACAAGCTTCAAGGATCGACAAAACGCCCAAGAAGCGTTGAGAAATCTCTTACGAAGTACTTCAGTCTTCCCTGACAATGTCCATTATGTCTATGTATCATGGTAAGCCGTCACAAGTTCCCAATTTCCAGTACAACCTTTGCTGCCAACCATTCCTTAGTCGCAGGGTCTAGCGTGCTAATTGGTACTTTCATTTGTCCCATTGGATTTCCCGTTACCACCATCCGCCATTCACGATACTCTTGGAATGTTCCGCGGGCGACGAGGCGAACAGTAGGCATACCAATCCTGCCAAAATCGGCCCATTTTTTGTAGCCAGGGTCAGTGCAGAAGAAGTCGTGAATCATTCTGGGGGCGTCGTCTGGATGAGAACCTAAAATTGCAAAGGTAATAGGTAACATAGTGTGTAATCGATACGATTGGCCGCTCACCTAGTTCTCCGTCGAGTTCGACAAAGAATCCATACCTCCGGGGATTTTTTCTATCGTCTACCTCCGTAACAAACTCTAACACAGTACCCAACGCCTTAGCTACCAGATGGACTGCATTCTTGAATATCGTCTCTGATAAAAATTCGCCCGCAATACGAATAGCCACGCTAAGAAAAACCCTTTAGGTCAGCGTTCGAAAAAGCAGGAGTGTGACAAACCCTCGTCGCTCGATGAATCGAATGAGGGGTTGCCCATCAGCTGGATCAAAACCCCCAATTTCTATTATGTCCCCCATCCGATACCGCCAGAGACCATCTTGTGTCGTCACCACGAGTTCATACTGTTTTCCATGTTGAAGGTGCCACTGGTAAAAGATAGTTGTACGTCAAACAATAGGCTTATAGGAATGTTGATGATAAATAGCGTACCGCTTGGCGCAATGATTGACTGGATTCCACCTTAGTGCAGTCAAGATACTCAAAATGGTCTGCGTTGCTGATGCGGAATAGGTTATGATCATTGACAGGGTCATATCCACGACCGACGAAACATTCACTTGCGCCGTAATTGTAGCTTTGAATGTCAACCGAAGGGCCGACGTAATGTCGGATCTAAGAGAAAAATGAGGCGAGCAGCGGGAAAAAAATGTGCGCATGAGGGCACCTTTGGTGTGAACGTGGAATAAATTCCACTTGCAGCTGTCACTATTACAGTGAGCAAAGGCCATATATCCTTCAGCCACCCAGGAACACTCCTATCCACCATTCGTAATTCCAGCGCGCGATCTGGGTTCGGTTTCACTTGGGCCTAGCAGTAAGTAGTAAGCCTGGAAATAAATCAAGAGAGGTCGTTCCGCCAAACCTCCAAATAAGGTTTACAATGACCCAGATCAAATACTTCGGGAATTGTTCCTTTTTCAATAGCGTCGACCACAACATCCCAATACTGTTCCAGTGTCCGGATGGCGTCGTAAAAGATAGAAGCGAAGGTTACGCGAATGAAAACAAGCGATTGGTCCATGATCGCGAAGAATAAGGTCATAAGGAGATTGCCGCCATAGGTCGGAATGTACCAAACCACAAAGGGTGTCGATGAGAAAGCAGCTTTGAAAAGTTGTCAGTCTGTCCAATAACCTGGCGATCCAGGAATCTTCACATACGTGTCCGAGTCATTATGTTTTCATCATCCCCCAGTTCAATTCGCATACGTCTTCGCATGTTCCCACTCGTGACGGTTGTTACGGGAATCCGCCATCCATTCTCGCCCCCTTCGCCAACGACTTCCAAAACACGCGTGATGCCAACGTTGGCGAAGACGCAATATCTGACGCCATCGGGAACATAAGATGAACTTTGGGTGTTGGGGTATCGAGGGAAAAACTTGAATTTTGATCCAGATGTGCCGGACGATTGCGCAATAAATTCCGGGAAACCTGGAGAAAGCAGATCACGGACAGCGGATGCAGGGCATGGCAATTCGTCGAAGAACCGAGAGACGAATGGCCGATATTCATCATAGGAAGAAAGAGGAATTGCATTATAAAACGTGTCGAGGAGTTTTTCATCGTGCTCTGTGGAACCTATTGCTTGGCTCTGGGCGTCTTTTGAATGGGTATGGGCTCGGCGGAACTCTGATAGCAGAGTAGAATCGCGAAAAAAAATTGTTTTCGAGTTTTTCGTTATAAGACGGATCAACAAGGATTCGATACGCTCTCGAAGTGAGCATCTGAGCACTGGCGTCAACGATAGAATTGGCGGCGGGGAAGTCGTCATACGGGTATCAGGGCAGGAGTGTCACGGCAATCGAAATAAACCACCTTTAATATTATCAGGTCATCAATTTACTGACGTCTTGAACGGTACCAAGCCTGTGGCTACCTTCGGTGAACCGGGCCAATTAAGTCTCAAAAAAGTAAGTGGCCGGGAATTAAAGCAGACCTCTCACCTTGAACCGAGCTAAGGAATGACACCGACATTGCCCTGATGTCAAAATTTCCGTTCTCCGGAACCGAGATTTATTCTTTGGCTTTCGAGCTCTTGGAATTCGTGTGGAACAAGTAGACTCCGAGGGATCCGAGTCAATGGCACACCCAAGTACATGTACAGAAGTGTTGCAGCAAGTTCTTGGCAAGTTCAATCAACAAATTTGTTTGAATTTCCTCCACGCTCCACCGCCAGACGTGACGCGTGACACGGCGGTTGCTGATCAGTCGATCAGCGCTCAGCAGTCAAAAATGACTCGGGTTATTCCGAGGTAGATCTGATTGCCTAGAATTGAAGCGATGTAAGGTGTCGTTTTATCGACAGAATCTAATATATAAAGAGAGGACGGTTGACAGTTATTACGTAATAGATCATGTAAGCAGCCTCTTTGTCTTTTACTGAGCCGCGTCAGCGGCGTTTCCCGGGAATGTCACACGCTGTGATCACAACCACAGAACTTTGTGTTGGTAGCTCCCAACCACATTCTGTTATAGTAAAATATTGTATAGTACTGCATTAATCTTTTGTGAGTGTTTTTGTGGTCACACCTCTCTGAGCAGCCTCAATTTTGCTTTTTCTGTACTATTTTTTACCCTCCATTTCATTGGTAGTGTATATTTCTCCTACTTTGAGATCTATGCTGATTAAATTTCAGGTGGATTTTAGTTGCTCAACAGACTTTCATCAGTGGCCTACTGAACTGTAATTTATGGTGCATGGTATGGTACTGTGTAAGCCATAGCCAAGGGTTGAAAATCAAAAATTATGGCCAGCTTTGTACTGCTGACTGCAGTTACAGTACAAAATGTAGGACTATATGGGTGTGGATCTAAATGTAACTTTGATGATTTGGATTAGAATAAAAATTTGAATGAGGGCAGTTTAACTTTGGTGATTAAGATAAAATGTGTGTGTCAGAACTGGGATTGAAAATATGCACTGGGAGGTCCAGGGAGCTTGCCCTGACAAGCTGGCCAAGTGCAGCCAGTGTTGCTGCAGGTTAAAGTGTATTTAAATAAAGTATAAGTACCAAAACAGGGATTAGTATAACTTTGAGAAACATGTACACCACAGCTATGATCTATCAGATTTTTATGAGATAGTCCAAGGGTCTTCCCTTTGGCAAGCTGGCCAAGTGCAGTGAGTGCCAAATCATAGGTGCAGGTCAGAGCATAATTTAAATTTTTCAAATTTAATAAGATGTAAGTACCATAAGCTGGGGTTTTAGTGGGTATGAGAGCAGGGTGGCCTCTGGGCTGGAACTGCTACCTTTATGCAATGCAGCTGCTCTGAGTCCCACACTGCTCCAGTGTGAGCATGCCTAACCACATTTCCTCAGGGTGAGTCAGCATTCTTCCAACAGGGTGCAATCCCCTGTGCTTGCATACAAGGATAACACTGTTAACTGTTGTATGCTACATAGCTCCACCAAAAAAAAAAAAAAACATAGATGGAAAATGTGCACTGGAACTGGAATAAACATATGTACTGGGTGACAGCTTGCCTCTGGCAGGCATGGCTGAGCGAAGTGAGTGCTGTGTCCACATCTAAGCCTAACATTGAACATTGATGATTCAGATGAAAGATATACACTAGATCTGGGATAGAGAATATGTATTAGAATGGGGGTTGAATATGTGTACCAGAAGTGTGATTAAACATGTGCACTGGAACTGGGATAAAAGATGTGTACCAAAACTGGAATTAAACATGTGTACTGGGGGTCCACACCATAGGTGCAGAAAGTGTAACTTTGAGCAACATGTACACCACAACTGTTAAATTTGTATCAGATATTCCAAGGGCTTGCCTCTGGCAAGCTGGCCAAGTGCAAATCAGTGCCACTGCAGGTTAAAGTGTATCTTTGAATGAAAATTCAAATGAAGTGAAATAAAGTGTAAGTATCAAAACAGGGATTAGAGATGTGTACCAGAACTGGAAACAAACATGTGTGCTGGGGGGACAGCTTGCCTCTGGCAAGGCATGACTGAGCAAAGCAAGTGCTGTAGTTTAAGTCCAGGTTTACAGCACTTTGCAAAAAGGTTGACACTAATGTGAGTTGTGGGAAAGAAAAGAACACCTGACCTCAGATTAGAGTTAGTACCATTTTGCCTCCTCCCAGCTCCTCCTGAGATGCCATTCCACAAGATATCAAGGGATTTAAAGATGAGACATCGATCCCACATTTTTCGTTTTTTTTCTCATTTTTTTCTTCAGGACTTACATGCAACCAAGGGGGTGGCGGAACGTGGATTTTACATATACAGTCCCAAAAAAAATTAGAGCACCCTCGGCCTACCCCCCCTCCCTAAGCCCTTCCAAAAAAGGAAATTTTCCGACTTCCTATGTCAAAAACATTATCAGGTAATACAATACATGTTTTTATGAAAGTTTTTAGGTGCGACAATGAATGGATTCCAGCGCAAAAAGGGCATTAGTTTGTATTTGACCCTCACCGTAACCTAATTTGCATCTCGCATCGGAAGCCACATGGTTACCGCAAGGTGTACGCCAAGTGTACGCATCCTCGCTATCTAGATTATGTTGTTCAACATTTGCGCATAGCTAGGGTACAGTGTTTGCAATGCATCTAAACTTCTTTGTGAGCATTTGGGTTTATTGGAAGGGCTTTTCAAACGTAGGTCCCAAAAAGAAATTCGACCCTCTTGGCCGACCCCCCCCCCTAACCCTATATACGGGATCCACGTTCCGCCACCCCCTTGCATGCAACAAGTAGATGTTGGCTTCGTTGAGTCTAACCCATGTGATCCAGGGCATCAAAAATGGGTGAGGGTGGTTTGGTGGCTGGGGAAGCATTTTTACATATTATTCTATCGTACAAGGGCTTTTCAGAACACATTTTCAGGAGGCATCAATTGGAATAGGTTTTGGAACATGTTGTAGGGCAAGAAAACATGCTGACCCTAATCTGAGATCAGATGTTCTTTTCTTTTTCCCACAACTCACATTAGTGTCAACCTTTTTGCAAAGCACTGTAAGTCTAACTATGTGTACCAAAAGTGGGATTAAATATGTGTACCAGAAGTGGGCTTAAACATGAACTGGGATTAAACATGTGTACCAGGGGGTCCAGGGGGCATGCCCCCGGCAAGCTGTGACCAGCACCAGAGGCACGGCCGAGCGTTAGCGAGTGCCGCGCCGTAGGTGCGGGTCTAAAGCTTGTCTAATATATAAAGAGAGGACGGTTGACAGTTATTACGTAATAGATCATGTAAGCAGCCTCTTTGTCTTTTACTGAGCTGCGTCAGCGGCGTTTCCCGGGAATGTCACACGCTGTGACCACAACTACAGAACTGAAAACATTGTGTTGGTAGCTTCCAACCACATTCTGTAATGGTAAAATTTTGTATAGTGCTGCATTATTTTTTTGTGAGTGGTTCTGTGGTCACACCTCTCTGAGCAGCCTCAATTTCGCTTTTTCTGTACTATTTTTTACCCCTCACTTCCCTATATCCATTGTCAGTGTATTTTTCTCCTACTTTGAGATCTATGCAGATTAAATTTCAGGTGGATTTTAGTTGCTTAATAGATTTTCATCATTGATCTACTGGGTGCATGATATGGTACTGTGTAAGCCATAGCCAAGGGTTGAAAGACCAAAAAATATAGCCCAGCCTCAATTTTGCTTTTTCTGTACTATTTTTCATCCTCCACTCCCCTCCACCCACTGTCATGGTATATTTTTCTTATTTTTGAGATCTGTGCAGATTAAATTTCAGGTGGATTTTGGTTGCTCAACAGATTTTCATGAGTGGCCTACTGAATTGTAATTTATGGTGCATGGTATGGTACTGTGTAAGCCATAGCCAAGAGTTGAAAAATCAAAAAATATGGCCAGCTTTGTACTGCTGACTGCAGTTACAGTAAAAATGTAGGACTATATAGGTGTGGATCTAAATGTAACTTTGATGATTTGGATTAGAATAAAATTTGAATGAGGGCAGTTTAACTTTGATGATTAAGATAAAATGTGTGTGTCAAAACTGGGATTGAACATATCAACTGGGAGGTCCAGGGGGCTTGCCCTGACATGCTGGCCAAGTGCAGCCAGTGCTGCTGCAGTGTATTTTGAAAAGTTAAATAAAGTGTAAGTACCAAAACAGGGATTAGTGTAACTTTGAGAAACATGTACACCACAGTTATCAAATTTTTATGAGATAGCCCAAGGGTCTTCCCTTTGGCAGGCTGGCCAAGTGCAGTGAGTGCCAAACCATAGGTGCAGGTCAGAGCATAATTTAAATTTTTTGAATTTAATAAGAAATTTAATAAGATGTAAGTACCAAAACAGAGATTGAAAATGTGCACAGGAACTGGAATAAACATATATACTGGGGGGACAGCTTGCCTCTGGCAGACATGGCCAAGTGAAGTGAGTGCTGTGTCCAGCTCTAAGCCTAACATAATGCATTGATGATTCAGATGACAGGTATACACCAGATCTGGGATAAAGAATGTGTATCAGAATGGAGATTGAATACCAGAAGTGGGGTTAAACATATGCACTGGAACTGGGATAAAAGATGTGTACCAAAACTGGAGTTAAACATGTGTACTGGGGGTCCACACCATAGGTGCAGAAAGTGTAACTTTGAGCAACATGTACACCACAACTGTTAAATTTGTATCAGATAGTCCAAGGGCTTGCCTCTGGCAAGCTGACCAAGCACAATGAGTACCACTGCAGGTTAAAGTGTATCTTTGAAAATTCAAATGAAGTGAAATAAAGAGTAAGTATCAAAACAGGGATTAAAGATGTGTACCAGAACTGGAAACAAACACATGTGCTGGGGGGTGGCAAGGCATGACTGAGCAAAGTGAGTGCTGTAGTATAAGTTCAGGTTTAAGTCTAACTATGTGTACCAAAAGTGGGATTAAATATATGTACCAGAAGTGGGATTAACATGAACTGGGATAAAAAATGTGTACCAAAACTGGGATTAAACATGTGTACCAGGGGGAGGAGGAGCCATGAGCTGAAGGTGAGTGGCAACAAAGACTTGGGTTGGAAGAGCTGCTTGGTGAAGCAAAGAACAACAGGTGCTGTCAGGTAACAGCACATCCCTGTTTCACTTTTATAAGCTCTTCAGGTTCTTTGCATAGCATTCAAATGTGTGTAGACATGGCATTGGACAGCCTTATTGTTCACCTTGCATCATTCTGACTCAACATGAACTGGGATAAAAAATGTGTACTGAAACTGGGATAAAAAATGTGTAATGAAACTGGGATAAAAAATGTGTACCAAAACTGGGATTAAACATGTGTACCAGGGGGTCCAGGGGGCGTGCCCCCGGCAAGCTGTGACCAGCACCGGAGGTATGGCCGAGCGTTAGCGAGTGCTGTGCCGTAGGTGCGGGTCTAAAGCTTGTTCTATACAAATAGATTTGAGTTCGATCCAATTCGATATTACACGATGTAAGCCATGTACGCAGTGTGGTTTTTAGTGTGGGTCAGCCTTGCAAATCACCTGAAATATATCTAACTCGATTGATGCTCACACAAGCCACGCAAATCGACCATAGTCACTGTGACTCGGCCTGATCGGAGTTGATTTTCACCAGGGCTCAGCGCTTAAGCAAGAGCATGATGCAAAACCCTAGACACATCGCCGAAATTTCTGGGCTCCGCCTTGAAGTTTGCACAACTTCACCTGCATTTGGTGCAATTCCGTACTATTACAACCACAATTGGAGTCCATCTTATTACATATACTTACCTTCAGTGGGTGGGGGCTTGCGTCATTCGTGCCCGCTTCTTTCCTTTTACAGCGATAGACCCACTTTGCAAATGCAGCGCTCAGCCACCTTGTTTATACGAACAAATAAAACTAACTAAACGTGGTCATAAATCCGAGGAAGTTCAACCTTAAATATTTGTTCAACTCGCGTCCTGCTAGTTTCCCTCTATCATAGCCATCGGAAACCATCAACACATTATTGCTGACATTGAATATCAATTTGTATTCATGTCTGCCTGTCTTCAGCCCAGTGAAATCGCACATTTTCCTGGAATAAGCAGGTTCCGAGTTTGGTAAAGCCTGTTTGTGCAGGCACCAACATAAACAAAGCGGCTAAACGCTATATTCGCGAAGTGGGTCTATCGATATGAGTTTAGCTGTAAAGGATTCCTTGTACAAAGCGAGGCAGGTGTCTAGGGTTTTACATCAAGCTGTCAAGGGACATGAGGCAGTTTGACACAACGTCGGGCTAGGGCTAGGCAACTAAACCACTCTCCGGTATCGACATTCATGAAAGAAACAAGGTGCCGATTGGTATCCTTCTGGTATCCTTATTCGCTCTTGCCCCTCAATCGTCGCCCCATAAAATTTGCTTCTACTGTAGGTATCTTGGAGCAAGTTCTCTGCAACTGCAATGGCCGTACCTCCTCCACCTCCCCTACAATCGTTAACGCCTGAACTCAAGTGCACAGTGCAGGAGCGCATGGAACGTGTGCTGATCCAACTCATGCAAATGAACTCTCACACTATTTTCTTCCGGGAAGCTCCTCTATTCTCAGCGTTACGCGATCGTCTCGGCTACAATCTCAGCTCAAACTCGAAAGCAGGCGACTCAAACCCTTTGGAACCCCGTCGAGACTCCGTTCAGTGCTTTCGCGAGACTGTTCCTTTGACTTTATACGATGCATATGAACCCTTTGTCTCCCGTTTCTTCGAAAACTCACCTCGCTCTTCCTCCGTTCGTGATCTGCTCTCCCCCGGCTTCCCTGATTTTATCGCTCAAACATCTGGAACGTCGGGGTCAACTGTCAAGTCGTTCCCAAGATACCCTGTGCCAGAAAACGGCCACTATATCCCTAAGGGCATTCGGTTCTGCGGATTCAGTAGTCTGCGCGTCTCTGGCGCTGTGAAAATTGTGAATGAGGAGGGAGACTTGCAGAGAGAGCTCCCTGTTACAATAGTCGGAAGCGGGATCATGAGGCAGCGTATGGGTGTTGAATTGAAGGATGACGACGAGGTCATGTCCCAGACACGTTCGTTTTTTTGCGAGGCCATCAGCTACAGGATCGATCACTGAGCCATTTGCTTTCCCACAGCCCCCTTTTCTTCGGTTCCTTTTGCAGTTTGGTACATTCCGACAATTATGGGAAACCTCTTCATGACCATGTTCTTTGCCGTTCTGGATCCGTCACTTGTTTTCATGCGCGCAAGTTACACGTCAATTTTCTACGACGCTGTTTTGATTTTAGAAGAACGCTGGGATACTGTCATCGATGCTGTCGAGAACGGAACAATTCCCGACGTATACGATCTTGACTATTGCAGGCCATATTTAGAGGTTGGTGAAGTCTTCCCCATTGCCTTCTGATACCCAACAAAAACTTCAGGCACAAGTCAAGCCAAATCCACACCGGGCAGCAGAGCTCCGAATAATAAAAAAGGGGAAGGAGGGATGGTTGAGGGAAATCTGGCCGTTGCTTAAGGTTGTCAGAGCGTCCAATAGTGGAAGCTACGCCGCCTTTGCGGCTAAGGTTCATTTTTCACTTATACCGTTATACCTCAAAGTTACGGCTCCCCTAGATTCGACATCACGTCGGGCCTGCTGTCGATATCGAAAGCTACAGCTATGGTGCAACCGAGTGTATGGTTGGGTATGGATATGATTCCGCAAATGATCACAATCTTTATCGCCTCTCTGGTGATTCGTATTTCGAGTTCCTTGATGTCGCTGAAGCCGAGTCAAGGATATCACTCCGTCAAGCAGTAAGTCCTTGTTTATTACAAGGCGAACACCAAGTTCATCTTTTATTTCTCTTTAGTGGGAGGTCCAGATAGGGGAACGTTATGAACTCGTGGTGACCACAAGACACGGTCTCTGGCGATACCAAATGAGGGACGTTGTCGAGATTGGCGGTTTTCATCCAAGTGACGGGCAGCCTCTCATCCGGTTCGTTGAACGGAGAGGGTAGGTCGCTCCCGCATCGCATTGTTACTCCAACTCATTCATCCTGCAGTGTTGGATTCCGCATTCATGCCGAGTTGGTAACAGATAAACTGCTACAAGATGCCATTTATTCGGTGCACGACGCGCTTGGCCGCGTGTTGGAGTTTGTCGCGGAGCTGGATGACCGACAATTTCCTAGAAATTATGGCTATTTTGTAGAACTCGAAGGAGAGCTGGGTGTGTACCGTATCCCTGCCTGCTAGCTTCTCAAAATCACCTCCAATTTCAGGACCCGATCCCAACTCTGCTCCACGCAAAATGCAAGAGGTCCTGCTCACAAATCCAGGGTACAAGAAATTCACTGACTACGGAAGGATTGGGATGCCCACCATTCGAATCGTCGCACCGCGTACATTTAGAGCCTATCGTCAGTGGAGACTTGAGCTGACGGGACGCCCTATGGGACAAATCAAGGTCCCAATTACCACAGTTGATGTCGCAACAAAAGAGTGGTTGGCGAAGAGAGTGATATTGGAGGTCGGCTTACCGCTCGTTCCTCCAGTTTAGTCCAGTTCCTGTATCTAGCGAAACACATTTGAGCGGCACCATCGGTTTTATAGTCGGGTGGTGGCTTGTGCCCTAAGAACGCTATTTTCCTCCCGGCGCTCCAGCGTAGCACATCCCAAAGCGCCGCGATTTATAGTGGCTAAATTCTGGCTAAATTTAGCTTTTCAAGGTCGATTTTTTTTGCAAGGGCATATGTATATGAGCCAATGGTGCCGTTCAATGCAGGAAATTGAGGGCAGTACGTAAGGCAGATGCCAGCGCTGGGCTATGCTTCAATCGCCATTCAGGTGCCAGTCGAGTTGAACGCGCGCGCACATGGACTCAGAGGCACTGCCTGAGTGAGCCTCCCAAATCGAATTCTGTCTCTCGCAGTCACCTTTCTACACTGTATGTGATTTCGAATTCGTCATAAACATTTGATCCTACGAGTGCTTGGAACGCACAAAGGCTACATACCAACAGTCAATAAAAAGTGGCGGTCTGATTTTTCAGTGGACGGACTCTGGGATTTGAATTTGAACCCACGACCCTCAAGCATTCTAGATCAATGCAAAAGCATGCGCGCTACCCCAGTGCAAAGAGCCCTATACATATACATCTGATCAAGTTGGATTCGGTTTCGATGGATTTGATTCTACGACGTTAGATAACCTGGAGGTGCGTCGGCGTACGAATCCATGGTCTATTACATAAATAGTGGGTTGTTTGGTCTGATCGACCGCTACATACTTGCTCTACCCATGAGATACATATATTACAACCCACCATGCCTGCCTGCCAATATAATATATATTCAATTGGCAAGCTCGCGACTAGCTTGGAGAAACATGAACCCTCGTTGTACACCTTTCCAATCTCCCTCAGCGGCCTTTCTATCCTGTCAATTTCATGATGAATCGTTGATTCTACGACGTACATACTTGGAATGTACGAAGGCCCGAAGGCTACCAGTAAAAAAAAATGGAAATTGTTACACTCCCTGCAGCAGTGGACACTGTGGGATTTGAACCCACGACCTCACGCATGCGTCTCAGTAAATGGATACTTATGCAAAGCGTGCGCGCTACCCCTGTGCCAAGAGCCCACGTCGAGTCTAGCCAAGTTGCACATCATGATCATACTCCATAAGTACATGTCCACGGGCACACCACTCCCAAGTCAACTCGCAGCGAAAAAAAAGAGCACGACCATGAAAAAGCGTGAGACAAGCAATGCCATATAGCACCTAAAGCATATACAAAAGTATCTAGGTACAACCAATTAATACACGTATCCCAAGAGTTTTCCACCAACGTTCTTGCGACGCGCTTCTTCATGATCCAGGATCCCAGAGGAGGTTGTCTGTCAAAAAGCGTCAGAACGTGTCCGAGCATAAAGCAATCAGAAGAGACTCGACTCACAAGAATGATAATCCCAAACCCTCTAGCAGGCAACAACAAGTTAACCCAACTCTCAATCTGTGTATGTTGGATGTTAAACCGGGGGGAGATGACACCCGTTTTGTTCAGGCGGCCGTTGAGCTGAATGACGATTTTGCCGGCGCGGTGGTCGTCGATGATTTCGAATTCGCCGATGTAGCCTGAAGGGGAATTTGGGGGTTAGTTCTGTTCGGCTTGTGTTGTTTAGGGGATAGGGAGAAGGGCGGGGAAGAGAGAAGAAAAAGAAAGAAGAAAATAATGTAATCTTCTCTGTGAACTCGTTTCTCTTGATAAGGCAGAAACACGTTGTTTGGTAATGGAAGATAGTTTGCTATTTCGGCGCGTTAAAACGAGATACGCGTGGAAGCGAAGTCGCGCCAATCGTAGTTATCGCGCCGAGGTGTGCGAGAGGGTGGGATAACACATGAGAAGATGGGGTGAAGAAAGGGAAGAGGGTATAAAGCCAGACGGAATGATATGATACTAAAGGAAGGAAGGGAAAGGCACGGGGGGAGGGAGGCGACAAACCCACCATGACGCTGCATAACGCTCAAGAACTTGACGACAACCTTCGACGAAGGCCTAATCAAGACCTGGCGCTTTCCACGGCGTTCGGCGTTGACGATGTTGTTCAAGCAGTCGTTCTACATTCTCGTCAGTATCTCCCAGAGGATTTTTAGAAAAACGGGAAGGGGTCGTACGAGGACGGATACGCGAACCATTATTTTTATTTTTATTTCGAGTCGAGTTTGCTGGAGAGATGTGGTGAGCAGAGGAAATAACCCAGAATGAGTGTCGTGCTACGGAAAGCACGAGTCAAACAGGCTGTCGGATGAAAGATTGGGGGGATAGGTGGGTAGGGCGGGAATTACCTTGAGGACTTGAGGAGACGACGACGGCGAGGAGAAGACGACGGGAGAGCAAATAGTTGAAAGTTGTACGTAATCAAGTGGCTTGATCAACTATACAGTCACTCAAGCCACACCGGGAAATCCCGGCTTCTCCTCATCACGCACAACCCTTGATCGTCGTCGTCGTCGTCCTCAGCAACACTTTCCTCCTCTCAAGACAAATCATTCGCCATGGTATGTCTTCCCGCACATGTTACGAGGGGTATGATGCTAACAAACAAACGTAGGGCCGCGTTCGTACTAAAACAACCAAGAGGGCTTCCCGCGTCTTGATCGAAAAATAGTGCGTGTCCTCGAGGAGTGCAAGGACATCATGCTTACTTGGCTAACAGCTACCCCCGCCTTACACTCGACTTCCACACCAACAAGCGAATCATCGATGAAGTCGTGCGTCTTCCTTCCCCTTTGCCCTCCTCCATCCCATTCACCCACTCAAACAGGCAGTCGTCCCATCCAAACGCCTACGCAACAAAATATCCGGGTTCACCACCCATCTCATGAAACGCATCCAGCGCGGCCCCGTCCGCGGTATCTCCTTCAAGCTCCAAGAGGAAGAACGTGAGAGGAAGGATAACTATGTCCCCGAAACGTCTGCTCTTGATACGAGTGCTACTGGGTTGGAGGTCGATCCTGATACTAAGGTCCGTCTCGTCTTTTTTCCCTCCCCCCCCTCGAGTGGGAACTGATGGATTTGGGATGTTTTTTTTAGGCGCTGTTGGATTCCCTCAACTTTGATAGTATCCCCGTTAGCATCGTTGTGCCCGTCACTGCCGTTCCAGAGCGTGGAGCGGGACAACGTAGGGAGAGGAGGACCGTCCCTGGTGCTGCGCGGACATAAGATGTGAGGCAGGTTTAGTGGGGAGTCAGTCATGCGGACGTCACTTCAGATATATGTAGTTATGAACCCCCCCCATCGAGGTGTAGTATGCAGAAAAATCTTTCTTCATGGCTTTGACGTAGGAGCTTTGGTGAAGTATGCCCACCGACAACAAAGTAATACGCTTACTGGCATCGATATCGACACCAGATTTGATGAACTCCGGTACATGGAGGCACTGGTTGTCCATTCGAGCAAGTACCTCAACACCACCACGGATCCAATTTCGCTAGGCGTACAAGTTCTCTTTCCACCTCCTTCCCACCTTGATTTCAAGTTGCTGTTCGTCCCGATGCTTGCGAGCACTTGCCACTCTGCATCCGTGAAATCTCTTCGGACGCATTAGAGGCCAAATCTTCGCATTATGTCCATATTGAATCATAATGGGTCGCTGGACTGCTGCATCTGGACGTACGGCGCATTGTTGGTACAACGCTTGGTCGCAGGGCTTGCCAGCACCCATGCAGCTCATTCTACTCTGCAGGCACATCTGCGACCGGATGTGTATCACGCTCAGGTCCGCGCTCCGCCTGAAGCTTGGAGTGGCCAGCAAGATCATTATCATTCACCCTTCGTTGCTCGGATTGCTAGCGAGGACATCTTTGATGCTGGCCATCTGCATCATCAATAACCAGTCACCCATCCGACATAACGCCGAAGACTCAGGCGCCGTAGGCTCGCCTCGTGAAATTTGAGGGAGGGGGGAGTATTTTTTTGGGGCAAGTCTCACCGTAACGGCTGGTGTGGAAAATACCGGCGCCAGTTATTGGACTCCCTGGGCTGGTGTGTACTTACACGATTCCCGGTACACAAAGGAAACTCGCGGCTGGGCGGCCTGATTAAATGCGTTGCAAATTTCACCTGAAAAAGTGCATCACGCATCAAACTTCTCTGCAGTCTATGTTTGAGCTCTGATGACATCTCTCTTCCAATCTTCACCTTGACCTTCTTTTCCCTCCCTTCCCCCGCCCTCCTCACGCTCGTTACACCAGGCCTTCATCAACATCAATGGCCTCCATCATAACTAGATACGACGACCGAGATCCCAGTATACAATATTCCGGTATATGGGGCACCGCTGGTACTTCACTCGACTACCTCAACACCACGACGTTCACCATCTACGCTGGGTCCGCCGTGTCATTCAATTTCACTGGTACGTACGTACCTAACGCCTTCCTCCCCTTCTTCCTTTCTTCCTTCCCGAGCAGCCTCACAAATACCCATATACATTACATAGGAACAGGCGTGAGCGTCTACGGCAGAATAGGCCCCACAGGCTTCGGGTACGCGCCCCTATCGAACTACACCATTGACTCTGGCGTACCTTATGCATTCAACGGAACGCAGAAGACGGACGACCAGCACCAGCAGCTGTTCTTCAGAGCTACGGGGCTGGGGTTGGGACAGCATACGTTGGCAATTAGCAACGTGCTGCAGAACGACGTTCTGACGCTTGATTTTTTGGAAGTTGAGACGACGGGTGATGCGTCTAGTAGCAGCTCTACCACGCCCATTTCCTCAACAGCCACAACAACTCACTCCGCCACCGCACTTCAAACATCAACTGGTACAACCCACGTACGTCCCCCGATAGGCGCTGCAATCGGCGGCGCAATTGGCGGGGCCCTCACCATCTCACTGATCCTCTTCGCCTGCTTCTTCGTCCGCCGCCGCAGGCGACGACACCTTGACCGACAGGAAAAAAACGTCCCTCCAGATTCACTCTCTCCACCACAGCAAGATATGTCTTACGCCGGTAACATCACGCCCTTCGTCATTGGAGACGGGTCGTTAACGGGGACGTCGAGCTTGGGGGAATACGTAACGTCGCGGGGGTATGGGTATGGGCATGACGATGCTGGGAGCTCGGTGGTTGGGCAGCATGGGACGCAGGTTCCATTTTTTGCTGGTGGGAGACTCGGAGAGAAGGGTCGCGGTGGTGAGTTGCCGCCTAGGTATACTGCTTCGTCGGATGTGAGGTGAGCGGTTGGGAGGGAGGGGTAGAGGGGTTTTTCTTTTTTTATGGCAGACAGAGCCCGTTGCCGTTTTGAGTGGCACATGACTGAAATGGACGGTTCTGCGATTTTTAATAGCTATTTTCGTGACATCAGCACCGCGTTCTATCAGCGGAGAAAAGTTTCCATACAAAGCGGAGAAATTTTTGTAAAGCTTGATCTAACCAAAGTCTTTGTTAGTCGGGAGATTCCATTTGCTGTAGTGACAACGTTGTGAATTATATACAGTATAGACATTATCGATCATTACCATAGTGTTCGTGCGAGAAAGCGCGGATTATACCTGGCTAGGTTCATTGAGTACTACGCGCGTTCACGCGCTTCAAGTCCGTAAATACTACATATATACTCGAGTACGTTCGGCGTTCTCCTGAGATGTTCTCAATTACTATTGCGAGAGCGTTCGCCGAAACGAATTGGGCAATTCAGGCGTCGGTAAGTCATCCGTAAGGATATGTTAACTCCGGGGAATGCCAAAAGCCTTTCATTTACCTGACTCTCACCTACACCTGAACACACCCCACAGAACCAACGCCAAATTATTTGCCAGACCTCCAGCTCATTCGCGTTTTTAATTTTCATTCGCTTCCTCAGGTTTTGCTCCAAGCGGGCTGTAGCGCCGTGTCGGAAGCGGAACGATTTTGCCCGAACTCGTTTTCTTGACCCTGCGGGTGCATGTATGACATTTACACAACCCTGTTCGTCGCTGCCTAACAATTATGTGGGGTGGAAGGACCCCCGAAAATCCTGCTAAATGGTAGATACCGATCCGGACAGAAATTTTCAAAATGAGGTGCTAGGCTAGACACAAACCGGACAGGTTTTCGAAAAAATCAGCAAAATGCTAGATACAGAATCCGGACAGGCTTGCGAGAAGAATCAGAGGCTAGATACTAACCGGACAAGTATGGTCGCGTAGCTCAACGGAAAAAAAGTATGTACTTTACCAAGCCTGACGTGTGGTCTGCAGTTCGAACCTTGTGCCGCACTAAAAAATTTGGCCCTGACTTAGGCTAGATACGCAGTTCAGACAACTTTTCGAAATTTTGGTCTAGGCTAGATAAAATCCGGACAGACTTCGCCAAAATTGGTACGGACAAGAATCTGGAAATCGGCAATTTTAGTATCTACCATTTAGCAGGATTTTCGGGGGTCCTGGGGTGGAGTGAGCAAATGCGACCCTGTGCAACCGTCGCTACTCTTTCGGGTTCAAGCTCAAGTTGTGAGTTCTTTTGTCTCTAAAGCTTCAAATCATGTCTCGACTCTTGCTCAAAAATTTAGACTAGCCTTAGGACGTTAGTGTCGTCACGGGAAATGGTTTCTCTTCGAGGAGCCTCCGGAATTCTTCCTCCAAAACACCCTTCGGGGGTTATATTTGCAATTGCTGGCTTGGCGATGTGCAGCTTCTGGTCACGGGTTCGTAAACCGTCATGAGATTTTGATTCCATTCATCATGATAACAGCCGCCATGGTAACGCCCATGGTTCTTTCACGAACAAAGGCTTCAATATGGTGCGGTCAATCGTCACGCGCACTCCTCTTCCCATTTTGCATGCCCCTCCCACTCCTTTGACTATATTCTTTATTTTTGAACGCCTCTCCCTTTGTATTTTCTAATGTCCATCTTAGACGACAGGGATCCTTCCGTTACCTACTCCTCTGGACAGTGGGGTCAGGCTGGCTCCACAAACGAGTTTGATTCAACCACCACCTGGACTTCACTTCGTGGGGCCACTGCAAAGCTCAGTTTCAATGGTCAGTGATTAAAAAATGGGGACTTTGGAAATTTACTGAGGCGTCGTAGGAACGAGCATTGGAGTCTATGGAACGATTGTGCAGAAAGGCCTTCTCCAACAAGACGCAGTCTCATCTTACACGGTCGATAGCAACACACCGGTGGTGTTCACTGGAAAATCCCAGGCGACTACACAGTTCAAGCAATTATTCTTTCAATCACCAACGCTTCCAGCTGGGACGCATACCCTGACGATTACCAATGGCGTGGACGGGGATCAGTTATTCCTTGATTTTTTCGCTGTGATTCCATCAGCCCCGTCGTCATCCTCCTCTGCTTTTTCATCCCCCACTCCCGCTTCTTCTTCTTCCTCTACCCCCTCTTTATCTACTTCGACTTCCGAAATAGCGAGTACGACATCCGCAGTCGTCACGCCGACTGTTCCGGTGACGGTCACTGTCATCCAGGGAGCATCTTCAACTGCCGCCGCTAGCTCTCAAACTGCCAAAGTTGCGTCCACCTCGAATGGTGGGAACTCTGGAGCTATAGTCGGTGGGGTTGTTGGGGGGGTCGTGTTGCTAGCCCTTCTCGTGGTCGCGTTTTTCTTCGTTAGGCAGAAGCGCCGCAGGGCCGAATTGGACGAAGCCTTGAAAGGATCGAACTGTGAGCCTGCTTTATAAACATATTATTCCCGTGTACTTATGCAATACTTTGCAGTTTGGGATCCTCAACCTTCCCATGATACTGATACATTCACGGAACCATTGAAGCCACCACCGAGGTCTTACCCGAGCTACCCATCCATGTCGCAGGCGCAGCCCGACGCGAATCATTTCATTCCGTACCAAACGACAGGGGACTCCTCCCAATATCACGGCGCACCGGTTCAGTATCAACCCCCACAGGGCCAATATCAATCCCCGCAGACGCAGTATCAAAACCCGCAGATGCAATACCAACATCCGCAGAACCAATACCAAACCCCACCAAACCAGTACCCAACCGCACCGAGTCGCTATCAGACCCAGAGTCCATATCGACCGCCCGCTTACGCCCAAAACCAACAATACCCTGGCCCCGCGGATTATGCCTCTCCTACGACTCCGACTGAACTTCCTTATTCTGGAACTGGAACTTCGCCAGGAGCTGGAGGATCAAATCGATATCTTCCGCCTTCGCAAATTGCCAATGGGGGTCAGCCTTGAGCCATTATCGGTGGTAGACTGGCAGTAAATGCGGTGAAATTAAATATTCTTCTTGTAACCTGTTCTGTCTCCCCATCCGTTTGGGAGTGCTATACCTTTACGTCGACCGGTTCTTCGTTGTCTTCTTGATGTGTAAGTGAGAATCGTTTGAACGTGCTGCACACCACATACTGCGCACTACCAGCGGTTTACACGAATGAAATGGTTGTATAGTTATACAATGCACCATGCGCAACCAAAATAAATTTATGGCCTACTAGCAAAGGGAAAATTTTGCAAGGGGGTGCATCAAGTTATAATTGATAAAGAGGGTCGACTCAAGGTCGACTTTGCAAGTGGGTCAATTGGTTAATTTGAAGTAAAACTCCCTTTCTTAATTTTTTTTCTTTACTCGCGTCTGTGCAAAAAAATATGCGTTGTTCCTACATCTCTGAATAATTGTTTTGGGCACGAGAAGGCATGGATGCAACATGGATGCGTCGGACACGAGAATGAGCTCCGAGTTTAGGTCTATTTGCACACGTACTGGAAGCACAACACGTGTAAACCAGAACTTTCTTTGAACAATGCAACGAGCAATCCGCTTGTTCTTCCCTGGTTCTTCTTCAGATAGGTGCTCTTTGAACTTCAGCATGCCTATATAATCTATCTGAAGTTATAGTTTCTGTTCAACGCATTCATACCGTGGTGCTCCTCGTTATCGATCCTCACTTATGGCAGACTACACCAACAGAAATTCTGGTGCAGGCGGCGCTTTCATACCTCAGATCCAAACAGGATTACCTCAACGAGGAGCTGTATCATCCAACGGCCGACATTCTAGAGCCACCTCATCACCCCGATCCTCAGCGCCCTACTCACCGACCCGGAGGCCAATCAACTTTCAAGGCGTCAACGCTTTCAACATCGATCCAGCAGCCCCCTTTTTTGCCAGTAACCCTACCCCAAATCATGAAAGTTCACCCCAAAGGGGGGATAAATATGTTGGGGGTTTTGGAGAAGGTTGGAAGCAGGTATCGCGCACGTCCCGGAGGGACTCAGAAAGGTCGTGGCACCCAGAAGAAGGCGCTCCATACGGTTATGAAAGGTTCAGAGACTCTGGGTATGATTCATCCTCCCGAATCGCACAACAAACTCAGCCGCCTCCATTGCCAATGAACGTCAATCCACCCGCCAATCTACCCAGCGATCCGCAGCACGCACGCCCCCAACACCCCATACATGAACAGGACGCCGAACAATTTGATCAGGATGATAACGCCCCCGGCATTGATCTTTATGAGCTACGATCCCCAGATTTTATTCCCTCCCCTGTCTCCGCTGAACTAGCATATGCCCTCGGTTACGAGAAAATGGAATCTCCCACTCCACCCCCCTCCGACACTTCCCTCAACACTTACTTCAACCGTTTCCGACAGTTCGTCAACCAAGTGAAGAGTCTTCCGTGGGTCGCCAACGAGCGCGTCACGGCTGACTACTATCCTGGTGCTTCTAGTCCACGGCTTCATCGACGACTCAGGCGTCATCCTGCCATCTCGTGGCACAGCCAAGAGTATGATCGGCACAACTACCACCTTGCTTTCGATATCTCAGGTCCACCGACCTCTGCTGATTCATCCCCCACCCCCGAGCAATACAAGGTAGTACGGCCTGGGACGCTCGCTGATTTGGACCTTGGCGAAGAGTTTGATGACCTTCCAGCACGAGGTCAAACCCCAGCCGCTGCACCTCCAGCTAAGCTACCTCCGGCTGGCAACTACCCGATTTACCCTGGCGGTCTCCCTCCGGGCGATGGCTTTCCGCGATATCCAGGCGGTTATGTTCATCCTTCCCAGCAGAACCTTGGACTGCAGTATGGTGTCCCCATTCACATGACTCAACCTGCCGTTATGATGGTTCAGCCGATATACGGCCCCATGCCCCCTGGTGCCTACTGGCCAGCCCAGTAGTCTCAGTGTCTTCGACTTCGCCATTTTCAACACGTTACTATCATCTTGCTAATACTAATAGACCCTACATCTTTCTACCTATCAACGTGGATCATCATCGACGGAACAATCAATGATACCATGGGTTCCTTGTATCATAAATCTTGTAGCAAACAAAACCGAATATTTTAAGTATTGTATCATGATGCTTCCAGCCAAATTGCGCTTTCTTATCCAATTTTGTTGTTGACAGGACCATTGCTGTTGACTCAGAGCTGCCTTCACGGACACGGCGCGCTAAAAGGGGTAACGTTTGACAAAACCGCTCTGGAATTCATACGTTTCCTCAAACGGAGTAAAATTGTGTTAGTCCCATTCAATGTAGCAGCGCAAAAATCGTGAGATATAGATCCTATGTCCTGCATGTCCTGGAGGACGTTCATACAAAATGCTATCGCACCATCTTAGATGCGTCTTTCTCGTCAGCCCGCCCCTTGCAAACTCCACAAACCCACACCTCAGTAGCGTCCGAGAGCGTCTGTTGGATCAACATCGTCTATGAGCTTTCCGGCTGGGGTTTTCCTCCTCCCGTCCTGGCTCTCTCCAGTAAACGCAAACATATACCACGAAAAAGCTTGTAAGGCATCCGCCCCATACCCTTTGCCCCAGGACGACTTGTTCAAGATGAAGCTGATGACGTCGGTATTACCCCGATAGCCCAATTTACTGGCAATGACTGGGTGGGCCTAGGTTTTGACGTAGATCTGTAGTCGGTATTATGGGCTCGATGACAAAATCTGTGACCCCATTGTGTAGAGACCCTATCCGAATCAAGGGACTGCGCAAGGTCTAAGTACGCTGCACTGCTTGACCTAGACACAGATTCCTTTGAGCTTTTAAATCCGTTGTTACATCAAATATACCAATATCTAACGGCGTGCTCTTGTGATAAGAAGTCATGAACATCCTCGGGATCGTCCTCACACGAGAGCGTTTGAAATCCAACTCTCGCTATGAAGTGTTTATCGTTTAATTACACCGTACACGGGAATAACCACTGCAATCTCTGAGAGACGGATAGAAGCAGATTTATTGGAACGAATTTGATTGATCCAGACGTCACTTTGCCATACATTTTTCGAGTATATAGTCCAAAACGGCCTCTCGAACAATATCAGTAGTAGAAAAATAAGCTCATAAAAAGCCCCTCGCTCGTCATCATTCTACACTTGCAAGTCACTCCTCCATTCTGTCATGATTATCGGTCTCATCTGAACCCATGGCGTTCGCACGGCTTGGAGCCCTACGTGAATCTACTTCCGCAGGCTGTTGCGTGGGGGTGGAGGTAGGAGCATTAGCAGCGGTGGCAACCGGAGTGTGCGTGCCTGTGGCGAAGTTATTTGGGCCGTCTTAAACTGGAAGAGTATCCGTCCGCGAGGCTGGTCGCCGCGCAAAACCTATATTATAACAGGGAGAACAATTCGATTGTTAAAAAGGAAGCTCAAGACATATTAGAGGGTAGATGTAACTCACCAGCTTGACCTTGTCGCGCCGAACTTGTGTTGTTGGAGTCATTCTCAACCACATCGTTCGTGTTATGGGACTTGGAGTTCGAAACGTGCTCGCTGGTGTCACTTACCACGAGGTTCCCAGAGACGTCGTTGAAGTCCCCACCGCTGATAACGACGTCTGTCGCTCCTCGAAAGAAAGGCATGGTAGGGTGAGGGATTAGTTAGAGATGATCGATAAGAACTTGAAGCGCAGGGCGCTCCTGACTTCGAAACTTAAGAGAGTCCACAAAGCAAACAATGAGCCCACAAGCAAACAATGAGCTCACAAGCGAACAATATAACTCTCACCTGTCCATGTTTATATATGTGGTTGCAAGTAAAAGCGCTGAAAGTGCTATACAACCTGTGTAGTAGTGCTGTAGAGAGCAGCACGGCTAGTAAAGAGGAAGGTCGCTATATACAAGGCCGACCAAACTGATTTTCGAAAACAGCCATTGTTGATTAGCGGGGATCCAGAGGTGCAGGATATTAAGCAGCATCTGAAGTTTGAACCAGTGTCCAGCTGTGATCATCGCCGGCTTCGGCTTATCGGGGCTGCGTCGCCGCGTCCCGGTCCAAGCATTGACCGAATACGGAAGGTGGTTCTTCAAGTTATTAAATTTACTGCTCGAACTCTACTTATCGCTGGCCAGCCACCCAAGACGTTCCTTCAACCTCCCTGCTTCCCCACATATGGGGCACCCAAGCCTTTCCCCCACAGAGGATGTTGTTGAAACGCCAGAGAACTCAGCCGATCATTCCTCCAACTTAGCAATCCCGATGGGTCTCTACGAGGATGGGGTACTAGACGTGGTATACCAAGAAAAGACGAAGACACTGAATCGTGCCTTTTCAGGAGATATGGATGGGGAAGGACGTACTTTGTTAGCTTTCCAGGTGTCGAATACTGATACATCGCAGTGTCAGTATCTTTTATTTATTGTTGCAGGATTTGGGTGGTTTGCGTACGTTCTTTCTTTCCTTTCATTGTGGTGATGAAAATTGCAGATTCCAAGGTGCCCCGCCACAGTTGCTCAATAAACATAAGACACTATCAGTATTGGTGATTGTGTAAACAGTAGAGAAATTATCATCCGGTTAGTTTATAAGCTCAAAGTTACGAAGAAATTAAATCGCCACGCCTTCATGACTTGTGCAACCCAAACCAAATGTCGCAATCTGCCCAAATCCGCTCTCTAGTGTTTTCCCAGGCAGTTCTCCTCATCGCCACACACTGTTGGCAAAATCCTTGTTCGCTCCATGGAGCCTCCATCATCGCCTTCAACCCAGAAAGAGGGTCTCCACTGTAATCGTTTTGAATACCAGACAAAATCACCAAGCTTCGATGTGCTTCTTGAGTAGCGCGGGGGTCAGCAGTGGTACAATCAGCGTTCTGTCCAGGGCAGTGGCTGAAATCTGGACTTGAGTGTGAAGTAACGCTGAGCCATTTTGGAACAAGCAGTCTCAACGCCCGGTTCAGGGATTTGGCATCCTTGTCCGAGAGCCGGGGGCGAGATTCAAAGGACTGGAATTTGTAGTCGACGTCGTCATCCTCGTGGCGGACGAGTTCATACAGTGCTCTTTTCAGGATAGTGGGGACGGAGAATTTACGTGCTAGGATGACGCTCTCCCGAGCGTAAGATATTGGTTCAGGAAAGATGTCGGCGAGATCTGAAGACCATTTGTCTTCGAGGATACGGACAGCCCAATTTCGAAAGTTGCTAACGCGGAAGAAGGTGGACGCGCCTAAAATTGCGGCGACCATTTCGAAGGGAGGTTCTTCGTGATAGTATGATCTATTGGAGGAGGCTGAACATTACAAAAAGAAGAGGATATAGAAAGGGACGAACATTGCATCGTCAAAAGCGTCAAGAAGGATTTCAAAATCTTCAGCAGTTACATCGTTTTCGTTAATTTCCACCACCACATCGTCTCCGACATGGCTAATCCCTTTGGTGTCGTGCCCCATAGAACCAGGTTCGAGCTTGGCATGAAACCAGTCACTCATTCTGACAAGGCGGCTTCGGTGAAGCTTGAATTGGGTATTCTTGATCTTCACAATGATATTCCCATCGAGGTACCAATGTGTTTCGTGCTTGGCGAAAAGCCGGACTTTCCGCGCACGCTTGGCGGAACGAAAATCATCTGAGCCTCTTGAGCGTTTACCACAGGGACTGACAGCAGTGGGGTCGGCAGTATCGGAGGGTGAGGCAGGTATTTCAATCGGCGCGGCGAGACTACCAGGCCTGGGTTTTTGAGCTCGAGGGGCGATGGGAACCAGAGGTCGGGGTTTCCTTTTTACGGATGCGGATACAGATGTGGAATCGGAGGCTGCTGCGAAAGCGAAATCCATTTCCTGCGGCTCCTCTTCCTTGACTTTAGGTACCTCGTCGTTGTCAAACTGGTCTACCTCTTGTTTTGCGTCATCGGGCTCTTCATCATCACGCTCGTCCGCGCTATTCTCCGTCCCACTAACCATAGGGTCTTCCATACTCGATTCTCGCCCTACTTCAGTTCCCCTCCCTTCCTCTGTGATGCGTTGAGGGGTCGGCACGGTGCCTTCTCGCTTGCCCTGGCTCTGCTGCTGCAAAGAGCGCGTCCGAATCTCTCCGAGAAGCTGTTGAATGGTAGGAATCAACTCCTCGTCGTCCGTTTCGTCCAACGGAGGAATTTCGGTTACATCCGCTGCCTGAGCGATGTCAGGGGTCATTGTAGGAGAAAGCGTTGGGAAAGGTTGTGATTGCGGCCGTGATACTGGAGACTTTGCAAGAATTTTACGCTCTGGTTGTGAGTCAGACTCCTCAGGTGAAGATGAGCTCATACTACAGTTTCTAGATTCCATTTCAGATGGCAAAGAGACGGATTTGCGTAATATCGAACCTGTGACGAACATCAAGGATGATATGCAAAAGTTGGAACGTTGAAGCTAAATTTGGAATCAGTTTATAAGCGATAGAAGCGATAGACACATTACGAGCATACCGTTCTGGGCTCTTGTTGTACCGCTGTGCGTTTGGGGGGGAAAAAAGATAGGTAGTCACCTTCACGTGTTTCGTGTCACGCGTTTTTACATTCACAACGCGTGCACAAACAACTTACAGTCATCCACCCACTAATGATACACTGAAATTGAGAAATTAGCTTCAACAAATGTGAGCACAACCTTTCACCACAAAAACTACATGAAAATCTTTGATAAATGCCCTTCTATAACTGTACCAAATTTCAGAATGTTTGAACAGCATTTGACGAAGAAAAACCAAAATTAAGGGTGTATCATTGAGGGGTGTGACTGTATTTCGGCCATTTCCGAAACAGCCCATTTTGAAAACTCCACAGCATCGTCAATGCTGCCTCAAATGTCTCCAAATTTTGTACAGCAGTAGATATGAGCTTATATTACTCGTTGCAATTTGTTTCGTAAAAATCGGTGTGGTATTGAGTGACATATTAGCTAGTCAAAAGTGTATCAAATGGGGGTGGTGTATCATTAGGGGGTGGATGACTGTACAACGAACACAGACGTTGAGTCACAAGTGAAACCCAATATATCACCCTAGTTAACCATTCTTTTGGATGTTATGGGAAAAAAAACATAAAACAAAGGCTGCTTATAGTAACGGTCCCATTGAGTGCGCGTTGTTGTCTGGGAACAAGTACAAAGCAAGGTGTCCGGATATTAAGCAGTTACAAAGCGCATATAAGGCCCCACGAGCTCTGGGGAACAAAGGTCGAGCAACAGACGCCGGTCTTCCGCTCGTCGCCACGTCGCCATCACCAATCCAAAGTAAACCAAAGCCCGCAAGCTCCGAGTCAACGTCAAGGTACCAAGAATGGGCAGCGCCGTTCAGCAAGCAGAAGTTGGAGAATTCTTCTTTGTGCGCACAAACGGCAACGACAGACGCGCTTCAGCTCTTGACAAGTTCGCCAATATCACCACCCTTACGAAAATATTCGTCAAGGACAGGCTCGAAGCCAACGCACCAAGAATCAGCGACACCATCTCGCACTGGCAGGGGAAGAAAAGAATTTCACTTATGTGCCCCAGAGCCTCCAGGTACAAGGACAAGTTTAGATCCAAATTCGACATGCGCGTTCATACCAATTGCGACGGGTCCAAGTTATGCCTTGTCTCAGAAAGTCAAACTGCAACGCCCCCAGTTATCCTTGAACGTCGACGCCGAGATTGGTGGTGGCAACTCAGGCTCGATCAGTTCCAGTCAGAGCTCGGTGAAGTGGTTTTAGGCTGTGGTAAGCTTCGCACATTAGACTGAAACACAGCCTCTGAGAATCGGGTCCGTACCTGCGAACAAGAGCTAGGAAAATTTCTTGAGTTACATATTGTAAGACGATTTGAGCTTGGATCGGAACGTACTGCACACTGGCATAATAGTAATCAGGTGCTGTACCATTATCTGCCTGTGCTGCTTGAGTTTCTATCGTCTTAAGTTGACATCAATGTTTCCGGGAGTGTGTCGTAACAAACTGAGAGATTTCTTTGGTTGCGCTTGGCAGTGCGTCTCGTTTGCCAAAGGCCAAACATATACATACATACTTACAGACACGAACCTTTTCAACAACGCCACCAAAACGCCACGGCCTGGCCAATAAACCGCAAATGCCTGATATAAAGCAAGGCGAGTGCCGTTGATACCACTTATGATGGTTATGCTGAACAGCATAGAAAACCGCATTTATGATCTAATCACTGGGCATGGGAACGCTTTCCTGCAAATAGACTAAGTATGCTGACCCGAGATGCAGTTGCAGCAACGGAGCATATTGTCTCACGAACGACCATGACCAGTCACAACCATTATATTGAAATTTCCCTTCTCCCTCCATAGTAAAACACGCTGAACTGACGGATATAGCGATGCAGGAGCGACACCGACCAATACGCACACCTGAACACCGCGATCCATCAGCGCCTATCGTCAAACGTATCTCATCGAAAAGTGTGGCGATAGCCCGGCGACGTCGCAGCTATTGGCTTTGTGGTGTCATCATCCTGTCAGGTGTGTCCCTCCTTGGCGTTCCATCTAGGAATAATACGCACTTACATTCACATAGTATATTCCTCCTCTCTCCTTCCCATGGGTTATCTACCTCGGGTTCAAGGGTGAACAGGCTCAGCTTATCCGCAATGTCATCTGAAATATTTGCCTTCAACCTTGGCGAGAGCTCTCCAGCTGCTGTGGGCTCGTATACATGCGCATTCGTTCATCGCTAATGGGAAAAAAGGATTTTGAGGGGGAACAGAAGTCAAAAAGCACTCTATTGGTTTGTAATGGAGAATGGAGCGTCGGTCTTACAAAAGGCAAGCTTTGATAGCGGCGAACGGTTCCATGAATTTTAGGTTTATATATACGTAGGGATGGTTGTTGGAAAAAAATCTCAGACATACGCTGCAGGCCTATGCGGTGCACTCTGATACCTTGATCACTAACCGTTAACTCCCGAGGAGTGCGAAGAACAAATATCAGAGACAGAGAGCGCGAGAGAGCATAACTTTCGTGAACACCTTCAGTGAAAAAAAACGAAGCGAAGTTCGCAAGGATTTATCATTAAACTTTAAGACGGATCGTTAATCGTAAAAAAACGTGGAAAGTAATGCGAACGTAAACGAGAATGCGTGATATACAGATTCAATGTTGTTAAAACCCAAGGGAAAGATCAAATTTTTACAAAAGAGACAAAGCAGCGCCAACGAACGCAACCCAAGCACCTCCAGCAGCCAATGTAGCGGTCCTTCCAGCACTGCTAGCTTTGGTCGGTGATGAGCCTGAAGCAGTTCCAATAGGAGTTCCGGCAACAGTCCCGTTGACACCCGCGAGGTAAACAAGAACAGCCTCATATGCTCCAACGGCAACACTTCCATCGGCGAGGGGCTTCTCGATAGTAAGGGTTCCTGAGCCGGTACCATCGGCCCAGCTCTGGCCTGCGTAGGTGACGGTCTTGGAATCGGTGGCGTTACGGGTAGGAGCGTGGAGGCGCTTGACACCGGATGGAGAGAGGGACGAAAGATCAACACTTAGGTCGTTCTTGGCACCGAGGTTGAGGATAACTGCGCGAGCGGGAGCGCCAGTACGAGCAGAGGAATCCCAGATGGCGTAGATGGCCAGAGTCGGTTGGGATGCTACGGGGAAGGATACAAGGCGGGAAGTCTTCGCATTGCCCATAGCGTCAGCGACGAGCAGGAGACCATGGAACGAAGGGTTGGCCTGAGATGGGCCGTTGCGAGCAGTGGTGGACGGGTAGAAGAAGTCGTACCTAAAGGCGAATCGTCAGAAATTCTCGCCAATTTAGAATTAAGATTGGAGACATACCAACTGTATCCAGGAGTGTTGATTTGGTTGCTAGATTGCGAGATCAAAGTAGCACCTTGATGGGTATAAATTCTGGTGACGTTGATGGATGCAGCATAGAGGTAGGTATCAGCCATCCTAAGAGAGGATGACGGATCAATAAAAGGTCAACCCGATGCCACATTTCCACAAGACATACCAAAGCGCTTGACCGTAAGTGTTGGAAACATTCTGGAGTCCAGAACAAGCGATAGAGCTAGACTCGCCTGCAAAGTTGTCACATGAGACTTTAATGGCGGGTAAACGGTGTGAGATCTACACACCAACTAGGAAATCCATGCCAACGGCCTTCGATGCGGCAATCTCGCCCTTGTAGCTATTAATGAAATCTAGGGAGTAAAGCTGTGAGAAATGAAGGCAGAGAAAAGACGACACAAAACTCACCAGTAATCTGCGTATGGTTGACAAGGTGGTCGTAGGAGGCCTGGGCAACGTGCTCTGGGGAGCAGCTGTCATATGGGTACCACTACAGGCACTTTAGTGGCGAAAATTTGTGAGAAGTGTCAGAATATTCACATGATCACTGTAGATTTTGACGGTAGATGCGTTGTTGATGCCGAGAGCGATAGTGTTCGCGGTGGTGAAGTTTGTGGTGTCAGGATGAGTCGCTGATTAGTATAGGGTCAGAATAAACTGACTAGTGAAAGTTTAATTATACAAACCGTAGCCACCGGGCCAGAAAAAGTTTTTGGGGAGGTTCAAGTCGGAGGTCAAATTGCGAGACCATTCCTGAAGTTAAAGCATTGTTGATTTGAAACGTTGAAAACGAGTTCAGGTCAAAACGTACGACGAACTGTGCAGCGTACGCTTCCGGGCTCCATGTGGATGCATTCCTGTAGGTCTGGCGACCGTAAAAGTCGGGTTCGTTTCCAACTACGAAAAAGTATCATGAGTATATGTTTGAAGGATGTTGAGAACAACATACTTTCTACTGCGTCCAATTTGCTCCCAAGGATTTGTTGTGCGGCAGCGACCTGAGCCTTCGACAACTCATACGACGCATTGCGCAGGTTGATATCCATGGTAATTTTGGTCGAATCAGGCAACAAGTTGAGGGAGTCAAAGTAAGACGGCCCGTATCTTGTTTGCCAGACAGCGGCAGAGGGACTCAGAACCAACTGCTGATCACCGACAAGAGTAGGATCGTAGATGGAGGAGTCGCTGGGAATATCGTAAATTATCATGTAGCCGTTCAGCGGGATGCATTATAACTCACACTGTGTTTCCTCCGGGCCTACGAGGAAATACATTGGTGAATGTCAGAGAATATTCAACAGTAGTCCGACGCACCTAACACCAATTCCACCAGTCTTCGACGCGAGTGTGTTGAACAAGCTCAAACCAAGCTTGTTGGGTGTCGTCTTGTTTCCGAGGAACTCGTTCAAGAAGGCAGGCTCTATCGAGAATGAGATGAGATAAGGGTCGAGAAGTTGGGAGACATTGGCTGGCGGAGAGGCGGGGATGCCGACACTAATGGGTGCAGGAGAGGACGCCCGAGAGAAAAGCGAGGGACTGGCAGAAGCGACGGTGAACAGGATAGTCGTGATTCCAATTTGGTGAAGCATGATGTCGGTGACAAGGGCGTAGCACTGGACCTCACTGAAGAAAAAAAGTCAAGTCGCCCGCACTTAAGTATCGCGTTCTAGGGGTTGCCAAGGCTCTTGTGGAAGAAAACATCGAAATGAATGACATGGCGCACTGTGGTCTGTTCGTTAGGACGATGGGTAAAAGGAGCCCCTAACCCCTTAAGTTTTGACGTCCTTGCGAAGTCGGTCCGAAGAACCGATAATCGGTAAACCTCCCCAGCCCCCCACGAACTCAACTCCAGATTCCCCAGATTCCCCACACAATCGCGGGTAATATCTTAAACGCGAAACGGGGAGATACGGGTTGGCGGTGCTTGAGATACAGTTCTGCCGATCTGATTGAGCCGGAATTCATACCTTTAATTGTCCATAACACCGAACGAACTCGTGGCTGCATTTTCTGGCGAGTATACGAAATATGGAATCAGGATCATAGGCGCAGATGAAAACGATACACGCACAATCGGATGGCCAGCTCACCAAAACACCGTCCCGATATATTCGTTCCAGCTCAACTTTTCTCTCCAATTTGACATTCGAGATAAATTGAATTGGTAGGTATGGGGCAAACTTGATCTAATTTGACAAGGCTGCATGAGGAGTGTTTTTTTATCTGACTCATCCATGAAATCGTCAGTGAAGGAAGTTAGCTACGCTCGAGCTCTCCGACATACCTCTCGGCTTCGACGCAGGAACTCCATGTGAGGCGTGAATTGAACCTGGGCAGGCCTGGCTTGGATGACACTCGGTCTGATCTTGTAAATCAAATGAGGCATTATCGACCCGCGAAAAAACCTTCTAAAGAAGCCAAGCTCTAAATTAGAACCCGTATTATGACAACTTGAATCCAATCCAATGATCAGATTGGTTTGAAGTAGCTAACGTCGTGTGTGTGGGTGGCGTCTTGATTTTGTTCTAGAGTTTATGTTTCTGATATGCTTCTGGCATATGTTATGACAAGAAGTCGACAGATCAGGGTATTACGAAGTTGTAGATTTGACCAAGATTTGACTCAACTCAAACATTGTGACGTTGTTGTGATGGCTTAATGACGGTTATTTGGTGGGATCATTATGTATAAACAATCATTCAGGCCTTGAAATCCCTTGGTCTTGTCCCACCGTGACATGAATGCTCTCTCCGTCGGTTCTTTGCGATTTGTGGAGCTCAACATGATAACTATATGGATGTCACGAATCGCTAGCCCGTCAATAGCCTGTTAAAAATCATTTCGATGCAAGCAAGATACAAGTAACCAAAAAATCAGTCTGAGATCGAATGGCTTTCGAGCTTGTATCTCGGGTTCAAGTCTATTTCGGCTCTGAGCGCGGAGCTCTCATGAGCTTCAATAATTTGGGCTACGCCCGTTCGAGTCACGATTCAATAAATTACCTGACAATAATTAAACCCAATTGATTCTGTCACCCGTTCCTCGGTCTACGGTCCGTAAACCACCCCTATCAATTGAGCAGAAGAATGTTCGCGAATAAGGTCCTGTACCCTGTTCCTCCTATGCTCGTCTATTTCTTTCATCAAGATTGTTGATGTTGACAAAAAGTTCTCCCCAAACCCCCGCCCCCGCAATCTTGAATTTGAAATAAGAACCGGACTTGGCATTCTTTGGAGCCATTCCTGGGAGTTTAAATTTCGTCAGAGTAGCGGCATCCATGTGTAATTCGCATTTTCCATAGAAGTTAGAAAAGCGCGTACCAAGGGAAGTAAACCGTTAGACGTTTCGAGGTCGACGTCAATGATTGTTCTACAAGGGATTTTGACAACCACGTTCCAAAATCATCCTTATCAACTCTGTTAGCTAAATCAAAATTTCCGCCTCTAGACGTGAATGCAAATTACACGATGACGATCTAAGCGACGCGTGGTACTTCCAAATCCGCGATCTCAGCCCGATCTGCCTGGGGAAAGCTTGGGTTCCACTGAAATCTACCGACATGTGTCTTGCTATTCAGCTCCAGTTTACGGACTATATTTTCTTCTCGACACCTTCTTACTTTCGTCTAGGCCGCAGTTTGCGCGTTCTTGAAAAGACATATTTTCAGGGGAAAAAATAAAAATAAAACCAGTGATTGCATCTGGGAGAAAAGTAACAAAAACAACTACATCGAGGCTATCGGCCTCGTGAACAAACTTATACCCTTCGCAGCCTACGCGTGCGCCGTGCACCAACCGAGTCAATATCATATATTGACTAGATGGACGCGACAGTCGATCATGATGTATCCTCTGACGTCGCTGACTTCATACAGAGAAGAGGATTAGGTTGGATGGAAGGTGAAAGTTACGCCATCGAATTCAACAATCAAGGGAGGAAGGACATCTCTGAGTTTGAATGTGCGGCGATCATTGCGGTTTTGCGTTCAACGTACAGTCGCGGACAAACAAAGACAACAAATTTGATATCTCGGCCCCCAGCCAATATTTCGGCAATATTTTTTCAGAATCTTGATCAGCTCGTCGAAATACGTCGAAAAACACACCTTTGAAGTTTTTCCCACGAGCGGATGTGTTCCGCCAAATTTTTGGTCAAATTTTTCGAAATATGTAGCCCCAATTCAGGGTCCTAGGTGACCAAATTTACCTCAAAGTGGCTCACAATGGAGTTGAATTTCTGAAAATGATTTGTGTGTCAGCAGCGGCGCCTTTGGCCACTGTAATTCCGGTAAACACTCTTCAACTAAGACTTAAGGGTCTCCGAAAGGCACCGAGCGGGCCCTGATTACCGATCAATTTCTATTTTAGGTCATTCTTTTCGAATTTATTTAGCCAAAACGGCTCGACAGAACCTTCCAATATTACAGGATCATTTGCCTCTCATCAAAAGCAGTCGATTGCACTATTTTTCATGATTTTTAGATCAATTCTCACGGTCCTGCCAAATTTTGAGGGCCTAAAAACCTTATTTGGAAGTTTATGAGGGAACGGCTCGATAAAATTTGATGAAATTGGTATTGTTGGAATCGTCTCATCAATCCGCGTTGATTAAGACTATTTTCGAAGAATTTGGTTAACTTTGATATTTTTTGTTGACTTTGTTTGTCCGCGACTGTAAGTGCTCGGTATCAAAAGAACGCCAAACAAAGAAAATAAATAAAATAGAAAGAGTTTGCTCAAATATTCTCAACATCATAGTGTGTCCAGATTTTTTTACATGACATGGCTTGAGTGCTTTTAGAGGTAAGGCTGCTTGGAGTTAGCCAAATTTTTCGTTGCGCGCTTCGCGCACAGATGAAAAAGCCAGGTGGAGCCACAACAAAACTAATATCACTGGATTCTCTTAACATATCTCTCTAGAACCTTGTTATCAGAACACATCACATCTCTGGGCTTCAGAATTTTTTTAATGTCAAGAATCTATATAACAGGGCACAATGTTTTTGGGCTTTTTGATGGCTGACAAAGGCTTACTAAAGAATGACTAATGCTGACAAATTCTTATGCTAGCTTCATTGGGGGGGTCCAGGGGACTTGCCCCCGGTGAGCTGTGACCCATGCTGGAGGAACGGCCGAGCACCAGTGAGCGCCGTGCCATAGGCATGGTCTAAATGCTGCCTCAGCTGGAAATCACCTGTTGCATAGTCTTATTTTAGAATGGAGTATAATACTGTAATTATGCATAGCAGTCAAGCAACAGGAAGGGTGGACTGCATCAAGTATACTACATATTTGACAATTTTGTGGCTGACCTGTTGGCCTTGCCTCGAGCGTGGCACCAGCATCATCTCTATAATCCATCATCAATTCCTCCCACCCCCTGCCAACACCAATGGGCTGAGTTGTGGAGAAAGGTCTAGAAGGCGGGGTTCAGGACTTCAAGCTTCAGGCCTCAGGACTGGTGAAATCATGACGCGTGAGCAACGCATGAGGCGGAGAGTGTCGATAAAAAAGGAATTTTTGATGGAAAAAAAACTCTGCAACCTCGGGGAGTAAAGCAACCTTCAGGGTGGGTATTTATCAAAGAGTATACCGTTGTCAGTGTACGGTTCATCATAACTTCATGCTGGGCTACATATGAGTCCGTGGATAAAATTGACATCAAACTTCTATATTAATACTTCAATTTCTAGTGATTTCTGCGAGGGCTTTCTTAGGCGTGGGGCTTCGTGAAGAGGCGAAAGGTGGGGGCGGGGAATATCAAGGGAATATTTGCAGGAGGAAAGTCCCATGACATGCTCGGCGAATTCAGAGATTTTCTGGAGTTTGGCGGCTATTTGAATCCAACCATGGATCGTCGGAAAAAACCATTTTGGCCTTATGATCAGGTTTTTAGATAAAGTATTTGCTTTATACAGTCAAAACTTTGGGAAAGTTTCGGCCATATAAGCTCTGTTATAACCGGCTTACAAGGCTGAGTCCCAGGCCCCGGCTATTGTTCAATCGGATTTTTCCGACATTTTTATGCAGTATGCTCACACGCTTCTCAAAGTTTTACCATCCCAGCCTTGACCACCACAGAAGGGTCGCCTTCAAAGTTGCAACAAATTTAGCAAATCAAGACTGTTGCTTATCCCAAGGCGCGGAGAAAGAAATGGATAACGACCATTTGAGGAAGGTTCTCAATTACAATTATGACGTGGCCATCCTTGACACTTGTTGCAGCTGTCAGATCTTAGCGACTCTAATTATATCCTTAGGGGGTCATTCTAAATCAGCTCCACAGCAACTTTCGTTGCGGTTCGTGGTCTTAATTGCAAAATACCTGGAGGACCGCCACATGTGACGTTCCTGGCGCAGGCGAACGTATATAAAAAGGTGCTTTTCGCTCCATTGCTTTCCAACCGGGCTCCCCTCCTGGATTCAAGATGTTTGGCCAGATCGCTATTTCCACCGTCCTCGCTGTCGTAGCTTATGCTGGCCCTTCCCTCGTGCAGCGAGCTTCCACCCCATCTCCGATCAACCTAGGGATTCCATCAACTCTTCCAGCTAACGCTTCTCAGTCCCTTGATCCCTACCTCATCTCGTTCTCGATTGAACCCGCATTTCTTGACGCTTTCTTGGGCAACAAGTCAAACCCTAATGCGCTCACCCTCCAGCTCATTTCGAATATCGAGAAGGTGACGGGTGGCATCGCTGTTCGGTGCGTTTGTTGTTGAACCCTCGACATTGTCGATTTCTCAATCCATTTTCCTTTTAGCCCAGGAGGAGCTACTGTGTGAGTAACCGTCATAGTTTCGGTCTTTCTCAATTTCATCCCCTCTCGACAGGGATTCCTCTATCTACGATCCTTCTCTCACTGGCAGTGAGGTTCTTACCTTGTCTTCCAAGGGAGCGGTCTACCGCACAACATGGGGGCCTTCCTTCCTCGAATCCTTAAATCTGTTGCCAGCGTCCTCGAAGATTATCATGGACATCAACCTACTCAACAACTCGTACGAGATCGCATTCAATCAAGCTTCAGCTGCGATCCAAGCCCTTGGAAGCAAGCTGGATGCCATTGAGAGTACGTTAAATCTTTTTCGACTCTTTGTCCATTTGTTGATTCTAACAAATCTTAGTCGGCAATGAACCCGATATTTACACGATCCAAGGTGATAAGGACCCTTCCGAATGGACTGCTTTAACCTATGCGCAAACATTTGTGGTCAGTCAACCTTCGCCTTCATCTGTCCCAACGTAACCTCTCTCTAGGATTGGTCTCGTAACTTGACGGCGGGTCTTAACCTTCCCAAGAATTTCTTCCAGGCTGGTGGATTCGGTGAGCCTGGTAACCTCGGCTTACCCACCACGGACAACTTCACGGTAGCCGAGTCTATCGCACTTGGCATCAATAACGCGTCAACAGTCAAGTATTACTGTGAACATGTAAGTACTAAGCTACGCATCATTATTGGTCTCCCGGCTGATTTGTGCGTCTTTAAATAGATGTACGGCTTTGGCAGCTGCACACCCGCCATGATTGCTCTCACCAACTTTGACAACGTCGTTAATCATCAAAATATTACGAGTGCGCCTATTTGCTAAGATTGAAATCATGACTAACATCACATTGGATATTAGCTTTCATGAAGAAGTATGTCCCACAGATTACGGCTGCAAGGACTGCGGGCGCACCCTTCGTTGCCGGAGAATTCAACTCTGTCGGGTGCTCAGGAATGCAAAACATCTCCAACACTTTCGGACAGGCACTCTGGTATGCAAAAAAAACATTGACCTATAATCCTGCTAACACCCTTTGATACGATAGGCTCGCCGATACCTACCTATATGGAGCGACACTTAACATCACCAGAATGTACTTGCACCAGGGTGAGAACGTTTATTCATGGTAGTTCACCTCAGTTTTACCCTCTTTCATTACACAGGCGCAACGCTTGCTGCTCAATTCATCGCCGATCAGGTGAATACTCCCGGATTTAGCTGGTACAACTTCGTCTACCCCTCTGATTCTGCTCGAAACGGCCCTGCCAGAGCCACCCCATCATACTCCGGACTTCTCCTCGTCGCAGAAGCTATGAGCACTTCGGCTAACACCTCAAACATTGCCTCCTTTCCGGTTCCTGCCCATCCCCAACTCGCTGCATACGCTATTTGGGACTCCTCTACTCGCAGAGGTGCTCCCGCTCGTGTTGTCCTGCTTAACCTTGGCTCTGAAACCGGCCTCAGCGTCGACTTATCGTCCCTATCGCCGTCGGGCGTTAAGCGCCTCCACTCACCAACGCGTGACAACGTCGATTCGGACACAGTTACATGGGGTGGCCAGAGCTGGACCAACGGTACTGCCTCAGGTTCGCTCGTGATTGAGAAGCCTCTCAGTGACGGGAGCGTTGCAATTGGGGCGTATGAGGCTGTATTGGTTTACCTTGCGGGCGTGAACGGTACCGCCACCGCCACGCCAGTTGGGACCGCTTCAACCTCGGGTTCATCATCCATTTCAACGTCGACCAAATCCGGAGCCCTCGCACAGAGTCTATCCCTGACTGCGGGAGCGGTTTCCGTTGCTTTTGTAGCGGCCCTCCTTATCCTTTAATGATTTTTACGCACTAGGTTTTGTAGATACGCATGTGTTATTCCTTGGTTATTCCATTAAAATTTGCTGATATTACAACATTTAAAGAAAATTGTGAGACGATATTTCGCCTTGGGTGTTCTCTGGCAGTGTCCCATTTCATTTGAAATCATTACTTTAGAGCGATACGGGTAGCATGTTAGATAAATTACTTCAACTTGGCTCTCTAATTTGCTTGCGGCACTCCCTTCTTAGAATGGACTTGCTGGTGGCAACTTGCTCTGATTAAATTGATAAATTGAGATTCGGTTATCCACGCCGTACGGGCCGGCCTGGTTTAATATTTGGTTACGATGGTGCCAAGCAGCTTCGCTCACTTGACCCACAACATTCCTACGGTTCCAACAACGTTCGACAGTGATGTTCAATCGTTTCTAAGTCCTGACACGGTACGCCCCATTCTACCTTCTATGTATAGCGATATTGCTGACTCTTTTCTGTTTTAGCAGAAATCCTTCCTTTCATTGCATTTTCAACTCACAACGATTCAGAGCCTATTGGTTGGCTATTGGCATTCCTCGATTCAACGACTTTGCTACCTCCGCTTATACTCCTATTTCACCACGAGAAATCCCCTTCAAAGCATTTCCGATCGTTCAAGGATTGAAACCATGCCACGATATGACGTGATAGAGGAAAGAACAAGGACCTTGTTCTTGCAGTAAATACAACGGTATCCACCGAAGGTCAAACAACCTTATTTCGTTTTTGAAAACAAAATATATATATAGGCTTCCGAACGTGGTAAGTGGACATATTTTACTTGATAGAACTTTTCGCCACCTCACCAGCTCAAAACACCAGCATGCCCACCGCATTAACTTACCCCACAAAAGGCAAAGAGCTACTTCCACAGCTTTTCAATGAACTCGCCAGAGAGGTTTGCGGTAGCCCCGTTCGAGGCAAGCCACTATTTTACGAGATATATCTAGACCACCCAACTAGAGCGGCTGAGCATGGCGACAAGCTTCTCCATCTCGTCCAACGCAGTCGAGACTTCGCACAGTCGATTAAAACTGTCTACATCACGGAGCATCTCACAACGGACGACGGAGCATCTTGTAGCTGGTTGACGACAGAGAATTCCCTTCCCCAACTTCTGTCGTTGCTGGAATCTTTATCCGCCCTATCTATCTCATGCTCGAGTGGCTACTTGGATTGGAGGACACTTTCAACAAAACTCTCGACGTCCTTTAGTTCCTTATTCACAAAAGAAAAAAAACGTCTTTGCAGCTTAGGAGCGTTGAAGGTGTTCCCATCGCGCCAATGTTGTTCTCTCGACTCGAGCACTTAGATTTTAACGATGTCACTCCCGGCGAGATGCATCCCCTCGACTTGACGTTCTTTGACCAGTCGCGCGAAAGCGAGAAGAGCAATCTCAGCTCCCTCTCTGTGATCAACTCCCTCTCGGCGATGAAAGAACTTTTCGATTGTCTTTCACACCCGTATGCGCGACTCGACTTATCATTGCTGCATTCTCTTGAAATTGGATTCTGTAAAGAGGAAGAGATGGCGGGGGCGTGCCTCGCATTGTCAGTTGTTTCGCAGTCAGTCAGACATCTTGGTATCCAGCACGTATTGCCGACAGCCTTCGACTCCATAGGTACGACTACCATTATAACTATTTATACGGTGATAGAGCTGATTCGAAAAAACAGAGTTTCCTTTGAAATCTCTCAATCTCCACCAATTCCCCCATCTCTTGTCGCTATCGCACTCCATCGACTATCTCTACATCACGTACCCGTCAGAAAATGATCACGACCCCCTCACTTCTTTACTCAATCAGCTGCGTCAAATCTCGAACCAGAGTGAGATTCAAAGCTTCAATCTCGATCTCAATCTTACGGGTATCACTGCCGATACCGACTCTATAACCTCCGACGTCGAAGTGGAGGAAATTGACGCGGCTCTATCAAAATTGTGTCACAACAAAATATGGGGTCACCTGGGGCAGACTTTAGCGAGATTTCCTGCGTTGGAGCAGGTCTCCATTTCGGTTGAGATGAGGGACGCATGTGCGGGGATGTATGCGAAGTTTTGTCTGGGGCTTCAGGACGCTTATACGACCTTTCGGGAAGTGGAATTGGGCTTACACTATAGCGTAAACTATACGAGCTCGGAGCGACCGTATTTCCTTGATCAATCAGGACATGCAGGACACTTTAGATCATGCTGAAAGGTCGGACCTACTGAGTATAGTAGCCGGTATACACAATAATCATATAGAATCACATTCTGTAAAACTCTAAAATCCGTTTTTCGTTGAGAAATTACATGTCATATTGCTGTTTTCTGGTATGGTGAGAACACGAAAAGCCTTTGAGCTACGAAAAATACAAACGACCGAGATACTATGTATCCTGTCAAGATAACTATTCAAAAGATTTGTTGAAAATTTACAAAAGACAAGCAAAAGATGCATGTACTTACACGTTTCCGCCGAAAAACATGGTCAATCTGGCACAAATAATGCGTTTTCCAAAAAATTGTCAGACTAGTACTACTTGCCTCCAGTCTCTTCTATCGCAAATGAGAACCTTGAAGTTCACCTCGCAACGGCGTGCCACCTTGTACTTTTTTCAATGCAATCACAGAACAAACCTGATCCGATTGATCCGGCAAACCGACGACCTTGTTTCGCTACCAATCGTCTCCAACCCCGGTCAACGACCTTGTTTCCCTTGACGTTAACAAACGATTCGAAGCACAAAGACATAAATGGCGACAAAGTAATCCTACCGCCAGTTTACACTTCCCCGACGTCCCAAAGACCCCATCGCACCAAAATGTTCTCGCTCAGGAAAGAGCGGCTTCGAGAGATGGGTATCAATCTAGGCAACACCATCTGCGGTTCACCTATAATTGAGCCTATATTCTCGGACATAACTCTCTGTCAGCCCAAACATTGCGAACATCTTTATTATCTCGTCGCAATCGGATCAGCACGTTCATTGCGCGAATGTCTGTTTTGGCCACAGGGAAGGACGTGCGACGTTAAGGCACTTCCAACAGCGATTAAAACCATCCGTATAAACAATTCGGACGAGGCTGCCTGGATGGCGACGGATGAACATCTTCCAAAACTACTCCCGTTGCTAACGTCCATATCCACCGTCGTCATCTCCAATTTTGACTGGAGTACAGCTCGCGTGGCCCTATTTGACGCTTTGCTGGAGTTACTCGTTAGAGCAAGGTCTTTGGAGATGAGGAACGTTTCGGGTGTTCCCATGGCCCAATTTGCGCATTACCCCCAACTCAAGAACTTGAAGCTGGACGGTGCTACACCCTCTAGAGGTGGAGACTTTATGTGTTTTGACCATTTTATGCAAGATCGGCACAAGAAGCTACACCTCCGATCTCTCACTATAATAAACTGCGTCGCCGCGATGAAGGAATTGGTCTTTTGCCTTTCTAATTCGAAGTCGCGCCTCGACTTGGACCATCTTGATATCTTGGAGATTGGGTGTTCTAATTCCGACGACATGGCTTTGGTATGGTCCAAATTCTCCTCTTTTTCAAAGGCGATCAAGTGCCTGAAGATCGCTCATATACTACCTGGTAGGGACGATGACAAGAATGGTGAGTGGCTCTCCTTTCAATGATCGAGTGGCAATATACTGAACCAAAATAATAATAGACCGTCCTTTAAAAACGCTCAATCTCAGCCAATTTCCTAACCTCACATCACTGGTAATCGCCGTCGACTACCAATACATCTTGGACACGGATTACGGTCACAACCCCTTGCCCGATCTGATCGTGCTCCTTCACGCTGCAAAACAACTTCAACGGCCACGGATAGAGCAGCTCTCCCTCGATCTCAATCTTTTGCGAATCACGCCCCACGTCACCGTTGATGATACGGAGCAATTGATGGAGGTCGATGGCCGTGTAGCTGAGTTGTCCACCGCGCCACTATGGAACCGTTTGGTTCAAGTTTTAGCGGATAGTATTTCGATCAAGAGCCTTAGCATTGCTCTTGATGTTGGGCATGAGGTGTGGCTTGTGCGATTCCGGGATGGACTTAGGAGGGACTGTAATGGGTTGAGGAAACTCGAGGAAAAGGGGATCATAGTCACAATTGGCCAACGGATTCGACCTTAGGTTTCTGATGACTTGATATGTAACATGCATACTCACGTATCCTCTACTGATTCTTTGACGTGATCGGTTGCTCAAATAGAGCCCTGTTTTCCGAGATAAATTTACATGTAATAATATTTTATGTTCTCAAAGAATAAATTAAAGCGACATGAGGAGTGATGAGCTCGTGAATTGTTCTTTACCCATCCTATGCCTTTTTATTCAGTTGCGACGGGCGTTTTTACTTAGGTTGCATGGATGCATAAGTATCAGAGCCGATAAAAGAAAATGCAACGTGGAGAATGAACCTTTTGCTAGTTAATCGTTGAATGACCATCCCTTCATTGCCTGAGAAGAGCTAAACAGAATCTCGCGACGATGTTCCAAAAGTACTTACTCTGATTCTGTAAGCCATAGGTTCAATCCTTCGTCTGCGTCCCTTTTTATCCCTCACTTTCTGAATAAATTATTACAAGAGCAAAGGAAAGTATGCCTTCCCCCTTTTTTCTGCTCGTTTTGCTCCCGCAAAACCTTTTTTTTCGCGTCGATTTATTTTAAACATTGGGTCAACGCGATTGTATTTCTGATGACGTTGCATATTTTTTGTTGTAGGACCAGGGAAATTAATTTGCGTTTGATTTGATGTAGGAAGACATACGAGCTTCCGCATATTTTTGACGTGCCTAATTTATTGGACGTTTCTGGTATGTCTCCCAGAAGAACAGAGGGGGTGCCGAGGTGGTGATAAGTAGGGCGCTTACAGCTGAATGCAGAACGATAGGCCATGCCAAATCGACACATACATAGGGCGGACTCTCAAATGTTAGGGTGGTATAGGGTGACATCAATTCGGAGGTTGAAATTTCACACCTTGTGAGAACTCAGCGGCGTCAGCCATAACGTCGCTTTGAAATTTTGAGAGTCCGCCCTGTGCATGTGTTGATTTCTCGAGTTTAAACAGTGGTGTTTACTCAAGTCCAATGAAAGCCGTCCAAGGCTAAGTTGCACGCGCACAACCACAGTCGTGTGTCCGCTGACACACGACTCAGAGCCGCTGCTCGCCTTCGTTTACTCATGTGATCCACGCTTGGACGCACGCCACCAAGCCCTAATATATTTTTAGATCTACCCCTCACGGTTGAGGAGTGAGATTGAGACGCCCCTTTCCTCCAGGCTCTCGTCTTGACATCTCACTCCTCAACCAGGTATGATCTCTATTTTTTATCTAGGCCCTCGTCTTGATATCTTACATGTCATTCAGTTCTAGCATACGAATTTTTCGTCACATTTAATACGACGTATTCATCGTTCCTCATTTTTACTTATGAGTGAGGAGCATGCGAGACTTTTTGCGACCCCAATCGCAGGAAATGGTTCATCCAGCACTCTGGGATCGAATGCAGCTGGACGAAGTGACGAGCAACAAGCCGAGCCTCTTGGAGAGGATGAATCCTCCATGCAACGTGGAAGTAGAGCCAGCTCTGCTCCAGCGAATGAGGACGCCCAGGGGAATCAGACAGGACAGCGAGAGTTCGATCTCCCAGGACCAACTCACGACCATCCAGACGGAGATGACATTGATGAACCGAATCGATCAGAACTCGAAGAGGAATCAATCAAATACATGGATGACGTCGTTGACAAGTTCAGGAAAGGAGAAATCACAAAGCTCAAAGCTTTATCGAACATCATATCCATCCTCAACTTCGATCCCGCGAGGACTAATCGAGCCAAGGACGCCGCTGTTGAATTCTACACCAAAACCCTTGACGAATACGCCGCCCTCGCTTCTTCATCGGTTAAGCGCGGCAAACACGCAGAAGTCGGACTACAATCTAAGGGAACTCACCCAACACAACGCCAATCAGCAGACCCCTACGCTGACCGAGCCATCGATGATCTCATCTCTCAAATTAGTCGAGACTCCAACAAATCAAAGAGAGGAAGTTCTCCCTCGCCATCTGACCACAACGACGACTTTGATGAACCCTCCAACAAGAAGCGACGTATCTTCGAATCTGAAATGCCTTGGTACACTCAAGAAGAAGAAGCCAGGCAGAGCGGACATGAGGAATGTGAAGAATCCAGATGAATTCTCCAACTCTTCGCCCGTGATTATAAGGTTGTCCGCCAGTGGATCCAAAATTCAAGAACTGCCCCCCTCGGATTCCCCACCTCGGAATGGGACAACATCATCAAGGGACAAGCAGTCAATCTCGATGCCGTGCTCTCATCACTGCACCATATTTCCGCTCCTAAAGAGAACATTGGACGCGTGGGATCAACTGAAATATCCCTTGGGCGATCCGAACCAACAAAGAAAGTCCAAACGAGTGGCGAGTGGACCAGCGCCTGGAACGCCACCGTCAAAGCGATTAAATTCGCTTTCCCTCACCGTGAACAAGAGCTCAGAGACTACGGCGAGTACATCGAGGGGCATTTCTCTGCCAGAATTGTCGGAGCTCACCGCAAAATCATCTTATATGATGTTGCCATCCGGAATGAAGTCGGCGGAGGACAAAACACCCTCCTCACAGATACTCACCGCTTCACAAGATTTTATTCCGCCATCTTCATGCCCGATGGAGTTGAATCAAACCACGTCACGCTGGGAAGCAAGCGATCTGTTGGAAAGGTCACTAAGTCCGAAATCTGTAACCGCTTCAACTCCCCGAATGGATGCAGAAATTCAGTCGACGACTGCAGGTTCCGCCACGCCTGCAAAAAATGCAAGCGCCTTGGTCACGGACAGAAAGATTGCGACGTCAAAGAAGGATCTAGCGCATGAATTACGTCCGAAGTACCTGAGATACAACATTTGGGATGGTAATCACACCTTCTCTCGTTCTTCTGCTGACTGGTCAGAAACTGCGACACCTTTGCCTCAAATCCCTGCCTCTGAACTCAATAATCCAATCGTCACTAGAACGATCCAACAAAACCCTCTTTTGTTCGACATCGTCACCCCCATCTTCGTCGACCGCTTCGAAGAACTTCTAGAGACTCACCCGAACAAACCTTTCGTCAAATCTGTTTGCAAGGGACTCCGTGAGGGTTTCTGGCCTTGGGCCGATACCCACTTTGGAGACTACCCCGACACGCTCGACCTATCATTGCCTGAGCCAACCAATGTTGAAGAAGCTCAATTCTTGAGAGATCAGCGAGATCATGAAATCTTCAAGGGACGTTTCTCTGACTCATTTGGAGACAAACTCCTACCTGGCATGTACTGCATGCCTGTCTTCGCCGTCCCGAAACCCCACTCTACTGACCTGAGAATGGTCACAGATCAGAGCGCAGGGAAATTTTCGTTGAACAGCATGATTCCTCACGAAGACATTATCGGGTACCCTCTGGACAACCTTCAACATTTAGGACAATTCCTAATCTCTATGCATGACCATTTCCCGGACTCACCTCGTGTTTTATTTAAGTCCGACGTTGCAGAAGCATACAGACTCCTCCCAGTCCACCCTTACTGGCAAATCAAGCAAGTCAACCGTATTGGAGGGTCCCTCCACGTTGACAGAAACACCGCCTTTGGTGGCCGCGGATCAGGTTGCAACTGGATCGCATTTATGTCGCTGGTATCATGGATCGCAAAGAAAAGAAGGGCCATTGAACTCCTGGGTACATACTCGGATGACTCATTTGGCCCGGAACTTGCATCCAACCTCACGTATTACCCTCCGTATCGCAAATTTATGCCCACAAACCAAGTCAAGTTACTCGAATTGTGGGACGAAATCAACTTACCCCACAAAGAGAGTAAGCAAATTTTTGGGTCTCCACTTACTGTCATTGGAATCGACGTTGACGCTAACACTCTCTCAATGACCATGCCACCTGGCACCCTCCAACAATTAATCACGGCCATTCGTGACTTCATCTCTAGCAAGCACAAGTTCACTCTCCGTGAATGGCAAAGGTTGGCAGGCTGGATCAACTGGAGCCTGAATGTCTTCCCCCTCCTCAGACCTGCGTTGAACAATTTTTACACAAAAATTGGCAGTAAATCTGCCCCAAACCAGTTCATTAGAGTCAACAACACCGTCCGCGCTGACCTCGAATGGGCTGCAAATCACCTGGAACGTGACTCTGGTGTTCGACTCATTCAGCAGATCTATTGGGATGCTGACGACGCCAACATTACAATTTTTTGTGATGCCTGTCTCCAAGGTATGGGTTTTTGGTTGCCTGACAGTTGCGTCGGTTTCTACTCACCCACACCCAATGGCACTATGGATGAGCACATCTTTTTCTTTGAAGCTCTATGTGTCCTATCCGCAATCCACCACGTTACCGACACCCTTGGTGTCCCACCAGCCACCAGAGTCCTCATTTACACGGACAATGACAACACCGTTGCCATTTTTAACACTCTCAGGTGCCTTCCACATTACAACTCAATTCTCCTTGATGCAGCAGACACGTGCATTAACTCAAACATACAGCTCAGAGTTCTCCATATCGCCGGAGAACTCAACTGTGTCACCGACGCCATCTCCAGGCACAAGTTTGATGTCGCACGGCAGTACGTCCCCAACCTTAACATCTCCCCCTTTTTACCCCCTCGATTGCTGCTGGGGGCTCCCAAAAAATGATCACGTCCACTGTGCGTGCCAGGCAACCCCTTAGGGAAGCCTGGTCACGGGAGAGGCTACTAAGAGAGCACGCTATCGCTCTCGGACAAGCCATCGACAACTCCACGTGGAAAAGTTACGGTTCGGCTCTCAACTCTTATCTAAATTTTATCAAGCTACACAATTTCCCCCTTGACCCAACCCCAGACACACTTAGCCTTTTCACAGTCTACATGTGCCACCACATCAAACCAGGATCTGTAGCAACGTACCTGTCAGGCATCTGCCAGCAACTCGAACCATATTTCCCTGATGTACGTACCACTCGCAACTCTGCTCTGGTACATCGTACATTGCAGGGTTGCAGGCGTTTACGCGGAACGCCAACTTCCCGCAAACGAGCTCTCACCCTTGACGACCTTGAAACAGTCACCCTCGCGCTAGGAAACTCTTCGGACTACGATGACATCCTTTTCCTCACGCAAATGCTTACCGGCTTCTTCGCCTTGTTCCGTCTGGGAGAAATGACGTACCCAGACGACCCACAACTTCGTGACCCTCGCAAAGTCACCAAACGCACATCTGTCCGCTTCTTGGACGTCTCCTTTCAATTCTTCCTGCCTGGCCATAAGGCCGACAGGTTTTTTGAAGGCAACACAATTATTGTTCGCAAAAACGGCCGTGTCTTCGACCCCCACAAACATTTTCTTGCATACATCCACGCACGAGACAAGAAATTTCCTTTCAGCTCCCCTCTCTGGCTGACCAGCAAGGGAGTCGTCCCCACTCGCTCCTTCTTCATCAAGCGCTTGCGTCGTTTCTTTGACAACGACACCGCTGGGCAATCCCTCAGAGCTGGAGGTGCCACTTCCCTCGCTGAAAACGGAGTTCCACCCTCTATAATTCAAGCCATCGGTAGATGGGCCTCAGATGCCTTCAAGATTTACATCCGGAAAAACCCTGTTTTAATTCAGGCCTTGCTCTTTGGCCAAACAGCACGTTCCGCTTCATCATACATCCACGCTTTGGATTCCTGACTTAACACAGACATTTTCCTTTTATTCTTTAAACATTTATTTTGACTCACAGACTTTTCTTCTATTAAACAGACTCTTTACTACTACCTCCATCACCCACCAATACGACATGGACGTACCTTTTTCTTACACACAATATACACGCATGTACTCCTCCTACCTTTCCCCTCGCTCCTCACATCGATTACTACATAATCTCATCACCTTTTTTCTTTTTTATATAGGAGTATAGCCATACCTCGAGTGGAAATACGTCGGAATCTGGCGCGCGCCGCGCCAGATCTCCTGACCTTGGCTATTTTTCTTGTCACACAAGTCACCCATATCGCCTCTGCATCACGCAAAGCCTAGGCGTCATTGGGCTTGGCCTATCGTTCTGCATTCAGCTGTAAGAACCTTGACATGAACAAACAACTGTCAATATGGTATTGCCGCAGGCTGCACTTTTGAGTTTCCGCCTCAAACTCTAATCCCAAAACGGGAAGCCACCTATTTTTAGCAAGAAACCAAACAAACCCGCCGTGGCCCTCCAAGGTTCCCACTCGACGACGACTACAGGAGCTCGCCAGCCTCATCCATGTACAATTCCCCTCGCAAAGGCATTTTCTGTCTTTCCTATATACATTACTGTTACTAACAAGCATTCTTTCAGGCCCAGAGGCAATTATACAGCAAACTGACATACTTGCTCCCAACAAGAACCCACCGCCTTCAATATGAGAACATAAGCCCGCCCTACCATGCAACTTTATAGAATGAAGCGATTGGAAGGACGACGGAGCATGAGCGACGTTTCGCCTTAGCGGTGGGTCGCGAGCGGCGAGCCTGAGAAGCGTCGAGCGAAGGGAAGTGGCTCTTGGAACGCTGAAGTGAAGGGCGAGATTTAGTAGGGCAGTTGAATGCACAACTGCAGGTGCGTTCTCCATCAGCTTCCAAGATTAACGTTCCAAGGCGGCATCGAGAGCCCTTGTATTATTAAAGATACATCCTGTTACAGTACATCATGTCTACAGTAGCTGCAATATAAGTCCTGCGTGAAAATGTTGTCCCTCTTCTCTTTTTTCAGACACGATGCAAGGAAACATGATAGCTTGTATTCCAATAAACCGAATGCCGAGCCACAGGACTTCGACAGGATTGCTGAGGCTGGCGCGTTTCTAAAAATAAGGTGATTTCCCTTTTTGGGATTAAAGTTTGAGGCGGAAAGTGAACAACTCGCAGGCTGCGATAAGCGATCTTCGATTCAACTTTCACCTTGCGAAATGGCCAGCGAATGCAAGGAAGAACCACCTGCAGGACCAGAGTTTGTTCGGAGGATACATCCGGGGCGAGATGCATGGTTCCGCTCTGGAGCGCCGACGACAGCACAGATACGAACCGCACGAGACAGTGCTGTTCAAATATGCTGCTCGAACTGCCACAAGGGTAAAGAGAATGTGATAGAGCTGCGGAAGTGTTCAAAGGTAAGATGTCATCACCATTAATTTGTAGTTTCTTGATACAAATCTAAGCAATAGTGCAAATCCGTTTGGTACTGCTCGAAAGAGGTGAGATCTTGGATTCTGCACCCTCTTCACAAGTCGAACTCATTTCAACTTCGATACAATAGTGTCAGAAAGAACATTGGTATGAGATAGGAATCTCACCGAAAGTATCTTAATTCTCTAACTCATAGGACAGGAAACATCATAAAGCGTACTGCCATGACGTGGAACGCGGAATCACAAGGTTGATCAATGCTTTCCTTGCTAATCCAGTCCTTAAGGGTTACCTCCAAGCTTGTTTGGCCCTGGATTTTGACCTTGTCAAAAAACCCGCACCCGACACGCCTTTCATGGCCCGCGTCGACGTAGCGCTTGAACCTTCAGATATCACTGTCTTTCTTAGACTGTATGCTGGCATATATGGAAACACTGAGCCGGAAGAAATTGAAGGGATGCTCCAGATCAACGCGGTCACTCCCTCGCCTCGAAACATCGCACCTCACCCCCATCGTCTGAACCTCTGGCGTGAAACCCGCAAGGAACTCTGTGGTCAAGGGCAAGCATCTACTCCTGTCGTCATCGTCGAATTCATCTCCAACGGCGCTCCTGGGGCTTATTCATCCGTCCTTCCAATTCCACCAGTCATTTTAAAAATGGTGAAAGAAAATAAGCCTTTTGAATACCATTCAGTCTTGACTGGCCAGTCATCTATCCCTATGAGCGCTACAGCCTGTCTCGAGTCTGTATTTTCTCCATCTACTCATGTTGTTGCTACCAATTCGCTTATTATGAATTATAGATTTATCAATACGTTTATTCGCGCAGATGCCAAAAATCAGCAGCTCTTACGCATGAACATGAGGGAAGAAGACAGGGAAACAATACGGGCTGCTGGACGTGGGGTCGAACACACGACGCCTATCGCCATTTTGAAAGAGAAGATGGCGAGGGAACGGGTATATATCACTTACGAAGAAGTTGACTCATAGAGTACTATTGTCACAGGTCATTCATCTCTAATCTATATCTAAGATACTGCCTATGTACGTTATTCGAACATAGGAGCCAGGACGAAGATAACGTAGATAGGTTCTGAAAATGGCCTTGCCATTCGTCACGAGAGTCGTTTCCCCTCTAAATCCGACCATTGCTGCGGTTATCACTAACGCGTGAGATATATAAAACAAATAAGAGTGCTCGCCGATGACTGTGACGAATTTTGAAGAGATGCCAGGACCTCAGTCGCGTTCTCTCCAGTCTCGAGACCTGTCCGCGGCCCATTGGCCTCTTCCTTGGGCGGAGGTGACAGACCTGACCTGTTTCAACTTTCTCGTCCCTTGGACCTGTGCCTTGCAGATGTCGTTATTAGCGCCAGTTAGCGCCAGTTATGTAGCACACGCGGCACCGCCAACCTTATTACACCGATGGCGTCAACGTTAATTTATCTCTCGCGATGAAGGGATAATTTGAACATATCTTTCCCTTTTTTTTCAAGGAACTACGCAGTAATCGTCTTCGATCCGCTTCGAGTGGGGAACTTTGGCCGAATTCTGAAAGGCACGCGTGGTGGTCGGATGCAACGGATAGAAAAAGACAAGTCGTAGAAGAGCCACTTGCAACTGCGCAAAGTGCTTAGCACATGATTATTGGCGAGCGATCACTGCCTTCGTCGTAGCGCAATAAGCTAAAAATAACTTTGGTGAAGATGGATTGGATTTGGAGAGCCGCGCAAAGCGCATGATTATTGTCAGTATTGACTGCCTTCGTAGTCCAAAGCATAGGTATTAGGAGGAGATACAAGGCCAAAACACGTGGGATTGTGTGGAGAAGGTGATTAGAGGAGCGGAAGCAATAAAAAACTCGGGATCAATTCATCACCTCACTCCAATACGCCTAGTAAGTACTCCACTCTCCGTTTAGTTCTCGACTTTACCATAGTTATCTCGTGACGAGCCTGTTGATGAACGAACGCGTTCAGAATCTATCCCATAACCATAGATTTCGTGATCCCTGGCAGGTTTGAATTAACTGACCGGAAGGAATCGTCGGCGGGGATACGCCGCCGGAGTGACCATTGTGGGATAAGAAGAAACAGCACGTGCGTTTGGTTGTCGATGATCATGATGAGACATTAAATGACGCCTGTCCATTCAACGTCCCTTTCCCCTCGTACTCAATCTCCTCTTCCTCCATGTCCTTCATCATCAGGACCATCTTAGAGAGATGGACATGGTCATACGAACCCCTCCCGCAAAGCATCACCCAGAATCCTACGAAAAATTCAACCCGAAAGCGCCTACTTGCACTGCCCGCAGGCTTAGCAGTCGTTGGAGTTGTGTATCTTCTTTGGTGGATAACCTCCTCAAAAGCCCCATACTCTCCTCTGGATAACTACCAAAATATGTGAGCTCACCCACTTTACCTCACTACTAACACTCTTTCATCGCGGAGAATGTTCGCAGAAACGCCAACCCCATCCTGGGAGCCCGGCCAGTAGCGTCGCCGTCATCAAGAAATCATACTGCGGTGGTATCTACCCTTTACACGGACAGCTACGCCATCGGGGTCGCTGTTCTCGGGCATTCTGTCCGGTCAGCCAATATGACGTCCCGTCTCATCCTCCCATATCTCGCGCGCCGAGTCTCTCCCCACGCTCTCTGCATCGTCACGGCCGCCGGCTGGGAACCACAGTCCATCCAGTTCATACCACCACCTCATCACGGGAAGGGCGTCCATCAGCGGTTCAAGGACCAATACACCAAGCTAAACATCTGGACGTTTGACCAATTGGGGATAGAGAAGCTGGTGTATCTCGACGCCGATACCCTCGTCCTAAAGAATTTTGATGAATTGTTTGAGATGCCATTTAACTTCGCCGCGGTCCCCGACGTTTACGAGCCAGGCGATCGGAGGGGGTTCACGATATCGTTTAACGCGGGGGTATTGGCCATTCAGCCATCTAGTGCCGTTTTCAAGGATATGAGGGAGAAGATTGAGACGGCGAGGTTTCCCCCGGTGGAAGCGGAGCAGTCGTTCTTGAACCATTATTACGGCGCCAAGGGTGTTCGGTTACCCTACGCTTACAACATGAACTTGGCCATCAAGAAGCGGAGTCTGGAGCTTTGGGAGAATCTGAAGGAGGAGGGGAAGATTGTGCATTATACGCTGTTCAAGCCGTTCAAAGGTATGTCGAGGCGGGTTTCGACGAGGGTGGAGGAAGAGGAGGCGATAAGAGAGGCTGCTACGCAGGATGGGGGGTTCTTCGCGGAAGAGTTTGGGTGGTGGAAAAGCGCGTATGAGCGGCTGATGGCGGACAAGGGCGAAGAGATTGAGAGGTGTCGTCCGGCCCGTGGAAGGTCTTGGTGAAGGGAGGTTCACAGTAATTATCAGTGGAATCAACGCTTTAGACGATAACATAATACTCACGGCATCGTAGAGCTCCATAATTCTGGTAGAAGGGTTGAATTATTTTGACCTTCAATATCCAACAAGATGACGTACTTCGGGAAAACACGATTTGGCGCTCGAGGTCGAAAATCGAGAAAGTTATTTCATTGAATGGCTTCGAGATTTCGACGCAAACCGAACGATGGGCGGCAGGAATTCGGTCACTGGGAGTGTTGGTGATCCACATTTTTAAATGCACCTTGTAAACATTTTTCTTCTTCTCGGAGACGAGTGGATTGGAAGACTGAGAATATTTGCGTCAACAACGCGCTAGGCCGGTGTAGAGTGCCGAGTTCGTCTCCTGGCATCTAGGCGAATGTTGCCAATGTTTCCGTGGCTAAAGTCATTTACATCCTGAATGTATCACCGAAACCAACCACAATTCAAAGGTACGGCGCATAGCGAAAATGCTCCTTGCGCAAAAAGTGAACTAGAAAATGGGATTAGGGTCAATAGATGTTTTTTATGGATAAAATTAAATTAAAATTGACGTCCGCGAATTGGGTTCGACTCCCTGAATTCATATAAGTTGAACATGTTGTGAACATGATCTTTTTGTCAGCCGTGTGCAGCCTAAGGCCAGAAAAAATATAGCCTTGAACAGGAGGCCGAGCTGGAAGTACCACGCCGTGTGAGTACGAATACAGGTGGGCATGGTCAAAAGGGATCAAGATTATACCCAAGGCAGGCGTATTTAGACCAAAGTTTCGGGATCGACTCCTGGTCCAGCTGATTTGTCTCTTGTGTCTTTTTGGTTCAGTCACTGCATGCTAAGGGCCTAAGGCATCATGATGGAGAGACTTGGCGGTGTAAGTATAGTAGAGCGCCGAATGAATACAGTTGCTCACATCAACTCGGCGTCGTATTCTCGATTTTAAATCTGATTCTTGAAGGCTTTTGAGTCCTTTGCGCGCAAGGGATTGGCTGGAAGGAGAGGGTTGGATGAGTATCTATACAGCTTTTGTGAACCGAATCCTTACCTGAGCGACAAAACGTTGAGCTTGGGGCTGAGGCCATGCTAAGCTTCGGGTTTTAAGCTGAAGCCAGCTATCCAGATTTGAGTGAGTGCCTAGAGAGGAAATCAAAAGTATATCCTTCAGTGCAGTCAGGTATGACATGATCAAGGATGAGTTCAATCAGATACTGTCCTGAGCACGAAGTCAATACGCTGCTCACAAGAACTCTGTGCTCGACTTCGCAGTAAGTCGTATGAGAGATCGTCTAAAAGTAGGACTATCGTAGTAGCCGGACGTGGTGTAAAGGAACTGGATCTATAATTTGATACTGGTGACATAGATTGATTTGGTTCCTAAGGCCTGAGCTTCGGATTCGTAGCCCGCCGTCCGGATGTCACCGGGCAAGATGAAAGGACAACATTTTTTTTGCAGAGTCTAACCATCTAGGCAAAAGTTAAGTGGTTGGTACAATGAGATACGTGGAGTGAACGGCAGTAAAAAGGTACCCACCAACAAGCCATCTAAGCATTAGAAGCTTTATGGCGCAGAAGGTGGACGAACAGCGGGATGTAGCATTATCGGTGCCGGCGCAATCGTAAACAGGACCTTCAATAATTATAGGGCGCTGCATTTCAGATTTCCCCGACTTGCTATAAGTTACATGGGGCGGATCCAGGGTAAGTTGAACTTGCTGTGGATTGATTCCTCTGGACTGAGGGAAAGCTTGCGGGCTCGGCCTGTATAGTAAACACGGTCAGCAATAGCTGGAGCGTGAACACAATGTCGAAACCATCGATAAAAGGAGAAGCGTTGTTATTGAAAACTGTAAAGGCGTGGGATCTTCAGAGCCAATTGGACCGGTGACCCGGACCGGATACTTGCTCTCACTTTTCCATCGCCCTCTCTTGAGCTGCACCAGTCAACATGGTCCAAGCGGACCTCAAATCTCGCACTCGTGCAGAATACCTCTACTTCCTGGACTACCGCACACGATGGTGAGGCTTCTCCTTCTCTCCCTGACAATGACCCGAGTTCACGTTTACAGTAACGAAGGAGCGACAACGACCAATATGCACACATGAATAACTCAGTTTACTACCACCTCTTCGATTCTATAATAAACACGTATCTCATTGAGAAATGTGGCCAAAGCCCGACGAGTTCGCCTCTAATTGGGTTGGTAGTGTCGTCGTTTTGTCAGGTACGTGTTTTACACTGAAGCAGTACCATGCACTGACAATCACGTAGTTCTTTGCCCCCCTGTCTTTTCCAGATGTCCTTCACCTCGGATTACGCGTCACCAAGCTTGGCTTGTCGTCGGTGTCCTACGAAGTAGGCATCTTCAAGGAGGGTGAAGATTCGCCTGCCGCGGTGGGTGGGTACACGCACGTATTTGTTGAGAGTCAGTCGAGGAGGAGCACTCCAATGGGGCAGAACCTCAAGAATGGGCTGGGGGCGCTTCTGGCTGGTGAAGGCGAGGGGACTGTGAAAGGGAAACTTTAACGTTGGTGTGGTTTCAAGTACGTTAATGTATCTTGCTGAATAAGTGCCTTTACCTCCCATATCGAGCCATCGAAAAGCATTCGGATAAGCTTGAAGTATTGAGTTTGACTCGCAAAACGAACGAGTACAGCTGCTTTATATACAGACACTGGAATCGAACCCCGGTCGCAAGCATCTGCCATCAACGAACGCGCACAGCTGGAGATGCGTTGACAACGCCATGTCTGGTTGAATTCAACAACCAAGTCCTTCGATATATTCGATCTAGATACCGAAGGGACTTTGATCGAACGAATCAGGGGGCCGCCATCGGAGAAATCCGTGAAATGCACTGGTACAGTCGGGTCGTGGGAGAAAGCACGTGCATTCCAAACAGCACCTGCACTCGCCCAACACTCGCCTGCACCGCGCTGCATAGCGCTTCCACTTATCCAAAGTACTACACACTTCTTGCTTTTTCAGCTTTGCCGGAGTAGATCATCTGTCCGATATATAGCTATTAACGAGCCTTTACTTAAGTATAAATTTAAAGTCTACCATTCTGCGAGCTCTGCAGATGTGCGCGCAGCGCAACAAGTGCGCAACTACCTAAAATCACCCACTGAGTTACTATACAAATGAAATACGGCATTTGTCCTACAGCCGCAATAGATACAGACACCGGAATTCACCAGGTTGAATGTGGTCTGAGACTGCGCCAGGAGGTGATCACTTTGACCACCCTCAGCGCGCACAAATCCATAGGCATAATTCCAAGTGGAATAGCGCTGCACTCAAGAAGCGACAAATCGTCTCATATACTAGGTATGTGTCAGAGTATACTACCATTTTCTCTCAGTTGCAACTTTATTGATAATAATTCCCTACTATTTCGTGCTCCAAGTTGTGCTCAGGCTGAGAACACAACTCGCATTTCACCCCTCCTCTTTACCCGCACCACCCAAATATTTGTCTCATTTGCTAGCATTCTTATCCTTCCGACCACATCTTTGCGCTTTCATAAAAAGCCTTGCCGTGATTTGTTATCGCTGAGCCATTTGGAATGCACGTGCTCTCTCCCACGACCCGACTGTACCAGTGCATTTCACGGATTTCTCCGATGGCGGCCCCCTGGAACGAATACAAGTCAAAATTGGAATCCATGCTGTATCACGCCTGGTGACGTGACCGGGTTACGTCACGTGAGTGCTGGCAACCCTCCCTTTTGGCGCGCGCCGTCACCTCCGTCACGCGGCTGGTAACCTCACTCCAGCGATCCGCATTCGCGGAGTCCTCGATAGCGTAGATAGCGTCACACCAATGAATCCGTTTTTTCCGCTCTCTCCCCGTTCCCCTCTGAACTCTGGTTCCCCTCCTCCTGTTTGGGATCACCCGTCTGCTCTCGCCCTCGGGCCCTGAACTCTCAACTGGGTTCAGCCCCCCTCTCCGTTCACTCCCTGTGTGACCCCCTCATCTGTTCGATTGAGGTGACCCCGATCGAGGAAAACATGCATCCCGAAGGTGGAAACCGCTATTGCGGCTCCCGCTTTTCCCTTGAAAATGGAATCCTCGAATGTGATCCCAACGATAGCGGATAGTGAGGCCCCGATTGCGGCATCGAAAGGTGTTTCCGCGATTGAGGAAACCTTTTTAAGTGTACCAAATAGACTACATCTCAAGAATGAAAGACAAAATTTTGAGAGCCACATCTGTGGTGAGGCTCATCAAAATTCAGATAATGGACGGTTAATATTATAATGAGGTCCTTTGGCCCTAGCAAGTTGCTCATGGGTAATTCGACTCTACGAATTTGACCTGCTCGTTACCAGAAATTTCTACTCAATTGGAAAACCCCTGTAAGGCAGCGACCGTCGACTATATCGTCAGGTGCGGTCATGTTTCGGCCTTTTTCTAAGAGATCCATCACGCAGGCTATAGCTTTTTTCAGACAGTGCTATAAACGCCCGTCAGCCTCTCCTTCAGCAAGTCCTTTGAGATAATCTCGTCCTCCTTCGCTTCCAACTCCAGAACATCCCAGTTGCAAGATGCGTACCTCCCATCTAAGTACGCAGCGCGCTCCGAACAGACATAGACGGCAAAGATTCCAGGAAGCACAACTAAAGGAAGCGTGAATCAAGGAGGGGATTGAGCGGGTAGGGATTTCTAACCTTTATCCTGCGCAAAGTGCGCAAAGTCGCTCATGTCCGCCACTATAGAGGTCATGACGCTACCAGGATGGAACGCAACAACCTGCACGTTTGAATGTTCCGAGGAGACTAGCTCCGTGAAGCGATGGACAGCAAGCTTGGACACGATGTAACTGCTAGCGCTGGGTACCACCATCTCCGCAGCGTAAGACCCCACATTGCCGATAAAGCCTCGCTTGTCAGCGGGCAGGAGGCGGAGGTACGCTTGAGTGACGAGAAACGTTCCTTTGACGTTTACTTCCTATGAATGAAAAATGATCAACGTCTTCGGGCGGGCCAAGGGAAGAAAAAACACACCATGTCGCTCCACCACTTTTTGACGTCGATATCCTTGACGAGACCTCGTCCGCCGATCCCAGCATTGTTGACGAGGATGTCAACGTGGCCAAATACATCTTTCACTGTCCTTTCGAGAGCGCTGACAGCCTCTGGCGAGGTTGTGTCGACGCTCACCACCAAGACCTTGGCTTTGCTGCTTATCTTCAGAATTTCCGCTTTCGTTTCCTCCAGCTTCTGCACGTTCCGTGCGGCTAGGACCAAGCCAGACGCACCTGCGTTGGTAAAAGCTAATGCGATTCCCTTTACAACAAAAATGGGAACGTTAGAGTCTTGAAAGCTCAGATATAACTGGAACACACCTTCCCAATGCCCTGACTCGCTCCAGTGATAAGAACCGTTTTACCAACTTGTGAATCGGAAACGACATCCTGAAGAGCGGGGTAGACATCTCGATGATTCGTCTCCGTGAATTGGTAGCGGTGCAAGAAATAGTCGGAAGGCAAGCTCGGAGTCGACATTGTAGGTTAGACGATGCTATCTGGATTGCGGGTTATGGGTTATTTATACCTTGTCTCACCCATCTGCCGAAGCCGCGTAGCGCAGGCTTGAGATGAATAAGCAGTAGGCGGCAATGCCACGCGTACGTCCATAACATCCATGCATATGTACATGATGTACCGTTTTTCCCGGTGGAGGGGTGCCGAGTGATGTAGCGCGAGTCGCCTCAGAGCTCAGTCGCAGTGCTCGAGGTGAATGATGATTTGATGATGATGATTCCCCGTTCGCGTACAAACAAGTCTTCTATCTACTCCGAAGCTCCTACCAAACACAACCAAACAATTGGCTTCAGTGTTGTGTCGAGGCCCGACACTCCACCGGGGTATAGCCGAGTAAGGCGATTACGAGGTTCAGCTCTTCTCATCTTGAGGTCCCTTGTAGGTTGGCATACTCCGGGGCCGTATTTAAACAACGACTCCGCTGAAGCCAGGAAACGTCGACCTGTTGTCTCAAAGCACTGCCGGCCACACCCTCGGCGGACGACGAATGCGAGCAAATAAGCATACTCGAGTACGAACCCCCTATTATCATTCGTACACACATATGATCTAACAAGAAACTCTAGTTAGATGCCCTGTTGACGCCTGCTTGGTTCTGCTTAAGAGTCCTTACGTAAAATCTACAACATACCCGATACGTTAGTAAGGGTTATTACACCCTCGGGCCCAGCCAGGGAAAAAATTCTCAATTTTGTTCTTGTTTGGTTTCCTCGTGACCTGTTACGGCTGTTCCCGTATTCTGGTGTCTATTTTTGGCGGCATTCGAGCATCTTTTGTATGTGTTTGCTCTGGCCACTGTGTGGCTATTTTTGGCGGCGCTGGCGGATGTTTTGTCGTTGTTGTTCTGTTGATGATTTTCAGAGGCATTTACTGCTGGTTCGCCAGACAAGTCGGTGCCCATAATTTTCGAGTGTTCTTCATTTTTCTATACATGCTTTCGATACGAATTAATGTCAGAATCAGGCACTCAGTTGGTCCGGCCCTTAGACCATCACTGGCATGCACCTCGCCCTATTCTATCTTCGCTCAAGTATTCCCGATGCGTGGTACGTTGACAAGAACCTGTAATAAATGTTTCTTTTTTTTTTTTGCGGGGTTTAAGAGAAATATGCATACCGCTGCAGCAGTTCTTTCGTATACAGTATATCTCCCTGATTACAGATCATCGGCTCACCTTCTGGCCCCATCCGAAGAACAAGTAGAGCTCCCAGCCATTCTTCGTAAAATGGGCTGGCGACAGATTCAATCCCATAATTTCGAGGATAGTTCTTGGATTGATCAGCAAAGTGGACAGAGTAATATCGAGATCCATTTTCGGCGGTAATGTGAATTTGACGCTTGTATGTCGCGAGGTTTTCCCAGCCGTTGTGATCAGAATTTGAGTGAACCCAGTAAGGGATATATAGGTCGTCTACCGTGATCGCATTAATGATTCCCGGTCGAAATGGGACCGGGACAAAGCTGAATCGGTAGTCATCTCCAGTGTCGAACAGCATTCCTTGACAGATCCTGGGTGTTATCTTGTTATTTGTAAGTGCTCGTATGATTGTTATAGAGGACGAGCCGTTACCTTTGCAGATGCTGGCATTGGCATTGATGTTGTGTAGTTTCTCGTCACCCTACGGTGCATTAGGAGTTTTGAGTCTGAAGATGATAGGAGCTGAATGTGACCCCTTACGTTGCACGGTGTCATCAAGGTGTCATACATAGTTCTTTGCCTCGCTTGGACTAGATTCCGCCTTCCTTCCCTGCCTGTACAATGCAGGCATCCTTCGATTATGCCGGCTTCCTCTTTGGTTGTGGGCGAGACGTAATGCATTTCATATTCGAATCGTGTCCAATGGCGACGCTTGTTCGGTTTGCTGCAACCAGTCGCGATGTTCGCCAAGGCGTCCAGGAATATATTCGCATCAGGATCTGTTGACTTTTGATGCCTTTCATGGGATTAGGTCTGTTTTTTGTTTTTGAACATTTGTTGTTTTAATTAATCGGTTGATCCAGAAAATATGGCTATTTTTTTCAATTTACTCAGAGAGAACAACTCTGCTATTGTTGGTTCCCTGGCTTTGAAAGTCGTATCGAATGGGTGTGGTTCAAACTGGGCACCCCAAGATTTGAACATTGCCGTCCCTCGTGGTGGCCTGCACATCTATTCAGATTTTTTGCGGAATCTTCAGTACCAATTGAGTGGCACCGGTGTTCGGTCGAGGTTCATTGACGGTGTTTTCAGCCACTCTATCTACGTCAACCCCGATGGTAACGCAGTGACAGTGTCGGAGGCTCTCAGTACCGATTCATTCTTCAGCGTGGTCGTCGGCGCAAACCACACTGGCTTGATGAATTTCGTCACCTCGGAGCATGTCGGATGCTTGTATCCTAAGCAGACACTGAATGAGCAGGTCGCTTATGCCTATCGACACTGTGTAGGCACCGATGCCTATCATCATTTACAGACGCGGGGGTTTGACCTCATCATGTCTTCGCGCGACCATCCACATAACGACCCTCTCATTTGTCCCGTTACACATCGTCAACTTTTGGGCTTCTCATCAGTTGGGTTGTTCGAATGGACACATTGTGCGTCACCCAGCAATTTCTTAAGTCGCAGTTACAGTTGGACCTTAGGCGACGAATGTCTGAACCAACGCTGTTTGATCAAAGCCCTTGGACAATATTTAGAAAACAGAAATGTGGCTTCTCGTCGGTAATGGGCAAGTAGGCAGTGAAAACTGAAGGTTTTGAATGATTACTTTCACATTGAACGATATTTAAACATCAGAGATATGGCTTTTCGCCAGTAATGAGGAGGTAGGCGGTACAGCCTGAAGGTTTTGAATCACTACTTTCATACTTTTCCAATGTTAATGCTCGTTGCAATTGTTATACGATGCCCAATGTTTAAACGTGTGGAAGGCATGGATGGTTTTCGAATTTCAATCCTATGGTCTGTAGAATAAATAATCGTTTTCGCCTCCCCTGCTCGAAATCTTCTGCCCTCGTGATGATCTGTTTGTTCCAACCACGTGCATCCATCTGGAATTTTTGTCTCACGTTCTGCTTGCTCTTACACTGTCATGGCGTCTGTTCAAGCCTTTTCATTCACACTCGGTGGCCTTCCTGTCTCGGTCGCTGAACATTCAGGAGACCACTCTTATCTATCTCACGCCTGTGTCGATCGTCTGGCTCTGCGTTCACCTGGAAATGTTCATAGCGCCGCTCTTTCTGTTTTGTTGCCTACTGGCTGGGCCACTTGTGTGATGAATTTCCGTACCTCCTCAAGTTTGAATCAGACCGATTTATGTCTTGGCTTGGATTGGCGAGCTTATATGAAGGAATTGAGAGATGGCACTGGCATTGGTTTGCCGGCCGACTTGGTGTGTCTTTATGAAATTTTAATGTGCTGTCACTAATTTTTCGTTGAACATTAGTTCTCGGCTCGTCCACTCCCTGCCCTCGCGGAGGAAAGCAGCGGTCCGGTTCGAAACGGCGTTGTTTGTGTGCGTTCTTTTTTTTTTTGGGGGGGGGTCTCATCTCTTTTTTAATTCAATTTATGACAGCTCTCGTCTCTTCCTGCCGTTGTTGATGTTGATCGACGACAGATGTCGCCGCTTGACACTGCTGTTCCTTTTCCATGCCCACTTTTTGCCATCGCGGACGAAAGTAGGCGTCCACCTGAAAATGACAGTGTTATTGTGCGTTTTTTTTCTGGGGGGCGGATGGGAAGGCGCCTCGCCACTTTTTTTAATTCAATTTATGACAGCCTTCGGTTCTCCCTGCTGTTGTTGATGTTGATCAACGAGGGATGTTGCCCCTCAACACCCTTTCTCCTGCTTCAATCAGTTCGGCCACAAATGATGTACGTCCCCCTCTTTGTTTTCGCTCGTTGTTTTTGTATGTTAACCAATTGGATAGGACCATATTGAACCTGTTGTGTATCCACATATGTTGTTAAAAAAGTCAAAAGCTGATTATTATCATTTAAAATCTGTCCTTTGTGACAACCAATCTACGTGTTTTGCGCTGGGCACTAGCACGAGTGCACTTGTACATGCATTAACACAACATGGCATTTCGTACGAAGGCTTGGATCGTCGAACTCGCTGCATTGCTCTTGTACATCATCTACTTTATGGACACTGTCACCGTAGGGCCTCGGCAACATGCCAATCTGTCGCAAGTTTTTCGATTTCGATGTCCTCCCTTGCCATTGAACTTTCGCAAGAAGTGTTAAACTTTTTTCGTGAGTTTGGCGTTGCTTCTCACTTCGAAGATTTGTGCTCCTACCTGGGATTTAAGAAATTGAGTAAATTGAGAAATACGTGTGATTCAACGTCAATGGATTTTTTTGAACGTCACCTCCAGACTCTGCAAAATCCAAATCAATTTCACAAAGTGTTCGATTTTCTTGAAGAGTTTGAGGACGTCGACCTGCCCTCTTTGATTTTTTTCTGTGGAAGTCATGGATTGGATGGTCGAGGTACACGCAAGGAACTCAGAACCAGACTATTCGAGCATATATGTGGTGGCCAATGTCATCCTTCACCAACAAACAGTTCAAAACCTCCTGGTTGTGAAAGTACTGTTGATGAGCTATCTCCTCCCAATAATTCTGATTTTAGTACCTATTTTCTTGCAGCCACGGTACATAAGCTGAGGTTGAAACCTTTGAGGAGAGTCGTGGCCATGTACAACCTGGATTGCTCCTCTACAGATTCACTTTCAAAAATTCGACGAACAGTCAAACGTTATATTTCATCGACTCAAAAAGGGAAAAAATACTTACAGTGTAATGCACGTCATCACCTTCGCTATCCGCAGGCCGGATTTTTGAACGACGCCCGCAGAAAATGGCCCGAGGTGCCTTCCCAATCGTTGTTGACCTCGTTGGTAACCAATTTCAAATCTGTGACGTCTTCCACCGCTCTGTCATCCAGAACGTGTGCCTCTTGTGCTGAGAAAACATTAAAGTCCGACTCAAAAGTTGTACCTTTGTCTGAATTGGACTTATCATTGTTGAGGAGACCTGACTTTGAAGAAAGAAACCTTGAAGCTGGAAGCAGTGGAAGCAGCAGTGACGACTCAGACACGGAGGAAGCTGAACATAAAACAATAGACTCACGTTGGTTGCATCCCTCAGTAATACCTCCTCCCTTTCCGTATCCAGAAGGACCTTTGGCAGATCTTCTTTTAGAACCCGAGGGGGTAATAACAAATAACGGCCAACCTGATGCCGTCGTGTTGTGCAGAACATGTTCTAAGAGTCTTTCTGCCGGTCGGTTGCCTTCCATAGCTCTCGCTAATCGTTTATTTTTGGGAAAAGTTCCAGAAGAGTTACAAAATTTGACGGCTGTGGAAGAATCTATGATTGGTCTGTGTCGAGCTCGTGCGATTATCGTCCGACTAAAACAAGGACTTTCGGGATCCTATGAAGAGGACCGCTCCGTTAACTCAAAACCTAACCATCAACGAGCACTCAAAGGTCACGTCATCATCCATCCTCAACGGCCAGACGTCGTGTCCGAACTCTTGCCACCTTCCATCGAGGATATCGTCGCACCCATCTGTGTTGTATACACCGGTCATGAAGCCCCTTCTCCGGAGTGGCTACGTGAAAAAGCGAAACCTCTGCTAGTTCGTGCTGACAGAGTTCGTCGGGCTCTGGTATGGCTAAAAGCCCATAACTATCTTTACAGAAATATCACGATCAACCACGAAGTGTTGGATGAGATCCAAAAGCTTCCATGTCTCCCTGTCCATGTTGAAATTGTTGAAAAAAGCCATGATGATGCGCTCACCTCCGGGTATGACCCTAGTAGCAGCATGGACAAAAGACCTCGGGCTCAACGTGACGACGAAGTTCCATTTGATAATGTTCTTATAGCTGATGTTGATCCCAAAGCCTCTGCAAATGAACTTCGTGCTGCTGCTGTTCGACATTTTGGAGAAGTGGGAAAAGGGTACTTAGAGATGCCGCATGATCCAGAACCAGAAAATGAGTTTTGCAATCCTTCGTTGTTTCCAAAATTGTTTCCTACGTTATTTCCTTACGGACTGGGAGGTTTTGAAAACAAACGTCGGGTGTCACCAATTTCCTTGAAAGCTCAAGCAAGGCACTTACTAAATCTTGCAGATAACTGGTTCCAATCTCATCATTCCTTCATCTTTCTTGTTTTCAACATTATGCAAAGGCGTCAAGTCCTGTGGCAATCTAACGCCAAAGTGAAAAAGAGCGATTTTCAACAGACTGCTGCGCTGTTCTCTGGCATCTCGCCTGAAGACATTGAAACCGTCACCAATCGTTTTGCCCGTGGTGATTGCAAAACGGCATATTCCGACAGCGAGCGTCGCGTCCTACGACTTATGAAAGAGGTTAAGCTTGTCAATCGTCATGTCCCTGGATCTAATGCTGGACGGTTGGCGATGAGAAACGAGATTCGCGCCCTGATGTTGACGCATGGATTGCCGAGCTTTTTTCTTACGATTAACCCTGCAGATGTATACAATCCTTTAGTAAAATTTCTTGCAGGCGAAGAAATTGATCTTGATGGCTTGTTGCCGGAAAACGTACCCAAATATTGGGAACAGTCTTTATTGATCGCGAACAACCCAGTAGTGGCGGCCAAGTTCTTCAATTTATACATCAAGGCTTTCATTAAATCGATTCTGGGATACGATCCTGAAAATAAAAAATCAGAAGCTGGCGCATTGGGTGTTGTTAAGGCTCACTATGGTTGTGTTGAAGCTCAGGGGAGAGGTACGCTCCATTGTCATATGCTCGTTTGGATTGAAGGTGGCCTGGATCCTAATACATTAAAAGAAAAGTTAAAACGCGAGCCAGGTGGGGCATTCGAACAACGTCTCATAGCATACCTCAACGAGGCTATTCAAACGTGTGTTCCTCCTGCTGATTCTAGCGCTGACGAGCAAGATCCGCTTGACGACGTTCATCCATGTTTGACACGAGGACCTGTTCGGAAACCACATGAGTCGTCTGTTAGCTTCGATAAAAGATGTCGGAACGATTTAAACAGATTGGCGGAAGCCTGTCAACGACATGATCACACAGCCACTTGTTACAAAAATTGGAAAGGTCCTCCGCATGAAAAGAAATGTAGATTTGAGCTGGATGAGGCCAACATTGTCAACTCCACTGTCGTCGATAATGAGACTGGAGAACTCACCATGCAAAAATTGGACGGTTTGGTCAATAACTTCAATTCGACGATGTTGAAAGCCATCCGTTGTAATATGGATATCAAGTTTATAGGAACCGGGTGCCTCGCAAAAGCTGCGCTGTACTATATCACCGACTATATCTCAAAAGCACAGCTTAAATCGCATGTTTCCTTCGCCGCACTCGAAATTGCAATGCGTAAACTGGGGGACCACGCTCCAGGTGATAATGACATCGCAACGCGAGGAAAAAGATTACTGACTAAATGTGCAAACGCGCTGATTGGCCTCCAAGAGCTGTCTGCTCCCCAAGTAGCTTCTTACGTTCTCGATTTTGAAGACCACTTCACAGGGCATGAATTTCGTCATTTGTATTGGCCATCGTTTGAAGCGCATGCAAACCGGTTGTTGTTCAGCCCTGAATGTTATCCTGGTTCTAGAAATGAGGCAAGTGAGAATCTAAACTCCGATGGCAACTCGCAGGAACAGCCGACACCTGGCGTCCCAGGTTCCAGTTCTGATGTCCACGGGTTAAATGATGAAGACCCTGATGCGATGAACGTTGATGATATAGTAGGCGATTTTTTGCGCGTTACTGTTAACAATGCTGGAGAGTTAGTTACGAAGGGAGATCAAGTCGCGGATTACTTACACCGCGGTCATGAGTTACGTGATGTTAGCCTGTGGGATTTCATTTGCCAAGTTGAAAAACGGAAGAAAAACTCTGCCGATCTCGCAGCTCTTTTCTGTGATGACGACGCTGAATCAGATGAAGATGACGTTACAGAACGCAGGGAAAGACCCCGTCCTGTACTTGAGGAGGACGATGACAGCCTTTTGAGTGTCTCTACGCCACGAAGACCCTATGTCAATTTTTCTCCTGGTCATCCAGAGCATGAGACTCATGAACTACGCATACGTCATCCTACTGACCGGTTTGTACCCGTTCCCATTGGCCCTCCCTTGCCCCGTCGATCTTTGGAATGTGACAGACCCAAGTACTGTCGTTTAATGTTATTGATGTTCAAACCCTGGGTTGTGATCAGTGATCTGAAAACAGAAAACCTGACATGGCCGGATGCTTTCGAAACTTGGAAAGCGTCGGCTGATTTCACGCCTGAAATTCAAAGCTTGTTGGACAATATGCAGCTCTTGCATGAATGCAAGGACAGTCGTGACAGTCACTTTCACAACCGAAATAGGCAGACAAGTGACCTCATTTCTGCAGATGTTATCAATGGAAGTCGAATTACGGAAGAAGACGATCTTACCGCCGGCGTAGACGAAGAAGCTTTGCACGGATTGCTGCAAAACATGGAAAATCATGTCTCGAAATATGTTGACGAAGCCGAAACCGACGCATCCAATGTACTCGCTTGTTTTGAGAACAGTGGGTTATGTATTGATTCCCTCAACACCGGTGAATACGATCTAAACGGACAGGAAGAAGATTTAAGCCATATCCATTCAACGTATGAAAAGGAATGGAAAACCGTGTATGATGATAGAAAATCAGCCTGGCGTCAACGAGAAAGTCAAGTGGAAGATGAATATGACATAGACCCCACATTCGAAGACTTCCACATGGCCACGAATCATACCTCTGCACGTCATCCTCACCTCGCCACCGTCTCCAATGAAACACGAGAAGCAGGTCCTTCCAATCCCGTGAATGCACCTACCCCTGGCTCGCAACAGATTAATCTTGATATCAATGAGTTTGCAGCGACTTGGAATCTCAACACGGAACAAACAGCAGCTTTCAAGGTAATCGCCAAAAGAAGCTTGGAACGCAAAGGTTTTGGAGATCCATTAAGAATGTTCTTGTCTGGTCCGGCAGGAACAGGGAAAAGTCGTGTATTTAACGCGGTCAAAGCCTATTTTGAAGCTAAAGGACAATCTAGAAGGTTTCGCGTAAGTGCGTTCATGGGTATAGCAGCGAAAAATGTGGGTGGAATGACGCTACATGCTGCATTGTGTCTTAGCAAAGGCGCTGACCGTAAAAACCATTCGAAAGATGATCTTGTCTCTATGTGGAACGGCGTTGACTTCTTATTGATTGATGAAGTTTCATTGATAAGCTGTGAATTTTTATTGACGATCAGCGAAAAATTGTCAGAAGCTAAGGGTAACCAGGAACCTTTTGGTGGAATCAACATCATCTTCGCCGGAGATTTCGCTCAACTTCCGCCCGTTCTTCAGACCCGACTTTACTCTGACATTAACACCAGGTTTGCTGTTGGCACCTTGAAAAAAGAACGGAAAGTTCTCGGGCGGATACTTTGGCTAACGATCAACACCGTGGTTGAACTAACGGTTAATATGCGTCAGCAAGGCTCAACAAATAAACGTTTCTGTGACTTACTGTCTCGTCTTCGGCTTGGAAAATGCACCGATTCTGATTATGAACTGTTAAAAGGACGCATTGCAAATAGAAAAAACAACATCGACTTACGCGATTCTAAATGGCAATTCGCGCCTGTCATAGTCAGCAATAACGCAGCGAAAGACGTTCTCAATGAACGTTGTGCAGCCGCTTTCGCTAAGGCGACCGGTCAAACTCTTCACTGGTATTATGCAACGGATAAATGCAAAGGCTCTGTTCTAGTCAATGAAGATTTGCTGACTTACCTCCAAACAGTTGATTCGGGGAAGACCAACGGTCGTTTGGGCCGTCTTCCTCTTGTCATAGGCATGCCTGTTTTGTTGTCACAAAACTTCGACGTTCAGGGAGGAATCGTCAATGGGAGCTATGGAACTGTCAAACGCATTCGATACACAATTGATGACAACGGGCGACGCACTCTGGTTTCCTGTGTCGTAAAACTGAAAGATGCATGTGAGCAATCGATGCCTCACCTGATGCCTAATGAAGTTCCAGTCTTAAAAGACTCCGTCGATATCGCCTTTACGAATAAAAGTAAACGTGGTCAGAATATCACCATCAAACGCACTCAGGTCCCGATCGTACCTGCATTCGCAATGACCGCTCATCGTGCTCAAGGACAGACCTTATCCAACGTCATTGTTGATCTCCAATCGTGCAGAGGTTCTGAAGCGCCCTACGTGATGTTGTCCCGAGTTACTTCACTGGATGGGTTGCTAATCTTGAGACCGTTTTCGCAGAAGAAAATTTCATGTAACGTGTCAGAGGATTTGAGACTTGAAAACAAACGTTTGAAGACGATGGCATTAGAAACTATTGTTCGGTGTGCTGACGGCGCTGTCGAAAGTCAAGCAGCTGTCGATCAGTTGGTCACCCTAGCCAATCAATCGGATCACATGGCACGACACGCACAGAAGCGTGCCCTGCGGTCCGATCACGAGGAAGCGCCCCTTTCCAAACGCCGGCGCTGAGCCCAACTCCTCACGTTCTCAAACTACCTGATGACACACAGACTGCGGTGAGCTGCCCCCTATTAATGTGGACCAGCAAGGTCTACGATACTCCTATTGACTCACTGTCTATTTAACAGGCCACTCGAACGGGGAAACGCTTGTCGCAATGGCGTCCCCAGCTCAAACTCACTATGCGAACCGCAAGTCTAACGGCGTCTACGATTCCCTTCGCGATTCCATTACTTCCTCGGGCACCAGTTTCCTCGCCAACTGTCAGTACAACAAACATTTCTTTCGCAAAACTACGTGGTCTTCTGGATATGAATACCAGGATCAAGATGGCTCCGAATTCAAAGTCAACATTTTCGGCGAGATTCAGCCTGCGTCCCTTGGAACGAAGAATAGCGCACTCGGAGACTTCTACGTAGGGACGGCTTCCAACGTGAGTTCCAGTCCTGCCTTGTTAGAAGTCTCTCACATTCTCCAAGCCTTGCTACATGACCGACAAATCCAGAGCCAAGAATCGGTTCGCGTTAGGCGCCCCGAGCAACTGCACTGAGGACCTTTTCTTCCTTTACCAAGATCAGCTTGTCGCTTTGAACGAAATCGTTGAAGCCGAACGTAAACAAGATGACGCCGATGGCAAAGTATGAATTCTTTCGCAATTCTTTCGCATGGCGCTGATCAGACCAGGTATATACAACGAAAGAATGGTTAACTCCTACTACCCCGGATCGTGCAGCCGACATCATTACAATCACCTCTCCGCCTAAATATAAGGTATGGAGATGCTCTCTTCAATAGCTTACCATGTCTAACTATTGTTATTTAGCTTCCTGTGTCGAAAGAAAACCGTTCACCTGCCATCCGACGCATCATGCGGCGATCTCGCCCAGGTATGTCAGACACTTCTACGTCATCTCCAAGCGAGCAGCCGTCGGTGACGTCTGGATCGGAGGAGAACACTCCAGGCACGTTCTTCCGGCTTTTAAGTTTAAATAATCAACGCTAATGGTAGCGCTAGCCGTCGAATACAAAGTCGGCCAACTTCACTCGCCGACCACTTTGTATGACTACAAAGGAGGCGTTTTCAGAAACAGCAAAAGTTTCTTAGTTCAACATGAGATCATCGACATGGATCGCAAGTTAATTCCACCTTGGGACCAATACGCCGCTTTGCGCACAGGAACCCTCGTCATTGCAACCGTCACTCTTCATTGTTTTACGATGAACATCCGCAACAACAATCAGGAAGATACAGGAAAAGAACGAAAGGTCTGTCCCGTCTTTTCCTCTTAATTCCACTCGTTTAAACCACACCAATTAGATCTATCAGATTAACTTCCACCGTTTGCTCGTTGTAGACGACAGCATCGCCGACGTTCCAATTCGCCACGTCATTGGAGGATATGACTCTGACGACGACAGGGACGGTTCTCCAACTGAAAACGCTGACTCCTCGGCCGATCGCGCGTTATCATCTTTCCGGATCAAACGCACGAAACTCGATGCATCTGACAATGGTGACAGTGCTGTCACAACGTCGTCCTCTGCTGCTTCATCTTCTCGCCTCACGATCCTTGATGCAAACGCTTCCCCCTCCGTTCAATCGGGAAGCCCTCTATCAAACGAGTCCTCATCAAACGGCGAAACATCTGCTGACACGTTGACCGACAATGATCATGTCATGCTGGACTTCCCTTTGGATTCATCGGAATGACGGCCAGTTAACACCCACATTGACGCCTCCCCCCCCCCACATCTCTTATTGACTAAATTAGTGTTTTTACGTGTAATACAAGCGACTCTTTTCCCAACTAGAAACACAATGGACTTCTGAACTCGATATATGTAATTAACAACGGACTTGTAAATAACTACGGACTCAATTTTAAATGACTGTTCCAACTCTGCACAGGAATGTAGATGATGTTTGCAGTGCTGCTCCTGATGTGCTCTCAAAGATGCACAGACCCCAACGTATTTGTTGGCGCACTAACTTAAATGACATCAAGTCACATGACTGTCGCCAGCGTTGCAAACATCGCAACGGCCTGGGTTTGGGTGGATGGTCTGCCGCGCGCCGCTTGAGTTACCCTGGTTTTACCGCGTGACCTCGAGGGCGTGGCTACCGTCGTTTTCACCTCCCAGCAGCGAATTGATGGCATGGATGCGTCGTCTACGAGACTCCGAACACACTCTTTCTAAGACTCAAGTGCGATGGGCAAGATGATTGCGAGCCCCATCACGGTCAATATTTCAGCCTGATTAGCCATGTACTTTAATTCATTTGACATTGCCACAGCGCCCCGTTCACAAAATACAGTCAACTGTTGGAATGAAATAGCAATATGGAAGAACCGTATGTGATTTTGTTCAATCCACACTGTTTCTTAAGGCTTCGTGAAAATTTATGAACGCGCGCTCAGCATAGAAGTCAGTATATCTCAGCACGTTGTTTCAGGGCTGCACTTTACGATGCTCTCTGGGCCTTTTTTGCAAATTCAGTCGCAACGACAACTGCAACCCCTTTCATAAGCATTATCGGCCTACGCTTGCGACAACACAGAAACTCCTATAACTCGTATGCCACACCCAACCATGACCACTCTCTCCGAAGATGCTGTTAACGAATACAAGGTGATCAAACTGTTTATGTTTGCAACCTTTAACCTGAAAGATTCCGTTCTGTTGTAGGAATTTGATGAATTCAACATCCACAACTTTCGTGATGGTATCTTGTTTTCATGCTACTTGGACGCAGCAGCCTTAGTACCTGTCCCGGCATCACCGACTCCATCTCACTCTGACCATCGTTTGGAAAATTACCGAACCGACTATTGGGTCCAACATTCTTACAATCCCCCACACGGGCCTTCAATTAACTACAGACTACAACACATTCCACCAAGTTCAACGGCAAACCCAGACTTCAGCTTCGTCATATTATTTGAAGAACAAACCTACCATGCGAGCTTCAACATTTGCATCCGCCAGATCTTGTACCCCGAATTAACCCTGACTTGGCGAGGCCCCATCCTCGTCATGAAAGTGGACAGAGATCACCATCCGGAAAATTGCAACGACGCCGATATTCTCCTTGCTACGGAGGCAGTGAAAAAGTTCGTCATTTCTTACACCGACTCCCAACCGTTAGAAGAACATTAATCACATTCAGGTTCATCGTCGACAGAAATGAAGTGTACCTTATAAATTTAACGGCTCAAGACTTACAGAGTAGTGATACAGTATTGGACTACGATGTCTTAACACCATTGTGACCCGAGTGTAATACAGAAGCATAACCATGCTAAAGAACCAATCAATGCTTAAAAGACACCACTAGAGTCCGTTCCAAACTATAACGCCACGTCTTAACTTCCTATAAAGTACGTGCACTGAGACCTAGAAAGGTTCGCGTGGATTTCAATCGAGATGAAACCTACCCCTTTCAAGTCTGCATCCCCCACAACATCACATCACCTCAAATTCAACAATGGCTTACGAGGTGCCGTTTGATATTATCGAGGTGATCATGAACAACCTCGCTTCTGAATCCGACTGGGAATCAATTCGCGCGCTTTCGCAAACATGCCAAAATTTGGTCGAACCCTGTCAAGAACTTCTGTTCACCACAGTGGCAATCCATCGGTCGACGATGATGCATCTCGTCTCTTTGCTTGCTAAACGCCCAAAGTTGGCCAACTACGTCCTTCACCTCCATTATTACATGGATCAGAAATCAGACCTTGACACGAATGTCTCCCTACTGCGAAGGTTTTCTCACCTTCGGAGCCTTCACGTCACCGGCGACGAAACCGCTGGTGGCACTGCTTGGAACGTTATACCTCAAGACTTACAAAACGAATTGATACGGATGCTGACCTCCCCAAAGCTTCACACCCTGTCACTCACACAAATCCACGCATGGCCCGTATCCCTCTTCGCAAACTGCCCCCATCTCCAACAACTGGAAATCGGGGGTCTAGGGCTCCATGACTCGACCATGATTGCTTGTGCATCAGCGCCATTTCCGCCTCCTTGCCGACCTCAAAAACTTTCGATTGGCGCGTCGGCTTTTTATGCAGTAGACAGTCTGCTGACTGCCAGATGGCCTGATGGAACTCCTATTGTGGATCTGTCTCGCATCTCGGTCCTCCACGACCACTCTGTCCATGCACCAATAGAAGAACTGACGAACATCTGTAAAAATCATATTGAAGTATACTATTTTGCATGTACGTGTCGCTATAAGCATTCCTGACGCAATTCTCACCTACACCTAGACCTGGGACGTTTCCGAGAATTGACCAATACAAACGACTTTAAAGCGCTGCGCGTGGTTATTGGAAACGCGCGTTGGACTGACATCCCACAACCACCAAACCGCCTGCCGAGCGTTGAAGAAATCTACTTAATGGTCCAGCCCGCCCACGCCAAGCCGATTACCATCGAGCATGTCATCGCATGGCTCACCCCAGCGCTCTTTCCCGCTCTCCGAACCTTCGATATCTTTCAAGAATACGGTGTAAATTCGAGGGTTGAACTTCAACTACCATTTGTCAATGGGCCCGCAATTTTCCGGACGCGCAAAGTCCATGACAGTGAAGAATTTGGGCAATTGACTGCCGCCGTTAACGGACTGTTCACTTTTCTTTAACGATGGGTCAAGTTCTGTAGCAAAATTGTCAATTTCTTCTCATAACAACTTACAATGACCAACTCGCGCTAATAATATCTCTTGTCCCCTATAAAATGAGTTACATACGCAGCACGTTGTTAGACTTCTTCTGAATGATGCATCCAACATCAAACAATCACCTCAGGTCTCGAGACTGCCTCATTGAACTCGTGAGTCGGAGTTTCGCAATCGCTGATCCTGTAAGTCTACGTTAAAACCGTTTCACCACCGAATATTAATCCTCACCCACCAGTCTTCTAAGATATGTTCATACCGATCTGCGGCATTCTTTGGCTTTGGATGCGCCTCCGTACACACAGTGCCAGTACTCGTGTACGAGCCTCCCGACTTCCATCCTACCCTGACCGACTTTGATCTTAACCCGTGGATCAAAATTCATAAACCAATAGAAACATGGGTACAAGGTATTGATTACAAACTATACACCCAACATCCTACAGACGATTACACTACACTCCCCACACGGTACATCGTTCTTCACGAGCCTCAAGACTTAACAACTCTTCCGCAGAACGATCTTCTGTGTGGCTTAACACCTCATGCTCACACTGACGAAAGAGCTACCTGGCGGGGAAACATCATTGTCTTTAAATCGGAGTGGGGAATGGAAATTCACGACATCAATGAAAAAGATCTCTCCTTCATAAGAGAATTGATTGCGACGTATGTCCCCCCCTCATCTTCAAATTTACATTACTAACAATGACAATTTAAAGGCATGTTGTCAACCTTTCCGCATCCCCGACATAACCTCGCCATCACATGATTGCCGTCAGCTTTAACATTAATACACCTCCGTCTGTGAATCACGTAAATAATTTCACACCACGTTCTTACAAACGGTATCGAGAAGAAGCATTGACCGTAACAATGAACCTGTCCAAGATTCAGCATCCCGATTAAATCAGAACTCATAACCTTACCTCTCTAAAACTTCCGCCATATAGAGTACATCCTGTATGCCACAATCCAAAGGAACACCTTTCTCGTCTGTACGAAACACGATAACCGCGCCCTTCCATGTGCTGTATAGCTCAGTTGAAATAGAATGCATGCCATGATTTAATGGAAAATCGTCGTCTTGATCTGAAAAGTGGACAGAGAAATATTGACTGTCTTTTCCCGACCCAACAATTATTTGCCGCTTATACGTCCCCAAATTCTCCCAGCGACGGTTGTCTGACCTGGTGTGCACCCAGAATGGTGTAAAAAGATCATCGACACTAAGTGGGACGTTGACTCCTGGTCGGAACGGGACAGGGACAAGCATGAAGCTAATGTCCTCCCCGACATCAAACATTAAACCCCAATATACGTTAGGCTCCATCTTCAATGATTTGATTAGCAAACGTCGTGAACCGGAACGACAACTTACTTTGCCCACTGTCACCAGCCGTAGGACGTTGCCGTAATTCATGACGAATGTGTAATTAGGAGATCTCAGAGAAGTCGTACTTCCCCTATTATCCTGTCTTGAATAAAACCAAATCTCCTAATTGCCCATCGCCCATCGTTACCTCAACTCGATGACTGACGAGAATCCAAAGTTCACCTTCCTTGAATTCTTTTTTGGCACGGGCATAGACATCCGACAACTCATTTTGAATGCCACTTCTATGGCCTCCCTGGCGCGACTCGGTCAGACGAGCCGTGCATGTAGAGAATGCGTACAACACTATATTCGCACCCGGATATTTTTTTTCCTATTACCCTTCATACCGCCAGGTGCGTCTCCCCACTAAAATATTGGGATTGTCACTTAACAGCAACCTCAAGATCACATCAAGACCTTCATCGACATGCTTGCCAACACCAACAGTGGCATAATCGGCTCTTTGGCCCTAAAAGTTATGTTAAACGGATGTGAATCTGCATGGTCACCCAATGACCTAAACATCGCAACACCTCGCAACAGCTTACGAGTGTTCTCAACGTTTCTCCATCGCATTGGTTATCAACTCGACACCACAGGCATCTCGAGAGAGGAAACGGCCGGCGCACTCACTCATTCCGAATACATCAACGCAGACTACCAACGTGTCACAGTCACCGAGGGAATAGAAACTGATTCTTTTCTGGGCGTAGTTCTTGGCTCAAGCCACACAGCGGTGATGAACTTCATAACCGCCGGTCATTGCGGTTCCTTGTATCCGACTCAATCGTTAGGACAACATACCACATACGCCTTTCGTTACTCACCAAATCAAGGAAAAGCATGCAAATACCAGGCTAGGAATTTCACCGTAATAACAAGATCCGTGGATCATCCCGCCGGGGCTACCATATGTTGTCCGAACGTGCAACGCCAATTTGCTACATACTCCGGCATAGGCCTATTCGAATGGAATGACCAACAGTCGAAAGATAATCTACTTTCTAGAAGCTACACCTGGCGTCTTGGAGATGTTTGCTTGCGAGAAGGTTGCCGCGCGAAAGAACTAAGCCGATTGTTGATCAGAAGGAACAGCCGAATGACAGAAAAATAACACTTTCACTTATTGCCATCGAATTGGAAGGCCAAAGTCTAGCCTTTCGTACATTGATTAAACGTCGCGTGAAAATTGAGGAAATAATCCGACCCGACTTCCAAAACTAGCTATAAAGCAACTAAAATGACAATAACAAATTGAAAGACTGCCATAATCACATCAAAAAAGTGTCCACAGTTCCGAAAGTCGGGTATCGGGTTTTGCGTCCGAAGGCGCGCTACGTGGTTATGACTGCAACTATGATGATTGGCGGAGTAAATACACAGGAATCACGAACTGATGACCTCGATAGGCTTGGCTGTCGGTACGCAGAGGCGGGGAAATGATTCTGAAACAATTACGGTAATGGAGGAGGTGAAATTCCCCACCTTTTCTTGCTGCATTTCTTACTGATTCCTTCCATTGCAGAATTCGTATCCACAGACATGCTCGTGGCACAGGCTCCCGAGGCTTCCTCTCTGGATGCTCAAAGTTTCATATGAAATGGGCTAGTCTGCTCTCAGAATCTGTAGGCTGAGTTCAAATGCTCACATGTACGTGCTACGTATCTATCGTTCTTATGAACTATTTACGCCCAATCGGTCCGTCTAGCTGCGAGGCTGTACTTTTGTGACAGGCGTTTCTGGTATACGAGTCATACTATCACCGAAGAATCCCATCCCATATTTATCATCGAAGCTGGTGGAATGGCAAAGCACTCGTATCAGCATTCATCGCGACGTGAAAGAGAAACGGGACGTACTGGTGACTGACTCTTTCATGGCCAGCGGTCCTCCAATGCAAATCAATTTTCCAGCTCCAGGAATCGGCATATGTCTCTTGATCATCTCATCAGTCGCCCTCCCTGTCGAATACCGCCACCCTTTGGGTGGGGTGCCAGTCAACGTATAGTGAAGACGGAGCCTTGAACTATGTTCCAACGCAAATTGATCGAGCTCCTCACGACAAAGGATGTCGTCAACGGAACGATTGACATCCAGAACCCAGACTCTGACGTCCTTGCTCAATGGGTCGCTAAATATTCCACGGAGCGCTTGAATAACAGGTGTAATTCCGGTCCCCGCGCAAATCATTCCGACTTCTCTGATCTGATATTCCTTACCATGCATCACGGCCATCCCTTGTCCTTTCCACGTAAAGTTTCCAGTTGGGCCTTTGACCTCCACTGCGTCGCCTACAGAAAGCCTATCGATCTCCATCGTCATGCGACCGCCCAGTGGGCTTTTGCTCGTCGGCCGATAAATTCTGTCTCAAGTCAGTTCCTCGGAGTTTCCTACAAGTATGAGCCTTACCTAACCAGTAGTTCCATGAAACCTCTAACGTCTCTCTGGATCATGGGCGTGTAAGTCCTTTGTATCAGCTCCCCTTCACGATCATTGGAGTTCTTTGCTTTAGTCCGCAAACGCAGGTATATGTGTTGGCCGAATGGTAAGCCTAGCGGTTGTTCTTTATCAGGCAGAGCGAAGCGGATACGCTTGGCTTCTCCCGGCAAGCATTCAATACTACAGACCACGACCTTCTTCCAAACTCGGGGATTAAGAAATCCTTGGGAGTCATTATCTGAGATGTTGACTTGCGGAACCATTTTGTGTGGCTCGACGAGTGTCCCGATGTGGAATTCTGCGAGCTTCTTTTTGGCGTCGGAACTGTGAATCGCCATAAAATCTTCAGTTGCATCTTCTCCAGCGACAAGCATGATGGCCTCCGCCCCGCCAGGATGTTCCTTGAAATAACCACTGCCATCATAAACCTACTCGCGGCATAATTGGGAACAGCTGTAGGGAAAAAGTAGTCACTTACCTCCCCGTGCACCACGAACCAGGCTTTCTGCTTGGCCTCCGCCGTCATCAAGTCCTCCATTCGGATTTTCCGCTTGATATTCGGTTTGGTCATGATTACATCTGGCGCTTGCTCTATCCCTTTCGCAATGGAATATATTCCCGACTCTTGACGCATAGAAAATTTGGGCTTCGAAGGATCCAACCCATCGTCTTTCAGTCTCTGCATCCAGCCGCCTTCCTGCCTTCCCGCCACTGAAACGAAAATCAGTCCATGAGCGCGCGCTAGTGATTTGGGGAATAGATAGATACTCGTTGGATGCTCGAATTGAAGCTTTCCGTCTTCAATTTGACAGACGCGAACACGAAACCACCTTTACGACCAAACGTTCGAACGATGTCCCTTCCATGACAATCTGAACTCACCAATTATTCATCATTCCAGTCGCATTCCAATACATGTCGCGAGGCTGAAGAGCGAGCGATTCATCCATGCATCTCACCATCACCACATCGCTTCCTCTCAATATCTCTATATTCATATCAAAAGTCCAAAAGCACCAACAGAAGCAGAGGTCAGATTCAGTCAAATCCAACCGACCATATACGGAATTGGAATATGCAACATCACGGAAGAGATCTTCAGGATAGGTGATTTTCGCAACGTTCCATGAGTCCCCATCGTCCCAGGAGATTTCGACGCGTGAAACACGACGGCCACCGCCGGCGTAAGCGTATCCCTTGAGTTGATACGTTGCATCCGGCGACATCTCGGATGGGTCTAAAACCTCATTGTGGTCTGGGCGTGCGATCGCACTGTTGGGATTCAACTCGCGAATGATATATCTTGAATGTTTCATCAGGCCTAAATTCTCGAGAACAACTGACTCTGAGCAAACCTTGGGTCATACCACCAATTTTTTTCCGCTCGCGCTTTCTCAGGTCCTACGGGCGTCGGCAAAACTTTGTTATCGTGGAAATGAAGGTGATGTTGACTCTCCGTCTTCGATATTTCGATGCGAGAGAGCCATTTTACTGACCTCCCACCAATCTGGCCAGGGACCACGAGTCGAAGCGGAAACCCATGGTCAGGCTCGAGTCTTGAGGCCGGATAATTATAGGACGACTCTTCAACTGAAAACAAAATGAACTTACGGAAGACCATTCATCGCCCAGGATAGCAGCATTGCCTTCCCCTTATCCCGAGCCCAGGAGAGTAGTTGACTGAAAAAGCAAACGACGGTTAGGAATGTGGAAACTAGAACGGGTATGGCTCCACACCTTGTTCCATAGGGTCCATTGGGAAGCTCGTCGCTCCCTTCAAAGATGACATGCTTCGCAGGCTTGGTCGGATGAACATGTTCCAACACGTCAGATAGATACACGCCGGTAAAGAGCGCTGTGGAGAGGCCGCCCGCTCCCCAATTAAATCCTAGCGACTGTTGGACAATATTTTGTTCCTTTCGACGATTTCCAGCACAAACCAATGTTACTGGGATGGTTACGACTTGAAACTTTGTTCGCAAATCTTTCAGAGTCAATGTCGCCGGCTTTGCGCATAACCTTCCCAAGCAGACGTTAGTTGTACGTATCCATTGGGAGGGACCTAAAACTCACCCGTGTATCCTCAGCTCCCATTTTCCCGCCCTGTCCTGATTCACCACGGGAACAGCACCGTGATTCCTGACATAAAACAGGTTGCTAGGCGTGAAAAATCCTGCACTGTACAGATCCCTGAGTTTCGCTTCCGCGTTGAAGGGATGTTTTCCCGTCAACCGGACGAGTCGAGGGTCACGGGGAATCCAACCATCCGCAGATCCTCTTCACGGAATGAATCAAAATATGAGATACGGAGAAACTGAAAAAAGTACATATCCTGAGTGTCTATCGTAGAAGACGCTACCTCCAGCGGCAATGATGGAAATTTGAACTGTGGGGGTAGGCTTCGAGGTCCATTTTGTTGGGCTAATGATGGAGGGAAGAACGGCGTGGGGAGGTTTACGCTCAATGCTTCAAAAGGTATCTTCTCCTCTAGCATTTTGTTGTAGTAGTGGAAGGAATGACCTGGGATGCACAAATTTATAGAATACTGTAGTGTTTTTATCAATCAAGCTGCCCTCCTTAATGCGGCAACGTTCCTCCTCTATGCCGTGATACCTCAAAAATCTCCAATTTTCCCAACAATCTCTTCCCACACATCACCGCGGACTTTCTCAGCGCCCTTAAGTCCTATCTCGATCGCCTCAGTGGTCTTCTCCCTTCTCTGTTAGATGATCCCGTCACCTCATTCTCTATCTTTCCCTGAGTGAGTGGTACGTTTCCCAATCAGTAATTGACATGACCTCCAGCGCCTTCATCAATGAGGCGCTTCGGATAAGGCTTATCTCCATATCACTTATCATACGGTGTAGTTGGAATTTGGCGACGGTCCGATACGTTGCACGAGTGGATTGGGCATATAGAAATCTGCGTGCCACTTGCGGTCACTTGCGGATCGCTCTTTCGCAGGTGACCGCAGATTGGCATGAAAAACAATAAATCATGGGGTCATTGTGTGCATGAACAACTTATCACTTATCATACGGTGTAGTTCGGATTTGGCGACGGTCCGATGCGTTGCACGGGTGGATTGGCATTAAAAAAATGAGGTCATTGTGTGCATGAACAAGCGATGAAGGCATAAAGAGGCGAGAGTGCACCTAATAGGCGGGAACTGGGATAGGTAACAGGAGCACATTTATAACAACGGAGATAATTCCCATAATCCAAAAACCCTTTCCTGCGGCAGGTTGAAACCTGAAAACCAAAGTGAAAATGACTCCTCCTAGGGTACCAAAAGACCCAGCCAGACCAGACATGACGCCCTACAGAGTTTCGATCAAATGTCCTAAGCCATCATGTAAATATCAGACTGACATTGTTGTAGACATTGCAGTGGGGCACCAGGGCAAAGTTTGCGCCGTTTCCGAGTTCAGAGAAGATCACAGCCAGGGAGAAGACTCCCATGATTGTAGCCACTGTACGGGGGTTCAGTGCAACAACAAAACATAAACCGACGGGAGCCTTACATGATGGAGATTTTGTAGGGGTATGATGATCCTCGATATAAAATCCCCCTGCGATCAAAGCCGCGCCCATGATTAGACCACACAGGAGTGTCCAGACCTTTTTTCCCCGAGTGCCGAATGATCGATAGAGAAGATCCCCAACAAATCCGCCTAGCGGTCTCGTAACAAGGTTGAGAAAGCCGCTTGAAGATAATTTTAGCAAAAGAAACCGAAGATTCGAAATTAGACGACTTACAAGATTGATGTGTAATATCCCGCCGTCGTTTGGCTGAAGCCAGGAATTTTTTTGCTGTATAAGGCGAAGAGAACATTGGACATCTGGCTGTCAATTGCTAATTCGACTCCGAAAGTCGTCAAGTATGCCAGGGCAGGTAACCACGTCACAGGACTCGCCAAAATTGTCAATGCTGCTTTGATCGTAAGTCGCTCGTTAACGGCAACATCGATAGAAGCAATGACTGGCTGAATGGTCACGGAAGTGTCGCGTACCCCCTTTTCATCGAGCTTCTCGTCGCTGCCGACATGGCCTTGCGTAACAGCTATTTCTGTAGCGGGAATGTTGTGGCGTTCGGTCCACTTTCCCGCAGGGTGGTCTGTTCCGTATATGATGGTCAAGACAGCGACAAAGATCAAAACAGGGGCGCTGAGGCAGATGATGTTAGCTACAACTGCAAATTGTATCTTTGTGGTACGTACGGGACTATGGCAAAAGACGCCCGCCAAGCTATGTGCTGGGATAAACCGCGAGCCCTCAGACTTTGATAGAGCGAAGTCATGATTGCGAAAGTCGCTCCACCGCTACGATGACGAGATTAGTAGTTTAGTCAGGCTCAAGCGGTGAGAGACCAACCCCATATTTCCTAGTCGCATAGATGCATCAGCCGGTGGTAAACATCTCGAAGAACAGACACATACCCCATCCTCCAACCAAAGCATTTGCGGTTCCCACGCAATTCTTGTCAAAGAAGGACGAAGTCCAGGCCTGGCATGGGACGAACGTCGCACCCAAAAGCCCGATGAAAAAGCGCAACACGTAAAGCGAAGATGCGTTGTGCGCAGTTCCCGCAAGGCCAGAAGGTATTGCGCCGAGAATCAAGATTGCCGCCATGACCTTCCTTGGCCCATACTGGTCGACAAGAGGGCCGACGAATAACCGTACGGCCAGTGTCGCGACCAATGCAACGATGTTAGAGTTCGCAACTTGGGCTGCGGATAGATGGAGGTCTGACTTGATCGCGTCCGGGATAAGCGGTGGAAATGCAAACCACGAAAGGAAAGCGACGAAAAACCCAACTTTTAAGACGAAAGAATAAATAAGGAGCTCAAGAACATCAGCATTCTAGAGACGCACGCCAACTGAGATGGAATGCCCGTCCATATGGGTCCATGAGATTGAATATCGGGATGGTGTAGCTTTTGAGGTTTATTGGGTTGATAATCGCTGGTCGCCAAAGGTGGGACCATTGGAATGGGGGAGCCTCCTGTGCTGTCTCGTGGATCATAGTTTGCTCAGAACCGTCAAGAGCGAAAGTTGGGATTGGATAACAGAAATGGTGGTATGTAAATGCCTGCTCACTGACTCAGGAAGATAAAGGGCTTCGAGATCGGAATCTGAGGTCTTCTTGTTTCCCAGTGCAATTCAATAGAATTCGACTCCATGGAAAGGTGTTGTACTTATCTCAATAGGATGGTATCTCAAACCTGAGCCAAGGAACGTCGTTTGATAAGGCTGTCAGGGCGGGGACCAGATAACGTTCCAAGCTGTCGATAAAGAAACCGCCGATGGGGCTGGTCGATCGGAGATCATATCACCAGCCCTCATATCTTGCCCACCCTGATCCAGCTATCTGTGGAGTCTTGTTTGAAGCATTCGGAAGCGAGCTTGAAATTTCTGAGGCCGATATCTTTAGAACCCCAATCTTCGATCACAGAGACTAGACGTGCTGCCGCGCATGTCGTTTGAAAACTATATTTCTCAAGCAACAATGGAACAAGCTGTCGTTCTGCCCCTGCAGAAACGACAAGAAAAAGGTACATGAACGGAGAGCGCTTGAAAATTAGAAAGTCAAAAGACGCGCATTGATAGAGTGGAAACTGCACTTACCGAAAGCAAAGAATGCTTACTCTTCGTCGGATTCAACGTTCAGCCCAATCCATGCGTCGAGATCCGCCCACATATCATCTTGTTTCGTCTCCAACATCCGCTTCATGGCTATAACGCAGGACTCGCAATAATTTTTGAGTTTCAGATCTATTTTCATGAGCTCTTGTATGCCGCAAATGGGGTCGAATTCGTATTTGGGTAAAATAGAGGCACGGAGCTCTAAGAGGAGTCGAGACCTATGTTCGCATCGCGCCGGTTTCTGGGTGCATCGCGCCGTGAGCGCGAATACAGTATCGTGCCAGGCCGTCCCGAGGTACTTTGAAACCTTCAAGAGACGAACGAGGTCACCAGGATGGAGCTTCTCGAGTGCTTCGTCCGGATCATCTTGGGATAGAGGGTCAGAAATGCAGGCTAATCGAACAACCCCAACCCGCTCACCTTCATCATTGCTTTCTTTTTCATCCTCAGGAGCGGGTTCTTCGAGCGAGTGCTTCATCCTCGCCAGCTCGTAAAAGGCACGTTTGAGAACTTTCGGGATATTCCAGTTTCGCCCAAGAACGACGGCTTCGGCAGCGAATGGAATTTCTGCGACGGTTATGTCGCCTACGTCATTGGAGAATTGTTCAGTGATCACTCTCTCGGCAAACTCGAGATACTTTTTGAATTGTAGACGATCCGCCGCGCGGAAAATTGATGCAATAACTGGGAAATGGGGGGTGTCGTGATAGTAGCATCTGACAACTGTCAGAAAGATAAACGCGAAGACGCACTAGTGACGACTCACATGCCGTCATCCATGGCCGTCAACAAGGCATCAAAATCATCACGCGTCACCCCTGTTGAATTGAGGTGAAAGAGATCCAACCCATCGACACATTCAACCGTTAGAAGGACGTCATTGATATCTTCTTTATCTTCGTCGCCCTCGGCCGCCTCCTTCCCACTATGTTGCTCAAACAATTTCTCGAACCAAGTCGACTGGGACGCCAATCGACTTCTCTGGACTTTGTATCGTGTAGTCTCGATTTGAAGGAGGATGTTCCCATCCAACAACCAGAACTTTGAGTGTTTCGTATAGGAGGGCTGAAGCCTTTTGGAGCCCTTGTCATTACCTAAATTCAGCTCTTCTTCTTCACGTTTCCGTTTTCCACCGTTTGGCGAATCTTCCAGGTCAGGGGCGTCCACCATGGTAGTATCCTGCTCCAATGATGTTGAAGGCAACTCTACAAATCCTTGACATAAGGGTTTTTCGAGGCTTTTCAGAGAAGTATTCACCAGGCGTTTGGCTCCGGCGACGCGACATAATCCGGGAAGACTGTAGATGGTGAACGTTGAACGGAGGTGCGGAAAAAAATCAGTTGGTTACGGTGGTCACATCCACGTGATGTGACCAAGGGCGACAGTTGAATCAGACGTGGTCTTTCCGGAGTCCTAGACAGACTTCTATATATGTGAAGTCGTACCTTGGTTCACGATATATGAAATTAGGCGTAGCTTTCCAAGGCAAAAACTTGAAAGCCCCAAACATTGTCTCCCTTCAAAATAATTGAAACAAGGGTACAGTCGTTTGCATGTATAATTGCCGCTCCATTTTTTGTTGAACGTGCTGACAGTTGATGGTGCCTTACGGCAGATCCCGACCCCCAGGATCCCGCACCTGTATGGACATTCTGGTTAGTATTTTAAAGCATAAAAACTCCTGCAATGGGACTCTTGGTTGATTCAAGCTCAAATTTGATGCTCATTGGGGGACAGAAGGTGGGCTGGAGGAGAAGTTGGTCGTCGGCATCGTGTTGCCGTTGATGGGCACCACAAGGCCAAACATGGTTTTCACAAAACCAACCGGCAATTAATCATGCAAACGACTGTAATCCTTCTTGTGTTTCTGCGCTTCATATCATGATGGTCGTCTTGTGATCGTCGATACGACTTCACATCATATCGAAGCTGTCTAGGAGAACCTATTTCTGCGCACCGCTACGCAATGAAGCGAACTAAGTGTGGTACCAATTGACTACCGCCCTCTCCGCAAGAGAGGATATCCCATCATGCCCCACACTAATGAGATCTCCATAGAAAGTTTCAAATCCAATTTCTTCATTGGTGCACGCGATTACCTCGACCATTTTTAAAAATTTCCAAGAGCCAGGCGGAGAAAACGCGTCATCCACTTCGCGCCAATCCCTATACCCAACTCGTTTGGGCGCAGCCGAACGAATGAGTCAATGACGAAAGTGATCCGCTCAATTGAGTTGTCCGCTGGACAAGTTCGTAGACCATGTGCCAGCCAATTTAACTCACTGGAGAAAATTCCAAATTCAACAAGATAAGGAGGAAGGGCGGCAATGGTGGATAAGATAAGTCGCTTCAAGGTTGTCGGGATGTTCTTCAGGTTGAGTGTTGTGACTGATGTGGTTGATTAGAAATTGCGCGATAGGCTGTCATAATATGACTTACCAAAAGGGCTATTATCATCACTAGGATCAATTTGCAATCGTTCAAGTGACGGGCAACGCTTCAACACGGAAGGTAGCAGCGGTACGCCTTCCCTTGTGCCTTTGTACTTGAGCGTATGGAGGTGGGGAAACGGTTTCCAGCCATAATACGACACCAAAAAACGGGGGAAACCAACCACATCTCCAAAGCACAACTCCTCGAACTGCCCAAATATGTCGGTGTCGTCGTTCAGTGGCATGAACAAGACGGAAGTGAGGTTCAACCTCCGGAAATTCCATGACTCGATGGAATCAAGGGGGACAATCACATTCTCCAACTTGACCTCGCGTAGCGTCGGTCGTTTCAAAGCGTCCAAAAACGCGTCCTTGACCGGGTACAAGAGATAAGCCCAGTGGAGCCTGCAGGTGAGCTGTAACGAAGTGAGCTTTTTCAAATCTCTGCTGAGGATGTATATCACGCTGGCCTCTTCTCGACTTGTTGGGTAAGGCGCGTTATGCCCTTTAGCGTGGTGGATGCGAAGGGTATGGGTGGACGCGATGAGATGCGGGGAGTGGTGGATAACTCTCGCGAATCGCTCTGCTTGGGTCTTTGTGGATCGTTCTGGCTTCTGCATCTCGTCGCCATGACCAATGTAATCGCCAGCCCCGATAGATATATCAGAAAAGATCCGTTGAGAGGTATAAGGCCGTAAGCAGCGGCAGGTTACGCAGAGCGCTTTCAGCGTGTCATGGTCGTTGGTGGGGGTGTAGCTGTCGATGATAATATACATGATCTCAGGTGGCAGGGGAAGGGTCCAAGTCGACGCAGGAAAAAAAGTGACACAGGTGGGGAATGGGTAGTTTCAAGCTTCTCAAGAAAAGCTAATCCATCCTCGTCCTTCGGTCCTTTTAGTTCGTCCTTGAGCCTCTTAAAGAGCTTGAGCATTCTTCCCAGATGTTTCTTACTAGAGTGAAGGGAGTCAATGAAAAGGGAAAATTGGAGGCTGTACATTTCCATGTCATCGCGCCAAGAATCCAATTGCAAGAATGAGATAATATCAAAAAACAACTGAACAGTGTCGATCCTCAAGAGCGTCTTCATAACCCTTTTCGCCTCGATGTTTTCGAACATAGGTTGAAAGTCAATAAATATTTTTGTTTTATTCTTGTAGTGGCGGATTTGACCAGCCTTTCTGCCCCGCTTTCCGGCCCGACTCGCCCGAGATGCTGAGGGACAGCGAAACAAAACTTTCGAATATTTGAATTCTTGTTAGCTGATACTCTTATTTACTCCTTCTTACACTACTTCGCTTGCCTCCCCCATTCAAGATCCATTGCCCAATTGCTTTGCAGGTTAGAGCTTGGGTGCGGCTCCCTCGACAAGACGTTTCTCAGCCTCCTGGAAGTTGATCACGGACCAGATCGCGGCAAGATACTGACGAACACAAGTCAACGACAATGACGACAGCAAAAAATGAATAAACGCGACGTACATCAGCCTTGACGTTGAGATACTGGAGGTAGAAGGCGTGCTCCCAGATATCAACGCCGATGATGGGCACGAGGTTCAGGAGAGGATCCTGGTTGGGCGTGGTGGCGATCTCAAGGCGCCTCGTTGAGGTATTATAACCCTGTGCGACATGTATCGTCAAACACAAAAACCCTGACAGGATCATGGCATTAAACTCACGAGCCATCCCCATCCAGAGCCCTGAATTCCCAAAGTCGCTGTGTTGAACTCTTTCTTCAAGTTATCGAGGCTACCGAACGCAGCAATGATAGCCTCTTTGAGTGGGCCGTCTTGCAATTCACCTCCGGTACCTTTTCCGACTGCAGCAGAAGGGGCAAGGTTCTTCCAGAAGAGAGAGTGGTTGATGTGGCCTGATTGTGGGATCAGCGATTAGATAAGAAGTTGACGAGTTACAAGGCTGTCAGGTACCTCCTCCGTTGAATTTGAGGGCTGCCTGGAGGGCGATGCGCTCCTTTGGTGTGGAAGCTTGGGCGTAGGCACTCTCTGCGGCGTTGAGAGCGTTGACATACGTCTGGTGGTGCTTTTTGTGGTGAAGCTCCATGATCTGGCGGGAGATATAAGGCTCAAGAGCGTCATATGCATAAGGGAGGTCTGGGAGAACGTTCGACATGGTGTTCACGTTGTCAGAGGTGGTAGATGATGGAAGGATGAAGGAGGGATGTAAACAGAGATAATCGCGATGCTTTCAAATCAATAATGTCATTGCGTGATCGTCACGGGCTATTTCAACTCTGGGTACTTAAGTACTTACACACATGGACGGTAGTTATTGATCTTTCAATGAAAGCCTAGACAACCCAGTACGCGTTTGGCAGCTCACCACGCTGACTGCTTCAAAAGATTCATCAAATGAAGGTGGGGATAGAATGAAAAATGAAGTATGTTGCGCTTTTTGAGCATTTACTACCACTCTAATTTAGGGTCTCCGCATAACTGGCTACCTTCTTTGATTCCTATGAACTCAATTTCCGTCGTTCCGTTCAATCCAAGGGCTTCTGATTCAGCCTGCCTCACCATCCACTTTTCCGTCCCAAGAACAGCATCAATATCCTGCTTCGGCGGAAGAAATAGTTGAATATCATTCTCGTTTTCGGGATCTTCACGGGCCTGGAACGCAAGGATATCGTACTCGGTGTCGCTCAAGCCTTTCCCACATGTGAGGCTGAAGTTCCGCTTGTGCAGCGGGCAAGAGACATACTGCAGACCAAGGTAAGCAAGTAAAAGCGAATTCGAACAAGAACCCCCTTACAAGTTCACCAGTTGGTGTATCGCCGACAATACCATGGTCTAGAACGAACGCGCGACGGTGCGGGCACCTATATACAGTGAGTATGTCTACCCGCAAGCGTAAAACCTGCTTACATTTGCTGAGTAGCATAATACCCTCGCTTGGGCACATGATAAACGGCAAGTTGTGTGTCGCCATATAGAATAGCAACGCTGGTAGTTCCGTTTTCCGATGGCATCATGTCCCTTTTCGAAGCGACCGTGGTCCATCTCCACTCGCTCTGAGGGGTAGTCAATTGGTCTGCGGAGAACTTGATAGAAGGGGTGGCCTTGGGCCAATCGGCAGGTCGCATCTGTCCGCGCTGATTGATTATTTCTGCTTGTGGACGTTGTTCTTCCGTATTGACGAACTGTTTGAACTGCTGGCGTTTTGCAGGGTCTTTTATGAGGGGATGAGCGTCAGAGGTGGAAACCACGAATGGATGTGAATACCTTTGACGACAGTTGCCCACTCATCTTCATATGAATTCACCAGATTATCTATGAACGCGTCCAAGTCGGTGCATATCCCGAGCTCATCCTCAAGAATTACTTTGCGAAGTTTCTGTGCAAAGTGAGATATAGGTCTTTTTCCCTGTATCGATGACGAACCTCAATGCCACCATCCATGCTCTCAATCCACCTGGCGGTGCGCTGAAGTCTATCCGCAGTCATAATATAATAAGCGAGATATCGGTCGATGATCCTGATCACTTTCGAGGGTGGAACGTCCTTCGCAAAAAGCTCTGCATGTCGCTTCAAAACATAGTGAGAAAACTGCTGATAGTCAATGGATTCAATTGACGCACAGGATTCGCACCGCCGTTACCACCCACGAAAACTGGAAAGACAGGTTAGTGGGATAGACCAGGAAGACATCAGATAACAACCCACTATTCCACCCCTTATCCGTGGCAATAACGCCAAAATCTTTGCTTTGCGCTTCCGCGCACTCCCTGATACACCCAGAAACACCGCCTTTGAATTTATGAGGGCTGCGAACCCCACGGTATCGGTTCTCCAGCTGAATAGCCAACCCAACGGAATCCCCTACACCATAACGGCACCCTAAATATAAATGAGTCAGTAAATCACCTCGCTAAATGAACGACATGACGGACAAGTAGTCCCGACGCATGATTTGACCGTCCTGAGGCTCTTGCCGTACGCCTGACCACTTTCAAAACCTGCTGCATTGAGCTCGCCCCAAATGGCCGGAAGGTCGGATTTCGACGCGCCGAACATATCGATGCGTTGGCCTCCCGTGATCTGTAGATATCTTATCTTATCTATATGTCCCGGGCGGTGGAAGGAAACTACGTACCTTGGTATACAACTTATACTTCTTCGCGACTTGGCCAATAGCAATGAGTCCTTCTGGGGTGATTTCACCCGCAGCGATACGTGGAACAACGCTAAAAGTCCCATTTCTCTGAATATTAGCCAAGTACCGGTCGTTGGTGTCCTGGTTTTGATGATGCTCGGGCTTCATTACATGCTCATTATATCTATAGCATCGAAAAGTCATTCAACTCCCTTTTTAGGATTTTAGATAGGCTTACAAGCTTGATAAAATGCTGCCAATCGCAGGCTTGCATATCTCGCACCCGATAGAGTCATTGTTCACCCCGACGGCCTTCATTATTTCTGCAAAAGTTTGAAGTTGTTTGATTTTTATGATATTGAATAGGTCGACGCGCGCCATGTTGAAATGTAGGCATAGATTATTGGAGAGCGTGTGTCCGGCCTTTCTCATCTCGGCGTTGTAGATGCCAGTGACCTGTAAAGACCGTTGTCAGTAAGTCTATATGGTTATGGTGGGCGGATAGACAAACCAGAGGCATGCAGCCACCACACCCTGTGCCGACTTTCGTTTTTTTCTTCAAGATCCCAACGTCGGTGCATTCTCCGCCTTTAACGCATTTGACTATATCGCCTTTCGAGACGTTCTGGTTTTTGTCAGATGGGAAGAATATCCAAGAGGAGACAAGCTTACGTGACAACTACAGACTTGAGCATCATCATCGAGATCATTCCCATCGTCAGCGCCTTCCTTTTTTGAACCGGTGATAAACTGCGAAGGGGGTACGTCCAATGGTTTCTGTATTGATATACCTTGAAGTAGATCAATAGGACAGGATAATGATGCCGACCTTCTTTTTGACGATCGCCACTAGCTTCACAAAGTCACTGACATCACCAATCATCATACCCCCAAGCAGGTGTTTACCGTCCGCAGTAAATATGTATTTTTTGTACGTCGAGCTGAATGGATCATTGTAAACGAGGCATTTGATGGGTTCATCCGCACCACGCCCTCGTTTCGATGCAAGCAGCCTGGACTCCAAAACCGTTGTGCTTGTTTCTTGCGTGGTAAGTTCAATGGCGGGTTTGGCTGGATCCACCGATTTTGATTTATTGTCAAGGGCGACGGCCAGCACCCGAGTCTCGGGAGAACCGTGTTTATCCGCAAAGTAATCACCGAAGGAGGCGACATCAACTCCCATGAGTCTAACGTTATTCAGGTGTCAGATGACAAGAAGTAAGACGAGGGTTATTTTCTGACGCCTACTTGAGTTTGGTGCTCAAATCCGGGGCATTCATCTTCCTTGGAGCATGAGACTCGGTTTGAGTAAGGTTGAATGACAAGATATCAGCCATTTCAACTTGCAAACATCAGTGAGCCTTCATTGGGCTGATAAAAGAACGGCACACGTACTTCCGGGTGCGATTAAGCCATAGTAGTTTCCCTTCCAGCTAGCGCACTCGCCCACCGCGTATATATCCTTTGCGGAGGTCTGAAGATCGTCCCCGACGACAACTCCGCCTCTGGGGTGGCACTCAATGCCGCTGCTCTTCGCCAGCTCGTCGCGGGGTTTGATACCTATCGCAAAAATGACTAGATCAGCGTTGAAGATGGATCCGTCGTGTAGCTTGAACCCGGTAAAAGTTCTATCTTCCGATTCATCGTCTGCGGCGGCGGTGAGCAGCGCCGAGGGAGAACAGTTGACGAGCACTTGGACTCCCATGGCTTCAATCTTGTTGAGTACCATCTTCCCCGCGTCTGCATCTAACTGACGCGATAGGGGGTAGGCTTGGCGGTTTATGATGCTAACTTGGGATATACTTTGTGGGGTGAACAATAAGATGATTCTGACGGTTAAAGGGATGGAAGGAAACTCACGTTTCCAGATCATATGCCGCTTTGGCAGCTTCCAACCCAAGCAACCCGCCACCAACAACTACGGCATGGTTTACTCCTTCTTTCGCCGCGTATGAGATGATGCCGTCGAGGTCCGAGATGTTGCGGTACACAAAGACTCCTCGAGTTTTAGTAACTTCGTTTTGGGATATGTATGGCGGAAGACCAGCACCGGAACCGGTGGCTAGGACAAGCTTATCGTATCGGAATGATCTACCCTTGCTCGTATGAACAAGGTGAGCTTCCTGGGATATGGATGTGACGGTTTCAGAGAGATGGTAGCGGAATCGGTCTGGTTGTTGTTCGGCGTACCAGGAAGGCGGGTTTAGGTAGAGATTTGACACCTAAGAGGAAGATAAGACATGTCAAGGCAAATGACGTCTAATTTACACACGTTGCGATGCTCGAAATACTCTGTTAATCTGAGCGCGACAATTTGAACTGAAGGCATAATACTCATTGGAAATATGACTGACCCAACTCGATTATAAGCGAAATGTACCTCCTCTCCGCAAGTCACGATGAAGTACTTGTTGCTCTCGTCGAGATTGAGGAGTTTCTCAATGAAAGCTTTGAGCAGTCAATGGATGTGTTTGGATGGGATAAAGCCACAGCACCTATTCCGACCATTCCAAGACCGACTGTACTCAGATAAGATAAGCAACTGGCGATGAATGGACTTAAAAAGACCAACGCACCGACGAAGATGACCTCTCGGCCGCTTGGATAGTCATCAAGGTTGAAAGGAGAAACGGAAAGTTCATGGGTTCCAGGAGAAGGAATTTCGTGAGAGTGCACGGGACGCATTTTCTTCGGCTTCGCGACCTTGGGGATTTGGGATAAATTATGATGACAACGAGCAAGGGTCGTACATACAAATACCTATCGCACGGGAAAAAATACACCCCGCAGACGACGAAGAGATGTATGGAAGGAGAAGTTGTCGTGCATCACTCCGGCGGAGCGATAAGGAAGTTGGATGGAGATTCCCGACCCTGAAAGGACGCCCGAACGATATGTTATCTTTGGGGCGCTTCACACTGCAGAATGGGGGCGATCATGATCGGATCGGCGAAGAAGCAAAATCAAGACCGTCTGTTATCGGAATTGGGAAAGGGGGTGTAAACTGTATCAGAAAAGGAACGAATAGCAATGTTGAATCTCTTTGCATAAAAAGAAACAAAGGCTAGACTTACCGTTTCAACTTTCCTCTCCGTGTTCGCGTTCAATGGTTTCATGGAGTTTGCATTCAAATTGTGGATTGGCGATTTGATAGGATTCCATCCCCAGAGCGATTTGGCCCGCAGACAAATGGCAACCAGTGCGCAAGGCAGAACGTAGAATATTCGCATAGAATGTCGCCTATAGTTGAGATACTTGTGAGATTTGTTGCTACTTCCACACTGGCAGATTGGGGGCGATCATGATCGGATCGGCGAAGACGCAGGTCAACTGTTATGGTGGTGAAGGAATTGGGGCTGTAAACTGTGGAAAAGTGTATCAGAAAAGGAACGGATATCAATGTTAAATCTCTTCGCATGAACAAAGGCTAGACTTACCGTTTCCTTTCCGCGTTAGCGTTCAATGGAGCAAGTTGCTTTCATGGAGTTTGAATTGTGGATTGGCCATGATAGGATTCCATTCCCAGAGTGGTTTATCCCGCAGAGAGATAACAACCAATGCCCAAGATTGCAGATCTGAGAGCTGCCAGTGCTAGTTCCAGTGGAGCGCCGCCGATATGAAACTTTTTGAGACTTATAAGTTATAACGAGTCGCCATCTGGTGGGGAAGCCTGTAAGACAAATATAGGGTATTGAGAGACAGAGATAATATCCGACTTGTCTTCCTCCTGGTGTTTCTTGGGTGATTCGTGGATGGTTGAACGTTTAGCAAAGCAAAAAACTTGAAAGTGTCGTTCTTCGGTACATCGAAAACGTGACTAGTTGCCACGTGGTGTGTCTCTCTTTCCCACATGCTCATGCTATCTTCACGTCAATGCACAAGAACTCAAGAAGAAGAGGCTCTACTGACCCACGCATGCGCAAGCGGCGAGCTTGGCACCTTTCACATCTCGTGTGCTAGTCTCTAACGGAAGAACGTGGGATGCATAAATCGTTTGAACACGCCTCTTACCTCGTTCGCCACGGGTTGGGAAAACGCGAGGCGGAGTAACTCTTTACGGTCTTGCCTTTACATTTGAGACAGGTGAGCTACATGAATTTTCAATATATAGAGAGTAGCCCATAACGGTTCACTAGAGCTTTAGTAATTCTGTATCTCTTGGGGTGCGTTTTGTGTAATGATCCCGTGAACAACCTTGTTCCTACTAAATGCAATGGCGGTGGCCTTCCGGATCTAGCTAAATGCACTTATCAACAATGAACATATCGACGATCTGACAACATTCCTGCAATAGTCCATCTGTAGAAGACAACTCGGCCGACAGCTCCGCAATCTCATGATTTACGGAAGCTGTCAAGTCTCTCATAGGCTACTCCCATTATCTTTTGGGAAATGCATAACGTTATCGACAAGGGCAAAGATCACTTTACCATTTAATCGTTATCTCTCAGATGGCGAGCTTTACGCTCATATTGCCGTCAGCAACCATTCCAAAATATCTCTGTTAACCCACAGAGCTCCACGGGTCCTCCTTCCGAGAGAGACTTCACTACTGAACAGTTCGCCATTCCCACTCTCATGGGGGAATCACTAGACCTCGCCAAATGCATCCACGTCATTCACATATCGGATGTATACCAAACAACTTGAGGCGTCGGACGGATCCCAACGCCAACTAACGCGCGAAGAAAAAAGTCTATTGTCCATATCCTCAAGCAGTACTTATATGAAAATCCTAGGTTCCTTACGTCTAAATTTTGACGCCCGGGAGGACGTCTGGGCCCATCTTCCTGGCCAACTCACAAGAAATTACAGCGGCCCTGCGAATTGCATCTCTACACGAGATTCACTTGAATATTGTGCCAATACCAGTCGACCTTTGGCTTCCTCCCCATCTCAAACGACTGGAACTCATCCGTTCACTGGCCGATCCGAGGACGCGTTGAGGCGATAGATCTTTCCAGGTCATGCCTGAGGAGCTTTGTATGTGCGGCGCTTCGGGTTGCGGCCTGTATAGGGTGCTGCCCTTTGATTTCTCATGTCTTCGGACATTATTTTTGCGTGGAAATGAGCCTGACTTTGACGTCCACTGCCGCATGTCACCGGAACGCCTGAGTGTTATGACGTATGAGCAAGGATTGTGGGGGTGAGTTTTGCCTTCTTCCTTTCAACGTGTCCATCGAACCTGAATTGATGGAAACGCGACTTGACCTTCGTCCCTTGACCTCCCTCAAGTGCATCACCTTGCTGACTGACGTTTTCACTTGGCTTTCACTTCCGCTTCGAGATACGGATTACTCATCGATTTGACTGGATGAAGACTTCGGAATGCGCTAAGGGTGCCGTGTGCTCCGAAGAGTGTAGCGGAGAGGATTACCTTGGTCATTCGCAGCTCATTGAATTAATGCACCCATTGACTTTTTATTTTGGCAGGCGCGTGAGTGGAAGGGTTTGAAGACGGTCGAGGTGATTGCATGTAGGGATCAGGAGGTCAAGTTGTCGGACTTGACTCCTGATTGTTCGGACGCAATTACGCCAGATGCGACTCGGATGCCCAAATTTTCAAGCAGGGAATGGTCATACGGTGCAACGTAATCTATAAGATGACGAGCTCATATGAAACACGCTGCGAAACCATGATGATGGGATTCGGGTCGAACTGCTTGGACACAGCCCTCGGAGCGGGGTTCTATGATACTTTTTGGTTATGCCGACATGTGTACCTCTACCTAGATGACGTCGTCCGGAATAACTCCTCGTAGGGCACGTCCACCTCAATTAAAAATCAATAACTATCGCTTCTTTTCCTCCTTTTCTTTTTCATGTTTGAATCGAACATTGCACCGCCAGTAAGCCTCCCAAAGAATGGCTGTCCCCGGTCTTCAGGTTCTACCTGTCGAATATTATACGTGTCCGCCGTGCGGAAGTATGTCCCGGCAGGCGGATAAATTACATATCCGCCTGTACCGCCATTGATAGGGACGATTACAGGCTGCTTCGACGACGGGTGGATGTACGTACCCCCACCAGGGAGTGTCGTGTACGCGGAGCTAGATGTTTGTGGGCCAGAGGAATAAGTGGATTGTGGGTACGGATTGGTTTGTGGTGTTTGATAAGCGCTATACTGCGTTGGGTAAGAAACAACGGATTGTGGGGGATAAGAATTTGGTTGGGGCTGCGGCGGTGACGGTACGCCGTACCCATGAGGCATGGGGTAAACCGCAGATGCTGTGGCGGGTTGGGGGAATGATTGCACTAGATCCGGGCGATAGTTACGGTGAAGAGGTGGCAGTGGCATGAAGTTCGAGTGAGGGCTCGAGTTGGCACTAGCGTACACTCGGAAACCCTTACTGCGGCTGTGGCCGTGGTGTCGGCGGTGTGTACTGGAAGGGCGAGTGGGAGGGGCGGAGTGAGGCGCCGTTTGAGGTTGAGAGTACCCGTATCCATAGTCATACGTGGGGTATGGCCCAGGTGGAGGTGGGGGAGCAGGAGGCGCGGAGGCGACGTAGTCTGATGGTGGAAGTGGATTGGGTGGTAGGGGAATGAAGGGATTCTCCTGTGGATACCTCTCCGTCTCATCAACCCACCTACCAATGCGCTGTTGAGTGGCAAGGTGACGCTCGTATGCCTCAGGTGAGAAGTCGTACTCCGTCATCTCCCCAGCAAGAAATCCGGAAGAGTGTTGGAAACAATTTGGGGAGTAGAACTAGCGATGAAGACAATAAGGGAGACGGACTCGCCACGACGGTATTTAAGGCATCATTTACGGACCATTGTTATGATTCATGAATGATTCAATTCCCCGTTTGATCCTTGACAGAGCCCCTGATGGCCTGAACGAGGACAAAGTAAGGTCAAACAGAGTGCGATTCGATAGAATGGAGAGAAGCTCCCTGAGTGAATCGCAGTCATTCCGACTGATTGCTTCAAGATCGCTCGCAATGAGGCTGTAAGTCAGTCACGACGCAATGGCATCGACACGGACAAATACCGGTTATCTTTATATAGCCGGCCTAGATTCATTTGCGTTCCCAAATCTGCCTTCACTCAAGAACTGAAGGGCTCAAGTTCAAGGGCCAGCACCTCGGCGGATAAGTCCGAACGCAATGTATCCTCACAATCTATAACGCCATCTGCTTCTGTGCTTTCTCAAGCTTCTGTCTTTTCGCCTCCTGTTCACGTACCTCCGCAAGCATACTACTTAGCCCAACTGCCAACTTGTTCATGGTCAGAACCTTGGAAGTAACGACTTCCTTTGAAAGGAAAGAATTTGGCGTCTTGCGCTTATTTAATCGGTCATCATCGCTACCTAGTACCTACAGTTGTCATCAGCGCAGCATTTAACCACGTCTGAAATGTGATTTACATTAGCCGCCATGCTAGTTTGCATATTTAATACTTGTAACTTCTACCTCTTGTCAAGCGAAGAAATCCATCCTCCAAGATCCTCACGGTGTTACTATTTTTAGCTCAACGTGATCTTGGTTTACATCACGGGTTTGCAGTGGCACGTGCTACATCAGCAAGATCACGATTTACTTATCTACTTTTTCCCACTTTTTAACTTGCCACAAGTCAAAAAGCTGGAAAGTTGGAAATACAACTACTGAAATGAAACCCATGCCAACCTGAATGCATTCAAAATTAGTGGCTTTTCAGGGTACTGAGCCTGGCTTTTTGTATTTGTGGCTTTTCTGCTTTTTTCAACTTTTTATCGGCTTTTTCCGGCTTTTTCCGGCTTCTACAAGTAGAAAAAGTAAAACCCGAAAGTACTGATGTAGGTGGCCTTCAGAGAAATGACTTCATACCTCTTTGCCTCTACGGCCTCGAACCCTGAGCAAATATTCTTGATTTTTATGCACTAGAGCTCAGTCATCGTCACTTCAACATTATCCGACACTACACTCTCCTCGCTGTCCAGAGGGAGTCAAAGTCGAAGTACTGGGCACTTTTCATGCGGAGCCTGACATCTCCGAACAGTCACTCCAGAACCAATTCCAGAAACTTATTGTTCGTCCATTTCTTAACACCATCGAACTCCTTCCCCCCACTTTACCTATCGTCTTCCTTTTGGATTCAGTACATGACTGCCAAATTGTCCAAAATATCATCTATGCTCTGGCCAAGGCTCTCTTGAGCTTTGGAAAGATGGGGTCAATGTCATTGCAGTCACCACGACGGTTTCATACAGCAAGATACTCAACAGTCTCCAATCACAGGAAACTACCGCATCTATTACTCAGACCTCTCTACCCCCGTCACTTCCCCCAACTCCATCATCTCGAGGGCACAAACATTGGCTTCCCCGCTGCTTGACCTCAAGTACAAATTACTGGATTTCGTCTAACGTATGGTTGAAGTCCTAACCGTCTTCTTTTCATTCGTGTTGATTCCCTTCTTCGTGTACTTCACGGTCCTCATAAGCGGCCTTCTCATAGGACTTGGTCCCAGGGTAACCTTATTAGCAGGAACTGCAACATTTTCGGTTTGTATTCCGATGCTCATTTGTGTATTGATTGCTTTCCCAATCTTTGCATATAGGGAGCTGGCATGGGTGATGTGGCTGAGGTCAGGGTAATTACTCACTGCATCCCCGTTTATTTACCTATCATTGATTGATCGAAGTCATGTTGCGTTTTCTCGAATACCAAAGACACATATTACATTGCTCCTGACTGGCAATTTCTGGCCTACGCATGCACTGGAATTCAATCGAAAGTCGTTTCATAATTCATGAATCATTCTGTTCAGTCCATTCACCTCAATGCCAGCAGCCGCCTGACAACGGCCTGACAGTATCTACCTCTCCCCGACTCTGATAATGATAATTCAATGAGATTGTTCCAAAGGAGCAAAATAAATACTCCACAAACCTCTTGGCCACGATCCCAGAAGCAGCCCTTCATCAGCCAATCTGGATTGACCCCTGGGTGAACCTCAGTGGTTTAGGTCAACAAAGAATCATCGACTTCCCAGAAGTGCAGTACAAACCTCAAGGTCAGGAAGGAATCCATTGCCAGGCTATGTAAATAGACCTATAAGCACAACCTTCAAATCAAAATATGCCGCCCTGATCACAATGGGGATGCCCATGGTGATTGTAGCAAATGAGGTCATCAAGACGAGTGGAAGTGACTTGATTCTCAAAGGGAGGTCAGATACACCCTACTAACTTAGAATGAGAATAACCTGGCGGATTTGGTATACTTGATTCATACCTTTCGCTCAGCCATCTGAAGGCTAGTCTGCTTTTTTTGTAGATTTTTGTCGCGAACTTGATTAGATTCCAAAAGGCATCCAGAAAGGTAACCCTCAAACCACATTTTGGCAAGCTTCCCAAACCGCACAAGAACTGCATGTTTAACTGCTACAATGGAGGTTAGGTAAAGGTTTTGGGGTTGTCTTTGAGGTTCTCTTGTCATCAATGCCAGCATTGATCATGAAGGACCTACAGAGCAAAGGAGCAGGTGCTAATTGTGATTGACAAAAATTAGCTCTTACTGTTTAAGACGGAGATCGTGTCTTCACGTCAGATCTAGGCCGCAACTTCGATTGTGATTTCGCTGTTTCGCCTAGCGCCTAGAGGTGGGTGGCACATGAGGCGATGAGAGGGATGGAGCCTCCCTAAACCTGAGGTCTGCAGGCAATGTCCTCGTGGTTTCCGCGCACCAAGTTTGTTGAGCAAACCTAGAGTATTCACCGGCACCCTGCAAAGCAGTAGTTAGGTAGGCTGAAAGCAAACGTGTTGGGGAAGATCTGCTGCCAGGAGATTAGGGTCAGTTTTCATGCATAGAAGCGAATTGTTGGCATGACTTTTCAATATGAAATGAATCTTCTCCATCGTATTCAGCGACTTAAGATTGGCGTGGCTCCTGCAAGTTGTGAAGTGGAATAACTCTTGTAAGTTATAAAGGTTGCTGATTCAAGTTGCCATCAATCAAAGTTGATTGAGTGCGATTGTTTGGTGAGCATGTTCAATGCCGTGCCAAGCATGATGCAAAAGAAATGAAATGCCAACTTGATGCCAAAGCTTGTACAATTCATTGGGTTATACTTGAGAAATTTCCCATTATTTACGATGCATCAAATGTCAATATGTTTGCTACAAGAACTTTGGCTCAATCGAGATCCTCGATGTTACTACATAGGTTGAACTTGGCATCGAATTCGTGTGCCTCAAGTTCCTCTTTGAGTTCCATGGCAGCAAGTCTCTTGTTGTCGAGGTCTCGCTTGTGACGGTTTCTTATATTTGTTATGGGCACTGTGAATCTTTTTTGCTCCTTTGGCCACCTTTGTTCCGACCTTGATACCGATCTTCACAATATTCCTGATTTTCACAAGAAAGGATCAGGTCCTGTTTGGGTCCCTGGTCTTCTCGTCGGCCTCCAGCCAAAATCATGCCATTTTGAAGCCGAAGCCAAGCTGATGGCCTCGGTCATCAGAGTGGAGCCAAGCTGTGTTCGGTCACACTCGGCTCTGCTTCGGCCTTGCATGATGGTGGGTAATGGCCTAGTATTTCTTTTATGCATGTTTGGTACCCTTCAATATTTACAAAACATTATCTCTGGATGTATATTCTCTATTCCATTGTTCCTTCCATGAGCTTCCCTCTGAAAAAATACATCCTTCATCTCCTGTGGGTAACAAAGATTTATGGCCACTAAACATGCTAAAAACATCCTGGTAAAAAGAATAGAGAGGGTTAATCACTGGTAAGGAAACAGGCATTACATTTTGTGAAATACCCCATGTCTTTGCCTGTAAATTTTACTTTGAGAGAGTTGAGACCATTTCCCCTATCCTCCCTGATTTTAAATGAGCTTCTTTGAAATTTTAGAGCACTAGTACAGGTTAGGATTTATTACGGGGACTAATGAGAGGTTATCTAGGGTGTATTATCCATGTATTATCTAAGAATGCCTGTTGTGACACCCTCGTGATGACCGCATCAAGCCTGTGGGAACTCGGCTTCGGTCTTCTCAAATTGCAAAGCCAACGCCTAAGCCGACACAAGACCGGGGACCCAAACAGGCCCTCAGGTGAGCATTCTGACTGAAGTGAAAAGGGGGGGAAGTGGATACGAACATCAGGTGTCTGAGAAATGGCTCTTGAGATACAAGGGTCTCTACTTCGGACTTGGATGTGTGCTGGTAAAGATTCTGTTCCATGTCATCTCATCTGGGACAAGAATATCAATATCGCTTGTTTGGAAAGAGGCCAAACAGAATTACTTGTGATAAATATTAGTGGGAATGGCTAGGGCAGGCACAACAACAATGAGGATAACAAAGAACATTGTGGAAATTTTAACCATGGTGATGATGTCAGTGAATCAATATGCGTTGTGGAGAGAGGGGTGTTAATGTTCGTGAAAAGGGCAAGAAAGATGGCTTGGATCATAGAAGAAATGAGAGGGTGAGACCAGCTGAAGGCATCATGATTGTGTGCTGACCTTATATCCCATTTTTCCATCAGATATGACATTGTCAGAGCCACACTGGGGTTTGGACAGCCTGGGTTTGATGTAATTGAACCAGTAAATCATGTCTGGTGAGGCTGAGCTTAGTTGGAGGAGTTATTCATAAGTGGCAGAATGTCAACTCATCCCAATCCTTCAACCATATCCCCAATGACCTATACATACATAGTTAACCACACTACAAACTATTGTCAGAAAAGCAGACATTATTAACTTTTGGAATGAAAAAAGCGGCCACTACAAACTATTGTAGTCTGAAAAAGCAGACAATACAAACCATTGTAGTCTCAAAAAGTGGACACAATTAACATTTGTAATGAAAAAAGTGGATACTACAAACCATTGTAGTCTGAAACAGTGGACACTACTAACTTTGTAGTCTCAAAAAGCAGACACTATTAACTTTTGTAATGAAAAAAGCGGACACTACAAACCATTGTAGTCTGAAAAAACAGACACTACTAACTTTTGTAGTCTCAAAAAGTGGACACTATTACTTTTGTAATGAGAAAAGCAGACACTACTAATTTTTGTAGTCTTTGTCTGACCTTTGTGGTCTATGTCCAACTTTTGTAGTCTATGTCCGACTTTTGTAGTCTATTAGTAAACTTTGTAGGCTATAACTGACTTTTGTAGTATATCAGCAATCTTTTGTAGTCTGTCAGTGTCAATTACCCTTTTAGGGCATGTACCTTCCTTTTTGGGAGAAATTTCCCATGATACAATAGTTGTAGCTCCTTCTCTTAGCTTTCTAAATCTGTTGAAATCATGTTGTTTAGTGTTCTTTTCATGTAGAAAAATGCAAAAAAAAACAAAAAAAAACACAGTGCTTTTGAAAACCTTTTACCTCATATCTCCACAATGGAAGCACTTTAGGACATAATTCCAACTGATTCAGGAAGCTATGGTGAAGAGCTACAACTTTTGTTTTTTTTTACCATTTTTGGAAATTGGTCATGTGACCACCCTCCCAATGACCCATTGGATGGACCATAATAGCTATTTTATTGCTATCATGGAATATAATGATAGCCCTGGGGGTAGATATGAAATTGGAATGAAATATTGAGAGATACTCAATGAAAAATCCTAATGAAAGCTGTGGAATATTCAATGAAAGTGCACATCATTAATTATGAAAGAAGCAATGAATAAATATAACCTAGCCAATGAAATATTTATTAAAATGCACAATGAAAGCACCCAGAATTGATAATGAAATATTCAATGAAAGCACACAGCATTAATTAATGAAAGGGGAATGAAAATGGTTGACATTCCTAATGAAATATACAATGAAAGCACACAGCATTAATTATGAAAGAGGCAATGAATACACCTGACCTAGGGAATTAAATATTTATTGAAATCACACAACATTCATTATGAAAAGTACAATGAAAGCATCCAATATTCCTAATAAAATATTCAATGAAAGCGCACACCATTAAATATGATAGAGGCAATGAATACACCTAACATAGTCAATGAAATATTTATTGAAATTACACAGGCTTGATTATGAAAAAAGCAATGAAAGCACTGGAAATTCCTAATGAAATATTCAATGAAAGTGCACACCATCAATTATGAAAAAGGCAATGAATACACCTAACCCAGTGAATGAAATACCTATTGAAAGCACACAGGCTTAATTATGAAAAGCACCCTGTGGCCTTGCCTATATTTTATGAAAAGAACATAGGCTTTATGAGAAAGAAAAACACAGGAGACATCTATGAAAGGCCTTTCATAAAACTTGTGGACTTATACACACAGCTCTGCAGGCAATTGCCTTAGTTTTATGATAAAAGTGGTAGCCACCAGTCACCGCACAAGGGGCCCTCAGGGCCTACTACATGAGTCGCGTCAACGATGTTATTCGTCACCCACATGCCAGAGTTCTTATCAGCATGGGGGGGCCTATCGCTTGGCTGGGTTGTAAATGGGGAGGCGCAGAGTTGGTTGCACAATTCATGACTGAACCATCTCCCGACGTTGCTTCTTCTGGACAGGAGAGTGGAGTGAGCATATGGAAGAAATGTTTTGTGATCTCACTAAGGAAATCTTACAGGGTAATGCCAAATTTCGTACCCCAGGAATGTGGAATGAATACTTCCGACATTGAAGCCACATGCACAGAGGCCTGTGTGATCGGTTGAATCACCTTGCGCCAGCATCCTTAATGCGTCTTCACACCAGGATTTTGGATGGCTTCCCAGTGGAATGGCATAAGAGTCGGATTGCTCACATCGAGCTGCCAGAGGAGTACAAGCCCCATCAAATCAGAAATAGGGGGGCTTTGTGAGGGGTCAGTATCCCTTGTAGGTTATTTCCTATTCAACGTCTCTCCAATGAATCTCCTCAGAGTCACATGGTCACGCTTAGTCACAATAGTCACAATAGTTATGCTGTAAACGTTACATGAAAAACTTCACTACTTACTACATCAATTCTTTTACTGCTTCATCACTCAAGCATTGTACTCACGACTCATCGTATGCAAGACTCATTAAAAGGAAAAGATCCTCATAAGAGGCAAAGGTCAGATCTTTGCAGATTATCTAGGGAGCTTGTGACTCCCTCATACACTCATAAATCTCTTTCTACAGTCAGAAGAGATTTAACTACAATTTCCTATGGCTTTCTGAGGAAACAGAGACATCCACACTTGTGGCTATCCAGGGCATCAGTAGAATCTCGCGTAGCTAAGTTCTTCTCTAAGGAAGACACCTTACGGAAGAAGACTGTTGGTAAGGTCATCACACCAATCCGCTACTTGTGTGGTACAATGCTCACTAGGAACTACTTGTCGTTGACAACACCCCCACTCCTCAAGTGAACCCTCTCATAACAGGGTAGCACACTCTTCTTCCGTTGGTTCTTTGAGACTGCTCTCTTCTGTACTTTTGGCATTATCATTGCCCAATTTCGCTTGTATTGGTTCCTCTTGGGCTTTACGATCTACATCTATCTGTATCTGTATGATTGCTGCTATAGCGTCTGCATGCTTCAAGCAGGTTTGCCAGTCCTCCATCGTCTTCACATGGTCGAAATAGTTCGCTGGGTCCTCCAATATGCTGACTACTTCCCCTTTCCTGATGTATCTTGGATGATCAGTAGGATTGGTAATGGGTATCCAGGGGTTTGCAGTGGATATTAAAGTATTTGGGACTGCAAAGTACAAGTTGTCCACTTCTGATAGTAGGGTTTTGGTGACCAACCAATCTCTATCCTCCCCTAGTTGTCCTTCTACTTGTATGGGTTTGCATTCATGAGGCCTCAACTTGTAATCCTCCTTTGCTCAAACAACCTTTTCTTCTTTGCTGAATTTCACTTTAAGTCAGTGTTGTTTATTCTTGTTCCGTCTATGAAGCTTACTCCTTATGAAGTGCCCTATTGAGTGTGTGCTCTGACAGAGATGACCAAAGTCTTTCATCCTTTCCACATGTTGTGCTGGAACCTCATACTCAGATTTATTGAATCTAATCCAGGGGCCTTCTTCCACATTACACATGATGCCGATTTCGTAAGTCAGCTGAAAGTCTTCGCCCAATAGAATGGGTACAGTCATTCCTGGCACTACATAGGCCTCCGCTTCCGACTCAAGGATAACACCATCATCCATCATCATGAAGACTGGGATTCGGACGAATCCTCTCAATGTTGAGTCTTTGTCAGTAAGTTGCCACAATCTCATCCTCTTGCCTTGTTAAATTGGAGGCACTGACTTCAGACTGTTGTAGTATTCAGCAGAGATCAATGTTACATCTGTGCAAGAATCCAGCCTGAGGTCCATAATGTTATTGCTCTCACTGCTGACCCTCCCTTTGACTGAGAGTACAGATACTCCAACTGATGACTCCCCTGCAGGATAAAATCATTTCTTCAACATCCGGATTGGTTTGAGTTCCTTTGGTGGAGGTAGAAACATTGTAACTTGCTCAGTGGTGAGGTCACTTGATTTGAACTTGTTAAACTCCATCTTTAGTCATTGTTCCGAGATGAATGTGCTCTTATGAAACTCTGCCAATGGTGCATAATTGCCATCCTTGTTGTTTTCCAAAAAGTCATCTTCCCACTGTGATATAGGATTGGAAGGGAATGCCCAGAGGCCATAGTCAAACAGTGGTATATAGCTAGATTTGGATATCTTACATAATATATTGATCTTTTGTCTTGAACCACCACCTTGTCAGCAGTCTTGCCATCCTCTTGCACTACATGTAGTGCTTTGTATAACTGTACTTCCTACAGTATGCATAATCATGTTGGGCCAGCTGAGTATCTTGTAACTGCTCATTGCTCACTCATGGGTGTTGATCCCAGATCCACCCATTCTTGCCTCCTCCTTCCCTCTTGGCTTCAGCTATGCGAGAAGTTCAGAGTGAACGCTTCACAATGGTGGGGGCACTGTGGACTTCACCAAAGCATGGTTGAAGTCTGCATTTCTTGGTAGAGGGAGAGCTGGAGAGTTGTGGGAATGCGCCAGCTCATCACAGGAGGAACCTTAGCATGGATGGTAGCTGCAGCTCGCGCACTTCGCGGCGGGCTTATTACTTCATGTGAAAGGGCTCATCCATCCTTCAGTTGGATGAACCATTGACTTTAGCTTGTGCTTGCACAGCTGGTTGAGGTTTGTTCGATTGGGGTGCTGCGCTGACTCTGAGCAGCTGGGCTTTGGGATTTCGTGACTACGTGGCCTGAAGTCTACTGTGAGGAGAGTTCCTACTCACCTATGTCTGGATTCCATGACTACACGACCATTGACTTGGTGAGGAGGTTGCCCACAACCAGTGTTGCCTGCTGCTTTGCGCTGCTTCACTGTCTCTCAGACTCCACCTGTTCCTCAACCATCTCCCTTGTCTTTTAGCATCTAGGCCTCTCAAGAACAGCCAGATGTTCATTGACATCCCTCCAGTTCAGTCTACTGCTCTGGAAATTATGTACTATGCCCTACTATGCTTCTCTCCCAATCTTTGCTGTTTTCCTGCTTGAGGAATGAGTATTCTCATCCTCCTTACTTCTCTATGAGCTCCCTGGAATGGCTCTTCTTGGTTTCTGAATGGTTAGAAGGGTTTGGAGTGGTTTTGGGTTGGATGGGGTTGATGGGACATCAACATGGGACTTATTCACCTCATATCTTGCCAACCGATGCCCCGATTGCTCTCGTCTCTTTTGCGCTGGGAGGCCCTCGTTCATACCTTTCTTTGGACCCCCCTGAACTTGCCAAACGGTCGCGTATTGGCTGCGCTTCACCTACTTCAGCCTGGTATGACCAAAATGAACATATCTCGTCCGTTCTCGGCGAGATCCTCGTCGTTCCTTTTGTTCTTTGGCTCGTTTTGAAGCCACGGTCAATGCGCTTCTGGGAAGCCCTCATACGCGTCAAACGGACGAGCGGTTCCTGTGTTACAGCACCATCCCTCCAACAACCACTTACATGTGACTTGTTCATGTCATATCTCGCCAACCGATGCCCTGATTGCGCTCATCCTTTTTGCGTTGGAAGGCCCTCATTCACACCTTTCTGTGGATTCCCTGAACTCGCCAAACGGTCACCTATTGGCGGTGCTTCGCCTAGTTCAGCCTGGTATGACCAAGATGAGCATGTTTCATCCATTCTTGGCGAGATCTTCGTCGTCCCTTTCGTTCTTTGGTTCGTTTTAACGCCACGGTCAATGCGCTTCTGGGAAGCCCTCATACGTGTCAAACGGACGAGCGGTTCTCGTGTCACAGCACCATCCCTCCAACAACCATTTGCATGTGACTTGTTCATGTCATATCTCGCCAACCAACACCCCGATTGCTCTCATCTCTTTTGCGCTGGGAAGCTCTCGTTCATACCTTTCTTTAGACCCCATGAACTCGCCAAACGGTCACATATTGGCTGCGCTTCGCCTAGTTCAGCCTGGCATGGCCAAAATGAACATATTTCGTCCGTTCTCGACGAGATCCTCGTCGTTCCTTATGTCCTTTGGTTTGTGTTAAAGCCACGATCAATGCGCTTCTGGGAAGCTCTTATACGCGCCAAACGGACGAGCGGTCCTTGTGTTACAGTGCCATCTCTTCAACAACCATCTCCCCATTCCTATTGTTATAACCTGCTCGCATCAGACGTTCTATAGCTCGTTTTAAACGTTGGATTCGTACCTTTCCGACGCACCTATTTACGTCGATAACGGACGACAGCCTGGTCTGCAGTATGCATTTACTCCAGAACTGCAGTTTCTGGGTATCACCTCTCTATCTCGACTTCCACGGCTCGTCACGATACGCGAATTATACCGTTGGAAAGGTGTCGTTCGTGGCTTTCGAACGGGTATTTGATCTCCAGGAACGGGCCAGAAATCACTACGCTATGCTCAAACACATTTTTGGCTACCTCAGGATCTCCCCTCTATTTGGGGTGTTAAGACTTGATTGGAGGACTCTTATGGGCAGGGGAGACACCTCAACTGGTTGAGAGTTGCTGCTTGCACATTACGCGGCAGACTCTTCTTCAGTCATGGTAACCTTCTGGCTCCATCAGAAGGCTGATTGCGGCTCGCGCGTTTCGCGGCGGATCACTGTGGAGGAGTTGCAGCTCGCGCATTACGCGGCGGACTCTTCTTCAATCATGGTAACCTTCTGAGTCCCTCAGAAGTACTGATTGCTGCTCACGTGTTACGCGGCGGATCAGTGTTGAGGAGTTGCTGCTCGCACATTATGTGGTGGACTCTTCTTCAATCATGGTAACCTTCTGGCTCCTGATTGCAGCTCGCATGTTTTGCGGCAGATCAGTGTTGAGGAGTTGCTGCTTGCACATTATGCAGCGGACTCTTCTTCAATCATGGTAACCTTACAGATTGCTGCTTGTGTGTTGCATGGCCTGTGTCCACTCTGGGGGGCAAAATTTATGACAACATTTTTTTCCCCTCCTTTCCTTTGACCTCTTATCATTCCTACCCAACATGGCACCACCTTTACCCACTCGGACACCAACTTAGGATCATGGCTTGTAATTTTCCACTGCACGATCTCTTCGCCTCTATCCTCCCTGGCTTGATCCTTGAGATTCGCACACTGGAAAAGTGGGGGGCTGTAGGGGAGTATAGGTGGAAGATGGGAGGAGAGGTGCAAGCCTCTATCCCATTACACACTCCCCACGTCCAGACGACACACCACAATGGAAGCAAGCTACATCATCTTGATGGGTAGAGGGAGTTGAGTTGGGATCAACAATCTGAGTGGAGAGGCGCAAGCCTCTATCACACTATACATGTCTTATACCCAGACCACAAGTATGATGGAAGCATGCTACACCATCTTGATGGGGAAAGGCAATGGAGTTGGGATGGATGACCTGGAAGCCATCCACTTGCATGGTTTCCCAGTACTCATGGTTATACATCACTGAAGAGAGAATGGGAGGATCATATGGGTATTTCTGGGTTAAGCTGGGAGCTTACAGTGACCAGCTTTCCAGATAGCAAATTATTTGGGGCCAAATTTTTTCTTTCTTTTATTCATCTTCTTTGCTTTGCTACCTTTTGGTCTCATTTTATCCTGATATTCACTCTGGGGGGCAAGAGGATTTCTATTCTATTATTCTTCCCCACCATTGTTTTCCTTACATGCCCTCTGGACATTGGGGGGCTTTGTGATATAGGATTGGAAGGGAATGCCCAGAGGCCATAGTCAAACAGTGGTTTATAGCTAGATTTGGATATCTTACATAATATATTGATCTTTTGTCTTGAACCACCACCTTGTCAGCAGTCTTGCCATCCTCTTGCACTACATGTAGTGCTTTGTATAACTGTACTTCCTACAGTATGCATAATCATGTTGGGCCAGCTGAGTATCTTGTAACTGCTCATTGCTCACTCATGGGTGTTGATCCCAGATCCACCCATTCTTGCCTCCTCCTTCCCTCTTGGCTTCAGCTATGCGAGAAGTTCAGAGTGAACGCTTCACACCCACTGTTCCGCGTCCACACCCTGTTTTGGCAATTTGGTGGGATGTTTCATCTGACTCGGTCTCTCCTCCTGCTCATCTTCAATGTGGTATAGCAAATGTTTCTGTGATTTCAGTTTCTGGTGTGCTTGCAAAATGTCTATGTCCTCTTCCTCTTCCATAGTCGTTTTGTGACCTTCCCCAGTCTTATGCCCTTTCTCAACTACTTCTACACTATCTACACTAGGAGTGTCAATTTCGTCAAGAAGGACTGCCATATCAAAATCCAACTCCACTTTTCCAAAATCAATTTGCGACGATGCTAGCACTGTGAGAGCAGGATGCTGAAAGCTGTTTGGTACATTCTGTCCATTTCATCCACATCCTTTTTGGTAGAATAACCACTCTTTGACGAGAAAGCTACATGTGCTTTATACATTTGCCAGTCTGGACACTCTTTGTCCCAGTGGTTATCACTGCTGCAGGATTTACATGGGGAGGGAGGTAGTTTACCCATTTTAGTTGTAACATGATCATTATGCACAAACATGTAACCACCAGGAGGGGGAGCCCATTGTTGTTTTTGCATAACATGGTAAACTTCACATAATATATTGTTGTGAGTCTCTCCTGGTGACTCATTGGCTGTATGTTCTGTGGACTCACTAGTTGTATTCTCTGCAGATGCAACATTTCTGTCTTCTTCCATTGTATTCAGCAGTACTTGCCGATCTGTGGGCAGTCTCTCCTGATTGAATCAGTTTGCTGGCTTTTCTTGGTTGAATCGATTTGTTGATGGTTTTGGTTGTTCCCATCCTAGTCACCTTAACATTGGTATTATGTTTTCCACTGTAATCACTGCTGAGTTGGCTGTTTTTCTTCTCCAGGCATCCAATAGATCGTCCTCATAGTCAACTACCTTTGTATATAAGGCTTTGGTCAATGTGATACTTCCCATAACAAGTATGGTCTTCCAGGATAAGGGCACCTTCTGCATGATCAAACTCATCTCCAGTTTTCCACCAGGTTGAGCAGAAGTCAGCATGCAAGTATACATGATTCAACAGATGATAAAAGCTTTCAGCAATTCCTTCTCATGACCAGCTTGTCAGAAATATTGACTCTTGTATACTCTATTGATCTTGAATTGCCAGGCCTCACCCAGATACCCGTCCTTTATGCCTCGGAGGTAATTTATGTAGTGAGATCTCATATGTGCTTGCTCTTTGAAGGTGAGAGTAGTAAACCAATCTTTTATGTCTGATCCGTCTTCTAAATTCATCCATAGCCAATATCCAAGAGCCTCTGGTAGATCTCCTTCTAGAGCAGCCAACTGCTGAATTCTTAAGAAGTATTTAATGGCTGTATTAGGATCGCTGTCCCAGCAGGGTAGTTGCTCTTGTTTTATTTCTGTTTTGATTGTTGGTTGGATCTTACCATAGGGAATGGTTGCTTTGCTTTTCTGACCATTGTCCATATTGGTATTATCTGGTTCAGATTCAAAGTTTGAATCGGTCTGTGATTTGGGTTTTGCTGGGGGTAGTCTTGAAGACTGGGGAAACGAATAAGACAGTTGTGAAGGTGTCGATGTTCGATTCACTGATGCTTCTATAGGGTTAGAAGTTGAATTGTTGACAGGGATAGTGTGTCTGCATTTATTTACAAACGGAGCATTGGGGATGGTCACCTCGGTGCTGCTAAGATGCAAATTGGCATCAGCCAGGTTGTCATCATATCCCACAGTGTTCACCTTTGTAACAGGTGAGCTGTGGGCTAGCTGTAGTGGGGTTGTCAAGGCAACAACAGTGAGCTGGTGAACATAAGTGTAACTCCTGTTATTGAGGTGTGTAGACTGATTTCCAGACTTGGTCCTAAGCTTTGTTCACTTAGCAGAGACTGTTGATGCTTTGGATATCTGTTGCATGGTCTCTGCTCTCTTCCAGGAAATCCTCAAAAGAGTTGTGAACACTGTAGAGTGAGCTGAATATCTCTGAATACCTATAACAGAGTATTCAGTGACCCTCCAAACTCAAGTCACTTACTTATACTCTTAGGGCAAAGTGCAGTATGATGTACTTCAGAGCAAAGGGTATGTGCAGTGGTGAATTGAAGAATAGAAAAAGATGTCACTACATATGTGACTACAGAGTATATGTCATGAGTTGAATCGTGACTGATGTAAACAAAGGTAACATAAGTAATAAGCATGAATGTAAGTCCTTGTAACATGATAGGTCATGAATGAGGAGGGGAAGGGCCTGAACGTCAACCGCATAAGGTGGAAATCACTTGTAGACTTGCCTAGTCCTGGGCATCCATTACATTTGCCTTCACCACTTCAACAGATGGTATGGTGACTGTGGGTGCCAAGGAACAGATGCTTGAAGCATTTCTGGGATATGTCACAAAACAGTGCCCAAATATTAACTTTGCATTGATGGATAAAGACACAGATGAGATTTCTGCTGTCCAAAAAGCCATGCCATTAGCTAAGCACCAATTATGCTATTGGCATGCAATAAAATACCTTCAAGAACAATTAGCAGAAGATAAGCCTCCAGCAAAGTATGACCTGCATACAGCTCATGCAATTTTTGATCTCATTGATCCGACTTGGGCACCAGGTGTAATGTCAGGTTGGGTGGAGGATGGTGTCCATCACAATGACATCAAAGATCCTAAAAATGAAGAAAATGAATGTGATCAAGAAGACAAGGAAGAGGAGGAAGACCCACCCCCACCAACTTGTTGCCCTCCAGTTTCTGTTCTCATTTCAGGCAATACATGGGTTCCTGTGTGGCCAAACCCCCTGAAATACACCAAGGCTTCCTTACCATTTTTTTTCCCCAAGGAATTACAGGGAATCATTGTTCAAAAATTCCAAACTCACCTTCATCAACACCCCAAAATCCCATTCAATGATGAGGACCACACAATATTTACTGCAGCTGAAATTAGTGTTTGGAAGTCCAGTTCGGTCCGGTTTTTTGATGCCCAGGGGCATTAACCGTAACCGCAACCGGTCTGCCTTTTCCCCAGAAGTCAAAAGACCAGACCGGACTGCAAAAAACCGCAGTCTGCGGTTTTTTGCGGTCTATAGACCAGTTTCGGTCTGCATCGGTTTTAACCGGTTTATGACCGGTCTTTAGGCCAATATTTTAAGATTATGAATCGGTAAATTTATTAACATCTCTATTAGCTTTAAAACGAGCCCAAGAACGTTAAATTCTGTTAGGAATTGGTGCTTCTATAAAATAAGTCTGGTACATCTATTATTCCCAAAAGTAATTTACATTTTAATTCATATCTCTCTCGTTTTTTGACCAAATCGTACGTTCTTGGGTGCGTTTTAAAGGGTATTTAATGGGCTACAAAATACCGGTCCAAACCGGTCAAGACCAGTTCACGTTAACCGGTTTTTTTGCGGTCTTTACATCTCAAAAATAAAAAGACCGAACCACAGGTCTGGTCTTTTGCAGTCTTGGTCTGGTCTGGTTACAGTCTTTTTCCAGTCACGAGACCGGACTTCCAAACACTAGCTGAAATACATTGCGGCGCTGTCAAAGACATGTATGATTTGTGTTATCAACATGATCTTTCTCAAGTTTGGGCATACCTCTGGAACCGGTGGTATACTCTGAAACAATGAAGGCTTTGGGCATGCTTAGCAGATGACACAGTCCCTTGCTTGAAAACAACAATGGTTGTCGAGAGTCTGGTGAAACATAAAACATCATGATTTAGCAGAATATAATCAGCCTCAACTTGACCTTGTGACACATACCATCATTACCAATGTTCTTCTGTGAATCAAGTGCACACTTGCATATGTTTTGGGGTCAAGACGTGTCGGATGGGCCAAGGCACTCACTTCTTGGCAGGAGGATTTCAAAGCAGAGTGGTTGCAGCTGAGTAAGTGTGATGAGCACTGCTTGGTTGAGAAAGAACTTCAGTGGCGAAAGTTACCTGCAAAAATGAAAGGTCACACTGAACGGTTAGCACAAATCGAAGAGGAGAAGAATCAACCTCACAGGAAGTACTTGACTGAAATCAACCATTGGACTTGCAGCTGTCCTGCATACCTGATTAGTTGCTTCTTGATGTGCAAGCACCTTGTTCGTGAAGCCAACAAGACTTTGGACAATGCACCACTCACCAGCATGGAGTTCTTTGCAAAGCTCTCATGTCAATACTACCCTCCTTATTATTCAATTGAGGGCATACACTTCAAGGGTGACACCAAGAACAGTGGCGGTGATATCGAGGTACATGTCCTGGGAGCTGAAGATGTGGAGAAAATCAGAATTGCATTGTCCACTCAGAATTCAAGCCCTCCCCAGTGGAAGATGATGAAATGGTTGATATAGATGAGGTTGAAATTCAAATTGCAACCACATCTGACACAGAGGACCATCTTGGAGCTGAGAAGGAAGACAATGAGCTTGAAGACAGTGAAACAGTTGAACGTGTGGGTAACAATCACTGATTCTTACCTGTTATTGTTGACAGCGACACTTTTTTAGATCTTCTATTCCCAGGACTGTCAACAGAAGATCAAACAGTGCTTCAATGATATGATGGTGGTTATTGAAAGGAAAGGAGGTGTAAACGTGAAGATGGCAAAGGTGCTTGAGAAAGCATTCGTAAAAATTGAGTTGATAGGTGGAGATATAGGGAAGCACAAACGATGGTGTACAAGTCAGCGTACTTGGAAAGATAGTAACCAAAATACAATAGGGAGGCACAAAGTTGGCCGCCGTCCGCCGTCGCTTTTCGCCTTCACGCATTTGATCGCGTCATATGATCATTTTTAAAGTCCGCTTTGTCACGTCGATACAACGCTGAATAGATATCTCGTACAATCCTTTCCTGCCTGTCGAAGGATGCCTCAACTCTCTGTGCACCAGGACTTGGTAAACCAGTACATCCTCTCGATGCTTATGCGTCAGATTTTTCACCCTTGGCTGTAGCCATATACTATATTGACTGGACCTACCCACCTAAGTCCATTGCTGGGAGAGTGTATCCATGCACTGGCTGTAGGCATGGGTCTTTGCAGTAAATTATTTATTCCGGTTTATAATGCCTGTGTCAGGATATGATATAGATCTTGCTTCTTGATGGCTAAATATAGTCAACATTGCACAGATTTAATTCTGAGGAGATATTTCTGCTCTAGAGCTTTGTCTTTCCTAGAAACAGCCTCTGAAACTTCACCTAATATATCTTTAATAATGTTCTGACACTTCCGAATAGTTTCCCTCCGTCGATTGCAACCATGATAGCTGGATGCAACAAACCTGTTTTGGATGACCTTGGCCCTTTTGATGCCCTTGGTACACAATAGTAAACAATAATGTAGTCTGACTTTGATACCTTTGGGCCGCCGTGAGTCTGCTATTCCCTCATCACAATGATATATATGGCAAGAGAAATCACTTTTCTTTCATCCTTGTACTATAATTTCTATCTTTTGCACTGTTCTGGTGAATACGACGGCATGACTTTCTCTCTGCAAACTTGAACGATGGCTTAGGTACACAAATGTAAACAATGGTTGAAGTTCCAGCCGCGTCCACCCATCCTCAAGGGATAAGAGCATCAAGGTAAAAAGATACAGTAGATGTTACCTTCACATGTATGTAAAGTCTCTATGAAGAAGTATTGTCCAAAAAACTACCAGCTGCGTCATGAATCACTCTTCGTCCTCGAAGAAAGCCTCGACGACGGGATCGAGGACCATCGTGCTTCCCTCACCGCTGTCCTCCTCACGCACAAAAGGCACGAGAGGCTGGTCCCACAGACGAGTGAATCTCGCGTGAAGATCGCGCTGGATTCTCGCCTGTCGCGCCGCATATGCTTTGACCCCCTCGCTTGCTGCTGCGTCTAAACCCAACCAGCCTTCTTGGCGGTCGTCCCACCACGAAGCCTTCCATTCAAGCGTTTTCCTCACCCTCCTCATCTCTTCTTTCAACAACATCACCTCCTCCGACCACCGTAGGCTTCTTGCTCGTGCCTTGGCCCACTCAACACGTAAAGCTATAGAAAAAAGACTTAGCGCCTGGATATACTGAACCGACATTGACTTACCCTCATTCAATTCGTTGTCTTCTCCATTGCCCGCTGACCCTTTCATTGTCCAAATCCACGAAACCACGCGCCTACCCTCCCCGAGTCCCCTTTCAAGAGCGATTCGCCGTTTCTTCGACAAAAGGCGCCCATCCGGTCCGATCTCCTCGTTAGGATCCTCTATGCTGATTTCGGTGCCATCAGGCGTCGTTAGGTCTCCATCGTTGAGCTCCTTAAGCTCCCTCTCCCAATCGCCTGGACCCATAAGGTCGAATAGTGCCCGACGTGTCGCGCGGTACTTGACAGCCAGTGCCTTGCACTTGTCCTCGATCCGGTTGATTGTGTCTGCTGCTCGTGTCGTCGGGTTCTGGCCTCGTACGTTTCTGTTGCGAAAGCCAATGAAAGACAGCCGACCTCGTTGTAGAGTCCGAATCTTCTCGAGTGCGTCCAGGCACTGTGCTTGCCGAAGTCTTGTTTCAATATCGATCAAACCTACCCGGCAGCTGTGCATGCGATGATTGGCTGGAAGCGCAGAGGGCAGCCACAACTCCTGGTGCTCGACCTCAGGTTGGACGCGTTTCGCCTCAGGAAGATGTTGCTGAGCTTCCTCCGTTTGAGCGAGCATGACGGCGGCTGCAGGGGTGTAGACATCTTGCATGCTTCGAAATTGTTTTACTTGGCGCATCAGCACCAGCCGCCGTTGTTGTAGTTCGTTATCTTGATGTATTGTCAATTCTTCGGGTCTCCTCGCATCCCATGCAATGCGCCGTCTGGATGATAAAAAAATTAGTTGTGATTGAATGTGTGAATGAGAACAGTCTTACTGAGTTTCCTCTATCATTAAACCCATCGAGATGAACGCTGTTGGTCCCGTTGAATGGATATGCGGTACACCTGCCGCAAGGTCTTTCTTTTCCTCTTCCAAAAGTTGGTTCTTGACGTCGTTTTGCGATGCATCTAGAGCAAGGCACGTTAAAATATATTTATCTAATTCAGATGAGAACTTACGAGTGACGAGAGAAACGTAGGGGTTCGTCTTTCTCGGGTCTTTCTCCCAAGCGACGATCATCGCCGTCCACTGCTCAATATCAACCTTACCACCCTCACGAAGAGAGTCCGTGAATTCATTGAAGATCTGTTCTTGCCGCTTCTGTTCCTTGACAGCCAGTAGTAGTCGGGAATGTAACGTTGTACCTGTTCGTAAAAGAATGTTAACAACCAACCCAATGATGAATAGGCAAAACTTACCGAGCGAGATGTACTTCCTCCAATTGTGGTGACCGAAATGATCGTCAAGCGTATCATGGCGAGATCCCGGGCCCATCTCTTTGGTGCTATTGGCCACTCGGTTCATCTCGGCCCAACTCCGCTCAATCCCCTCGCCGTCAGTTCGTCCCACACCCGACTTGAAGTTAAGGGAATGGGGGGCTTGACAAGGTAGTTTGTGCATGGGGCAGTGGCATTTGGGAATGCCCCAATCGGTGGAAACGCCATCGGGTAACTTCAGGTGGTCGGGGAGAGCTTCCATGCGGTCGAAGAAGTTGACTTTGAACTGGCAGGCGATATCGTACGATATAAAAACTCCGAGGACCAGTACGGGAGCGAGCGCGGACAACAAAATGTAATCCATATTGCAATATCTGATCGCGCTCCGTTAGCTTCGTATTGTTACATTCAAAGGAGACGAACCTTTCTCCCTTCTGGAGATCGCCTACTCCACCACTTCTTACAATTTCGTGACGGGCGCACAAAGCCATGCCGACCCCCGTTGACCGCAGCCCCGCTGAAAATTTGGTTTCAGCATGGGCCAATGTTTTGAATCCGCTGCAAGAGCTGATCTAAAAGATGAGGGGTATCATCAGAAAAGTGCGTGGGAGAATTAAGATCAACTTACATCCTTTTGTGTCGCGTACTTCAAAATATGTTTGCGGTACGGCTCGTCGTCGGTGAAGTAGGCCATGCCAGTATGTAATCCGGGGTCCTTCTTGATCGACGACCGCATCAGGTTCTTCAACCGAAAGTTCGCATCCAATGCTAGGATCAACGTATAAAGAAACCTGCAGGATTGTTAAATGTAGATAAAACAAAGGTGACCGAATTTCGTACCTCATTTCTTTGGGAACTTGTTCCCATTCATCTTGCAAATTGATACCGGGGATCGGACAAGCGGGACAAGGTACAGTCAAATCCGAGGGGCCGGTACTAATGAGGCCGTTCTTGATGTTTCCCCGACCGTTGCGCTTCATCAATTTGAGATGGCGGAACTCACGTATCATTCGCATGAGTGACTTATACCGTGTCTGAAAAAGACACGTCACCTTCCGCCAGACACTGAAAAGTTTGACTTACCTTGGGAACATTCAGGTCGGTATTGTCTGTGAGATGCTCGAGCGCCTTGTAAAATTCGTGAGCCGACAGCTTCCCAGTAAGAGTAATCATGTGAAAGAGCTCAAGTAGACGGAATGTGGCGCAAGTCTGTGGATAGTGAACAGTTGCCGGGTACCACTCTATTCTAAGTAGTTGTTGTCGACTCGTTATGCGGTGGTCACAGCCACAAAAATCGACCGCGACATAATGTAGGCCATTTGTGTGAAGGACTATGAAATCCGTGTGGCCGGGCCTCGGAACTAGGCAAGGGGAACCCATGTGCCCGAGTTGCACACGTAGTCCCATGTCCTTGAGCGTTGTCTTCTGAAAGAAATGCTGATGCCATTGCTGCAGTGATTCAGCGCTAGATCAACCAACAAAAGCGCAGCTCGTACCTGGATAATATGAAGTGGCAGGTGACGGTGTCGCTTAAGGCAACAGCTGCAACATTCAATGATTCCCCCTATGCAATCTTCACAACGATAGGCCCCGTCAGCGGAGGAGCAAGACATGCACCCCCGCAACCGACCATCGCCACGACCCTCCAAACGCAACATCTCTGCAAGGAACTCATCCCTATATCCAGGATCCCCCTTCCCCCGACCAGCCCAGTCTAGGAGTGGCGCATCCTTCAAATCTAGTGTAAGTTGACGTAACTCAGAGAATAAAAGACGTACCGAAGTTGGATACCGTTTTGCAGCAACCTTTCCAGCGACATTTGAAACGGCTGCAAGCCCCTCTTCCTCAGATGGTCGATCCAGAGCTAAGAGATCATTCACGCCCTCTTCGTACAACGCGCTTGGATTCCAGTCATACACGGGACTCGGAGGAGGGGAATAACGACTTGAAGTCCCTTTTTGTGGAGAGGCGGGGGTTGGCTGAATGCGAAGACCATCACCGGTTATGTGGAAAGAACGGGCGTGTGGAATGGCGAGTGTCTCGTCGTCAGATTCGTTGTGTAGCACAACATAAGTCTTTGTTTTGCGTTTGGATCTCATGGGAAAATAAAAGGCACGTTGATTCGGACTCTGTATCTCGTTCTGTCGCGTGACCACAACGGCCAAATGCACGAAAAGTATGCATGTTTTGCACAAAAAGTATGTATGTATTATAGAACGCGACTACAACTATTTTGCAGGAGCACGGAATATTTCGACCTCAGGGTTTCCGGCAGCACGCGCGCTCGCAAGCGAGTCCTGGACTACCTTTTCAATTGCCTTCAGTGCCTCTTCACAGTCCGTGCGATCATGAGGCACCTCCAAGGTACTCATGATCTCCTTAATTGCGACATTCATCAGAACCATCCAAGTTGGGTTTGCTGGCACAGGGTTATCAACCATGGATGGGAAACGGAAGGCCAACCAGCGAATCTGGCCCCTTAGCCACTGAATAATTGGTAGGTAAGCGGCGCGTCCGGCAGAGAACAATCAAGATTGAAGACATACCTTTTCACGTTGCTTGCGAATGAATTCCGTGTACTCAGGATCTTCGCCATAGCTCTCCTCCACCGTAATCTGATGCTCGGGGTCGGGAAAACGCAGGAACCAGACTTGGTATGCGCGCTCAAAAAAGGCCTGGGTTTGCCCCTGTTCGTACGCTGCGAAGAAACTGGGAAGCAGCAGTTTCAAGAGCTTCACTTGAACCGCTCGCTTATTTCGGCGAGAGAGGTAAATGCCAAGGTCACGGAAAATTGAGATCTGTGATCGATCGTTATATCAGGGTCAACACAATCTATTTTAAACATACATACCTCAGGTTCAGGGTCCTTTAGCTTCCGGCTTGGGACCTTAAACGAGATGTCGGGAGCGACGATAACAGTGACCTTGGGTCGGATTGAACGCTTGGGCATGGTAGAAATTGGAAGGTTGAGGCTACAGCGCGTGGCAATATAATTACCTACAACTAAACTTTATCGGATTTCAACTATACAGTTGATACATACCAAAATTTGTGGATTGCTGCACAGTCAAGCGTGATACAAGCGAGAATGTAGATGGGCTCAGTAAATAATTGAGATAGAGTTGTAATTACGCGTCCTTGACTTCCTGGCAGATCTGGTACCCATAGATGCCGCTTTCACGCCAGTCAGCCATCTCATCCAGGGCAGTGAGCGCATGGGCGTGGACATCCTCGATGAGCGCGAGAACGTGCCGGAAATCTTTCACCACTAGGTCCGCCCCTTTCCACTCTTCTCCGCATCCATATTCTTGAAGAATGCTGTCGAGCGCTTGGTGAAGGCCTAGGATGAATTCCATCCAGACCTTGCCTTGCTCCTCTAAAATCCCGAGGGCAAGATCCGGACGTTCGATGCAAGCCATAACAATAAGGTCGACGTAGTCGTACAGTGAGCCATTGGTCATGTGGTCGAAATGAATTTTAGACTGAGAAACGAATGTCAAGGGATCTTCACTAGTATTGAGGCCGAGTCAGGGTTGTTTCGTTGGGACAAGTGGGGAACTTACCTGAGTTCCTCTGGCGGTGCTAGTTCTGATGCGTTGTCTTTCTGTAGTTTGGAAGATTTCTGCTTCCGATCCTCCTTGACTTTCTTTTGGTATTGATAACGCGACCGACGGCGGATTTTCTTCCTGTTTCTGAGGTATGTGTGAGCGCCGCACTTCCATAGAATGAGATAGACTCACTTTTCATAATATATTTTGCAGCTCTCGCGCCTCGCAGAAACCTTCTCCTCCGGAGTACTGTGCAGACGAAGACGACCCATGCCGGCGCAGATATGAGCTTGGACGCGTGAAATGCAAGTGAAATGTTGCCAGATAAACAAGTGTATACACTACATCTTCGTACGATCTATTGCGCTTTGTGAAAGCATTTCGTTGAAATAAAATAAATGGATGCCATAGGTAGAAAGCCTTGGTAAACCACTCTCGAAATATGTAATTTTTTGGAGGAAAGACTTTGGAGAGGTTTCAGGCCGCTTGAAAGCAATAGAAGGTCATCATAATTCACTACTTGTAAATTGCGATCTAGCAGTTTCTACCAAGCATTCTTCTGACTTTTATACTAGACTACATGTACCACCCAAATCTTTTGGCCATTACATTATTGAGTATCTCGAGGGCCCATATTCAAAATTTCTAATGGCAGGATTAAGAATTGAGTGCGCTGGAGCTCATTGAACTTTTGTTTCTTTCTTATGGAGGATTTCTATTTCGGGAACACCTGGCATTTCACGTCCATGGAATCGTTCGTTAAGTCAATATGGTTACGGGCTCGCAAGGTGGGGGGGTGAACTGCACATATTTTTTTTTTTCCGGAGACCATTACCACTACATGAAAAGGAGACGACAGGACTTCGTGTGGTAAGGTAGGCTACAAGACGGGGCTACAAAATATGGAAAGATATATTGACATCGCGCTACTAGATCAGAGTCTCGCCGTGAGCCCAGCGCTCTCTGCTGCATGCATGCGATTCTGCCCTTCCTGAATACTGTCGACGCGGCCAAAGACTGCACGCGAGACCCCAATGACGAGGGGAGAAACATGCTCCCTATCGAGATGTGAGTCAAATATCCGCGCGACGTGAAGATTAAAACTTACCACCCTGCGTAAACACCAATGTCCCTCCCGCGAGTAACGCAGTAATAGGGTCCTGCAGCTCCGGCGGCGGGCAAATGGTAATTGACCGCAGGAGCCGTCGTTGAGGTTGGTGCAGCCACAGTGGGCGTCGTTGCAACAACAGACGCAGCTCCAGTCAGCGTGGCTTGGGGTGCAATAATGGGAGCAGCTGTAGCCGGAGTAACAACAGCGGCTCCTGCGCCGGGAACCGCAACAGGTGCATCTGCAGTCGGCATCGCAATCTGTGCGGTTGTGGCGGTTACAATGGCAGATGAAACGATGGATTGGGTTGCAGCGGGATTGGCAGTGGGAGCGAGAACATCGCGTGCAGCAGGAGTGGAAACGGCGTGTCTGATCACAATGGGAGCAGCGGCCACAGCAGGAGACAAAACACGAAAGGTTGCTGGAGCAGTAGTCACCGCCTCCTCTCTGTACGTTTCTGGCACAGAAAAGGTGTCACGGTTTTCCGCGCCGCACGTCTGAGTGGTGGCAATTGGGGTCGCATTGTCGAGGGAGGAAGCTGTGGCATCCGCGATTGAGATGTTGAGGAGGGCTTGGATGATTGCCGACGTGAGGTTAGGCGTGAGTCTGAGGCTTCTGAAGCTTTCTTCGATGGCTAGAGTAGGGTGAGTAATGGAAAATGGAAGTGGGGGAAGCAAGCCCTTTACCTTCGACTGATAAGGGGGAATCAGGACGGTCTGATTCACCATTCGCAGAAAGTTGCGCCATCGTAGAGTAGCGTAGACGGTGATGTCGTTGAAAATTTGACTGGTAGTGTAGTTGAAGATGGTGGGGGGTAAAAAAGGGCGACGCCTTTATACCTGGGGTGAAAACTGTCTTCTCAGATTCCTTCCCACAGCGGATAAAACGTAAAATGAGCGACGTTTAGCCAAATAATCAACAAAAGACGTGCTTTGGATACCTTCGGTAGTGCAATTGCCCACCCTAAGACCTTGCCATGGCCGCTGTTGGTTCCAGTGCCTTCCAGAGCAGGAAAAAACGTAAATGAGCTTTTTGACGGTTGGCCAAACAACTGATAAGTACGTACGGTTGGCGATACCATCCATTGTGCGATTCCCCACCTTAAAACTTTGATATGGCTGCCGTCGGCTCCAGCGTCGAGGAGCCTAAAACCTTGTAAGTCGAGTTGATGATGTTACATGCTGAATGCTGAGCGTGAGCCCATCAACATTGCAGGGTCGATGCACAGCCACTACTTAAGCCCTTGACACGCAACTGGGCGAAAGGTGCTCGCCTCGAGTTCCTAAACGGTTACATTGACGAATTCAATGCTGCGCTCACTCACCCTAACCGTGAGGCGTGCTCGGATCTAATCGACAAAATCGTGAATGCGTGGTTTGCGAAATTCCACTGGACTCTTACTGTCAAGGAGGATCCGGACGTCGTCCAACCACGCGTGCCTCTCAGTGAAGGTGGTTTCGAGCGCCTATCTGATGAGGACAGCGCTACAAAAGGCAAAGTCATCGAACGAATGCGCACTGTAAGTGGGTCAGCATATTATTCGATCTCATCGCTCAATACATCTCATCTGCAGTCGCTTACTAACTGGTTCGATCGCCGCACAAAACGAGCCTCTAAAAAACGTCCCAAGTCAGCTGCCGCCAATCCAGCAGCCATTCTTCTCGATAGGCTGCTCGGTACAGACTCAGGCCCCTCCAAGCTGACTACTGGATGGGCGGTGTGGGGGAAAGCGAACTTCCCATCCATGAAGGCCGCATTCGACGAATCGTTCCAAGCGGGGGGGAAGCCAGAAGCTCAACGCGCGTCCGAGTGCAATAAGTTCAAGAAACTCGAGTTTGAGAAGTTGAGCGAGGAGGAACAAGAGTTGTGGAACGACAAGGCAAAGAAAGATCATCAGGAGGCGAAGGACGCCTATCAGAACCTCAGGGACAACTTACCTGAGTTGTTGCCTCCAAAAGAGGCTCAGCTGTACGTTCCTTTGTTTCATATGTTTGTCGTGGCGTTGACTTTTTTCCATCAGAGCTCTCAACAAGCTTCCGAACGTCTTGGGCCTGGTAGTACATGGACTCGGACAAGCTCTGGGGATGCACGTCACGGTTTTATTGGGGGGACCTGAGCCGATGAAAAAGGGGGTACTCAACATTATGAGGTACTTGGTTGTTCGTTATCTCTGCTATTGACGCGACTTTCTAACTATGTTTTCAGCCTCCATCAGGGGCTGAACAAGGCACCTGTCCCAAAACCTTGGGGAACAGCTGATAAAGAAGGTTACAAAATTGTTAAGGACCAATTTCTCGAGTTCCTCAAGACATGCTACAGTACGTTCGTATTTTCTTTGAAATTGAACCCTTTATCAAAGAAGAAAATCTATAGCTCCTGAGGAACAACGAGTGCGCGCTCTCTCCGACAGCGAGATCGCCGCACTCTCTACCAACCCCACTGCCTCCACCTCCAACATCGACAGGGAGGGCGCTCGAACCACTCCCTCGGGTTCGGTTTCAGCCCTAGCCGCCATCGGAGATAAGAAAAAACGTAAGAGAACAAAGAAGGGGTCGGTCAAACCTCGGAAGAAGCAGAAGAAGCAAAAGAAGCATCGCGATGAGGAGTCGAATGCCGAGGATGAGGATGAGGACGACGACGACGACGAGGATGATGCGGAGAGCAGCAGTGGAGAAGAACTCACCAGCGACGAGGACGAGCATCTACCGAGCATCAGATCCAGGAAAAGTACGAAAGGGACAACGATGGATCCCTTACGCTTCACCGGAGATAATGAGAAAACCGTGGAAGCACCTGTCAATACAGGTCATCCGCCATCCATCCAGCTTCCTGAGCCGGATGCGGTAGATGGTGATATTCCCCACGCGCCCGTCGTTCAGGAATCAACTTCAATTGCTGTGGCCGCTCCCCTCTCTACCGTCCTACCGCCGCTTACGATTGAAGGTCGGCAACCCCCTCTTTCTGTGACCCTCCCTCCCGTGGATGTGAAGTGGCCAGCGTGGTTCGGGAAGGCTTACGCACAGTTGACGTCTGGTGATCTCGGATCGGCCTTCGCATCGATAATTTTGAAGTACGTTGAGCTCGAAAAACGGACCGGCTTTGGCATTGGAGGAGCGGGGACTGGCTTCAAAAGTGACAAGAGACCGGACGAGGTAGCGTGGTGGATTGCTCGTGGCCGTAAAGCCACCCCAAAAATTACCCTCCAGAAGCTGCCAGCGTTCGAGCAGGCGTGGTGGGCATGGTGGAAGGGTTTGCAACCGATTGCGCGTGGAGCAACGGAGGTGGAAGGGGTCTTGCCTACGACGCATCGCGGCCCTTTGGATGGGGAGGATGCATGGGCCTGTCTTCGTAAGCATGGGCAGAACGGCTGGTACACCGTTCTCGCGACTTTGTTTTGGTGGGCCACTACCCTCGGAGATGACTGTTCATCCCATGCCGGATGGATCGCTGCTGTGGAAGATGTTAGCTGGGTCATGTCCCAGCTTTTAGGCTCGTCGGATTCGGGCTCATCGAGGTACGATTGGACCTTACTGAATCTCCCTGACTCTATTTGACACTGTTCTCTAGCATTTTCTCTCAAAAACCGGCTGCTTCGACTCTCAAAAAGCGTGGGCGCTCGAGTCTCGTTCCTCAAGTGCCGGCCGCTTCCCCTTCCAAGAGGCGTAAGCGCAAGCTTTAGCGTACGGGGCTTGAGCCCGCTAGCCCATATTCTTTCGTAGTGATATCTTGTCGTATATCTTGCTGTATAAAATTTTCTTGCTGCATATGCAGGAGCTCCGTTAAGGTCAACACTCTCAACTTAGAACAAAAAGCTTAAAAGAACTTGTAAAAATTATATCCTCGTGGTGGGTGACACAAAAAGGTTAAAACATCAATAGTATGGTGTAAACTAACATTGTGCAATGATTTTGAACTCTGAGGGCTGTTGGGAAAGGAGAGCGGTTGAGGTTTGCGAATCACGTGACGTTTGGTTGAAGTCGAACAAGCGTCGCTTTGCAACGCCATTCCGCGTCGTGTGGCATAATTTCCATTTATGCAATAAGTATAATGAGTATGTTACCAACAGGCATCCATGAGGAAGACATACATCCTGGTGGGGTGCGCTAGCGCACCCCAAATGAAGTAGAAATAAAATAAAATAACGACAAACATACGACGGTGACAAATATATGAGCGCGGAAGGACGGAAATCATACGGCGGATGTGTTGACGGAAGGAAAGATGTCTTCCGCCTGTCATTGATGGACAGCGGACTGATATTGATGGAGGAAATACAATATTACATCCAAACGACAGTATTTGATGGCAGAACCACGAACAATCAAAACAAGAATCACATTTTGATCTAAAAACAATCCAAAGAACCGTGATTCTTTTCTGAGGAACGAAAACCTATTTCAGGGGCTAATTTGCTGACAAAAACCAAATTTTTTTCGAAATTCCGAAGGTCAACATTTATAAAAACAGGATGCACAAAAGATTGCTTATGGACAAAATGCATCATTGCACAACCTGGGGTATAGAGCCTTGTGGGTGTACACAGGGCTTTTTGGTAATTTAGTACAGCCTAGGCTGCGATTTGTCCGTCTGAGTTTGCATGTGAAACGAAAGACCGTTGATTTCCTTGGAAAGTTTCCGACGCGTTTTTCAATTGATGAGAGGTAGAGGTGAATGCTTAATGTATGATGAGTTTAAGGAAGGCGCGTCTGAATATGGATTTAAAAGATTTTTACGCCAAGACTCAGCTTCAGAATATACTCGAGACGTTTTAACGATGTGTGCCCCCCCCAGCGTTGGCGTTTCCCTGGTGGCTGAGAGGGTTTCTAAAAATCCGATTTATCTTCTTCGTCGTCGCTAAACCGTTCGTAATACGCGTCGTCGTATTTATCTTGTGCTTGACTATCTTCGGCCGTGCTGCTAACTGCGTTAGTTCTTGCACGCTTTTCTCCTTTCCTTGCATGCTTACAGTCATTGTCCCAGTGCTTCCCGCTACCGCAGTGTCGGCAAGGTCGTGCACCTTTATCTTCTGGTGTACCTCGCGACGAGACGTTAGAATCGTCTTTAGGGAACGGCGGATTTTCTGTTGCCTTGGACCATCCCACTAAATTTACTCGAGCGTTTCTAAACGGATTGTAGGAACTCCGATTAGAGTTTTCTTTCGAGTAATTCTGAACGCCTTGCTTACTGTAGGAATTATCACCTCCTCCCAACTTGATAAGAGAATCTTCATGAAACTTGACAGATCGTTGAAACTGTTCCAAGTTCTGAAGCAGATGTGGCGTGATTACCAGAGTCCAGTGCGACAGAACTCCTTCCATAATTTCGTTGATTAGTTCACTGTCCGTGTAGTTGTAGACGAATTGTAATAGTTCCAGTTTTCTGATAACGTACTCACTGGGCGATTCCCGAGCATTTCCAGCGTCGCGGAATGATGCGCGGTTTGTGTGCACCTTCTGCTTGTCTAGGAAGGCACGATTCATATAGTATTCTCCTATAGCCGTTCATAGCATATTCCAATCCTTTTCGATTCTGTTGCGCGTCTCGATACTTTGACTGTAATACCAGATCTCAGCTGAACCCGTAAGGCGAGTAGGTACAAGCATACCTAATTGTTTGAAAACTATCTGAGACCATTTAGCTAGGCTATTTATCTTTAGAAGCCAGCACCTCAGATCCTCGGGATTGCCGTCCCAAGAAGGTATGGCCTCGAGTTTAAGCTTCACGTCGAATTGCGCTTCCGGCGGTGGTTTATTAGCGAGAGGAGTCGATTCTCCTGTGGTGATATCGAACGGATTTTTCCGTGGGTTGTTCGGCGTTGACGGTTTGCGAGGACCTTTGTTTCCTTCCCCATTGCTACTGTCATCGCCGTCTGAATCACCAGGATCACCTCCGCTAGGTCGTGGCATACGTTGGGCTTGATCAACGGACTTATGTGAACGAGGATTAGTGGACTCGTCATCGTCGCTTTGAGAGACGGGCGCGGACCTCTTAACGTCCGTGGGGACCACTGAGTCTGGCGTAATACCGAATAACTCCCTGATGGCGTGTGACGAACTTGTTTGAGTGGGATGCCCGAATACAGATGTATTCATGTTAGCCACTGGGTGATTGAAATGAGGTCTCTTGCCTTTCTTAAGGTAACCGGAGATACTATCAGGTTCGCCTTCTACAAATGCGGGTCGTCGATCTCGTACTGCGGTAATAGTTGGAGGATTAATCACCGATTTCTTGAACAGCGCGGATGATACGCTAGCCCGTTGATCCGGTCCTCAATCCTTTTTAACCTTTGAAAAATCATAATGCTCCACCAAGTAGGCTAGGAAATTTTCAACTTCACGTCGATAACATGCTCCTAAGATCTCAAAGTCATTTGCTGTCCAAAATTCGTCGGCCTTACCGTGTAAACCCCATTTCGGCAATGGAGGGACGCCTTCTCCACTAATTATCAAATTCTCCTCTGCTTCGCTTCTTCTTGATTTGAGCTGCTGATTCAAATTCACTAGAATAATCTTCTGTAAAGCAAATCCGGCTTGGTCAGCTCCGTTGTTGAAATAATACAAACTGCTCAAGAGTTCCTTTAAGATCTCCATTTCTTCTTTGAACAAACCTTTCCGTCCTTTGTGCGTTACGACTTTTCCGTAGGAACTATAGATGGGTCGTCGAAGAGCAGCCTCCCCTAATTGCAATGCTTGGCGATGGCGTCCTGCCAAGGCAAATATCTTCTCTGATCTTTCCAGTCCCGTGTCAGTGACGGTTTCCCCAAATGAGGAGAAGGGCATACACGCGGGGAAGTCCACTAGTATTTCCTTGTACGACCCTCGATCAGGTAGTTCATTGGACGTGAATGGGGTTCCTAATTCAACGAGGTCATCAATGTTGGGGTACTCAGGTTCGATTGTAGCCGGAATAGGCGTCTGTTGATCTTGATTTTGTTCTCGTGCCGTCTGAAAGGATGCTACGTCAGGAATATCCAATTCCTCAGGGATGTCCGGTGTACCTGGCGTAAACACATTTTGCGTGCTTGTTTCCAAAATCGATTCCCTCCCGCGAGGCGTACTCGTTGTTCCGGAAGCGGGTGTTGTGCCTCTTGACATACCTGCTGATTGGGAATTGTTAGTTTTCCTACCTGGGTTAGACGATTTCTTTGTATTATCCATGAAGTCGGTTTACGGAATTTATTTGAAATTCGGGTGAGTGATTAGAAGGTAACCTGCGTTGTGTGGGCGCAACGTGTTCCGTTCGTTAACGGAAGTGCTTATATACCCCGAAGATCGTGAGATCTGATGGTTGCGTGGATACCAACGCGAACGTAGAGAATTTCCCAATGTGTCCACCAATGTTAGAGTTCGTCGATTGCGTCGACTCTAATTTTGGTGTATTCCTGCGAATACAGATAGATCAGTTGATAATGGTCAAGTCGGAACTTACGTTGAGTCAATCCGTTGAGTGAGTGAGAGTTGATGAGTGAGGGGTTCTCTAGATAGCGAGGTTCCTAATACATCTTGAAGTGTGACAAAGAACAGAGCATGATCACAAGAGTTAGCGCTAGGCTTTAACTACTTAGATCGAGTTTATTGATAGCACAAGGCTTTACCAAATATAACTCAAAGCGACGTTACTCAGTCTTATTCAAGATCTTAAGTTCTTACTATGTATTTGGGGTAAAAGTTGAGTATCAATTCATGTAGTTCTACTGACATTTATATATACATGTCTACTAGTCCTGGAGCATGGTGGAAGGTCTCAGAACCTTCCGTCATGTTCTGAATCTTCCCCGAATGCCCGAGCCGGACAAGAGTCATCGTGACTTCTTGTTTGCATGTTTGGCTTCTCTTTGTTTAACTGCCACGTCTATGGCAACACTGTTAGGATTTGCGTTCCGTTTGTTTGCGTCCCCTTAGTCAAACATTGTCAAGCATTGGCAGTAGTCGCGTCGCATCGCGTCGAGCTTTAGTGTCTTTAGTGTGCATCTTACTTAAGTAGATACACCAGACCCTTGTGCTGTAGTACAAGGTAAAGAATACATGTCATACCATCCTAAGAGACTTGAGTTAATAATAAGAGTGAGGGGTTTTATAAGAGTGAGGGATTGGACAATGGAAGATTGAGAGGGAATTGATAAGTAAGAGTAGATAAGTGGTATACCATAACATAGGTACCATAACAGTACCCTCGTAGATCTCGCAGAAGCAAATACAGAGTCATTCAAACAGTCTGTTGTTTGCGTGTGCCGATTCCCCTGCTCCGCCACTTCCCAGTCACAGAGTCACGAAATCGTCACACTCGGAGACGTACCGTGACCGTGACCTAAATAAATGTTGAATTAAAAGCATCTGACATCCAGATTCCACCCAGACCAGTAAGGTTGGCGAGAAGTCCATGGACAAAACTTTGCACAACATGCTTTGGCGCAGCCGCAATCACATCAAAACAAAGTCATAAATCCCTGTGAATCTTTGAACATGATTTTCTGTGTAAATACTTATAGTAAAGACATGATTTATAGTGTTTTGGAATTGTCTCAGTGAGCTCTAGGTTTCCCCATATTTTATTTTATGAGAAAATGACAACTATATTATATTCCTGCTGGAGGGTAGGCAAGGACAGTGCTGAAACTGCTGCAAGGATTTCTCCACCAATACCTAATGGAAAGCTACAATCTTGGGTGCGTTAGAATCGCACAGTGTGCACCTAAGTTTCCTTATAATTTACTTTGTGTAAGAATATGTACTGGCTTTGTAACTGTGCTACAAGTGACGATACCCTCATTTCTGTCCAAATTAGGCACCCAACTTGATGCTGCATCAATTTCTCTTCATGTACTCATCAAAAAAATACAATTTTTACTGTGTTAAAATTGCAGAGTAAGTAGCTAGGTCACCCCAAGGTTTATCTTGCACAGAAACCCATGCTGAATGTGTGATGACCAAATTTGGAAGGGAAGTAATGGGGTGTCATCATTTATAGTGCAGTTATGGATCCAGTACATACTATTACACAAAATAAATTATGGGGTGACCTAGGTGCACATTGTGTGATTCTAAAGCACCCAAGATTGTAGCTTTCCATTAGGTATTGGTGGAGAAATCCTTGCAGCAGTTTCAATATAGTATAGTTGTCATTTTATCATAAAACAAAATATGAGGAGACGTAGAGCTCACTGAGACAATTCCAAAACACTATAAATCATGTCTTTATGATAAGTATTTACAGTTCAAAGATGCAGGGATTTGTGACTTTGTAGTGACGTGATTGCAGCTGTGCCAGCTATTTCAAAAATGGCAATAAATTCTGCAGTACATATGGACCATTGACCCCAATTGTCATCTTGATACACAGGTACTGCAATAGACTCACCACCTCAACCCTTAGCACCTTAGCCCTTATGCAGCTTAACCATCCTGCCACACAAGAAACACAGCCCAATATCCCAGAGTGTGATAGCTTGAGCAAGTCCAACACTTTTTCCAGGCTGGGACATTGTCAGTAAAGGCTAATGATAATGTGGGGTAATGCTCCCACTTGTAAAATCTATCTATCTATCTATCTGTAAATAATTTTTTGCCTTTCCACAAAAAAGGAGGCTTACAAAAAATCTGACTATTCCTGTTTGTAAAGTCAACTTTTGTTACCCTAATGCTGACAAAGATAGCTTGGGAGAAGTCAAAGGAAAGTCAATGGTCTGAACTTTAAAAAAAACCATGCCTTTTCCCTTATAAAATACTCTGCAGTTGCTTGCAAATTGTTTTGCACAATGAAACTCACAGCACAGCATTAAAGTAGATGTGTCAGCTTTATCAGAATATCAGAAATAGCGCACTTGGGAAATTTTGTTGAATTGAGGGTGTCAGACACATCAGATGCCTCAGAATTAGCATGCTCAAGAAGGGGTGACACACTTGAGGTAAACTTGAATGTGAAAAAAACAGGAAGGAAATAAGGAAATTCCAAAAGATATTTTTACAAGGGGGCCCCGGGATGTCGACCAGTAACCCGAGGTAGGTGGGGGGGGGGGGGGGGACCTCCAGCAGGCCTTAAAAAAATTTAGTATATAAGCTTCAAAAATCTATATTTGGGGCCCTGTAGCAATGCTAGATGCATCAGCGGCACCTCCAATACACAGGGCAGTTAGTAGGAATCACCCACCAACACTGAGAGCCCCGAACATACAAACAGGCCATAGTTGATGGTGCCTGCTGATGGGCCGATAAGAGACAATAACCTGGTGTTGATGAATTGGCCGATGCAGTCCCATGAATAAGGTAATGAAGGGTCGGCCGGTGATGTAGATTTAGCACAGCTGGATCAGCAGGAATTACACCTCGAGAGCGAAGGACAACTATTTGTATATCGGCTGATGGAAGATAGCTATGCAGGATCAGTTGACAGATTTGAATGTTCCTGGGTTGGTGATCAGCTGAGGGTCTTGAATTTTGATTAGCAGAGTCAGCTGGTGGGACCCACATTATTGTAGTCATGGCTTCGCTGATCAGTCCAGCAAATGGATACTGCTACTGGGTTGGCCATGAAAACTGACAATTTCTAAACATGGCATCAGCCGATCTTTGAGCCAGCCTGGCCTTTTCAATATGGACTAGTATATGTTTTCTGCTCGGCTTCAAATCGGTAAAAGTGCCTGGGCTGCATCTCAGATAACGAAACCGATTTAATTTTAAATTGTTGAAGTACTTTAGCTAGTGCCGAGGCTGGGTGAAAAATAACGGAGCAGACAAGTGAATTAAATTGGTAACAATGCCCGGGCTGCGTCTCGCATAATAGAACCTGTTGAATATTAAATTGTTGAAGTATTTTGGCTGGGTGGAAAACAACCGAGCAGACAAGTGAATTAAATTGGCAAAAGTGCTCGGGCTGCGTCTCAGGTAATAGAGCTGATTCAATATTAAATTGGTGAAGTACTTTGGCTGGTGCCGAGGCCAGGAAAATAACTGAGCAGACAAGTGAATTAAATTGGCAAAAGTGCCCGGGCTGTGTCTCAGGTAATAGAGCCGATTTAATAATATATTGGTGAGGTACTTTAAGTGGTGCCGAGGCTGAGTGGAAAATAACTGAGCAGACAAGTGAATTAAATCAGTAAGAGTGGCCAGGCTGCATCTTGAATAATAGAGATTATTTAATATTAAATTGGTGACGTACTTTGTCTGGTGCCGAGGCCGGGTGAAAAATGACCGAGCAGATCGGTAAAAGTGCCCAGGCTATGTCTTGGGTAATAGAGCCGATTTAATATTAAATTGGTGAAGTACTTTGGCTGGTGCTGAGGCCGGGTGAAAAATGACCGAGCAGACAAGTGAATTAAATCGGTAAAAGTGCCCGGGCTACGTCTCGGGTAATAGAGCTGATTAAATATTAAATTGGTGAAGTACTCTAAGTGGTGCCAAGGCCGAGTGGAAAATAACCGAGCAGATCGGTAAAAGTGCCCAGGCTATGTCTTGGGTAATAGAGCCGATTTAATATTAAATTGGTGAAGTACTTTAACTGGTGCCGAGGCCGGGTGGAAAATAACCAAGCAGACAAGTGAATTAAATCGGTAAAAGTGCCCGGACTGCATCTTGGATAATAGAGCCAATTTAATATTAAATTGGTGAAGTACTTTGGCTGGTGCCGAGGCCGGGTGAAAAATGACCGAGCAGACAAGTGAATTAAATCAGTAAAAGTGCCCGGGCTACGTCTCGGGTAATAGAGCTGATTAAATATTAAATTGGTGAAGTACTCTAAGTGGTGCCGAGGCCGAGTGGAAAATAACCGAGCAGATCGGTAAAAGTGCCCAGGCTATGTCTTGGGTAATAGAGCCGATTTAATATTAAATTGGTGAAGTACTTTAACTGGTGCCGAGGCCGGGTGGAAAATAACCGAGCAGACAAGTGAATTAAATCGGTAAAAGTGCCCGGACTGCATCTTGGATAATAGAGCCAATTTAATATTAAATTGGTGAAGTACTTTGGCTGGTGCCGAGGCCGGGTGAAAAATGACCGAGCAGACAAGTGAATTAAATCGGTAAAAGTGCCCAGGTTACGTCTCAGGTAATAGAGCCGATTTAATATTAAATTGGTGAAGTACTTTAATTGGTGCTAAGGCCGAGTGGAAAATAACCGAGCAGACAAGCGAATTAAATCAGTAAAAGTGCCCGGGCTGCATCTTGGATAATAGAGCCAATTTAATATTAAATTGGTGAAGTACTTTGGCTGGTGCCGAGGCTGGGTGAAAGATGACCGAGCAGACAAGTCAATTAAATTGGTAACAATGCCTGGGCTGCGTCTCGGGTAATAGAGCCGATTTAATATTCAATTGGTGAAATACTTTAACTGGTGCCGAGGCCAAGTGGAAAATAACCGAGCAGACAAGTGAATTAAATCAGTAAAAGTGCCTGGGCTGCGTCTCCGATAATAGAGCCAATTTAACATTAAATTGGTGAAGTACTTTGGCTGGTGCCGAGGCTGGGTGAAAAATAACCAAGCAGACAAGTGAATTAAATCAGTAACAATGCCGGGCTGCATCTCAGATAACAGAACCTGTTTAGTATTAAATTGTTGAAGTGCTTTGGCTGGATGGAAAACAACTGAGCAGACAACTGAATTAAATCGATAAAAGTGCCTGGGCTGCACATCGGATAATAGAGCCAATTTAATATTGAATTGCTGAGGTACCTTGGCTGGTGCCAAGGGCAGGTAGAAAATAACCGAGCAGACAGGTGAATTAAATTGGTAAAAGTGCCTGGACTGCACATCGGGTGACGGATATTAAATTGTCATACTTTGGCTGGTCCGAGGCCGGGTAAAAAATAACATGGTAGAAATGCCCAGGTTGCACATCAGATAATAGAACCGATTTGATATTCAATTGGCGAAGTCCTTCAGCTAATGCCATGTCCGGCTGCAAAGTGGCAAGTGAGTGGATTCTCCCACCATCCCGCCATCCTGCCATCCTGCCATCCTGCCATCCCGCCATCCCGCCATCCCACCATCCTGCCATCCCACCATCCCATCATCCTCCCATCCTTCCATCTTTCCATCCTGCCATCCTGCCCTGTCATCAGCATTATATCTCAACCATTACTGGCCACTTCTCTCCAAAAACCCTGCTAATTATATCTTGATGTAGTCTATGTCATACTCAAAACAAGAACCTATAGTAGTGTAGTTGACATGCATCTCCCTCAATGTTCCCCATGGTATGTATACCTTTACTGTAGCCTCCCCAAAGCAGAAAGAAAACAGTGTATATTATATATGCTTAATTTGTGGTAGCTCAGAATAGCCATTTGGGGTTCTGAGTATCTGTATTGCAGAACATGCCCAGAAGACATATAAATCCCATGGGAGTTCCAGAGGAATATGTTCAATTATTATTTGCATGACATGAAGATATAAGGTTCTAATTGGAGCAACTTACCTGGTAAATGGTGCATGGAGAGGAGGGAGGAATACATTGTATCCATTAGTTACATCACCACCGTTTCACCAATGAGAGTCAAAAGTGGGTTGGAGGTAGGGATGGGATAGCTAGAAAGAAGTTTTAAAGGAATTACAGAGATTGACAAGACAAGATAATGATTTCAGAAGATTATATATGGAGCAGGACAATGGTACATGGATAGTCACTAACATTCCAGCCATATCTCTGTATCTACCAAAACAGATATTTAAAACATCCTGCCTTCCTTACCTGATCAATACTCTTTGAACAACCTACTAGCTACCCCAGCCTTAAGTGAACCTCACACCATATATAATAAACACGACCAAAATATGATTAGGAACTTTTTTGGAGAGAAATGATCCAGTAACAGTGGAAATACTATACTCATGACTGGTGGGCGGAATGGGGGCGGGATTACACCTATTGGAGAAACTAGTGCCTGATTTAGTAATTGTCGGTCAACAATGATGGCATTGAGAGGGAGCATCAGGCGGATGGTGTGAAAGTTATAACTAACTTGTCTATTCGGCATTGGTGTATGAATGGCTCCGAGCTCGGGGAACAACCCTCATCAGTTGTGTTATCTTGTCTGCTCGGTAATATTACACCCAGACTGAAATGATACAGATGCAACCCAGGCATGTTCAGTGATATACTTCACTTGTAGGCTCAGTAGTGGTCCACTTCAACCATCCGTAGACAGCATAACAATTTCATATTTAATCATCAGCAGCAGCCCGGGTGTTTTTACCAATTTAATTCACTTGTCTGCTTGGTTATATTCGACCTGGCCTCGGCACCAGCCAAAGTACTTCAATGATTTAATAGTAAATCGGCTCTATTATCCGGGATGCAGGCTGGTCACTTTTACCGATTTAATTCACTTGTCTGTTCGGTTATTTTCCACTCGGCCTCAGCACCAGTTAAAGTACTTCACCAATTTAATATAAAATCGGCTCTATTACCCGTGACACAGCGCAGGCATTGTTACCAATTTAATTCACTTGTCTGCTCAGTTATTTTCCACCCGGCCTCGGCACCAGCCAAAGTACTTCACCAATCTAATATTAAATTGGCTCTATTATCCAAGATGCAGCCCAGGCACTTTTACCGATTTGATTCACTTGTCTGCTCGGTTATTTTCCACTCGGCCTCGGCACCACTTAGAGTACTTCACCAATTTAATATTAAATCAGCTCTATTACCCGAGACATAGCCTGGGCACTTTTACCGATTTAATTCACTTGTCTGCTCGGTCATTTTTCACCTGGCCTCGGCACCAGCCAAAGTACGTCACCAATTTAATATTAAATCAGCTCTATTACCCAAGACGTAGCCTGGGCACTTTTACCGATTTGATTCACTTGTCTGCTCGGTTATTTTCCACTCGGCCTCGGCACCACTTAAAGTACTTCACCAATTTAATATTAAATCGGCTCTATTACCCGAGACATAGCCTGGGCACTTTTACCAATTTAATTCACTTGTCTGCTCGGTCATTTTTCACCCAGCCTCGGCACCAGCCAAAGTACGTCACCAATTTAATATTAAATCAGCTCTATTACCCGAGACGTAGCCTGGGCACTTTTACCGATTTAATTCACATGTCTGCTCGGTCATTTTTCACCTGGCCTCGGCACCAGCCAAAGTACGTCACCAATTTAATATTAAATCAGCTCTATTACCCGAGACGTAGCCTGGGCACTTTTACCGATTTAATTCACTTGTCTGCTCGGTTATTTTCCACTTGACCTTGGCACCAGCCAAGTACTTCACCAATCTAATATTGAATTGGCTCTATTATCCAAGATGCAGCCCAGGCACTTTTACCGATTTGATTCACTTGTCTGCTCGGTTATTTTCCACTTGGCCTCGGCACCACTTAAAGTACTTCACCAATTTAATATTAAATCGGCTCTATTACCCGAGACATAGCCTGGGCACTTTTACCGATTTAATTCACTTGTCTGCTCGGTTATTTTCCACCCGGCCTCGGCACCAGCCAAAGTACTTCACCAATCTAATATTAAATTAGCTCTATTATCCAAGATGCAGCCCAGGCACTTTTACCGATTTGATTCACTTGTCTGCTCGGTTATTTTCCACTCGGCCTCGGCACCACTTAGAGTACTTCACCAATTTAATATTAAATTGGCTCTATTACCCAAGATGTAGCCTGGGCACTTTTACCGATTTAATTCACTTGTCTGATCGGTTATTTTCCACCCAGCCTCGGCACCAGCCAAAGTACTTCACCAATTTAATATTAAATTGGCTCTATTATCCAAGATGCAGCCCGGGCACTTTTACCGATTTGATTCACTTGTCTGCTTGGTTATTTTCCACTCGGCCTCGGCACCAGTTAAAGTAGTTCACCAATTTACCATTAAATCGGCTCTATTACCCGAGATGTAGCCTGGGCACTTTTACCGATTTAATTCACTTGTCTGCTCGGTCATTTTTCACCTGGCCTTGGCACCAGCCAAAGTACAACAATTTAATAGTAAATCGGCTCTATTATCCGAGACGCAGCCCGAGCACTTTTGCTGATTTAACTCACTTGTCTGCTCGGTTATTTTCCACTTGACCTTGGCACCAGCCAAAGTACTTCACCAATTTAATATAAAATCGGCTCTATTATCTGAGACATGGCCCGGGCACTTTTGATGATTTAATTCACTTGTCTGCTCAGTCGTTTTTCACCCAGCCAAAGTACTTCAACAATTTAATATCACCCGATGTGCAGCCCAGGCATTTTTACCCATTTCATTCACTTGTCTGCTTGATTATTTTGCATCTGGACATGGCACCAGCCAAGGTACTTCAACAGTTTAGAATTCAAATGCCTGCATCACCCGATGTGCACCTTTACTGATGTAATTCATGTCTGCTTGGTGTAACTTCACCCGGACATGGTGCCAGCTCACACATCTTTTCCATGAAAAAATGCACTGGCTCAGACACAATGATTTAATATGGAATCGATTCAATCACTCAAGGTGAAACCCGGGTATTTGTACTATTTCCCACTTGTCGGCTGTACTATTTCCCACTTGTCGGCTCCATTATTTTGCATCTGAACATGTTTGATTCGCTGTTTCCATGCATTTGTACAGATTCAATGACCTTGTCTGCTCAGTAACTTTGCACCAGAATACAGGACCAGCTAATGTACTCAATGGCCTGATGCAAACATAAAACCAGAGGGTGATTTTGAATGCAGGACATGGAAAAGAACATTAGGGGGTTGGTATAACATATGAACAAGTAAACTTAGCTAGGCCATGTGTTAGCCGGGCTGGCCATCATCACGGGACAGATGGCAACATAAATTGTTTAATTGGAGACAAGCCAAAGAATGGTAGGGAGTGTGGTGCCGACTGGGCCTGGCCATATCCAGGCTGGAGATGGCAACAGATGGGGGCCGGCCTCATCTCTGCTCGGGGCTGACAATGACATTCATGACCTCGGGTATGTAAACTGACTTTGCCGAGCCAGGGTGCAGCAAGTGGGCTGATCCATATTGTGAGGAATCAAAAGCTGTTCAGCTGACCCACAATCCAAGGCAATTTCAGCGGGGTCAATTCATCCTTAGGCTGGTCAGCCGGCACACAGAACCACTCATCAAGAAAATATGGGTGGCCGAGCCAGCTTTGATGGGGTCAACATATACATCGGCTCATCAGCAGGCACCATCAACCATGGCCTGTTTGTATGGTCAGGGGGCTCAGTGTTGTTGGGGTAAGGTCACTAATACTTGTGGAATATCTTGTTAGTCAAACCCAGACTGAACTTGAAGGCGTTTTACGGTCTGCGGCTGGACACTTCTTCCTCATAGAAGCCGAATTGAGATCACCTGAGTGGGATGAACTCATCCCAGTAGCTGTCACACAGGCAATGATGATTTCGTCGAAAGTGAAGTGAGTGTTCATATTCCCAAACTGTGCTCCGATTGATCATCGCTGGTCTGTACAACAGCTTGAATACTGTTCACTTCTGCGTTTCAGATGGCACCTATTTTGTCTTTTATGTGTTGAAAAAGACAAGCTTTAGACCCGTGCCTATGGCACAGCACTCACTGGTGCTCAGCCATTCCTCCAGCACTGGTCACAGCTTGCCAGGGGCAAGCCCCCTGGACCCCCTGGTACACATGTCTAATCCTAGTTCTGGTACACACATACTTTATCCAAAGTTACCAACATGTAATTATAAGCATAAGCCCACACTTAAAATAGGAACTACTTGTTGAAGAATCAAAGACACATTGATGAAATTGACAACAGCTATAAATAACTAAATAAAAAAATACAAAATAGAACACATGAGCAGACAGACATATTGGGATGAGGGGAAAGGGCCTCATAATGGTGTGGTCGTGGTGGTTGTGTGGTCGTCGCATTGTCGTGGCACCATCACGTGTCGTCATCGTTGCATCGTGGTGTCGTCATCGCGTCGCTGTGGTGTCCATCCTGTCGTAGTCTGTGGATATGGTTGTATGGTGTTGTCGTGCTGTGGTTGTTGCATAGTTGTCTTGTCATTTTGTTGTCGGTTGTTGGTCATGATCGGTTGTCGCTGGGGAGGGGTATTGTGGCTGTGGCCCGTCATTTGTCTGGTGAGGTGTTATTTGGGTGGGCAAGGGATGAAGTGGGATGGGACTTACTACCTCGTTGTATGTAGCCATGGGTTTGCATCTTATGGTTGCCACCTCGCCGACACGATGTAGCGCCTGCATCTGCGTCATTGTTGGGGTGTGCAGTGGTGGTTGGAGTAGGCATCGTCGTCCCATGTCCTCATGACGTCGTTATGCCATGTTGTCACCGTGGGGTCCTCGTCGTCCCCATTTCCTCGTTTGTTGTCATCCGATGTTGTCGTCCCGTCGTTTTCCTGTGTCTCAGCGAGGTGGGTTGGGATGGACATGGGACGGGGGGTACTCACCGTGTCCTCGTAATGTCGTTGTCCTGTGTCCTAAAGTAAACAACGACGAAGGTGGTTCGTCGTTTGGTTGCCACGTCGCTGTCAGCAACGTGGCACCTGCATTTCGTATTAGAGAGGTGAGTACTAGTAGAGGGGAGCATGCTCACCTGCGCCCATCGCCGCCCTGGTCCGTTTGTGGGTGCTGGCCATCGTGGTTTGTCTGTGTTTGTGGCCGGTCGCCTTCGTTTGTGGGCGATCGTCGACACGAAGGGGAGGTGGTGGTGGTTGAGAACGTTGAGAAGGGAAACAGTTGTTTGTTGACATGATGTAATGTTCCCGGCAAACGCCGCTCACACAGCTCAGTGAAAGAGATCTCGTGAGGGTGTGAAGTGCTTAGTAAAATAAAGCTGAATTTGTCAGCCATCAATCCTTTGTGTTTTCATGTACAAGCTTTAGACCCGCACCTACGGCGCGGCACTCGCTAACACTCAGCCGTGCCTCTGGTGCCGGTCACAGCTTGCTGGGGGCATGCCCCCTGGACCCCCTGGTACACATGTTTAATCCCAGTTTTGGTACACATTTTTTATCCCAGTTCATGTTTAAGCCCACTTCTGGTACACATATTTAATCCCACTTTTGGTACACATAGTTAGACTTAAACCTGGACTTATAGTACAGCACTCTGCTCAGTCATGCCTTGCTGGGGGCAAGCTATCCCCCAGCACATGTGTTTGTTTCCAGTTCTGGTACACATCTCTAATCCCTGTTTTGATACTTACACTTTATTTCACTTCATTTGAATTTTCATTCAAAGATACACTTTAACCTGCAGTGGCACTGATTTGCACTTGGCCAGCTTGCCAGAGGCAAGCCCTTGGAATATCTGATACAAATTTAACAGTTGTGGTGTACATGTTGGCTCAAAGTTACACTTTCTGCACCTATGGTGGACCCCCAGTACACATGTTTAATTCCAGTTTTGGTACACATCTTTTATCCCAGTTCCAGTGCACATGTTTAATCACACTTCTGGTACACATATTCAACCCCCATTCTAATACATATTCTCTATCCCAGATCTAGTGTATATCTTTCATCTGAATCATCAATGTTCAATGTTAGGCTTAGATGTGGACATAGCACTCACTTTGCTCAGCCATGCCTGCCAGAGGCAAGCTGTTACCCAGTACATATGTTTATTCCAGTTCCAGTGCACATTTTCGATCTATTTTTTTTTTTTTTTTGGTGGAGCTATGTAGCATACAACAGTTAACAGTGTTATCCTTGTACGCAAGCATTAAGGACAGGGGATTGCACCCTGTTGGAAGAATGCTGACTCACCCTGAGGAAATGTGGTTAGGCATGCTCACACTGGAGCAGTGTGGGACTCAGAGCAGCTGCATTGCATAAAGGTAGTGGTTCCAGCCCAGAGGCCACCCTGCTCTCATACCCACTAAAACCCCAGCTTCTGGTACTTACATCTTATTAAATTATGCTCTGACCTGCACCTATGATTTGGCACTCACTGCACTTGGCAAGCTTGCCAAAGGGAAGACCCTTGGACTATCTCATAAAAATCTGATAGCTGTGGTGTACATGTTTCTCAAAGTTATACTAATCCCTGTTTTGAAACTTATACTTTATTTAAATTTTTTAAAATACACTTTAACCTGCAGCAACACTGGCTGCACTTGGCCAGCTTGTCAGGGCAAGCCCCCTGGACCTCCCAGTGCATATTTTCAATCCCAGTTCTGACACACATTTTATCTTAATCACCAAAGTTAAACTGCCCTCATTCAAATTTTTATTCTAATCCAAATCATCAAAGTTACATTTAGATCCACACCCATATAGTCCTACATTTTGTACTGTAACTGCAGTCAGCAGTACAAAGCTGGCCATGATTTTTGATTTTCAACCCTTGGCTATGGCTTACACAGTACCATACCATGCACCATAAATTACAGTTCAGTAGGCCACTGATGAAAGTCTGTTAAGCAACTAAAATCCACCTGAAATTTAATCAGCATAGATCTCAAAGTAGGAGAAATATACACTACCAATGAAGTGGGGGGTAAAAAATAGTACAGAAAAAGCAAAATTGAGGCTGCTCAGAGAGGTGTGACCACAAAAACACCCACAAAAGATTAATGCAGTACTATACAATATTTTCCTATAACAGAATGTGGTTGGGAGCTACCAACACAAAGTTCTGTGGTTGTGATCACACCGTGTGACATTCCCGGGAAACGCTGCTGACGTGGCTCAGTAAAGGCTGCTTACATGATCTATTACGTAATAACTGTCAACCGTCCTCTCTTTATATATTAGACAAGCTTTAGACCCGTGCCTACGGCACGGCACTTGCTGGCGCTCGGCCGTTCCTCCAGCACTGGTCACAGCTTGCCAGGGGCAAGCCCCCTGGACCCCCTGGTACACATGTCTAATCCTAGTTCTGGTACACATGTTAGTTCTGTCGACATACTTTATCCAAAGTTACCAACATGTAATTATAAGCATAAGCCCACACTTAAAATAGGAACTACTTGTTGAAGAATCAAAGACACATTGATGAAATTGACAACAGCTATAAATGACTAAATAAAAAAATACAAAGTAGAACACATGAGCAGACATATTGGGATGAGGAGAATGGGCCTCATAATGGTGTGATTGTGGTGGTTGTGTGGTCGTCGCATGGTCATGGCACCATCACGTGTCATCATTGTTGCACATGGTGTGGTCGTCGCATCACTGTGGTGTCCATCCTGTTGTAGTCTGTGGATATGGTTGTATGGTGTTGTTGTGCTGTGGTTGTTGCATAGTTGTCTTGTCATTTTGTTGTCGGTCATCAGTCATGATCAGTTGTAGTTGGTTGTCGCTGGGGAGGGGTATTGTGGCTGTGGCCTGTCATTTGTCTGGTGGTGAGGTGTTATTTGGCTGGGCAAGGGATGAGGTGGGATGGGACTTACTACCTCATTGTATGTAGCCATGGGTTTGCATCTTATGGTTGCCACCTCGCCAACATGACATAGCACCTGCATCTGTGTCATTGTTGGGGTGTGCAGTGGTGGTTGGAGCAGGCATCGTCGTCCCATGTCCTCATGACGTCGTTATGCCATGTTGTCACCATGGGGTCCTTGTTGTCCCCATGTCCTTGTTGTCCCCATGTCCTTGTTGTCCCCATGTCCTTGTTTGTTGTCATCTGATGTCGTCATCCCATCATTTTCCTGTGTCTCAGCAAGGTGGGTTGGGATGGACATGGGACAGGGGGTACTCACTATGTCCTTGTAATGTTGTTGTCCTGTGTCCTAAAGTAAACAATGATGAAGGTGGTTCGTTGTTTGGTTGCCATGTTGCTGTCAGCAATGTGGCACCTGCATTTCATATAAGAGAGGTGAGTAGTAGTAGAGGGGAGCATGCTCACCTGTGCCCATCGCCGCCCTGGTCTGTTTGTGGGTGCTGGCCATCGTGGTTCGTCTGTGTTTGTGGCCGGTCACCTTCGTTTGTGGGCGATCGTCAACACGAAGGGGAGGTGTGAAACCGGGTAGTCGTTCTTGACCTCTCGACGAAGGCGTAAGCGAGTGAGGGTAGCGGAGAAGATGCGGGGAACGTGTGAGAGCGCACGTGGAGCGGTCACGCATGTCGTGGCCGCACCTCCGTGATCCAGTGACCCTGGACGAGGGACGCTGTCACCCAGCGCGGGGCTCTGGTATCCCGGAGGGGAGGCACAAGGCAGCCTAGCCGTATACGATAGGGATGACCCGCTCCACATATAAGTTTATGTGAAAGTTGCAAGTAGTTTATTTGTTAGTCTCGGCACAACATAACAAGAATATAACAAGAGTAAATATGATGGTCCCATGTCACGCAAGATAGGTAAGTAGTACTACGGTATCACAAAGCCCCCCCGTGAGATTGGAGCATCGACCATGGTGTTGAGCTCCTTCAGCGCCGTCGCCGTCGTCTCTTCCGCTCTTCGCGTTCCTCGTCCCGCCTTCTGTACCCCTGGATCTTCTGCCCACTCCGACGACCCCTCTTTGTCCTCTTATAGTCTGGTTCTCCGACATCATCAAGATCGACGGGATCCTCGTCCATGGAATCCTGCGTAGGATGCAGATCATCCGGAGTGACCAGTGGGGCCGTCGGTGGCTGAACTGCGCCTCCCCAAGACATATGACTATTCCAAGGAACGGGGCTTCCCATAGGCAAATCCTCCGGTAATCGTTCGGCAGCCACCCACTGAGTGGAATCCGAGAGTCTGGCAGCTAGATTGGAAGACGCTGCGCCGCTCAACCTGGCGGATAAATGTTCCGTCATCCGAGACATGAGGGTTGGCTGTGCGGGGGTGGGAGGTGGGGATCCGGAAGGCATTTGTCTTGTAGTCGAAATTCTGGAGGCTAGTGGCTCTGTAGGCCGTTCAAGGGCGAAAGACGATGGCGCGGTCGTTGAAGGCAATGCCGCAGCCACTGGCCATGGTAACAGAGCACTAGGGGTTGCCTCCGACGATGGCATAGGGAGGGGTAGTACAGTCGTATTTCCCTGTAAAAGGACAGGGCTGAAGGTATTTCCTGATGGTGACCACATGAAGGCAACGTTCGCGCCAAAGGGCAGCGGGGCGTTATGCGGTAATCCTACAAAGGCAGGTCCACTGGGCAATACGGGCAACGGAGGGATCTGCATGGTTGTAATCGAGTCCATGTTCAGAACAGCAGCAGAGTCGAGTTTATTCTGATTTTCCCAGGGGCCCATCGGGATTGAGTTACGCGAGTGACGGAGAGGACAGGGTTCTGGGGACCTAGATCGACGGTAAGGGGCACGTTCACGATAGCGAGGAGAAGGAGTCTGCTGGTATCGTCTTCTAGAGTATTCGGGACGCACAGGTGATCGTCGTCGCGGAGGGGGTGAAGATCCTCTGTTGACGCGATAGCGGTCTGTTGAGGAAGATCGTCGCTGGACGTCCCGAGACTTGTGACGTTCCTTGGTGTCCCTACCCAGGGAGGATGAACTGGTCATAGGTTCTGGGATCGAGGAAGGCCTTTGCTCTTCGATATCCGCCGCGGGGTCTGGCCATCGGAGGGAAGAACGAGCAAGGGCTCCAACATAGTCTTCGTAATCCGCGTAGGCGACCAGTAATTCCCTGTCGTTTTCTCTTCTGTGATGCATGTAGGTCCTCATCTGACGAGCTTGGTCCACCGACTCCATTTCGAACCAAAAGCTCTGATTGCGGCTGGAGTTGGCTCTGAAAATCTGTCTGACCGTAAGATGAAGGCAAGCGGCGATTGATGTTATCAGACTTTGGGTGGTCGAGAATCCTTCCAAGGAAGGTAGCCCATATAACATCAGAAATGCGGAAGCGAACTCGAAAGGGTCCGTTACGGGAGCCTCTTCCGTCCTGATCTCCGAATCCACAGTGAAGGTGAGAGGAGGGATCTGCGGACCCATAGCTTCGTGAATAGAATCTTCATCCCCCAATGAGATCTCGTCTTCATTCCGCGTACGATTCGTTACTGGGACAGGCAAGGGAGGGGGAATTCGAGTGGGCTCAGACAAGTTGACTCTCGGTTCTACGATCGCGCCTAAGGCAGCGGGCTCAGTTCCGACAGATGGAGTGACAAGGGGTGATTCGACGATTTGGGCTGGATGCGGAGCTCTAGCTTCAACAACCTGAGCAGCGGGCGTGGGGATCGCGCTCTCGGTTGTTACCTTCGAGGTCGTTGCTTTATTTTGAACTGATTGTCTTAAGAAGTCCAGGTCGGGATAGTAGTCGTCATCGCTGTCACTGTCATCGTCAGGTGGAGGTCGCGGGGTTTCATTCAAACGAGGGAGGTCTTCCGGTCTGGGAACGGGAGCTACTTTGCCTACATCAGATGATTGCGGCTCCTGAGTTTTGTAGATCCAGAAGGGCTGTGGACGTCGAGTCTTGGTCATGTCCTTATATATTCCCTTCGGACAGGGTATACCAAAGACGTCCGGATTTGATACGCATCCTTGCGGCGCTCGAGGCGGGTGAAGAAAGAATAGGTGTCAGTGCTTGTCTCTGTCGTACATGGAATGAGAACGGTGATCGGGAACAAACTTGGTGCCCACTTCGCGGAAGGTCCCTTCAGGCTGGTGATTTTCTACCCATTTGACCCACTTTTTCCGTTCATGCGGAGGAGCACCTGGTCGGCTAGGAACGGCTCTCTTGACTGGTGGCGGTTTGATCCAAGGGACCCGGTCTTTGGCGATGATTACAGTTTCCGGAGGAGGGGGTCCATAGTCGATGGTCTGAGACTTCGGCTGTTCCTTGACAGGAGACTTATCCTTTGATGCTTGAATTCCGGACCATGCCCATCCAGAGGACTGAGTTCTTGAAGGCTCCTTGGCCGGGGATTTGCTCTTCTGAATAGGGGGTTCAGACCATACCCAACCCGGATCATGGAAGGAAGACGTGTCGCGTAACGATAGGTCACCTCGAGACAGAGCTAGAGAATCGTAGTCGTTGACACCCCAATGTAACGGCGCAGCACTGGAACCTGCCGCGAAGTCTATCATAGTTTCTGGAGCTGCGAGTCGAGCGCGCTCCACGGGCGTGATTTCCCTTACTATGAAGCATGGGATGCCTTCCTTCAAATACCACCTCGCTTGGCGTTCTTCCATCCCGTTTAGCCAGACGCCTAAATAGCAGTCGTCTGCCATTCGGGTACGGGCATTAGCGTCAGGCATCCAAAAGGGGGAGGCTTGTAGCTGGGAGACATAATCGATGAAGGCACGTTTATCTTTCAGACCTCGTTGAGCTTCGGTGACCCAATCTACAGCTAGCGGGAATCGTCTGATTTGTTTCAGAGAGTTGAGGTTCTCTGAGGAAGGGTTGAGAGGTCGTATGGCAGAGCTCCATAATGCTCGGTGTGACGGCTCCAGGAAATGATGATCGACGTACTCCTTGTGAAGCGCTTCCATTCTCCTTTCCACATCTTGATTCAAACGGACGAGTTTGTCGACATAGGAAGGGTGGATGCAGCCAGTATCAAAAGCGGGGGATGGATCGCTCTTCCAGCAATTCGTCACGAGTTCGTATTCTGGGAAATCGCGCGGAGTCTCCGCAGCGGGCGACAGGATAAGGGCCCTCCATTCCTTCCCAGGGAACCAGAGTTGAGTGTTCCTGGTAGGATCAAATGGTCCCATGTGACCGTCATAGCGACGATGTTGTTCCTCGAAATGCCCCAGTCTGAGGTTCAAGTTAGTCGGTCGAGATCCAGGGCAGAAAGGATTCTGGAAGGAGTTGGGCGATGATATCTTCCAGAGTCGACCTTGGGTGGAAACATATCGGTTATGGATGGAGGGAGGTAAAGAGTAGGTAGGAGGAGGAGGAAGTCGAGGGATTTGCTCGTAACCCGCGAAACTGGGATTCCGACGAGGCAAATACCGTCTCGTATCGTTGCCGTCAGCTGCTAGGATATGGCCGAGTCGCCCAGCCATAATATGCGGCTCGAGTGCAATCGCGCTCGAAAGCAGCGGGACACTTCTGACGAGAGCTCTGTGGGGATTTGAAGAAGAAAGGTTCAAAACGAGAATTCGGAGTATCAAAAATTTTGATCGAACTGTACAGAATTATTAATGACCCTAACCCGAACTTATGGTTCGGAGGGTAATATTTGGAGAGTCGTCCAAGGAGTGTCAAATAGATAGGCCTTGGGAATCGAGATATTCTCTCTTGAGAAGGGGGGAATTTCGTATGTCGTACTCCGATACCCAAGAATCGTCCGCAGGTCCATATCCTTTCCATCGGACTAGGAACATTCTGCGGTTAGCTTTCCTTTTTCCGACTAAACGGTGACCCAGGATCGCTTTGACCTCGTATTCTTCTGAAGCTCGAAGATCACGCGTCGGGGGTAATTCGGATCGTTCGCCAAATCGTTCAGGCGAGGGTACGTATTTCTTTAGATGTTCTAAGTTGAACACGGGGTGCATAGAGTAAGTATCCAGTAGTCGTAGTCGGTATACCACGGGATTGATTTTTTCTACAACTTCAAAGGGTCCAATCATCCTTTGGATAAGCTTCTTCCCGGTGCCTTCGACGTCTACCAATTCGAGAGAATGTGGATTCACAAGGGCGTAATCTCCGACTTTCAACTCCTGCACCGGACGTCTTTTCTTGTCATACGCCTTCGCTTGTCTATCTTGGGCTAAAGCGATAGCGTCCTTAGCAGAGTTACGATGTATCTCTAGAGCTTCAACAAAGTCTTCGGCTGTTTGACTAGGCAGGAAGGGGCGGCGAGCAGGGTCGATTTCCGGCACTATCGCGCTCACTGAAGTCCTCGGATTGTAGCCCATAAGCAAGAAGTTAGGGGAGTACTTCGTCGACGAATGCACGCTGCTGTTGTAGGAATAGGCTAGAACACTAAGCCAATTCGACCAGTTCTCCTTGTCAGTGGAGACGTAAGCGCGAAGCATTTGTTCGATAGCGGCATTAAGGACTTCAGTTTGTCCATCGGTTTGGGGGTGGTGCGCAGAAGATAACGCCATGACGCTCCCATAGTTAGAGACTACCGACCTCCAAAAGATAGTAGCCCATCGCCTGTCTCGGTCTGATATTATAACTTCAGGCAATCCATAAACATTAACTACTCTTTCCACAAAGAGTTTGGCGAACCCTTCCTGGGTTAAAGTGGTATGAGTGGGGATTATGATGGCGAACTTGGTAAGCTTGTCCACTATTACTAGTATAGCAGTGAACTTCTGTTCTCCGGACGGAGGAAGCCCAGTAATCATGTCCATAGTAACAGTAGAAAAGGGCCTTGATGGAATATGCGCGGGCCTTAGCGCGCCCATCTTGGCACGATGGTCCGTTTTGATTTTCTGACAAACGTCGCAGGAAGTAGCATAGATTTCGGCATCCTTGCTCATGGTCGGCCAGTAGAATAGTTCTTGAAGTCACGCTAAAAAGCGGCGGGGTCCAGCATGAGCACTCTCATAAGGAGATTCGTGAATCCACCTTAACACGTAGTTGATCTTTGCACTGGGTACACATAGTCGTGTTCTCCAACCTGCGTCGATAAAGTAAAGTAGACCGTCTTGACCTCTCCGAAAGTGGCTAGCAGAGATTATCGTTCGTTCATTAGGTTGTTTTTGGATATAGCGGGGGGCGAAGAATTTGTCCCTTTCGTAACCTTCCGCAAATTCCTTGCAAATGATGGGGTCTACCGCTATGAGCAACTGCGTTCGACTCGTCCATTCTTTGTTCGGCGATAATTCCGAGGGCTTAGTTCCTGCTGGGTAGGTCCAATGGTCGGATTTGGCGAAGGGCAAAACTTCACCTTGCTCGCCGGAGTCAACAGGCGAGGTCTCTTCGACTATCGCAGAGTCGGACTCATTCTGATCATCACTGGTTGGTTTAGTGATAGTTCCGTGCCTTTCTTCGGCAGCGGTTTGTCGTCTCGTCCAGACCGCAGACGCGTGTTTGTCGATTACGTCTTCCCACCTCATAACACTGAATGCTGCCTTAGGAGCAGCCGCACGGAATATTCTGTCTTCGGCCTTTTGAGCGATATTACGTTTGACAGGATCCTGTTCTATAGGAGTAATGTCGTCGCTAAGCGGAGAATCGTGTGGTGGAATTCGTATCAAGCGGGATAAGGGATCGACGTTAGAATGTATTCGGCCAGCTCGATGCACTATTTTGAGTCCAGGGTAGGCAGCGAATACCGCCCCCCAAGCAGCTAGACGACGATTGGCATTCTCATAGACTCGCGCCCATACCAAGGCTGCGTGATCGGTGATCAGAGTAATTTCTTCTCCTTCAATGAAAGGTTGAAACTTTACAAGCGCTTCTTTGGCGGCGAGCGCTTCCCGTTCAGTAGCACTATAATTCCGTTCAGCAGATTTAAAGGTTCTGCTCCAATAAGCGATAACTCTTTCCACATGGACGACAGTTTCATCCAACGTGGCTCCCCACTCGTCTGGATGTTCGACTTCATGCTTTTCTTTATGTAGTCTTGTTGTTAACTGAGGTATTTCCTTTCCAGCTTCCCAGGCCGCTTCGAGCCTAGCATAACAGGGAGTTCCTTTCAAATCTTTCACCGCGATAGTCTGTACTTGTTGCAGACTGGCGCCCAGGGCTGTGTCCGAGGCATCCGTATAAAGTCTATAGGCCTTATTCGCCATAGGATGCCCTAGTACAGGAGCATTCGCTAGGGCTTCCTTGGCTTGTTCGTAAGCGGTCTCTTGTTCCGCGCGCCAGTGCCATTTAACTCCTTTCTTAAGGAGGTCAAATAACGGCGCTGCGATCATGGAATAGAAGGGAATATAGGCAGAAAAGTAGACAACCATTCCTAAAAACTTCTGAAGATCGGACACTGAAGTTGGTCTAGCGAGTTCCATTATTGCTTGGACTTTCTCTTTGTGGGTAGATAATCCTAACCGGGAGACCTTCTGTCCTAACAGAAGTATAGAGGAGTAGCCAACGAAACATTTCGCTGGGGATAAGGTGATTCCGGAGGCGGCTATAGCTCCGAGGACGCGATCTAAATGGACAAGATGGTCTTCCCAGTTTTTTGAGTAAATCACTATGTCATCGATATAGACCAGAGCGAAAAGCCATAGGAACGGGGCCAACACGCCTTGCATGATCCTTTGAAAGATGGACGGTCCATTCCTCAGGCCAAAGGGCATCCTCCTGAATTGCCACAGTCCTAAGTGGCAGCGGAAAGCTGTCTTCTCCTTATCGTCGTCGGCCATTTCTAATTGCGTGAATCCGGCGAGGGCATCGAATGATGATAATACTTGAGCTCCAGATAACGCTTGTATGATTTCCGATTGTCGGGGAATCAGGAATTCATCCAGTATCGTCTTAGCATTGAGCTTACAATAATCGATTACTAGCCGTGGTTTACCGTTTCGGTAAACGACGAGGGCAGGGAAGCCCCATGGACTAACCGACGGTTCGATAACTCCTGTTTCGAACCAGGTTTTCATTTGTTGGTCTATAACTTCTCTTTTCGCTGGAGAGGTACCGTACATGGGTTCCGAAATTGGCAAGGTATCTGGCTGCAGCGGGATCCGGACTCGCGCTTCCACATGCCCTAGTCGACCATTTACACCGAAGACTGCTGCATTTCTGCGCAAGACTTCAGACAGTCGTTCCTGATACTCTTCCGGAATGTCAGGACCGAGATTGACTAGTTTTTCCACGTCTCCTTCTAAAGGATCTTCGGGCACGGCGGTGGTTTTGGGTCCCCACGTATCATCATTCTCGAAACGGTCGTCATGACCAGGGGTATCTGCAAAGGGATTCTCCGCAGTTGCTAAATCTTGAGCCTTCAAGGTTCCCATTATAGTCTTCTTCAGCGCTTCAGCAGAAGCTGCCATCCTACACTAGTAGCTACCACTCTTTATGATAAAGTACAGTCAAGTGCCTGCACACTCACATCCACACTGCCTAAGGAATCTATGAAATGAGAAACTCAGGCAAATGTTATGAAATGTATTTCATTTCTTTGCCAGTCTTTACTTCAATCCTGTCCTTCAATACTATTTCATTTCTCATGCCCACCATCATTTCATTCCCACCTGGTCTTCAATTTCATTACCCCCCAGCCTTATTTCATTGCTGCCTGGCTTTCAATTTCATTGCCCCCAGCTATATTTCATTGCCCCCCAGCCATATTTCATTGCAATTTCATTGCCCCCCAGCTATATTTCATTGCCCCCCAGCCATATTTCATTGCAATTTCATTTCTGCCTGGCTTTCAATTTCATTGCCCTCAGCTATATTTCATTGCTGCCTGGCTTTATTTCATTGCAATTTCATTGCTGCCTGGCTTTCAATTTCATTGCCCCCAGCTATATTTCATTGCCCCCCAGCCATATTTCATTGCAATTTCATTTCTGCCTGGCTTTCAATTTCATTGCCCTCAGCTATATTTCATTGCTGCCTGGCTTTATTTCATTGCAATTTCATTCCTGCTTGACCTTCAATCTCATTCAAATCTCATTACCCTTTCCATTCACATGATGATTACATCAGCCAAGCAAAAAGAATTTGCGGAAATGCCAGACCATCACCATAAGACCAATGTATTCTCTATGTATTGTTTATATCATGTACTGATATTGAAGGGGATGTTGACTACGAAAAGCAAGGTTAACAAATATTGATGGGCCACAATGAAGAATCTCTCTTAAGTTCGATAACAACATAGGTCACGTGACGGAGTAGCTACGTGTGAGGTACAAAATCTCACCAGAACTACCAAAAAGCATGTTGAATGCTCCAGTCAACGACAACTAGGAAAGACAATTGTTAACAAGCAAAGAGGTAATACAGAAAAATGGTGTACCTCTCACAGCATGTTGAATACTATACCTATATCCAGTCAACGACGGCTAGGAAAGGCAATCGTTAACAAGCAAGAATCACGGTAACACTGGAAAATAGCATACCTCCGTTTCTGCAGAGGCTGATCTTCCACCTCATTGCCTTGACACTCATCATCACAGTGCCGCTTCTGAACGGTCGATGCGAGAGAATCCTGACCATCCGTCATCTGCCGGATAACCCAGGAGAGGTCATCCACGACAGCCCATGCATTGGCATCACGTTCGTTTTGCTGGCTCTTGATCCACCATGAAAGACCCATCACCACAACGTAAATGCCTGATGTACCCCCTTTCTTCAAAGCCGCCCACGTTTCGGCCTTCGGAGTTTCACGAACAAGGACGAGTGGATCGTTTGCGCCTTGGAACTGGCGCCAGGATGGCTGGAGTCCTCCCCACCATGCCATAAAGTGAGTACCATACACATCTTGCTTGATGGAAGGAACGACATCCTTCTTCTTGCTTCTAACCCAGTTGGAGATCTCTTGTGGTCGCGATTTCGTGGACAGATTCTGGTTGTCAAAATGAAAGATCAGCAATTGGTTAACTGACAAGAAATATCGGAGGCTTACACCATTCGCAGGATGACCAAACTTCTCAAAACCGACAAGATTTGTCACCAAATCCTGCCACGCTCGATCCGCGGCTACACCACGCAAGTAGGCAATCATTAGAACGAGATACGATGGTAAATCGCTGTCGTCGGCGTCATTATCGCATATGCCATCGGTGGGTTTCTCTGGAGCAGGTTTCGTCGACTGATGAGCGAGATCTCCGGCGGTATTGGATGGAGGACGTGTCGGTTCACTCTCAGCGGGTTTCTCTTGAGCAGGTTCCGTTGGCTGATGGGCGAACTCTCCACCGATGTTGGATGAATCACCAACGGAGAACGAAGTGGCGGGGGAGGGGGTAAGAGATGTCGTATGGGCGAGATCCAAGTTCACAGGGGCAGGTGCGGCTTCAGAGTTGGTTATGGCCGTGGGTCCTGAATCAATGGCCAAATGTGCGAGCTCTCCACCGTTGTTGGATGAATCGCCAACAGAGATCGGAGTGGCGGGGAGGTGGGTAAGAGATGTCGTATGAGCGAGATCCAAGCTCATAGGCGTGGATTCAGAGTTGGTGATGGCCGTGGGTCCGGAATCAATGGCCAAATGTGCGAGCTCTCCACCGATGTTGGATGAATCACCAACGGAGATCGGAGTGGCGGGGAGGTGGGTAAGAGATGTCGTATGAGCGACATTCAAGCTCATAGGTGCAGGCGCGGGTTCCGAGTTGTAGATGGACGTAGAGTCGATGGCCAAAGCTGGTGCACCAGGGGTTTGAGCGCTGACTGGAAGGGTAACGGACAGAGCCAAGTCCTGCGTTGGGAGTCCATGCTGGTGGTCAACGGGGACCACAATGTTGGTAGGAAGACGGACCGCGGGCTGTGACTTGGATGTTGGGGTTATCGAAGACAGAACGGTAGAACTGAAGGGCGTTTGTGAGTGTTCTGTCACAACCTCGGTCACAATAGATAACGCTTACTTGGCCTGATCTTTGATTCTTGTTGACCCTCGTCGAACGACTTCCCCCTGCGGTGCTTTGCCTTTCTTACTACTCGCTGGCTTTCTGTGCTCCTTCTTTCCTCTGAACTCCTCGGGTAAGGGGAATTTGTCATCAACTTCAGCAAGCTTCCTCTTAAGCTCGGCGATATTCTTCGCCTTGTTTATTTCGTATTCACTAAGGCCGTGCGATTTCGTCGCAGTTACGTGGCGGTCTCCATGCGCGCCCGCAGCTGCATTCTCGCCGCCGTTATCTGCTGCCGCCAAGTTGTCGCCGTCCTCTTTCTGCTCCGAGTCCCACTCTTTATCAGAGACTTCCAAGTCGGCGCCTGTCTCAACTTTCACAAGTATGCGTGAAGCACAATCCTCCGCAGCTTCAAAGAAAGTAAGTGGAGTCAGTTTTCGATTCGTCGTCTTCTGATCATTGTACTCACAAAATGACGCATTAAGGAACCTTTCGAATGGAAGCAAAAGAGACGTGTCATAATCCTGCTTCCCCAGGAATTTCTCAAATGTCTCGCCGGATTTGGTCTTTCCAGTATGAGATCTGGACATTCCGTGAGTTTTATATGCTTGGTAGTTGTTTGTTTGACTTACAAGAAACTCACGATCATTCCGTCGTGTTCAGGTGAAGGACCCCCTGCGAGGATTGTGATATTCCAACCTGTCTGTTCCATGAGCGATGCACCCATTGTTGCTAGAGATCGAGGAAGTCTTGTAATAGCGCTTTTCACCAAAGTAAGCGGGTTTACGCTCAGAAATTTCTCAAGACACTCACGACTGAAATTCGATGTTTCTAGTTGCCTCTTCGCCGGCCAAGGCTGCGGGAGTTTCGTCACGACGATTCTTTCGATATTCTTCGCACTCGGCCCTGATCTCGGGGGTCTCTCCGGCGTATTTTTCTTTCATGAACTCCACCATGATCTGAAACCGACCCTTTGCAGGCTTACTCTCATCTGGGTGCTCAGTAGCCCATTCCTCCTGGTATGCAGTCCATCTTTCTTGAATGAATGGTTTCCATTTCGTCTGATAGGTGAGGGCGTGATATGCCTGCCATGCTTGGAGCATCTTGGGCTTTGCCTTGACCTTCAATATGCCATGAGCACCCCCGTTTGAAGCCACATTCCTCGTATTATTGTGGAACCAATCGCGGACACGCTACGTAAGTGTCAATCAAACTGTTAGGCTATTATGATTGGTGACCGTGTACCTTGTCATACTTGTCGCGCTTCTTCTTTGTTGCAGATTCTTCAGAACCTGCCTTCTCAAGTTCCTCTGGTGTGACTGGGGACACAGGCCATTTTTCGCGGAAGTCCTTGACCACATCTGGAAAGAATTCTTTGGCGGCGGCTTTCCGCTGATTGACCTCGATGAATTGGGCCTTGCGTGAATCAAGCCAATTATGTTGATCTTTGTCAGCCCACGAAGCGCGTGTCATATCGAGTGAGTCACGTTATTCAATGAGTCGAGTTATTGAATGAGTCGTGTAAAGGTCGAATTGAAAATTGGGGGGCGCTATTAGCTTCTTGCTACGTGGATCCAGCTGCAGACCACTCAAATCGTGGTCGTCTTTTGTCATATTTGTACCTCTGCTCTGCATTGGGACTCTTTTTTTTTTTCTTTCCCACTCCACACTAAGAATGGCCAGTGGACGAAAAGGCGAGTCTCTCACCTGCATCAAGTCTCCATTCTCTGACAATGCCAATAGATACATCGGACGTCAAGCTTTGGCAGGAGTCTGCCGGCGCTGCCAGTGCCCAGACTGTCACTGTAGTCATTGATCGTGAACGCCTTCGTCAAGTTGAAACACTGCTGCGACACCTTGGTCAACCTCCACTTGTTCCAACTGCCGTGAATGCCTTGGAGGTGAATGTCGAGTCTGACGGACTCGGCTCCCCCGCGCCTTTTTCTGCGGGTAATTCACCCGAAGGACTTCGGCGTCACCTTGGTCACCGTCCGCTCCACCGTCCGCTTCACCATTCGCCTGTACCATCCGCACGGAACCTCGGTGTTTCGCTTCACCATCCGCTTCACCATTCGCCGGTACCATCTGTGCGGAACCTCGCTGCCTTGCAAGAAAACACAGAGTCTCATGAAGTCAAAGCTTTTGGGCGTCCTTCTGATGACAACCCATTTTTCGGTTTGCCGCAGGACGGGCGCTATGATCCATCCGAGTTGCAGGACTTAACTGCCGCTTTTACGCGTCTCTCTACGTCCAACAATCCCGCCTCAAGCACTGGAGCCTTGTTCCAAGCTCGAACCCCGCCTGGTTCCTTGGCGACCCATCGTTCTCCTGGGAAGGGTTTGAAGTATTACACCATCGTTATTGGAAAATGCACCGGCGTTTACTATGGTGAATGGTATGCAAACATTCAACTCTCAAATGTCCTATTTCACTGACATTCACTCGTCAAGGGATGATGTCAGGTGCCTCATAGACTACGTTACAGGTGCTCGATACAAATCCTTCAAGTCTCTTGCACAGGCAGCCGAATTTTACCTGGAGCATAAGACCAAGGGTAAAGTTCGGGTGGTTCGTAATCCGGGAGATGAGGATAAGTTTGGTCCTGAGGCCGATGCCGTTCAGTAGTTGTTTGTAAAATTGGTGGCCAATGCCGTTCAGTAGTTGTTTGTAAAATTGTGATAGTCTGCTCTGAATCTATTGTCATTCCATATACCCCTCTTTCGTTCGATCTTAATGGAAAGGCCAAGTTGCCTGTTTTTTTATTCATTTATTAAGGTCATAGAAACATGGTAGTCTCCCTGTGCCATATGCAGATACCTACAAGACTCCATCTGTCTGCTTCAGTCGTCAGCTAACTGTCAGATGTCAAATAGATGAATGATTCCAAGACCAATAAGTCGGTAGTAGCAATGCATCGAATAAGGGTTAACATGCTCGAACTGACCAACCTCGATGCCGCCTTTGTATTGAGGAATGTAATATAAGTTATATAACACCAGTGCGTAAAATATAAGAACTGATTTACTTACTACGGTGTTCAAGAACGATGGCTTGCAAAGCCATCGTAGCATTGGCATGAACTTCAGAAGACACAGACTCAAAGATCAACCAAAGTTCGATAACCGAACAGATTGATAATCAAGTCTTGACAACGTTTGTGTGCTACCCACCATACAGTAAAGTACATAGATATGAACAGGACCATCCGAACGGCTCGACGTAATACAAGTCTTCAGCGATACTGGTTAAGCGAGTCCGTCCTTAGGAATTGGATGCCATCAAGTGTCTTGTACAACTTGAAGTCTTGTCTCGTGCATTTTCAACCCGACTGCTACTAAGTGAAATTCTGGTGGTCCTCCGCTTTAAAAGAAGTTCTTGGTACCTGAGTTTTTGAGCCGCTTTAACCTTCCTATGTATGGTTTGCCAATTTCAATCTCGGGGAACAGGAGATATGACGATATACTAAGTAAATCACTTACCACATATGGCACAGGGGCACAGAATCTTATCCTGATTTCATTCCTTGCGCAGGAAATCTCATTAATTTTCCTTCGCGTCTCTTCAACTAACACCCATGTCCAAACGGCGAGATCCTCCTCCACCTGGCTGTGAACCTCCTACTAAACGGTCTCGTAAGACGGCAGGATTTCGACTGGCCCGTCCTCAGCCTTCCGTCTCGCAACCTCCCTCTGCTTCCAGTTCGTCCTTGTTCGTCACGGTCAGCACTGACTCTCGTCGACGTGGCGTGACACTTGAGAGCCGCCTCTTACCTTCGTCTACCCTTGAACCGTCCGAACCGGCTTCGAATTCCAACATACCATCTTATTCCGATACAGCAGCTGCTGGTGGTGATTGTGAAGCACAGACCGCGTCGCCAGAAGAGGTTGGAGGTACCCCATCAGCCGAGACCACTGCTAAAGCTAAAAGGAAAAGGTATACAACAAACACTGTACGTCAATACCTCAAATGCTTCCCTGAAATTCATTCTGACTTACGCTTTTCAGGATCGACTGACTGAATGGCTCAACTTCAGGGAAACATTCTTGGACGAAGCATTGCGGCATGACGGACTGGGGGATTTCCTCGGGCATACGAGCTGCTCAAATTGCGGAAAGAAGGATCATGATGGAACCATCAAATGCAAGGATTGTGGAGACGGAGGCATGCTAAAGTGCCTGGATTGCACTGTCGATGCACACCGCAAACATCCATTGCACCGCGTTGAGGTCAGCGCGTCGTCACTCACATGATGAGAAGTCGTCAGCTGACTGTCTTTTGTCATCAGAGATGGAACGGTACTTTTTTCGAAAAGGTGTCTCTTCAAAGCCTTGGTCTTTGTTACCAACTTGGTCATTCGGGCGCGCCATGCCCTTGTCCTCAGCCTGGTCCCAAAAACTTCCTCATCTTCGACGTCTCCGGCCCCCATTATGTCACTATCAACTACTGTCACTGCCAAGATGAACCGTCGTCAAATTGGGTACAATTGTTGCGTGAAAGTTGGTTTCCTGCAACGCTTCAGCGTCCTCAAACTGTCTTTACCTTCCGGTGTCTGGAAACCTTCCACGAACTAACGCTTCAAGGGAAAACCAACCTTTACGACTACTATCATACCCTTCTTCGACTATCGGACAATGCCAACCTATCCGCTCCCGTCGTAAGTCTGCGAGATCACTCTCAAATCTTACTAACGATTCTGATGTTAACAGTACCGATATCCCGAGATCCACCGAGTATTTAGGATGTGGCGAAACTTGATGGCTCTCAAGCGAGCTGGTCGCGGTCATGACCTGGATGGCGTCAGTGGAACCTCGCAAGGTGGGCTGATGGTCGAATGTCCTGCATGTCCGCACCCCGAACGAAACCTCCCTGATGGATGGGAAAGGGCTGGACCATTACTGTGAGTTTTCTCAATTGTTTTCCTGCTTTTACTTCACTAACCGCCCGAGCAGGTTTCTTTACACGCTTTTTATCGCCGTGGATGGCAACTTCAAACTCAAGGGCAAGGAACGAAACCTCAAGGATGTGGAGTTGATGCCTGGATGGGGAGCCTACGTCCCGGAGAACGAGTACCAGAAACACCTGGCGAATTATGTTGATGAACCCGAGGTTAGTTGGGACAAATATGTTTGCAACTCATGATCAATGAACTGATTGAATTTCTGGTAGATAAATACATGTGAATCTCAGCACGACGCACTCGTTCGTGCCAGCACTCGATCAACGGCCGGTTATGCCGTCTCCGGCGCCGTTTTAGTCATTTGCTCGAGACACTGCCTAATACGCAAAAACGGAGCGGGTGACCTGAAGAAGGGCGAAAGGTCTGTTATTTCACAATCTAATTTGTTCGTTTACTGACCACATTCATTTAGATATTGTACTGTTGATTTCATCTTGTTTTCCGTGTTGATGGGTATAACGCTTCTGCGCGTTGTCATTACCTACGATATCATCTGCCAGTGGTCGAAGAACTTCCGGAAACGTATGCAAAACTACCCTGAAAACATGCGAATCCCCGAGACGACGCAGGTTGAGGTGGCCATCCCTGGTTGGCACATCAATGGACACGGCGAGGGCTGTCGGACAAATTTCAACCTCAGCTACATGGAGGGTGCTGGGAGGACGGTTGGTGAAGATATCGAAACTACCTGGGCGGGTACAAATCAATTAGCGCCCAGTGTTCGAGAGATGGGTCCGGCGGCGAGGCATGACACCCTGAATGATCAGTGGAATGGGTGGAACTTTCTAAAAATCGTTGGTTTTCGTAAGGGTTTTTTTACCTTGCAATTCATCCCCATACTCACAAGCTTTCGCCATCAGGAACTTTGTTTTTAAAGCGCTTCAAAGACGCATTCACATTCAGCGCTCAACAAGCAGATGTTTTTACTCAGTTTTCGGCCACATTCAGTCCCTCGGCCGTCAAGAAGTGGGAAGAAATGGTCGTCGCGTGGAACGCGAATCCGAAGGCTCGAAACCCTTATCAGGACCGACCAAGCGGTAGGATATTTTTTTCATTTCTTAAGTGTTTTCGTGTCTAATTATACATTAAGGGACTACTTTACAAGATATTCGGCTTGTATTGGCGAGGGAAGAAGCTGCCCAAGCTGTCCTTGGCAAGCTTCCTCGACACAAAGTCAGCCTGTCAAGCTTCCTACTGATTGGCTTCGACTTGGAGGACAGCCAGTAAGTGTACCATACCTTTGTGTTTTAAATCATGGTCTCAACATGTGTAGATATCTTCTCCGCCGCGAAGCCAGCAAAATGAAAGGATTACGGACAAGCAAGCAGCTCGCGGATCTTCAAAATAAACGAAATGCGTTATATCGTCTCATCCAAAACTGGCGCGAAGTTCAACTGGTCTATATCCCTCACGTCGCCTCCCTCCTTTTGCAAGCCCAACCTCCTGAGGCTACAACCACAACCTTGTCTACACCATTACCATCTGAAACCCTGGCTGAGAACCTGCCCCTCTTCCTTCCATCATCATTGCCGCCACGTATTCGTGCTCTCCGAGAGCTCAAGGAAATCTGCAACCTTGAACTACGATTACGCCGACCGCAAGCCGACGATGCTCTCGCCGAGATCCGACGTCAGCGCCGCGTTACCCAAGGGCTCTGGCTCTTCAAGCGGCTAAATGTATCGGGGACTGGAAATCGGCCAAACACGCGCATGATCGGCCTATACAAACGTTTCAACGACAAAACAGATCGAGCAGCCGAAAAGTACCGTTTTGCTTGGCGTGCTCTGTCTAGTCTTGACCCTGGTGGCTCGTGGTCATTGCAGCTGCATGAACTCAAGCCTAAGGATGTTAGCGGCCCTGGTAGGGAACCTGAAGTGACAAACACTACAAATAGTCGTTACCAGCCATCGTGGATCTGGCTGGCACAACGCGCGAGCCCCCACAGCCGCTCAGAGTTGGAAATTGGAGAAGACGAGTTCAATGACAGCATGCGTGTGGAGTGGGCGAAGGCAAGGGCTCGAATGAAGAGGTGGGATGAAGAGCTGATGCTTGTTCAAGAGGAGATGCGACGTGTCATTGTTTATCACAAGTGGAGGGCTGATTGGTGGCGTGAACGCGGTGTAAGACGGAACCATGATGACCTTAAGGTCTTGAGTGGGATTTCGGGATATGCGTATAAACAGGCTGACATCTGTGAACGTTTGGCAGCACGGTGTGCAGTCCATTGGCTGCCGCACCTCAAAGTAAGAGGTATTATTCCATCATGGGCATCCGATTATGAGCATATGCTCTTGGATGTCCCTCTGACATGGCAAAATGCTGATGCCGACATTAATGTCCCATCTCCTGATGATGAGGACCTTGGAGATGACAACGAACTTGATAGCGAAGACAGACATGACTCTGACGTTGAGGCAGATGAGGCAGACTCTTTTAATCTAGATGATATAGACTATTAACTGTACTAGGGTGATTGACTTCATATAAAGAATTGGTTAGGCTGCACTGGGGTATTGACTGGATATAATGAAAGTGATGTGGGTAGCTATGAAATGAGAGGCCGGGTGGGGAAGGAATTATGATGAATTAAGGTAGGCAGAAAGTAAGGCAGAAATGAAATTGCATTGAAATAAGCCTGGGTGGGCAATGAATTCAAAGGCTGGGAAGGAATGAAATGGCAATGAAATAAGGGTGGGTGGGCAATGAAATTAAAGGCCAGGCAGCAATGAAATGAGGGTAGGTGGGCAATGAATTCAAAGCCAGGCAGCAATGAAATGAGGGTGGGTGGGCAATGAAATTGAAGGGCAGCAATGAAATAATAAGGGTGGGCAGCAATGAAAAGAGGGTGGGTGGGCATTGAAATCAAAGGGGCAGCAATGAAAAAGGGGTGGGTGGGCAATGAAATTAAAGGACAGGCAACAATGAATTAAGGTGGGTGGGCAATGAAATTAAAGGACAGGCAGCAATGAATTAAGGTGGGTGGGCAATGAAATTAAAGGACAGGCAACAATGAATTAAGGTGGGTGGGCAATGAAATTAAAGGACAGGCAGCAATGAATTAAGGTGGGTGGGCAATGAAATTAAAGGACAGGCAGCAATGAATTAAGGTGGGTGGGCAATGAAATTAAAGGACAGGCAGCAATGAATTAAGGTGGGTGGGCAATGAAATTAAAGGACAGGCAGCAATGAATTAAGGTGGGTGGGCAATGAAATTAAAGGACAGGCAGCAATGAATTAAGGTGGGTGGGCAATGAAATTAAAGGACAGGCAACAATGAATTAAGGTGGGTGGGCAATGAAATTAAAGGCCAGGCAGCAATGAAATGAGGGTGGGCAATGAATTCAAAGCCAGGCAGCAATGAAATAAGGGTGTGTGGGCAATGAAATTAAGGGCCAGGTAGGAATGAAAAATGAAATGAAATGATGGTAGGCATGAGAAATGAAATAGTATTGAAGGACAGGATTGAAATAGGGATTGGCAAAGAAATGAAATACATTTCATAACATTTGCCCAGAGTTTCTCATTTCATAAATTCCTTAGGCAGTGTGGATGTGGGTGTGCAGGCACTTGACTGTACTTTATCATAAAAGTGGTAGCTACCACTCCATCCTAGAGAGATGTTCGTAGTCCTTGGGTTTATCTAACGAAAGTTCAGGATCAATCAGGTATCCCACCACTTCTCCAGCTCTAACATAGCGAGGATGCGGGCTGGTATTGGCAATGGGTAGGTAGGGACAGGAAGCCGTTATCCAGGTAGTGGGAGCTGCCATAATGTTTTGATCATCAGTTCCAATAATGATCTTCTCCACTATCCAATCCTTGCGCCCTTCAAAGGCTGCGTCTACAGCAACGTTACGAACATGGTAAGGTTGGATGAGTGTGTCTTCGGAAGCAGTTACTTCCGTCCATTTCCTCGCATTACTTTTCGGTTTAGCGCGGGCTACGGCCTTCCTTCGGACAAAAGACTGAGTAGTATGCGCTACTCTTAGCTCGAATCCCAAGTCTACATTGTGAGCGGAGGCAGCGGGTAACACGCGCCCTGATTTCCCAACCATGACTTCACAGAGACCCGTGGCGTGTCTAATAACGCTCAATTTGTACGTGGTCTGAAAGTCTTCTCCTAGTAGAAGAGGAACATTCATGTTCCTTACGACGTAGGCTTCAAGTTCAAAGCTAACAATCGATTCATCTTGAGCTACAACGAAGAGTTCGGTCTTGATGTACCCCAGGACTTTGGCTCCTCCCGTAAGGTGGTATAGTTTCATTCTCATGCCTTCCCGTAGACGGGGAGAGTTCGTCAAGGACTTCCAGAATTCTTCTGAGATGAGGGTGATGTTGGCTCCTGAATCTAATCGAGCTTTGATGCATTCCGAGCCTAGGTCGCCCATCTTGGCTCGTATATGCAGGGCCTTTGTACCTAACGATCCCATTCCTTCGGGTAGAGATCGTCCTTTGACGGCTGGAAAGACTTTCCCCGGTTCATAGATTCGAGTAGTAGTCTTTACGGAGGCTCGCTGAGGTATTATCGACTTTCGTGTAATATCCTTTAATTTGCCCTTAGCTTTACGCTCGTTACGGTGCATCGGGAATACTTTATGGAGTTTGGCATCGGGTAGCTTATTACTCAGGAGCGTCTCCTCGCGCATTATTGCTGCGAGCGCTTCGCGCTTGGTAGCAGCGAGTGCTTCCTTTCGTCCTCCTTGAGAGTGGTGGATGTCTAAGGCGAATTGTCTGAGCATATTTTCACTCTCATAAGCGGAAAGGATGGTCTTAGTTTCAGCCAACATAACTAGGTATAGTCTATCCGCTTCCTGCTCTTCCTCTGGATCCCAATCTACATGAATTTGATGCGCATTCCGGAGAACGTTCCATTTGCCATAATGAGGACAATCTCTATGGAAGTGCTTGGGGCTCGTGCATATGTAACAATCACTGTGAGGTTCCTTCGGACTGACTTTAGAGTCATCCCGTTCAAAGGATACTCCATTCCTCGTCTTTCCGTGAGGGAAATCTATCTTGGTAGCGTCTTTCGGCCCCCCAGTACGAGGAGGTCTAGACTTGATCTTCCGGTTCGAATTATTAACGAAATTCACGTTTTTATCTTCGTCGTCCTCCTCGTCACCGGAACATTCTTCTAAGTTCACATCATGACTACTTGGATCCACCTCCGCTGCGTGCGCAGCGCGCGGACGGTGGTTCCGATAGAACGGCGCTGGCTTGCGATTACGCTCAGCCTGCTGCCAGGAAGCCATCAGGCTATTGTTCATTTTCTTAGCCACCGATTGAGTGGCTAAGATGGAAGGGCAGAGAGTCTCGTTTAGGTAGTGGGTCCATTCCACTGGTTGGCGTCGGAGGATGCGAGCAACTGCTGTGGGTCCATCGATTTCATCTGGGTGCAAGAAGTGATGGTGTCGAATTCGGCGTTGTATGTATTCTAGCGGGCTTTCCTGTTCGTGACCCTTATTCCTAAAGGTCATCTCGTCGAATTCGAAGGTCCGTTCGCGAACCCATTCTTCGTCCAAGAAGTGGGATTGGATACCGACCATCATGTTGTCCCAATTGATCGAGAAGTAGTCTCGATCGGGGGAGGGTAGAGTTTCCCACCAGCTTTTAGTGTAGGAGGTCCACTTGAACGGAGCTATTTGGGCTATGCCTTCCTTCATCTTGGAACCCAGTCCGGCTAGAAATCCCATCGAACTTAGATAGTCAATTGCGGTGTCGCCGGCGCCGTTCCATTCGGGCAGAGCGTTTGAATTCAACTTGTGGTTGATCTGCCATTCTTCTGGAGTTCGCCACCAGGGGGGAGGATCTTGGGGGGACGGATTGCTGATGTTTCCGCCTCCTCCTCCTCCGCTTCCGCCGCCTCCTCCTCCGCCGCCGCCGCCTCCTCCTCCATTGCCCCTAGGGGGAACGTACCAGGAGGCTGGCGGGTTCGGACCGTTAGGTTCTGGGTTAGGCTTTCCTCCGCGATCGTTGTTATCGCTGGAAGGAGGCGATCCTCCGGGGGGAGGACCGCTGTTATGTTCAGCAGGAGTTCCTTGATGATTCTCGCCGTTATCGTTCGCTCCAGACTGTAGTTGAGTTCCCATAGGGTTACTCCTTTGTCTGAAGGTATAACTAGTCCATGCCTTAGGGCTGGGAATGCGCGAAGTGAACGCAGCAGGTACCCTAAGGCCATTATTGTTGACGCTGGAGTTTATGGTTGCAGGAGCGTTGTTGGTGGTTGTCGACTTCACTGAGGACGTTCCAGCAGCAGACACCCCAATAGCTCCTAATCCTGGTAGTCGAGTTACAGGGTGTTTCTTGGATAGAAGAACTGATATAGATCCAGGGACAGGCGGCTCAGTAGCGAATCTAACGCTCTGACCTTCACTTGCAGCGGGGTTTCGCGCAGATTCAGGTCCTGTGGTATGGGTAGTGGATTCGCTGGAGGTGACCGACTCATTTCCTACCGGCGGTAGCGTATTACGAGTTCGATGGACAGAGAACTCCCTGGGAACCGGGCGATCTCTGTAAGCTCGGTCGCGCAGATATGCAGCGATCTCTGTCAGGTCTTGGGGCATCTTACTGAAATACTCGGGTCTTGCGAGTAACTTTCCGACTTCCTTTCTGGCAGATTCACTGCCGAACATGGATCGGATGGAAGGTCTAGTCGATTCATAGGAGCTTATGGACATATGATCTGAATTCGACCTATACATCTTTGTGAGGGCGTTTATTTGTAGCACCAAGTGTTTCGAGGCCACAGTGGTTCGGTGTTGCAGGATTCGATACGTAGCTAATACCTCGGTTCTACTATGGTGAGAGGCTAAGAGCCGTAAGAAGGCGAATTGTTGATCGAGGACGAAGCGTTCCCGATCGCGTTTACGGAAGAAGTCCGCCAAGACTTGCAATACTTGGTCGACAGTCACGACGACTTGAGAGGCTTCCAGGAGCAAGGCACGTTCGATTCCATAGGTGACGGATTGCCCCGTATGTTTTACCAAGTCATCTTTACTGACTTCGTATTCGGCAAACTTTCGAACCACGGTGCCTAAATTTTCCCATCGACAGTCCCTAGGAGTATTGTAGACTAACTCGATAGCGCATCTCAGTCGATCGCTCTCGAGTTTCGTTCTACCCGGGATCTTTCCGTCGATTGCACCAAGAGGCACAAGGACGTCCTCGTCCGCGGATGGATCGAACGGCCCAAACATTCGTTCCGACGACTTGGAAATAGGTTCTGACCATATTGGCAGATTTCTGGCACCGTCTATGTCCCAGAAAATCGTCTTGTATTCGGGCTCTTCGCGCTCTGTAGAAGCTGCGTATCGCGTCTCTCTACCTTCAGTATGACTCGACGTGGACGTAAGAGCTTCGTCGTCCACGGCATCCTTTCGTTTAACGTTTTGGATATTCAATAACTCGTCCCTAAGAGCCAGGGCCGAGTCAGAGGATACGCCATGCGTCTGTTGATTGGAGAGCGCAGGAGGGTTCACGCCTGAAGTCGATGGTTTCTGAGTCGTCTTGTTCGAATTGTTCGCGCTCCTGGGAGCAGCGGGTTGCGTATTCGCGCTCTTGTTGGCGGCGAGTTGTGCGCTTGAACTTCTATTAGCAGAGGACATTCGTCTCGCGCTTTGGGAAGCAGCGGGGATAGTATTGGCCGTCGTTGTGGGGACCTTGTCCAAAGGATGAGGCCCAGTTAATATGGGCCCCGTTATCGGCATGGTATTGTTATTGCACTAGTAGCTGCACTCTGCATCGATGTATTTATGGCAGCTGCCGTGGCAAAACTTGATCAGCTACCATGAGGGAATGAAATGAAATTTCATTGATTCACGGCACCCATTTCATTCAAAATGATTCATTCTGTTTCATTGATTCACGGCAACTGTTTCATTCATTTCATTTCATTGATTCACAGAAATTACTTCATTTTTCATTTCATTCCACCATGGCAACTGTTTCATTCATTCCTTTATTGTTAGAGCTGGGAAAATTATTATGTAATTGATGTAAAATATTAAAGTGCCTTATTTGGCAACAGTATGCCTATCTTGTTATGTATTTGAGCCTCAAATGCAAAAGTACTCCCATATGGCCTCCCACACCACTGCAGTAGGGCACAACACATATCAGGCATAATTGTATATTATTTCCTTATTTAGGTGTGTATTAAAACATCGAAATTGTTGCCTGAAAGATTGAAACAAAAATGAAATAAAGAATGAAACAAAAATTCCATGGTAAGAATGAAACAAAAATGAAACAAAGAATGAAATAGTTGCCAGGAATGAATGAAACAGAATAAATTTCATTCTTCCTGGTAGGAATGAAGAAAGGATTGAAATGAAATGGAATGAAACAAAAACGATTTCATTCTCCACGGCAATGAATGAAAAAAAATGAAACAGTTGCCGGGAATGAATGAAACAGACTAAATTATCTCAAATGAAACAGGTGCCGTGAATGAATGAAAACTTAGCATTTCATTCATTCACGGTAGCTGATCAAGTTTTTTTATGGCAGCTGCCATAACTACATCATGTAATTGGCAGCTACCAGTCGTTATTGGTAGGGGATCTGGCTTCGGGGTCCATCTCTTCCGTCATAGATACTCCCTTCCCTTTCTTCCTAGTCGTCAAGGGGGTTACTAACTCGCGGCTGGCTGAGTTGTTGGTATTACGGGTTTTGTTGCGGAGATTGTCGTCTCCTCCTGAGGGAGTAGCTGAGCTCATAGAGGAAATGAATGATATGTCTTGCTGGCAACCTCCTGGTTTAAGAGGGGGCGGTTGATGGTCTGGGCGTCGGTAGGGTAAGGATTTCCCTGGAGTGGCGATCGTTAGGGTCGTCGGGGTTAGGGAGCCGTCAGATTCAGGGTCCTGAACAGAGAGGGCCTTCGCGCAACGGCAGCGGGCATAGCTCGACACGGTTGGGAGAGTTGAGGGCTTTCTGAACGAGTCATAGGTCCCGAGGGCAGCAAGGGAATGCGCTGATTGAGGACCAGACGAGGTAGTAACCAGGGTAAGGGTTGACGAAGATTGAACATCCGAGTCCTCGGATTGAGGACTCTCGAAAGCAGCGGGTGTTCGCACTAACGAGAGTCGCGGGGTTTCGGACAGGTCTTCGTCGTTGGTTGTAGTGGTAGGTAAACTAGGCACAACCGTCAGTTGACAGATTGTGTCATTAAGACTTACCTGTTGGGGCTTCTCCTCGCCTCTGCACTCACGGACTTCATCTTGATGAAGTCCGCGGTGCCCCCACCATTGTGAAACCGGGTAGTCGTTCTTGACCTCTCGACGAAGGCGTAAGCGAGTGAGGGTAGCGGAGAAGATGCGGGGAACGTGTGAGAGCGCACGTGGAGCGGTCACGCGTGTCGTGGCCGCACCTCCGTGATCCAGTGACCCCGGATGAGGGACGCTGTCACCCAGCGCGGGGCTCTGGTATCCCGGAGGGGAGGCACAAGGCAGCCTAGCCGTATACGATAGGGATGACCCGCTCCACATATAAGTTTATGTGAAAGTTGCAAGTAGTTTATTTGTTAGTCTCGGCACAACATAACAAGAATATAACAAGAGTAAATACGATGGTCCCATGTCACGCAAGATAGGTAAGTAGTACTACGGTATCACAGGAGGTGGTGGTGGTTGAGAACGTTGAGAAGGGAAACAGTTGTTTGTTGACACGATGTAATGTTCCTGGCAAACGCCGCTCACGCAGCTCAGTGAAAGAGATCTCATGAGGGTGTGAAGTGCTTAGTAAAATAAAGCTGAATTTGTCAGCCATCAACCCTTTGTGTTTTCATGTATAGATGACTATACAATATGTAAAATAATTTAGCCTACCTTCCAATGTCACAACAAAAATGGCACTGACCTTAAATCCCTAAGCTTTAGACCCACACCTATGGCATGGTGCTTGCTAACACTTGGCCATGCCTCTGGTGCAGGTCACAGCTTGCTGGGGGCATGCCCCCTGGACCCCCCAGTACACATGCTCAATCCCAATTCTAATGGACATGTTCAATTGTAGCATGTTCTTGGTAGTGTGTTCTTTGTCGCATGTTCTCAGTTAGAATTAGGGAATGCCTGAATTCCCCATTCAGGGAGTGTGTTAGGATATATATATCCTCTTTTTTTCCCAGTTCTGCAATGTTACACTTGGACCTGAACTTATGGCACAGCACTCACTTCACTTGGCCATGCCTTGCCCAGGGGAAAGCTTACCACACTTTGCCAGCTTGCCAGATAAAAGCCCTCTGAATCTCCCACCCAACACATGTTCACTCCCAGTTCTGGCACACATCTTCCATTTGAATCATCAAAGTTACATTTTGATCCACCCCTACATGGAGCTACATGCCATATTGTAACTGTAGCCAGCCATAAAAATCTAGCTATTATTTATTGGCCTAACCCTCTTACATTTCAAAAAGGAAGAACTGCCCATATTTATACTGTGCAAAAGAAGCAAAATATTGATAGCAGCTGGCATACATGTATACAGAAAGGTCCTTAATCCTCCAATTTTTTCCAAATCACAAAAGAAGAAGCAGGATAGTATCCACCCACACAAAGCATAGAAAAATACAAATGAGAAGAGAAAGGTTGGAGAAAGGTCAAAAAGAACTGGATTAACAGGATAGCATCAGACAAAACAGGTGAACAATAAGCAAAAAGAGAAACATATATATATACTGACAGGGGCTTCACACAGGTGTAGAGGGAAGTGGAGGTTGAAAATGATGGGAAAAAAGCGAAATTGAGGCTGCTGAAGGAGCTGTACCCACAAAAAAGCATGACAATTATTGAACACAGCACTTAAATATTACAGAATCTAGTTATAAGGTCTGGTGGGACAGCCTGTGGCCAGAGTTCCCAGCAAATGCTGCTCATGTGGCTCAGTATAAAGACAGAATGGTTGCTTAGTCATTATATTAGCTAATCTTACAAATCTTAGCTAAGCAGACCATTGTGCCTTTATATATAAGACAAGCTTTAGACCTGCACCTACGGCACAGCACTCGCTAACGCTCGGCTGTGCCTCTGGTGCTGGTCACAGCTTGCCGGGGGCACGCCCCCTGGGCCCTGGACCCCCCAGTACACATGTTTAATCCCAGTTTTGGTACACATTTTTTATCCCAGTTCATGTTTAAGCCCACTTCTGGTACACATATTTAATCCCACTTTTAGTTCACATAGTTAGACTTAAACCTGGACTTATAGTACAGCACTCTGCTCAGTCATGCCTTGCTGGGGGCAAGCTATCCCCCAGCACATGTGTTTGTTTCCAGTTCTGGTACACATCTCTAATCCCTGTTTTGATACTTACACTTCATTTGAATTTTCAATGATACACTTAAACCTGCAGTGGCACTCATTGTGCTTGGCCAGCTTGCCAGAGGCAAGCCCTTGGACTACCTGATACAGATTTAACAGTTGTGGTGTACATGTTTCTCAAAGTTACACTTTCTGCACCTATGGTGTGGACCCCCAGTACACATGTTTAATTCCAGTTTTGGTACACATCTTTTATCCCAGTTCCAGTGCACATGTTTAATCCCACTTCTGGTACACATATTCGATCTCCATTCTGATACACATTCTTTATCCCAGATCTGGTGTATACCTTTCATCTGAATCATCAATGTTAGGCTTAGACCTGGACACAGCACTTGCTTCGCTTGGCCATGCCTGCCAGAGGCAAGCTGTCCCCCTAGTACATATTTTTATTCCAGTTCCAGTGCACATTTTCAATCTCTGTTTTGGTACTTACATCTTATTAAATTTTAAAAATTTAAATTATGCTCTGACCTGCACCTATGGTTTGGCACTCACTGCACTTGGCCAGCTTGCCAAAGGAAAGACCCTTGGACTATCTCATAAAAATCTGATAGCTGTGGTGTACATGTTTCTCAAACTCATACTAATTCCTGTTTTGGTACTTACACTTTATTTAAATTTTCAAAAATACACTTTAACCTGCAGTGGCAATGGCTGCACTTGGCCAGCTTGTCAGGGCAAGCCCCCTGGCCCTTCCAGTGCATATGTTCAGTCCCAGTTCTGACATACACATTTTATCTTAATCATCAAAGTTAAACTGCCCTCATTCAAAAAAGTGAAAATACACTGACAGAGACCCCCACACAGGTGTGGAGAGTGAAAATATAGTGCCAAAAAGCGAAATTGAGTGTTTGGAAGGTGATATGGGGGCAAGAAACACCAATGCAATGTGTTGTGGTGGGGGAAATTTTTAACATGTCCTGCCCATGTGGTGTTTGTACTTGCTGTTCTCAGCAACTGCCATTCCCAGCAAATGCCACTGAGTAAAAGACAGAATGGTTGCTTAATAATTATATTAGCTAATCTTACAATCTTAGCTAAGTGAACCATTGTGCCTTTATATATAAGATGACTATACAATATGTAAAATAATTTAGCCTACCTTCCAATGTCACAACAAAAATGGCACTGACCTTAAATTCCTAAGCTTTAGACCCACACCTATGGCATGGTGCTTGCTAATGCTTGGCCATGCCTCTGGTGCAGGTCACAGCTTGCTGGGGGCATGCCCCCTGGACCTCCCAGTACACATGCTCAATCCCAGTTTTTATACACATGCTCAATCCCAATTCTAATGGACATGTTCAATTGTAGCATGTTCTTGGTAGTGTGTTCTTTGTTGCATGTTCTCAGTTAGAATTAGGGAATGCCTGAATTCCCCATTCAGGGAGTGTGTTAGGATATATATATCCTCTTTTTTTCCCAGTTCTGCTTGGACCTGAACTTATGGCACAGCACTCACTTCACTTGGCCATGCCTTGCCCAGGGGAAAGCTTACCACACTTTGCCAGCTTGCCAGATGAAAGCCCTCTGAATCTCCCACCCAACACATGTTCACTCCCAGTTCTGGCACACATCTTCCATTTGAATCATCAAAGTTACATTTTGATCCACCCCTACATGGATAGGCATTGTCACGGGTAACCCCCGGGTACTTTCGGCCTTACCCGTACCCCTACCCCTGGAAACCCATACCCTCAACCATGGGTATGGGTTTCTGCGGGTAAGGGTACGGGTTCTGGTGGGTTTGGCAGGTTTGGCGGGTTTTACGGGTTCAGCACCACAGTCAAATATCTAAATTCTGTATTGCTTAGTAATGTACCATACAAATCCTACTTACTTCTCTCGGGAAAGAGACGGTCCTGTATTCTACTTCTACAACCTTGTCCTTCAAGTTAATAGTTCATCATGTAGGCAAAAGACATTGCAGCCATGGGCAGTGCTTAAAAAATAGTCAACTTCCATTTGGTTGTATTGGACCGTATTCTCAACAAAAATGAGTGCTGAGTTTGAACTATTCTGCGCCATGTTTCGTAAACTGGGGAGGTGGTTTCTGGAAGGATTTCGGTCAGGTAGAGCCCAAGAACATAAAATTCAAGGAAGAACTTACTAGCCAACTTACATTTTTGGTAGTGGATCGTATTTCCCACAAAAACGAGCACTGAATCTGAACGGTTGGGTGCCACATTTCGTAAACTGGGGGGATAGTTCCTGGAGCAATTCCGCTCAGGTAGAGCCCAAGAACATAAAATTCGAGTAAGAACTTACTTTTAAGCCTCATTTTCCGGTGACGGACCTTATTGATCCACAAAAGCAAGCACCGAGTTTGAACGGTTGAACGGCATGTTCCGTAAACTCGGGAGGTCGTTCCTGAAGTAGTCACCATCAAATAGAGCCCAAGAACACTAAAATTGAGCAAGAACTTACTTGGCAGGCCTAATTTCAGGTAATGAACCATATTCCCCCTGTAAAACCAACCTCAGCATTCGGAGACTGGGCGCCATGTTTCGTAAACTTGGGAGATAGTTCCTGGAAGAATTTCGGTCAGATAGAGCCCAAGAACGTTAAAATTGAGCAAGAACTTACCTGTCAACCTTAATATCTGGTAAAGGACCATAATCACACACAAAACCAACCGCCAAAATTTCAGGGTTGGACACCATGTTTCGTAAACTTGGCAAGTCATTCCCGAAGTAATTCTCATTAGATAGAACCTAAGAACAAAACAATTGAGTGAGAACTTACATGTCAACTGCAATATTTGCTCATGGGCTGTACTTTTACCAAGCTGCCATCAGTTAGAGCAAAATTTAGGGTTTATATTACAATTCACTACGTAAATTCAAGTGACTAATTATACATATAGGGGGCCAAGATGGAAGAATGAATGAGGAAAGCAAAAGGGACATGAAAGAAGCTGAAGCGCCATATAAACAAGGCACTTTAGGGCGGGTTCCGATTTAGGGCAGGTTCTCTTCTAAACCTGCCCTAAATCGGAACCCGCCCTAAAGTGCCTTGTATATATAGCGCTTCAGCTTCTCTCGTGTCCCTTTTCCTTTCCTCCTTTACTCCCATCATGATTATTTATGCCCCCTTGTATAATTACCCCCCCCATATATACTTGTTCATATGTAAAATATTTGATTAATTTAAAATGACAAAAAACAAAACCAAATACCAAAAGTTCCCCCTCTCTCGATATGACTTGGGGGTGATAAAATACCTTACAAATTGTTCTTATTTATGCATAATTAAATTAGTATTTTTTTCGATCTTATTGCCAGGCCATGAGCTACACAAACACTGACTAATAACATGATGGGTACCCGCCAACCCCTGCCACAGGTACGGGTTTGGTGAGGGTAGCAAATATCAAACCCGTACCCCTACCCAAGTGTACCCCTACCCGTAACCCACATGGGTTGCTAAACCCGTGACAATCACTATACATGGAGCTACATGCCATACTGTAACTGTAGCCAGCCATAGAAATCTAGCTATTATTTATTGGCCTAACCCTCTTACATTTCAAAAAGGAAGAACTGCCCATATTTATACTGTGCAAAAGAAGCAAAATATTGATAGCAGCTGGCATACATGTATACAGAAAGGTCCTTAATCCTCCAATTTTTTCCAAATCACAAAAGAAGAAGCAGGATAGTATCCACCCACACAAAGCATAGAAAAATACAAATGAGAAGAGAAAGGTTGGAGAAAGGTCAAAAAGAACTGGATTAACAGGATAGCATCAGACAAAACAGGTGAACAATAAGCAAAAATAGAAACATATATATATACTGACAGGGGCTTCACACAGGTGTAGAGGGAAGTGGAGGTTGAAAATGATGGGAAAAAAGCGAAATTGAGGCTGCTGAAGGAGCTGTACCCACAAAAAAGCATGACAATTATTGAACACAGCACTTAAATATCACAGAATCTAGTTATAAGGTCTGGTGGGACAGCCTGTGGCCAGAGTTCCCAGCAAATGCCGCTCATGTGGCTCAGTATAAAGACAGAATGGTTGCTTAGTCATTATATTAGCTAATCTTACAAATCTTAGCTAAGCGGACCATTGTACCTTTATATATAAGATAGAAAAAAGGGGGGTTTTCACATACTATGGATCAACCTTTCAGAAAGTTCATCCAGACGATGATAATTTTGATGACGAGCTTCAAGTGATTATAAACCTTCTTCTTGAATGGATATGTTTACTTTGCAGTACTAGCATGCCCTTAAATGTTCTAATCATGTCATTAGCTCCAGCCCACACGAACTGATTTGTATCAGTTGAAAGAGAACCGGAGGTTTGTTAGGCATCTCGCCCGTGCTGAACAGGGCATGTGAGGTTTTTTTTGCTTTTCTGAGCCTTAGATCTCTGTAGCAGTCGAGGTCTCCGCCGCTAGGATCTCTCGGATGTCCTTCACATTACTCCTTCGTCGATTGTTCAATACATTCCTGCCGATGTTCGCTCTCATTTTTGGTAGCATGTCTTTCAGCATGGCGCCAAATTCTAGATCGATAAATCAAGTTATTTCGTCTTATACAACGTGAAGGACATGTCACAGGCCAGATTTGCTCACATACTACTAGCGGTGCATCTTGGGAGTTTGAAAAAGCTGTATACGAACATAGTAACCACCAAAGTAGAGCTTTACATCTGGCTGTAGATGAGAAGCTCGACGTGGAGAGTGCATTGGGGTCCACCTTGAGAGTAAATTTGTTTATTAATGAGTTTAGGTGGTGCTGGATGCCAACAAAACTTAATGTAAGACCGATGATATGCCGTGAAAATGGAGATGAGAACACTGACGTACTTACGTTTATTTCACTCCCGGGAGAAAACTACAGCTTTCCTGGAAGTCTTCCGCCGCCGCTCAACCGAATGGTCTCCCCATTCACGTAAGGGCAGTCGAGAATCCATCTAACCGTTCTTGCAAACTCCACAGGTTGTCCAAAGCGCCTGGGATATACAATACCCTCATTCTCAAGGCTATGGCGCGTCTTTGCCGGGAAGTTGGCAGTCATGCTAGAGTCGAACACTCCAGGTGCAATGGTAACGACACGAACGGCATGTCGAGCGAGGTCGCGCGCCATCGGGAGAGTCATGGATCGAAGAGCACCCTTTGTGGCAGAGTATGCCGTTTGACCTGGCTGACCCTCGAACTTGAGACGGCATGTCAACGTCAGGTCATTAACAAGGAGGTCTAACACTCACGGCAGCAGCACTTGCAACGAATATCACGACACCTCTTTCCCCGTCGCTTCCTTCTTCAGTAGCAACCTTGACTAGGTGTTTCAAAGCAAGGCGTGAGAGGTTGAACGACCCAGTGAGATTCACATCTATGGCGAAATTCCAAAGATCGAGAGAATGCGGTTCTCCGTGTGCATCAATAATTTTCGATGCTGTTCCCACTCCTGCGCAATTGATTACACCACCCATAACGGCTCCCGTATCTTTTGTCCATGCGACTGTTCCCTCGACAGCGCCATCGATTTGGGCAACATCTGTGATGTCTGTTTTGAAGTACTTGACCCTGGAAGAAATTACATCCGTTGGAGGTGCAGAGCGATCGAGAATGGCAATATACGCCTTGTGAGTGAGAAGATCGTGCACCGTTGCAAGACCCAAACCGGATGACCTGTATGATTCATAACATAGATAAGTGTTGGCTGTAGCGCATCCCTTGAACGTACCCGCCTGACACAATAAAGGTGCGATTCTCGATTTTCATCGTGGTTTTCTAATGAACGTCCCTCAACTCATTGCTAGATATCGTCCGCGCCCGTCGGCAAAGTAGGTGGACGCAAAATATCACAAGCCAACAAACACGTGACGTTACATACTGTGTGAACTGCTGAAAGGAATTGCCGGAAGGTATCGATAATCGGACTCGTAACCATTCCCTCTCGAGAGGAAGCCTCGAAGACTTGCTAATAGAGGGAACGGAAACTGGCTTCCATAGAATCGAGGAAAGGGCCCGCAACCCCCATGATCTCCACTGCCGCTAGTACCTCGCGCTTTCGCCAAGAAACATCACTAAGGGATTGTCGGTACCTATTGCTCTTTACTCGTCCCGTCTGCTGAGGATGAGACGGTCCAGGGCAAGAATACCATCTAAAAAGCGCTGATCTTGCATGGACTCGTGTGGAGGTTGAAAGACAACCCCAAAGCCGGAACCTGGAGCGCTATATTCGCGTGGCACTTTCAAAACCGCGCAGATTCTTGTGGGAGTGTGGTAGTATTGAAGGGTTCAAACAAGCCTTCCTCGATTGTGTTGAAAGTACGCAACTTTACCTGTTTGCGGCCTTTGGAGGATTGACGAGCCGTGAAGATCACCATCATGTATGGAAGGAAGGCCGCACGTTACGTCGCAATCTCAGCGATCTTGATTTAATGGTCAATTTCGTGAACAGTCCTGAGGATCCCTCGAGGCGAGTTCAAGGAATTATTGCGGACTGGGACATAGCCTCAAAACTTGGCGACGATGGAAATATCATCCCTAGTGCTGCCCTCCACCAAATCACAACTCCTTTCCTGTCGTGTGACCTTTTGAACGAAAAATTGGCTTGGTCTCACTGTTATCGACATGAACTAGAGTCGCTCTTTTACATCCTACTTTGGGCTGCAGTTCATTATGACCTGGAAAATCAACTGCATTACAGGACCGCTGTCAACAAGGGACGGGTTCTCCCAGCCCTCACACAATGGACAGATAAATATATGCGACTGCATAAACTTGTGCTCATTTTGAACGGCACTGAAAGGCACAAAATCTTCTCGCACATCGGCCCGGAATTTAAAACAATTGAAACAGATTGGCTTGAACCCCTCTCAGAGCTCTTCCGCCAGGCATATCGTGAACAACTTGGGTGGAATCCGAAGCTCAACCCGAATTATAACCATGCTACGTGTAACGGGATGGTGACTTTTGAAACCTTCTTGGCTGCGATGGGAGCAACTCCTTGCGGGTTTCCCGGAATGGCTGAGTCGATTGCTCTGTGAGATATATAAATTTCTCTGATTTGGATTTCGTTACGAGGTACGTCATCGTCATTATGTGGAATGCGCCAATAAATCCAGCGCGCTATTGTAACAGTTTACACTAGAAAAAATGGCGCGTGACAACATTTGTGCGAGGCACGCGCATGTCACATCAACAACTGTAGACCTGACTCTGGATCATCGGATTTATCTCCCCCAGCCACCTTCATCACACCTTGACTCCGAAATCTTTTCCTCTGTGATAAGGCTGTATACTTTTTGCGATTATGTATGGGCCCATAAACCTCAAACGCTGTGGGTCGTTTGAATCGAGCTCCCACTCAGACAACTACATGTCCGGCTCTCGCTCAGACGGCTACTGGTCGAGCCACTCAGACTACTCAGAGTCATGTAGGTTCTCACAATCGATTTCGCAGTTGATTTTTCCTCATTGAATTACAGCATCATATACCTCGTCAATATCAAAGTTTGGCGCAAATGGCTTACCAGGCCATAGGCGTAGACTTATGGACAGAGAACTACAGTCGGATCTCTCAGGATATCGCTACGAGGATGTCACTGTCCAAAATTTTGTTGAGCAGGTTTGGGGGCTGGAGCCCGATCTCGCCACTCGCATTCTTGCGGAGCGATGGACGCTCGATCCATCGGCCCTCGAGGATTACCAGAACATTGTTGCCCACTCGCCGGATCCTCAGCTGCATCTTCCTTTCCGTAAAATGTTCCAGCAGCTACTCAACGACGCGAACTCTCTCTTGTGGATATCCCCGACCGAAATTTGTGACGACTTTTGGGACAAGCAGGGCAGCTCCTACATCATGTCACAGTATGCAGGTCGCGAACCTGACATGCTTCGCATGTGGAATCCAATTCAGAAGAAGGCCGAATGGCCTCTGGTCAAGTCTGTCGTCGAGTTTAAGAAGCGAAAGAAAGGGAAGAGCGTGGGGCCCATTTTGGAGGACACCGAAGTTGTGGACTCGACGACTACATCATTTTCTGCAGTAGGCACCGGAACTGACGAGATGGTGGCGGGTCATGTCGTTGCTAATAAGCCAGGCGCTGGTACAACTGCCGCAGTCCAATCAGATTCTAGCAGGGTTCAGTTTGACAGCTTACAGGTTGCTGGAGCCAGCCTTCCACCCCTTCTCAAATCATCTCACTCATCATCCTTATCCCAGCATGACTCCCTGACAGGAGCAGCTTCCACACCGGCTATGCCGCCCCTGGAACCTCATACATTGAGAACCAAAATATGCTGTCCGCCGTCTCTTCCAGCTATGCGAGACGCCTTGCTAGATGGCTCTGTCACAACATCGGATACTTCGTCAGGGGGATTAGGCAAACGCAAACGTGACAGTGACGACGACGCAAGCTCAGTGGACCACAAACGCCAGAAGCTTGTCCTTACCCTTGGTGAAGTACAGCTTGCTTCATACGCTGTGGACTGCCTCTCCGTCGTCAATCGCCAATATGCGACTGGTATATTTATCGACTCTTATACCACATCACTGTGGTATTATGACCGTCATGCGGTCTTCCACACAGCAGCATTTGACTTTTCTGAGCAACCTCGTATTTTGTCGCCTTTGGGCTCGCTCATTGTGATTTACGCCACGCTGGGTTCAATCCATATTTCTCGGCGACTCCCCCCTCGCCCCCTCCTGCTATGCTTGAGTCCGAGATGGAGAAGGTCGTTACACCTGAGGATGATCACGTTGAATCTCTAAACATTCCCCCAACTCCACTGGTCGACAGGCCTGTTTCGGCTCTCGAAAAGTGCTACGTCATACTTCCAAGCCCTGATGCAGGCAACGATAAGCCGCCACCAGTTTGTTTCACGATTAACGATGTACTATGGCATTACTGGTCGTGGTACTTCAGTGTTTCTAGTCCAGGAGGTGATCGGCAGGAACGTGGCTGCTGATGAGCTGGTCTTGAAGATGAGCTGGCAGTATACCTTTCAATTTGCAGAAGGTGTTATCATTGATGCACTTCGAAAGTCTATTCCTGCCTGGAAGGACCATCTTCCTGACTTGAGGTTTCACGCTTCATACTCCCCGAAGGACTTGGGCCTATCATGGACTCGCATGAATGTCGTCATTCCAGAGGGAAGCAAAATCGAGCCACGATGTTTGAACGCAACGGTAGAGAAGAAATATGTCCCTCTGTGGGAAGCTGGAGGCATCCAAGAATTCAAGTAGGCCTTCCTTGATTGCGTCGAATGTACGCAATCATCTATCTTTTGGCTCAGTGTATGCATATTCAGCTGACGCAATATTTTTACAGGTCACTATCACGCTTGGAAAGAGGGGAAAGTATTACATCGGGACCTCAGTGACAAAAATTTGATGGTCGACATCATCGAGCCTGGTGACCGATTGAAGACGCACTCGAAAGGTGTCAACGGCATTGTCAATGATTGGGATATGGCGTCTGTGCTGACAAGTGAAGGCGAGGCGCCAACAAGTTTGGCGAAACTTCGTATTGGAACTGCCCCTTTCATGGCATTTGAAGTTTCGGGTGTGTACGGTACTTGTCTTCACCAATATCGTCATGACCTCGAGTCTTTTTTCTACATCCTCATCTGGGCCGCTGTGCATTACGACCTGGAAAACAAGAAGCAGGTTAGACAATTACCAAGCAATGTGAAAGTGCATCCGGCTGTCGCGTTCTGGAATGGGGGAGGACTCTTACACATCGGGGTTGCGAAGGGAGCTTTCCTGGGTTGCCCCGCCATCAGAGATAACGTTTTCGACGCAATCGGAGAAGAATTCAAGGATCTCGAAAATGAGTGGATTAGACCATTATGGGAGATGTTTCGGGCAGTTGGAAATGTTCCACGTCCGTCGTCCGAGGAAGGCAAGACGTACGACTATGCTACATGCTATGGAAAGGTAACATTTGAGAAGTTCATGGCAGCTATCAAAGTGACACCACGAGGCAAGGATATTTGTGACACTGTAGCTTGATCCATTTTTGTTGTGATACTCGATTACAATGTCAGTCGATATGTAACCATGACATGATTCAAAGATAAGACTAATCTCATTCACAATATTTCAGATCCGTTGCTCACAAAGCAGGAAAACATCAGGATGACGAGAAAGACGTTACCAACCACTCAATTTCTGTCCATCCATAACCCAATTTTTACATCGAGCTCCTCATCATACGTATACCCTGGCCATATCGCGCGACACGTCTCCCTCCACTCCTGGTAATTCCAATGCACATACACAGCATTTCCGAGCTCCCAGTATGCAGGGTACCTACCACCCTGCACAAGTCCAATCGATGATCCCAGTATTCTCACCGTTCTCGCATAGGATATTCCTCAACTGTGAGGTCCCCGTGTGTGTATACAATCCGTTGTGGTTTTGAGTGTACCGCGCTCTTCGGATTCCTTGGGCTGGCCATGGCCCGGCAGGAACTCATGAAAGGATGCTAGATCAGGAAAGGGTCCAAAAGCATCTTCTTCTACTTGGTTGATGTCGCAGCATGGCATCGTTGGCAAAGGACTGCAAATGACGCCGTTTGCAACGGGATGTTGCGGAATACTTTGTAGTTGTTGTCAGTTGTTGTATCATTCAAGTCCTCTGAAGTGACTTTCGCTCATGTTCAACCTGTCGCTCGTCCATACGATAGAACGCGGGACCAAGGGTGTCACACGGCAATCCAGTCATTAGGATATACTCATTGTCGAGGAGGTCGATGACTTTGGGGATGGGAATGGTGGTGTGGGCTGCGACGATACGCATTGCTTCGACTTCCTGAATTGCTGCTATACTGCGCTTGAGGAAGAGATTTCCAGGGAGGCGTTGGACTGAAAAGTCTGTGGGGCCGTACATTTTTACACCGATGCGGTCGAAGAAGAGGTATATGCGGCGCCTTAGAGATGTTGGGAGGACCCACCGCAAGCAGGTAAAGAGAATGCGTAGGATCATTGCCGCGAGAAACCCTGTTGGACAATAGAATTTTTTGGGATTATTCGAGCAAAGGTACTCGAGCTTTGGTGTTCGGAATTGCAAACTGACGACTTTTTTGTTTGCAGGCTTTAAGTAGCTGTTCGAGCTGTACCCGACGCTCGGATTCGCGGAGTCACCTCCTTGATCTCCTAAAAAACGATGCCATTTCTGAACAATGGTGAGTACAGCATTTCCCAGACTAGTTCTTCAGCCGCCGACATTACTCGTAACAATCGTGTCCGTTTGACAGATTTTCGGGTTCTTACCAACGTCAGCTTTTTGTGTTCCAGACAATTTCTGGACTTTATATTCGTTTAAATATGTAGTCGGGAATGACTGTTGTGCGCCAGTTACACTTCTGAACAACGAGTTTCTGGTTCTCTTCAACCTTGAGTGAAACAACTATAAAGAGTTGTCGGCAGCGGAAGGGGAAGATGATTAGCCTGGAGGTCAGGCCTTCGGGTTCGCTGTTTGAGTAGAGGTTCAGTTGAAAAAAAATTTCTCTCCTACTAGTTTGTTGTTCGAAGCCTCTTCTTTTGAGCGAGCGGGAGAGCTTGTGGTGAGATGCTCCACTTCATCGTCCAGATTGATAAAGCCAACGTGATGGAATTTACCGCAAAGATATTACCAAAAATAAGAGCGATGTATTGAATAATCAAGGAAGGAGGAATGTGAAGGACATTCGGGGACCTCGACTGTTACAGAGATTTAAATCTCAGAAAAGCAAAAAAAAAACCTCATATGCCCTGTTCAGCACGGGCGAGATGCCTGACAAACCTACGGTTCTCTTTCAATTGATACAAATCAGTTCGTGTGGGCTGGAGCTGATGACATGATTAGACCATGCAAGGGCTTACTAGTACTGCAAAGTAAACATACCCATTCAAGAAGAAGGTTTATAATCACTTGAAGCTCGTCGTCAAAATTATCATCGTCTGGATGAACTTTCCGAAAGATTGATCCATAGTATGTGAAGACCCCCCTTTTCTTTTTCAACACATAAAAGGCGAAATAGGTGCCATCTGAAACGCAGAAGCGAACAGTATTCAAGCTGTTGTACAGACCAGCGATGATCAATCGGAGCACAGTTTGGGAATATGAACACTCACTTCGCGTTCGACGAAATCGTCATTGCCTGCGCGACGGCTTCCGGGATGAGTTCATCCCACTCAGGTGATCTCAATTCGGCTTCTATGAGGAAGAAGTGTCCAGCCGCAGACCGGAAAACGCCTTCAAGTTCAGTCCGGGTTTCACTAACAAGAAATTCTGAGAGCAGAAGAAATGAGCGGAACCATGGGGGAATCAACAATGAAGCAAATTACCCTGGTAGTCGCCGTTTTTGCCTTTCTCGCACTGGATGACAACGTAGTCAATAGTCCCAGTGAATTTCACCTGATATCCTCGATTCGTGAACAAGGCATCCTTTGGTTTCATTTCCGGAATGATAACAAAACCTCGATTGGGAGACAGTGTTGTAATAATGTCTCCCAATGACATGAGAATGGCTTCGAAAATCATCCTAGCCCCAATCTGCTACTTTTCCAGCGACGACTAAGCATAGTTTGAAGGGCGGTCGACAGGCAGCCAATGCCTACCATCATATTTACGCGCCGATAGATCTTTTGCAATCGAGAGCCAAGGTCTTTTAACTGTTCCCCAACAACGACATGCTGCGCTCGAGCTTGTGCCAACTGATCGATCTTGCGAGGGTTGAAAATGAGTTGCCCCGTCTTGACATTCAAGTTTTCAAGTTCAACCTTTGAGGCATCTGAGAACGTCACTTTCTGGAAAATATTGAGGAATCATAGCCAAGTAAATTCAAAGGGTACCAACTATTCTTTCTTCCAAAAAGCGACGACATTCGTCCATATTTTTCTCCACTTCTGCCATTTCCTCCTCCGTTTTGTCTATTCCGGAATATTTCTCGAGTAGAACATTGAGGGAGCTCATCATTCTCTCGCGCATATCAGCAGCGATGCGTTTACGCTCGTGTGTCTGGGTTTCAGGCATGGTGGTGGAGGTGGTGGTGGTAATAGTGTTGATGAGACCACCATGCACCACCAATGAATTGATGACGTCGTTGGCTACCCCAGAGGTAAAACACAGCTCCCCTTCTTACATAATAGCCGCTAACTCTCGATCGTGCCCACGACGTTGCCTCGAATCCCTTGACTTCGACACTTGCTCATTCACGTTAAGGCATACAGACTGGAACCTCTGATGCGGTTCAGCTGCACAGACTCCCAAATCAATGAAGCGCGTATCCCAAGTAGGACAACGCATACACACCTTTTGTACCCATAAAGAAACCTGCCTGTTTTAACCAATGCTTTGTCGCCTCACCCGATCCCCTAACCCAGCTTTCCTTTCATCAAGTCCTTCAGGTCTCGGCAATGGCTCCACTCTGGCCTGGAAGACCGTGGATCGACGACTTTCATCACATAATGACATCCTGTGTGCTGACAATGCAGGTCCTGAAAGTTTAGAGTATGAGGAGATGTCAGATGGGGTGTGGCATAAGACGTGTGGATCGGAGAATGAAGGCACCACCTGCCAACCCTGCACATTTTATCTTTGACGCAGAGCTCGGGTTGGGCGCGCCAGCGGCTGCAAGCGGATAACGATGGGAGGAGTCCTCAAAACCGCTCATTCGGAATGGACCACATACATCTAACAAGGCGGTCGCGTGAGACCTTGCGCTTTGGGCATCACACCCTCTTGATGTTTCCAGCCTTGTGCCTTCAAGTCATTTAAAGAAACGCTCCAAAGTCGAACGAAGTATTTTGTTCTGATCCCTTCGGAAAATTTCTTACCTTGAAATAGCGACAAGCGCGATCCTGTAATTTCATCGTGGTCCTTGCATAGATCTACATCTAGAAAACCGCATTTCATGGCTTTATTATCTGATCTTTCGTTTCCTAATTGAAGGTGAGTCAATTCTTGTCCCTTGGGTAAACCGGAGCTTTCAATTTGACCGTCAGAACTTGGCACTGGCTACATGGAACGATTGCTAGTTGTTTTTCTGAGAAAGGGATATGATACTCGCCCCCTTCCTGAATTCCCTTTTTAGGTCACACAAATTGGCATAAGAAAATTATATGGGGCCACAATGGGGCCAGTCCGACTGAGCGGCAACATGAGGAGTCATTGAGGACGGTAATTTTGAAGAATGGATATACATAACTAGGTATACATTGGATGCCAAAAACCCCCGTTTGATTACCATCCCTATCGATCAACATGAGGGACAACACTGGGTTCGGACATGATTATCGATTTTCTTGAAGTTTAGTATCCCCGAGCTACAAGCAAGCTGCACTCAAATTGCCAACCAGGGGCCGTCACTCTGACGCTAACATATATGTAGGAGGCACTGAATTTTCTCACTACAAGGCTACACTTACGCCTACATAAACAGCAAGATTTTCAACGAGGTTTATCATATATTTAGCGTTTACTTATTGGATAGCCGCGCTTCTGATGCGCTTTGAACACGAGTTCAAGTGTTGTTGATTCCAAGTTGATTCACGACTTTGCAATTTCGTCTCCTCCGGCTATCCGTGAGACAAACTCGCAAAAAATACTTATGGGGGCAACATGAGGATGGTGAATTTGAAATTTGGGAAGTACATTGAAATCTTAAGAACCCGCCCTCTTTTGATGACCATCCTTATCGATCAACATGAGGGTCAACGTAATGGGTTTGGACGAGATTATCGATTGTTTTGAAGCGTAGTTTACCCGAGCCGCCTCCAAGCAAAGCAATGTAGGAGACCTTGAGGAGACCCAATAAAGCCATCTGTTGTCACCACGTGTTGTTGATGGGATCACTACTTGATCGCTACTTTGGAATTCCGTCAATCATGACCATTGTCCTCTTTCCAAATTCCTGACTCGCTTTGTGGTTTAAAAGCCCTCTTCTGTGGCATCATGGCCAGCTCTTATTCTTCGTTTGACTCTAGCTCCTCCGTCTACTCGTATTTTTCTTCTCAGGAAGGCTCTGACTGGTCGTGTGAGTCTTCAAGAATGCTCTTGCTGTGTTAGTCTCAAGAATGACTATATCTACAGCGGTCACGTCCTCTATGTCCACGCCACGCAAAATACATACGAATGGCTTGCATAAACATACCCGGAGTGTTATGGATTCAGTCCTCAAAGATGAACTTGTCGGAAATCGCTACGAGGACATTACCGTCCAGAATTTTGTTCAACAGGTTTTTGGGCTTTCACCTGAACAGATCGCTATAATATTAGCGATGGAATTGGAGCTCGATCCAGAAGCCGTCTCTACTTACGACACGGTTGCCCAAACAGATGATGAACCCAAACTACACGCACCCTTTAAGGAGATCGTTGATCAGATATTGGATCACCTTTATGCCCATTTTGAGCTGGGCGAGCGCCGCGATGGATTTTGGGATAGAGGAGGCGGTCACACCATCAAATCAAAATACGCAAATCGTAAACCCGACGTGTTGCGCATGTGGAAGCCCATCCCCACCGCCATTGACTGCTGGGACATCGTGAAATGCATAATCGAATTCAAGAACGTCGCCGACAAGGCGAAGGAAAAGATGTCATCGATATCAGAAGACAGCCACCATACTGCATTGCCATCGTCGGACTCTCTGCCGGGTTATATAACCCAGGAACAGGGTACGGGGCGACGAGGCTCCCGCGCTGCATCTGGCTCACGCGCTACATCTGGCTCACGCGCTGCATCTGGCTCCCGCGCTACATCTGGCTCCCGTGATGCATCTGGCTCACGCGCTGCATCTGGCTCCGGCAGGGACAGCGTTGCAGGAAGAGCGAAAGCCCCGAAAACACGGACGCAACGGACACGTTCGACCGTATCCGAACCATCTCCCTTCCCTTCCGCATCGACACTACCAAACCCCTTCCTTTCCTCATCGACATCCCAACATGCATCAACGGAATCGTTACCGAACCCATCCCAGCTTCCTAGCAGTACTGGCCTGCCGTTGACCGAGGGACTTGGCAAACGCAAACGTTCCGCAGACGATACAGCCTCGCGTGGCGCAAAGTGCAGCCTCAACCCCACTGCCAAAGAAGTCCAGCTGGCTTCCTATGGTTTGGAGTGCCTTTGCGTTGGCAACCGTCATTATGTCACTGGCATTTACATCGATCGATGGATGATGTCACTGTGGTACTATGACCGTCATGCGATTTTGCGTTCAGAGCCCTTTAACTTCCGAGAGGAGCCCAATCTTTTGGCCCTTGTTATGTTTGCGCTCAGCCAAGCCGACAAGTACCAAGCGGGGTTCAGTCCCTTTTTTTACAGGTCTATTCCCTCTCTTCCAGTTCAGTCGGCGACGGATAACGACCATGAAGCTCCTGGACCAGGGGAGCTACGTTTGGAAGGAACCCTCCCGAATACAGATGCTCGGACATTGGAGATCACAGCGCCAGCGATCGAGGAGTCAGCTGTAACACAGCCTGAGGTGGAAGAACCGGAGGTGGAGACGGCTCCCGGAGAGTCACCCGCCGAGACACCTGCTAAAAAGGCTGTTGACAAATGCTTCATCATGTTGCCTCCCACCGGTAGCGAAAAGAAAAGGGTACCTCGCTTCCGCTTCAAGGAAACCCTATCGAATTACTATGGAATCGTTGGTCGCGGTACTTCGGTTTTTTCGGTCCAGGAGGTAAACGACAACGATATCGTTGAAGACCCCCTTCTAGCTTTGAAAATGAGCTGGCAGTGGCTATTTCGTACTCCTGAAGGCGAGACGATTTCGGCTCTTCGAGAAGCGATCCCTGATTGGGCGGACCACTTGCCGGACATCAAGTATCATACCACTTATCAGCCAAAAGACCTTGACCTACCGTGGACTCGCCTAGGCCTCAAGATGCCGCTCCGTCACAGTATTAAGCCGCGCTATCTCCATGCAATGGCAGGAAAACAGTACGAATGTTTGTGGGAAGCTGGTGACCTTAACAAATTCAAGCAAGCATTTCTTGATTGCGTGGAATGTATGTCGTTCCAAGTCTTTTACTATTCAGTTGGGTTGACAATCCCGCAGGTCATTATCACGCATGGAAAGACGGTCGCGTTTTACATCGCGATCTCAGCGAGGACAACTTGATGCTCTACTCGGTGGACAATGCTAAGAAGGTCAAGGGAGTCGTCAATGACTGGGACATGTCATCAACGGTTGACGGAGATGGTATTCCCATTCGAAGTACCGCCACTCACCGCACTGGAACCACACCTTTCATGGCGTGTGATCTTCTAAGTCAAAAGGATGCATGGACCCACTATTACCGGCACGACCTAGAGTCGCTCTTTTACATTCTCCTATGGGCTGCGATCCACTACGACCTGAAGACAGGAATGCAATATAGAACTGGAAAGGCACACCCCTCCTTTGAAGCATGGATGGCTGGCGGTCAGGACAAAAAATTTGCATTCTTATCCAGCGAGGATGCGATGGATGTTATATTTTCAACTATCCAACAAGATTTCGAATCACTTCGAAAGGAGTGGCTACGACCCCTTTGGGACCTCTTCCACGACGTGTATGTCCACAAGCCAAGATGGAATCCGTCGCCCAACGCTACTTATGACTATGTTACCTGTGATGGAAAGCTGACATTTGAAACTTTCATGGCTGCGATTGGAGCAACACCTCGCGGAAATTCTGTAGTTGCATAGTCAAATCTTATGCATGGATATCTTCGATTCGCTATCTTACACGCCGCTGTTGCTACATGCCCCTGGCCTGGAATAGAAACAGCGCTTCACGACCAGCCTCAAAGTCACTATCCCCTGACTAGTTCACTCTGTGATTGGCGACTTTCTCTTAAGTTCCCATCCAGGTGTACATCTCCCAATAACTTTGAAGACGACGTTTATATTCACGCAGTGGATGAAGCAATCGCTAACGGCCCAAAGTGGCCAGTGGACATTCCAAGACACACAACATCGTTGTGGATAAAGCCCATCGTCAAGTAATAGAGGTAAACACGACTCTCTCCATCTTGATAGCCCCAAACACACGGAACGTGCGGATACTGCCCATCCCATCGCTCGAATCTGAATTCTGCGAGTCCGACACCTGCCCATTCGCATCGAGGTGTATAGTAGGCTGGAACCTCTGATGTATCGAGCTACATAGCCTCCCGAATCAACAAAATGCAAAACGAGTTGGACAAGGTATACACACCTTTCGTATTCATACAGAGCCTCCTGCACCAACTCGTCATTCACGTCTTCTTCGGTAGCTGTTTCGATGGCGTGTTCTACCAGCTTATGTTTGCACGATAACAATGTTCTGATATGTCTCGTCGTGTGCATCTCGAGTTCTTCCGCCTCCATGGGGAGAAAGGTTGACGGGAGGAGGAGGAGACCTGTTGTTGGCTTGCTCTCCGTCTCGCTTGCAGCAGCACCTTCGTCTCGGTCTTCCTGTGTGGGTGTGGGATCACGGTGAGCGAGGGAGAGATGCATGACTTGCACCAGCTCCCCGTATCCAAATATATCTTTCATCATTTGCGAGATGAACGTCTCGGGATGGAGGGAGATGCCGTATGTCTTGGAAAGCAGATCTTCGAAGAGGTATTCGAAGTTGAGAAGAGGGGTGATGGGGGGTTGGGGTGGGAAAATGATGGTATCTTCAATCAACTCCAGTCGTCCGCCTGGGGCGAGTACGCGATAGATTTCTTCGAATACGTGTGCCCATGAGTCTGTGGGTACGCAGAGTGTGAGGCACGACATTCTTATCAGGTCGAAGGTGTGCGAGTCGAACGGGAGTTGTTGTGTTAGGCTGAATGGCACATGTGAATCAAGATGAGGATGAGCAAGAAAGTGTAGGGGAACACGTACAAATTCCCTCGAATAAACTCGATTTGACCTTTTACCCTATGTTGGACAGCGAGTGGCGATAAGATGTTCACTTTATCGTACCCAGTCACCTTGGTCCCGTATCCGCTCCATTTCATGGCAGCTTCAACGACCCAGTGTCTGTCGTCTATTAGGTAAGTCGCAGTTAATAAGAGAAAAAGACACAAACCCTTGTCCACATCCAAGATCAAGTACCTTTCGAGGAGGCGATGCCCCATAGTCATAGAACGTCGGCGAGTCAGTTGTGTTCAAACGACGTAACAGCTCCCCCGTCCGTCTGTCACTGATCCAAACAAAAGTTCAGAAAAACCAAGTAGCAACAAACCAGAGTGAAAACGTACTGGTCAAGAAGAACAGCATCAAACGGATCCAAAGGATAATTCCTAACCCTTGGCTTGCCTCCCGTTGTCACTCCAGCACTCATCCTAGTACTATTACTAGCCCTCCGAATATCAAACACCTCATCCCCTCCCAAATCAACCGTCGACCCAACACCCGAGAAATTCGAACTCGACCCGGACATCGACATCGACATCATCGGCATCTCACTCCCATCTTCCACCTGCTTATCCCTTTCTCTCTGCTTCCCTTTATCCGGTTTCTTGGATTTGTCTTTCAGGAGACGAAGACCCTTGAACCGAGTTGGCGAAGGGTCGGTTCGGGTGGTGTTGGGTTTGGGTTTCGCTTTGGGGTTGGCTCGGGAACGACCGGAGGGAAAGATGAATGGTGTTGGTTCTGGTGTGCTTGTAGTTGGACTAGTGGAGTCTTTGTCTTTTTCTCGGGGAACAGAAGAAGAAGTAGACGCGTGAACGGAAAGAGGTAACGAGGAGGACGAAGGCTGCGATATCGAATCGTGTTGGTGAACTTGACGATGCTGGGGCACCACGGGCAGCGGTGTCCTATGATTCGCTTGTGCTTGTGCATGTGCAGGGGGCACCAACGGCACCGGCACCGACAAATCCGACAACGGCGACACACTCGTCGTACTCGTATTCCCACTAACCGGCTGCACACCACTCGATACGCGCACTGTAAGGGATTCGCTCCCTTTTGGACGAGCCACGGACCGACCGGCAGGGTACACTTTTGGTGTTTTCGAGTTTTGCTGCTCGTGCTCGTCTATGCCCCCAGACCGACCCGGGACGGTGGTTGGCAAAGGCGGGAACACGTAGTCGGATGCATTGATTGGCATGGAAGGGTCGAATTCGAGACGGATGGGTGTAGGTGGCAGGTAGGTTGTGTGTGAGTATGACGAAGATGGTGAGATGGCTTGTGGGGCGCTGAGGGGAGTGGTGTAATGTGTATCGGCAGAGCTGGGTCTAGGAGGGTATACATGTTGGTGCTGCTCTTCTTCATTTATTCTCTGGAAGTGCAGTCTAGGTGGGTATACGTGCTGGTGCTGGTCTTCTTCATGTTGTCTTTGGAAGTACGGATGGGTGCTATTGTAGGTGTAAGCAGGCAAGGAGGGCGTACGTGGTGGTCCGGGGTATAGAGCTGCAGAGGGGGAAGCAGGTGAGTTACTAGAGGAGAGCTCGGAGATATCGTCGTCGAAGCTTGGCTCTGCTTCATACTTTGGTAAAGGGAGGTAGCTTGGATGACGTGGTGGCATGGGACTGGTATCTGATAGCCGTGAATTGTATCCTTTCTTTCTATTCGGTGACGGTTGGCTTGAATTTGGGTGGGTTTCATCCATGAGAGGCAATGATGGTGGACTCGGGTTCAAGTTGGCCGACTGTTGTTGGGGAGGGGTAGGTAATGGACGTGATCCTTGTGTTCGCGGTGGGGGCGGGGGCTGGTACGTCGCCTCCACAAAATCACGTAGATGGCTGGGGTTTTGTGTCGAGTCCATACGAATAGGGATTTGTTGGGCGTACACTCGTGTCCTTGTCTCTTGCTGGTTGCGGTAGTACGGTCCTAGCCCTGGTCCAGTCGTTTGTCTTGATATAATGGCAGGAGCGTGGTGATGTGGGCATTGGTTTTGAAACGACACTTCGGAAGTTGTGCTTGTCCGTTTAGATCTATAAAAGAAGCTTTCAAGTTTACCAGGCGCTTTAGCTGTTGATATTGGCGGTGCTTGAGCGGGATGAGACCCTCTTTGTTCTGCCACAGCCTTGGAGAACAGGGGCATTGCGGCAGAAGGGAGTCGAGACCTGTCGGAATGGTTGGAGTTCAAAAAGTGGGGCAAAAATACTTCGTGCATGCCTTCAGTTTATACTAAACAGAGTCATCAGCGCTTTACGAGAAGTGGTGATTGAACGGAACCAGGCGCTTATTGATAACAAAGAATGCTTGAGGTAAGTAAATTCATCTCGGAACGTTCACCCCGACCATGTCAATGTGTAGCCTTTATTGGAGCTCTCCTCGTTACCTAGCCCCTAGGAACGTGTGAGATAAGTGGTTCTGGAACATTGATTGTATTGAAGCTGCTGCGCCAGCGCTAACCTACGCATGTCGTGTATTTGGGATGAGTACTTAGATCCCAGATGCACGAACCGCCTTTAAAGCGTCAAAAAAAGCGTGATGCTTGTGGATTGTCGACGAGAGTTGAGAAGACAAGCTCATGTGCATATGAATCCAATTGAACAACACGTTTCTGGTCGAGTGGGCGTTCATACATCCAGGTACGGAGTTTGACACAGTGGAAGTTATGTTTGTGCGGTGTTATTTTTGGTGGCCTATCTATTCTTGTCCTTTGCCTTTGTTCACTCAGAGCTTATTCTATAATTGCGGTGCCATGATGAGGCTGCTGTTCAAATTTGCCCGCAGCCCTTTCCCTGGACGTCAAGAGATAAGCGACACGCACTCAACTGAAGGCCTCACTCATACAACGGTCTTGGAAAACCATTTAGTCGGTCTACTTGGGTACTTGATTGACTGTGGAATGCACGAACAGTCGCTGTGTTTGACTCCATACAAGTCACTTCCCCGCACCCAAATCAACACCTTCCAAAACGTAGGCATACGGATCCGGCCTGTCCGGATTGACCACCTCCTCCGAGATCACCTTCACAAACTCAACCACCTCCGAATCAAAGTACGTCCTTGCGAACTCAGCAGCAAGGTCAATCCCCGCCGTAACCCCCGCAGCACTCCAAATTCTCCCATCCTTCACCCATCTCGCATCTCCCACCCAATGCACGGCCTTATTCAGCTTCCCGGCGTCTACCATCAGCTTCAGCGCCCATTTGTTGGATGCGACGTTATGCCCGTCCAGGACACCTGTCTGTGCGATGACTAGAGAGCCAGTGCACACTGTCAACAAGATAACTTTTGGATCCTTTTTCAAGAACTCTGTGCATCCCTCCGAAAGGGGGAGGAAGGGGTCGATCCCGGGTACGAGGATACAATCCACGGGCGGGCACGTCGCGTACGTGTGCGTTGGGAGCTGTTTAGGGCCAGAGGTGGCTGTTATGGGGTCTAAGGTGTCGGAGACGAAGTACCACGTCAAGATGGGAGCCTTGGGGACAAGGTGCTGGACAGTGGGGAAATTTGCGAGATAGGCTTGGCTGTGGCTGTTGAGGTAGTCCATGGTACCTACGACATCGAGGTTCTGATGGTCGGGGAAGAGGAGGACTGCGATGCTCAGGTTGGGTGGGGTGGCCATGGCGTAGGTCCGTTGAGTTTGTCTTTCAACTGATCCATCGATTTTATATACACTTGCAGGTGTCTTCGCAACCCCGTCTGGATTTCTAAGCGGCCGACGTTCTGGACAGATGCGTCTCCAGATGTTGTCGATGCTAATCACGCGCAGCGATTTTGACAATGATCTTTTGATAGGCGGGATCATCTGTCCGGCAGCCTTGATTGCGTAGACTAAACGCGCATCGAACATCAAAGTGCGGTAGATACAAATCATAAAGGTCGGAATCCAAGTGTCTTACCCTTTTTTGAAGGAGGGATGGCTGATTTTGTCTTCAAAGCATGCTGGTGCAACTGCCAACTACCAATCTTCCGCCTTACATGGGTCCACATTGAGGTTACCGCGATGTAACTTTCCACACAAGCCAAAATACAGATTCTGATACGCTGCAGAATCCTTTCCGTTTGATACGGAAGTCGGGACTTTTCACAACGTTATACTGTGCACCACCACTATGCTGAGTCCTGCTCGTTTCACAAACTTGAGGGCTTCCAGTGGCCGTATTTCCAGCGGCCGCCCTTAGTCGTTGAGGACTGATCCCCGTCTTCTCTGGATGGATCGAAATGAACCCCAATGTAAGGTGGAGGCGAATTCAGTGGATCCAAATGATGTAGGTGAAGCCTCTTACCTGATACAAAGCGCTCCTGACATCCTCTTTACCCAGAATTTTGGGCTTTGCATTCTACTGCCGCCATCTTTCATTCAAGAAACCCGTTCTGCCGTCGTTTTAGCGAAGAGATCGAGGACGGACACCGGAAATCGACGTTGTCGAGCGACGTCTGAAGATGAACGCCTCTGCGCACCCTGATCCACGTGACCGATTTGTATGCTCCACTTCATTGTGGTCTTTTTGTGCTCGACTCATTGGTGTCATAGGTCTTATGTTGACGGAGATTATGGCCTTGAGCTTCAGCGTACGTGGCGTGGTCGTCTTCCCGAGGGACTGACACGGTAAGCAGCTGTGGTGCGGCCTTGTTTGAGGAATCACTTTCTGCATGCTCCCCTCCTCAACATGCCTCTGGCCAACCACATCAACTTTCACTAATATCTACATGACTTCGATACTGGCGCCGCATTGTGAACGATGATTCAATCCCAAATTGCCCTGTGTTCTTCTTTGGTTTGGTTAAACCCTACACTCAGTATCGGGACTCGCTTTGGCTTCCACAAGAACGACTTCAGTCATGGTTCACGTTCGTTCACTGGAGTGCACCGGCTACTTGGAATCCTTCTCTTCACCTGGTTTACACCCAATACCCTCCAAAATTTATGCGTGCGGATGAGGTGTATTCATTAGTCTTCGGAATCTCCCCCTCAAGCTCATTCTCCTCCCCAAAAAACTCCCTCGCAAACAAAGCTGCAAGATCAATCCTTCGCAGCTGCATTCCATACCTCCCATCTTTCATCCACCTGCGGTCCCGACCCAATGCACGTTATGGTTCAGCCATCCAGATTGCGGAGGGTGTTTGGCTTTAGATGCCAGTGTCACGTGTGAGGTTGTGTAGATGTGACGTACTACCGCATTCGGGGTGCCCTTGCGATGAGTGGACCGAAGTCCATTGCGCGGAGACGCTGTGGCTGTCAACCCACTGGTAGTATGGGAGGAGGCGAAAAGCAGCCCAATAGACAAGGTGGAATGCCACGTCTAAGCAGAAAATATGCGGCTTTGGACAACAGCTCGATCTCCATGGTAGACTTGCTTGCCCTTGAGTAAGTCGTCGGATATGCATAAGCAAAACATTAATCTCAAATCCTGATCTCGTATGAAAACACAGAAAGCGGTTTTGGACGACAGCTCGATCTCCAGGGAAGAGTCGTCGGATACGCGTATGCAAAACATCAATCTCAAATCCTAATCTCGTATGAAAACGCAGAAAGCGGTTTTGGACGACAGCTCGGTCTCCAGGGAAGACTCGCTTGCCCTTGAACTTGTAAGTCGTCGGATATGCGTAAGCAAAATATCAATCTCAAATCCTAATCTCGTATGAAAATAGTCAATTGATCCCGATTTAACATACCTGTGTGAAATTAAAGGAACCGTGCCACCCCGATTCCCCGCGCATCAGAGGCAGGCGCTTTTTGCCGCCGACATACCAGTGTCCTGTCTATGCGAACAATGTTCAAGTTAGAACAACTGTCAAGTGGGAATACATATGATTACAATCGAGCAAGCACCAGAAGACCGGAAGCAGGAGGAAAGTTCAGACAACATAGCGATGGGAAGGGTCAAAGTAATGACACATGAAAGGTATGGTACGTATTTAGTTCAGTCATTCACTCCACGTCGGCCAGTAATGACTGTTGGGAAAAGGTCCCATCAGCGTGTCTGACAGCTGCCAAATTATGCTGGTCAAGATTTGTCACCCACCTTTCTCTCACATGTTCACATGTTCACCATTTGGCGGTGTATGCTTCAGCCCTTCATCGTGAGATTGCTCAGCGCTTGGAAGTAAGTGTGTAAGGTGTAAATGCAAACACAAACAATCACTAGCACTTGGGGATTAGATATCTAGATGATCATCGATGATCGGCATTTTCAGATTTGAACAAACCAGAGAACAAAGCTGGAACAGAGCCTATGATTCTGAAAACATTCGATCCCCTCCAGGTCACACATACAGATATCGTCAGGGTCGCCAGGTGTGCTTGTCAGACTTTGGCACCTCGGGATCCTCCACATTCGCCTCCTCAACCACATCTTTCTCAAAATAAACCCTCGCAAACTTGAACTGAGCCGCCAGGTCAATACTAAGTGCACTCCATACTTCCCTTCCTTCACGGCCTTGTGAAAATCAACCTTTGGATGTTCTCTATACTCTCCAGGACGTCCCTCGGCCGCCCCCGGTCCCCTACCAGATGTACGGCGCGGTTGGCATGGTTCAGCTGCCCGGATTGTCCAGGTAATTCAGTGCCTTTTTGTTGGTACACGGAAGTGGTTCAGAATCCGTATGGGTGCTGGTGTGGAGCTCCCCGCCCATATGGTCAAGGAACGCCCCTCGGATCTGGCTCGAGTATTAGGCCTGATTTCAGGGAACAGTTAATCAAGGCATGCTTCAGAATTGGCCCTATACAGTCACCTCCGGGAAAGCCCAGGATCTTCGCTCTAAATGTATCTGGCTTATCCCTTAGCAGGTCATAGAGAAACGCTGAGTTAGGGAGATCGGAGGCCATCAATGTATCCCACTGTCCGACTCGATTTGAACAATTTCTTCCCGTCTTTCTATGCATTACTCTTCCTTCGCCCGCTAGAAAGAACAGTTGCAAAATTTTATGTGCGCAGGTAATCATCGGATAACCGATGCAATCTGAAGAGTATCTCCGTTTAACTCTCATATTCGTCCTTTGTCGTCAAAAGAGCCCTACAAAAATAGCTTGTGTCACGCTCACGATTAACACAATTTGTGAATAAACTTCTTCGTTGCCAAAGTGAACGTCGCGTTACATACAACTCGGCCTGCAACCGTCGTCTACCCTGCAGAGCTCAGAAAATGCGTGGATCAAATTACTCGTGGTTATGGACCGCAACGCTCGGGGATAGGACACAATGCGCAACGTGTTCTCTGGCAGTGCACACAATCAACTTGGTCACGAGTCGCCCCAAAATTTGGAAACATACCCTCGACATAATAATTAATGGGGAGTCAATCGCCCCATACCCAAGATCTCATTGGATTAGTCTTATGGGATGCTGTAACGTTACTTTAGTCGCGATTTGGTTGCAATCCTCTGGAGATATCGGCTATTGCTAAACTTACCCACATGAGTGTTTTCGCCACTAAGTCCCCGGGCTTCCCGCAACCACTGCTCTGCCCCCCTGCCCTTCTGCAGTGGATTTCTGATGTGTTGAGTCCACATTCGACAAGGTCGATTCGAACGGAGTGTGTGATTTAATAATCCTCTTCACCCTAACGGAGTGTTTGAGTTAATCCTTTTCTCCCTCTACGACCCGCTACGGGATAAGGCAGATAGATTTAGAACGAAGATCCTGGACTTCTTCAGCAAGGTGACTGTATGGGTCTGATTCGAAAGCATACCTTGATTAATTGTCCCCTGCAATCAGGCCTACTACTCGAGCCTCCGCGAAGGACTTTCAAGGCAACCACACGGTAGGAGAAAAAAAAAACACTCTTCCCCGCCATGCTTCAAGAATACCACCAAGCAATCATCTCAGCGGCGTGGATGATCATTCTGTCCCTCATCCCGCAAGACCTAGTACGGGCTGGAGCCATCCTTTTCAGTTTTATTATATGTCTGAACGCCATTCGCCCACGAATCCTCATGAAATCACTTCAACTTCGGCTCTCATCCTTGGAAGAAAATTTACAGGACGCCGTCGATAGTGGAATCATGCGTCAATCGGATACAATTTTCACTAATCAATTCACGAGGGATATACAAAGGTGAGTTGCTGACATCGTTCCATGAAATAACGTGCTTACTGTGTCCACAATATACGCTCTTTAGAATCCGCTACATGATCTTTGAGCTCTATGAGAGGACGCTCATGTCGTCTGGCGGAATGTTTCAGGAGATAAAGGCCGTTTGTAAGGGTCTCTCACTCGAAATTAATGTGTGCATTCGGGAAGTTGATGCCCTAGAAAGGGACCTCGAAGTATGTTGTTCCGAGCCGTTGCCCTCCCCAGTCTGACATGATGCATAGTTAAACCGCGCAAAAATTCTGAAGAACCAGTACGATGTGTGGAAGTGACAAACCGAACTGAATATATACCATACCTTTCATGTTCCATCCATGTTCTGGCTTGACCCTTCCCGTCGCTATGTTGCCTGCGCTTCCTGCTTTCGTTCTTCTGGTGTTCGCTAGAACGCAATCATATGCATTCTCCATTGTTCTAGCTTTTCCTTTTTTTTTTTTGCCTGGATAGGACACTCGACCTTCTTCTTTGTTTAGCATTGACAAGTTGCATAACTGTTGTAGATGTATGAGTATCGCGAAATTCGAAACAAGTGGAATTAAACCATACGAATCGAGACAGCGGTTAGAACTTAGCAAGCAGTTAGACTCGCTCTCCACTGAGATGATCAATTCTAACGACGCGCACAGCACCTTCGCCAACAACGTCGCAAACCAAGCGGTGAATGATAGGGGCCGTTGTGGGGTGCAAAGCTGGAGTTAAAATTAGTTTCGTACTTCCGCCGATATATGCGTTTCAAGGAAACGAAAAAGCAGATACTTACACTCGCAGAAGGTTCCGAATTTCGAGAGTCCGAACCGCCGCCGATCCGACTGTCCGCCTGTCTACCAAACACGGTCACGACCCTCTTCACCTTTGTGCCGTTCGTGCGTCGAGGCTCGACACTCACTGTTACTCCGAAGCCTAATATAGGTGCCAGAATCCAGCGCTTAACCGTGGGCCTGATGTTCAACCCACGACCTCATCGCCAACGCGAACCCCGGTAGCTTGGCTTTGATTGGAAGGTGCTGATGGCAGCGACGTACGCTCCTTTGCGTGCTTTTGAATGGAAACCGCTGACCATCTCCTAGTGGCCTCACGATATTGTCCCAATGCTTACATATGCAGCATCTTGCTGGTCGACGACCTGACGCACAAACGGTCAAATAGTTCAAGATTGACCATGTACGTGGTGCTCCCGGCTCTAAGTTTCTCCCGAATTGCGCTAACGATCCCCGCTTATGTACAACAGTGTCCTGCTCTCTCGCAAGCATACAAGTGATATCCAACCTCGCGCCACGAAATTACCTCGTCGAAATCATGGCTCTCCATCTCGTCATATCACTCGGCGGTGCGGAGTTCTATCCCACCTGTTCGCAGCTCACGGTTGGCACATCGGGCACTGGGGTCCCTGACCCTTCGGGGTTGGTCAATTTGCCAGGCGCGTATAGCGACAACGACCCCGGCATCGTTTATTCCCAGATGTTGGATGCCAGTGCACCATAGGACACCTTCCCCAGTCCTCCTGTCGCTGCATTCGTGAACGGTGGCACTTCCACTCCTGGTAATGCAACCACGACAGCGTCTTCTATGGCAATGGCAACCCAGACCAGTGGTGCCGCTGGTACGTCAACAACCTCCAAGGGGAAGATGTGCACGCTCAAGAAGGGCAAGTCTGCCTCTTCGTCGGTCGTTCCATCAGCCTCCGCAGCGGCAGCCAGCGCCACCACCACTGACATGTACCCCCGACACTTCAGCAGACTTGCGCTCGGCCACAGTATCTAAAATGCCTCTAACTACGACACCCCATGACATGCACGCCCGCGATTATGACTGCTGTTTAGATCTTGCCTTGTTGTATACCTACCCAGTCTGTATAGCACGTCATTGCAATAAAAATTCGGTCGCTCCTTCTTGATGTTGGCATGGACGCGAAGTTCACTCTTCAAGTTACAAGTACGGTTACTGGGGTTCAATGGAAGCATCGTTTAAGTACTGACTGAGTTTTGTGGGATCCTGGCAGCTACCTTGGGGAGACCTGGTCAACGCCAATAGTTGCGATAGACCTGCAAGTAGATTGTAAACTCGGAGTCATTAATACCAGAAGATGTGCACGTGACGATGCTGTCTTAGGACAGGCGGATCGGCGGCAGTTCGGACTCTCGAAATACGGAACGTCCTCTACACTCGCACAAGGGGCAACCACCCGAGCATCCGGTTGAGTCGACTGGTCCCATCGGGGTCGTGGGAGTTAACACGTGCAATCTCAAATGGCTGTCACGCCCAACCACACTCATTTAGCATGCACCTTCAATGCACTCCCATATTCAAATGAAAGCCCTTACAATGATCGCGCAACATGTAGAATATCTGCCTTGTAGTTATAGACAGGTTTTGCGGACTCAACTCTCAGCGTCGCACACAATTGTCTGTCAAGAATCAGAAACCTTTTCAATTACCTCAATGTGTGCATACCATTATGAGAATATGCAGTACAAGGCTGCACTTGTGCCATTGAAGCCAAATCCCTGTGCTAACGTGCCAATTTATTGTCTGCTGTGCCCTCCCCTCGCAATATTGGGGGAACAGAGGACAATCTGGAAATATAACTAACTTTCATCTACTTACCGAGCACGCACAAGGTTCCTGACATGGGCCCTAACGCACCAAATCTTCCTGAAATTCCTGAACATGTACAGATATCTCAATTGACATGTTTTTGATGTGAGGGGAAGAGTTCTTGGAAGTGGACGCACAATTAACCAGAGGCTCAAGAAGAACATAAATTACTGGACAGTGGCATTGAAATTATGAAGGGGGAAGTTAAGCACAGACCTTGAGGGAAACGTAGAAAGAAAGTCATTATCGCGGCCAAGTGCCATTGAGGTGCCAATAGAATTGTGACTAAAATGTGACATCTGGTATGCACATGTCAAATCCCACGACCCCGATGGGACCAGTTGACTCAACCGGATGCTCGGGTGGTTGCCCCTTGCACTCGCATCACGGTTCATCCAGAGATTGTGCTGCACGTGATTCCATTTCCTCTCATGATCCACCGCCTTCAGAACACTCGCAAGGTATCACCCCGCTCTTCCGTGCACGATGCACATTACCCAGGAACGGGAAGAACGCATCGCTATAACGCGCAACACCGTCCAACTTACTCGCCCCTCCCTCTTTTCCTCGTCTTCATTGTCGGCACCTAGGCCTCGCCGGCACCCTTGAATAAGGACTCCCATTGTTCCATCTCCCCACCCTCCGACACTTCCCCGCTGTCAAACAGGTCAATGGGGTTACCTTTTTATGCGCGTTTTACTCCTTTTTTGCAACTGGAGACCGACACGTGGGCCATCACAGGTCAGCTTTTCCGTCTGCTAGACGGGTACAGTGGATGCGCAAGTGTTGGCCTGCATCCGAATTACGCGCATAACCACCTCCTTCGAAATCACCATATCCGAATCAAAAACAACTTTCGCAATCTCGATGCCGATATCACCCCACTCCACACCCTTCCATCTTTCACCCCATCCAACGCATGGCCTAAGCTTCTCTTGTCTACCACCTTCTTCAGCACCATTTTCTTGGAGGAGACAGCGGTACCCGCCCAGGGCACCTGTTTATGACTAGAGAATCAGTGCAGACTGTCAGGAAGAGGACTTTTGGATCGGCCCATTCCCCTTTTCACGGACTCTATACATCGAAAGACTGGATAAGGCGTTGATCTCGGGTACGAGGATGCCACCCACAGGCGGGCACGTCTCGTACGTGTGCGTTGGGAGCTGTTCACGGCCAGGGGTGGCTGTTACTGGGTCTAAGGTCTTTGCGAGGAGGTGGGGATTTTTGCGAGATAGGCTTGGCTGTGGTTGGTGAGGTAGTCCATGGTACCTACGACGTCGAGGTTCTGGTGGTCAGGGAGGAGGAGGACTGCGATGCGCATGTTGGGTGGGGTGGTCATGGTGTACAAGAGTCAGGTCCGTTGCCTTCGTCTTGCAAATTATTCATTCATCTTACACCTGAACTTAGATGCCTTCGCAACCCTGGGTAGACTAACAAGCAACCGACGTTCTTACTCACCGGAAGTGACAAGAATCCATCGATATCCATCCCCCGCAGTGATGGCGCTGACTTCTCAGCAACCTCATTAGTTATCTTTTGGCAGCAGCTTGCGTGGACCGAATACTTTCCACACTAGTGGCCAATTGGATAATATCAAGTGCGCCGGGGCTTCCAATGGCGGCCGCCCTTTATGGTTTAGGACTTAGACCTGTTTTCTCTAGATGTATCGAAATTAACCCCAAACTTGGGTGGATATGGATTCAGTGGATCCAAATGATGTAGGTCAAGCCATCTTATCTGATATAAAGTCCTCCTAACTTCCTTTTTACTAGAATTCTTGAATTTTGCCTTTTACTGTTTGCACCAGATCGCATCCGCTCACCCGGGCGTTGTCACCCTCAACCGCATATTGGAGCACTTCGACTACACCTACATCATCATGGACTACGCACCAGACCACTATCTGTTGACGGAAATTCTCACAGCTGTCGCTATCTTGGAGACGACGCTCTCATCAAGGATGTTTTCCTTCAGCTGCTCGACGCAGTTGACTATTGCCATACTCTAGGTGCCTATCATTGGGATTTGAAACCCGAGAACGTCCTTGAGTTCGACGATGGTCTCCATGTGGCCATTACAGATTTTGGTCTCACTACGACTGAGCGAGTTAGCGACGATGGCAGCGTGTATCATATGAGCCCAGGTTCGTGTTTTCCCTTGACCTCATTCTTTCGTATGATGGCCGCATGTCCTTGTAGAATGCCAGGGAGGGGAGTTACTTTCTGATGTTTAATGATATCTGGTCCCTTGGTATTCTGCGCCACTTGGCCATGGGCCGCAACCCTTGAAAGTCAGCGGCAGCTGACGATTCAACTTTCCAGACCTACCTCCGTGATCCACTCAACTTCCTTCGTAGTGCTCTATGTCCTCTGAGGTCAACGACATTCTGCCATTGTTCATGCGCAAAAACCCGTTCTGTCCTTTTAGTCAGGATAGCGAAGAGATTGAGGACGGAAACCGGAAATCCACGTTATTGTGCTCGACTCATTGGTTTATTGGTCTTATGTTGGCGGAGATGATGGTCTTGAGCTTAAGCGTACGTTTGGCCAGGTCGTCTTCCCGAGAGAGACACTGACACTGTACACAGCTGTGGTGTGGCCTTGCTTGAGGAATCACTTTCTGCATACTACAGTTCGTTCCCTTCAACATGTCTCCGAACAACCACATCAAGTACCTTGAAATCAGGTTTTTTGGTCTGATTTTCACCAAGATCTTCATGACTTGGATACTGGGCAAGGTTGGCACCGCCTTTTCAGCAATGATTTAGGCCCAAATTGCTCTGTGTTCTTCAGTGGTTAAAAGCTACACTCAGTATCGGGACTGGCTTCGAATTCCCCAACAAATATCTATCCAGAACGACTTTAGTCATCGTTCATGTTTGTTCACTAGAGCACACAGGCTACTGGATTCACTTCGTCTACACCCATTGTAATGCCCTCCAAAATCTACGTATCCTGACTAGGCTTCGAAAGCTCCCCCTCAATCTCTTTCTCCTTTCCAACCAACGTCCTTATCACAACACACCGTCGCCAACGAACTACAAGATCAATACCGCACGTGATCCTAGTTGTATTCCATACCTCCCCATCTTTCACGCACCTGCGGTCCCAACCCAATGCACGTTATGGTTCAGCTGTCCATTGCGTGAGGTGTTTTAGGGCTTTCTTGTTGGGCAGTACGCGGGTGTGGGGTGCTAGTGTCACGTGTGAGCTTGCGTGGATGTGACGCTTGAGGATGGGTGCCCTTGCCGTAATCCATTGCGCGCAGTCCGGCCTCGCTGTGGTTGTGGACCGACTGTGTCAAGCCACTGGTAGTCTGGGAGGAGGATGAGTCGGTCGCTGCGAATCAGAGGCTGGCGCTTTGTGAAGACAGGTAAGCATACCGCTCTTACCCGTTCTTCGAAAACGCTCACAACTCACTGGCACCAAACTGGCGCGATAGAGGCTCTAATTCTGCGACAACGTCTCTGGCTATACACTACGCGGGATAAACTCCAGCTTCGCCCTGTCACAACAGTCTCTATCCGTGACTACTTGGTTTACGATGTTGTTGGCGAAGGCGCTAGCGTTCTTATGCGCGTTGTTGGGATTGCTCATCCTGGAGTGAAGAATCTAACTGCGGTCTCGATCCGTACGCTTCAATTCCGCTTGTTTTGAATTTCACAGTACTCATACATTTATATTAGTTACCTTGTGGATGCTAAACGAGGAAGAGGGTATATTGTCTTGTCTAGGAAATGCAGAAGTTGGAACAATGTGGAATACATATGATTACGATCAAGCCAGCATTAGAAGAACGAAAGCAGGAAGAAAGCGCAAACAACATAGCGATGGGAAGGGGCCAGGCAGGACAGTGATGAATCATGATAGGTATGGTATATATTTAGTTCGGTCTTTCACTTCCACGAATGATATTGGTTCTTTAGAATTTTTGCGCGGTTTATCTGTGCGTCATGTCAAACTGGGGAGGGCAACACCTTTGAAGAACATACTTCGAGGTCCCTTTCTAGGGCATCAACACGCCGAATGCACTCATAAATCTCGAGTGAGAGACCCTGCCAAACGGCCTTTGTCTCTTGAAAAATCCCGCTGGACGTGAGCGTCCTCTCGTAGAGCTCAAAGGTCATGTAGCGGATTCTAAAGAGCGTATATTGTGACAGTAAGCACGTTATTTCATGAAACGATGTCAGCGACTCACTTTCCTATGTCCCTCGTGAATTGATTAGTGAAAATTGTATCCGATTGACGCATAATTCCACTATCGACGGCGTCTTGCAATTTTTCCTCCAAGGATGAGAGTCGAAGTTGAAGTGTTTTCATGAGGATTCGCGGGCGAATGGTGTGCAGACATAGAAGAACACCGAGGAGGACGGCTCCAGCCCGCACTAGGTCTTGTGGGATGAGGGATAGAATGATCACCCACGCTGCTGAGATGATTGCTTGGTGGTATTCCTGAAGCATGTCTGGCGGGGGAAACAGTTTTTTCTCTTACCCTGTTAATGGGTCATCCTATTATGTGATCCCTCAGCGCTATGTATATAGTCTCCTACTCCTTGAGTTCCCTTGAATAGGCAACACAATACCGTCCCACTGGTAAACTAGCGGTACAACAAGGTCGTCAACAGGTAAACCTGCGCAGATCGAGGTCATCAACAGAGGTAAACATGACAGGCCTTGCACCGGTAGCGGTACATCAAGGTCGTCAACAAAGATAGAGATGACAGGCGTTCCATTGGTAAATTTGCGGTGCATCGAATCTCTCTCTCTCTCTCTCTCTCTCTCTCTCTCTCTCTCGAGGTCATCAATGGAGATAAACATGACGAGATAAACATGACAGGCGTTCCACTGGTAAACCTAGTACGGTACATCAGTGAGCAACAAGGGTAAACATGACAGGTGTTCCACCGGTAAACCAGGAACCTGCGGCAATCTTGGGCACTTATCGGGGGTCGTCAACAGAGGTGAACATGACACAGCGAATGGGACTTATTAACGCCGTTGTTTCCTCCTTTTCCCCCTTTAGAGATGGAAACATGTTCATCTTCATTCTAGGATGTGTTAAGGCTGTGAGCGGACACCGTGGATGTACTTATCTCTCCCGTGCAACTCGGCAGGATTACTTTCTATGAGGTGGTAATCAATCCCATACAGATCCAGCATATCAAATTTCGGGACGACCTCCACCCCGTATCAAAATACATCCTCTAGGAACGCTCCTCAAAGCCCTTGACCGTTCCAATGGACATGTCGCTGGAAAAATCAATACTTAGAAACTTGGAAGGCTCTCAAGTATTTCCGCCGTTATATGTATTTCAACGCGAGTCTATCTGCTCTTTCGTTTCCTTGAGTGAAGGTACCGCACGTGATTCCATTCCTTGTAAAGAGGCTAGCTATCCCATGCTCATCCAGTGTGATCCACCGCCTTGACCAAGCCTTGACACACTCCTCGGCGCCGCAAGGTATCTCATCCCGCTCCATGCACGATTCACATTATTCGGGAACGGGAAGAATGCATCGCTAGAACGCGCACACCATCCAACTTACTCGCCCCTCCCTCTTTTCTTCCAACGCCGGCACCTAGGCCTCACCCTTGAATAAGAACTTCCACCGTTCATCTCCCCCTCCAAAACTTCCCCGCTGCCAAACGGGTCAATGACGTTGGCTTTCTCTGCGCGTTTTACTACTTTTATAAGGGAGAGCGAGGATGTGTGGGCCACCACAGGTCGACTTTCCCGCCTGCTAGACGGGTACATTGGATGCGCAATTGCTGGCCTGAATCCGAATTATGCACATAACCACCCCCTGCAAACTCAGTTATCTCCGAATCGAAATATGCACGATCTGGCAAAATGAATCACACTATAACCCCCGAAACACTCCACACCCTCCCTTCCTCCCATCTTTCACCCATCTCGCATCACCCATTCAACGCATGGCCTAAGCTTCTCGCGTCAACCACTTTCTTCAGCGCTATTTTGCTGGAGCTAGATAATCAGTGCAGACTGTCAGCAGGAGGACCTTCGGATCGGCCCATCCCCTTTTTCATGGACTCCACACATAGAAAGACTGGATGAAGGGTCGATCTCGGGTACGGCGATACACATGCGGACACGTCTCATACGTATCTGTTAGGAGCTATCTAGGTCCCGAGGCGGCTGTTATTGTGTCTGAGACGGAGTATCACGTCAAGATGGGCACTTTCGCGAGGAGGTCCACGGCGGGGACTCTTGCGAGATAGGCTTGGCTGTGGTCGTTGAGATAGTCCATGGTATCTACGACGTTCTGGCGGTCAGAGAAGAGGAGGACTGCGATGCGCTGGTTGGGTGGGGTGGTCATGGTGTACGAGCATCAGGTCCGTTGGCTTCGTCTTGCAACTGATCAATTTACATTATACATGCACAGGTATCTCTGCATCCTCGACTGGATTTCTAAAAAGCCGACGTTCTGGCCAGAAGCGTCTTCCGATGCCATTATCGATACCAATCATACGCACATTGGTCTTTTGATACCACGATTGCGTGGACTTCACCTGGATCGAACGTTCAAGTGCGGTAAATGAATATCATAAAGGTCAATACAAGTGTTTTACCCTTCTTCTAGGAAGAGCGGCTAATTTTGTTTCCAAGGCATGCTGGTGCAACTGCCTATTTTTGGGCCAATCTTCCGCCTTAGGGTCACATTGAGGTTACGGACATTCAGGGGCCATGTTTCTCGCGGCCGCCCCTGGTTGCTGCTCCCCGTCTTCTCTGAATGGACCTGAAGAGATGGAGGACGAAAACCGGAAATCCACGTTATCAAGAGGGTAGAAGATGAACGGACCAGTCTGCGTACCTTGCTGCTCATGACTGATTTGTATGCTCCACTTCATAGCGATCTTTTCGTGCTCGACTCATTGGTTTTATAGGTCTTAAGTTGAGGAAGATGATCGTCTCGAGCTTCAGCGTACGTTTGGCCAGGTCGTCTCCCCGAGAGTGACGCTGACACGTTGCATAGCTGTGGTGCTGCCTTGCTTGAGGAAGCACTTTCTGCATGCTACATTCCGTCCCCTTCAACATTCTGAACGATTACATCAAGAGATTTGGAATCGGGTTTTTTTCGGTCTGAAATTGTCACCAATATCCTCATGACTTTCATACTGGGCAAGATGTCACCGCCTTTTGAGCAATGATTCAAGACCAAACTGCTCTGTTCTTCGGTGGGTAAAAGCTACACTCAGTATTGGGACTTGCTTTGACTTCCACAACAAGAACGACTTCAGTCATGGTTCACGTTCGTTCACTGGACTCCTTCTCGTCCTTGGTCTACACCCGACACCCTCCAAAATTTACGCGTGCGGATTAGGTGTTTTGTCAGGCTTCGGAATCTCTCCCTCAATCCCCTTCCCCTCCCCAAAATAAACTCCCACAAACGAAGCTGCAAGATTAATCCCTCCCAGCTGCATTCCATACTTCATCTTTCACCCACCTGTAGTCCTGACCCAATGCACGTTATGGTTCAGCTGTCACGCGACGGCTTTCTCATATTGGATGGGGCGCTATGTCACGTGACGTCGCATGGATCTACATTATCGTATATTAAATTTATAGTGGATGGGAGTCCATTGGCGCAGACGGGCTTAGCTGTGGTTGTGGACCGACTGTGTCCAGCCACTGGTAGTCTGGGAAGAGGATGAGTCGGTCGCTGCGAGGCAGAGGCTGGCGCTTTCTGAAAACGACAGCTAAAACATACCGCTCTTCCCCGTTCTACGGCGACGCTCACAACTCACTGGCGCGATAACGGCTCTAATTCCGCGACAACGTCTCTGCCTATACACTACGTGGGGTAAACTTCAGCTTCGCCCTTCCACAACAGTCTCTATCCTTGACCACTTGGTTTACGATGTTGTTGGCGAAGGCGCTGGCGTTCTTATGCACGTTGTTGGGATTGCTCATCTTGAAGTGGAGAATCTAATTGCGGTCTCGATCCGTATGCTCCAATTCCGCTGGTTTTGAATTTCGTAATACTCATACGAAGAAGAGGGCAGAGTGTCTTGCCTAGGCGAAAAATGCAGAAGTTTATAACAATGAAAAACACATATGATTACGTTCTAGTGAGCAGCAATCAGGAGGAAAGCGCAGACAACATAGCAATGGGAAGGGGTCAAGCAGAACAGTGATGGATCGTGAAAGGTATGGTATATATTCAGTTCGGTCTTTCACCTCCACGAATGATATTGGTTCTTCAGAATTTTTGCGCGGTTTATCTGTGCATCATGTCAAACTGGGGAGGGCAACAACCCGGAAGAACATACTTCGAGGTCCCTTTCTAGGGCATCAACATCGCGAATGCACTCATTAATTTCGAGTGAGAGACCCTCCCAAATGGCCTTTATCTCCCGAAAAAATCCGCCAGACGTCATGAGCGTCCTCTCGTACAGCTCAAAGGTCATGTAGCGGATTCTAAAGAGCGTATATTGTGGACACAGTAAGCACGTTATTTCATGAAACAATGTCAGCGACCCACCTGCATATGTCTCTTGTGAATTGATTAGTGAAAACTGTATCCGATTGACGCATAATTCCACTATCGACGGCGTCCTGTAAATTTTCTTCCAAGGATGAGAGCCGAAGTTGAAGTGTTTTCATGAGGGATCGTGGGCGTATGGCGTGCAGACATATAAGAACACCGAGGAGGACGGCTCCAGCCCGCACTAGGTATTGCGGGATGCCAAGGGATAGAATGATCATCTGGCATGCTGCTGAAATGATTGCTTGGTGATATTCTTGAAGGGTTGAAAACATTTAGTAGGATGGGGGGGTGGCAGGGGAAAGTTTTGAAATACTTAGTCTCCTTTTTACTCTCAAAATATGTACTTATAATAACTTTTGTTTGCATAATTCCCTTGATTTTCGTCCCTTGACGTGACGTGAACCTACATAGTACCTACCATAATAGTGGGTATACTTTCCCATGTCCGGATTGTGAACACATGAAACGACGATTCCGCATACCATCCCCTCCTCGATGGTGCCAGTCTCTCGATTTAGAGCGAAGGGTGGTAGCTTGGTATTTCTTGGAGGAGGCCTAACCTATTGACTCCACTCGGAATTGACGAATTGACTGAGTTGTTGTGGAGCACAACAAGCCAAAAAAAAAATATCGCCGTGTTCACGGAATTATGCGAATGATGGAAACAGCAGTAACATCCGATTATCATACCTTTACCACTGCCTCGGCACCCCCTTTAAGTCAGCAAAATTTTGACCTCGACCCATTCCGCAAGGTCTCTTGCCACTAACTTACCACCAATTTTAAACCGGCGTCCTCTGAGTCTAATCCAACCTTTTTCCTTTTTTTTTCTTTCAAGAAAAACGAAGAGTCGACGAAGTTTTGTTTTTTGAAAAGTCACACTCGGCCACAGAATGTGATATTTTGTGACCGACGGGGTGCCGAAATACCGGTACTGGCGCCCATCCATAGCTCTTTTCGGCGACGGTCCGATCAAGGGTGGGAATACAATTATCAGTACCCCGGCACCCCTCTGAGTAAACAGTCATAAAATGTCACACTTAGAAAAACAGAACTTCGTCAATTCTCCGTTTTTCTTGCCGAAGACAAAACTGAAAAAAGGTTGGATTCAACCCAGAAGGCCGTGTATTAATTTTGCGGCAAGAGGTTTTGCGGAAGGGTTGAGATAAGGAATCTGCCGAATTAAAGGGGGTGCCAGGGGGTGCCGAGGTACCATCAGAATACGTTAATATTCTGCGGCGTGCGCTCGCCTCGCTAGTTCTCACGATGCATATAGGGGTTTCGCCAATAGTGACTATGACTCCGATATGAGGCCCTGAGGTGAGGTGAGTTTATCCAGTAAACGTTCTCTTCACCCGACTTTCACCACGTTTAAGGATCCTGAAGCTTGACTCTCCAAGCCAACCAGTGGATATGTCACCAGAAGAATTAGCACCCAAGAACTCCGAAAGCGCCCAAGCAAAGCGTGTATTTCCACCGTTATATGTATCTCAAGGAAGCGAAAGAGCAGATAGACTCGCGTTCATTCACGTCCTCGAGAGATTGAAGGTATTGCACGGTTTCACTTGCGTGATTAGTATGCCGTGGCTCAAGGGGAGGCTACTATAGACGCAAAAACGGACAGGATGGGTGAACAACGATGTGCGCCTGTTCTCCTTCCTTCGCTCATCCAAGTATCGATATCGTATAGATCACTAATCCTGAGAGGTACATACTACGTGCCGTTAATCCAAGAGCTTCTTCCTTGACTGACTGAAGCTCGTTCCAAGCATATCCGACCACATGTATCGGATGGCTATTCTGTGCATGTTATCAACCGACACGCAGCTCGACATCTCAAAGTGGGTACCTCACCACCCAATCACCCATACCCGGGATACCTATCTTCAAATAGATGCGTGATGATGGCTCTGGTACATGATCTCGCTGAAGCTCAAGGTACCTTCTCTCTCTCCCCTTCTCTCCTTTGTTCCTCTTCTCATGTCACCCAAATTTGTAAGTCGGAGACATCGCACCAAGAGAAGGTATACCAAAAGCCGAGAAACATCGTCTTGAAGCGGTCTGTCCTACCTTCCTTCTTTCATCTCACACGAGATTGATGCGATACACGTGCAGGAAGCAATGCATAACTTCGTTCACGAGATGCTACATGACAGTCCGGCGGCGCAGCGGATAGATGCCTTGTGGAGGGTTGGCTTTTTGTTTATATTCACAAACGTGCAACTCAAGTTCATGGTCATCAATTGAATCTAGGAATACGAAGCGGGTGAAACCCCTGAAGCCAAGTTCGTCAAAGGCGCGTTGCCTTACCTTCTCTCTTTACGCACTCTACTTACCTGGAAGATGCTTATAGACCTTGACCGGTTTGAAATGGCATCCCAGGCACTAGAATACGAACGAAACCACAACAAGGACCTTCAACCCTTCTTTGACAGCAGCTTGCCAAATATCCGGCATCCCGAGATCAAGTCCTGGGGAGAAGATCTGCTCGTCGAACGAGAAGAGTTGCACCAGAAAGGCCTTGAACATCATATACACCTTACATCTTGATCAAATAGATCATTCATAAAAACAACCAAAATAACACAAATACATTCCCTTGTTTCCTCTTTTTAGCTCGTCCCCACTTTAACCTCTAATTAATGGTGGAACAACCTCAACGACGTATGCGCAAACACAATTCCATGCTCATCCGCCGCCTTGACGCACTCCTCATCCATGACACTCCCACTTGGGGCCGCAAGGTACCTCACCCCGCTCTTCCGTGCACGATGCACATTATCCGGGAACGGGAAGAACGCATCGCTAGAACACGCAACCCCTTCCAACTTACTCGCCCACTCCTTCTTTTCCTCCTCCTCCAACGCTTGCACCTCGCCCTCGAACAAGCACTCCCACTGTTCCTTCTCCCCGCCCTCCAGCACTTCTCCGCTGACGAACAGGTCGATGGCGTTTGCTTTCTCTGCGCGTTTTACCCCCTTTTTGAAGGGGAGAGCGAGGACGCGTGGGTGGTGGCGGAGCCACCAGAGATCGGCTTTCCCGCCTGCGAGACGGGTACAGTGGATGCGCGATTGTTGGCCTGCCCCGATGCCGATGATGGATCCATGGAAGGCGTACGCGACGCTGTTAGATTGCGTGTATTTCAAAGCGAGTGTGGCAACGATGAGGTCTGTGACTGCGCTTGATGGGAGCTGGGAATGATTATGTTAGTAAAGTGGGTGGGGACAAAACACATATAGACGGACCTCCTTGTTCTTGGTGACGATGTTCTGGAAGAGGGAAGACTCGATCTTACAATCGTTCCTCCTTTGCTGGAGGTGGATACCGTACACCTGCTTCGTTTCAATGCTGGGGGGGACATAGCTTGGATCGATCTGTGTCCACTCGTTTGTTTCCGATCTGCCGCACGAAGAGGATGTGGCACTGACCTGAAGAACACAGTATTTCCCAGCCTTCTTTTTCTTCAACACGTCGAGCGCCTCATCGGCATATCCAGGCGCGATAATCCCATCGGACACTTCGCGCGAGATGATGCGTGCAGTAGCGAGGTCGCATGGAGCCGAAAGGGCGATAAAGTCGCCAAAGGAGGACATGCGATCCGCACCTAATTGGTTGGTTGGGTTTGAGTGAGCTCTACAAGGCAATGATGAGAAACGTACCTCGCGCTCTAGCATACGCAGAAGCAAGTGGAGTCAAAGGTTCCTTGAGGTCGTCGACTCCGTAAACCTTCTTCTCGGTCTCTGTGAGCTCGACGCCGACGGCCACACCAGCGGGTGAGACGTGCTTGAAGGACGCGGCGGCCGGGAGATCAAGGGCTTCTTGGAGTTCTTTGACCAGAGCGTAGGAATTGAGCGCGTCGAGGAGGTTAATGTATCCAGGCGATCCGCTCAATACTGCCGAAGTTTATCAAATCAGTACTCACATTCCAATTGAATGTCGACCCACCTTTGAACGGAAGCTCCCCCTCAGTAACATACGCTTGCGCAGGCTTCTGATGCGGGTTCGCACCATACCTCAACGCGATTCTCTGTACTGGCCCAGCCAGTTTCTCAGCAGGCAGCTCGGCGCTAGCGTACTGTTCTCTGAAATATCCGCTGATCGCCTCATCGTACCGCGCGGTCATCTCGAACGCCTTGAGCGCAAGAGACGCTCTCAGCCCCTGCCCCACGTCTCCTTTCCCATCTTTCCACGCGCCGAGGAAGGTCTTGTAGTCTTTCGGATCGGAGAGGACAGAGACGCGCTCGTGGTTTTTGGCTGCAGCACGGAGGAGCGTCACTCCACCAATATCGACTTCCTCAACTGCGTCTGCGAGGGTACAGTTTGGCTTGGCGATCGTTTCGGTGAATGGGTAGAGGTTGCAGACGACGATGGAGATTGGAGAGATGTTTTGCGCTTTGAGGTCCTCTGAGTCCGATGGAATGTTGCGTGCGAGGATTCCTGTCGTTTGTTCATTTGTTGAGCAATTTAGACAGATAAATAGGTAGGAGAGGGATACGAACCACCGTGTACGGCAGGGTGAAGCGTTTTGACGCGCCCGCCTAGCATTTCTGGGGCTTTGGTGATGTCCGATACGTCCCTTTTCCCATCGTCGTAAGAAGAAGGATCAGTGAATGAAAGGGAGACAGAGCGTACTCGACAGGGATCCCTGCGTCTCTTATTTTCTTTGCTGTTCCTCCAGATCCTAACAATCGGACACCAGCATCGTGAAGACCCTTGGCGAAGTCCAGCAGATCAGTTTTGTCGTACACTGAAAGTAGGGCTGTTTGGATGGGGGTAAGTTGGATGATTTACGTAGTTTGTGAGTGGCTAGAGCTTACCGATGGGTTGTGACATCTGAGCGAGGAATTGTGAGAGATCTAGAGGTGTACGAGTCCAGTATGTGGTTGAGATCGATTCCAAGGAAAAACTGATCATTTATCTTATCGAAGTCGGGATCAAAAGTAGATTAGATTAGATGTTATCTCCTCTTTCAATACTGGCTTTTTCTGTTTACCACGACTGTCTTCTGCTATCTGTGAGTTTCTCCAGCTGATGTTCAGAACTTGTGCAGGTCAGCAGCCCAGTGTGTAATTAATATAATGTGGCATCACGGGTCGCTGACTCGCTGTCAACTTACTGCCATTAGCATCGCGGAATTATACCACGCCCGTGGTTTCTGCCAACCACGAGACCAATGGAAGGTCTTCTTTTCAGCGCCGGAGGAGCGCTGGGGTTCAATGGCTGTATAAAAACACCAACGTTGGGTGACCATCGTTTGTCAAAAGAGCCCCAACCATGGCATCTACCAGACATGAGCACCACACCTCGCCCCCCAATCTCTCCTTCGCAATCATCCTCCTCCCAGGTTACCAGTGGCTCGATGTCGCCGGGCCAATCGACTATCTGAACAACCACAGCCAAGCGAAGCTGCGCGCAATAAACTCTGATCCAGCACTTGTCGCAAAGGCGCCCATTCTGACGTGGTACTACGTCGCGTCCACGCTCGACCCCATTTCCGCGTCCTCGGGGCCAAAGCAAACACCCACGCACACATTCGCTACTTGCCCACATGTCGATTACGTCTTCATGCCTGGAAATGAAATCCCCTACGCCGTCCCGCCCGAGTTCACAGAGTTCGTGCAGACGCGATTTGCAGACCCCAAAGTCAGGTTTTTGACAGTATGCACGGGAAGCCTTCTCCTAGCTCCCACGGGCATCCTGAACCACCTCCGCGTAGCGTCCAACAAGAGGGGGTTGAAATTCCTCGCGCAGTCTGGACAGCTGGACCACAAGGTACACTGGGTGGGGGATCGGCGGTGGGTGAAGGATGGGAAGGTATGGAGCGCGGCTGGGATAACGAGTGGTATCGATCTAGCTGCTGAGTTTGCGAGGGTTTATTTTGATAAAGATGTGGTTGAGGATGCAAAGGAGATCGCGGAGGAGGTGCCCAAGCCTGATACGCCAGATCCGTATGCGTGGATTTTGAAGGGGATTGATTTGGGGTATGGGGACCACCATCCTCATAAAAAGTAGCCCTTGCAAAACGGTGAGGGTGATGCCGTAGTAAGTATAAGTACAAAGATATCATCATGTAAAGTTACCTTGACTGGACCGATTGAGACCGAATGCAATGGACTCTTGGCATCGTTCCCAGTGCTATGTAGCGAACTCACAACTCGATAAGTCTCGAGCTTTGTGGTATCAATATCTCATCGATAAAATTCATGCATCCATCTCACGAATTACAGTTCCAGGGACCAGTGGTAGCTTCAGGCGTTGTGGCCGAAGGTTGCCTTCATCGGACACCAATAATCTTTTTTTGGGCTTACGTTCTACTTGGACGCCATTGGTTCCCATCTACAATCTAGGACGCCAATGGTTCCCGTGTGGGACGACATTGGTTCCCGTGTGGGACGCCATTGGTTCCCATATAGGACGCCATCTATAGAATGCAGTGCTTGAGAAAAACAAATCTCAACGTTCTGTCGTACGCACTGTGCCCTAAGCCTGTCGTAACCGCGTAGGACGGAAAGATATTGAAATGATTGCCGATTGCTTAGCGGCTAAGCAACCAAGTGCAGGCCACGCTTCCGGATAAGGATTCCGGAATCTATTCATAACTGCACGATGTAAGTGGCCCATGTAGGATATTTAAAGTTGAGCATACCAGAAAAACTACGTTCAAAGCTCTTGCTCTCCTCTCATGTTTTCGGTGACGCTTCAAGAGTATCGCCAAGCACTCGATGGGGATTCCTGCATCTCAACACCAGCATCATGAGGACCCTTGGCTGAGTCCAGAAGGTTGATTTTGTCGTACACCAAAGGAGGGCCATTCTGGTGGAGGTTAGTTGAATACTTGGTGTGGTCTGTGAGTGGGTGGGGCTTGCCGACTGGCTGGGACATCCTAAGCGAGGAATTGTTGTGATTGAGATCGATCCCAAAAAACTGATCCTTTGGCTTACTGTAGTCGCACGAAAAGTAGATTAGATTAGATGTCGTCTCTATCCCTGCCCTGCTCAATACCTCTGAGTTTCTGAATATTCGGGCTTTGGATAACATGTCCAGCTGATGTTCAGAAGTTGGTCAGCAGCACCCCCGTTCCTTGGAGTGTGTAGACGTGGCATCACGGGTCGCTGACTCGCTGTCAACTTGCTGCGATTAGCATCTCGGAATTATACGACGCCGGTGGCTTCTTTCGACCGCGAAACCGATGGAAGGTCTTCCTTTCAGCGCCGGAGGAGCGCTGGGGTTCAATGGTTGTATAAAAACACCAACGTTGGCTGAACATCGTTTTTCGAAAGAGCCCCTACCATGGCATCTACCACACATGAGCACCACATCTCGCCCCCCAATCTCTCCTTCGCAGTCATCCTCCTCCCAGGTTTTCAATGGCTCGACGCAGCCGGGCCAGTCGACTATTTAAACGACCACACCCAAGCGCGACTGCGCGGAAGGGGCGCCGACCCAGCACTTGTCGCAAAGGCGCCCATTCTGACATGGTACTATGTCGCGTCCACGCTCGACCCTATTCCCCCGTCCTCTGGGCCAAAGCAACCACCCACGCACACGTTCGCTACTTGCCCACGTGTCGATTATGTCCTCATGCCTGGAAATTCACCTAGCACGCCCGTTCCGCCCGAGTTCACAGAGTTCGTGCAGACGCGATTCGCAGACCCCAAAGTCAGGTTTTTGACAGTATGCACGGGGAGCATTCTCCTAGCTCGCACAGGCATCCTGAACCACCTCCGCGTAGCATCCAACAAGAAGGCGTTGAAACACCTCGCGCAGTCTGGACAGCTGGACCATAACGTACACTGGGTGGGTGACCGGCGATGGGTGAAGGATGGGAAGGTTTGGAGCGCGGCTGGCATAACGAGTGGTATCGATCTAGCTGCTGAGTTTGCAAGGGTTTATTTTGATAAAGATGTTGTTGAGGAGGAAAAGGAGGTTGCGGAGGAGGTGCCCAAGCCTGATACGCCGGATCCGTATGCGTGGATTTTGAAGGGGATTGATTTGGGGTATGGGGACCACCATCCTCATAAAAAGTAGTCCTTGCAAAGCAGTGCGAGAAAAGTCGCAGAAGTATACAAAGAACAGTAGTAAACTCACAACGGCTCACAACTCGATAGTACGAACCCATCTCGAACTTTGTGGTATCAATATCTCGTCGACGAATGCATGCATCACTGAACTTTCCAATGTTCCTTATGCTCTCCGCCTTTATTTTCCTCTCCCATTGCCTTCCGGAATCTGTGTGATTTACTTCAAACACACGCAGCAGGACGGCACTGGCAGGGGGGGATCGGGTGGACGCCGATCAACTCTTGCATACCTGGGTGACGATAAATCATCATCGACACGATGGTCAAGCCAGCGAGTATACTTTCTGCCCCGCTCCGCCTTCTGCAGCTCCTCCAGCTCAACACGAATCGTCTGGCCTTGAAATTGTCCAGATATGATATATGTCGGCATCCCGATATGGTTCGAGTTCTGATCCACTCACGTTGCTCCCGCCACACCGTTGATTAACGTTGATTAAACAGAAAGTGAACGATAGCGGTTGACATGGGCGCCTGCACGTTTCTGTTTGTTGCTGTCGGCCTGCCTTCTGCTTTCGGCCCGCACAGGCGAACCACGGCCAAACACCTCCAGACACAAACCAAACATACCTCTGTCACCAGCAACAACGATGATGCCAGATCACTTGCACCTCACTTTGCATAATCACGGCTCTAGTCTACGAGAAAACTCATCTTTACGATGGGAAATCAAAGATCCTGTAAAGTCCGCCCCTCATACGTGTTGCAAGCACGCTGTGAAGGCTTCCCTCGAGCTGGGTGACATTGGAGGTTCTGATTGCTCCCCCAGTTGTGTTCTAATCCAGTTGAATTTCGATACTAACGCATTAAACAATTCACCTAATCGACACCGAAACAAAAATGAGAATAGAATGCCCAAATCATGCGAAACAACAAGACACGGTGATGGATATGGTTGTAATCTAGCGAGTACTGGAAGATCGAAAGCTGAGACAAGGCTGCGACGAAGCATCGGAGTAATGGGACAGTAAAGGATTATGGATATTCTGGTATGCATTCAGTACCGCCGTCACCTCCATGAATGATACCGGTTCTTCAGAATTTTTGCGCGGTTTATCTGCGCATTTTATAAATTGGGAAAAGCAACATATCCGAAGTACATACCTCGAGGTCCCTTTCCGATGCTTTCACATCCCGAATGCACGCATTAATATCGAATGAGTGACCCTTCCAGACAGCCTTTATCTCTTGTAAAATTCCCTCCGACGTTAAAAGCGTCCTCTCGTGGAGCTCGAAGGTCCTGTATCGAAGTCTGTCGTGGTCATCCTAAGTATATTATTTTATGAAACAACACCCATACTCACCTTCCCATGTTCCTCTCGATTTGAGCAGTGAAATTTGTATCTGACTGATGAATAATCCCACTATCGACGGTGTCCTGGAGTTTTCCCTCTAGGATCAGAAGTCGAAGTCGCAGCTTTTCCATGAGGACTTGTGGACGCATGGCGTGCGCAACATTACAGAGACATATCACACCACCCAGCAGTAGTGCTCCAATCCGTACTAAGTCTGGTGGGATGATGGATAGAATGATCATCCACACCGCTGAGATAATTGCTTGGCGAAACTCGTGAAGCGTCACTGAAAACATGAGACTCGGAGGCGAGGAGCAAAAGATTTGAATGTGGTTTTTCTGATATGTTCACCTTACATGGGCCACCTACTTATACTTACATAGTGCGGTGGCATGGTGGATAATCGTTCCAATGCGGGTTGAAGCTCCCTGTGCATTGCCATTTCGGCGCGTGTCGCGAGGGCTCTATTAATAAAAAGGCTACTAGACAAAGGAATTTGAGGAAAGTATGACGTACCACGGACGTTGAGTGTGATCACAAGGGCTCGGTCAACAACATAGATTGGCACTTTGAGGCGGAGATAAGGCTCATGTCTTATGTCTGGAGGTGATCTTGAAAAAAAAAAGTTTTTTTCAAGTTGAGGGTTCGAACTCATGACCTCGGGCATTTGGCCAAGGTCATGTCAGCCACTGTACACATAACCACTCAACCATATGCCTGTTTATATTTTGCAACATCATCCTTAATATACCTTGTTATGGTGCTGCATCTAGACAACATAAAATGACATTTCATTCCAAGAGCTATCTACACCCAAATTAATTTGCATAAATTCACATAAATTCTCAAAATATTTCGGCACAATATAATACACAAATTTATCTCTTTGATTCTCCATGTACACCTGTCATTACACAGGTGCACCATTTTCTGTTTCCAGATCCTTTGCAACTATCCCTTTGCTTGCACCCTGCATCTCTGCAAGCAGCACATGTCTTCTTTTGACGTTGTTTTGATGAATTAATTTTGATCTGTGAAGTTGAAGATGTGGAGGAGGATCCCAGCACAAATTTTGGAGTAGAATCTGGTGGTTGGAGAGCCAGATGGAGTGGAGCATCTTGGAAGAAAGATTCTTCTGGATCTTCATCAATGTCAACCATCATGTACTCCATTGACTGAGATATTGTTTGAACCAGATCAGGAACATTACTTTCTGCTTGCTGTTCATCAATTTGCATTGAACTTTCTTTCTGCTTTCCCTTGTTTGAACCTTTTTTGGAAGGAAATGAGATGATGTAAAACATATTTTAATAAAACATACCACTTTGTATTGTGCTTTCCTTTTCTTTTCCCTTGTCCTTTCGAGCTGCCAAGTTCTTCTTTGGGAATTCAATAGCTGGAAGAACTATAGCTTGTCGGCTTATACTTGTTACAATTTTTGTAAACTTCTCTCTCATTTTTTCTGTATTTGAGAGTGTTGCATTCTCTCCTCGAGTTTTTACCCATGCTTGATGGTGTTTCTCAAGTTGTTCTGGAAGCTTATAGTAGATTTTATTGTTCTTATCCTGATTCTCAGCAGCAGCAAGATGAACATGAACTGTCCATTCCTTTGCAAAGGCAGTGAAGTCCACAGATTGTGAAACCTTTGCTGCAACCCTTCTTTGATCTTTCTTGTAAAATCTCTCAGACCTCATCATGTCATTGAACAACTTAAATTCACCAGTTGTGTGAATTGGAACCACTGCATGGGCAGTCATTTGGCGCTCTGCTAGATAATCATGAGGAGGTGATGGGTTTGTTGACAACCGTGTGAGTGTGTTAACAGGCATTCCTCGATGAAGAAGGTTTCCTTTATCATTTACTTCATAAGTAGGTTCCTCCCTTCTTTCAAAACCAAGTTCTTCAGCAATTTTTTCTGGAACTGGAATAATTCCAAAAGATTCCTTTGTAGCAATGCAAGTTGACAAAATTTCAGGGATTGGAAAAGATGGTGAAATTCCCACATCAGCTGCAAGTTCCACAATTTCATCAGACCTGTATGTATCATGATGACCACTCCATTTTTTACCAGTACGGTTGTAATGACCAACCTGACAATGAATGAGAAACTGAAGTTAGGTTCAAATAAATTGTGCAACTTACTGTAGTATTCCTTCTATCACGACTGTTGCATAGAAGTGCATCTGAGAGCTCAGGAGAAGCATGAAGTGATCCAAACATTCTTCGAAGTGGCATATGAATATTTCCTTCAACAGAATTTGTCCCCTGAACAGTATGATAACAGTGTAATCCATCTTTATCTACACCCATATCATAATAGAGTGGAATTCCTGGGGGGTCAGACATCAGGCCATCTTCTGCAGATTTTAGTGTATTTTGAGCTTGACGCCATGCAGCAGCTGAGAACAGTTTCCCATTTGATGGATCAAGGGCACAAGGAACATCTTTCCAACACTCAAACAATGTTCTAAGAACTGGAGTTAGAATATCTGGAGGAGGGATGTATCTCCGACATCTTCTATAAATTTTCCCTGGATTTCTTTTGAGAGCCTGATCCCATGTTTGACCATTTCTTTCAAGAAATGCTTTAATTTGAGCCTGATCATTCTTATCAAAAACAAATATGGCTTCTCCAAAGGCTAGTCTGAACTTTTTAAAAGCTGAATGAGACTGTGGTAAGAGCCTGAGCAAGTGGTCCTTCACATGCCATATGTCTTCCAGAACACGGCTTGCAAGTGTTTTTGGACTTTCATGAGATGGTTGTTCAAGAGCTGCACTTGAGGCACTTGGAGTGGATTGTACTGCTATGGTGACAGGATCTGATTCCAACTGACTGATATCTGCATCTGCAAGGAATTTATCAAACTCTGCATCTGTATAGATATCCTCACTATCATCATTATTAGATGTTGCCTCCTCTACAGTAGAAATAGTATCATCTCTGATGGAAACTTGGCCTTCCATCTCTTTGGGATGTTCAAAAGCATTTCCAGAATTGTTACCCTGACCATCTTCCTCTTCCTCTTCATCCTCTTCCTCTTCATCCTCTTCATCCTCATCTTCTCCAATATCATTACTACCCATCAAATCTGATTGTTTCTGAATAGTTGGAGGTGAATATGTGGAAATATCATCAGGGAGCATCAAAGAATCAGAAGGAACTTCTGGCTGCATAGGTGGAGTTGAATTTCTTGTGACAACCATTGACTTTGGCATAACGATAAGGAATGGAGGGTTCCCCATCTCCCCAAGTGCAAGTTTGTGATTTGCTGGTTCATATCCTGGGATAATTACTTCATCAACCTGAACCAAGACTCTGGTAGGGGTGATATTTATAAGTTTCATTTCTTTGTTATATCTCAAGAGAGCATTCTTTGAGGATGGTTGCTCTGGGATCTGACCTCGAGCAACAATTTGTGTTCTACCTCCTCGAATATTGACAAGTATGCCAGGAATGGGTTCATATACAGGAAGACCCACAGACTTTTGTACTGCTAACTTTTGCCACATTGAAAATACATTGAAGGCATCAAGTGCAGAAGAATCAATCTGCTCTTTACTCAGTGTTATTGCAGACCAATCACTTAGTGCAAGAGAATTTGATTGATTAATTGATTGCCCAAGAATCAAGCCAGTCAAAGTAATGAAGGATGCCTTTGCATCTGAAACAACACCTTTTGCTTTAGCCAATACTCCCAAGTCCAGAATCTGTGGAGTCTTTGACCCAGCTTTCAGTTGGGATTTCAAATCATCAATAAACCATAGATTTGCCAAACGTAGGAGAGTTTCTTGGATAGAGTACCCAACCTTGATGATGTGGGTTGATGAAAGCAACGACAGTAAATTTGGAGGGGCACTTGCTTTCTCCTGAAGTTCTGTGACCTGAAAAACATAGACTTCCTTGTGTACAGCTAATTGAATTGTGTTCACTGTAGTATGACTCTGCAGCTTGGGGACAAGTCCACCATATCCATCAGGCTCAACATCATATCTGATACTAATTCCAGCAATTAGAAATGACTGAGGGTCAGATTGAGCTCTTTTGATGATCTGATGACAAGCTTCATCAATGAGATCTGCAGCTGAAATATAGTTCACAGAAACATCAGCTGGAATTTTTGAAGGTGGAAAGTGAGAGTAGGGATTTGGCTTCACATGAACAACACCCTTTTTCAAGGATGGAGTGCATGACTCATGGAAATTTCTTTCAGCTATTTGAAATTTTGAATCAGATAATGTCAACATACTCAGAACCTCACAAACCTCAAGCATTGTCAGTAAACATAAGGCCTGTCTCTTTATGCCCATGCTTTTGTAGGCTTTCAGAAATACCAGTAAAGCATTCTTCAACATATGAAAGACTTTTTGTCAAGGTTAATGCCTGACCTCGACAATCTTCAAATTCATTGACCAGAGTGTATAATGCTGCATGAGTAGGTACACCTCCCATGCGGGCTAAGAGTTTGATGACCTAAATTCATTATGTTATCCCCCAATGCAAAATATATTTATCAAACAACAGAAGCTCACCTTGAAAGTGTGATCCCCCTTCAAAACAGATGCAGGAAGAGCAGCAATTTTTCTGTCAAAATATGGACGATGTGCTCACATCCAGTCAACAAAGACCCCTTTGCAGTAGCCAGTTGATGGACATGAACCAGCATATCGCAGCTTATCATCAAACTTAGAAAATCCCTCTTGAATTGGCATCTCTGTTGATTTTACAGCTGACAAATACATCAATTCACGTTGTGAATGATCAATATGATGCATTTCTGAGAGCATTGCAGAGAATGGCTCTGGCCCAAAACGTGTTGCAAAGCATGCCTGCATTACAGACATTAAGGATTTGTCAATTGCAGCTCTGCTTGTCAAAAAGGCTGGAAAGGATTCCTTTAAGCCACGAGACAGCTGTTCTAAGATTTTGGGATCAGTTGCTTGGAATGACTTCTTGCAGTCTTCACAGCGAAGCCGATTTGTTAATAGGAAATAATCTCTGTGAAGACCCTGAACTCGGCGAGCAATTGGCTTAGTATTGTAGCCATGCCGAACAAGTTTGCCTGAACAAAGAGCAGTTGGACACAAAATTTGAGTAGGCTCTCCTGGAAGTCTATTTTTAAGACCTAGAATCCAAACAGAGACATCCAGGTGATATAATTCTCTAGGATTCAAATTTCCTTCCTGATTAGACATGGCCAAAGCAAAGACTGGATCTCGAGGACGGTGCCAGAAAGTCCCATCAGAATATATTTTAGGCTTATTATTTGTCTCAATCTCAGTTTTCAAGTTTGCAAGTACTGTCTTCAAGAACTGAACTGATATATTTCCAGAATCTCCTGAAAGAGATGAATCAGAAGCATTTTCTTTAGATGTAGTATTCCCAGATATGTTATCCCCAGAAGAGGAATCATCAGAATCATCATCCTCAATGTCATTCTCATTTTCTAGATCAAGTATGCTCTCCACAATAGGAGTAGTACCAGTCACAAGATCAGGAATAGATGCAAACTCTGCATGAAGGGTGGAGAGACTCTCAGCAGATATGAAGCTGTTCAAAGGAGCTGCTGGAGATGCAGTGGCCATAAAATCTATGCTAACTGGAGACATTTGAGAGGTGCCAGAAGGTAACCCAGATGTAGCAGCTGATGAAGAACCAGAACTAGCCACCTTAGAAAAGAAAGGGTGAATTTGGCGTGGTTGTGAATTTGTCTTGGGTTGGTTGACTGTGATTGGGCCTGATAATGTTGTAACTGCAGATAGAGATTCTGGGTAGAGAGAGGAAGGGGTTGATCTCAAATTTCTTCACTTGAGAAGTTAGTGGGCGCACCAAGACGACGACGTTGTTGTGCTCCATCCTCAGTCTCTGCAGATTCGTCTGGTATTTTCCGCTTCCACCCTGAACCTACTCGGAATCCACCATGGCCACTCGACATTGAAGTATTTGTGTTTTGAGGCAAGTTTTGGGTTGCAGATGGTCTGTAGATGGGAATGAGATTGTGGTTCAAGATAAAGAGTACTTGCATAAACACCACACAATAAACACAAGGCCATTCCGTATATTCAAAAGTGGAGAAATATTATTTGTTGAATACATACAGTACAGGAATCGAACGTAAAAGTAGACAGACGATCGGATTCGCATACAACTGGTAAAAGGGTAGGTAAATGGCTCGTTGAAATAGGCATACAACTAGCTAAATTGTTTGTGATGGCGATGGTGGACAACGAAGTCGACGGGGATGCACAAGTGCATCCCTGTCAACCATCGATTATGCATGTACATGCAGGCGGCTACGTTGTCGGCGATGGGAGTGTGATCGAAGGGTGAACGAAGTTGCCGGGGATGCGCCTGTGCATCAATCATGCATGCGCACACGGTTTGATGGGCGGAAATGTACTTGGCGATGGGAATGTGATTGAGGGGCGAGGATTGTGCATCCCCGTCGACCAACGATTGTGCGTGTGCACGCAGGCGGCTACGTTGTCGGTGATGGGAGTGTGATCATTGGGGGGTGAACAAAGTTGACGGGGATGCATGGGCAGTTTGATGGCAGCAATGTAGTTGGTGATGGGAATATGATTGAATGGCGAGGATGACGGTATTATCTGCAGCGTTTGCGATGGGGATGGAGTCGAATGGTTTTGGTGGTGGGCATGTGTGCATCGGATGCAAGGTGCACATGCCAAGTGACGGGCGCACGTCCGGCGCGTTAGGTGGTGGCAAATAGGTAAGGGTGGCGTGGTTGGTGCATCAAACGGACCAGAGTGGGTGCCGTTGCAAAGCCTGTAGAAATAAAAACAGATGTTAGAAGAGATGGATGCGAGGAAAGCAGATTTGCTTTCCTCGGGTAGGCTACGCACCTGAAATAACCCCGCAGAGCCTTATTATCGCTCCACTCGTGCTCGCGTGCCTGCCCAACCAACGTCGAACCTCTTTTTCATGTCTTGACATGTCGAGATGTTGATGGATCGTGTTGATGCGACGAAATCTTGGCGGCGGTCGTCTCGTGCCTGGCGAGGTCGGAAGTTGAGCTTGTGAGAGGGGTATGCGTAGGGGACATGAAAAGAAAGCAAAACACGGGCAATATCCAGATACCGCCTGTGTTTTGAGAGAGCGTTGGAGAGCAAACGTTTGCTCTCCAACGCTCTCAACGTCGATTATGTGTGACGTTACATGTGACGGATACCTTATATGTACATAAACTTATGTCGAACGTTTTACTCACCTTTGGGCTGATTTGGGCTGAAATATGAGAGGGGCAGGGACGGATTTCCCCGGATTTCCGAAATGAGACATGAAATCAGACCCTGGCACTATTTTGGGCTTTGTTTGCCATCACCCTCCAGGGCGGCCTCGGCGATCGGCCTTGTTCGGTTCAGGTTCGTTTGCTTCAAACTCAACACTCACATCCGTTTTTACATCAATGACAGTCTTGTATATATGGTAGCATCAGTAGTTTAACAAATAGCTTTTTTCCGCTTGCACAAGGGAAAAAAGCGGCAAAAAGGGACAAAAGTGGCAGGTCGAAAAAGCTACGTGGCTAATCCAAAAAAGCTGGCTACTTTTTGTGTTACTCAAAGACCAGAAAAAGCAGAAAAGCTATGAAAAAGCGAAATGTGTCTCTACAAGTAACACTACCAATACTATCTCTACAAATCCCACCACATAAATCTTGCAGGCCAACTAGCAAATCTCCTGCTGGAAAATGGAAGACTCAGAAACATAAACAGATAGGAAAAGGGGAGGAAGTACCTTCGGCCTGGATCCAGAACCCAACACCAAGAACTGGCCAATGCACTCAAACGACCTCATCACCACAAGAGGGTTAAAGTGTTTCAACTTGATTGAAGGTGGGACTTGGACAGGACGTGCCAATGGACATCTAAGAAGGTCGCCCGAGTGTGGTGACGTGGAGGGGTTCAAGCTGGTGACGTGATCGAATGTTCAACGTCGGAATGTTACCATCACGTCGGAGGAGGTCTTTACCTTCCCCGGGTTATTCCGTATGGAATCCATATGGAATCCATGGAATCCATGGATAATTCCATATGGATTCCATGGAATCAATGTTGGCTGAGGACCCAGCCAATTTCTGATTCCATGGACATGATGGATTCCATATGGAATGATCCTGGAATGGTCATGGAATGATTAATTCCATATGGACTCCATATGGATTCCATTGGATTCCATATGGAATGCAGGCATATCCACATTTATTCCATGGAACAGTCCATATGGATTCCATGGAGCAGTTCATATGGATTCCATGGAAGGAATTAATGACCATTATACCATTAGAATACATATAGATATAGTGTCCTTACTATATTTAAGTAAAAAATAAATTTTGCACCTGAGAGAATTGAACCCACAATGTCATGAATGGGAGCAGCGCTGTAACCACCTGAGCCATACTGGCTTTGTTATAGGGTAAACTAAAGGTCGATATATAGCGTCGTCGGTCACGTGGCGTCTCAAACGTGACAGCTATGGCTGTTGCGTTGCCACGTCGCTTCTTCCTTTCACCATCACCACCACCATCCGTCCCACCATCTCAAGCCACGATCGCCCGCGCCAACGACATCGACAACGCCGACGACAACGACGACAACGACGTCGACAACGCCGACAACAACGACGACAACGACGCTGGCGACAACGACAACAACGAAGACGACGACGACCACGGATGGGTGGGAACGAAGGCGAGCGGAAGGCCAGGTAAGCCAGCAGCGTGGCAACCAGATGACGGACGACGACATTCGTCGTCGTCCGTCATTTTATTCCACCCGCGAACAAACCACCCCATCCACCCATTGACCTTGCTGACCCCAAAGCACAGGTGCCACGTCGTGACGTGGCAGATGCACCACCACGAACGGCGCACCACCACACCACACCGACGTCAACGACCGCCCACGGACGTCAACGACCGCCCATGCAGACGACACGACCACCCACGCAGACAACACGACCGCCCACGCAGACGACACGAAGACGACGCGACGACACGAAGACGACGCGACGACACGAAGATGACGCGACGACACGAAGATGACGCGACGACACGAAGACGATGCAACGACACCACGACGACGTGACGACACGAAGACGACACGACCGCCCACGCAGACGACACGAACACGACGCGACGACACGACGCGACGACACGAACACGACGCGACCGCCCACGAACACGACGCGACCGCCCACGAACACAATGCGACCACCCACGACACGACCGCCCAACGGCAACCGAGCCCCCCCTCCATCTGTTGCTCCCCCTCCCTCTGTTGCTACCCCTCCCTCTGTTGCTCTCCCTCCCATTTCTCCCCCCCTTCATCACTCCCCCTCCCATTTCTCCCCCCCTTCATCACTCCCCCTCCCATTACTCCCCTTCCATCCATTCCCACCCCTCCCTTCATCACTCCCTCTCTCCTCCATCACTCCCTACACCCTCCCCCCTCCATCACTTCCCCTGTCTTCCTCCTCCCTTAAATATTGAAAGTAGTAAAAATAAATTGTGTAGTCTATTCAATACATTTCAATTTTTCCTGCTCAGCTATGACCATGGAGTAAAGAAACCATGATTCCATAATGTGGACTTGGGAATTATTCCATAAAGTCATTCCATGTGGATTCCACCCTAAAAATGGTATAGGACATATGGAATAAAGTATGGAATCCATGTGGAAAAAGCATGGAATCCATCCACCAAAAGTATGGAATCCATCCCCCCTTTCCATGGAATCCATCCCCCCTTCCATGGAATCCATCCCCCCTTTCCATGGAATCCATCCCCCCTTTCCATGGATTCCATCTGGAATTTCTGCAGTCCACCCCCCATTCCATGGATTCCACATGGAATAACCTGGGGAGGGTAAAGTATTGCGTCAGAGTCTGAAAATCAATAATGCCAACACACCACTTTGTCACATGTCCCTCTTTCTCTCCATCTTCGACACCACGACTAACGCTGACCAGACCAGGCTCAACGTTAGGATGGATGTTGGCAGACTACGTCATGCACAGCAACGTTCTCAATTCATTCCATACTTACTACATACATGGACCCTTATATAGAACACCTGTAGTCTAAGGTTGTTGACCAATAGTTAGCTTTTTCACTTTTTAGCCTTTAGCTTTTTGCAAAACCCAGAGAAAGCTGAAAAGCGACAAAAAGGGAAAAAGTAAAATGCTAACTTGCTGATGTAGACATTCTACTAGTGTATGTTATAGGAATTTTATGATGTGAAAATGTCAGTTATAGATATAGAGCCATTACAGGCAGAATCATATTATTGTCCACTGTAAATAAGAGAATTACTAACTAAATGTCCATAGACTCGATGACATAGGCACAAGAATTAATGATGGAGGAGGAGGAGTGTGTCCGTCAATTGCAACAAGTTGGCATCAGAACATGAAGATGTGCGCAAGGTAAGCGACTCAAGGATCCCTGAAATCTCACATATCAGACTCAGAAGGTGTACCCTCTCGTTCCTGGGAGCTGTCTCGCTCCTGGGGAGTTCCATTTTTGCTTCGACGACGCTCATTGTGCAGAACTCGAATCGCCTTCAGGAGTGCCTTCACAGACCTATCAGCCGCTGGGTAAGTTGTCCGAAAGATGTCGTCGTCGCAACCCAAACTGATAAGACAATAATTTAGATTACCAATCAGTACATGGAGATTCGAGAACGCACCACTCATACTCTTCTGTGATTTTCTTGCGCTGTGAGTACAAAGACCCTGTATATTTCTTCATACTCCCCTGATACCACTCCTTCGGCCAGTCCTTCAGCGCTATCATCCCTGCATCACCAACTTCCCACTGCTGAATCACATCACACCAACCCCTCACATCGCGGATGACCACGCCAGGGATGGGTGGAAGGTTGGTGCTGGGGGAACGCATGGTTGCAGAGCCATCGGTATTGGAGCTAGATGCGTAGACACTTTGGGCGCGGCTCAGTGCATTAGCAGGGTATGGCACTGAGGATTGCCTATCACGGCTATGGCGGACAGTTCGCTCTTGCAGTGACACGACACTATTGGAAGGGGATCGCGCAGCCATGTCTGGCTCAGGGCTGGGGGATTGCGAGAGTCGAGTGCCTGCGACAGCAGCTGTCACCTGGCCTACAATCTCGGAAACTGCATTATTGAGACTACGGTCCATGGAGAGTTTCCACTGGCGGATCTCCTCCATTGAGGGTGGTGCCATATTGACATGCTCCCCCATGAAGCTCTTGTCAGCCTCAGTTGGAATCGGACAAAGCGCGTCTCCATGACCAGTCTCGTAGCTTTGGAGGGAATCTACCAGGTACTTGATCATGGTATCCACCTTGTCAATACAAATCAGTGATGAACAATCACAACGTACAGTTAAACTCACCTGTTCGCCCTTGGCCCACCCTCCCCACCATCTAATGATGCTTAAAGACCAACGACGGCCGATAGGTGCATACATAAAACGGTACTGAGCACCACCCCGTTGGAAGCAATGGGTGGTGTATGCCTTTGTCAGGCCAGCACTAGCTGCAAACTCGGTCAGCAGTTTTTGAAAGACATCATATGACATCGCGCGTTTAGGATCGATGGTACCATTCTGCGACATGTAGGGAAATATGTAGTCGTCAAGCTCGAGGCTGCGGCCAAGACGGCTTTCAAGATACTTCAGCCAGCGTGGGAGGTGAGTGTATACATCCATCTCGTCAATGTCTTGTTTGTAGATCTGATAAATTCCACCTATGGGCAGACAATGATTCAGACTGGCCGAACTTAGAAAAGACAAGGTACTATACACACTGGTACGTGGGCCATCATAACTGGCTTGTTTCTGCCAGTTCTTTCGTTCCTCAAGTTTAACCTCGAAGAATGGGAAGTGATATGGAGCTGGACCATTCAACCCCAGCATAAGATCACCATACTGCAGGGATAAGCCTTCAAACACCCTGTCAAGTCTCAACGGTAAGCTAAAACCCAAATTAGAAATTCACTTCATTGTACCTTAACATCAACACAAAAAGGGTTGGACACAATGCCCGCATAAGACCATGTGTGTTCATGAGACCGACAGACTGAGGGCTTGAAGGTGCGTTATCGAAAAGTTCATTCAGACATTGCTTCTCTGACCACTTCACAATTTTCTGTAGATCTTCAAGCAACATTGCCTCAGCATGCTTCCTTGTCGCAGCTGCCCCTTTGGTACCGGCCCTTGTCTTCACCGCTTTCATTAGGTCATGGATGGCCGGTGCTCGAGCTGGACATCCGGTAATATTCCCAGTGGCCTTATCAAGAATGTAGGCACCAGCATACGTCTGGTCATCCCTGCAGGTGCGTCTAAGCAGTGACAGGAGCAATGTATTTGAACACTTACATCTTGTCCCAATAGTCTGCAAAAGCTCCTTGAATCCCTTCCGCGTAGCTTTTGGACAGCTCCTCAGTAAACACCTTCTGAACGAGAAAGAACTCCAGCGCGACAGCTGAGTAACGATTCGGTGGATTTTCAAAGGCTTTTGCAAGCTCATCGGTTGGAATTCCCTTGTCGCACACAGCAATACCTTTGGCCTTTCTCTCGGAGATAATAGTCGCAAGGAACTTTTTTCCTCGAGCGATGTGACCGGCGTAGGCTTTGTTTGTATTTTTCGACTTTCCGAACTGGAGAAGGCTAGCATCACGAATATCTTGCAAGGTGTCAAAGTCCATCGTTTGAGATGTTGATTTTCGTACTGAAGACTTTCTTGCAGTGTTGTTCTTGACCATGATGGATTGTCAGTCGACGGTTGGAGGTAAGTACGCAAAGGCCGTGTTAGACTTGTGTAAGACAAATATCTTCCTTGTTTCACCCCAAGGACATGGAGCCGAAAAAGGAGGAGTTCCCTGCTTGTGGGGGTAACCATCCAGTAGTTGGGCACCAAGGTCGTCGTGTATCAGAGTCCATAAGATAAAATAACATACATATGATTGAGAAGTCCATAATGTCTATTGTATTCTATCTACCCTCTGTCAATCGATGTAGATGGCATTTTCCATTGAGCTGCCAGGTGCAGCACTCTGTCCGGAAACTGGAAGAAGCTTTGCAAGTACCTGAAATTACAAGGATCAGGTTTAGAAGTAGGGGATGCAGAAGTTACACACTGGTTTGTAGGTTGATGTTGATGTGGGAACAGACCTGGCTTTGGCCTTTTGCGCCTTCTGAAAACGTGCAACAAGGGCCGGCAGCACTTGCTCGAGAACAGAGGAGGGAATCCATACTACCATCTTCCCTGACAAAACTTCCTTTGTCGGAATAGACTTCTTCTTGGTGAATGTTCGAAGGCTGCGAAGGCCAGACCGAGTTGCCGAGGACAGGCGACCTGTTTGGACTTCCACCCTGTAACCAGGAATCATCTTCCTTCCACCCTTCTGTCGTTGGACAATGCGGAGGATCGAAGAGAGACTGAATGTCCCTTCCGCAATAGTTCCAGCGACGTGTGCCACAAGAGCTGTGGTAGGGTTGATGTCGGCTTCCTAATCCCAATCACTAAATAACGGAGTGCAAACATATATATCTTGACGAACCTTAACCAACCCATGAAGAGCCATCCCTGGCCAGACATGTTCCTGAAAACAAGAGAGAACCCCTTCTGAAGTACCCCAGGTGAATGAGCGTTCACAGAACAAGGCAAGCCTGCTGAGATTGACTTCGCAAGGGATCCAACCTTTCGTATCAGGTTGTTTCTGGCCTGGGGACCAAGACGTGAGAGGTTTGGCATAAAGCAGAAGAACCTCTGGATTCAGGAATGAATCAGACACATGGTTTGCAAGTGCGACCTGGCGTCGAGAAAGGTGGCCAGCATCGTTGTACCGAAAGATCGTGCGCAGGCGTTTGCGCCACTTCTCAAGAAACTCATCTAGCTCGGGCTTCGTGCAGGTTCTCGCGGCATCCAGCAAGTCATCGCCAAAACCAGCACGTGCGAGGCTGTATGCTGTCGTCATACCGCAGCCCCGCAGCCCAACCTGGGTAACATCAGAATGAGAGCAGAATGGGAGAGACTCAGTCACTAACGGGATCATAGTCACCACCACAAAGTAATGCTACCAATAAAATCCCACCGGCCGTGAGGGAAAGCATCGACTGGATTGATTTAGCTGTGTAGATTTTAATCATGTCGCCATCTTCCTTGACGTTGGGGCTAGATTGAAATGAGTATGTATGTGAATAAGTTATGAGGGCAAACACGTACTTTCGGATGAGATGTGTTGCTCCAAAAAGGAGCGTATCTGCATCGTCGCTAATGACTCCATCAATAATTTGCTGAGAGTTGAGCATCGCTAGCTCTGCCTCTGCCTCTCCTGGTGCCTAGGTACCTCAGTCAGTAAAGAAAAGACAGCTAAAATATGGACTGAACAGTATGGGAGCTGTAGCCATATTGCTCAATCAGCTCCTGGAATGAATTTGTGAGCGCGTGTGCCTTGGTGCGAACATTGATTCCTCGTTTCATAGCTGGGCGGCTTTCTCCATCAAAAACAAAGACAAGATGAATTGGGAGCTTGCGGAAGCGTGCGATACGATAGAAAAGATTGCGGAGCTCAGGGTTTTCGCCAACCTGGTAATGCATGCCTGGGACGTGGAATACCGCCTGCGTTTGGTTTAGCCAGATGCTGACAACAATCGGATTAGCCCCAAATATGAATAGATGATGAGAGTGAACCTCATACCTCGCATCAACACCAATAGTGAGAGTTCGTGCGCCACGCCGATTTGCGTCGAACCCTTCTGAAAATGCAAGTTCGGTCAGAGAACGGGTTTGCATTGCTTTACACAAAATCTGAATGCAGCGATATGAGGTACATCTAGCAAAAGAAATTGAGCCGACATACCTCCCAAATTCCAGGAATACCCATCGTTTCTGGATGGCTTCGAGGTGGCAAGAAAGAAAGAACTGAAACCTCCAATGTGGCTCCTTTCCAGTGGGAATGCTGAAGCAAAGCCGGCCAAATTCCCGCGGTGAACAGGTGGCGGTCCAACAACACTGGAAGGCGCGATGACACCAACGGTCCCTAACTTGTGCCACTTTTCGTTGATAGTGGGCACACTGATAGGTTATCGAAATGAAACTGGTAAGGAAAAGAAATCGTGGTGTCATCCACAGGATTCGGAACATTTACGCCAACGTTGAGGGACAGAGGCGATAAGCAGAGGGTTTACGCCCTCAGATTAAGGTAAAATGGGGGAGAGGCATGAGGTGGATTGGTATGATGATGCGGAATCTGTGCCCTCGTGCGAGTCTGCACCCGACAACATGGGAGAGAGGCACTGTACAGATAGAATGGGCAGGGGACATGGGTGTAAAGATGCGCAGCATGTGTGACGTTGTGAAAAGTATCAGCTGGTGGCAAGGCCAGGCTTAACAAAGGTTGCGTGGGGAAAGGCGAGAATGCTGCCTGTAATTTGAGCGCTGTGTGGTGCATGACCAGGGGGGAGTCGAGGATACCACCATAACTGGTGGCTGAGGGAAATGTGGAGATGGGGGCGCTTGCGTCGTGTTGTGCAGTATGGTTGAGCAGAAGCAGCTGGGTTTTCAACTGTGGCCTATCGTTTGCCATGCTTTTGGGAAAGCGGAGAGGGGGGACCTGAAAGGTGAGTACAAGGCAGCAGCAGCTTGCTCGCTGGCGCTCGGATATACCAAAGCGACATAGACAAGGCGAGCAGTGTGCAGCATGCACATGCTGGGCAGAAAAAGACAAAAAACGAGGGGTGGCAAAGTTCAAACGCTCAACGTTGAATCACGTGCTTTTGTGCCTCACATGTCAACTACGCGTCGTAAACTTCACGTTCCGCGATGAGCAAGCACGAGGAACGAGTGCAAGCCCATTATAGGATAAGATAACGTCAGAGCGTCAGAACGAGTCCTCGTGTTTGTACTCACAAGTACAAACAGACATTGCATGTCTCTGAATCTCAGACAAGGAGACTGCACTCCTTGTCCCTTCAAACTATCGTTCTGACGCAGTGAAAAAGAGTCTCCTGTATTCTCAGCAATTTTTCAAAGATTTCTTCCGACTTTCTTGATGCCTGAGAGCCCTCAGATTTCTCAGATGGCAACTTCAACTGCACCCTCTGTCGACAGCTCTCAGACGGCTCCTACACCCCTTTCTCAGACTGCTTCTACACCTGCTTCTGACTCTTTTGCTGCTCCTCCTCGTGTCCCTCGCACTCACACTTCTCCGACTATTATTCAAATGCTTAAGAACCTCCCTTTGATATCTATTCTCCGTATGAATAAAGAAATAGAGGACAAGAATGCTGAAAGGTCTCGGAAAACCTTCAACCATGCTTCTGATCCTACTGTTCACACCCAACCCGGATCTGACGAGGCTTCTTTGATTTCCTTGGACGAAGCCGATTTGAACCGCTTCCGGGTCCCTTCTTTTGCAGCCTCCTTCCCGACTCTGATTTACTCTAAGCTTGCAAAATGGATTGCCGATGAAGAGATCAAAGAGAAAAAGTTGAAAAGGAAACCAGGTGATGACGTGAAATTATCCGCTGAAGAGGCTAGGATTGCTAAGCGGCGTTGCATGAACGGACAAAAAATGGTACCTTGGGTTGTGGGGGTTCCCTGGCAGGCTACGTTCCCGCAGAGCCTTTTCGACACCGAAATTTGCATCGCTGTTCCTCTCCCTTTTTTCCTAAACAAGAATTTGAACATCTTGAATGTGGAGGCGTCGACTCTGCCGACAATGAAGACTAATCCAAATCCTGGTGAAACCAAGGGTACTGTCATTCTAGATGTCGAGAAACTTTCTACCAGGTTTGGCAAGGAACTTTCCTTGTCTTGCAGTCAATGGACGGAAGCTGCAGGAAACATGTACCTTTTTCAGAAGGAACGAGACGAGGAGGGCACATGCGAGACTCATAGTGCTTGGTATAATGAGCATTTTTGTTTCTATACTTCTCAGGATACTAAAGATGACCTTTACGATGCATGGAAATCCAACGAGTTGAAATTTCGTCAAGAACATTGGGCTAAATACGGGGAATACGATGCTTCACGGTACTATCAGGCCTACAAGCTCTCTGAGAAGCAGCGAGAGATGATGGCTGACATCCATGGGATGATGGCTCCTGAACCCACGAAAACTCCTTCAATCACTGGTCCACTTGGGAAACTCACACCAAGGCTTTCCCCCCGTTCTTCTCAGAACCGTCCCTCCCAGCCCTTTTCGTCTGGCAGCGGCAGGTCCTCCTCCTCGACTCCCGACTGCCTTATTTGCACTGAGCGAGGCCACGACGCGACCCAGCACGCCGACAGCACTGTGGTCGTCAAATTCAAAAGCGACAGCAAAATGGTATGGGCAAAATACAGCAACCGTAATCTCCTCAGTCCCGACAATCGAGTCCTCTGCATCAGTTGGAACCTCAGAGGCGACCGCGGACACCCCTGCTCTCACAAGGACGAACGCGCCCACCTCTGCTCCTTCTGTGGCAGCAAGCGCCACCACGCTTTCTCATGGATTTGCCGTTCGCGACCCTCAAACTGATGCCTTCCTTCATGCGTCCCTCTCTCTCCCACTTTCCTACTCAGACTTTTCATCCTCTATCATCCATCGTTCCCCTTTCCATGACACCTCTCCCGACAACTCTTTGCTGTTCAACAGAATTCTGCACCCTTACAACGCCGACGCTTTCGAATTTCTATTGCGCAAACACCATCTCTTCGATGACTATCCCCTTCTCCCATTCAACTTGCGATTCGGCTTCCCTATTGGCCACATGCCTTCGCTTTCCCAGACCGTAATCATGCCTAACAATCCATCCACCTTGTCTTATCCTGATACTGTTTCTGACTATCTCACTAAGGAAGTCGCGTCGGGCAGACTCTCCGGCCCTTTTACTCAAGAGGCTACTGAGCAGATTCTCTGCGGCCCTTTTCAGTCCTCCTCTCTCATCGTTTCCGTTCAACCCTAAGAACCCGGAGTTCCAGACAAACTTCATGTTTGTCAACATCTTTCGAAAGCCTCAAAACGGCACGCGTCTGTCAACTCCTATATCCGTAAGGATGATTTCCCTACGCGGTTTGACACTGCTTCAAAAGTAGCTGATATCGTGAGTTTCTATCTTTCAATTTCTTCCCCACATCTTCTTCTTCTCTCTTTTACATCTCCTTTGCGTTTCGTGCCTCGAGATGTTTTCTTTTCTTAGCACTGGCCGCTGGCCAGTTGCTCTTTGGGTATTTTTGCCTTGTGCAAGTTACCTACCATCTTTCCTATCATCCTTTCTGTTCCGTGCTTTCAGCACGATGTTTATCTTCCATGCGTGAGCGTGATGATCATCTCCCGTGTGTCGAGCACGACGAATCATCTTCCACGCGTCGAGCGTGATGATTGCTCTTCCGTGTATTATGCACGATGTCTTATCATCACTCAACTCGGCTGCTGTGACACTCTATCCACTTTATGCCACATCTGCTCTCCTTCCAAATGTATTATCTATGTGCATGTTCTCTACCTCATACCCATTTCATCCTCTCTTCTTGCATATCATCATATCTCTTCCTGCACATCTTGCTCAACTACTATCCTACTGCAGATTTCTCATGCGCCGCCTGGTACGCAGGCATGCACCCTTGACATCAAGAAATTTCATCGCACGTGCCTGTGCTCCCTTCTCACAAGCCTTGGCTAGTCGTTCAAGGTACATCCAACGACTTTTTCATCAACCATGCTCATCCGTTTGGAGCTGCTTGTGCTAGTAGCAATGCTGGCATGATCGCGAATGCTGTCGTTGATATCTGGAGAGCCGAAGGAGTCTTCCCAGTACCGAAATATGAAGATGACTTGAAGGCTTTCCGATTCCCTTCAGCCTCTGGCCCATTCTCTGATGGGGACTTCCGTTATGACTATGACCGAACCAAGATGCTCTGTCGTATCTCGTCTCTGGGCATTCCCTGGCATGATGAAAAGGGTGATGAGTGTTTTTCGTTTGTGACGACTTTCATTGGCTTTCTCTGGGATATCCCCAAGAAGCGGGTAAGCCTGCCAGAAGGGAAGAGAAACAAGTTCCATCAGCGTGTTCTTCAGTTTCTCGTCGACTTTGAGGGCCGACCTTGTCACCTGCGTGATGTTGAGAAGATCCACGGATCCCTCTGCCACATCGCCTTCGTCCACCTTGATGGCCGCTCTCATCTTCCTTCCCTCTCCAACTTCGCATCCACCTTTCACGGGGATGACTTCCTCACAAAATATCCTCCACATTCATTGATCACAGACCTTAAATGGTGGTTGGTCAAACTCACATTGCCAGGAATGTATCGATCTCTTCGCCCACTTGAACCCCTCTCGGACCTGGGCTTATACGTTGACGCATCTACATCATGGGGCATCGGTATTATTATTGGCGACGAATGGGCTGCCTTCCAGCTCTTGCCGACATGGAAGATTGAGGGTCGTGACATCTGTTGGCTTGAAACTGTCGCGATTGAGCTCCTCACTCATTTCCTTGAGTCAAAGGGCTTCCATGATGCTCATTTGCTTGTACACTCTGACAATCAAGGCACCATCAGCGCCTTGGATAAAGGTCGGAGTGGTAATATACATCTTAACCTTGCAGTCCGTCGTACGCATATCAATCTCATGGCTATTTCTGTTATTTTCAAAACTGTCTACGTCGAATCTCATGCTAATCCAGCCGATCCTATCTCGCGCAGGGAACCAGGACCTGTTGGGAAGCAACTTTTCCCATTGTTCAAGCTCCCTGATGAGCTTTCTCCTTGTTTCCTGCATGCCTAGGTTAGCTTTTCTCAGGATCTGTCGTCTGTCAACTTTATCTTAATACCTTCATGATCTTTAGTCTAGATTATCCTTTCAAACCGGCGACACGTGTCGTCGAGGTGACTGTGGGTGGTACATCTGTTCCTCCGCGCCCCACATGTCATCAAAGTTTCTTCCATCCTTTCAAGCCTCGTCCCGCCATTTCTCCTGTCAGACCTCTTCCTACTGCATCCCTTATTACGCCTTCTCACACCGTCCTTCCTACCTCACCATCGCCAAGCTGCTCATCAACAATCCCTCCTCTTGTTGCACAACTTCCACCTTCATCATCCCGGATTATTACAGCGCGAAAACCTCAATCAGGACGCCAAATCTCTCCAAGCTCCCTCCGCCCTCATGTCTCAGCTGCTGATCGCTTATTTACTTGGGATACACCTCATGCTGCTCGTCACAGACGACATCTCCTTGCATCCCTCCCACCGAGATTGGTCGACAGTGCCATGATGGCAATCCGTGGTGCTTATGCGCCCAACACTAAAACCACTTATGCTGCTGGCACTCTACGCTTTACTCAATTTTGCGATGCATGGGCCATTGACGAGGAGGCACGTATGCCTGCCTCTTACCCTCTCCTTTGCGCCTTTATTGGTGAACACAAAGGCAAGCAGGCTGGGAATACCATACGTTCCTGGTTGTCAGGCATCCATGCATGGCATGCCATCAACCATGCACCTTGGTTTGGTGACGACGAATGGGTTCACATGGCCTGCATTTCAGCAAACAAGGAGGGTACAAAGCATAAACGGCCTCTCTGTGCTCCTGTTTCCATAGAACATCTCTTAGCTCTGCACCGTGCCCTTAACTTGTCGACTCCCTTCCATGCAGCGGTATGGGCTCTTGCTTTGTGCGCGTTTTTTGGTTGTCGCAGGCTAGGTGAACTGGCAGTTACTACTGCTGCTGCATTTGATGAGAAATATCATGTTCTTCGCTCTGCACCGTGCGCCTCTTTCCTTTCTTACCTCTTACTTCTGTCTTATATTTCCTAGGGTCACTTTTCGTACGCTGCGCGATGGCTCTACTTCTGCAAGCTTCCATATTCCTTGGACCAAGACAACCAAGGAGATTGGTGCTTCTGTCATCCTCACCGCACGTCCTGATGTTCTCTGCCCCGTGGCCGCTTTAAAGAACCACCTTGCTATTAACTCCACGGATCAACCAACTGCTCTTTTCGCATACATTGCAACCACCTCTCAGCAGCCGAAGATTCTCCTCAAGCATGAATTTCTTAATTTCTGCACACAAATATGGTCATCCGCCATGCTCGCCCACGTTCTCGGCCATAGTTTCCGTATAGGGGGGGCTGTTGAACTCCTTCTTGCTGGAGTGCCTCCTGAGATTGTTGCCGCGACAGGTGGTTGGACTTCCCTCGCTTTCTTACTATATTGGCGCCGCATGGAGGAGATTCTTCCCATGAGCACCTCAAAAGCATACAATAAGTCCCATTTTGACTCGTTGGCTGTAATCTTTGAACATTTCCGTATCAACAACAAAATCCCATCTACACTCCTCACGGCTTCTGATGGGAACCTTACTATCTAACAAAATTCCATTGGCACTCCTCACTGCCCCTCATCGGAATCTTACTCTCTACCTTATTGTATTTGTATTCACTACTCTTCACTCACTTCCCTGTATTATTTCTGTCTACGACTTGTAATTATATTTACTCCACCAAGAAATTTCTCCAGATTGCCGCTCGATTGGGTAGTTCTCTGAACCAACCTGCCTGTTGTGAGCTTACACTCTGGCTGGTATAGCTGGTCGGTTTATCGCACACAATCGAGCTATCCAGACGCTCAGGTCTTGCCCGTCTCCTCGGATCTCATTTAGATTTGTTACTGCTATTTAAGATCTATATTGAGCAGGTCGGGCAAGTCCTAGGCACAAACAAGTTACATCTGCAAAACAACTATTGACTACAGGTGTCTACATAGCGTCAGGTAGCTTTGGAGACCTGGAGCAACGTACCCCTCTATCATAGTGCACTATAGGAAGGTGTGTTCCTCAGCAGTGCTCCTGAGCAATGGGAGACTCATAGTGCCGTAGCACCATAGCAGCTGTAGCACTCCATAGACTATAGTCAGATCTCCGAGATCTTTTATCAAACAAGAACATTTAATTTTTCCAATGTGATACGAGCCTGAAGACGATCTTCAGATTCTTGGGACCAGTTCGACAGAAGATCAAAAATCGTGAATAATATTTGATAGTATGTAACCAATACATTTCAAAACTATCAATAATATTAATACTAATAGACCAAAGTATCATGTGTATGGCCGCGTGAACAAGCAATTAGTACTGAACCCTTGTATCAAACAATAATGGCATCAGGTAGTCGAGAACTTACTTTGTGAAGATGAAATGCACACCACCGATGTCCACCCAGTTGTACCAGGCCGAGATAGAACATTCTATGAAGGGGTGAAAGTTGTTAGTACTAGATAGCTTACATTGAGGAAACCCCGGACTCAGGGAGCAATTTGTGAACAACAGGGGAGCTGTGCAAAAAAGGGGAGATGGGAGACAGAACTTGACGTTGGAAAGATGGCGCCGACTGGCATTTTATATCTTCCACATGATGCACCTGTTTGGCCAAAATAGTCCCCCCTTCGGCGCTCGGACACCGTGATCGTTGATGATGAGCGTGCTTGTGAGATCTTTGGCAGTGAGATTTCTGATTAATTAGAACAGGTAAGCAGCTACTGACCTGCGCTGTAGTCGCCGATTTTTACTGAAAAGTATGAATCTACGGGAACCACCAGAGAGCTCATGAGATTTGGACGGTCTATGGGGAAACGAGGCTGCTACAGGAGTCTCCAGAGTTTGGCCGGCCCTCTCCGAGTCTCGTGAGAAAGGGCCTTGCTACACCACCAAATGGCCAACAGGTTGATGGCAGGTTGCCGAATTTCCTGATGCGCATCAAATCTGTCAGCTGTCAGCTATCTGATCTACATGCTGTGCCCAGGTCCAGCTGGCCATCAGCTGGTTCAAACATGGGTGCCAGCTTTGCTGTAAACATAATGACCACCTTACCACAAAATTAGAATATCCACCAAATTTCACTCAAAGGCAAGGCCTATGTTAGAGACAGTGTACTGATTTTTCAATATGCAATTGATTTCATTGTGCTACCTATAATTATGTGTCAAATGCCGAGCAATAGGCTCGTGAAGTTGAATGAACAAAACGAGCTGCAATTTCTTTCAAGTCCGTTGAAACTCCGACATCATGTGAGCATGTTGAATTTTTGAATTTCCCAGCACAAAGTCATTGTTCTTCCTTCCCACCACATCGAGCTTGAAGTCAGCGTCCCCTTGCCACTTCCTCCCACCCATCACAATGGCCCCTTGACGGATTGTCTCCCTCCCTTGACGGACGGTCTCCTCCCTCTCTACAGATGGTTTCCTCCCTCCCTCAACACACGGACGGTCTCCTCCCTCAACACACAGATGGTCTCCTCCCTCTCGATGGACGGACGGTTTTCTCCCTTGACGAAATCGGTTTTCTCCCTCTCGACGGACGGTCTCCTCCCTCTCGACATATGGCCTCCTCCCTCCCTTGACGCATGGCCTCCTCCCTCCCTTGATGAATGGCTGCCTCCCTCCCTCGACGCATGGCCTCCTCCCTCGATGAACGTCTCTCGACAAACGCCTCTTCCCGACGGTCTGCTCCCCCTGACGGTCTGCTCCCTCTTGACGGATGGTCTCCCTCCCTCGACAGATGGTCCCCTCTCTCCCTATGGATGGTCTCCTCCCTCCCTTGACACACAGATGGTCTCCTCCCTCCCTCAATGGACAGTCGGCCTCTCCCCTCAACCAACGGTCTCATTTCTTGACAAACGACCTCCTCCCTCAGCGAAGACGGACAGGGCCCCTCCCTCAATGAACAACCTCTAGTCTCCCTCGACATATGGTTTCCTCCCTCCTTCAACGCACGGGCTCCTCCCTCCCTCGACGAACGGCCTCCTTTCTCGATGAATGGTCTCTTCCCTCAACGAACGGCCAGCCCTTGAGTAGTAGATAAAGTAGTTGCAAAATAACTCATGTGTTCCCCCTTGTTAAAATACAATTTATTCTTTTGTTTATGCTCTTGAATTTTGAGGATGAATAAATCTATGGAAATGAGATGTAAACCCCGGCAGCTCATACCCAGCCTGATATACCAGCATTGCCTGGATCACCACCCATTCTCAACATGTCTCCTCCACCCCCGAGACAGGTGTCCCTGTTGCCATGCTGTGTTTAGTGCGAAGTTCACATGGCACCCAGCTGTCAACAGGTTGACGTGATATTGAACCTGGATGTGGTTACATAATTTGATCCAGGTTTCTGTGACCTGGCCTCCTTTTGGTGGTGTACTGGGAAAAAACGCCTTTGCAGATGTATCCGTCTTCGCGGATTTCTTGTATTTAAATATTCACTGTATTTAAATATCCTCCCTCTTTCTCCATCTTTCACAAGACGCTAAAAGTTATCTCATCGCGCTGTAAACTTCGTGTCGTGCTCGACTATAGAATTTATGATAGAATAAACAACATGTGTGGACAAGGGCAAAAAGATCTATAAAACTAATTAAATTCACCATGGTGCTATCAGGCATTAGGAACAACAGAGTTTTCTAGTTCTATGGTGTAAAGTCTAGATATGATGCATAAGTGCACCTAAGGACTTAATTCTGAGAGATTTACCAGTAAATCCAGTGGATTTACTGGATTTACTGAGTGATGGCTTGGCCATCACTCCTGCCCGATTTATGTTTGCTCGCTTCCCTGTCGCTCTCCATCTTTCGGATGATCGGATGGATCCCTCGCTCATTCTCCAAGTGATATCGGGTACATGCTGATACTGGTCACAATCCTGCATGTTTTTCGTGCATCTTCAAAGAAGGAGAAACTAAGCTACAACATGATTTATGGTGAAGTAAACTGCTGTAATAGAAGGAGATTGCCACCATAGTTCCAGGGCAATCTCAGGGCACATGGAAACCCCTTACGACTGCGCGCGACGCGGCGCGAGACCCTCGTCTATGGCCCCCACACAAGCTCCTTTGAGCACGGGTAACCCCCAAACCGATCATTAACCAAACTAAGCGAAACCCTCCCACTACCCCCCAATCGCCCAGGTGCACTCGGGACGCGTATACTAAAAACAGGCAGATCAGATAAGCGACAAGCCCACTCACCAAAGTTCAGCGTCCCTTCCACGATTGCCATGCTGCTGGCCCACACGGCTGCTGTGCTTGTCTGGTGTGAGGACATAACTTGGACGGACAAAACGTTAGCAGGGTGCCGAACTAATTCGGTATGCGGTGCTCACATTCTATCACTAGCACGATGCTCGTCATCCTCCTGAACAACCTTGCATCTTCCTGCGCCGCCTGCATTGGAGCTGAATCCTGCTGTCTGGTCACCTTGGGCTCCTCGGTGGACACTCCAGTCAAATACGTAGTCGTACTTGTACCCCCTCCCGCAAGAAGAGGTCACGGAAGAGTTTGCGAAGGTAGGAGTAGTCAGGTTTGTCATCGAAGCGAAGAGCACGAATATATCCCAAGTTCATTTGGGAATCGATGGCAGAGAAGGTCAGCGGGGGTCATCTTCTCCATGATGTGATCGTATTTCTGCAGCTTTGAGGCCCTGTAAAGGAAGAGCTCCACAGCGTAAGTACGTTAAAACATAAGCAAGAGATTCGAGGCCATCACGACGTGCTTGCTCAACACCCAAATGGGTATTGATCGGTGCACCAAGCAGTCCCCGTCAAGTCCTTGTATTCTCTGTGCGGAATGTGGAGGTGGGTCTTGGGTCACGGAACTTCTTGGCGAAACCAACGTCGAACACATTGAGTTGGGTACCATGCTTTCTGGCTTGATGTCACTATGTATGAGGTTGCGGGGGTGGATATACTCAAGAAATCTATCCCAGAGGGTCAGCGAATAGCAAAGACATATGGAAAAAGACACAGACTAGTTAGTTGGCGAGTGAAAGAACCGTCTTGAGGCTGAGCTTGCGGTCCTCGCTAAGGCTTTGCCGTCGACCTGAGTCCATGTGATACGATCTACAACAACGCGGAGTTCTCTCAAATTCTCCAGACGATAGTGGATGAGCGCTCACCGCTCGACAAAGTTATTCTTGAGAACGCTTTCGCATACAGGTAGCCGAAGAACATTGTCCCTGCAACTTGGTCCCTGAAATCAACCTTCAGGGAACACTCACTTGGCGCTCGCTTCACATCAAAGCCCAAGATCGCCGCGCTTCTGCAATAGTTCGACAATCCGGAAAGGTCCTCGATTTACCTGGTTTTACAGCTACTACTGTAAAGCCTCCCGAGTATCCTTACTTTCTTGAGCGTCTAGAGTCAATCTGCGGTGGCATTACTCTTTTTGGCAAGGCTGTGCACGACGCCAGTACTTTCTTACACTTTTAGGACGCCTGCTTGTAAGAAAGTACTGGCGTCGTGCACAGCCTTGCCAAAAAGAGTAACGCCACCGCAGATTGACTCTAGACGCTCAAATATATGAGGGGGACGCGATACAAAAATTCAGTGGAAGAGAGATTACTCGAGAACTCTTTCCCCAGCCCACTATGTTTTCAACCTTCTATCAGTATCACCAAGCAATCACATCAGCAATTGGGATGGTTATTCTATCTATTATCCCGCAAGACTTGGTGAAGCTTGGAGCCATCCTTCTCGGCGCTGCTATATGTGTCTGCAATATCACGCACGCCATGCGTCCACAAAACCGCATGAAAAAGCTGCAACATCAACTTCAATCCTTGGAGGCGAAACTCCAGCATGCCGTCAATAGTGGGATCATGTCTCGATCGGATACAATTTTCACTGCTCAAATTGCGAGGAACATGGGAAGGTGTGGCAATGCCGTTTTATGAATTGATATAAGGAAGTTGTTCATGATGTATTCTCATTAGGGTTCGCTATAGGACCTTCGAGCTCCAAGAAAGGACCCTCTTGACGTCTGGGGGAATTCTGCAGGAGATCAAGGCCTTCTGGGAGGGTCACTCACGCGATATCAATGAGTGCATTCGGGATGTCGAAGCCTTGGAAAGGGAACTCGAGGTGAGCTCTTCCAATGTATTGCATTGCCCAACTTATTGAATGTGATGTGCAGTTAAACCATGCAAAAATTCTGAAGAACCAGTATAGTTCGTGGAGGTAACGGCCGTATTGGATACATACCAAAAGTTCCATATTCCATCACTGTCCCGTTTTATCGATCCGTTGTTTCTGCTTCGTCTTCGCTTTCGATCTTCCAGTAACTCGCCAGACGAGAATCATATCTATTACCACTTGTCTCTTATTCTTGCGTTTGTCGCAAACTAGGGCATTCTATTTTCGTCTTTTTTTTCAGTGTCGACTATGAAAATGTTTTGACGCATTAGTATTGAAATTCAACTAGAATTGGAGCATACAAAATGAGAGAATAATTAGAACTCTCGATCTCGAACGGAGAATCGAGGGATATGATTCCTCACTGCGCGTAGGAGGGTTGGACGTCGTGGGAGCTTCGGTTTGCATCGCAAAGTCAAAATTTTTAGGAATAGCGTCGGGGGAGTGGAGCTGTGGTCGTGCTAAGTGCAAGTGACCTGCTTGGGCATCTTCGTACGACGTTGAAGCTCTTGAAGCGTTGATGGTTGATCGTTAACGTTGACGTTGGCGTTGAGCGCTGAGCGTTGAACGTTGAACGCGTAGCGGCATATTTGGTTGTGTTATGATCAAGTTTAAAGTGGCTCACGTTACCTTGAAACTTGGAGCTCAAGAGCAACTCGAGAGCTCGACACCTAGAGAAACTCGAATCTTCATACAAAACCACCAGCAGGAGATTGTCCATCCTACGCACCATGTCCGCAGCCCTCCCCTCACGCCTCGGCGCACCTACCAAAGTCCACTGCTTAATCTTACAAGCCTCTCCAAAGCCTTGGCAGAGTCTCCCACATTCCACGGATTGCCATATTTTGTTGGATTTGTTCGATTTCATCCGCCAGTACTCTGACATGGTCACAAGCATGAGGAGGCGCCGCGGTTCTTGGATGCTATGAAGGTGAATGAGAAGGGTGCTTATTCGTTTTCGTCTGAGCGAGTTTGCTAATGTGTTGCTCTTTGTAGTCCGAAGTTGAACTAGAAGCGTCGAAAACTCTCTCGAGTGCCATTTTAGAATGCTACAAAGCTGATACTCCGTTTCACAATTGTTCACAGGACATACATGTGACGCGTCAATTGTCCATGTCAACTACAAGCCCCATTGCAACTCTTCCTGCTAGCAACTGTGTTGAAGGAACACCTCTTCGTACATGTATGGAACCGCACATTTGTAAACGTCCTTCAAATGAGCGTGAACCTTGACATCTACACATACGCACCAAATCAGTCCCCATAACCTTACCTTCGCAACCTTTATTTCATCTGCCAACGGTACGGATCAGTCGGGTGCATCTTGAACCACAAGGATTCCACTTGTCGCAAAAATGCCCATCTTCACCTCCTTCCCCTCCTGTCCACTCTCACTCCAGTCCCTGCTTCCTCTAGCCCAAACGCACGCGTTCGCGACGTGCCCACACGTCAAATGTGTTATCATCTTGGGCTGCCGCCCAACCGCCCCAGATCACAAAGTTCGCGCAGATGCCCTTCGCGGATCAGGAAGAAGACCTCCTCACAACACACTCAGGGAGTCTGGCTCCATCAGGAATCCTAAACCACCTCCACATAGCGGGGGCGTTGAAGCACCTGGCGCAGTCTGGGCAGCTGAACCACAACATTTATTAGGCGTGGGACCAAATGTGGGTGAAGGCTACATACGGAGCGCGGGTGTGATAACGTTTATTATCGGGTGTACATTCCACCTTCCTCATGCAATGGACCAGGTAAAGGCACTCATCAAGGCACACATCAGTTCCGAATGCCCACTCCATTTTTCTTGTTTGTCGGGCTCAAGTCGGGATACAAATCATTCAGCTCAACATCCACACACTGAAGCTTTCCAATACGGTGGACTACCTTAAAACTCACAAAGAAGAAGCCCTACTCAACTCAAAGCACGCTTTATGGTACTCTTGTCTTGAAGCACTGGCTAATTCTTCAAGCATGTCGTAACCAATCCCCAAGTTTTCAAATGCGACTCAAGGGATGTACTATACAATTCTTGAGAGGGTCTACCATCAGGGTGTCCATCGTCACGCTGTAAAGTCAGTGTGTGGAGCAGCTGAGCCTCATCTAGATCGGTTGTAGATCTTCCTCTTCTCCTTTCGGGGAGTGTGATGATGTTGGTATATCCTCGTCTACCATCTAGGGATTAGGACAAAGATCCACCCGCGCCTGTGACTAGCTGGCCGAAATGCTTGCCATCTTGCAACTCATGGACTCCGAGATCCGATGCGTACACCTTTTATCGTTTACTGATATCAGACTTGAGATTTTATCAGGTTGGAATATGTGGTGCTTTCCCTCCTTGTATTTGAGGTTTGTCCGCTTATATTTGAGCCCGCGTCCCATGGGGCACAATTGTCGAGTCTCCATTCCGCCCAATTTTCTTTTTACAAAGTGGGAGAAAAACTGAACAAGAATGATACCTCTACCGTCAACACTCACTACACTCTTTCAACCTCCCACACACACGGCCCCGTTAAAAACTGTCGTGCTGCCGACCAAATAATAGACTCGACATGCCTCAGCTCGTGCGCCCCCGTCTCCGCTTGGTTATCGCCTTCTTCATACACAAGGAAGATAGCGACGCCATCCGATGTAAGATTAGCTATACGAGATAACGTAGACTCAGTGTTTGCGCAGGTAAGCCAAACGACTCTTGGATTCACCTATACGAAGATAATGTAACTACATGGTGAATCAGTAAAGTATAATGAAATGTAAGTAAGGGGACTTTACCTCAGTGTTTGCGCGTGGTAGCCAAACGACTGAGGTGTGAGTACGTAGGGTATAGTACTTATATACACTACTGAGTAAATAAAGGCACAGATGGAATTGCGACGCGCGCATGGTATGTATCACGAGTGATAAAGAATATGAAATAAGTGGAACATGTGAGCAAGGGGAAATATACATGTGATGATGGAAGATGGATGTAGCGAGGGCGTCGTCACCTTGTTATTCCAACATCCGAGCCAACAGTCCTTTCGACGCGGAATTCAGACTCTTCTTTGATATCGCACATTACTTGGATGATGAGAGTCGTCTGGACCGTTCAATTTTTCTTAGAATTGAGTTGCGATTTTTTGGTTGTCGAATTTGAAGCCTTTGATGAATGGCTTGACTTGAAGCCGTGAGATGTAGATGATATAGAAGCAAGATCCCAGGTGGGTCACCATCTTTTTATGTGCAGAGGATGTATTACTATTAGAAAGGAGTTGAGACGTCCGGGTCAGTTCCAGTTGATTTCCATATAATACCTCGCTCGTATCCGGGATTTTGAAAGGCTGAGCGCTGAAGCATCTTGGAATTTTTCTTTTTCACAATATTGACCTCCCTGTATGCGTGCGCTTTTGTAGACACCTTTAGTGGTTCGAATTTCCCCAAGTTTTACACATGTAACATACATATCCCAAGGACCGGAAAACTTGATTTGAAGTGGCTTTCCTAAATTTCGATGCAAGTTCGTGATGAACTTGAGCTTGAACATTGAACGCTGAACGTTTGAACGTTGAACTCTCGACTGTATCATATTTCAAACTCCCTTCCCACAATATTTTGCCGATCTGGAAAAAGAGACGCTTTGAATGTACCGAAACTGGATTGTCGTCGACAAGATGATCGAGACGATTCATCCTACCAGCATGTCAAGTTGTCGAATTTGAAGCCTTTGATGAATGGCTTTTCAAAGCTGTGAGATGGAGATTATTCACGAGTGTAACGGGTGGCCCACCACACCTTTATGTGCAGAGGATGTATTACTATTACATGTGACATATCCCAAGGACTGAAAAACTTGATTTGAAGTGGCTTTCCTAAATTTCGATGCAAGTTCGTGATAGAGACTGCTATCATGAACTTAAGCTTGAACGCTGAACGCTGAACGTTGAATTCTCGACTGTATCGTATTCTAAACTCCCTTCCCACAATATTTTGCTGATCTGGAAAAAGAGACGCTTTGAATGTACCGAAACTGGATTGTCGTCGACAAGATGATCGAGACGATTCATCCTACCATGGTTACAACATAAATATCCTTCCGAGGTCCATACCTGATACATTTAATTTCGAATTCTGCTCACCCCAATCAAACCCACTCCCTGGGCTCCCTCAACACGCTCAACAACCTCTCCTCCTCGCTCCCCTCCAACGTCCCCATCTCACTCATATACTCCCACCTAGCCGTCTCGGGCAAACTCATCAAAATACTCTCAATCCTCGCTCCGGGGGTCATCAACCCAAACTTTGTCCCGCGGTCATAAATGAGGTTAAACTCTACATACCTACCCCTTCTCAACAACTGCCATCGCCTCTCCTTTTGAGTATACGGCAACGTAGCGCGGATACGGAGTATGGGGACGTAGGAAGGTACGAAAGCGTCTCCTAGGGCACGTACGAACTTGAATATCTCGTCGGGTGTTCTAGGCCGGGGAGTGATGACCTGAGAATCGGGTAGTCGGACGTGTATACCGGAATTAAGGTCATCGAAGAAGATACCCCCAATTCCGCGCGTTTCGTTGCGATGAGGGATGTAAAAGTACTCGTCGCACCATTTTTTGAAGGATGGGTAGAGTTGGGGGCCGTGTGGGTTGCATGCGGATTGGAGGGTTTTGTGGAAGTGGGATGCGTCTTCTGGGTAGAGGTATGAGGGGGTTAGGTCGGAGCCGCCGCCGAACCACCATGCTAGGACTTTTGGTGGTGCGTCGTCGTCGTCGTCGTCGGTGTCTGGGGAGGTTATTTCGAAATAGCGGTAGTTTGCGTGAACGGTTGGTGCATGTGGGTTTCTGGGGTGTATTACTAGACTGAGGCCCGCTGCGAAGAAGGGGAGGCCGGTGGGGGAGTCGGGGAGGGGCATGGAGGTGTGGTCTGCACGCATTTGTTTTATGGCTGCTGGGGGGAGGAGGCCATGGACGACGCTTATGTTTACGCCTGCTTTTTCGAGGATGGTGTTGGGTGGAGGTGGGAGGGAGATGTCGTCTGGGAGGGGGAGGGCGAATACGCAGGATCGGCCTGAGCCGCCTTCGGGGCGGACCCAGGCGTCTTGTTTGAATGGGGGTGCGGAGGGGTCGAGTTGTTCTAAGGAGAGGACTATGGATTTTTGGAGTTCGTTGATGTATTCTTCGACTTGGACGCGCATGGGCTTCATGGTGGTGGTGGTGATAGAGATCTGGTAACCATCTCTCGGGGCATCTGAAATTTCAGTCGCAGCCATCAAGCCGCGTATTCACGGCTACTATCACTAAGTACTTCAACCAGCCAATGAACTCATAATCAAAAATCATCTCTTTCTCTCCTCCTCCTACTCACCATGGTCCACATAACCCCAGGCCTCGCCTTCCTCGCACAGAACCTCGTAGGCCCAGGACTAGGCTTTACAGCATGCGTTCTCGGCACACGCTACCTATCCCTCCCCATCCCAGCCTGGGCCATCGCACTCCTATCCCTGCTCAGTGTTCCGGGACGTATTGTGGGTGGGATACTCTGGACCGAGTACAGAGACCGACGAGAGGCGGAGAGGTTGGGTGCTAGGCTGGTTCCTAGAGCTCAGGGGAAGAGGTTTGCGAATTTGGATGTTTTGGAGGAGTTGTTGGGTCATTGGAGGAATGGGTATCCTGGTGCGTTTTGTTCTCTTCGTTGAGGAGGTGTTGATTGATTGGAACTGCTAGGCGATGGGTTATGGGAATTGGTCGACTCCCTTGGCTTGGTTAACAATTTCAATGTCTTGTTCGCGAATAATATCTTTACCGTCTGTCCGGAACATATCAAGTTGATACTGGCCACCGACTTTGATAATTACGACAAAGGTGCGTGCATGCCTTTCATCCCCTAGCATCATCCCACTGACTTATCACAGGCGAGCGATTCCGTTTCGCAATGGGCGGCGTCCTCGGTTCAGGGGTATTCAATTCAGACGGTACGTCTCTTCTCTTCCCCTCCCGCCTCCCTCCCTACTCATTTGAACACCTCTCTGAATTACCCAGGCAAAATGTGGCAGTTCCATCGCTCAATGACCCGCCCCTTCTTCAACCGCGACCGCACAACCGATTTCGAGCTCTTCGACAAACACGCAGACACCGTCATCTCCTTGATCAAATCCCGCATGCTCACCGGCGAATCTATCGATTTCCAAGATGTCATGCATAGATTTACGTTGGACGCTGCGACTGAACATTTGTTTGGGTCTTGTGTGGATAGTTTGAGGACGTCGAGCGGGTTACTTCCTCTTCCTTTCAACTCCGATTCTACACACAATCAAAAAAAAGGAGGAGAAGGGGAGAATGAGGAGAATTTGGCGATACAGTTCTCCGCTGCCTTTTTACAAGCGCAGATCGTCATTGCTGAGAGGGAGCGGTATGGCCGTATTTGGCCCCTCCTTGAGATATTCAAGGATAGAGCGAGGGAACCGATGGAGGTTGTTAATAGGTATTTGGACCCTGTTATTAGGGATGCTGTTGGGAGGTATCAGGAGAAGAAGAAAAAGGCAGTGGGGGAGAAGGAGGAAGGGGGAGAGACGTTGTTGGATCATTTGGTTACGCTTGCTTCTGGTTTGTCATTTCTTTCCGGTTTTTGGTCTGGGGGCTGATGAGAGGTAGATACCGCTCTGCTCCGAGACGAAACGTTGAACATCCTCATTGCTGCGAGGGATACTGTACGTTTCTCTCCTTCCCTCTCCCATCTTGCCGACTAACCTCCACCCTCTAGATGGCAGCCACCCTATCATTCATGTTTTACTTCCTCTCCTTACACACCTCCGTCCTCGCGCGTCTGCGTCAGGAAGTGTTGGATCGTGTAGGGGGGACGAGGAGGCCGACGTATGAGGATGTTAAGGAGATGAAGTATTTGAAGGCTACTCTGAACGGTTCGCTTCTTCTTCTTTTCTCTTTTAAGTGGGCCTACGCTGACCGCGGTTGGGTTTGTGGGTTGTAGAGACGTTGAGGCTGTTGCCGCCCGTGTACGTCCCCACTCCCTCCTTCTTATCCTCTATTAACAAATTTATGTGCTCCTCGTATAGCCCTTTTAACGTCAGGTACCCACCCTTCCCTCCTCCCCTTTTTTATGGCACTGACGAAACAAACAAATGAACAGAGAATGCCAAAAAGGAGCTGTATGGCCTTCCCCGGACCCTTCTCAAAAACCACTATATATCCCTCCTGGATCTGCGTGCGTGTTTTTCCTTTCCCCTTTCCTCTCTTTGACGGTTGATTTCTTTACAGGACCGCGTATTCAGTCATAATGATGCACACCCGCACGGATTTGTGGGGTCCTACTGGTGCGTTTATCCCCCCTCTTCCCTTCCTAGAACAGATGATAATGTGGAACGACAGCACACGAATTCGACCCGGACCGGTTCTTGGATGAGAGGTTGAAGACGTACCTCCTTCCCAACCCGTTCATTTTCTTGCCTTTCAATGCTGGGCCGAGGATTTGTTTGGGGCAGCAGGTGGGTTTTTTGATTATTTGATGTTCCCTTTTTTTGTCCTGGTCTATTTTGTTTTCCGATGCGAAGGGCAAGGAGTCGCTACCCACCTTTGTGGCAGACCGGAATTATTCGTCTTCGTTTCCGATTCCTCTTCACCTTCACCCGATAGATACTAAAGTTCCGCCTTCCTGGGTTTTATTTGATGTCGCCTTTTCTTCTTCTTCTTCTTCTCTCTCTCCTCGTCTGTTTCGTTTTCCATACGAGGGGCGAGGAGCACGTCTCCTCCATATCACCTACGTAGCACTCTCAAGATACCCCTCTTCGTTTTCCCATTCATCTTCACCCGATACACAACGCACACGCTAACCTCGCGCTTACCCACGACAGTTCGCATACAACCAAATGTCATTTATGGCTATCCGCCTACTCCAATCTTTCTCCTCATTCACACTGGACACGGACGCCTTTCCGCCTTCTGCCCGTCCGCCCATGGAGTGGGCTGAGCAAGGAAGGGGGAGGAAAAGGGTGGAGAGGTTTAGGCCGCAGATTGTGTTGACTATGTCTAGTTCGGTGCGTTTTCTTTCCTCTTTTTTTTTTTCAGAAATGGAGAATGGTGGGCTGATGATTGTACGGCCTACCTATTTTACAGGGAGGGATGTGGATGAAGGCTGAAAGTGCGGGTGTGGACGTTTGAGTACTGCTCGTCGATCGATTTCTGGAAGTGTGGAACTGGGGTGTAAGGGAGTTATTTATTGTTCAATGGCTCGCAGCCAGCGTATGCGAGATGGTCACTTGAATCGTTGGATCGGTTTGGGGCATTTGGGAAGACATATACATGTTCGGAAGGATATAGTCGTACTCCGGTTGTTGGTTGACTTCGAAAAAACTTTCAACGACAAGCCAATCATAGCCTTAGGAAATTTTGACGAGAATCGCTGTGCAAGACTACAATCTTTCAGAGAATTCGAGTGATCAGGGGGGGCCAAGTGAGGGCGTTGAGTCTTAAGCTTGAGGTGAAGGTAAGGTGAAATATTGGTGTTTGTCGGATAAAAATGTTGACTTAGCGGTCGTCTTAAACTTACCTACTTACCCTTACAGGGAGGATGGGGATGAAGGCTACGAGGGCGGAAGGATTTTATTTATGCTGCAGTCAATAGGCGCTATATGTTCACTTGGACCGTTTTGGGGCGTTGGGAAGACAGATATACGATGAGTAGCATGTTCGGAAGTATCATGTTTGATATAGTCGTACTATGGCTGCTGGTTGATTGGCATTTGTTGGATAACAATGTTTCCTTGGTGGTCGTCTTCAACTGCAATTGCATGTTCACCTAGCCTCACGACCCGGAAGCGCCCAACGACGAAATTGCATCCTAGTAGTCTCGACGCCAGCCGGCGGCGAAGGTATGTATACGCGCTAGTTTTTCAGGTCCTTCGGATACCAGTCGCGCCTTGGGAGGGGAGGCGAACTGAGAGTCGAAATCGGCACCAAGGACGGTAGGATATCGTCAATCCCGTGATTAATTGACGAGGAATGACGAGGAATGACAAAATATTGATGTTTCGGCTGCACGGATAACGCCTTTGAAATTTCTTTGGATGCTTCATTCTTGTTGCTCACACAATATCAGAGCAATTTGTTCGAACGTTCAGCCACCAGTCTAGTCCCTCACAGGACATCAAGACATCCATACGATGTTCACAACTTAATGTGAAATTCGATCATCGGCGACCTGCCCCTAGCTGCCAGACTCAGTCAGACTCGTCCCGTGCAATAATAATGAGGGTCTGCAGTTAAGAACAGGAAATAATAAGGTACGTGCCCAAAGAGAAGCCATTTCTTAGCCCGTTCTAAAATCCGTTAGAAAAATAAAGTTTCGGTGACTTAGAGGCAAGGATTTCCTCGAAGAACGTACGTATGATGGATCCTCTTGGGGTCCCCCGGTTCCTGACAATATTGATCACGATGCTGGGTGAGGATCACGAGTCGTCGTTTTGAAAAACGACGTTCACAGTCCTCGAAGAAAGTAGAGGTAGAAGCCTCGAGGTCACTAGCCCAAATCCTTGTTTAAAAGGTTTGGTCGTTCGGCAGAGGGTAGTACCAAGAAACAGACAGTCTGTAAGTAAAAATTTGGGAAGCTTTAGGATGGCAGGTTCCTGATCACGGTCGATCGCGGTGGAGGCACGGAGGATTAGCCTTTTAGTTCCTGAGGTCGTTCGAGCCGACGGATCTGGGACTCGAGTCCACAAGTTGAAGCGTCTCCTGAGGCCGCCTTGGTCACTGGCACTGGTGAGTGAGGATGCCCTGGATGCCCCTAAGTTGAGAGATTTTTGTTCGAGTTTTGGCAACGACCATTGCAACTGAGGTTGAGGACCTTCGTTGTGAATCTCGGAGAGCTTGGGAAGATTTTTTTCGTTGATGGTTCTTGCAAGCCAGTGGCCGGTGACAAACCAGTCGTGACCGCAAATTCCCATGCTCCCATGTCTCTTTCCCCCATCATCAACCACGGAAAAGAAAGAGTTGGTAATTGCCTTTTGAGGTCAAAGACAGCTGCATCTTTAGCAGGGTACTCGACGTCAGCAAAAGCAGCGGTGGAGAAGATTTTCGCTGATTCAAAGTCAGCTGAATTTGTGGCGGCTGCAAGCTCCGCCACGTCGATACCCGACTTACATGGTTTACCTGAGGTGCGCTAGCTATCGGCTCTGAAAATCTTTTGGTGTTGACAGGCGTGAAGGTCATCGTCGCGGGTTAGAAATTCACAATTGGAATTGAACAAAAACAAAAAAGACTAACAGGAGATCATACCAGGTCGTGCAAACGCCGGTAAATCCTCCTTATTCAATTCCGTTCTGGGAAGGACGTCTCTACTCCATACGAGTAAGAAACCGGTGAGTTTGAAATACCGCCTATGGAAGGCCCTTTCAATAACCAACTGTCCAGGGGCACACGCAGCAATTGAACTTCTATCGCGTCGGCGCGGAACCAGGAAAGCTCGTTCTCGTGGATGCGCCAGGGTACGGTGCCCGAGGAAGACCACAATGGGGCGAAATGTTTGATGGGTATCTCCGGAGCCGAAAGGAGTACGCCCTCGTGTTCTTTCTCTTGACGATTAATTCATGATTTGCAGACTACGCCGTGTTTACATCCTCTTCAACGCTAAACACGGTCTAAATGGATACGACACACAGATGCTCTCTCATCTCTCTACGTTTCTTGTTTCGCCGTCTGGAACACAGCCCTTTACTCTCCAAGCCGTGATAACCAAGATCGACACTGTGCCAGTGGACAAGGTCCAAGGAGTGTTGGAAAAGATGCGCAAAAACATCTTCACATCTGCACCCCTTTGTCTTCCTCCGATCGTAACAAGTTCGTTTATGTCCCCTCCTTTCGGGATTGATTTGGTAAGAAGGAATATTGCTGAAGCCTGTGGGCTTCTCTGACCCTTACGTAACTGAGGTGGGTCATGCGCACAAAATTCTACATTCTTTGTGCAGGGTACGGCTAGCCAGGGTTTTCGATAAAATAGGAATAAATCGTACGTGGATCTTTTTCAGCTCGCTGATGAAGACCGATTTTTATTTATTGAGAATAATCTTAATTCAGGTCTTGTGTAATTCACCACTCCCTAATCATGGTGTGTATTTACCTGCCGAACGCGTACAAAAACCATCTCGTTTACTCTGGCCTGAATCGATGCTGCCTGAAATCGGCTACGAGACAAGTCTTTGAAGCGGCTCTTGCTTTAGGATCTTGTGGTCACCTTGCTGGCATTCCGTGGGAGATGATGGTTGTTTCCGGCCCATTTCCAACACGTCCGAGAAAATCGTTGAGGCGGTCAAAGACATGTATGTGAACTTTATGCGTTCCTCAACCTCCTGAATATACCCCTCCCCGGAGTTTCCTCGTCTCGCATCCGTTTTGCAAGACTTTACCCAATTTAAAATTGATCCTTGTACCATCAAGCACCCCGATTTTGATTTGGTAGTTTTGCCCTCTTGACCTGCATTCGAATGAAGGGTTCCTTCACCATCCAGCATTTCAGAGCAATGACCAGCCTACGAATCGGAGCGCGTCGATTTTCACCACCTATCATGGCCTCTAAATTGCACCACTCCCTGGATGGTATCCATAACTTGATGGACCATACATTAGTTTTGAATTCGGAAGGACAAAGGTATGGGATCAACTTTTTTGGGTCTGGGCCGGCCAATCGAAGAGTTAAACGTGAACTTAGGCAATTACACCACGTCATTTTTTACGATCCTCCCTGACCGTCCATCTGAATCGTTCAAGCATGGCATACCTGCCGACGCCGCTCTCTTGGATCTCAAAAGATCGCTTAACCTTTACATTGACCCCACCTTCCTTCGTCTCTGTCACGAAAACCCACCAACGGTTTCCACTGCCGGGGATGCTGTCATAACCACAGCCGTGACCCCTCAGAAATACCTTTCCAAATGGATCTGCCTTCTCGGCGGACTCTCAAACGAATTCTTATATCGAATGGATCCACATCATCCACTAAACTTCACTGTCTGCCGTCATGGCTCATTGTCAATTGAAATAAAAATTTGAGGGCAATCGAAAACTGCTCTCATAACTCCAATTTAGTTTCGAGTAGTATTGACATCTAGGCCTCAGTACTCAGGTTCCAACCAGTGGTTCTTGGCTTGACATGTCCTTGTGTAAGTAGGTCACATGACATGACTGTCAGCCCACTCCGCAGCCGTGACGGTGTTGTCCTCCTTCCACTTGCCTTCCACGCCATGATTGTGTAGCGACTCTGGGATGTCACCGGGCAACACAACTCCGCCTTGGCCATCATTGTATAATCCGGGTCTCGAGATTTTGCACATTGAGCACAGGCTACCAACGCAGAAAGGTGCTGAGTACTTGTACAGCGCTAGTGGTGCGGTGACAGATTCATCACCTCTCGAATTGTGCTGATTCGTTCAACCAGACATTTTTCGTTTCACGCTTTATTGGAATTTGATCTTTTACACACCACCTTTTCTGGTCTGCGGACTCTACGCGTTTTGGAATTATTCTTTCCCCCCGTCGCCCCGGCCATCGCAACACCCACCTTCTCAAGATACCCTCTATCCATTAACACCACTTCCGTTTACTTCAAGGACACTGGGGAACACACCGCTGACGACACACAAGAAGAATGAAAGGCGGTCAAGGCTTGCGTTCGCCCTGCTCGTCCTGCTGACCTTCATGACGCTGAGTGTCGCTGGTGCCGTCATTGGCGCGGCGATACTTGGTTTTGTGGCAATGGGACTTTATAGGGCTGGGAATTTCAATATGTCAACGTAAGTTCTCAGCATGCATGCCCGTCGGAAATTATCATAGTTTGCATTTAGGTGGATACCTTTTTTGCTCGCCGTTATACAAGTCTTCGTCGGACTTCTCAGGTATGTTGTACGGTGGCTTCTCCCCCTCTCCCGGCGGTTAATAGACGCTATCTACGAAGTGTATGGCCCTCGATCATCGAAATCATTTGAGGAGCTGTAGTAGCAGCTTCGCAACTGAATTGCTCCGAAATTGTTTGCATTGCTTTTGCCCCTGTGTTTAGCTCGAATTCTGCCCACCTCATTATACACCGCTATTCATCGAAAAACACTTATGCACGCCTATACTTTTCTCATCTTAATCGAGGTCCACATTTTCCCAGCAGCATCCCCGAACGATCTGTCGAGCTCAAACCATGTCTGAAGGATCTTCTAAATCGTGCATTCACAATAAGCTGGCGATTCCACCCTTCTCTCTACTCTTTTTCTACCCCTTGCCTTCCACCTCTTAATCCACCGAGGCCTCTGATCCTGGCCCTCATGACTTCGAACTGCATTGCTTAAGCCTTGATGAAGAAAAAAGGCAATGAATTAATAACACGATTATTGTATCGTTGAACGCCCCTATGATTAATTTATAGAACAACTTTTGAACGCAGACCACGGAAAGAAATTAAAGGTCGCCTGACGTCATCAGGGTTTTTATTGTTTTCCATGTTTTCTCGGCAACCACAAGAAAAGTGAGTAGTTCCCGAACGTTAGCTTTCATTGTTCTATGTTCACGGTCTAGCTGATTCCGGTGCAGGAACGCTTTGACAATAAGACTCGGGCAGGACGTGTTGAGATATCTATCCGAGTCTCCCGGAGCAAGGTGACAGTGAGTTTAAAAGGGAGCACGCTCAACGACAAACACTCAGGTTGCACCGCGTCCTAAACATCTTCTGAACTCACTGTTCTCTACATCCTCCCGAAATCACTCTCATGGATTCCTTCGCCACCCTCGCCACCTTCTTCGCCTCCGTCTCTGGCTCCAGTGACATCCCAACCAACGCCGACGACGGTGGCAGCGGGAACAACGCATACTGCGTCGTTGCTTGAGAGTTTTTCTCCATCCACACTGCGAATCAACGACTCACGTATGTCTATCGCTATTTTTTTCTCCTCACCTAATTCAATACTCTCTCCATTCTAGAGTTCGACGACAATCAATAACTCATTCAATCATCACACGCACACCTCATTCAACTCATCCATAATTCACTCAACAAACATCTGGGAACTTTAATTTTCTTATTCGGCGTTGGAAAGATTTTTTGGCCGCGCATCACGCATGCTACATTATATTATTACTAATGATTTGGGTTTCGTTGGCGCTGTACTGTTGTTTCATTTTTTTATGGCACTTGTAGGATTTGAAGAATAATACGAATGTCTGTTATTTTCGTGCCTGTTCTTCAATGACACACTCACTCTTCATTATGTTTACTCATTGGGTAAAGAGAGGGGTATAATGAGAGCTTGTCAAGGAAAGAAAATGACAGCGGGTGGATCACATTTGTCCTGTGTCAGTATTGAAAAACCTCTGCCATAAAATACTATCGTCTTCCCAACGTCTTCCTCAGATACATATGTTTCGTGGCAGTTTCTCCCCCTCTTCCGGCGGTTTGGACGCTATCTACTATTTTTATGGCCCTCGGTCATCGAATGTATGTGAGAATCTGTTTGGGGAGCTTCGCAACTGAACTGTTCCGAAAGACTGTCGCCTATTGAGGAGGATTGTTTGGTCGTGTCTCCGGGCTTTCGAAGTAGTCCCAATCACGTGCGTTCACGTTCGTGTCACAGCACTCAGCACTGCAGTGAGCAGATCGTTTTCGTTGCTTTTGCGCCTTCGTTTATTCCGAGCTCTGTCTCCCTCATTACACACAACGGTTCGTCGAAAAACCTTATGCACCTTTGTTTATTTTTCATCCTAATCGAGGTTCACATTTTCCTAGCAGCAGTCCCGAACGGCCTGTCGAGTTCAAGCTGCGCCCGGGTCCGGGTAGAAAGGCGGATCTTCCAAATCGTGCATTCAACAATAAGTTGGCGATTACGCCTTGAACTTTTTTTCCACCCCTCGCCTTCCACCTCTCGATCCAGCGAGGCCTGGCCCTCATGACTTTGCTCAAGTCTTGACGAAGACAAAAAGCAGTGAATCGATTACACGATTATTGTGTCGTTGAACGCCGCTATGCATTGAATTGATTAATTTATAGAACAACTTTTGGGCACAGACCACGGGCGTCTGAACGAAATTAAAGGTCACGTCATCAGGGTTTTTATTGTTTTCCATCGGCAACCATATGCAATGAGTAGTTCCCGAACGTAAGCTTTCACTTTCCTATGTTCGAGCTGATCCTGGTTCAGGAACGCTTTGACAATAAGACTCAGACAGTACGTATTGAGATATCTATTCCGAGTCTTCCGGAGCGTTAGATGCAAGGTCGCCGTGAGTTTAAAAGGCCGCATGTTCAACGACAAATACTCAGGCTGCTCCGCGTCCTAAACATTGAAACTTTTCTGAGCTCATTGTTCTTTGCATTCTCCCTATATTACTCTCATGGATTCCTTTGTCACCCTCACCATCTTCTTCGCCTCCGTCTCCGACTCCAGTGATATCCCAACCAATGCCGACGACGGTGGCAGCGGGAACAACGCGTACTGCGTCGTTGCTTGAGAGTTTCCCTCCGTTGATAATGCAGAATAATGACTCATGTATGCTCATCGCTGTTTCTTTTTCTCCTCATATAATTCAATCCTCCCTCCACTCTAGAATTCAACGACATTCAATAACTCATTCAATCATCATTGCACACCTCATTCAACCCATCCATAATTCACTCAACAAAGACATTGATCATTCGGGATTCAACTTTTATTTTCTTATTCTACGTTGGAAAGATTTTTTAGCCGCACATCGCACATGCTACATTATGTTATTACTCATGATATGGGTTTCGTTAGCGCTGTACTGTGTTTCGTTTTTTATGACACTCGTAGGATTTGAAGAACAATACGGATGTCTGTTATTTTCGTGCACACCGTGGAGGCGCCGCTAATCTTCAACGACCTACGGCCTTTCAATGGTCATGGCACGCTCAGTGGGAAAGGCGTAGTGGGCCGAGGCTCCTGTCGGCAAGAATTTGATCCCGGAAATGCTTAGCATTATTTCGGGAGCGACACAGGTCGGACAAGGTACCTATATGTATCCGGCCTTTTTTAATGAGCTGTGTGTGGAAAAGCCATTTAATATACACCTCCGAAAGCTCGGACATCGTCTATGGATGACGGTGGCTATATTTGGATGGTTAGGAAATAGAAATTGAATCGAGATTACGTCCAACGCTCTTGAAAAGCTTGGCCTTACTGGCACCTCCTGGTCTGAAGGCAAATTGCTAATAAATGAACATCAAAAATCCTTCCGATACGATGCCGAGCGTTTCTGATTGCAAGGCTTTTAGCAATACAGAGTATGAGGGATCCTCAGCCGTTGGCAATTGCAGGACGCATATCCCTAAAACGAGGAATAATATTCGCGGCGTCCGCGAGGAGTGGGAGGTCACAGGTGAAGTGTTGATTGAAGTACTACGGCTGAAGGAAGAATTTCATGGCCTAAAAAGTCTGCAGGTCGATAGGCTTGTTCCGCGATAACCGGAGTCCATCCACGCACGCTGAACGCGCGAGCCTTGGTCTTAAAAATGTTCTGGAACGGCTGGAAAACTCGGACGTGCGAGTTACCGTCAACCAAATTTTCTGAGGAGAGAAATTTGTGCGAAAGACAGTCCCCCGATACTACGGCTCGGAGGTCGCTTGTTCTCATCCGCGCAACCGTGCAAATCCTCTTGATCCGGAGGACTTACATCAAGGTTGGCCCTGACCAGGATCTGGATCGTTTTCGGAAGGATCCGTGGCGCCTCGCATTGATAAAAAATGTTAGCTGGCCTTCGACGTTTTGAGATCGAGGGTGCTCCTTTCCACTCGGAGGGTAGGTGGGGAGAAGTCATTTCGCGCGAACGAGGCTTTAAGTCGAAGTAGTAATTACACAACATACAACAAGGTGATAGCGCTACACGAGGCCTATAAATTCACAAATTTTAAGGAGCGTAAAAGGTGCAAGATGAAATCTGCGAACGTAAAGGTGTTCAAATTTTGAATAACGTTGGGTACAAGGGGAATTTTGGAATTTTGTAAAAGAAGGAGGGTGTGGAAGAGTAGAAGATAAATAATGGCGTCCATTAGTCGAGAACGAATATATAGCGGGAATAATATGGAGCATGAGATGCTGGAGAAAAGAAAAATCAGCAAAGGAAAAAATACTGCAAGTTGCAACTCACGAATTGCATAGGTGATACTAGACGATATGCACCTGAGGTACACAATAAATACAACAACATTTGGAGGTCTCTTGCGACTAATCAGTAGGGGAAAAAGTCGCGGAAAGGAAGGGAGGCGGAAATATCGCTCTCGTTAAGATTCGTTGTTGGGGTATACATGGAATGAGCGTAGCAGTTTGCGGTTGAATAATCAATCCAAATTGGGAAGTCGTTCATGGGCAACATTTGTGCCGCTGAGAATTCGGTGTCGTCGAACACCGCCGAGGGAATGGAGGAGAGATTCGGTTGGGAGTAAAGATAGTAGTCCGGCTGGAGTTGGGGCGGATCTTGAGGATACGAGGGGTAGTAGGAAGGGAGCGAATCGGGCGAGATCTGAATTGGGGACAAAGGAGAGCAGTCGAACTTATAGACGATGGAGCATTGAGGCCGATTCACATAATCTACGGGGACGCCAACTTCCATAATGTCCTGAACGATAGTATATTGTCGAAGATCTAATCATGAAGAATTAATTTCCGACATTAGGAAGTGGCGACGGCTCTAAAGTACAAACCTGAAGCTTTGCTTGCGAGAGTGGCCCAATAGTTGGGAATGAGGCTGGTCCTGTAGAGCATCGGCATGTCGCCTGACACAGTAGAAACGCGCTCGATTTTGGTGACCTCCTTGTAGAAAGCATTGCCGTTGACGTCGTGCACAGCGAAAAAGGTCTCATACTCCGAGTTGGGCGAGAGCATTGAGGCGCTGAAGACGATAGTGGGAACAAATGCCCAAACGGGGCGTGGGGCAAGAACTGTTATTCTGCGCTGCCAATTCATGGGAGAGTCGGACAAACGAGACTCATCGAGATCCAGCGTGAACGTCGCGGGTTGTACCCCTGTCCAAGGCTGATGCATCCAGTTGGACGGAAGATCGACTTCGTATGGCTTTAAGTCGACGTGGACGAGATGCCGAGGACAGACGCTCAGCGTGATTGTGGAGTTACTGGAGGATCCCTGGTCGTGATCCGGGAAGCCAGAAGACGTCGGTGAGGTGCAAGGAGAACTCGAGTAAAGTGTCGATGAGTCCGGAGAGAGTGTGCTCATCGACGAATTACTTCCCAGAGGGGGAGGGCGCTTCTTCTGTAGATCCGGAGCAGGAGCGTCCTGCTTGAGCTGGGAAACTTTAGGCGGTAGGTCAGGAAATTCCTTCGATTGTATGAGAGTCAGAACTAACATGCAAAACGGTTATGTTCGGATGACACAGTCGAAATATTTACGAGACTTACTGTCCTCCGATGTGCAAGTTTCGCGTAGTTGCTGGAGACGACTCCCGACTTGTTTGGGAGTTCGCCGTTTGCCTGTAACCTTGAATATGTAGTTGGATATGAACGCGTTACGCTTGGGAAACCGAAGTAATTTCTGGGGAGCCTTGCTCGAAGTAGGGCGATAAATTGTCAGAGCTGAAAAAGGGCGATGTTATCATCCTAATTGAAGCCTAGAAACGACGTATATACCTTCAAGGAGCGCCGTTTCTAAAAAATCAGGCCAAACGGCCTCCTTCTCTCGCGGAGACTGTTTATAAGAATGCCTGCCGGTACCCTTGACCTTTTTTCCATGATGGGGGCTAGTGTGGTCGTGTGGACGTGAGAAGTCCGACATAGACGAGGTCGAAAACAGGCTAGGAGTCAAAACGACGCCATCTCCTGAGGAACTCGAGTCGGACATGGGGGGATGAGGGGTAAGATGACTATAGAGGTGTGCAAAGTTGAGAAGGACGCGAGGTGGGTACAAAAACGACGCGTTCGCGATCTCATATAGGTGGGAGGCTCAAATCGGGGGAAAACGATCTAGGAAATCTCCATAAACCCAATCGGCGATCCCAAAGGCAATCAACGCGACACGAACGCATCCTATTGGCTCCTATTGGATCCTCACCGAGAAAGAAACAAGGTTGACTTTGGCTAAATTGAGGTTAGCTTGTCCTGATATGGGAACCTGCCTTCAAAAGCTTTGGCCTCGCGCAGGTTCATGCGGTCAAGGTACGACCGACTGACGAACTGAGCCAGGCTGGAATTCCCTCAATCACTGCCAAAGAGTGTTTTTTTTTTCTTTTCGAAAAATGGCGGTAATCGAAGGCCCGAGCGGTCGACAGACTCGACACATCTTCAACCCGAAGGGACTTGGAGCCAACACTCGATCCAATCAGACACAAACTATGAGGAAGTAAATTTGCGCTCTCGGTGATTAGTTTAGATTCCGACACACCCGCATTGTGCTGCTTGACGAATCTAGAAAGTTGTTGAAATCCTGGAATTCCCATGCGACGCACACTAGGGGAATCAACAAAGCCTGGGAATGGAGCTTCATAGACTTCAAACTGTTCCAACAGATTGAGTATTACAGTGTCTTGCATAATGCTTTGCAGCACGAATTTTTTTAAATCGTATTTGATTATATTTGTAGTGGTCACAACCAAGGCCCAACGAAATGATCCCTGTCCGGAATAGGAGGGAATTGACATATTAGGTCCAGTTTAAACACAGCCAAATACAATTTAAAAAAATTCACGCTGCAAAGCATTATGCAAGGCACTGTAGGGGAGATCTCATTTTACTGCGGCGTTGAAGGCAATCAAGACCAAGAAAAATCGCAGTTGGGCTGGAGAAGCCAAGGAGTAGTGGGAACCTTGATTGTTGGTGTTATTAGTTGTTAGCTTTTGGAGCTGCCCATCATCAGTCCTCAATACTCACTAAAACTTGACGATAATCCTGCTATAAAGATGGATCCATTGGCTGGAATGGATGATTCTTCCACAGACGACGATACCGCGTCTCAAACCACTGAGGATGACCCGCAGGTCCCTGACAATCAAACATCGGCGCCACCTCCACCACCAGTCTTGCCGCCACCTCCTCCACCCGTCTCGACGACGGCCGTGCAACGCGAAAAACCCCATTATCAACTGCGACATACGCTCCGAGGTCACACAATGTCCATCTCGGCAGTCAAATTCAGCCCAGACGGGAAATTATTGGCCTCTTGTGGTCAGTAGAAATCAAATGTTGCATTCTTTATAGACTGGGTTTATGTATGTATGTCTCATTCTTGGTACCTCAACAGGAGCCGAAAAGGTGGTGAAGATCTGGTCCCCGGAGACCGGAGAGTTTTTGAGGAATCTATCGGGACACACGCAAGGGCTTTCTGATATCGCTTGGTCATTCGATAGTGTGTATCTTGCCTCGGCCTCGGATGATACCACAATTCGCATATGGGACGTAGAATCCGTGAGTGGGACTTAATTAAAAAAAACACTTTCTTGGCCCATTCATGTTTAGAACTCAGGGCCTGACACACAAACATCTCAAAGGCCACACCAAATGGGTCTTCTGTCTGAACTATAACACTGCATCGAATCTCCTTGTTTCGGGAGGTTGCGACGGTGACGTGCGAATATGGAATGCAGCAAGAGGTTTTATCTCAATGTTATGCTTTCTCCGGAATCTAATACCTCTCAGGCAAATGCATGAAAACACTCCACGCACATCTGGATTATGTCACAGCCGTTCACTTTAATCGGGACGCTACATTGATAGTGTCTTGTGCACTTGATGGCTTGATGTATGTATTACCTTGTTTGTGTTTTGTAATCCGACTAACGAATGTCCCCAAGTCGAATTTGGAATACGAGTGATGGGCAGTGCCTAAAAACTTTAGCAGAAGGGCATGACGCTATCTGGTGGGTGTTCACCCCAACTCCTGCTGGTTCTATTCAATCTCATCCTTCTTATCAAGCCAACATGTACAGTTTTCTCCAAACTCAAAATACATCCTTTCAACCGCGCACGACAGCGCTATTCGTCTGTGGGATTATCATAGCACTCGCTGCCTAAAGACCTATACTGGCCATGTGAACTCGAAATATTGTATATCTGCCTGTTTCAGCGTCACCGGCGGCAAGTGGATCGTAGCTGGCAGTGAAGACCACAAGACTTACATTTGGGATCTTCAAACCCGCGAAATTGTTCAGGTGCTGGAAGGTCATACTGGTACGTTCTATGTGAACCTAATGTACAGTCTATTGACATTCTTACTTCTTCAGATGTTGTCGTTGCGGTTGCTGTGCGTTTTTTTGCTGCTACATCCCCTCTTTTGACTGATCCGTTCTGACAGACACATCCTACACAAAATATGATCGCGACGGGCTCCATCGACTCAGACCTCGCAATCAGAATATGGACCGATCGTGGACCCAGGGCAAGCGCATAAATAGCTGTCTCACAGCCCTTATATTCATCACCTCCGCTCTCGTTGTTCAGCGCTATATACCCTCTGTATGTATTTCTAATGTACATCCACCTCATCATCCATCGCCTGCCCTTGCATACCAAGGATATATACATCGCATAATCAACGGGGAGTGAACTATGAGCTCGCTCGGCATCGAATCTGGCAGACAGAACAGCATCGACACGAAAACAAAAGGTTGTCCATGTGGGGCTCCAGGGAGAATTTTAAGATACGGAATGGGAATCTACTTCAAAGGTTCTGCGTGTAACAGATCTGGAGAGGATTTAGTTGAATCTGGAAAGGAAGGAACTGATCACGTACCATTGGCCACTTCCTTGTCCTCTTCAGTCAACCCAGAATCATGGGCCTCAAGAAAAGCATCCACCTACAATCGTCGATAAGTAACGCTGGAAGAAAAGCTCAAAGAAAGAACATGCCTCGTCCAGGACCTGATCATCATTATCCCCATCGCCAAAGTCGTCGTCATCGTCATCGTCATCATCCTTTGCATCGTCTATTGCAAATGGTGTTCGCTCCATAAGCGCGGCATTGACAACTTGGATCATCGGCATGGCAGAAAGGCTTCCACTCTCTGGTACGGCTGGCAAAGACTTCTGTTCCTCAGACGGGATGTTGACTGAAAGTGTCGATGGTGGTGATGGAGCCGGAGAGGAAGTAGAGCCAGAAAGACTCGACTTTGATGGGGATTTGCGCATTGAAGGAGTGAGAAGAGATTCACGGGCTTTCGGCTCCTCCAGCTTGGTGTATCTTCCAATGGATGGCCGGTGGACGACCTGAAGAAAGGTCAACCTTGGCGCACTAGTTTAAGTGTGACACTCACCTGATGTTTCCCAATCGTTTTCCCGATTTCATCAGTAAATATGTTGAATATCTTCTTATTACTGTCCGTCGCTATTGAAGACCAGATATCACCTAAGAAGCCGCTGCTTGATATTGGCAACTCCATCTCGGGGAGATGTTGCAGCTTAAATGAAGCTGACAAGTCAGTCTCATAGAAAGACTCGAGCACCTCATCAGCGAGAACCACCATTCGGAAACTAACAGTCGTTGTCAGCATCTTCTGGGATATCGGAGGACACAAAAACTCACGTAGCAAGATTTAGATATGGCTGGTTAGATTCTACAGGTCGAGGCGATTCTGGCTCGGAATCATCCTCTTTGGTCTCTTCTGACTGAGGAAGAAGCGCATCGCCATACTCAAATGCATTTGTCATAAAGCGGCTGACTGCTCCTAGATATGCATCGCCAATTTCATATCGGAAAATGAACTAAACAGAACCATCAGGGCGATTCCAGTGATCTCAGCAGATGAGACAAACCAGGAATGACTCAGAAAGGGTTAGGACTTCATCCTTCGTGAGGAATCCGTCTTTGTTCTTGTCATGTAGGTTGAAGAACCATTCAATGTTCTCCATCAGGTCATTGAACATCACGCCGTCCAAACCAGAGACGAGATCCTTACCCCATCAAGTAAGTCGAACGTGAAAAGGGACAGTTCGAAAACCTCATACCTGGAATGACAACGCCCCCTTGCAAGACGTGTCCCAGAAATAGAATAATCTGTCAATGAACTCGTGCTCTGCAACTTCTCGGTCGATGCGTTGCTATACAAACAGTTGGTTCATTTGAAAGGTTTCTCAGAGTGAGAAAGAAAAGGCTAACCTGGAAGCCATTCATCACGATTTTTTCGTCCCTAGCCCAGGTCGCAATTTCACTAAGGAAATGCTGGAAAGTACGTAGACCAATCCTCGTCTCAGGCTTCGCTTCATTACCTTCACCCGTCGTGAACAAAGCCTTCTCTGGCGCAGCCGCAGGTGGCGGGGGTACGATGCACATGGCCTTGTACAGCGCATCGTAGATCAAGCCAGCTTGTTCTTTCGTGAATCGCCCCAGACTCTTTAAATTCCGCACAGCAGAGCGTTTGGAGAATGATTCGATACTATGGATGATCTCACTCCTAAAGCGCCTGCGCTCAGTTAGGATCGTCTCGTCCGTGATGACTGAGAACTCTCGGAAGGACACAAGAAGTAACTCCTGGAACCGAGTGATAGCGCGTGCTCGAGGATCAGAGGAATCCGGGTGAGCAGACTCGCCGAGGGAGGCAAAGTAGTCTCGCATGAGACTGTAATCAAGATCAGAAACCATCCTCGAGATCTTGAGTGGAAACATACTTGAGAAACCCTCCATCATCTTGTATTTGAAGCAGGGCTTCCCCATTAATCTTCAAAATTGCTAATGAGCATGAGTTAGATCATCCAAATCATGGAGTCAATATAAAACTGACCTAAGCTACGGGGATTGTCAACATAACAAGATACAATATAGACAAAGTCACTCACCCTACTTGAAACAAGACTTTCGGTCCCATACAAAAGAAGCAGTCCACTATCCGGAACGCGAAAACCATAGGCATGCTGTTGATGTATCTGGAGGTGAGGGATTCATGTTAATCATGTTTTGCGTTCATCGTTGGAAGCCAACACTCACAAACTCAAAAACCAAGGCAATGACGCGACAGATAACTGGACGTCGACAAGTCGGAAATGTTCATGGATAATGGGTAAGCACCGCTGCACAAGGGATTCAAACACGCGTTGGTCAAGCATCGTACCATGCATGGAGGGCCTGCAAGATGAAGTTCAGATAACCTGTAAGGGAGTGGTACCATACTTACGCATAGTAACCGGGAAGCAGTCGATCGCAGAGGACTTCAAGAAGCCAAAAGGCTTGCTCTTCCGACATATAACTAATATAAAAGGTCAAGACTCCCGATTTAAGGGGAGGACGACGGGACTCACATCAGGATAGCGGCTGCCAGAATGTTCATCGCCTGGAGGATGTCGAGAGAGTCAAATGAGTGACAGTGCAAAGAGACATACCTGACAATATCCGAGGTCTGGATTCTTGAATGAATACGCCTGCAGAACCCGACGAAGGGCACCGATTCCCGCCTCGGATTGATAGCCCGCGTACTCAGGCAAGCTACGGTGAAGATCTTTCTCGATATCTTCCGTGCTCGTACTCGTGCTTCCCGCGTACTCTTCCAAAAGCCGGTCGTAGTATCCAGGATTTGAGAACCGCAGATAGATTGACCCAGAAAGAGTTTCCCACATTTCACCTCGTAGTCTGTTCGGTAGCCCAACTTGAACAAGACGCGTACATTGTGGATAACGAAGGAGAGTGAGATTGCGACCGTGAGCTAGTACAGGTTGATCAGGGAGTTTTTTGAAAATCAGAAATGGTGCTTACAACGAAGGTAAGTGGTCCATAGCTTAATTTTTGATGCTTCCCGCAGTCTGGGGCGTAGTCTGAGGGGGTGGGGTTAAAGAAATGGAGAACACATACTTTTTTGGATCGCCCGGGAATTTGAACTTAAGCCCCAGCCCACCATGATAAACAATATCTGATTCTGCATCCTTGTCTTCGTTTATCAAACTCCCATCCTCGCGTTCATTCTCCCCGACTGTCGAGGATGTAGAGACGAGGGCTTCTGAGTAGCATGTCTTGACGAAACTCTTCACTAGTTTCATTTGCCCACGTTGAAGTTCAACCTTGAGCGCATCTCGGAGAAGGGAGCAGAAGAGGTCTGCCGTTGGCCGAAGGGATGTCAATTGCACAATCTGGTGACTCTTCTTGAGACACCTCTCGAAGAATATGTGAAAAAGGACGAACGATCTTCATTCCATGCCATAGCAGAAGACTCAAGGCGTAGATGCCAGCCCGTGCGTTCAACCTCTCCACCCGCCGGATTGTAGACAATGGTATGGTAAACCGGACAGACTTTCTATCCAATGAAGCAAACGCCAGATATGGTGGCATTATATGCAGCTTCCCAGCCTTCGAGGAACATTATGAATACGAATGGTCCTACAAACGAAGCATGATAACTCACGTATGAGTCCTCAATCGCTTCACCGAGGCTAAGGACAGCGTTGATGTCCATCTTCTCCTGATCCATCCCCCCACTTTGACCAGCTTCATCTCCAGCGGGTAAAGAGAAGAATATTTGTGTTAGCTGTTCCTTGGTCGGCTCCTTGAAATGACGAAGTGCCGTCGAGATGGTCGACATTATTTGAGGCCTTCAGCGGGCGTCAGGAGAGGATGGGCGGCACAACGGTAGGACGACTTCAAGAACCAAAACTAAATCGAAGGAAAGGTGGGCGCTCCCGATGAAGAAGTGCTCAAGGAAACGTCGGACTGGTAGTCCAGTGCTGGCTGTACTTGGAGTGATGTCGAAAGAAAAGGTACGTAAGCAGATATCAAACTCTAGAATAGGAGTACATAGCGTTGGGTCACCACAACTCAATTCCTGTCTGCACAAAAGGGATAGCAATGTAATGCATTCAGAAGGAAGATATAGAATTCTATATTCACAGATTGTACGCGAAAGGTGACAAGACGAAGAGCAGCACCTAATAGTAATAACAAGTGTCCGAGGAGAAAACGTGAGCACGACATTGTTCATTTGCTCAAGGGTATAAGTCTTCTCCGATAGAAGGCGACGTGTACGTGAAGGGAAAAGACAGCGTTAGACATAGGGAACGAATGTGAGGGTCTCGCGTGGGGGAGTCAGTGACAACTGAGACCCTAGCTTGAAAGTGGACTCACATATTTGAATATCGGACTGCTATAAACCTCATTGAAAGCAGAAGAATTGCCTCCAGCATATAGGGCTGTACCTTGAGAGAAGAGCTCAGTGATTGTGACAATGGCTAGAATGAAACGTCAGGTCCTCATCGATGACTTCAGAGTTAGTACACCTACTACCATCCTCGTTGACCCATTGCGGTGTAATTAGGCCGGTGTTTAGGTTGATAGACCACTAATGATGAGGCCGGAATTTGCTCAACAGTGCGTTGAATAGACTTGATCAATTGGTACGTACGACGTCTGTTTCCGAAGCTCTCGAGATAGCAGTGGCGTTGGTATAAGTGTTGTCCATAAGGCTTGCAATAGAGCCGGAAGCAGCTGTAGAAAGTCAATCAAGATACAGCTTGAGCGCAAAAAGACTAATAGACTTACTTCCTGGCAGAGCGACACCTCCCAGGTAGAGGTAGCTGCGCAGTGGTGCGTAAGTATGACTTTCTCCAACGGAAAATTTATACGTACTTGAAACTTGAAGAACCAATGTTGCCGTCGAGATTGTCGCGTCCTTGAATGAGGCCAAGAATTGGAAAATCAGTCGACTGATCCGAATCCTATGATCATTTGCATCAACTACGGCTCTCACAAAAGTGGATAAAAAAATGACCTACATCCATTATAATTCGAAGACCTGTTGCAGTGGTTGCAAAGGAATCAACAACAAAAGAGATTTCCAGTGACTTGGCCACATCGGTCGTGAATTCCAAGTGACCAGTCAACAAGAAAGTCGCAGAGATATAGCCAACAGACTCTCCCGTATCAACGTTGGTAACCTGCATCATTCCCATTTTGGTAACAGGGGGGCCAGCGGAAGGCATCTGGCGAATGATGACTGCAGAACGTCAGATGAGTGAACTCCATCGACAAAAATTACTGACCAGTTTTAGATTTGCGAACAGGAGCTTTCAATGGCAACCCTCTGGCCAGTCGCTGTGCGTTTGACAACTTTGCCCATGATCTTTGGAATGTGCGAGTGGGAGTTCCTCTGCGCTGGAAGCTAAAAATACGCATCGCAGGAGACGTTTCCTCCGAATCTCCTGCGGCTACAGAAAGACAGGCGAGGCTGAGGATTGCCAGAGCTAAGAGAGAGAGAAACGACCGCATCTCAATAAATTAAGGAAGGAAGGAACCTGAGGATCAGTAGAATGGGGACATAGGAGAATATATATCGTCTTGGCGCGCGTTGCTCAGTAGAGACGGCATCTGCGTTTTGAATGTGACGAAGGCAGAGATCAACCAGCATGAATGCGAGTTATAGAGCACGCGTTTCAAGATACCCTAAGCAACTGCCAGAACTTCAAGCTCACAAGTTCATGACATATGACCGGCCATTTGTTTCGTTCGTCAGAGGAAGCCCTTCTGCCCATGAAAGTGCTGCGCCAGCGCTTAAGGGTTCAAGGGCTCAAGCCTTAAACCCCACACCACAGATAGAAAGGGAAGTCGAATGAGCACATATTAAGTTGTTGATGGACACTTCATTCATAAATGTTGAATACCGCGCGAGAGTCAGTGCCTGGCTCGTTTCTGCAGGTGCAGTGAATAAACAATGCGTAAATTCGATTTCGACCGAGAAAAAGTAGACGGCGATGCAGCTGCACCTCCCCGAGGTGCAGAGCAAGTCGAATAAGTGGAAGTCAAGGTCAAAAGGAGTTTGCTTACAAAAAGTTTGGTCCGAGTCGGCTGTCGGCTGATGATCAAGCCAGAAGTAGGTTTGCTCCTTTTATTGGCCTTGGCACACCTCGTTGGCGAAATCGTGCCTTCCATCGTAGAATTCGTTTTCCCAGAAAGAGTCTTTGTACGTAGTCAGGAGGCGAATTCCTTCAAGCTCCTGCTACCCTTTGCCGACACAGGATGCTGTTGTGGCACCGACGGCGACGGGTGCGTGCCTCGCTGTCCCAGATATCATCGACTGACCTTTTCAAAGAATATTTTTTTATCCAATGACTCATGGTGCACATGGGACCTATATAAGTTCCAGCGAACTTGAGTTGCTTCAAATTAATTTGGATGGATTCCACAACACACACGGAGCAGTCAATAGAACGCGAGGCATCTGCCGTCGATGCTGACAAGGAGGGCGTGGAGATCAAGTCTTTTGTCAATGTACACGAACACCAATTGGACCCAAGGATCAGTGTATCATCATTTCATATCCGTCGGAATTCTGAGGCTTTAAATTTTGGTGGGGAGAAGGGGTTAGAAGAGCCCTTGTACGTGAGTAGACCTGTTGTTTTTATTCCTCAACTCAACGGGGGGTTATCATTGGCGATTTTAGATTGAGTTTAAGGAAGGTGACAAACGCAATCCTATCAATTTTTCACGAAAGAAAAAGTGGGGCATAACAGTCCTCGCCTGCTTTTCCACTGTTATTTCAGGTGAGCTAAGCTATTAACTTGCTTGCTTTGATTTCTGATTGCCTTCCATGGCAGCCGGAACTGCAGGCGCATACAATCTCGGATTCGCGTCTATGACAAGAGACCTCAATTGTACTGATTTCCAAGCCACAATCGGATTAAGTGTCTACGCGCTTGCGTTTGGAATAACACCTCTTGTATCCGCCTCTTTCAGTGAGGAGTTAGGCCGGCTCCCCCTGTATTATGGCTCCGGTATTGGCTTCTTGCTGATGTATATGATGATTGCTCTGTACGCCAGATGATGTCTACTGCTTACTCCGTGTTCTCAAATTCTTTCTCAGTTCGGAGAACATACAAACTGTTATCATTGCACGCTTTCTGCAGGGTGCTTTTGGATCAACGGGTTCCACCATGGTCGGAGGTACCGTCGCGGACATATGGTCGTCCAAAGAGTGCGTATCTTTCCTCCAGAATACGCTTTGTACTCATCAAATCTCTAGACGAGGACTCCCGATGGCCATATTTTCCGCGGCCGCCGTTGGTGGTACAGGACTCGGGCCAGTATTTGCTGGATGGATTGAGATGAATCCGAGACTCGGATGGAAATGGATTCAGTGGATCCAAATGATGCAAGTAAAACCCCGTTTTTCAGAGTCAGGCTCTAATTTAGCCTTTTCACCAGAATCTGCGGATTCTATCTTTTACTGTTGCCATTGTTCATGCGAGAAACTCGCTCTGCCGTCCTTCTAACTAGGATAGCTAGGAAACTGAGAAAGGAAACCGGAGACCCACGTTACCGAGCAAGGGTAGAAGACGAGCGCGCCAGCTTACGCACACTGATCTACATTTCATGTACACGACCTATCTGTGCGCCCCGTTTCATTGCGCTCTTTTCGGATGTTGCTCATATGTCTGACAGATTTGATGTTGACTGAAATGATCGTCTCGAGCTTCAGCGTACGTTTGAGATGGGTCGTCTCCCTTGACGAAAAACACTGATATGGTACAACAGTTGTGGATAGGCTTTGCTTGGGGAATCACTTACTGCCTGCTGGAGTACGCTCCTCATAACTCGACTCCGAATATTCACATTCTAAAGGTCTCACATTAGGTCTGTTGGGCTTACATTCACCAATCTCCATGGTTTCAATACCGGAGAAGTTGGCACCGTCTTTACTGCTATGATGTAAGTTTATCTTTGCTACCCATTTTTCCGGTGCTCAAGGGACATATTAAGCATTGGCACTGGCCTCGGGTTCCTAACGAATTTGTATCAAGAACGCCTCTATCAGTATGTGGTTGTGATATTCTCCACAAGTCCTGAACTCACGTTTTACACAGTAAGAATGTTCTTACACGAGGACCTGAAGCACGACTCTATGGCGCTTGCTTCGCAGCCATCCTCCTTCCCACAGCCATGTTCATCTACGCATGGTCATCTTTCACATCCGTTCATTGGAGCGTGCAAGCTATCGGCATCGTCCTTTTCACATGGTCAGCGTACACCATCTACAATACTGTCTTTACATATCTGGCGGATTGGTGTGTTTCCTTCTGATAGGAAACCGTCTAGGGACTGATAATGCATATAAAAGTTATGGCCCATTCGCTTCGTCCGCACTCGCAGGCCAGAGCCTCGCTCGTACGTCACGCATTCCATCTGGATCGCTGTGCATGTAACATCACATCCGAAGTACAGGTAACATTGTAGGCATGGCGTTTCCGCTATTCACAAAGCAGATGTACAAGGCTCTTGACTTCAAGTGGGCCAATACCCTTTTTGGATGCCTAGGCACAGCTATGGTGCCCATCCCTTTCGTAAGTTAGTTCTTGTCGTAAGGTATGATCTAGCCTCGCTAATGATTTGATGTATAAAGATCCTCTTTTTCTATGGTCCCGCAATACGTCGAAGAAGCAGGTTCTCCCGAATGGTTATGGAGGCAGCCGACGTATCATGCTGAGAAATCGTCACTTTTCATGGTGACATTCACGAAAAGCATCATGAATTTATATGCGCAACATTTTTGGCGCCTTCCTATTGTACATATTGACTACATTTCGTTCTTCAGATTCAAAGTGACACCATACACACATAGACAATCATAGACGGGTCGTCAGTTTGTGAAGGGAGAGGGAGGGTTCAGGCAGCTGAAAGGCTGCAGTGGTAGTACAACGTCCAAAAGTTACAACGATTATAAACGTCCAAAGTTTGAGTTGCAGGTCAAAGTCCAACAAATGTCCAGAGGATGTTTTCCTTGTCAGAAAACCGGAGTTCAAATCTCGATGATTTTGAATTTCTGTAATCGACCATCAGTTAACTTCGGATGTGTCGATGACTAGCTTGAACTCACGAATGGGACGACCTTGTGACCATACTTTGAGGAGAAAGCGGCAAAGTCACCTCCGGCGTACAACCTACCATGTTGAGAGAAAAACTTTGTTTTCGGTTTCGCTGTGACAATCAAAACGGAATTACAGATCGGGAGAAGGGGAGGATATGGCTGCCCACGTACAGCCATTAGTATTAATCCACTGCGCAGTGATAAGTCCAGTGGAGAGGTTAACAGTCCACTGTAAAGGCAAAAGTGTGCAATGAGATCAGGCGTGCTTAGGCGTGACGAAGGTACGTACAATGTCAGTTTCCGCTGCTCTTTTGATGTGCGTAACATCGGTAAAGGCATTGGGGATTACAGTGGGTTTTGCACGGGGAGCAGCTGAGCGAAACACGTTCAGAATGAAGGGTGTGAAAGGTTGCGAGCGTGGCACGTACTGCCCGGAGGTGAAACGCCCGCGAAGTACAGATAACTGTAAGCAGGAAGAAATGAGTGACCGTAGTGTCCCTCAAGAGGAAAATCACATACTGGAAAGAGCCAATGCCGATGTCAGGGGTTGCATCATCCCTACCTTGAACCAGCCCCAGAAGTATGTTCGGATCGGTGAGGTTCGAGTTCTGTCAATAGGATAAGTGATGTCGCTCGCCGTTAAACCAAGAGAGAGTCCCAAGATCAACGGACCTCAATTGTAATTCTCAAACGGCGGAAAATCGTAGAAGAGCCTCTCAAGCGACGCTGAACCGTAGAAGTGTCATCAGCCAGAAAATTGAAGACAACTGCGTCTGCAGGATCGGATTCGAACTGGAGTTGCCCCCTGTTTAGTGATCTCTTGGAGATGAAGCCGAGAGGTTCGCCAGTGTCAGACCGAATGAGTTGCAAGTGCCCCCTCCTTCTTAATGCTGGGAAAGACGATGGTGCTTGTCGGCGAACGCCAGTAGACGTACCTGTCATAGAAAGGTGGGTTATAACTCCTATGAATGAGTGCCAAGGACGCTTAGACACGTACCTCTACGGACGGGAGGGTTGAGTGTCATTCCCCTCTGTAGCCGCTCGGCATTGCTCAGTCCTCGAGGACGAGTGATGGGAGCCCGAATAGAGTCACTCTTGAATATGACATTTTGAAGATCCTCTGAACAGTGTTCAGCCACACATGGTCCAGTGGGGCGTTCAATTGGCGTCGCAAATGCAACAAAACTCGCTGCAAGGACGGCGACAAGGGACAGAGCTGAACGCATTGCGTTCAAACGCAGGTGGGGATTAGGATTGATGGGTTGGGTCAACAAGGGATTCTTTCGACTTTGAGAAACGAATTTGAATTTGGCGTTGCTTTTCAAAAGTGAAGAGAAGCCGACATTATTCGGTTTAAGGGCAACGGGTGGAGTAACCAAGAGGGGCTCTTGATACAAGGCGGGTGAGGTAAGGCATACTCCGAGGCGATCCCCCGATGAAGAACAACTGGAAGATGGGAGAGGTGTCTTAAATCTTGATTTGTCCTAAATCAGGGAGAGATCCAACGCAACCATTGTTAAGCTAGAGGCAGATTCCGAGTGTGAGTCCAAGAATGGACGTCCTGGGCGGCGCCTCGAAACGTGGCGACCTACACCAACACGGGTAAAGGATCGGAAAGCGAGGAAAGATGCTTGATTTTGTGACAAGACACCGTCCTCCTACGCATACTTTCGTCTTCGCTCATGGCCATTGAAGAGAAGCACGCCCATGCTTGAAAGCTTCATGTGTACGTTTTATTGAAGGTGGAAGCAAAGTAGTCTGGAGCATGAGAATATGTCACCATGCATCACACTGGGTGCCAGGATGAAGTCATGAATGGCAACCACGATCTGAAGCGACGCCATTGGCATAGCCAAAATAGGTCAACAAGAGCAATTGATGGGCGGGTGAAACAGAAGCCACTGGCAGTGGAGTTGGTGACACCTTCGCAAGAAAGCGAGGGATCCAATGCAGAGGGGATTTGCAGAAAGGATCCTATGTCTTAGATCAAGACAAGGGAGAGGCATAACTAAACGAAGAGCTTGGCGAGAAAACTCCACAAGAAGTTCCCAAATCGAATCGGTCGAACGTTCGACGCTTCTTCCTCGGCTTGATCAGAAGGATTATATTCCACCTGAGCAGATCTCGCAAGAATGAGCCTAGGGTATCGCCAGAAACTGATTCAATGGAAGTGGCGTAGTCTCGGGTACGTGTTGATCAACAAGCGGTCAGCGATATCTTCGACGAATCGAAAGGAGGGATCCAAGGCAAAGGGTGGGGTGGGGCAACTCGACATCCTGTCTTAGATCATCAGACAAAGAGCACGGCGAGAAAACTCCACAAGTATTTCCCAGTTGTAATCAATTGAACGTTCCTTCTTCGGCTTGACTATGATATCGTGTTCCACAACATGTCTTGCAAAAGTGTACATAAGGTATCACGCGAGCACCTAGAAGCGTCGTAGTGCGATGTGGTCTTGCGAACGGGACGATCAATGAGGAGTGGGTAGAAGCCTTGAGCTGGATGCAGCGATCCTGAGCGACAGTGAACTTATGAGATAAACCTTTGTCATGCGGTTTCCGATCCCCAACCGCCAGGCCCCCACAACCTGCAAAAACATTCGAGGTCGTGGTTAGGACCTATGCAACGGTTCATTTAGTGCGAGAAAACGTCAAGTCAGTTGCAAAGTCGCGGAGCTTGTTCCCCGGCGTCACTACGCGTTGACATGTTTGAAAGTGGATGGAGACGCACAAATGAAAGAGGTGAGCTGAGCACTGGTGACCATGATTTCTTCAGTCTGTAGATACGGGAGCAAAATCTCACTCACCAATCCACCAATCAGATGCTCCATCCAGGATATAACCGTGCAGCAGCGAGCGCTTCATTATTTAGATAAGGCTGGACATCAACGTCATTTCGAAAATGTCAACCAAATGTTGACCAAATGTCAACACTGCTCATCACGCTCATCCCGGATTCCCTTACCTGCGTCATGCTCTCCCCCAATCTGTTCAGGATCCAAAAGCAACGGAAACATTTTGTATGCGATCATCGTACGGTTGCCAGAAAAACACACGTGGAATACGGACCATTCACTCCAGCCCAACTACACTGTTTGCAGATTGAAGCGTTCCGACTCTGCCGATTACTTTGAAACCCACTGGAGTCCGACACCATCCTTAATTCAAGCCCCTCGTTATAAACTTTTCTATTGGGGACGCCGCGCTACAACCCGCGAAACATCATGACATCATGCGAGCAGTACGAGGCTGAAACTACTGGCCGAGTCTCAACTCCTTTCCATCATAACGTTCTGTGCACTTCACAAGATGGTGAGCCACTTGTTATACTCGAGTATCATCTGCGTCTCACAGCTGCAAGGAAAGGTATTCATCAAAGGTTTCAGATTTGACAAGCACAAGATCGCAACTCGATACCAAAGCAAGGTAGACGGTCCAGACGACATACGAGTCGAAGCCATCATCAGACAAGTAATGTGCGATATCAACGAAGCGTCTGAATACGGCCTTGAGTTCCGCGTCGGGACTCTCAGTGAAGGGTCGACTATTTTCATTATATATGATGAAGACGACGATCGGGCGGCGTTGGAGGCACGCGAGCTGGAACGTGTCGAGGAGTTTATTTTTTGGGCGGTGGAACAACAATTCTTAACGGGCCCGCATGTGTGGGAGATTGAGGAACGATGGTAGAAGGCTTATTGCTACTCATGCATCATGTTTCAGTTATGACGCCGACACTTCGATAGATATGGACTCCACTGTGAAAGGGTATTAAGGTGGAATGGAGAATTGATTGGCATAAGATCGCAACTCGATTGCAAGGCAAGTTAGATGGTCCAGACGACCTACAAATTGAAACCAAGTTATGATATCTACGGAGCTGGAGGTACAAGAGCTTGAAACAATCGAAGAGATTATTTGGGCGGCGGAACGACATTTTATAACGGGGCCAGCTGTGCGCCGGCGCGATTAGATACGGACTTGTTCTTCTTCATTCTTTGTGAAAGAAATTCAGGGCGGAATGGAGACCAGGTAGATTCTCTTCATGGACATGGAGGCAGCCCATAAATTCGCAGACGGAATCTCGAACACAAGGAGAGGTTCATCTTGCAAGAGTGAACATGAGGTATCAACAGCACCTGGTTTAACACAATCGTCATAGTGCAATGCGGCCTTGCGTACGAAACGAGGTCATGCGGGTTTCCCAACTTCGAGAGGTGTCAATCTGCAAAGATGTCACAGTGAGAACAGTAGTGCTGTTGGGAGAACTGAAGCGCACATTCAAGTGAGATAATGGACTGCGCATAAGAGGGTCATAGAGGGAAAAGAGTCGCAAAGGGGCACTCCCAAGGGGGCTCGTTGCATCACGAACGCTCGCATGTCATATGATGAATATGAACGAAGCCGCCCCTTACGCGAGCGCGGTCCCCAGTTCTGAGCTATCTGATAGCTGTTCAAGGTGGGTTCAAGGGTCGCGAATCTCAACTGGAACAATATTTTTGGCAGAGAGAGCTTGGAGAACATGGATAATTGCCGTCATCTAAAGCTTCTGACTTGAATAAATGAGGTCGTCAACACAATCGACATGGAGGGATTGAGAAGAACAGAAAGACAACAATCTATCAATCTCTAGTCAAACTTCCCTTACTTCGCCTTAAATCTCCTCAATCTTGAAATCTTCATCGTCCTCATCGACTGAAGCTGAAGGTGCCGGGGGCGGACCCACGTCAGGCTGATCCAAGTCATCCAACTCCTCTGCCTCGGCGATCTTAGGTTCGTCGCCATGGATAAGCTGCACAAGCCTCTCAATATGTTCAGAGATCTGTTCATTGTCTTTAATAGATGATCGAAACAAGTCAAGAAAGAGATAGGCACCTTGTCGACCGTCTCTGCCATATGTGCTGCACGCACGATCTCGTAGACGCCGTGTTGACGGAGGTAATCACGTCCCCAGCGAGTGTGGCATAGCAAAAGCAGGGTTTCTACGTGTGTGAGCCGGATAGTGGGGTCGGACTCGCGAGTTTTCGTGGGCGGTAGGAACTGGAGAGATTCGAGAAGCTTTTCTTGATCCTGTCTTTGGGGTTGACGTAAGTAAGAATACAAAGGTAAAAGGTGGATACGAACATCGAGTTCGAATTCTTCGGGTCCGGCTAGAGGGAGCAACAAGTAGGGGAGGGCATCAATTCTACGTGACTGGAGCTTGGAGGGGGTGACGGAGACCACGGCGGATCCAGGGCTGAGGATCGCTTTGTGGCCTGCTGCGTGGAAGGAGCAGTTCCTTTGATAGACAAGGGTGAGACCGGATGAAGGTAGGCTGCTGTTACACGTACTCGATTGTAGATGCGACGCCACCTTTACGAATGATGTTTTTGTGCTCAGTGAACGACAAATGTTTTGCGAGGGTGTACTCTAGATCGACTTCTGGCTTGAAAACGTTGATAGGTTGCGGCGAAAGAAAAAAATTGCGGCCCGTAGGTGACTGAAAGAGTGTATGATAAGTATATGATGGTGAAATGGGATGATATTTCATACCATTTCAAGACAAGGACACACGATAGAATCGAGCAGAAGCTTCGTGTCTATAAACGCTGCTGAACAACATGGCCAAGGAATATGCCAAAGCGAGTATAATAGTCATAATTTCGGCTCCTATGATACGCAATATGATTAAGTCCTAAGAACGGCTCGCCGGAATCGAAAGAAGAAAAAGCGAAGGGCGAAAAACAGCAAGCAAGTCGATAATGAAAAATGTACGGCGGCAAGAAAGAACAAAGGTTGATTCAAATGTCAATCACTCACACACAACTCACGACTCGCTCTAATTAGTCTTTCCCTTCCACAAGCTCGCTCCGTCGGTCCTGCGAATACCCGTCGTCGTCTTCGCTCTCGCCTTCCAAAGAGTCATCACCAGCCGCTTGGGGAGGAATATTTTTGCCATTCTGACCCTTCATATTGATTGTCTCTCGAAAACGTTTTTTTATCTGTCACGGGAGCTTAGCAACCAGCGCCAGTCAAGAGCATTACGAAACCCACCAGCTTGGCATACACGAGCCCACAAGCATTGCATAATGTACGAGGTCCTGAAAAAAATATATCAACGATAAAATTCCTGCTGCGAATAAGATGAAAATCCTTACCCATCGGTCCCCGTCTCCACTCTGGCGTAGAGGTAGCATTACAGCCCAAACAAGTCTGGCCTTCCTGAACCGTGTCATCTACTTTCTGATAACTAGAAATCGAAGCCATCTCCACAAGCTCGCTCCATAGGTCCTGCGAATACCCGTCGTCGTCTTCGCTCTCGCCTTTCAAAGAGTCGTCACCAGTAGCTTGGGGAGGAATAATTTTGCCATTCTGACCCTTCATGTTGATTGTTTCTCGAAGACGTCTTTTTATCTGAACAACAGCAGTTTAGCAACCAGCGTCAATCAGGAGCATTAAAAACCCACCATGGCGTACACGAGCCCACAAGCATTGCATAGTGTACTAGGTCCTGGAAGTGATATATATTAACAAAAAGATTTGCTGCGAAATAGGGTGTAATCCTTACCCACCGGTCCCCGTCTCCACTCTGGCGTAGAAGTAGCATGACAGCCCAAACAAGTCTGACCTTCCTGGACCATGTCATCTACTGGAGTGTTAGGATATTGAACAAGCTGGCCACATATTGTGCAAATCTCGCAATGACTGAGGTATTGGTGAGCAATGACAATACTCATTGACACATCTGCTGTGAGGGTTATCTCTTCGCGAAGATACCCAGGACAACGATGGGAAAGCCATTTATGAGGCGACGCTGTAACACGACGTAGGGGAGAGTATGCTGAGGATGCCCAAATGCGATCCAGGTAGTCCTCAAAACGGCCCACTATAGACTCGAGGCTTCGATTGTTTGCACTTTCGTCAAGTTTCCACCGCACCTCACGCCGAGGAATGTTATGAGATGTTCGCACATCCGTCGAGCTCAAAATGTCCCCAGCGACATTTGAGTGGCCTTCCCAATTAGTTTGAACGACCCTTGAGTAAGTTTCGACTGAGTCATCGGCGTCAAGTTCCCTCTCTGGAGAATCGTCTGTCATTGAATTTCAGCGGCTGTAAAAAATTTGACATAAATGTTGTACCATAGAGGATGGAGTTGACCTCCGAAAACAGCTTGAGTGGGAGAAGATGCTTTGTCTCAGCGATGGATAGGTTTGTCTACCGTAGAAAGAGCACGAACTTTCTGACAGAGCCCGCTCAATATTTCAGTCCCACCCCTGTGGTCTTCTGGATGGTAAAAAGATGGAGCCAGATGGGGTCCACGAGCCGTGGTGTCCGGGAAGTGAATTGAAAGAACCGGCTCATCGCTGCCACTAGCAAAGATGTCGAAGTTCTGATCCCTGGAAGTAAGAGTCTTCTCAGTGCGAAAGCCTGACCTTATAAACTCACCTCCCATTTCAGATTGCTAACTATGCCCTTAGATAGAAGGTTCTGAGACTCCAGGTAACTCAGTCCTGCCTAGTATACCAGAAAACATACTTCAGACAAGCCATGACTGAAACAGAGCCATCCATACCGCGAGCCCTTTGACCTGGTGTCATTTCCGTGATTAAGCCATATTACCATTGCCAACAAGGTAACTGTCCGTTCTCATCGATAGCTGAACACTCTTATTCAGATCGGCACGCAACGCTTTGGCTAACAACGAGTTCATTTTTCTGTCAGATACTGATATCCCGATTCCCCATGAGTATGGTGCGTTGAAGAGAATGCTAGAAACTCACTTCCATGAAAAACGATAAATGGACTTTCTGTTCCGTTTTCGCCAGAAATCCCAACAATTTTTGGAACATTAGGCTGGCTGGGTTTTGAGCCAGTCATTAAAAGATACGAAAGATATTAGATGATAATCACAAGAAGTTTTTAGCCAAAGTAAGATTGAACTTCCAACTCTGCAAGAGTTACGATTAATAAATCTCAGAGTGAAATGGGGATGTTTTTACCTGCTTAGCTCGAGGACCATGGAAAACCTTGACCGCCACAATGCGCCCTTCGTAGATCGCCGAGTGTGTGCAATGATTCGAACCACTTGTTAGTTGTCTTTGCAAGTCTATTTCCTTTGGATGTACAATCTGTGAAACGGAAAAGAGGTTCGTCAAGGGAAATTACTCATGGCAAGAAACTAACTATCAGGCCGTCCAGACTCGGAATTTCATCGCGAACTCCTCCAAATCTCTTTCTGGGTCCATCTGCTTCCGCATCGCCTTTGTCGAGATCACACTCTTTCCGTTTCCCCAGTAATTGTGTTGTAATGCGCTCTGGACACTTCGTTCAATGACTTCAAGAATAAGGTCATGGAAACATTGGAATTCCGAACCAACCTGTAGATTCTGCAGGTATTGCGAATTGGATGTTGAAGTCCCCACCAACTTGATACAGATGACTGTCGTTGATGGTAAAACCCGAGGCACAGGGGAAGAAGGGCATGCGGTTCATCACCGTAGGTGCAAGACAAGCGCGAGAGAGCGAAGCGTCATTACATAGAGCACGAGGAGGACAGCCACAGTCCAAATCACCATACTTATGCTATCTCCCCAATGTCCGCCTTCTTCGTTCTGACAACTACTACCTAAGGCGGAGACATGTCCCTCCTCACCCTACCAAGCTTCAAGCTTGAAGCATCAGCACTTAGTGTCGATGTAATGACCAGCTGGCCCTGGTTGTGCGGGAAACACTGACTGCCCTTTCCTGGCCCTTTCATCGTCACCAGGAAGTCATGGTGGGAAACACACTTGCAGCTGAGGACACACTTCTTCTCACCTCTCCACCACAGTCTTGGTCCTCGGGAAAATACCCGCTATTGAACACGAATTCGACGCGCTTGTCTTGAATCCACTTCCCCAATCTTACCATCTATGAATCAATCAATCTTAGAGGCGCTGGTGGTGTCTGAAGATGATCGGCAGTGGCATATGTATGATACTGTGGGTGCCTTACCACATATTACCTGCTAGCTTGGTCGTCTGATGTTTTTTCCCTCTGGCTTGGTGACCGAGACGCAATCCACTACATCATGTACATGTGTAGAGAAGCTACTCTGTCAGTGATGAGCCCATACCCTCAATTGACTGAATTTCACCCAAACAGCTTGGACACTACGACGTGCTGTGCTCGCGTAACACCAGAGGGAAAAATCGCTTTTGGTGGACAATCTTTGAAATACGGAAACAGAGGCCAGGCCTATCGTTGCGCACCTGCCGCTGACTGTACTCCAATTACTATGAAACCCAGGAAATTTTAACTTAAGACCCCTCCTATAAACTTGATCTTTTGGGAACACACAAATCCGGTGAAAATTTTGAGTTCGTGACCTCTTCAACTGCAGGGGACGGGAAGAAGAGGTTCGTTCTATTGCCGCGCTGCAACCCGATGACATCATGCGAGCGGTACGAGGCTGAAACTACTGGCCGAGTCTCAACTCCTTTCCGTCATAACGTTCTTTGCACTTCACAAGATGGTGAGCCACTTGTTATACTCGAGTATCATCTGCGTCTCACAGCTGCAAGGAAAGGTATTCATCAAAGGCTTCAGATTTGACAAACACAAGATCGCAGCTCGATACCAAGGCAAAGTAGACGGTCCAGACGACATACGAGTCGAATCCATCATCAGACAAGTTATGTGCGATATCAACGAAGCGTCTGAATATAAACTCGATTTCTGCGTCGGGACTATCAGTGAAGGGTCGACTATCTTCATTGTATATGATGAAGACGACGATGAGGCAGCGTTGGAGGCACGCGAACTGGGACCTGTCGAGGAGTTTATTTGGGGGGCGGAACGATATTTTTTAACGGGCCCGCATGTGTGGGAGATTAAGGATCTATGGTACTAGAACGATTTGAGTATTCCTACTCATGCGTCATGTCTCAGTACTCAGTTATGATACCCACACTTCGATAGATATGGACTTGTTCTTGCTCGACTCTTTCTCCCACTGTGAAAGAAATGCAAGGTGGAATGGAGATTTGATTGGCATAGGATCGCAACTCGATTGCAAGGCAAGGTAGACGGTCCAGACGACCTACAGATTGAGACCATCATCAGACAAGTTATGATATCTACGGAGCTTCTGAACATGACCTTGTCTTCCGCATTGTATTTGTTCGTGGAACTTGGAGGTGAACTTGCCCAAATGTACGCAGAATGAATCTCAACAGGAGGAGAGGTTCGTCTTGCAAGGGTGAACATAAGGTATCACACCAGCACCTGATTCAACAGAAGCGTTATAGTGCGAGGTGGCCTGGGAGCGATCAACGAGCAGCAAACAGAAGCCTTGCACCGATCTTGAGCGACATTGAATGAGGTAGTGGGGGTTCCCCAACTCTAAAAGGCGTCAATCTGCAAAAATGTCACGTTGAGAACAGCAGTGCTATTGGGAGAACTGTAACGCACATGCAAGTGAGATAACGTGGCCCTCAAAGAAGAACGTGTATGTTCTGCACGTAAAGGCATTTTCATATCATGTTGCCAATGCCGCTGGCTGGATGACATTTTGGTGAAATACGTCCACTGACAACCTCTCTCGGTTCTAGTCCATAGAAAGTTTGACCTGAAGACCTTTAGATCGAGTCTGTTGATCCAATGCCGAATTCCCTTGCAACAAGGAGAGAGCGAGCCACGGAGCAGATGGTTCCTGACGTGTAAGTGGGGGGTATAAAGGGAACACAAGAGTCGCAAAGAGACGAAAACTCGCATGTCATACGATGAATGTGGACAAAGTCGTCCAAGGGCGAGCACAACTCCCTGTTGAGGATATGCGATAGCTGTTCAGGAGAAGCACCAAGATCAAAGGAGCCTGAAGTAAAGCCCGTTTCTTCTGCCAAAAGATACGTGGGCTGATGCCAGGCAAAAATAAAATCACATTGAGGGGGCTCACAGAATGCTCCGTCATGCGCTTTAGATGGGTGGTAAGGTTGCAACATGCCTGGAATAGAGAACCAGCAGATAGATTACACATACACAAATAAAACAAGGGTATGACAGTCGTAGAAAGGGGAGGGAAAGGCTCACGCTGCCGCTGCGACAGGCGTTGAGGGTGGTTCTATCTTGGCAGCTCTTGCCTCCTGCTTCTTATCCTCGACTTTCTTCTGCAACCGTTCAACATCGGCCAAAAATGTGAGCAGTTCCTGTTCAATTCCTACACGTCAGCGTACGAGAGAATGAAGCAGGGTGGAGGAAAAACGAACCGCATTGTGGGGCTCAAAAGAAAGTCCCAAACGGATAGCATCAGCCGACTCTTGGAGACGGTGTAAACCGAGGAGTGCCTTTGCTTTGCGGAAGTGGCCTTTACTCCAATTTCGGCGAATGGCGATGACGGTTTCGGCGTCGGCTAGTGCGGAGACGTAGTCCTGCACGTCGTAATAGGCTGCGGATCTGTTGGAGACGACGGTTGTGAGCTCCTCACGCATGAGGGCGTTTGATTCCCATGGGGGTCGCTGCACGGCGAGTTGGGCAGCGGCGGTGTAGCGGGTTAGTGCTTGTTGTGCGTTGCCTGCTTTGAACAGGTTCTATTTCCGTGGTTAGATGTTTGTAGGGAAAGAGGGGGATGGAAGACGTACATTCCCCTCGTCTTTTGTGCTGACGACCATTTGCGTAAGCTTATGTGTGACGACATTGTTTGGAGGGGGACAGAGGAGGCTGGGGTTTTGAACTAGGAGTTGGGCGAGTCGGTTGGTGTTGACGAAGTCTACGTTGCAGGGGTCGCATTTTTCGAGGCGGTGGCGAGCACAGAGGGCAATGTGGGCGTCTGGGCCGAGAGCTATTGGGACTGGGATGAAGTCCTGGTCTATGAGAGCTTGGAGGGCGGGGTCTGGAGTGGGCAAAGCGGGTGATTGGGGTGCATCTGAATGTGAGCAGGATTGGCCTGGTCCGTGGGTGTGTCCGTGCGACATACTTATGAGAGTAATGGTGAGGTGTAAATTATGATCGTGGCAGTAAAGTGATCAGGCGCATGATCGTGTGAATATTTGTTATCAGTTCCAAAAGCAAATTTCGTCAAGTCGCAGAGCAACCGTCTCTTTGATCTACCCCCATCATCATCCTTTAGAACAACCATCTCCTTTCCTTTCTTTTCGTTCGAATACATTCACGAAAGAAAAAAACAAACTTATCAACAACAAAAAATCACCTTTACTCTTCCACCTAATATGACAAATGGTCTTGTAAACGGCAACATGGGTATCGAGAGCCAATTTGGTTCGTATTTTTCTTAAATTTTCACACTAGCGAGATTTTCATTTCGCTGCAGCGTCTCTTGGTCTCACCAAATCTGCTTATGTTCCTCCTCACATGAGGAATACGCAGCGGGCTGCTTCCTCTCCCATTGTATCCAACGGGCAAGTATAGACCTCTCGTGCACAGCCGACACATTTCTGACTCATCCATAGTAGAACCGGCTGGACTGATTCCCGTACCTCAACCCCTCCTCCTGCCGCCCGCGGCGGTTTTGAGTCAAGGGGAGGAGGCTACTCTGATAGAGGTCGAGGCGCTTTTTCTAATTCTCGTGTCGCCAGCGGTGGAGCTTCCAATTGGGCTGGCCCAACATCTACCCCAAATTGGGCTGCTGCTTCGCCACGCCCCAACAATGACTCCAACATCTCCCAAGGCTACGGCGCGTGGAAGGATGGCAAGCATGTCGTGGGCCCCCGTCACCTGCGCATGGAGAAGGAGCTATTCGGCGATGCCGCTGATCCCTCTAAACAGCACACTGGCATCAACTTTGAAAAGTACGACGATATTCCCGTCGAGGCTACCGGTGCTGGTGTACCCGAGCCCGTACTCTCCTTCACCAGCCCTCCTTTGGATCCCGTTTTGTTGGAGAATATTGGCTATGCCATGTATACGACTCCTACTCCCGTTCAAAAGTATTCCATCCCTATCGTAGCTGGAGGAAGGGACTTGATGGCTTGTGCTCAGGTAAGGGTTCCGACATTGTCGCTTGATGACGTTGTAATCTGATTTCAATCACTTGCAGACCGGTTCCGGTAAAACAGGTGGCTTCCTCTTCCCCATTCTCTCTGCTTCCTTCGCCGAAGGTCCTCGCCCTCCCCCAGCCCAGTCTTCTGCAGGAGGTTACGGTCGTGCTCGCAAAGCTTATCCTACCGCTCTGATCCTCGCCCCCACCCGTGAGCTTGTCTCCCAGATTCATGACGAGGCACGGAAGTTTGCCTATCGATCCTGGGTTCGCCCTGCCGTCGTCTACGGTGGAGCCGATATCAATCAGCAGCTCCGCCTTATCGAACGTGGTTGTGACCTTCTTAGCGCCACACCGGGCCGTCTTGTTGACTTGATCGAACGTGGCCGTATCAGCCTTGCCAACATCAAGTATCTCGTCCTTGACGAGGCCGATCGCATGCTTGACATGGGTTTCGAGCCCCAGATCAGGCGTATCGTGCAGGGAGAGGATATGCCCAGCACTGCGGACCGCCAAACCCTCATGTTCAGTGCTACATTCCCCAGAGACATTCAGATGCTTGCCAAGGACTTTTTGAAGGATTATGTCTTCTTGAGCGTTGGTAGAGTTGGAAGTACATCCGAAAACATCACTCAGAAGATCGAGTATGTCGAGGATCTCGATAAGAGGAGCGTCTTGCTTGACATTCTCGTTTCTCAACCCAAGGAGGACCTCGGGCTCACTCTTGTGTTCGTCGAAACAAAGAGGATGGCGGACATGTTAAGCGACTTTTTGATGGGCAACAACCTCCCTGCTACCTCCATCCACGGTGATCGTACCCAACGCGAACGAGAGATGGCTCTCCAGACTTTTAGAACTGGCAGGACTCCCATCATGGTAGCTACGGCCGTTGCTGCCCGTGGCCTTGACATTCCCAACGTCACCCATGTCGTCAACTATGATCTGCCCAGCGACATTGATGACTACGTCCATCGTATCGGACGTACCGGCCGCGCGGGTAACACCGGTGTCAGCACCGCGTTTTTCAACCGTGGCAATAAGAACATTGTCCGAGATCTCGTTGAGCTGCTTAGGGAGGCAAACCAGGAAATCCCTAGTTGGCTGGAGACGGTCGCTCATGAGGCGTCCTTTGGCAGTGGAGGATACAGGGGCGGCCGTGGTGGAGGACGTGGACGTGGTGGAGGTCGGGGTGGTGGTGGTAGGGATTATAGGGCCCCTAGTGCAGGTGGTGGTGGGTTTGGTGGTGGGGCTGGAGGTGCCAAGGCGTATGGTGGTGGTGGACCTTCTTATGGAGGTTATGGTGGAGGAGGTGGTGGTGGTGGGTATGGTGGAGGTGGAGGCTATTCGTCGGCTGGTGGAGGTAGTCAGCAAGGGTGGTGGTAATTGTGCCAACACCTCTATGCAGCCTCTCGCTTTCAGAAAACGAATAAAACCCTCAAAAAAATTGATCCTCCCTCACTTCTCTACCCGGCTTCCACTCCCCATTGACGACCTTGACCGACCCTCATCCCAACCTTTCCTCTCCTACCTCGACCGACCTGGATTTTACGACTCATGCGCTGCAACTTGCTCTTAACGAAAGCTCAAACCTCATTTTTCAAACTCTCGACCTCATTTTCACTTCCGTCTCCGTCTCGACTTTTATTTTTGCTCGTACTACGAATGCATGGCACAGAAGAACCGCTGTATGAAAAAGACTGTGGGATTAGAAACGACGCTCCCCCGTTGGAGGATAAAAAGTACACGATGATATCTTCCGACTGGAGGATACGATAACATCCGCCGACGAACAATCGCACAAACACCTAATACCAGCCCCACTTTTTATCAAGATCCCATCCATCATATCCTACTCCTTCAAATTCATGCAGTTATTTAGACGCGCAGGGGCTTTTTTTTCGCCAAGTTTATCACTCAATTAATACGAAGCCCTACCCCCAAGAATTCAACATTTGCATGGACGAGCAAAGCATATCATATCATCAACAGCATTATCAGCATCATCATCCACATCCATCGTCACTCATCATCATCATCATCAGTCCACAACTGTTCGCGATACATTTCTTGTTCCTTTCTCTCTCGTATACCTGGGTACCACCAACCCCCACCGCTTTCTGCATTGTCATCACTTTATAATGTATTGCGACACATCCCGAACATTGGACTGATACCCCCATCACCACTCACCAACCACGCCTCTCTGTAGATGTTGATTTTTCTCTCGAGATTCGAGACTGAGACGATACTTTTTTTTCTTCTTTTCATTATGATCACGGACTGTTATTTGACATATCGTTTTTTACATGTAGAGCAATTCGCATCGCATCGCACGCACGCATCCATCCCCCTCAGCCAGCTGTATGATTTAGGTCAATTTCCCACCTCGAGAACTCTCTCTTCTTTCTTCCGTCTATTGTTCGGTTTTTCAGTTGATACGAATTGTCATATGCTTTCCTCTATGCTAGCTTAGATATATATTCTGTTCGTGTGTGAATGAAAACCCAAAGATCGGCAAGCAAGGAAGGGTGTTCCTGGCTATTCCCGCTCCTTTGATCCATTTTTGGGCCTTGGCAAGTATTTACGAGACTGCAGCGTCACTCATCAGGCCCAGGTTTTGTCTTCTTAATCCACTCGCTCGTCGTGGTGCACCGTCAGCCTTGTACTTTGCGAAATACCTCAACGACTACCTACGTGTACGGGATCTATCTCATCGAATCAAGAACATCTACGCCCGACGGTGCCATCGATCCATGTCAGTATTCATTTCGAGTTTAGGGTGCTCACGGCATGCATTTGTGGCGAGTTGCTGACGTTTTTTTCAAAAGTTGCTGTGCTTGCTTTATAGTGCTGTAAATTTTGTGGTCCTACACACCACTTTCGTTCCACCCACTGACTGACTGACTTTCTGGTAAGGGCTTCCACGTCACCCTTTGTTACTACACCATTTCTTTCTTTCTTGCAACGTTTCTTTCTTTCGTTCTTTGTTAGAAGACACCTTGAGGCCTTATGGCTTTTGCTTTTAACCCGAATCCCCCAAAAACTAATTCCGCATTGTCCTTCGTAACCACCACCCACGCACCCCACCGCAACACTTTTTTTCTTATTCTCCCCTTCCACCCCACCCTTTCACATTTCATCCTACCCATCCAACCGCACATACTGATTCTCAATCCCATGGGCCAGGTGCACGCCAACCCATACAAACTTTTCTTAAAAGCAAGAAAGTCAAAATCAAAATCTCATCATCACCATCCCAGAAAAGAACATAAACCCGCGGCACAACCACAACCTCAACCCAGCACCACCAGCACCACCACCGAAGAAAAGATAATGTATCGCGGCGGAGGATCGCCCGTCTTTGACGTGCCCGAGTTCCCAACACTACGACGGGTCAAACCGCTCCCCAAACGGCGTAAAACGTCGCCTACCGCTTCTTCTGATCCCACATCCAACAATGTCAACGCTGCCAATGCGTTGGACATGATAAATCCAGATGCGACTGCTGAAGAACTCCTGGCACACGCGGAGACGCTCTCGGCGCGGATGGCTCTGCAGAGCTATTACGTGCCGATTTTGGGAGGCGTGCAGGATTTCCTTGCGGGCGCTGCTGCTGCTGCCAAACCCGGAGGAGGGGGAGCATCGCCTAACCTGGACTCTTTAGAGTTTGGGGTGCACCTTGCAGCAGCTGCAGCTGCCGCTGCTGGGCTAGGGTTAGGTGGGAGGGGGGGAGTTGATGAGGATGATGAGCATGGAGATGGGGATTATATTGATCATTTGCAGCAGCCGGGGAATACGAAGAAGAGGAAGGTTCCTGCGAATGTTGGGAATTCGCCTCGTGGTGGGGTGGATGGGGAGGAGGTGGGTGGTGGAGGGGGCGGTGGAGGGAGGGAGGAGATGGATAGGGGGATACCGACTGGACGGGCGGAGGGTGGTGGTGGAGGGGGCGGTAGTGAGTCTGCGATGGAGGCCTATCGACCTACTGCGGGTCAGTTGGGGTTGTTAGGGCAGAAGAGGGGCAAGTTGGCGGCTGTTACTTTGGCGGGGCTGCAGCACAAGGAGATGTTGAAGAGTAGGAAGAGGCAGCTTGCGGCGGTGTTGGGTGCGCTTTCGCATGGTGATACGCTTGCGCTTGATCAAGCTTTATCGGCGAACTATCCGTTTGTTCCTGGTGGGCGATTCGACGACTTGAAGAACGTGGAGATGCCGAGGGTTCGTTTGTCGAAGAGGACGACCGTTCGTCTTGCCAGAGCTATGAGGATCAAACGCATCCCCCGCCATCCTGATGCGGTTCCGCTCCCTGCCTCTGAATTCACTTTTGTCTGTCCCAGCGCGAGTGAGTGGTGGCGTTTCCTTCCTTCCTACCTTTCTTGTCCTTCGTCGACTTTTTTTTTCCTTCTTCTTTTCTTTGTCGACTTTTTTCCCCCTCTTCTTCCCTTGTTGAGAGAGCTAGCCCTGATGAACGCACATTTACATGTACTGCAAACTTCTTACTTGGACTCGTTTCATCGCAGCCGCCGATCGCCTTATCGCCACCAAGGAGGAAGTCACGATGCTGCGAGATCGTTTCGAGGAGGAGTTGGAACGGCAAGCAGCCAAAGCGGTTAAACTGGCTGCGGCAAGTAAGATGATGAACTCGCTGACGTCCAAGGGTAGGTCAAAGCGCGAGCGCGCCCAGCAGCGCGCACGGACGATCACCATTGGGAAACCACCGAGTGTCGAACAGACGGCAGAGTTTTTGGATCAGGCTTTGATAGGCGGTACGAAACCGCGGGGGAAGAAGAAAAAGCGGTCCGCCCTCGCGAACGCGTCAAACCCTCATCATCTGCGCAACTACGTTCCATCACGTCTGCCGCACTCTGGTGGTGGAGCCGCGAATGGTGCTTCCCAGGCCAACCCTAACGATCTGGGCCCGCTTCCGCTGCGATTCTTGTCTGCTGAGATCCCGCCACGGAGGAGGAAGAAATCCCAGGCGCCTCAGCCTACGGCGCAGCTAACTAATCCGGCGGACGAATGGATTTGCGCGTTCTGCGAGTACGCTTTGTTCTATGGCGATGAGCAGGAGTATCGTAGGGCTGTGAGGAACCGGAAGAAGATTTTGAGGCGCCGACGACGTGCGAGGGAGCGCGCTGCTGCTGCTGCTGCGGGTGGGAATAGTGCTGCACCCAAGGTTCCCGAGAAAAGCGGGAGCGATGGGTATGAGGGTGGTGGTGGTGGGTTTGATCCGTCTCCGGATGAGTTCGCCAACCTTCCGAAGCAGACAAAGTGGAAGGGAGATCCGAACAAGGATAAAGAGCGGTCTCTGGCGGGGGAGCAGGCTTCTTACGGATAATGCGATCTAAATATCCCCGGGGTTGTAACCTAGGTGTTTCATCGGAACGAATACCACTTTCATTTCAATAATTGTCTACATCCTTTTATCTACTCGTGCAATCATATTTTTGCTTCTTTCATTTCCTGCGAGGTAGGATGATTGGAATAAGGTCGAGGGCTGAAATAAGGTAAATCAAACACAGGGTATGCCGCACCCTAGGGTACCTCCGTTTGTGTTGTTGACAACTATTGAACCTTAACAAATGTCGGACTATCGCGGGCCGAACCATTGTTACGGTCAACGTCTCGCGCCCTGGCTCTCTGCTTTACCGCCTCTGACAACGACGGGGGCTCTCAAGTCGCTCAATAGACTGTATTATCAGCCTCTTGGTTGGAAAAGACCGCCTTGAACGACCAGTGAGCACCTTGGTTCATCGCGCGCTAAAGCTTCTCTAATTCATTTTTCTAGAGCGCCGTCCCTTTGCTACATAACATCTAAATTCGTGCTTAAACCTTGCAAGTCTCCTTCAGTTGTGGAGTTCTTGTGTGAGTCGATCGTTAGGTTGTACATACCATGCTTCAGGGTCGCGGCATCCCAGCAAGCCTACGACCCTTTTCCCTACTTCTGGTTGCTGGGTTTACGTTTGCCGGTATTCGTCAAATATGAGTTGCCCGGAGTCCTCGTGTACAGACTCTTTTTGACAATTTCATGATGCACGGGCGCAAGGGAGATAGGCCCGTTTTCGCCCCTTCGCCCTCTAATAAGCTCTGGCTGTCAATCATGTTTCGCACTGCTCACGCATCCTTCCCTGTCATTCTAGCTATCTCATATCAAAAACCCTTTGACGTCGATATCACCAATTACCTCGCCCCCCCTTCCTTCTCTTTTGCCCACCAAGCTGTGAGTCCTTTTGGTGTGCTTCCGTCCTTACCTGCCCACTTATAACCACACCAGGCTTTTTTTATCGACACTATGCCATCCGACGGACGATACGGTTACTCTCACCCAAACCCCCCAAATTATGACTACAACCCTTACCCCCCACCCGTCTCAGCATACGAGCCTCCTCAGGTAGTTCAAGCCCCTTCCTTGCGAACATCTCGGTCAACAAATCCCCCTTCCCAACCCCATTCACCACCTCTGCCAAATCACCACTATCAAACCCCATCCTACCAGCAGCAGGGTTATGGTCCAGGGCAGTACCAGCACCCGCCGCCTCAGCCCCCGCCCCAGGCTCAGCACCCGCCGCCGCCGCCGCATCCTTCATCGCACTGGCCCAATGAGGGCTGGGGCCATTATAATCAGCAACAGTACCCACCCCATCCCCCGCCCACACATGCGTCTGCAGAACCTCCGTACACATCTGGTCCTGGACGACCGGAACAAGTTTCCAGCTCTTCTTCTGAACCGAGGGGATACGCGCCTTCGCATCCCCCTCCACCGCCTTCGAGCGGTGATTCTCGTAGAGGGGAGGATAGGCACCATGCACCACCGCCACCTCCACCTCCTCACTCGTCCTCTGCCTCCTCGATTCCGCCGCCAACGAGCTCTGCTCACCATCACCAACAACAGCAACCGCAGCCTCCTCCTCCCCCTCCACACCACCACCAGGCTCAACAGCATAACAATCAAGGAAAACCTCCAAGGAGGGAGAAAGAATCCCCTCCCGCGATCCCGCCGCCAGGCACACCTTCCAATCTAGATTTCATGAAGGTCAGTATATCTTTTCCGCGATAACCCCCATTCTGACTCTCGAAAAAAAAAACTAGTTGTTGGAGTCCTATAAAATAATTTTGGATGGGACAGAGGCACTATCTGCTCCCTCGTCGTCGTCGTCGTCAGCCCCTAGAACGCCTCCAGCGGCCGAGACGATCGAACGAATGTTGCAGAGCGCTACGTACGGTTGGCACACGCTCGACGAGGCGTTGGCGCAGCATTCCCTTCACCAGAGTGGTGGTAATCCTGCGGCACCGACCGAGTCGAGGCGCTCTCCAAAGGAGAAAGACCCGGAAGAAGCGACGCCGAAGGAGCCGGCGAATGGAGCTGCGGCGTCATCGTCTTCTTCTTCAAAGCGACAGGTCAGGAGTTTTTTTTTATTGTTTGATTGCTGTTGGGTATTGATTTGCCTCTTTTTTTTCTTTTTCTATCTTCTCCTCTATCGGTTGTTACTTCCACTTTTGCATTTCTTTGGGTTGAAACCAATTGCGCGTGCCTGGACTGACTGTGAACTTGGCCGTCAAAATCAACCGTTGCTCTTGATGGCTTTGATTCTGTTTATCAGAAAGTAGATGACACGGTTCAGGAAGGTCAGACTTGTTTGGGGTGTAATGCTACCTCTACGCCAGAGTGGAGACGGGGACCGATGGGTAAGGATTTACATCTTATTCGCAGCAAAATTTTATTGTTGATATTTTTATTTCAGGACCTCGTACACTATGCAATGCTTGTGGGCTCGTATACGCCAAGCTGGTGGGTTTCGTAATGCTCTTGACTGGCGCTGGTTGCTAAGCTCCCCTGACAGATAAAAAAACGTTTTCGAGAGACAATCAATATGAAGGGTCAGAATGGCAAAAATATTCCTCCCCAAGCGACGGGTGATGACTCTTTGGAAGGCGAGAGCGAAGACGACGACGGGTATTCTCAGGGCCGACGCAGCGAGCTTGTGGAGGGGAGAGACTAATTAGAGCGGAGTCGTGAGTTGTGTGTGAGTGCTTGACGTTTGACTCAACTTTTTGTTCTTTCTTGCCGCCCAGCCGTACATTTTTTCCAATTGTCGCGGATATATTTGTACCTTGTGCGCTATCCACTTGCTTGCTGTTTTCGCCCTTTTCGCTTTCTTCTTTCGATTATGGCGAGCCGTTCTTGAGACTTAATCATATTGCGTATCATAGCAGCCGAAATTATTATTATTACACTCGCTTGGCACATTCCTTGGCCGTGTTATTCAACAGCGATTATAGACACGAAGCTTCTGCTCGATCCCTATCGTGTGTTCCTTTTTCCTTTCCACCAATGAGCTGAGCCTTTGTCTCCGTCATCTTTCCAGCTTTACCGACCTTGACGTAAAGGTCGCTTCTTTGCCAGTAAAAACAAAAGCCCACGTTTGGCAGAACAACCTCAGTTTCTCTCAAGGTTCGTCACGTTCTTGATGGTTCTATGACCGGAACTGCCTTTAGCGTCTGATCTTGCACACCTATATGCTCCATTTGGTGTATTGGGGTCTCCATTTCATGTCTGAAGGCTGAGACCAGCTGAGACCGGGTCTTTCTGCTTATCAACTCAGGGAGGCCCGTCAACCTTTCCTTGAGCTCGCGCTTTGAAGATTCCTCTTTCAAGTTGTTTTGCAACACCGCCGAGTCGGCGGAGTATTGCGAATTTCGAGGGAACGTTTTCGAGGTCATGAGGTTCACTACTAGCCTAGCCCTCCACGCGCGATCGGTGCTTTCTGTCAGTTCGCCGTGGGTTGCCTCCTTGTTTTGGTGTCAATTTCTACAGCGCTATGGGAATCCAAGAAACCCTACCCAGTCTATTTACGGAACGGCGTTTCTCTTCACAAAAAAAATACGCACCCTCCCCGAGCCCATTACCTCGGCACGTCCTGGATACAGAAAAAAAATCGTGCCTGCCTGCCTGCCTTCAGTGGCGGTCGTGTCCGTTGCCCCGTCACTGGCTACGTCAGTTGGTCTGATGGAACTTCGGTCGTGTCAATATCTGTGCGGCAGAGCGAGCGTTAGTGATTTTCCTTGTACTTTTGGCTAGTGCTTAATCGATACAGTTTCGGCCCGAGAAATGTCTTGTCATTGCGTCACGGACGAGCTAGTGTTGTGAAATCTGTCAAGCGTGCCGACCCAGGAACTCAGTTAGAACCATGTCATATATGTTGCCCCAATCCTCGTGGGTCATAATTTTGTCAAATGGGTATCCTTGGCGCCTTCTCCCTTGGTGAAGCTGGAAATCCGTATTCTCGTAGATGAGCCCTAGGGTCTTGACCAGCCCAGGATGAAGGAGGGTTTTCATGGTCTCACGGGGCTACTTTGTTTCGAAGCCGTCGAATGCACAGTGATATATTTACTACAATGAATGAATGAGTGTTCAACGTGTTCTAATAATTACAGGGATTGCCTTAACAGAGAGAGAATAATAAAGCAAGAGTACACCTCCCGAGGGCCAGATGCACAATCGACCGCGTGTAAGATAGATAGCAGCTCCGCACACCGCCACAGCAGCAGCTTATTATCGCCCAGGCACTCCACCAGGCACGGCAGCTTGCTTCCCGACGACTTGCTGAGCAGCAGCAGCCTGAGCATGTGGGTGGGGAGGATGGGCACCTACAGGTCCCACCATGCCTTGCATCGGCATCCCACGACCCATGCCTGCCGCAGACATAGGCTGCCAATATGGGAGCATACGACCTTGCGCCTGCGCCATTTGGTAGTTCATTTGGGAAAGCTGGTACCCGTAGAGCTGCTGCTGGTAGGTCATCTGCGGATGGAGTTGTTGCTGGGGTTGTGGTTGTTGTGGTTGTTGTGGCTGCTTGATCTGTTGTGGAGGCTGTTGTTGTGATGCGTTTGTGAGCTGCTGTTGTTGGCCGTCAGTGGTTGAGACCATGGCCGCTGCGACTGACGTCGCTGTAGCGGCAGGCGCGTTCAATGCAGGGGAAGGCGTCGCTCTGGCGTTTACTCGTGCATTGGCACGAACTTGAGACGCAGCAGCCGCAATTTGCGCTTGCAGTTGAGGTGAGGAGGAATGGCCTTCGGCCGTACCGGGACGAAGATGCGAAGAATTATATTGGGGGTACTGCTGTAGGAGTTGTTGCTGTTGTGTTTGTTGCGGCTGTTGGCGTTGAGGATGTTGTTGCTGCTGCATTTGAGGCGACTGCTGAGCACTTGGCGGCATGGGGGACCTGGGTGCTAACTGCTGGTTCGGGACCATAGGAGACCTCCCCGCCAATTGCTGATTCGCAACCATAGGAGAGCTCCTCACTGGCGACGGTGTCGCTTTACCACGGCTAAGATTCGCCACCGCAGCTGAAAGTTGGGGGGTCGCACGTCCGTTCTTTTGCGGCTGCTGCTGCTGCGTAACTTTCTGATTCCGCTTCTGGTTTGCGTCAATCTGAACAGCATTTTGCGCTACGTGATGCTGGTATGTCATGTATGGCAGACTAAATTGCTGAGGCTGAGCATTCACATTTTGGGAATTGGGAGGGGCAGGTTGGGATTGAGGTTGTTGCGGCTGCTGTGCGGCAACAGCGACATTGTTTGGATTTCGCAACACTTGGAGTGATTGTGTAAATTGGAAATTTGCTTGTGAAAAATTGGGTATTGAGGTAGGATGGATCTGGGACGTAGCCTGTGGATACATTTGAGGACCTGTCGATGCTTGAGGGGGTTTGGGTGATTGGGTATACATTTGTCGTTGCTGCTGCTGCAGATGTTGGGGATGCTGTTGTTGTTGTTGGGGCAGGGGTGTATGTTGAGATTGTTGCTGGGAATTTTGTTGTTGTTGGGAATGTTGTAGTTGCTGCTGCTGCTGAAGCAAATTTAACTGCGTATGATTTTGCAGGCCCTGTTGTGGAGAGAGTTGGGAAGGCGTCGCGGATCGATTGGCGGCCTCTGTTGCCGCCTGTACGTTGGCGTACACCTTCGGCTGCATCGGCGAATGCGCACCTGGAGCTGGCGTTGGCTGTGGAGCGTGTTGATGAACAAACTGATGCGCTGGTTGTGGGGGGATGGGCGTATGGGAGCCGTTGGCACGAACGAATCCAGTTGGCATCTGAGGTGTGTCTGGTCTTTTCTTGATCTTGATTGCCGTCTTGTCTGGAGAATCGTCAGGAGAATGTGCGTGTTGGGCCATCGCTGCAGGCGTAGGTGGAGCGGGAGACGGTTGGGGGGGCGTTGACATGTACTGGTGGCCGGGTATTTGAGTGGGGGCACCTTGGGCCGTCTTTGCACGTCGAGTATTGTTTACAGCATCCAGTAGACGATAGCTGAGTTTATAAAGCAATTAATACAAGACCTGCAGTAAAGCAAATTTAATATACCTTGGGGCATGATTTCTGCTCAGTCGCGGTGTCAAAAATGCCATTATCTTTGCTCTTCGAATCTTTTCCGTTTCATCTTCTTCAGGCTCCAATACAACTGCTTTCCGCTTGAGCGAAATGGGGACTGTGGGCGTGGATACCCTCAACACATGATTTGCTATACGTGTTAGATGTGGATCTGGATCGAGACACAGGGGTGGTGAAGTGGCTAACTGGTGGTACATGAGAAGGGATTGCAGAAGACGATGAGAACTGCACATGCCAGAAGCTTGGCTTCAATTTCCAACGCATCCTTATCCGTCCACTTATTACCGTGACGTTTGTTCATTGCACATATGTCTGCCCAAAGGGTTTCCGAATTTGGATGGAGAATGACGCGAGTCCTATCTGGTTTATCGGGTGTAGGCTCCTTGCTACGCTGTGGACGATAGTCCAATAGCTCCACAACCATACAGCCTGGAATTTGTGAGTCTCAAAGGTTGTGCCACCGTATTGCACTATAGACACACCATCGTAGAACGGAACATTGGCAGAGTCAAACAGCTCCAGAAAGTCAACGGGTATTCGGTGTGCCTGTATGTCGTCTAGAAGCGACTAATTCGGAGAGTCAGATGGAAACAACGAAGTGAATAAGTGGGTGGTCGGACCGCAATTTGGTTGTGGTAGAGAAACTTTGAGCCATTGTTTAGGACCCAATACTCGGGGTGTAAGTGGATAGTGAACGATGGGGGCTGTGATTCCGTCTTCTCTAACAGTTCTTCGACATAGCGCGTCCGGTTGTAGCTGGCCATCTGACCATGAATGCTGTCGTCGTCGGACACAGTATTGAGCTCGGACTTCAGAATGATAGTGCTGACTAATTGCTCTACAAAGTAGCTCACGTGCACCAATATTGGACATCATGGACACCCAGCTGCGTGAGGTTGGTCTGCCAATGTCTCCTCACAGTGCCCATTCAATAACCACCCCAGCTCATCGCTTTTTTGCGAGACAGAAACCCTCAAGTCAGGCAAATTGCTTTGTCAAATCTTCTGCCTCAAACCCTGAAGGGTTCACCTCATCGAGACATTTTTTTTGGAGGGGTTTCAGCTGGGGGCTTACAAAAGGCAAAAGAAAGCGATATCATTCGGGATATCAAACTTCTTTGTCGGGATCAGCTGGTTAGTTTCTTGTATGTCTTCAATCGAAAGTTGAGCTTACCTCACTGCAGAATGTCGCTCATGATGCTTTCCGAGCCCTGATCAATCTCTCGGACTCTCCGTTGCTGCTTACACCGCTATCGGAACCGTCGTTCTTGAGCTTTATTGTCTCGTACATTATAGTGTGTTTGACATACTTCGCCTTGGAAGAATTGAATTCACTGGTCAACAAACATAGGAACCTCAATCGATTCTTGGAGATCTCGCGTCGATGCTGCTTTCAAATCTCACAGCATCGTCGGGCGCATGCTCTGTTTTGCTGACTCTCAAAATATCCGTCATTCCTCTTGCAAACAACATCTTGTATCCGACAGAATCAAGATGTGGATCATGTCCAGCCCCCGTTCCATATCCACAGGGTGAACCTCAACAAGTCATGGCCCTTCCCCTCTTACTGGATGCTTTCGTTGACGGGGCTGCTGTTGGGGACTCTGAAGATCTGTCGAAACGGAAGCGGAAAGGAGAGCTTCATTTTCTTGCTAGCGTTTTTGCGAATATGAGTATGGTATGAAATTCCATCTCATTTCACCATGATATACTTATCCTACACTATTTCAGTCACCTACGGGCCGCAATTTTTTTCTCTCCCCGCAACCTACCAACGTCCTCAAACCCGAAACCGATCTAGAGTACGCCCTCGCAAAACTTGTGACCTTCACCGAGCACAAAAACACCATTCGCAGAGGTGGCGTCGCATCTACGATCAAGTACGTGTAACAGCAGTCTAGCTTCATCCGGTCTCATCTTTCTCCATCAAAGGAACTGCTCCTTCCACGCAGCAGGCCACAAAGCAATCCTCAGCCCTGAATCCGCCCTAGTCTCCGTCCCCCCTTCCAAGCTCCAGTCACGTGGAATCGACGCCCTCCCCTACTTGTTGCTCCCTCTGGCCGGACCCGAAGAATTCGAACTCGACGTTCGTATCCACTTTTTACCTTTGTCTTCTTACTTACGTCAACTTCAAGGACAGGATCAAGAAAAGCTTCTCGAACCACTCCAGTTCCTACCGCCTACGAAAACTCGCGAGTCCGACCCCACTATCCGGCTCACACACGTAGAAACCCTCCTCTTGCTATGCCACACTCGCTGGGGACGTGATTACCTCCGTCAACACGGCGTCTATGAGATCGTGCGTGCAGCGCATATGGCAGAGACGGTCGATAAGGTGCCCACTCTTTCTTCATTTTTTTTCGATTATGTATTAAAGACAGTGAACAGATCTCTGAACATATTGAGAGGCTTGTGCAGCTTATCCATGGCGACGAACCTAAGATCGCCGAGGCAGAGGAGTTGGATGAGTTGGATCAGCCTGACGTGGGTCCGCCCCCAGCACCTTCAGCTTCAGTGGATGAGGATGATGAAGATTTCAAGATTGAGGAGATTTAAGGTGAAGTAAGGGATGTCTGACTAGAAATTGATGAATTATTGTCTTTATGTGCTTCTCAATCCCTCCATGGCGATTGTGTCGACGACCTCATTTATTTAAGTCAGAAGCTTTAGATGACGGCAGAGATTCATGCTCTCTCCAAGCTCTTCTCTTCCGAAAATATTGTTGAGACTCGCGATCCCGTGACTTAGAGGCCACCCAACTTGTACCCAACACCAGCGAAACATCCACTCTTCATCAGACATCAACAGTACCTGCGAGTCGACTCATGTTGCCTTTCCTCGCCTTCCCTGCAAGGTGTCTTCTTGCCAACGTGTGCTCTACCATTCGTCTTGCTTCGGTTCGTCCGATGATTCTCCCAAATCCAAGGCCCTATAAATTTCTTACTGATCAGAGTACTGCGCTCAATCTTTGTTTGGATTGGCCTGTGGAGATGAAGCGGGAACGATGTCTTCGGGTCACGGAAGCAACTGTCAACATTTTGTTGTGATTTGAACTGGGCTGTACGGGGGCCCAGTGTTTGCAACAACTCTCCCACCAGTTGGAGTCCCAAGATTACAAATTCAACGCTGCCTGGACCACCCTTTTGGTATAGATTCATTTTTTCTCTAATGTTTTTGTACTGATCTTACATTGTGAGCTATTCACCTACACACCAAGAATTGGGCAAAGTTCTTGTCAACTTGAAGTTAGACAGACGGACCTAGTACCAAAAAAGGATCAACCTCGATGTTAGCCCTCAGGCATCACTATAAATAACTCAAACCACTACTACTTAGTTCGCATGTCGACTCCATTACCCCCTTCTGCTTTTGAAGAGGTCGCCCTCACATGGGCAGAGTCCGCTCCCCCACGCCAACCAACTCCGACCGAAAACCCACCCGAGTAGGGCCATTCTTCCTACTCCGTACATTGTCGACTGAATCCCTCTTGCCAGGTATGAAACAGCCCAGCTACCAACGGAGACGATCACGTATTCCTTTTCTCCGAGCTCTCTGAATTCCATGATTCTCGTTCCATCCCCTCACGCGCAAGATACTCGACCTCGATATAATATAACCGTGAACGTTAACTGCTTCATGCCGTTGTCCCACATCACGACCGTTCGGCGCGGAGCCAACGAATTTGGCGAGTTCGTAGGCGATTTTGAGTGAGTTTCTCTCTTCATATGAGACTTGTTGGCTAGTTTGTTCACTATAAGCGCAGAATGGGAATCATTGACAGGGCAGACAGCATTTGTATTCGTGGTAACGAGCTTCCACTATCATCTGTTGTGAATAAGGATGGTTCTCGCAGAACAGTTTGTCGAAATTTTCGTTAGGCCTGCTGTTGGAGTGCTAATCAATACCCTGATGCAGGCGAGTTGGATCTGGTCACCCAATGGGCGTGCTGCGAATAGAAGAGCGGTCCTTGTGTGGAGCGCTGCAACGAACCCCTACACAGTGCGTTCATAATAACTCAAGCAGTGTAATGAGCCCTCATCCCTCGTCTAGTGTCGTCTGACCGCCCCAGGAAACACCATCATAGCTAAATTTTACCCTGTAGTGGCTATGCGAAAACGGAATGAACCAGCGCCGCTCGCCCAGCTAGAAGTTTTTCCATCAGGGCAAAAGCACTTCGATGACATACTTTTGTCACTTCTTGTCGTTGAGCGAAAACGTCTCACTCCGAGTTCGGGTGATTTTAAACATTTGTTCAGCCGCTGATTCATAGCGACCCCCAGACCATCCAGACCATTTGAACGGTCGCAAACTACATAGCTATCTCATAGCCAACGTACTATGCTGTTTAACGCTACAGTGTGTATGGCGTCTGTAAGACGGTTATATAGTTAATACAATAAGTACTTAGAATGCTGGATAAAATTGACCGCACGATTTGTCGGGGATGAGACACATACCATGACTTTTTTGGCTTATCTTCAAGGATCATGCGTCCACCTTTTCACAAGGCCGGAAACTGCCATTAGACGTCTAGATAAATTATAATTCATGAATATCGGTATAGAGATACATGATGCAAATGTTGTTGGTCTAAGACGCCAAAATAGCGAGACAGATATACAGCAACAAAAAAAAAAAAGGTCGTGAATGAACGTATAGGACGAACCAGATGGAAGCAAGAAGCAAGAAAGCGAGAAGCAAAGGCCTATTTCCACAGCAAGGGGAGGGGGGTATGGTAGGCGTAATGGTTGGAACACGGGGACGCGTTGGACTCAATAACGACATGGTTAACGGGGCCGTGTTACGCTCGGTGAGAAGCTGGTGAGGTTGGTGGAAACGCGTATCACTCAGCATCGGTAGGAGGGAGCATGATACCACGCTTGGTGGGTACGAAAAGCCACGTGAAGCAGCTAAGAATCCTGAAGCCAACACCGATTCCCAGCGTCCCAGCGGTACCAATTTTCTGTACTATGGCGCGGCCGACGAAGGCACCGATGAATAGAGAGACTGCAGCGATAAGTCGGTGATCCCGCGTTGTCACGCGTTGTCGGAGACGAAAGAGGCGTGGGTCAGACATGAGCTCCACCCAGACAGTTGTGAGTACGACTGTAACGATTGTTAGCATTAGCATGAAGAGATAGGTAGAAGAAAATGAATACATACTGGTAGTTCCGAAATGAGTATTTAGTCTTTTCCCCAAAATACCTTGAACACCCAGACTAGCACTCATGAATGCGAGACCAACGAACGTTTCCACGTTGATCCACGCCGGATCATCTCTAGCGTTCGATATACTCGGTTGGCCGCTCTTCCAAAAAACAATAGCAGCAGCCATGGTAAGCACAGCCTGGATGAAGGTGCCGGTGATGAGCCATATACGCTTGTGGGCACCCACACGGTCGCCAATGCGTCCTATGAACGCGCCTGCGTTGAAGGAGATTAACGAGGTTAGTGCTTGTTGATCGGCTCTGTGGAACCAAGAGTCTCGAGACCCCGAAGGTCCGTTGAAGAGACGGGCTAGGGCGATAGCAAGCTGGAAGGGAGAAAGCGTGGGTCTTGTGATAAGCGGGGGAGGTAATAAGAAGATACCTGGACAAAGTTACCCGTTTGGAAACCGCACCAAACGAAAATTGCCGAGAAGGATATGACATCTCTTGGGATGCAGTGTGAGCAGGAGCATTGCATGAAATGTAGAACTGAAGACGCACAGATAGCCAGTCATAAAACAGTATAAAGCCAATTGGCCTGTCGTCTGCGTCGTGTCTATATCTTCGTTCAAATACCTCCACCAAGAAGCCGCAGTATTGGGCCCCGCACGCTCAACATCGTCCTTCGCAGCAACGTTCCACGGATTGGCGGATTCCGCGTCGGTCGACGTTGATAACGATAAGTTATCATGATCATAATGTTGCTCTTGCGTTGGGACAGCCAGATTAATCTTCTGGTCTGCCATTTGAGGAGGGAGAAGGCAGCGCAGAGAGGCCTATTACGCGGGGAGAAAAGTCCTGTGAGGGGCGCCATAGTAAAACAAGCCTTTTGTAGGTTTGAAGAAAGTTTTTTTCGGTCAGAGATCACATCCGGGCGAGTACATGCCCAAGATACCCGACGCGACTCCGTTAAAATTTATTGGCTGAATGTGAAAAAAATTCGTAGTTCTCCTACAAATTATGCTTATAAACGGTCTAGAATCAACCACTTTCTGTATCATTCGATATTCCAATATACAAATTGAAGGACTGCGATGATGGTCATAAGCACGAACCGAGTGGGTATAAGTAGGCGACAAACCATTGCTCTGCGTGAATCTACGCGGTATGTACGCTGTATCCAATGTCAACGGAACACAGTTGATATGAGAGTACGCGCAGGGATTGTCCATGGAAGTTTGATGGAAGTCGGGTGTGTGCGTGATGACACGTGGAACGTGAAAAATAGTTAGCCGCATCTCGACTCTCGACTCAATAGAATTCCATTCTAGCCTTTGCTCGACTTGAGCAGTAGCAAAGTTCAAGTTGGTGAGTCTAACATTTGAAACGCTCCTTGTGAGCCGGTGAGGAGAGGAGGGGATAAGGCAGTCGGTTTTGAGAGGAAGGGAGGGGGAAGTTCGTCGATGTTGACTCAAACATATCCGCCAGGAAAGGGGGGTTGCCAGTTTCGGTAGAGACCAGGGCTTGCACGCGTGGATGGTGGGGCCAAATTTGTATCGTTAGTGTACACGACAAATAGTACAGCTCTAGTATCGCAGTCTGCAGACTCTTTAATGCCTAAGCTCCAGGGATTCCGCTGAGCAGTTAGTCGACAATGAGGCTCTCTTTGTCCATGACGGTCGTTTGGTCAATCGGAATTGTTGCCAGATTGTAAACAATAGAGTGAAGGTGAGCTGAAAATCAGATTTCGTCTGCCAACAGCTAGAGTCACCAATCCGGAAGTCCCGGACCGGCCTGTATCACCTGAAACACCTCATCCATCCAAATCCGACACAAGTGGCAGGCGCATCGATGGTATCGTCCAAATGTTCTTGTTCTCACTGGTTCTGTCGTGTCAAATTACATAGCTGGCAAAGAGCGAGCTAGGCAGCCTACAGGCTAGTCAGATCATGGAACGGTGCCACTTAGGATCCAATCAGGATCAGATATCTGTCTCGGGGTCGACCAAGCAACCTGTTTGAAGCTGGAATTCGAGGATGACATTCACGGCACGCGCAACTTACCAGAGTCCTATGTCACTGCGCTGCTAATCAGCTATAATTCACCTCAAGACGTCCACTGGCTCCGACGAGGAAGCTAAAGCCCAGTGAAGTTCACGCTCGCAAGCGGCTGAGCACTACAGCGCTGAATATTGATATCGTACAGCTCTATGGCTTTGTCTAATTACTAGCCACGGTCTAGTTTACATAAACATCTGGTACTCCATGGGTCGCCGTTTTCTTGAGACTTGGCTTCAGAGCTCCGGCCCCCAGAAAGGAAATTCCCGATATTCCTAGTCGGCTAGACATGCCTTCCTTTTCCAACTCTGCTTCATATCCTACACTCCGCGCGACGATTTTGGTCTGTTTCAGCCTGAACCGTATGTTTTTCAGAACCTTGCAATGCTTTCAAGACGTAGCTCCAGTTTAACGACCTCGCTGTTACGAAAACGCTCGAGCTTTCTGCTCAAGCTCAAAGGCGACAAATCTCTGGACAAGCCAAGCTTGTTCCCATCCCCTCGAGTTCCCACAGAGATTTTAGACGTTATTATCGAGTTTTTCATTGAATCTATGGCCTCTTCTCCAGAAGCGAAGTTCTGCACTCCATATGCTCACATTTTTGCCTTGACTCTGGTATCGACCGATTTCCGACAACTCGCTCTACGACACTGCTTTCGAAACCTTATGCTTCTCAGCCGGCGACACTGGGCTAGTACTTTTAATCTTTTGAGCTCGGAGCACGAGAGAAATCAAGTACGAAGATGGTCGGGAGATTTCTCATGGGTCAAGTGCGTATATGCGTCCTTGTCGTTTTTTAAAACAGGTATTGAAGCGCATACATCAGGTCACTCTGCTCCTCCTCTACAATCCTCTCCTACCAACCTGAACGCCTTGGCCGGTTATCTCACCTGCACACACTATCCATCGATTTCGGCCGCGAAGGCCTGGTGACGCAGTACCCACGCGTGAAACAACTGCTGAATATCTTTGAAAGTTCCCCCAGTGCTTCCAGCTTAATCTCTTTGACTTTATCGAGTCTCCCTGCTATTGACGTCCTGTTGCTGCGACTGATCGCGAAAGTCTTCGGGTCACTGACTGATCTCTATCTTTCTTCAACGGAACGCCTGGAACTGACTTGCTGCAACGCCTGCTACGAAGAAAGTCTGAGCCGTACGGTTCACTCCCCCATCCCGGACGTCTACTTGACGCCGGAGAAACTTGCTGTACGTTCTTAAGTATTTGAAGTCGTACGGTGTAGCACTTCTGACACTGGCATTAGACTGAGTTTGCTTTAGCACTAACGCCTCTTCAAAATCTTACTCATCTCCACATTGGAATCTTTTTGTCGCCTGAAAAACTCCTTGGATCTCACTCGGACCATTCTGAGCTGGTTCCCGTCGCAGGCTGGGGCTGGGACGTCATTGTTGATTGTAAAACATGCAAACGATTTGCCAGGGGAGTCCGACACGACGAATTGGTTGTTAGCTCAACGATGGCACAATATCTAAAGTCTTTGAAAAGCATCGGGTGGAGTACGTGTTTCAGCCGAACGGACGACTTGGAAAACCAGAAAACGAAGCCGGATCCGGAGGAGAAAGATGACGAAGAGGTGCAGGAAGAAGATTCTAGCTGCGAAAGCAGCCAAACATCTTATGACGACTCTGACACAAATGTTGACGATTCCTATGGTGATTCGTCGGACGACTCGGACGAGGACGAAGAAATTCGCTTTGATCGCTCTGGGTTTATGAAGACGACGATGCTAGTCTCCAGAGCTAACAAACGGATTAGAGTAACGAGGCATTTGTAGCATGTTCGACGATTTTCAAGGCTTTGCCACTCGGAACGGAAATTATGTGCCACTTTCTATACCTTTTATTATTACCTAAATACATCACCTTGACGATGAAAGCCACCAAGATTGGCTGAACAGATACCATGTGGCGAGGCCACCGGTGGATAGTGTGCCTGCCGGAACAATGAAAAGTCGGGATCACAACCGGGGTGCATGACTGGCCACCGCCGTGCCACTATCCGATGTGGCCTGGAAAGACCATATATAAGATGGCGGGCTATCCAACATCGACTTCAACCAGCACCTTGTTGCTATTCCTCAACCTCGAGCTTGTGCCACTTGACGATCCTCAGATCCCGACGATTTTCTGTATTCCCCGCACCCTATCATCCTCACCAGCACCATGACTGCATCTAGATCTGACGAGAAGACCGCCGAATTCGCGAGGCTCTTCAATTTATTCGAACGCCTTGCTTCTAGACGTGCCAGAACTGCGGACGCTGGCGCCATCATCGACGACGTTCGATCCCTTCCCGTTCCCGCGGACCTTGCTCCCGTATTTAAAAACCTTGCCACTATCGTTGGCACGCGCGCGAGCACTCGAGATACATCACCCCACCCTAGTGGTCGTCCACGACGAAATACTGTCGCCGTTCTGAACAAGGACCTCGCCAACATGGACACGGACGACAATAACGACGAAGATTGCGACGATGAAGCATCGCTCGCTAAATTTCCTTTGGGAAAGCAGTACCCATTTACGTTTAAACTAATGCTGCACAAGTTATACCAGCTCGATGACTGGGCTAAGAAGGTGAAGGATGTTTTGGAGAGGTCACAGCTTGATTATAAGCCTCTGGCCGAGCAAGTAGAGCCGAAGAAGGTTGATAACGATATGGAGGTGGTCGTCGAGAAGGACGGTCATGTGCACTTCCAACCTGGAGTCACCACTGGCGGCGGTCGAAGGGGAAGCCTTCCTGTTCGTCCTCGCAGCCATTCGACGGCTGGAGTTGGCAGACAGCCTGAACCAAAGTCACCACGGGGAGTAGAAGGGACGAATGGGGCCAGGGCTCTGAAGAAGCGCTGTGTGGGACGAAGGAAATCGATGACAGAGCAACTTGCTGCGGAGCCTGGCAGACTTGGTGGATGGATCTATGACGCGGCTGTTTCGTCGGTTGAACGACAGCCAGTCGTCACCTTTGTTGCTCTACCACCGGCTCAAGAGGCGCGCTCGAGATACCAGTCTTTGGAGGGCGGGAAAAAACCGAGGCCGATGAAACGGAGGGTTAGTGCTGGAACACCTGGCGACTTTCTACCAAGAATGCCACTTCAGCCTCTCAATAATGCGGGAACTGCTTCGACAAGACGAAGAGCTTTGACCGTCTGCGATTTGGGCCACCAGTCGCAGCAAAAGCAGACGAAACGCCCCTTCACGCCTTGAAGGATCGCGTACAACTGCAACATTTTTTCTTTTATGTTTGGGACTTTGGGTTTCTGTAATGTAAGGCGCGCCTCAAATCTGTTATTTGCATCAACAACTTGTACAATATTTAGCATTATCATTTCATATCACCGTTTCTCAATCCTGGCATTAAAAGTCGTCACAGGTCTCCGGACCCTCCGAAAGCGAAGAAGCCCCCAGATACTCCCAATCGTGATATCTGGGTCGCTAGTGAGCCTTTCATGTCACAGAGACCCAAAAATGTTACGTCGGGGACACACCACGTCACCAGAGACGGGCATCGTTCACGGCGACCTGTTCGTCGGAAGAAGGAGGGAAATCCGTGGTGAAAATTTTCAGACCACGAAGGTCAATGTGTGAACATCTGTTAAAAGCGCATCGACCGTGTAACGCCAAATGGTAGACTCAAGTTAACGTCAAAGCCTCGTTGTAGAGGGCAAGTTTCTATTGTGTGAGACCAACCAGGAAACGTCTTCACAAGAGGTACAGCCCTAGTGAAAATGGTCGTTGATCTCCTCCGAAAGGCAACCCAACCGAGGGAATGGATAGAGCGCCGTCAGTGATGTGGGGTAAAATGACAAGACGTGTGGGCGTGGATTAGAGTTGGGTCTGCTTGTCTTTGTCAAGTCAACGTCCGTTACTGTTGGCGAAGGCGGAGCCTGAATGCATTTTTTGATGCTCGGGAGGCTGGATCCAAATAGTCTTCATAAAATCCGGCGACAAATCCTTCCGCCTTGAACCCAAACTGGTTATACAGAAGCTAATGTGCCAGGATTTATCAAACTTCTGATGGCAAGCTGGGGAAGGCCGAACTTACCATTGCAGAACTATTCACAGAAACGTGCAGCGTGATGTCCTTTCCCGGGTTCAACGCTATAAGGTGATACAGTACGGTCCTATCGGCCAGGGTCAGCTCAAGCGCAGCACATATAAAGGGCGCCAACCTTGCAATCTGGGCCTTGTCCCAACCGGCCCTAACGGCAAGATATGTAATGTATGTTTCCCGCGGAGAGCTGAGAATAGCAACACCAACAACGAGTTTTTTGTAAGTCGCGATAACGGTCGACCTTTCTGGCCAGTAATCAAGGGAGTCTGTAACTGAGGTCCGACAGCACTTGTAAGCGAAAACGAAACTGACATTTAGAGTAAATAGCTCACCATCAATGCCCGTCCAGAACACGCGTTCCAAGAGGTCGTGAATCTGAGATAGCTGGGAGGCCTGGAGAGACGTGTAGATAATCGGGGCAACAGTTTCCATTGGCTGTTCCCTGTCAGCGCTGGACCACGACCCAATGGAAAGGTTAGACACAATTGAGTGTGACCAACATTGGTTGGTGCTTACTGGGCTAAGCTATAATGGGCACGAATGTCTGTCATCAGACTCATCCATGGCGTGACGGTTTCCCAGTCGGTGGCAATCACCCCCGGCGGCTCGCCTGCCCTGGTACCTTGCAACCGCGAGATGAAAGAGTTCTCGAAAGGTGTCGTGTGAATTGAGTAAAGAGCATCCAGAACTTGGGAGTTTGCAGGAATAGGTGGGCGAGCGGGGTGCAGTGGCGTCAAAGGTGCCTCTGGAGCGTTGATGCGCTGGGGATTGAACTTGATTCGGCGCCTTTGCTTTTTCTGAACGTTAGACAGATTCCTTGTCCTTGTCAAAAGTACGTACTCGATCTAGCTTGAGCTTGCGAAGCGCTATGGTGTCGAGGAGAGACGATGGGCCTTTGAGGGGACTTCGATCCACCAAATACGAAATTTCGGATCGTGTCAGTGGTCTGAGGGCATTTCCCTACATTCATACGGTGAGCCAAAAGACACTTCCCCTCCTCAACAGAGCCTTACTAGTTGGTCTGTCTCAATTTCCTTTTCTTGAAACGTTGCTCGAGTTTGAAGGTATTCGGGGAGCAGATGTTCAATAATTTCGTCGAATGCAGCACCGCCTTCTCCTTCGGTTTCCACAAGCTCCAGAAGAGGAACCAGCGATATGCCTTTGCCAATGTCCACCTTCTTCTTTACTCGGCCATCGTTTCTTTTCTTTCGTTTTCGAGGTCGTTGTCGCAGCTACGATGTGTGTTGTGGGTGAGTATTTTTTCGAAGCACAAAGAGTGCAGTTGTAACCTCTCTTTTCTCGTCATATTCATCGTCGCTAGCGCTCGGCTCGTCGTTTGAGCTCATAACTCCAGGAAAAAAAACGAGCAGAAGATCTGCACAGGTCGTAATGAGCTGAAGCAAGACCAAGGTCGGACCATTTATATGAAGTTCACTTTTTTCTTTTTTTGGCCCTTTTCAGCTTTACTTACTCGCAATCACAATGCCCAGGAATCGACAGGCTACTTGACTGACAGTCACCATAATGACCTGGATTTACCCTCGAGGATAGGCATACTTACACTAGGATATAGTGATTGCGGGTTACGGCAAGTAAGCCCCCTAGCAAGGTCAAAAGTCGTCAGTTGAACCGTTCATGGCCGCTGGATGTCCACATCCCCATTCACTGTGACAACAATCGGCAGTTGATGCCTTCCGTGGCTGTCATGGGCAACTTCTCACCTGAGGCGAGATACCCGGTGTTCCCAAGGCGGAGTACAGTGTCCACTAAAGGTCGCACCCGCTGCAATCGCGGCAGACTATCATTCTATGAATCCGATCCTCGATTGAATCACGTACCTCTCGTCTTTACGAAGTCTTTGTCAAGGAAGATGGTCGCTCAGCGGGGAGAAGACAGTGTTGGTATCTGGAGCGCTACAATGTTTGCAAGAACGAAGGCTGGGAGCGTTGTCCTGAGTTTCTAAGCGCGGAGAGGAGGTAAGTAGCGTATCTCGTACTTTCTTCTATGACTTAACGATGCGGGAGCAGAGTTAACGAAGAAAAGGCTACGCTTGGCGAGATCGCTCCAGGCGTTGCCCTTGCCGATGGGCTCGAGAAGAGGGTGGCCGTTTAGATATCGCCCTCGAAAGCGCCGTTCCAAATTGAAGCTTCACTCCCACCGTAGACGGTTGGGAACACACGTGAGCTATTTTCAGGTCAGAAGTAACGACTAATCTCATCATTCGTTAACTTTCAAGTCTAGGAACTTCTTCTACTGCTTGTGTTTCCACGTCTGTCTCAAACGCCGGAGATTGTTGAAGGGTGCAAGGGAATTCCTGTGTCAGCAGCGATGTTCTTTCAGATCAATTTTGGAATAGCTTTGAAAGCTGGAGCCCTCCAAATGAGTTTTTTGACGGTAGCAGCGTTACACACATGAGTAGGTTTTACTCCATACTTCTCCTCCTTCAGCTCACTCATGAAGCGCAGAAGTCAACCCCAACGATACCACGAAACGGAGTGTCGAATGATCTTTGCCACACTTCCCTGACAGAACCTTAACTTTGTTATCATTGAACTCGTTGTTTGTCCGCGCGTCGAGCGAATCGACCCCTCCATCGTCCACTGCATTGACGGATTCTGGGGGTCTCCTTGTGTGGCCCTAAATCACGGCAGGTTGGTGGGACCTTCCTGGGCCCCACTTGCCCGCTCCGGTCCAATCTACTCACAGCCAGGGTTCTCGTAGGATTGCTACCTCCCACCTCCGCACCATGATCAAGACTGCTATTGTCTTGATGCCCTTGAACACAAAAGAGAACCCTTGACGGCGCACGGTCAACATGCAACGCTTGTTGTATCATTACCCTCTGGATCCTTTGCAAAGGCTATCTCATTCTGTCCATTCGATGTAACTTCGTCAGAGTGCGATTCATCGGAGGCCATATGGTCAAAGCTTGGGTCGAGCAGCCTCGCTCATTTATCACTCCGCCATTGTTCACTCCACCCGAAATGTCGCACTCCACTCAGTCAATCAAATTTATCATCTAGGACACTAGTTGCAGAACGGAGGTTAGGAGGAGTTAACCAACAACTCCCGCTCACCAGGTTCGAAGAAGTCCTGTCAAGTCAACCAGATCGAAGACGCTTTCTAGCACCCAGAACAAAAGTGAACCGGGCCTCACGCTTGTTTGCTTTTGAGTGAGCACGGTCTGCTTTACCGCGATCGAAGCCTTCACAACCCACCTTCCCCCGATGTCATCAGCTCGCAATGTCACCCCAGTAGGCGTATAGCCTCAACGACGACATGTTCCATCATCTCACGAAGGGGATCTGAATATTGTCAGTCATTGGGTTGACGCGTTGACGGCTGTGGCGTGGTGCCTGGTATCATGCTTGCATTGTGGAAGGTGCAACCTCGCTCAAGGACCAACTACCTAGCCTTAGCAGATGATACACGTCACAAAACGGGCCCGGGACCCTATTGATCTAATTGAAGAATCACAATGTGGTCAGCTGTGGAAAATGAGCTCATGCACAATGAAGGTTCTAATTTGACGACGTTCTGAAAACTTAAAGTACATTCCAAATATCGCTACCTATATACCACCTGCTCATTATGACTGATATCTCGACAAGAATTGCATCCTGCTACCTGTTGGCGCAAGGCGCATGTTGAGACCCACGTTGTCGCCAGACGTTGAATCTCTCGTCTATAAAATTCTAGTTAAATCTTGTAGAGCGCAGTGCAGTGGAGAGATCTTTGTTGTCAGTGAGAAAACACTTGTAATATCGCCAGCATCGGATGGCTGGGAGCTTGCTGTGTTTTTCGTGTGGCTAATCTTAGGGTTAGCAACGGTGGCCGAGAAGCAAGATTGCCGCCACAAGAGATTACAGTGGTCCTATTCCTTTGGTGCGTAGATTGTTCTTTGTTCTTCTGAAGCTGGCCGAAGCGTCTGACACCAGTGTTGGGTCGCCCAGTCCAAGCCGAGTCTCCTCTATGCAACACCATTGAGATGCAACAAAGAGGCTGGCCACGCCGGTTAGAATCGACGGAGATAGTGAAGATTCCAGTATAAATATGTTGAACATTAGATTAGTTAGGCGATGAGTGCTGGTAAGGGTACAAGCAACAAAAGTGTAGGGTGGCAGCAGTAGCTGGAACTACAGCAGATCCAAGAGATAGAGTGAAGAAGTACATCCAGGTTCCAAAGGAATGATTATAGCAAGGGAAAGCATACAACAAGCAGAAGGAGCGGTCGTGGATCCAACGAAGGAGCCAAAAGTAAGAAAAAGCAAATATAGTCCATGTGGCCAATAACCAAGCGTTATCGCTATAGGCGTGTAACGGCCTTAGAGTCGAGGGGCATGCCTGCGTCGTGAATGGTTGAGTCATAAGTGCGGATGACTCAAGGCAGTGCAGCTTACCAGAGGGGTCAATACCATTGCGAGCCAGGATGCGATTATGGCGAATAAGCCTCGCTTGGTCAAAACTGAAAAGGAAAGAAATCAGAAGTGTAACAATACGAATAAGGTGACAATGCTAACTTGACCCGCTCGCGGCGCATGATCTCCAAAACCTCTTGTGTACCTTGCTCATCAAGACCCGACCTGGAGTCTCCACCCCGAATGTTGGCCTCAATATCAAAGGTATTTGACGAGATGCCAGCACTCAATTGTTCTGAAAACGTCGAGAGTGGCGTATAGTTGCTCAACCTGGGAAACAAGGACCGTACGCCTTCTGGCACATGAGGAATGATCAAGTCGCGGTATCGATATGTCACTGCGGAAGTATGTCAGATCAAACAAGGAAATGAGCGCTGTTTGAGCCTACGCATGACCAGCAAGGAAATAAAGGCTACCAAGGAGAAGAAGAACAACATGATAGCTGGATTTATACAAGAAGGTTGTGGGTGTTGTAGGGGGGCCGACGTTAGTTGTCAGTGTCACACGTGATGGGTTTTGTGGCGCTCTCGCTGCACAGCTACAACAGTCATTCATGGTCAAGAAAATGTTGCTATAGATCTGACACTCGTAAAATCTCTTGAAAACACACCACCATCAGCCTGTATTTTTGCGATGAACCTCTTTGACGATCTGCAGGTAACGATCTCAACGCGCTTGGATATCTCCGAGACTCATATCTCTTCGGCGCTTTGGTAATCTAGAGCAAATTCTGCCCACCCTTGGACACGTCCCTTCTAGCGGCCTTGTTGGCTGAAGTAGACTTGGATTCTGATGGCAATGCCGTCTCATCAACGGATATGGACACTCTGCTTGCCACGCTCAGCGAACTCGCTGCTCAGGCAGACGAAGCTCAACTTTCAGAGTTTTCAGAACTCCAGCTGACATCGCCCACCGATGATTCTACCAGCACACCGGAATTTTACTATGGAATGACGCCCACCACAAGTTCATTGGGCTCAGATTCATCAAGCTCATCTCAGGCCTCATTTAGTTCTCCTATTGGATTTCTACAGGCCGCCCTGCCTCATATTTCTACGGAGACCCTCAAAAACGCCCTTTCAAATGCGGAGAAGGATAACGTGGAGGTGGACATGTGGGACGTAGTGGCAAGCATCCTCACTGCAGAATCGATCCGCGAACTCGAGGAACGAGGCTTGAACGGATCAGCTGAAGATGAAGATTTTCGTCATTACTCATGTGACGACGAGATTACGTGGGAGACGGTCGAGATGAAAAGGAAGAAACATAAATCACACGAGCATCAAACTCTGAAAAGGAGAACGGTCCGCCCAACAAAAGTGACGCTGGTAGACATCCGCCAGCGTCAACACGTTCACCAACCATCGAAGACGATCGGTGCACCTCCCCCAGACCCCTGGACTCGCCTTTCATCTCTCTCCACACATTTGGCGACGCTTCTCCGCCCGCATCCTGCGTCGCTGTTTCTGTCTTACTTCCACTCTCCCGACTATCCAACTCCTTACGTTGCACTATCTTCTGCGCTAGAATCCTTATGTCAAAACCAGCAAACTTCTGATGAACACACAACAATGCTCTTCAACCTTTTAGACATTCTTCTCCCCCAATACGATAATCTCGAAGTGGAACAACGTTCCCACCTCATAACAGACATCGAACTTGCCGTTAAAGTGACGGAAGGCAGAGAAGATGACGCCTTAGATCTCATTAATCTTTTGCGTGAACTAGATTCGGACTCATCAGGTCATCTAGAAATGGGGGTATACCATTTCTCATCTAAACCTTCTCCCTCTGCTCCTTCTGGCACAATAAAACGGCTCCCATCAGCGCCACCGCCCATCCCACCCCCTCCGCATAGAAAAATAAAGCACAAGCCACCATCATCTCATAAACCCAGCCCATACCAATGGCAATTAGTACCGGAGCGCAAACCTGTGGATCGAGGTCCACACCCATTAGCACACCACATCCCAGCATATGCACGTGACGTGAACGGGGTAAAAGTCAAGCATAAAGCTGGAGGTAATCTTGGATCGGAAGATTATCGGAGAAAGGTAGGCGAAAGGATGAGGAAACGGGATGAATTATTGCGTGAGGCCGCAAAGATGTGGCAGAAGGGGAACAAGAAAACTCGAGGTGGAGAGGTAGCGTCTTATTTTGCGGAGAGGGTGAGTGGGTCTGCTGCGTGTAGTGGCGAGGCTGATTTTTGGGGTTGGAGGCGAGAGAGTTTCAGGAGATGGCGAGGCAGGAGGCGTTGAACGCCGCGAGGGTCATGGTTGAGTCTAGAAGGTTGCCAGCTCATTTTTATTATTATTTTCAGCTTTGACTGACATAGTTCGTTGATAGGCTTGCCTCTCGAGGTCAGGATACAGTCGATTTGCATGGAACTACGGTTTCAGAGGCTGTCGTCATTGTCAAAGAGATCCTACGCACCCAAGCTGCTTCCCAGAGTAAGATCATCGACCTCCAATCTCATCAACAAGTTTACACAGCCCTTCCTCTCAGATAAGCCCCTGAAGATCATTACCGGACGTGGATCACATTCAGTGAACCAAGTGAGCGTCCTAAAACCAGCCGTTCGGAAAGCCCTAGTCGAGGACGGATGGAATGTGGCATCCTGGGATGGGGGACTTGTGGTCCGAGGAAAACACGCGGCTTCAAGCTAGCTATCTGTGCGCGCGTCTGGCCTTTGTCCCCTCTTTGCGTTTCTGGCAGCGCTGGCCGTCTCCTCCTTCTGGCTCCGTGACCCCTTGACATTGCCTTTTCCACCTGCCGATCGATCCTTGCGCCAGATACGACGCTCAAATTTTAGGGAACTCCCTGATTAGAATCGTCCCAAACACGTCATACCTCCCCCCTACACTTTTACGACACGTTACCCAAGCTCTTGTTCAAATTGAGACATACCCACTGGACCACCCTCGCATCCCAAGGCGACTCGTTCCGTCCTACTCGCCTTTCTGCACTTCAGCTCCACGATCGCCCATCCATCGGATTTTTTTATTGTGACTCCGCTCTTTCTCCCCTTCCTCCTTCTGCCGCTTCCGGTGGGACTGAGAAATCCTATCTGGTCACTACCCAGACAAAAAAAGCTATCAAAGACCTGAAAAGGTTGTTTGACTTTGGTCTGTCACGACCCACCCATTCCGTGTCTTGTTCTCAAACCCTCTATCTTCAAAACTTCTATCTATCTCGGCCTCTCTTGTTCTGATTTGTCGAACGTTTCTTGTTGTTGGATATACCTGGCTTTCATGTACGTCATGATAATGATCATGTTCTGCCTCATGTTACTCTTCCTTGTGTATTACCACATAAGCACCTTGTATCGTACACTGCTATGAGTATTGTAGTACTAGATTTTTTGTACTATTCCTTGTTTCGAATTGAAGTTTAAGTTGGCTCGTGCCTTGAGGCGCCAGTGGCTGTGAAACTGAAGCTTCAAGCGCTCAAAACCATGAAAAATTTGGTCATCTGTCTTCCTAGATAGCGCTATTTCACTCTCTGCAAGGCAACTTGGGCAAAGCTCAATTGGATCCAGGCATCAACTGGTCTCTTTGGTTCTGTTATTTTTGCGGGCTTCTACAAGCAAGCACCCAGTCTGCTGCTCCGTGAGTCGGACCGTGACGTTTGGACGTCAGTCGACTACTCAATGCCAAGGTGAGATTCTTTCTTTTTTTATAGGTTGAACGAGCTGGGAAAGTGTTTCAAGATTCAGTGTTCGGTTTAAAAATGAACGTCAGTGAAGCAAGGCTATGGGAACAAAGCCTGCTCGAACTAGTACTATGCGTCCGGACAATGCATATTTCCGGGTTACTGTTACTCTTTTGATCAGCCCGCGAAATACACAAGGTGTCAATGGGTCTGGCTTCTGCTAAGTATGTGACCAATCTCTCAACTTTCACTGGTTTGTTCAGCTGGCGTTTCGGATGCAGATCGTCCACTCTGGTTTTTAACGGTCCGTTGAGGGCGATGAAGGCTACCAGATACGAAGCGTTACAGCTTACTAGCCATTTCAGTAATTTCGCGGCCCGGACACCGGGGACGACGGAGAGTTGGTATGTATTCATTGACGATGCAACGATGGCGGCGATCCTAACCCGTTTCGAAGATAAATAAAATATATGATGACTAACCCGACGAAAACCAGGAAAGGTGAAAACTCTCCATTGAACGCATGCGCTGCAGTTCGTCGGAGGTTTTCCAGTCCTATCGTCCACTGGCAACTCAGCGAACTCACGGAGCCCGAGAGCAACATGTATCTTCACCGGATCAACGCCAGGCCTGCCCGCGCTTGATTCTTCAGATCATCATGTGGCCAACCCTGAAACTACATAGCAGTTAGGTTCCGTTCAACCATCTTTCATTGAGTTCAGTCATGATGGCAATCTTGACCAGATTCTGGGCTCTTGATATCGATCACAGCACTCTTGGATCTCGCTCTACTTTATCTAACCCCTCATAGGACGTCACACGAATGGAGGTCATGTATAATGAATTCTTTTGTCTCCTTTTCGCCACTTAACCCCACAATCTGTCAGAAACCTGAACGCACAAAATGAATACGTGTGTGCATTCCGGCGAGAGGATCCGAATGCCACTCAGGACGGAGTCTTGACTGTTGACCATTCCTCGACAATGAAGTCACCGAGAAGTCAACAACCCCATGATGCCATCACCCATCGACGCATCCCTGAACGGTGGAGGAACTCGGAGGTCAAGGATACGCAGTTCTCAGAGGTCAATTTGCGAATGGTTTAGCAGATGGAACATCCAGCCAATGAATTGTTGGTGAATCAAATTCAACAGATTTCTTTGGTGCAGGTCGTAACTAATCTTGACTCGCAGGGATTGGCAAGGTTCGACATCTTCCCTGCCTGTGATCAGGCATAAAATGCCTGTTCTGTCAAGGCGATGTTGAACTAACTTCGAAATTGACCAATGACGAAAGGAAGCATCACTGGTGGCGCGGAACTTCGCTATGGTCTCCTTGTCTTCTTTGTTTCAATTGAAAGCGTCAATTGTTTCCACTTCAACTGTTCAAGCGACGTATCTCCGCAGGGTTATGGGAATTTGGAAGATGACCGGGCCCCGTTCCCCACAGTGTGCACCACATCCGTTATCCCTCAATCCTTGTCCTTTTGAATCGCGGAAACGGTATACCCTTTTCGCAGTTCATCAATCGAGGAAGGTCCTTCGATATGTGGCTACTGCAGTCCCTCTGCTATTTTCTGCACATCAAGGCTACAGAGCGCTCCAATTCATTGGCATCAAGGAAAAGACCGGACTCCAAACCCTGAAAGACGTTCGGTTGAAAGCGAGTTACGCTATTGAGCTCGGCGCAAATCTTTACCCAAGTCAATCTGTTTCGACGGTCCTGCATTGTCGCTATATATAGATCTTGTCGGTCCGGATTTCGCCTCACCCAAGTGTGAGTGCCATATCCATGTTCATAGGCGTTATTGTCCTAGAGCCATCTGAACTCAACTTTTGTTGCTTCTACGCAGTCGTATAATTTGAAATTGAACATGGGTGTAATAACCTCAGCACTTGATGAAAAAAAAACTATAAATTTCTCCGCATTGATGATAGTGAAAACTTTTCTATGAAACATCGGCCTCAAAGCTCCTCGCCTCGTCCCCTCTCGTCCCACGAACTTTTCTACCATCGCAAGGTACCGGAAGGCTCCGACTTGCAAGAATACGGCGTCGGTCTGATTAACCTGAGCGCTTAGCGCGCGCACACGCGAGCTACGCATGTCCAGGGTTTTTCAACCATCGGTCGAGACTCGGAGTCTGACAACCCTTCAAGTTTTCCCTGCGTTCGAATATACTGAAGTACTGTCATCCACCTGCTAATGATACACCCAAAATGAGAAATTAGCTTCAACAGATTTGAGAACAACCTTTCTCTACAAAAACTACATGAAAATCTCAGATAAATTCCCTTCTATCACTGTACTAAATTTCAGAATGTTTTACCCACATTTCACAAAGAAAAATTAAGATTATGGGTGTGTCATTGAGGGGTGTGACTGTATTTGGCTATTTCCGAAAAACTGTCCATTTTGTATGCTCCACAGCTTTGCCAATTCTGCCTCAATTGCATCCAAATTATGTGCGGTGGTAGATATGAGTTTGTACTACCCGTTACAACTTGTTTCGTAAAAATCGGTCTCGTATTGAGCCAGATATTGGCTAGTCAAAAGTGTATCACGTGGGGGTGGTGTATCATTAAGGGGTGGATGACTGTACTTGATTTCAGTCAGCATCATTGAGTCAACTATATTGAATCTGGGTGTCTAAAAAATATGTATTCAGTGACCCACAATGCACATTGCCGTCCGAATTCACCAGAAACCTCACGACACTTCTGAATATTTTCTTACTGGCCTCCAATTGCTCGCGATGTGTCGCGGACTTTGAAGTGTGTCAAAGTCGGCTTCACTAAAAGCCGCACAGCAATACTATAGTAATCTTCTAAGTATCATTCTCTTTGCAGATCTCTTTTGTCCACCCAAAACAGTCCGATAAATAATCCGCTTTTTTGTCCCTCGGCTCCTTTTCTGTCTTGTCGTGGTGCTGATGCAGGACTAAAAAGAGTCAAATTGGTGTAGCAGGATCTATCCCAAGTTCAATGCAAAGACTCCGGTCGGGAAAGTAATGCAGCCTTACCCCGACAGCTTCCGTCATGGTGAGGTGTCATTTGTACAAAAATGAGGTGACTATCATAGATGCCAGAGATAGTGACTATAGGTAAGTAACCAGGACGAAACTTTTTATTTTTGGTGTTCAACTTTGAAACATCGAAGATTTGAGAGCCCCCTACGGACTAGATCATCTCCCGACAGTTATCTTCGCTCTGCTCGGGGGTCTAGTTGAAGCAAGCTGGACGAAAAAAATTTCCAGAGGGGAACCGGTCTCGAGTTCAATACCGGAAGGGAACAAGTAGTTGCGAGTTATGAGATAGGCAGGATGTAGTGACCACCGTTTGATATGACTAGATACAAACCTTCATTGAGGTAATATTCCGTTTTGCGTCCAGCTTGAAGAACACTCGCACATTTTCATTTTTTTGTAAAGTAAAGGGTACATGTCCCAATGATCAATTCAATTTGCAACTACAAAATACAGGCTGACATCGAAAGTACAGAAACGCAAGGCCAACAGACCAACAAAAAACACAGAACAAACAAAGGCAGCTTGTAGCAATAACGAAGAAAGCAAAAGCCAGAGAACGAGAGAAACAGGCAGAGAGCAACACGACAGCCAGAGAAGTACAGCATCGAGCGATTGGGGATAACAAAAGTCCACAGCGTTGACGGCGCGATGTGATGGAGACGATTGAAAAGTTTTTTCCAGAAGCAAGTGTCGATGATCCATGAAAGAATAGTTAACCCGAGAGAACCAGAGATAGCAACATGGCGAAAGCCAAGCTTGACGTTGACAACGGACCCTACAAAACGAAAAGACCTCAGCAACGAAAAAGGAACAGGCAAAGACACGCAGATCCAAAAACCACAACATCTCTCACCGAAGAAAGTGCCCTGCAAAACCATATCCATCAGCAGAACCTCCAAACACAATTCAAAGAAAACAACAAACGCCTTTTTCCTTCATCAGATATTCAAAGGATCAGTGCCCACATGCCCCGTATCATCAAACTCATCCGCCACCTCTTCAAAAACAACAGCCCTCATCCTCCCTCTCCCCCTCTTTCCCTTCCCTAGCTTCCCACGCCCAAACTTCTTCCCCACTCCCACCTTCCCCGTCTTCTTCCGGGTAACAACAGGAGAAGGAGGATCCCACGCGACAGCCCACATCCCCTCACCAGTTCGGCAAGAAAGAAAGTCGATCGGGTCGGGAGAGGACGAGCCGGGCGGAGAGAATGAGTCGTCAGCGTATCCCATGTCTCCTTCCATGTCCATTTCCACATCTGGGATTTCGGTGACTTCTGCAATTGATGGATTTCCGTCGTCGTTTTCCGGAATAGATAGGTTTGTCCCTTGACGCTCTTCTTCTGCAGGGATTTCTCCAGAAATGATGGGCAAGTCAGAAGGAGCAGCTAGAATCGACGCACTCCTCACTCTTGCACGCGGTGCGAGGATGGTCCCACTCCGCGTCCTACCGGGAGCTGCAGCAGCTCCCGTTTTGCCAGAAGCCACAGCAGATCCCGTTTTGCCAGGAGCCGCAGAAGACCCTACCCTAGCAGGCGCAACAATAGTCCCACTCCTCGTTCTATTCGTGGTGGGAACAACAGACGGCCTAGGTCCAAGAACAGTCCCACTCCTCGTCCTCGCTGGTGGCGCGCCAGAGTCAAGAACGCTCCCACCCCGCTGCGTACGAATAGTTCCGCTTCTCGACCTGTTAGAATGTGGCAGTGCAGGCGTGGGATGAGGTTCGTCGTTTACGACGGTCCTATCTTGTTCTTTGTCGGATGTGGAGGTGGTGGTGGGTTCGGTATCTGTAAATGTCAAATGAGACTTTTTTTCGCAAAGAGCGATGAAGAAAAGCGCGTACCATCCGACTCCAAGTCCAAATCAAGGCTGTCGAATAAAGACTCTAATTTATCATTCTGTATTCCTCCTGCACGGCCTGAACCAGAATTCTCCAATTCCGAGTCTGGTGACGACGCATCGTACGTCTTGCTACCTCCAGAAACAAAGGCAGGCCCTAGGAGGTTCTCTTTCGCCTCTCGAGCTTTAAGGTAAACCGTGGGCGGCGAAATGATGCTGTCAGTCACCCATGAGTAGCCCCCCATCGTCGTCTCGGGTAGAGGGAGAGAGTGAGCTTTCATCGTTGTTGCATCCGGAAGTGGCTGCGACTTTTTGGGAATACGAATAGGTATGGACGTTGATGAGCTAGGGTTCGTTTTCACATTGACCGTTTCTCCCACTTCGTCGTTATTTGTATCCTTCTTCGCGGCAAGTGAAGGACAGACTTGGTCAGCATGGCCGTCATTCTTTCCAGCACCTAAATCGTCAGGAAGCGAAAGCATTCTTTTGAGCTTATGAGCAGGTGTCGATACACCCCAGACATCCGTTCCAAAAAGATCGTTACAGGGTGCATCCCACGACCATCCAGAATTTTTCCGCCTCCGTTTTCCAAGGCCTACCTCTGGATCAACGCGAGTGTCATTCGTTTCCTCTTCCTCTTCAGAATCGTCCCCAAAAGCGCCGCCGTACAAGCTCAGTTGCGACGGAGGTCTATTGAAATCAACAATTCCTAGGGTGGAATAGGGTTTGAAGGAATCATCAAACGTGTGTGGGTGTTGGTTGGAAGCAACGGAGGGTCGGCGGTGTTTGTTGTTCAATGTCAAGTTGGCGTTCTCGTCTCGAGATTTCCGAGTATTAGGAAACGGGGAGAAGGAGATAGCGGGTTCTTTTGGGGATGTATGCGTGCTTTGGGAGTAGTATCGTCCTCTTCCTCGAGGGTATGGGATAGGGCTTGGAAGAGGAAGTGCGGAAGATTGGAGTTGTTGCTGAAGCTGGTGTTTTTTGGATACGGGGCTGGGAAGATTGGGATTGTAATGAGTGTCTGAAAGGGTACGTTTCTTTTTTTTAGAGTCAGGAAGCGGAGGAGGGCCCATGGTTTTAGGAATGAGGGTCGGATCAAAGTCGGAGGGTGATTGAGGCCGGGACGTGAATGGACTTGCAAGTGTCTGTGATCGATTGGATTTTTTAGAAGAGGAGTGGTAGAGCGTATGTAGGGTCGTTGAAGAGGATATATGCGTGGATACAGTGTTCATGGTCTTTCGAAATCGTGATTTGCGAGTATACGTTGAGAGCCTAGCCCTTGAAGCGCTTCGGGAACGTGATCGGGATCCTGAGCTTGCGCTTCCTGGGGTGATAATTATCGGTTCCAGGTATTCATGTTCGCGTTCTTTGACATTCATGTTTTCTTTGAGGTTTCGAGAGCTGGTGCGGTTGTTCCGAGCGATTTGAGAGTCCGGTAGATATGACTTTGCAAGAGGAACGGGGGAGAACTGCTGTTCTGGGACTGGCCTGGATGATTGGAGCTTGAAAACCTGGGATTCTGTGAGTAGGGTTGGGTGGGGTGTTTGGAATGCCGCGTCTACGTCGGTGGGGCTCTGTGGGTGAAGATGAGCGAGTATATGCGCGGAGCTTGGATAAAAAAGTGTACCTTTGGCGTTGGCAAGGCTTTCTTCAACTTCTTGTATGGATCTGTAGTCAGTGCTGATTTGAGCGTCGAAGAGCGAGCACGCTTGCGCATCGTGCTGGGCTCGTCGACGTCGTCTGTGCTCGACGTCCTAGTTCTGTTCTTGCGGGAGTAGGTGACAAGCGCCATAGTGACGTCAGTATGTTAGTAATTTTGGTTGTTGTTGACGCGTTTTGGACCAAGCAAGTGCAAATTCGAGAACCACGTCGGCAACCACCATCGCTGACACTAATATTTAACGGAGACCATGGTTGTCATCCGCAAACAGCCAGTGGCACCAGCACCGCCGGTGTCAAGGACTTCTTCATCCCAACCTATACCCTCGAAAAGACCAACAACAAAGCAGACAAACGGCGTCAATGTCAGTTGAAGTTCCATTCCACCTTTCATCTCACTAAATCCAACTCTTCTCGTAGCCTAAACCGAAGAAAGACAAGTCAAAGCGACCGTTGTCACCATCATCGCGAAAAGCAGTAATAAAGGTATTGTCCATCTCACATCTAAACCCCTAACTAACCCACTCTTACCTCAGAAACCTCCACATCGTTCGCTGATCGACAAAATCTTTCTCTGTCTCCTCGCTTTCTTCGCCATCTACGCAGCGACAGTATGCCGCACCCATTCTCCCATAACCCCTGAGAGCACACTAATCTGTCGCTCCCTATCAACCTACCGCACCTCCATCATCGAACCATACGTTCTTCCACCCATAAAAGCCATCATCACCCATCCATCAGTTCAGCAATCCTACCAATCCCGCGTTCAGCCGTATCTCCACGCCGCCCAGCCCTACCTCTCCTCCGCCGTTAAAGCCGAGGCGCGTGCACGGCCATATCTCGTTCGCGTGTACACTTTGTCACAAAGCGCATTCGAGAGAACGTGGAATGGTATTTTGAAACCGTATTATACAAAGGCGGTCTTGCCCCGATATAGGCTCTACGTCCTCCCACACATCAAGAAAGTTATCAAACCAGCCGAAGCGTGGTATCGTGCCGTTGTTCACCCTTATCTCTTACAGATACAAGGATCATATGAGACAACGAGGGATGCCGTTCAAGAGCTGTACTTGACCTCCATCCAGCCTTATGCAGGAAAAGCATGGTCTACCACTCGCGCAGCCCTTTGCACCACATACAAGAAAGCACGTCCACATCTACTCACGGCGTACACGTATTCTAGGAAAACAGGCTGCACCGTATGGAAGAAATCACGCCCTGTCCTATGTGCCACCTGGAAACAGGCTACACTTTACCTGAAATACGGCATGTATGAATTCGGCAATGCAAGACGAACTTACGTGGATCCACATCTAAGGAGGATCTGGGAAAAGGTATCTCCCGAGTCTACAGAATCTCAGGTCGTCCCTCCTACGACAGACGAAGGAATCACAAAGATAGAAGAATACCCAGACACTATCGAAGCTGAAACAGCCGAGTCTCTCGTCAAACCCACGCACTCCACCTCATCTTCTGTCTCATCGCCAGCACCTACGTTATCATCAGCACAAACACCCACGAAATCAGTGTCCCAAGCAGCACCTGAAGAAACACCTTTGGACGAAGTCACACTCGCACCTATTCACGCTACACCTATCCCAGAAGAAGAAGCTGCCATCAGCATCGCACAAGCTAGCGCTGGCAGCCCAGAACCCAGTGGACCCGCTGCAGAGTTGGAGAACGAGGTTACTCAAAGCGTGCTTGCGGGTGTTGCCAAGGATGAGATAACCTCTACTGCGAGCTCTACCCCTGAAGTCACGGAAACACCCTCTCCTTCTCCTAAAGCTATAGTTGAAGAGGCCTCCCACGTAATCGAAGAAGATGCCTCACCAGCAGAAGCAGAGGAGACACCTGTCGTTACTCCGCCCATACCAGACGACGAACCCGTGACAACCTCCCACTTACCAAAGGAAACGAACAAACACGACGACCTCCTCTCCGCGTCCTCTATAATCCACGCATCAGCACACGGCGTCCTACCCACCGTCGCTGCATTCGAGACGACCAAAAATACAGCAGAAGAGGAGATTGATGATTTCTTGAGAGACATTGGGATTCACGATGACGAACGTGCAGAGGAGGAACCTATATCCGCATCTCAATCGCAAGAACCAGAAAAGTCTAAGGAACCACAACAACCCACACCAGAAGAAATCGCATCCCAAGTCGCCGCTAAACGCTCTGACATCACCACCCGCCACACAAAATGGCAGAACGAGCTCGATTTGCTGGTTTCAAACAAAGAGAACGACTTGCGGACAGTTATCACACTCATCCGAAACGCTGCTGTCCTCGAACTCCATTCCCTAAGTGGGGAAACAAAGCATGGCAAAGGTATTCTAGGTGGAGTCCAGAACGAGGGTGAACGGCTGGTGAAAGGCGTCGAGGCGTATTTACGTGGCGCTGAAAACCGGAGGGGGGGGTGGATTTTGGTAGGGGATGAAGGGAAGAACAAAGAAAAGAAGGGTGAGAAACAGTTGATTGCGCAGGGGGAGATGGTCAAGTTCTCACAGGTTTTGGAGAGGGTTGAGGGGAGGTTTGAGGAGGCTGTTAGGGGTGTACAGGGGGAGGTGCGTGAGTGGTATGTTAGTGTTAGGGATAAGGAGGTTAGGGAGGTGTGTTCTTTCTTTTCTTTTCCTTTCCTTTCTGTTTTCATTGGGGAGAGGCTGATTTTTTTTGAAGGTCGTTGAAGCAGCGGCAGAAGTGAAATCGCTCGCTGATAAAGCACAGGCTGATATCGGACTGGACTATGCATGGCTTGACGACGTGACGTATGATGATTGGCAGAGGTATCATGATCTTATGAGGAGTACGTTTCCTTTCCTTTCCCTCCCTTATCAAATCCAACACCTCTCTTTGCAGCATCCGACAAATTCGAACAAACAGCCCACCAAATCCAGAACAACACCCACCCTTCAACACCTACACCCGACCCGCTCCTTCCGGTACTGGACAAACTACAAGAAGAGCTAGGGGACGTCGTGTTGGGGTTTCAAGTCGCCCTGGGGGGACCCAAGGCCCGCGCAAGGGAGGTATTTTCGATATATAGGGGTGATGATGATGAAAAGGAGGACGGGTTCTTTAGTATCAAGCATGGGGAGAAGGAGGGGAAGAGGGTGGATGATATGAGGGGGGTTTTAGGGGAACAACAACAAGAACAACAAGGGGAGGAGGTGCGGATTCTGCCTATTGAACCTTCACCACCTGTGCCGGGGAAACCGGAAGAGGTGGTGGTGGATGTGGCTGATGTGCTTGTGGGGAAGAGCGCGCAGCAGATTGAGCGGGATTTGAAGGATGTTCCGTTGGTTCGGGTACATGAGGAGTTATGAGGTTATACTTGCATTTGTTCTCATTGGTCGTCGTATTTAAATAATGCACTTTTCATTAGCTTACTCGAGTTCTTTTATGATCATGTAGGACATATCCATAGTCTACCATTCATATCTCTTTTCTCCTTTGAGTGTTTCCCTACTGATAGGTAGGAGGTACTATTTTGGGTTTGAATTTCGACTCAATCCAGCTGAGATCATTACAAGTGGAGTGAGATTCTGGGGTCAGTGATATGAAATCTTCAACAACCTTCAGCGCTTCGGCTGTCGAGTTGTGAGGCTACAATTACCTCACTCAGGGCAGATATCTGTATCTGAGCTTGTCGCTCAGCGTACTTTAGATTCAGCCAGGGCAAACGTGATAAGCAATAGAGGCTGACTAGGGTCGTGTGCAGAGTTCCAGTCCTCAAAAGACTTTTATTCCCTCGAGATAATAGACGCTATCAACGCATCTCCAAAGTCTTCCTGCAGCAGGTCCTGAACACCGCTTTCCTGGTCGACGGTCCACTCATACGCTTGCAACAAAAGAGTGTCCGTAAGCGGTAAGAAGTGCGATGCCAAAACACGAATTATGTTTGTCACCCTCGAAATAGCGGTCCGCGTTGACGCATCGATCTCCTGCGTGTTTTTCATAGCGTTAAGCCCACCAACTCATTTTTCTGATTCGAAAAAGAAAAAACTGAAAAGTACAAATGAAAAAGTTGTGACGTACATCATTTTGGTTGGAGTAAACAGCTTCAGCGTCAAAGCCTTCCTCGCCCTCTTGTTCACTTTCTTTGACATGTTTGCTAACCCATATGTACCCGTTTAGCCCGAGGATAAGGTCCACGCCGCATGGGAGTGTTAAAAAATGGGACTTGAGACGCCTCACTAAGATCGGCGAGACTGTCACGAGCTGCCCGTTGCGAAGCTGTCGAAAGATAAAACCATCAGTCGACAGTTCGTGTGCATGCATCAATCTTATCAGATCACTCCGTACCTTGCCATATTTTAAAGATCGCGTATGGAGCGACATCGCGCCATCTGAGAAGAACGCTTGAACTTCGGCAACTAGTAGATCTCCTTCTTCGAAGAACGTTCGCATCTGAAGCTCATCGCTTTCCAGTTTGCGCCGCTGAGAAGAAAAATGTCAGAAAATTCAATTGGTGTGACATGAAGGTACTGGTACCTGTACGCCGCCAGGCAGATTAATTGAGGATAACATTAGTACGGCATCCTGCCTGGAGTTGGCATCAACTTTCCATCTTCGAGGCTGTACCTAGCAATGGTGTCGATGTCAGTTTTCCGTGGTCATACCAATGGTTGCATACCTCGGTAATGCGCCCAACGACGAGATCTCCAACTTCTGGGTTATACCTTATGGTCAATAGTTAAGATATGAGCATGGAGGAAGAGGCAAAAAAACGTGCCTGCTGCTGATAGCTCGTACAGTGACAAGTTTATTGACGCGTTCGATCGTTCCTGCTACAGATGCGATAACCTCTTCGTTGTCGACATACGTTCCATGACCTCTATTCTCACCTCCTTATCAGACGCGTAAAGCAACGAGCGTAATTGAGGAGTCCACACCGCATATAGGCTTGTGAGGATGTGAGCAATTCGCCAGGGCACGTCAGTCTTGATCCGTTGGTTCCAAGCAGGTCGTCAGCGTCCAGATCCATCATGTCGTCATCTTGAATCCCTGGGTGGTGGCGCGTATAGCTGTAGTCGTCGTCGAGCTTTGCGGGGAATGAGGTGAAGGAAATCATGGTGAAGGTAGTGTTCAATGGCGCTTGAGCATCCGACTCGGGGTTAGGGTTGGAAATAATTGATCCGTTGAGTTTTACCCCCGACCATCAAGGCTCCCCACCATCTCAAAAAGATTGGGGAAAAAAATGCCAACAGCGCTCATTTAACAACCTTAACATTAAGCGCTAAGCACCGATGACAACGGGTCGGAGGGTGAGGTGTGTGTGCTAGAGATGTTGCGCAGCTGAGGCCCGAATCTCGATGATCTATCTCTCCGCCGCCTATGGACTAGTCTCTGTGCGACAATCCGCACCGTCTTGATGGGGCTGACTTGCTTGTCATCTGGTTTCCATGCAATAAGGAGAGATATCGGACAAACAAAAAGCTTTGATGAATTTCATTCCCCCCAGTCATTCCATTATGACTTGGAATGTACGTTGCCCATTTCACCACCAGCTTATCTAGCACTAAATTGATTGCGCCAAATTTATTGACTCAAAATGATACGTGAATGATCATGGTAGAAGGTGGCCGTTGATGATCACGCAATTGTAGGCTGTACGTATACGTACCTCACATATATTTTTATTTAATCCGAAAACAGAGGTAGATCGAACGCCACGCCGTCTCTTGGCTCCTCATAAAGCTTCAAGCTTCAAGGATTCAAATGATACTGACGAAAAAATTTAACAATCACAGTCAACTTTGTAATTTCTGAATTGACCGTCAAAGACAAAGCACTTTGAAACGCTGTAAGTCCAGACCTATGTGTACTTGGGTCCCGGCAACTCTTCAAGAAAAAAGTGTCATTACGATCGAGGCTTTCTCACACACGTGGCCGTGGCATCCCGGACAGAAATTCTCTGCCAGGAACAAGAAGGGTTCTCATCTCTTCTCAGGCTATGATCAACAACGATCTTTATGATGCGCTCCTGCTATTTCGAGATAGCCTTGAAGATCCCTCGGGGAGGTCGTCAACGTTTCAAAACTCACATGACCACGACAAAGACAATAACGGGGCTTTGGGCGAGGCGCTCCGTAACGTCTCTGAAAATAAATACGTCTCAGACGCGTGAAGCATGCAATTGTTCTGGCTAATAAATAATTATAAGGGTTTGTGATGATGTTACGCAGAAGCGTGAATGAGCTAGAAGGATATGCTACAGTCAAATCGTCGAATACAAGAGAGTGGTGAGTGGGTGATGATGATAAATGCTGGGTTTGAAGTCTACTGATGACATGCGCGTGCAGGACGCGACGTGACAAATCAGAATTTCTAAGGAAACCCTGCCATGAGTGATGCAAGGAAAATTTGAGGCCAAACGGAACTTACAAGTCTCTAAGATGACTTTCCGTAAGCGAGAAAGTAAGCAGACAGCGCAGGAAGGTCGTTTGATCCCGCATCAGAATATCCTTGTCTCCGGGAACCGTTGAATTTTAATACGATGACAGTCCCAGCCCAAGATTTTGGAGCAGCGCCAGAAGTGATGTGGTAAATTGCACGGTTGAGCGGGGCTCCCTTAGCCAGTGCGGTCGTGTTGTACCAGAGATGAAGCGGGAATCGCAAAGGCTCGCCGTTCAAACCTTGTGTAAGAACGATAGACTCCGCTTGGTTGTCGGGGAAGTGTGACTGAACCATGGGTACCGGGCACATTCCTTGGGAAGGTTTGTGTGATGGTCGGCAACTGATAGAAATGATGCGCGGACGTTCTGCAACATTCCAATACATTTGTCAGTCACGAGAGCAACACCCAATCAGTTGCAAATGCCAACCTTCTTCCGGCGAAAAGAGTATCGCAGACACTGTAATGTACTGAGGTTCGGCTGGTGGAGGCGTCGCGATCATATTGACCGTATAACCATTTGTCGCGGGATGTTCGGTCGCTGGTATACATTCCTTGCGATGTCTACCCCAGTCCTGTGCACGTGCTTAGTGAGCGGCCTTGTCAGGACAATCGAACGTAAACGTACACTCTGGAGATGTTCAGGCGAACAATACCAGGCGCCTTGGCAGCGACTGCACCACATCGACGTTGGTCGACAGCAGAGCGTACAAGGGTGGTTAATGAGTGGCATATTGTGCATGACGGGGGTGGTCAAGGCGAGTGGAAAGAACTTCTGGGACAAGCAAAAAAAAGTGGGAGTTGATAGAGTTGAAGGTGGAATTCTGAGCGTCCTTTAATACCTTGTCATTCGGTCCGTATGTATTTGTGTGTGAATCGTCTGTGGCTCAATGAGTTTCAAAGTCCCTATTTTTTCGCAATCCCAAGTAGGAAACACACCAATCGCGATCCAGGGTTGTTTGGTATTCAAATAACGTTACAGGCACGCGATGACGGGGAGAAGTCATGGCCCATGGACTCACCAAATTGGACAATGAGAATCGGGATCAAATAATAGAACGCGAAGTCATTTTGAGGTGGACTTTGAGACATTGCGGCCATATTATTCACAGTAAACACAAGCTGCTGAGTAGGCCATGACACATGGCGCTGGTTGGATAATTGTCCACCTCAAATTTCTTGGGCCAGAGGCCGCAAGTGTGAGTCCACATCAACGGAGCAACGCGACCGAATAGTTCCCAGGTGACAGTTTTATTTTTCAATAATTATTACAGTTATCTGAGAGGACCCCGGAACGGCGGCCGGCCGGAGATTCGGCATTGGTTGGCCAATTTCGATGTGACACAAGTCACGCTCGTTCTAACCAAGATGTCAGACGATGAAATGAATATTGACGATAGTACGCTCTATTCACGTCTTTTTGAACTTCAAAACGGAAGTAGCTGATAAGTGATCAAGTGGCGGCAGGCGGTGGTGCCGTTAGAAGGAGAGGCAGAGGCTTCCAGAACACAGGCAAGTTCATCGCAGCCTCAACCGACAATACTTGATCAACTACTGTATTCTAGGAGGCAATGAGGGCACGGTGACCACAGAGCCAACTTATGACAGGGTGGAAGCGATCCACGCCAAGGATTTAGACACAAGAGCGGCACGCTGTGAGTCGCGCATTGTGGAATGTTGAATTCTCGTTAAATCTTGCTATTTTTGCCTTTTGCCTAGCCGTCGAGGGCTGGATAGTCCTTGTAACCAACGTTCACGAAGAGGCGACGGAGGAGGATGTCACGGACAAGTTTGCAGAGTTTGGGGAGATTAAAAACCTTCACCTCAACCTCGATCGAAGGACGGGTTATGTCAAGGTTCGCGCTGCGTCATTGCGCCCCGACATCTACACTCAAACTAATGACTCAACTGATAGGGCTATGCTCTCGTGGAGTACGAGACCATGACAGAGGCTCAAGCAGCTATCGATGGAGCTTCGGGGACACCTCTGCTGGAACAAGTCATACAATGTGATTACGCCTTTGTTCGTCCACCACCTTCGGGTCCGAAGAAGGGTAGAGGACCGCGGGGACGGAGTGCCAGCCCAAATAGGCGGAGGTAATAGATGGCTGATACCCCACTTGCAAAAAAACATGTAGTGTAACTTTATGCATCGTTGGTATACAACCGCTCCTTCGTTTTCATTTCGGTTCAGACACGAAAAAAGACTACGAAATGATCCTTGGAATAGTGAAAGTAAGATACAAAAATCTTCACCACATCAACTGCGGCGTCAACGAAGGTCGACGACTCAACGCACATGAGTCTTGCAAGTTCAATTTCGTTTATGCAATTTGTTCACACGTTGCTTGCTTGCCACCAGTCAACAACCATCTCTGCCCACTACACCCTCTTGACTTGCGCAGATCTTCCCTTTCTCTCCGCTTACGAAAAATGGCGAAAGCTTCAGAGGTTTCTGACAGTGAAGAATCAAAACCCGCTGTGACATCGCCAAAACAGTCGTCGCCCAACAAGGCCAAAGAGGCGTCGGTCGAGGTTGAGTCTGAGGCCGAAAATGGCGAAGACGAACAGGAAGAGGAGTACGAAATTGAGGAAATTAGGGACGCCAAACGTGGCTACTTTCCTGGTGTAAGTTACTTTGTGCGTAGAGGCGCGTATAGGCTTACGACGCGTTTTTTCGCGCGTTAGGGTCGAATAGGCTACTTGGTGAAATGGAAAGGCTACCCAGAATCGGAAAATAGCTGGGTCGATGAGGCAGACGCAGAGTGGGCGTCTCTCTCCCTCTTTCAAGTATTTTACTCATTTGAACCCATTTTAGGAATGCAGGTGATCTTGTCAAGGAGTTTTGGCAGAGACGCGAGAGGGTCAAGGGCCCTCGGAAGGGTGCCGAGGATAAAACGAAATCCCCAAAACGATCTCGGAAGTCTGTGGCCGCCGAAGATGGCTCTGACGCTGCTGCCACAACCACCGCACCGAAGAAGCGGGGCCGTAAATCTGTCACCAAGGAAGACTCCGATGTAGACATGGACAAGGACAAGCCCGAATCCGCATCAGCTAGAGTGACAAAGAAGCCCAGGAAGGCCACCACTGAAAAATCAGCCGACAAGCCGAACCGAAAAGCACAATCGACGGCGAGTACACGGACAGCCTCGCCAATTCCCGTTGACGGTGATCAAGTTGCAGCGACCATGGCTAAATACATGAATCAAGACAGCTGGGAAGACCTAGTTACGAGTGTTGATACTGTCGAGCGCGTTGGGCAAGAACTGTATATATATTTTTCCTTGTAAGTTTGATTTGGAGTTTGATGCTTTTCGCTGACCTCATATCCTTGTTGCTGCAGGAGCACTGGTGAGCATGTTAGGGAAGTTTCCACACTCTGCAAAAAACGTTTTCCCCAGAAGGTATGTTTTCAATTTAGAATGTACCCGTCACATATCTTACCGATTCTCGCATCTAGCTCCTTGACTTTTACGAGGGCAATCTCCGCTGGCGAACAGCCGAAGATGCTTGAGAATCTATTTCTTTCTTACAATCCAATTATCATTTTGCCATTCTACATTTGAGTTCTTTCCCATCTAACCTGAGTAGGTCCTTTGTAATCAAGGGAGACTTCGGTGCAATTTTTGATGCGTTGTTGATGCTTTCTGCTACATAGCCATGATTCATGATTCTTTGGTTTGTTGTATCCTTTCCTATTTTTTCGAGGTGATTTGATATACACGGTCAATCACCTCCGATGTGATGAAAGTAAGCGCCCCGAAATCTCAGGTACAGTTGTAAAGGGGCACAGTCTCGGGACCCGTCTTCAATGAAAAGCAATTGAGTAGGGTATGCTTGAGCTAGCTACCACGTGTCAGCAGACGATCGTCGGTCACTAAAACAATTTGAAAAACGGAGCGAGTCGATGGTACCAAGCCTGCCCACGCCGACGCGACGGAGCGCGAGGTTATTCTGGGATCCGGTCAGTTTTGAGTTTTTTCATCACGAACTGCTTGCTACGATATTCCTGCTCCTTATGAGCATCTGCGGAGAGAATGGAAGGCGATCCGGCAGTACGTACCTTGGCCTTTAATTCAAAACAGATGAAGTTTGACTCTAACTCGAGACAGATGAAGTTCAACTCTACTAACTATCTCACAACGGACAAGATGTTCCATTAGCTAAACCAGCAACAAAGTACAAGTTACATCACCGGGTCCAGGTGTCCAGATGTCCCAAAATGTCTGCCAGGGAAGGTGATGCCGCGGAGTCTCGCTCGCGTGGACAACGTGGACACATTTGAATAAGAAAGCAGGGGAGACGGGAGGGGACAGGTGGCTTGCTCACGTGGAAACGTGTGTTACATTCCTCGACGAGTCGCCAGTCTGACATCGCAGGAAAGTATCTTGGGCAGGGCTGATGCACCCCTGGTCAGTCACGCCGACGTCACTTGATTTCCACACACATAAGATGGGATTGTCTAGATCGACATGTGAGTGTATGTGTACCACGTCAACGGACGCCGCTTTGGAGGCGCGGCCAACTTGACGAACACACAGTGGAGTTACCGACGAGGGAGCTCTTCTTACGGAGCTGTATGTCCACTCGCATAGGTTAACGTCTCTGCGATGATATCGGATCGCCTGATGTTTTTCTGGGAGGGGAGATGAAACATTGAAATGGTGGCCAGTGCGTTTCCAAGCATCGAAATCGTTTTCGAGGCACTCAAAGCCCTTGATTGCGTTGCGAGTCCAGATTGATGACGGATATCAATAGCGCTTGAGAACGTTTAAACCCCAGGTTAGATAAGAGATAGGAGAGAGGAATAGATTCAGATATGGCGGTGTATCCATACACCTGATCAGACCGGGGGGTTGGCCAAAGGGCCTAGCAAATAAGGTCACCAGAAAAGGTCCGTACGTTCGTGGACACCTCCACAGTCGAGGAATGTTGGGATTTGGCGTATTTGGAAGTTGCGTCACAAAAGAGTGAAAAGGACGCGAAGTCCAGTTGCATACGTTCATATCGGAACGACGCTACACCTGCCCTGTGTTTCTGAAGTTGGAAAAAGATGCTTGTTACAGCTCGTCAATGAGAGCCCCACTAGGGGTGGCATGAATACGTAAAACAACCCGGCGCCATTCAACAAGGCTTGAGAAAGAAACATGACCGAGTCAGGTAAGTCGAGGCCGGGGGGAGAGACTAGGGCCCCGTGGGTGTGCTTGAAGAATTGGACAGAGACCACCGGTAAAAAGCCTTTAAACCGGATATTTTCAGCCCAAGGATGAGAGTTTTGGCAGTCGGTGGTACGACCAGTCAACTTTGTATCGTTCAAAGCGGGTCAAGTGACCAGGCCGTTGATGGACTCCAACTTGTGAGAATTTCAGATACTACAGGGAACTCGGTCACCTGTGCTTAGGAGAGACAGAAAGGTATTAATCTTTGTTCAATCATTCTCCGTCAGATTCTTCTTCTTCCTCGTCCTCGTCTTCCTCTTCGTCCTCGTCGTGATTATTCTCATCGTTATCCTCGTCTTCCTCCTCGTCTTCCTCAATAGTTTGGTCCTGGGGCATAGGGGGATGTTGATGCTGTTGTTGGGGTTGTGGATTATGAGTTGAAGCACCGCTAGCCATTTTCCTCGCTTGCATAGCCCTTTTAGTTTCTTCTTTTTCTTCATCGACTGGCAGAAGTTCATCCAACGCTAGATCTCTCCAGCGTAACGCGCCATTTATCCCACCTCCCGCATAGCCCATATCTTCAAAGAGAGCACGAGAGGATGGATCGTATGGCGGGCGTGGTCTTGCAGATGGATGTTTTATATTGGTCGGGTTGCCATAAGGGTATGATGGGTGTACCTGGGAGGGTAAAACTATCCAGGCATCCACATTAAAAATGGGCTGGAAATTGCAAGCCATCCTGACATACTGTCAGAATCGTCTGGGTTCGGTGGCACCATATGGGGAGGGATATCCAACTCTGGAAACAGTGAAGTTAGGTGATTCAACAGATCAACTGATGAACCAACCATCATCCGACAATTCCCCTTTCATGTAATCTGTCGTCTCAATAGTGTCCAGAACTTGAAGATCATGACGTGTCATATGCAAATGGCAAAATGTTAGGTCCTGAATGAGAATTGGTGAGTGGCATGGCTATAACTCAAACTCAATAGCCTGCTCACTGTCATATTCCTGGAGAAGGCGTTGGTTGTGGTTTGAATGGCAAACTGAGGCGGGATAAACAAGATGCAACACCGGAAACGTTCAAGTCAACGTTTGGTCCAAGAGGTGTCAGATCCACAGATCGCGGCCCTCAAAGCCCTCCATGACAAAGCACAACCGGTGATTTCCGAGAGACGGCATATCAACGGCGAAGGGTCTTCCCATCAAAAACAAAATATCTCCGCTGCAGGCACCCAGTATGATATAAGTATTCAAGAATCGTCTCGTTTTGAAGTCAAAACAACAAGTTTGAGACGGCGCATATGTATTATTAAGTACGTGAACTCATGCAAGGTGAAAGGAATTTGATTGCAAGTCCAGCCCGAAGAAGTTGCGCTAGTACTAAGTAGCTTGAACAGTCCGCAAACTTCAAAGACATCTGTAAGTATTGTGAAAATAAGATAGCGGACGATGATTTGAGGCCGTTGGTAATTGAATACATTGAATGGGAAGTGGGTGGGGCGATGGCAATCTTGACCCTCTTGAAGAATCACCGCATTCATCGTGAATAGATGGGGGACAGAATGGCTTGACAATGGCAACACTGGCACAAGAATGGGTTTGTCGCTTGCGTGGCGCGCGTCAACGTTGAGTTGCTGACAACAGGCTTGCTTCCTCCTCATAATACGTATGCTATGGTGATTTGTTTGCGAAACTCTTCTACATAGTTCCTGCCCTTGTGATGCTCTCCCTCCCATCCAAAGTGTCGCACTGGCACTTAGAGATGCTGTTCGTATTTGCAGTAGATGTCGTCTTTGAAATTATATACATGCAACTACTCGAATATATTGAGAGTGCGTTCTATGTACATTGTCAACTTGTCATGTTTGAAATGATATGTCGATGTACCACCAAACGCGTGAGCGAATACGTGAGAGCGCATGAAGAGAGCTCATCGCGGAGATGCCGACCTTGCCGCCCAAGTCATGCCTTGCTTACGTGGGCTTCCCGATTTGGGGGTACCCCCCACCTACCCCACCGTGGGACCTATGGCCGCGATCGGTGGATCTGGCACCTCTTGGTTTGGTCAACGTCTGCAATCTAGAGTTCATGGCCAGCTTTCCGCGGAGCTTCAAACGCCACGACTGCCTTTCATTATTTAAAAAGCCTGTAAAGGGCTCTTAGTCCTTGAATAATTCTCGCCGTTCAGGGAAATATTTCGCATCATCTTAAATCAATTCTGTGTTACCGATCTGCAAGTTGAGGTATTTACATTCACTATTCCCGACTTTTCCTATAAAATGTACTTAGTATGGCAGTTTGCCTACCGAGTGGCGTTTTTTTCTAGAAGTCTCCGATATCCCCAACGGCGCTGGCATTCCAGTTGAGCCACAGCCGCCACACCCTGCTGGTTTCTTCTGAAGCCATATCTTATCTCATAGGTCCTGATGGTTTTTCATGCGGACCACGCGACATTAGGATTGGCTCACACGAACATAAAAATCCCTGGACATGCCTCGTTTTCTTCTGCGGGATCATGTTTGCAATGGACAGCCGATGGTCAACTACTGGTTGTCACCAAAGATGCTATTCACATCCTTGTAAATTTTCAGTTTGGCCAGGTTTGAATGTTGGTTACTGAAGAGTGTGCAGACTCCAGAGAATGCACATGACACCAGTCATTCTTATCTCAACTTGCCTGATAAACCGATTCCTTGGGCGCAGACGATCATCGAATTCGACCAAATCAATATCCGAAGCTGGCCCGAACGTTCTCAAGGTCAGTGGCCACCGTGTCACCCTCTTTAACAAATATATTGGATCTCAAAGCAACCGATTTAGAATGGGGAGCGGCGGCTCTCGGATCTCTGGACACAGGCTTACGAGCGGTCGCGTGTTCACCGAGCAAACTAATGGCGGGTAGTGGAGGGTGAGTCTCGACGGATTGGTGTCTAGTTTTGATGCTTTTGTGACAGGTTTTATTTGTGGAAAAGATGCGTGGTAGCCGTTCTCAGCTCCAACTTCGATCTATCTATCTGGGCTTCTTCCAAGAACAGATATAAAGGGCGATGGAACAAGGTAGACAAAACTTAGCCAAATTTATTGTGTTAGGCACCTGATTTTTCTTTCCAAGATTCAAGATGTGACGTCTTGGTTGGAGCTCCAGCTTGCTGCACGTTCTAGTCAATCCCGATTTGAAGAAACGATACAGGCACAAGTGTCATGTAAGTTTTCATGGATCTATAGATGCCACCGCCTATGATGCGTTTCCAAGGCATTGATTGGTCAACTCAAGCGGATTTGAATGTCGCACCTGCTCCTTCTTTGGATGGTTCTTTCCTCGTCACTGGGACCCGTGGGGGACTTTTAATTTTTTTGAGGCATAGCCTTTTCTTTCGCAACAATGATCGACTAACACTTACCCAGGGTTGTTGGAGAGAAAGATATGAGCTGGTTGGGCTCTGTGCAAGTTTCCCAGTCATCTTTAACGCACGTTGCTTTCTCTTCCTGGAAACTAACTGAAGAAAGGAAATGTGAGGATTTTAGATTTTCCCAATCATAAAAATGTGGTTCTGACACTTGAGATTGCTGTCAAGGCGAAATCCAACTAGCTTATGGCACCGCCGATGGCGAGGTCGGTGTTGTTACCATAACACAAGCGCTCCAAGCAATTCCAACTGTTTCTATTTTCGGTCCGACATATGATCTTACGACGAGCTGTGAAAACCAGACTGAAGCAGTTAGTGGTGCAGATAAGCGGGGACTCACAACCTTAGCTTGGATTTGTGCTGATAAAAACGTAAATTATTTCAATCTTGAAATACTTCTATAATTTTATAATCCAACTTAGGTTATTCTCGTATACGGAAAGCCCGGGATTGTCCATTTGTGGTCTTCTAAATCTTCTCCGGGATGGTCTGGTCACCGTTTATTTCGTTTGCAAACACAAAACACGTCGTCGGGGAGCTCATGTTTCCACCCGATTTCTGGGCTGCATTATGTGAAACAAGAGGATATTCTCTTGATCGCACTTCACGACGGATCTATTCACGCCATTCAGACGGTTTATAGCGACCCTTGCTGGCCACCTCCTGCTAGTGACCTTCACAGTACAAAGCTTTCAGTACTCTGTCGTTCTATATTCGAGCGAACCGAGCTCGAAAAACCCACTGTGGCCGACAGAAATTCCATTTTTGGGTTCACATCATTCGATGAGCATGGGGATTTTACCTGGATTCAAGAGTAAATGAAATCCTTTTACACGGAGAATCCGCTGGCTAATTCGACCGTGAAAGATCTTGCCAACCTGGTGATCTCAGCTACAAATACAGCACCAGGCGTCAAACGAGCCTGATAGCAGCTAGTTTTTGGAAATATCCCGAATTTCATGCTCTAGAGGATGAGCTCCGCCAGGTCTTGACCACATCGAGAGCAGGTACGTTTGCGGTCTCCAAAACGTCTTTATCTAGAAACTAAACGAATTGCAACTCAGCGACAGGGTATAGCCCTGTTCATCTGCTTCGCCCCTTCTTTATACGCCTTCGCCACTGCCCTGAACTGCAGTCAAGGGTTCCGGCCTTATTGGACTCCACTCCTGAATCCCTTCAGGGTTTGGCAGGTGCTTTGCCGACGGCCAAAGCCACATGCCATGATCCGTTGGACCTTCCTTCTCTTGAGCGAAACTTTCGCGAAAGCTTGACGAATCAATTATTCGGTCATGATATCCTCTTTCGGCTCCGAATAAAACTCTACACCGCAGAATTTCTAGGGGTACGCGCAATGGTCACCTTCGGTTTGAAAAAAGCATGACAATTTTCTGTATCGTTTCCAGAAAATAACAGCAAATGCTCAGACACGCGCTGAATGTGACCACGCAGTGTCAAACCTACTTTTTGACATTTCCAAGATAACACTACAAATACTAGTCCGGCATCTCAATCTGGTCTTTGTGGCGTTGAAAAGTAGGTTGTAAAAGCCTACAATAAAACACAACTGAATCATTCGCTCATCTCGGTTTAGCTGAGGATCTTCCGTTCGCATCTCGCGTTGCTGAACAGGCGTCTCTTCCTGGTCGTTTTCCAGAACTTATTGAGGAGGTCCAGCAATTGTCAGACGCGATAGATAACTTCAAGCGTTCGTTAGACCAGGATCATATTGTCAAGGTTCAAGAGTTGTGCCCTGCTTGTCGCTCGGAGGTGCTAATGGGTAGCGCAACAAACAATGGAACATGTGCGAATGGTCATCAGTGGGGTAAGCTCATGCAGCTCTGTTTCTTGTTTTCAGAGGGTGTAGCTCATCTAAACTGACCTGATTTGCCAGATCATTGCTCCATCACTTCGTTCCTACTATCTACGCCTCATCTCAGGACATGCGTAGGCTGTTCTCGCAAGGCCCTTTTGCCTGCTGCAAGTTCACCAGCCAACGTTGTACAACCTGAACAAGCTTGCAGCTGGGTTGTCCAAGCATTTTTGGAAGCATCGATTTGGTGCCTATTTTGTGGCAATAACTTTGCGTGTGTCTATTAATGTGCTATTCCCTCGAATCTTACATGTTGTCGTCGATCTTTATTGTTATGTACATAGCTGAACATCCATCACGAACTTAGCTTCACCAAACAGACGTTATACTCATATTGTACATAACCATAGCATACATTCAGATTACCGAAGTGATTCACGTTGAACGAACTGTTAACTTCAAAGCACTCGTAGTCTCCGTGAACTCGTTGGTCTCTCTTTTTGGTGTCTACACCATAGTTTGCAATTTCCCGAAGTCTGGAGTACCGAGTCCGGTGACCTGTGATAAGATGAGCCAATGATCTACCCAGGCCAAGGAAAAGGCTTACAGGATCCCAGCCCTTGACAGCAGTAAACCCTATTTTATTATTATTAGAACGACAGTTACGAGGATGTGATTAAAGTCAACGAACCAGCGGTTTCACAACCTGGATTGGAGCCGGAAGTGATATCATTGAACCCTTTTGCGGCGGTCGAGTAGATGAGGGGGTTGATGAACCCCAAGGAAGTTTTGCCCTTGGACAGACGGAAGTCGTTTAGAAGGGAGAAAACGCCCGCGACCGTCTGATAACGCTCATGGTTAGTCCGTTTGATGAGATTGGCATCACAAAGATACACACAGGGGAGCTGGCGCTGGTCCCTCCAACGGAGGTGGTTCGACCACTAACGACTACCTGGAACCCACTTCCTTGGGCTGCAAGGTCTGGGTACGCGCGTCCAGTTTGGCTGAGGGAATAACACGTTAGTAAGTGAATAAAGATGGGCGCTTCTCATCAGTCTAAACTCACTTGAACATCCCAGTAAACTTGGTACCAAGCCCTGACAAGAAAGCTGACACAGCTGGGGTTTGGTAGCTCGGCTGAGCAAAGTATTGGGAGAAACCACCACCGGAAAAGCTAACAGCAACCTCGGGGTTAACCTTGGTAGTGCCACCTACGGCGGTCACAAATGGACATCTGAGAAGAACGAATGAGTTGATGTGTGGGGCCGATACAAAAAGGAAACCTACGAAGCAGGGAAAGCGGGCTGGAAAAGAACTCGATTCTTCCCATCGTTTGTCTTACAGTCACCACCGCCAACACTTCAACGGGTCGTAAGCTACGTAAGGAAGTTTGAGAAACCTCGCCCACCCAAAATCACCACTGGAGAAGAAAACTGTAGTCCCAAGGGAGCCGAGTTGAGCAAACATATTGCATACTTTGACGGCGTAATCTTTTGGAACCTGATTGAGTGATATTATCAGTGGAACCAATCTCCAGTCAAAACTCGAGACGACACACCGTTTGCTCGTCGTCACCGTAGGATGTCGTGATGACTTGTGGAATGGTTTTCTGTGCCAGGATGAAGTTGAGCCAGTCGAGATAAGGCTCATTAGTGTTCGTAGGGGTCTGCGAATCGGGGATGAAAGGAGGAGATCCACCAGTGCTGGCAAGAAAGAAATATTCTATCAGGCCCTTGTATATTCGATGAAATAGCTTCAGCAAGTGCCCACCTATAGTAAACGTTCGGCGTTGGGAAAGACATTCCTATAGTATACTGAATATCGAGATTGGCCTAGAATGTCGGTTATGAAATAGTAAAAATGAAATTGATCAACGACTCTACCTCGACACCAGGCGAGTTTTGATCGTTTCCTCCACCGTTAACTTGCACAATGGAGAAGCTCGAGCCTTTCGCTTCAGGCCGGAATTTAGAGAAGAAGGTCTATCCCAAATTAATGAGAACAACAGGTATCCTTTTATAAGCCAAAAACCTACCTGAAGATCCGAAGTCGAAGCAAACTCTCCAAGGTAACCCGCAACGCCAAGCTTGTTGACGTTGGTAGCATCGGGTACGTAGGTGGAAGTATTGTACAAGTCTCTTAGGCAAGTCGGGGTTATCGTGGACGAGCAACTAGAAGGCACGACAGCGTTCACAGCGTTTGAAACAGGTATAATATCAGGTTGCAAGAAGCTGGTCGCCCGCATGCTGTGGATAGTTCCAAAGTATGTCGTGGGTGCGACAACGTCGATGTGAGAATGAAGTTCGCGAGGCAAGGAATAACCCATGGTTCGGACGACGCGCTGACCTGACACAGGGTGATGGTAGATGTTGTATTTGGTTCCAAGCATTCGTTCGGCTTGAGCCACTGAGACGCGGACTGTGACCCAATCGCCACCTCCACTGACGTGCGCAATCTTGGATTTGTCGATGGCGTGGTGCTCGAGCCAGGAGTTTACAGCTTCCGTAGAATCCGGGTGAGGTCTCGCGAAAGCTTCCACTTCTTCCTTTGTCAAGTGCTGAGCATACCTATAAACCGTTAAGTCATTTTCGCCAACAACCACAGAAAGGAGAAATTACCTTCCATGGCCAGGATCACTGATTTCCATCAAGTTTGCGATGAGGTCCTCCATACCAGCTTGCTTGACACCAATGCGTAAGTCGAAGACATAATTCGCGGGTGCAGGTGAATCAAAATGCCATCCTTTGGGAATGTCAGCCCAGGAATGCTTCTCAACAAGATTGTCCCAGCGCCTGACAAGGGGCTTGGAGAGACAGATGTGCAAGAAACTGAGGACGACGGCTGACGACCACAACATTCTGAAGGTTGGGTAGGAGTCCGGACGAAGAGACAAGTTTCGAAAGGGGCTGAGTTTACCGGTTATTTAACGACTATTTCTGGGTTGCTGATCAGAGTGGTGTAGCTTAGTGTAACTCATGCTCGTCCTGGTTTGATGTATGGGAGGTGATTCATACGCATGTGAAGACGAGGCACAAGGACGCTAGCTTTACCAAATTCTAGTATTGTATGTGTCAGAGTTCCATCGCTGCGCTGGATCAGATGACTAGCAGAACTCACGTACATGTGGTAAACTGCCCTTCGATGACCTCCATCGCAACTCGCGAATCATGGTGGTATACCGATTGTGGGTGGAATCAGAACGCGCCGACGCGTTCCGGTCTCTGTCCAGCTCTACTCCCCCTCCAGAAGTAGACGACCATGTGTGTCGACAACGTCGCTGAGGAAGACATCACCAAGATAAGCATGGTCCAGTTCTGAGAGATTGTTTCCATGTCGATTCCAGATTTCGAAAAGGTATTTTCGTGTGATACTTTGCTTCGACCGGCTTTTCGGACCCATGGGGCCATGAATGACCAGGATTTTGTGACAATGACCCACTATCGTGTCAATTGCGCGTCGACACAGTCGGACACAGTGTAAGCTGGTGTAAGTGCAAATCCGGCCAGTCATCGTGTTCCGTTCGAGCGAAGGCTCGCCAAGGCTTTGCCAAGAGTCAAGTCTTGAAGCTTGAACTTGAAAGTTGAAGGGCTGGGTGAGGTCAACTTCCGGTCACGAGTCCAATTCTGACAGTCATGCCGCCATTCAACAGTTCTACGATTCCGTTCTTCTAAACTCGCTAGTATTGGTACGCTGCGGTGAAACAAAAGACGACAAACGAAGGACGTGTTGACGAGTTTTCGACGCCAAGACCATCGTTGCACTGACATCCATACCAAATCCAGTCAAATGCATGCACCTTCGACCATCCTCCAACCAGTGGCAACATGAATCGTCGTTCTGGGCTGTGACCGGAAAGGTGCATAGGGCGAAGTTCTGCTACGGCGCATCTTGCGAGATAGCCTCTTGGGATGGAATGCGGAACTTCGCATTCTTTTAGCTCAGTACACCCTAGGTACAATCCATGGACCCTCAATTCATCGTCAGACTCCCCTGACCATACTTTATGTGGACGGTCTCGTTTTCGGGTCATCTCAATTATTATACTCGAGGTATCCACTCGTATCATTCAATAATGGACCTGGTTATCTTGGCGGCATTCTGGCAGTGTCCCTTGCCCGATACTGCGGCATTATCATAAAGCTGGCAGGCCTCAACTTTGGAAAGGTTCCAACAAATTTGTGACCTTTTATTTGAGGAATTACTCAGAGCATTGGTTCATTATTGGTGGGTAAATTTACTTTAGACATGCACGTTCTGTTTCCGAATCTTTTTACTCAGTCGACTGATCTATCCATTGCGCAGGTCGCAGATACAAGACTCGACTTCTGCTTATGATTTGATCAGTGGACTTCATGTCGAGCCTTACCATGATCGTAATGAGGTCCGTTTTCTAGGCTCCCACAGCATAGGCCATAGTTTACTACTGTCTCAGAGGAGAATATCGCTGATCCGTTGGGCAACATTCATGACTGAAAATCCGAGGACCAAAAGACCAATGAATTCGCCAAGGATAATTGGGCAAGCCACGTGGATTCTCATCATTTTGGCACTGCCCAACTCCGCTATTGCGCTTTGCTTTGGCCTTCATACATCCGTCGACGTCGACGTCTCGACCTTCGTCTGCTCTTTGATCAGGTTTAAAATCACCAACTTGATGGTGCCATTCGTTGCAACCATCTCCTTAGACCTCGCAAATCCGTCGTTTACAGCTTGGCTTCCAATAGTCTCCTGATCAACGCTCGAAATGCTCTGTGCAGGGAATCTGAAGGATGAAACCTTGACTTTTTCTTGGCGGCCCCTCCCTGGCTCCACCTCCATTTCTCTTGCCCGAATGCGACCTTGTGCGGAAAACGACATCGTCTTTGATATATCTTGGCGGTGGATGGGCCTTGGACATGCAGTAATTAGGGCTCTCTATCACCAACATGTGTTGGGTGTGAATCAATCCCCCGCAGACCATCCAAAGTCATCAGCACATATAAAAGTGTAGCTAATTGTCAAGTCGACCCCAGGCCCCTTCCTTCGCCTCAGCAGTCGCCCTTCATGATTTTGAACGATTTCTTCCTCAGTGTTGGGCTGTTCACCCTCGCCACTCCCTCTTTCGCCCTCCCCCATAACACCGGTCCGAAGGACCACGGTGAGGGCGGTTTCATCAAGTTTCAGGACTTCATCGCAGGCGTGACCGATGCCACTTACGACAAATGGGCCCACGCTGCCGTCCAAAACTCCACGGCTTTCCAAGAGATGAGGTCGCACATCCTCACCATGTACGATGGTATCGGGGAGGTCACCCACTCCTTCATCTATGACGACGAATATGGCGACTGCGTTGATGTCAACAAACAACCCAGTCTGCGCTTACAGGGTGTCGATAACATCGCCCCTACTCCTCTCGATTCCACGTGCTCCGACAAGGGAAAGGAAGGTCATGGACCCCAGGTTCAGTCCGTCGATTCTCCCTTGAAGCTTGACCTCAAAGATAGCTTTGGAAACGTCGTTTTCTGTCGGGATCTCACTATCCCCTTTGCGCGTTTGACCCTCGAGAAGTTGACTAGTTTTAGGACGTTGGATCATTTCTTCAGCAAGGGGAATGACACCGAGCCCGCCATCGGCGATTTCGAAGGAGACGATGATAGTCAGCCCTCCCGCCGCGAGCTCACCAAGCGCGGAGACGAGCCCCACCTTTACGCCGTAGCAGGCCAATGGACAAAGAACTTTGGTGGAAATTCCTGGCTTAACCTTTGGAATCCAGTCGGCGATTTCTCGCTTTCGCAGCAATGGTATGTGGGCGGGTCGGGGGATAGTCGGCAGACGGTCGAGGGAGGCTGGGTGGTCTATCCCAACAAGTTCAAGACGAAGAATGCCGTCCTCTTCATTTTTTATACAGCCGACAACTACAAAAAGAAGAAGTGCTGGAATTTAGATTGCGCAGCATTCGTCCAGACGAACAAGAACTGGTTTTTGGGCCGCGGATTCACACATTATAGTGTCAGCGGTGGAGGGCAATGGGGATTTGAAATGCAATGGAAGCTTGTGGGCGGAAATTGGTGGTTGTATCTCAAGGGCCCTGGAGCTTACGAAGCCGTGGGCTACTATCCGACCAAGCTATACGGCACAGGCCAGATGTCCAAGTACGCGGAGAAGCTCGAGTATGGTGGAGAGGTGACCCGAGACGCGGGACATGTTTGGCCGCAGATGGGTAGTTCCACGCTTCCGTCAATTGGATTTGGTCACGCTGCCTACCAGCACTCCATTTATTACACTTTGCGCGACGAACCTGGCGGTGTTGGTGCTTGGGCCACCCTCTCGCCAACCGTCATCGGCTCTACTTCCTGCTGGAACATCAACGTCACACAAGCGGCTGTGGGTGACCCATGGGGCACTCACTTCTACTACGGTGGGCCAGGCGGTAAGACATGCAATTGAACGATATCCTGAACACGAGGAAATGCGTTGCTATTGAATTGTTGGACATGCGTTGCTATTGGACTGTTGGACTACTTTAGGACTTTACTTCATGGACATTTTTACGAACATTCTACGTGACAATTACGATTTCCTTCCGCACACCGGCATCAGGTGGCAATTCGATCATTATTAGGAGACAATTGAGATCAATTGCCTTTTGTAGACATCCCGCAATTGATGTTGAACATCCGCCTCCGACTTTTCTTTGCGATTCGTACTAGATATGCATTGCGATATGCCTGTAAAAAATACTGGCGCAACGCCCAATAGGTGCAAAAGACGGTCGAACATATTCGGAGCTCACTCAGGATTCTGAGTATGCACTCAGCACTTGAGTACGCAAATTTAACACTTTACTCACCGTTATTCGACCAGTGATCAAACAAAAGATCTCACCTCAACTCAAACAGCTCATATGTCTCGGTGTAGAGAGTATGTAAAGCGGGAGCCAAGAGGTATGTCGAATCCGAAACGCGCACACCCGCTAATCATGTTGTTCAGCAGTCCAATTCCGTTGCTTGAGCTTTTCGTCCTTGTTCTCCAAGCAATTCCTCAGGCTGCATCTGCCACACCCCAGGTCACTTTTGACCAGTTCTTGGCCACGGTCACGGCAGCAGACTTCCAGCGATGGCAGCACACAGCCGTGAACAGTGAAAGCTCATTTGAGCAAATGAAGGCACACGTTCTCGACATGTACAGCGGTGTTGGCAGTGTCAGTCACTCTTTTGTGCTCGACAACCGCTATTTCGACTGCATCGACGTAGAAAAGCAGCCGTCCCTGGGGGGTCGTCCCCTCGCGTCTCCGCCATCGGCTGAAACGGAGGAACCCCCCAATGCACCAGGAGGGCTTACGGAGCCAAAAACTCCCATCGGCTCTCCTCTTACGCAGAATCTCAAGGATTCGTTTGGGAATGCTATCTCCTGTCCTGGCGGAACCATTCCATTTGCCCGCCTGACGCTTGAGAGATTAACAGCCTACCCCACGCTCGCAGGTTTTTTTGCCAAGTCCACCAACGGAGCTGGGCGTGCGTCGAGTTCTCGCGGGCTGCAGGAACTTCAGGACCGTGGCCCCACAGTTGAACCCCATCTCTACGCATTTAGCTACCAACAAGTCACAAACTACGGTGGTCACTCGTTCTTGAATGTTTGGAATCCTGTTGGTGATTTCAGCCTCTCTCAGCAATGGTATGTAGGTAGTTCTGGCAGTACTACTCAGACGGTCGAGGGGGGATGGATTGTCTACCCGCAGCATTTCAGCAAAGAAGCGGTACTCTTCATCTTCTATACCCCCGACGACTACACTACGGGCTGTTATAATCTGGAGTGCAAAGGGTTTGTGCAGGTAAACAACACCTGGACTCTCGGAGGAACTTTCGCCCAGTACAGCGTCACGGGTGGAGCGCAGCGCGGCTTTGACTTGCAGTGGAAACTCTCCGGAAACAATTGGTGGTTATACCTCAGGAATACAAACGCATCCTACGATGCGGTCGGGTACTATCCCACGTCGCTGTACAATGGAGGGCAGATGAGCAAGAACGCGCAGGTCATCGAGTATGGGGGCGAGGTGACGAGGTTCACTACTACAGATGTCTGGCCGCAGATGGGAAGTGGAATGTTCCCAAGCAAAGGGTATTCAGAAGCCGCCTACCAGAACACAATATTTTACATCCCGAACAATGGGAGCACCACTGTTGGCGTTTGGGCAAGCTTGTTCAAGGACGTTATAGGCAGCAATGCATGCTGGGACATCAACATCACGGAGTCGGCTCAGGGAGGAGCTTGGGGAACCTACTTCTTCTTTGGTGGACCAGGTGGTAAAATGTGCTGATTTCTTGGCGTCTCCTTCAAGTCTTACTCTACATGGACCTTACGATATATATTACATATTGGAATTCTAACCATTATCTGTGCGAGAAGCAAAAGTTGCCAATAACAGCCTGCAAAAAAATATAATGGCTGCGAAGACGCCTCTAACGCGAAGGGCGACTCGAACGTCTCCCTCAAAAGAATCCCCTTTACTAACTTTGGGCTAGCTCTGTGTGCATCCTATCACGCTACCCTCGCCTTTTTCGCCTCCCGAAGATCAGTATCACCCATGGAAGTTCCATTTCCAGTAGCAGGTGGAGCAAATGAAGATGCAGATGCTCTTGGCGCAGAGCTATCAGCATTCAACGGACCGCTACCGGTCATTGGTGACTGGCGTCGAAACTCCTCCAACCACCTGCCCCCCTCGGCGCCATCAAACAACCATATGTGACTAGATGGCCAAACCAAACTAAGGTCAGTAAAGATGGCGCACAACCTAAACAACTCGCCTGTCTCCAACCCTCTCTGGAAGCTTTGACTCCTGTAAATCAGACGTTGACCCTCGTTTGAGGTTGTTACTGCCTCTGGGCGAGGACAGCCGCGCCAGGTTAAGGCTTGATTTGGAGGGTGGCGTTGGCGGAGGTAAAGTCCAAGCGAGCTCAGCGCATAGGTATTCTACGATCTCGTCCGCATTTCCTAGGAGGACGATCTTCCATGTCAAGCAGAATGAAGTTTAGTTGTAATGAGAAAACGAGACACTAGTGTTGGAGCTTACATCTGGGTTAATGTGGCGGATTGGGGTTTTGTTGATGAGGATCTAAGTCGGGAAAGGGGAGGATGTTGATGGTTAGTCCGCTAACACGTCATAGATAAGCTTACTTGGGGTATTGAATGGGGTAGATGTGCTTTGTGAGAGTTAGCAGTCGGACTTGGAAGCCAGATGAGAGAAGCGTACGTACAAAGAATGTCGGCAACCGGGGACACGTTGAGCGATGTGCCGATGACCAAGAGGAGGTCAACTTTATCACGATCTTCAGCTAAATAGTGGTCGAATTCGTCTGTCAGTTTCTCGCCAAAAAACGTTATATCAGGCTTTTAGAAAAACATCAGACGACTTGACGGAGAAAGCTGAGACTTAAGCACCTTCATAATGCCAGGAGGAAAGTCTGGACCATCACTCTCGTCTTCGACATCGCTGTCCCATTCATTCAGTTTCTTTTTTTTCTTCTTGCCCCGGACTTTTTTGGCCGAGGATGACGGAGCGTTACAAACGGTACAGAGGGGAACTTTTCGACTGAGAATATCCGCTTCGATCTCGAGCCCAGGCACGCGCCGGCGACAAAGAAGGCAGCTAGCGGTGGCAAAGGATCCATGGCACTGCAGAACGCGTTGTACTCCTGCCAGTGTTTCAAGTGTGTCTATGTTTTGGGTATAATTCTGCAACGAAAACAGCATGGTAAGCATCAAAGAGGAGGTAACGTAAGAAGCAATGGTACCCGGAGCAACTGTTATCATTGTTGTCAGTGTCAATGATACACATTCGCAGTCATTGGCGAGTTTGCACACCTTTCCTTGATCTTCAATGAGCTTGATGAAGCGGTGGCATGGAGATGGCACAAAGTTGGCGGGATAGATCTGGCTATGGATATGTCAAAACTGGAACGAACTTGGGTGATATGAATCTAAAAACCTGGCGAACGAGCTTTGACATACAAATCTGATTAGTTGACTTGCTTTCCTTACTTTCGAGAAGATCTTACTAGAAAACTAGCCAGAAAACATCAGCGTTGGCCCCCCGAATTTTCTAGATAAAATACCGGATGGATGCTCTCGGAAATAATTGATGTCAAACCTATTCGAAGGGTAACTATAGAGTAGACAAAAAAGGCCATCTCTACTCACATTTGTTGTGGATCATCTAAATCATATTCACCTTTATCCTTTAGAGCCGCGTAAAGACCGTTTCGAGATCGGAAATCAGGTATGCCACACGAAACGCCTTGCAAACAGTTTGGTAAGACAGGAGAAACGAGCTGGTCGGAATGGTGCACGGAGAGGCTTACTGATTCCAGCCCCTGTGAGAATAACGATCCGCTGGGATTGATGGATTAGTTGAATGGCATCTGCTATCGTGTTGTATTGAAGCAGTTTGTCACGCATCCGAAGCCTAAGCCCATCATGGTCAGAGAGAGGCCTTTGAGCCTGAGAAAAGCGGCGAGACGATTTACTGGTTGGACATGGCGACCTGTAAAAAGTACATCATGGTGGCGGGTCGTTTCTTTTGGAGCTCAGGACACTGGATGTATCGATGAAATATGGTATTTATCAAAGGACAAAGACTCACCAGGCCAACACCAAAGGCGAGAAGGAGCCTGTAAATAGGTACATTACGCTTATGAACGTATTCCATTGTGAACGAGTGTGTGCCTGGTGAGACGTGGTTATTTGAATGCAGACCTGGATGGGCAACTTTAACACCCACCGCGTTCCTTGAGGTGGTGTAAAATTTGTTTTGTCTCTCGCTTCGTCCACGCTATAAATAAATTGTCAACAAACCACCTTCAAAGATGAAAAGTCAAGTTCAGACCAAGTTCAGACACACCTGGTTGACCAACATCAAACAAGGTAGACATATCCACTTGCACACTTTCTATTTTGCCATTCTCAGCCTCTTCATCTCCCTCATCAACATATTCAACTCCTTCCGGGGCGCGAAGGGCCTCTGGATTGTCATCTTGAGATGAAATGGTACTTATCAAATCATCAGCCACCTCTGGCGGCATGTCAACATCTTCAGATGCATCAATAAACGCCTGAACCTGTAGTGTGAGGATATCATTGGCAGATAACGGGCACATCGCGGGGTCACCGGTGCGCGAGACTTGTTCCTTCTCCAAAGCTCCATTATCCAACGCGTTTATTGCTGTCGCCGAAGAACCGGCCGAATTTGAAGCGCTGGATGCCATTTGTTGTCGTGGCTAGATCAACTGCCAAGCATAGATACCCTCAAAGAGATTATCGAAAGCTACGCCAAGGCAAGAGTAGGTTGAGGAAGTTGTGACAGTTCCTTTTACCACGGTTTGAATATGGATTCAATATTCAACCTCGACTCAATTAGACTGCGCTGTCCTATCTAGTTTCGACACCAGCCGTGGATATATGCACTATTGGCGTGTCATTCATTTTCTCAGGTCCAACCCTACGTCAGATTAAGCATAGCGAATTACTTACTAGCATCGGAAACTGGGTTCGAGTCTACTTACGTTTGTTCGTCTTACTGTTTTCACATGCGTCAGCAGACATCTCTTGAAGATATTTCATGGTAGAATGTCTTTGACCACCATTCAACCAATTACATCTTCCACATATGTTGTAGACTGCGTAAGCCTTCCCATTCGTTTTCTAAACCTTCCTGTCCAAGCAAAGCCGGCGCAACACGATGGGCCTTTGCAAATTATGGTTGATAGTCCTACGGGTTTTCAAAGGTTGTGGCTCAAGGTCAGAGTCATGGAAATGTCGAGAAAATATTATTTTCTTCGTTACAATAGGCATACTGGAGTCTGGACTTTGAAGGCGAGCAATCAGTGCCATTTAGGCAAGTCATTATTGATGCATTCTTCTTCAATGGTGTTGGCTTCATGATTGCAAAGACTGATGTGGGAGCAGGGGCATTGCAGGTTGATTCGGGGAATTGGGTGATTGGTAGGCCGTACCGTGGCAGATTTTGTGTAGCATCACAAAGAAGGAGGTGGAATTCCATGGGTTTTGCCCTCTGAGTGTTATGGTTTATTGTCTGCAAATCCCCGCCTCTCGGTTATGACAGACTGTAAGCTAAAAAGAGGTTTTATATAGGATAGTGAGCATGAGGGGCAGGAAAAGAGGAGAAAGAAATATAGAAAGAGAAAGAACGGAAGAAAAAATAGAGAAAGGGTAGTCGTGAAATAATAACATACTCAAATTATACATAGTCCCAACCATGGCATGCATTCGAATTATCCAAGTAATTCACGCTGAACGTTCAACGAACTGTACCTTTCAGAGCGCTCGTTCTCCCTTGTAATTTCCGCGAAGTCGTGGTCTCTCTCTTCAGTCTACACCAAAGTTTGCAATCTCCCGAAGTCTGGAGTGCCAAGTCCAGTGACCTGCTATAAGATAGGCTAATGATCTACCCAAACCAAGGAAAGGGCTTACAGGATCCCAGCCCTTGCCAGCCATAAACCCTATTTTACTATTATTAAAATGACAGTCACAGGGATGTGATTCAAGTCAACAAACCATCGGTTCCACAACCTGGGTTGGAGCCGGAAGTGATATCATTGAACCCTTTGGCGGCGGTAGAGTAAATGAGGGGATTGATGAATCCTAAGGAAGTTTTGTTCTTGGACAGACGGAAGTCGTTGAGAAGGGAGAACACCCCCGCGACCGTCTGATAATGCTCATGGTTAGTCCATTCGATAAGATTGTGTGCCACAGAGATACACACGGGGGAGCTGGCGCTGGTCCCGCCAACGGAGGTGATTTGACCGCCAACGACTACCTGGAACCCACTTGCTTGGGCTGCAAGGTCTGGGTATGCGCGTCCGGTTGAGCTGAGGGAACGACACGTTAGAAAGTAACGAAAATCGTGCACTTTTCATCAGGTTAAACTCACTTGAACATCCCAGTGAACTTGGTACCGAGCCCTCTCAAGTAAGCTGACACAGCTGCGGTTTGGTAGCTCGGCTGAGCAAAGTATTGGGAGAAACCACCACCGGAAAAGTCAACAGCAACCTCGGGGTCAACCTCGATAGTGCCACCTACAGCGGTCACATATGGACATCTGAGAAGAACAGTTGAGTTGATATGTGGGGTCAATAGAAAACGGAAACCTACGAAGCAGGGAAAGCGGGTTGGAAGAGAACTCGGTTCTTCCCATCGTTTGTCGTACAGTCACCGTTGCCAACGCTTCAACATTTCGTAAGGTACGTAAGAAAGTTGAAGAAACCTCGCTCACCCAAAATCACCACTGGAGAAGAAGACTGTAGTCCCCCGGGAGCCGAGTTGAACAAACATGTTGCAGACTTTGACGGCGTAATCTTTTGGGACCTGATTGAGTGTCATGGTAAGTGGAACCAATCTCCAGCTAAAAGTCGAGACACACCGTTTGCTCGTCGTCACCGTAGGATGTCGTGATGACTTGTGGAATGGTTTTCTGTGCCAGAATAAAGTTGAGCCAGTCGAGATAAGGCTCATTAGTGTTCGCTGGGGTCCCCGAGTCGGGGTTGAAAGGAGGAGATCCACCGGTACTGGCAAGAAAGAAATATTCTATCAGGCCCTTGTATATTTTAAAATGGCTCCGGCATGTACGCACCTATAGTAAATGTTCGGCGTCGGGAAAGACATTCCTATAGTATACTGTATATCGAGATTGGCCTGGAATATCAATTATGAAAGAGTAAAAATGATAATTATCAACGACTCTACCTCGACACCAGGGGAGGTTTGATCGTTTCCTCCACCGTTAACTTGCACAATAGAGAAGTTTGAGCCTTTCGCTTCAGGTCGGAATTTAGAGAAGAAGGCCTATCCCAGATTGATGAGAACAACAGGTATCCTTTTATAAGCCAAAAACCGACCTGAAGATCCGAAGTGGATGCAAATTCGTCAAGGTAACCCGCAACGCCAAGCCTGTTGACGTTGGTAGCAGCGGGTACGTAGGTGGAAGTATTGTACAAGTCTCTCAGGCAAGTCGGGTTTATCGTGAACAAGCAATCCAAAGGCACGGCAACATTCACACCCTTTGAGACAGGTATAGTGCCAGGTTTCAAGAAGCTGGTCGCCCGCATGCTGCGGATAGTTCCAAAGTATGTCGTGGGTGCGACGACGTCGATGTGAGAATGAAGCTCGCGAGGTAAGGAATAACCCATGGTTCGGACGACGCGCTGACCTGACACAGGGTGATGGTAGACGTTGTACTTGGTTCCAAGAATTCGTTCGGCTTGAGCTACTGAGACGCGGACTGTGACCCAATCGCCACCTCCACTGATGTGCGCAATCTTGGATTTTTCGATGGCATGGTGCTCGAGCCAGGAATTTACAGCCTCTGTAGAATCCGGGTGAGGTCTTGTGAAGCCTTCCACCTCTTCCTTTGTCAAGTGCTGGGCATACCTAGAAATCGTCAATCATTTTCACCAACAACAATAGAAAGGAGAAATTACCTTCCATGACCAGGATCACTGATTTCCATCAAGTTTGCAATGAGATCCTCCATGCCAGCTTGCTTGACACCAATGCGTAAGTCGAAGACATAATTCGCGGGTGCAGGTGAATCAAAATCCCATCCTTTAGGAATGTCAGCCCAGGAATGTTTCTCAACAAGGTCGTCCCAGCGTCTAACATGGGGTTTGGAGAGACAGAGGTGTAAGAAACTGAGGACGACGGCTGACGACCACAACATTCTCAGGGTTGGGTAGGAGTCCTGATGAGGAGACAAGTTTCGAAAGGGTTATTTGACGACTATTTATGGGGTGCTGATCAGAGTGGTATAGCTTAGTGTATCATGCTCGTTCCGCATTGATGGATGGGGGGGATTCTACCCTCGCCTTTTTCGCCTCCCGAGGATCAGTATTACACCTGGAAGTCCCATTTCCAGTAGCAGGTGAAGGAAATGAAGATGCAGATGCTCGTGATGCAGCGCTATCAGCATTCGCTGGCAACTGGTGTCGAAACTCTTCTAACCACCTGCCCCCCTCGGCGCCCTCAAATAACCATACATGACTAGATAACCAAACAAAACCAACGTCAGTAAAGATGGCGCACAACCTAAACAACCTGCCTGTCCCCGACCCTCTCTGGTGGCTTTGACCCCTATAGTTCAGACGTTGATCTTTTGAAGTTGTTATTGCATCTGGACGAAGGCAGCCGCGTCAGGTTAGGGTTTGAATTCGAGGGTGGCGTTGGCGGGGGTAAAGTCCAAGCGAGGTCAGTGCATAGCAAGTGGATAGGTATTCTATGATCTCGTCCGCATATCCTAAAAGGACGATCTTCCATACCGAGCAGAATGAAGTTGAGCTGTGATGAGAAGGCGAGACACTGGTGTTGGAGCTTACATCTGGGTTAATGTGGCGGATTGGGGTTTTGTTGATGAGGATCTAAGTCGGGAAAGAAGAGGGTATTGATGGTCAGTCCGCTAACACGTCATAGATAAGCTTACTTGAGGTATTGAATGGGGAGGATGAGCTTTATGAGAGTTACAGTCAGGCTTGGCAAGGAAGCTAGATGGGTACGTACAAAGGATCTCGGCGACGGGGGATACATCGAGCGATGTGCTGATGACCAAGAGGAGATCACTTTTTTCACGATCTTCAGCTAAATAGTGGTCGAATTGTTCCATGAGTTTCTCGCCAAAAAACGTTAAATCAGGCTGTAGAAAAACATCAGACAACTTGACGGAGAAACTTGAAACTTGAACACCTTCATAATGCCGGGAGGAAAGTCTGGACCATCACTCTCGTCTTCGACATCGCTGTCCCATTCATTCGCTTTCTTTTTTTCTTCTTGCCCCGGACTTTTTTGGCCGAATTAGCGGAGGATGACGGTGCGTTGCAAACGGCACAGAGGGGAACTTTCCGTCGGAGTATATCCGCCTCAATCTCGAGCCCAAGCACGCGCCGGCGACAAAGAACGGCTAGCGGTGGCAAAGGATCTACGGCACTGCAAAACGCGTTGTACTTCTGCCAGTGTTTCGAGTGTGTCTATGTTCTGGGTGTAGTTCTGCAACGAGGAAAACGGCATGGTAAGCTTCAAAAATGAGGTAACGTAGGAAGCAATGGTACCCGGAGCAACTGATATCATTGTCGTCAGTGTCAATAATCTACATTTGCAGTCAATGGCGAGTTTGCACACCTTTCCTTGATCTTGAATGCGCTTGATAAAGTGGTGGCATGGGGATGGCAGAAAGTTGGCGGAATAGATCTGGCTACGGATATGTCAAAGCCGGCACGACTTTGAATGATGCGAATTTAGAAACCTGGCGAACGAGCTTTGACAAACAGATTTGAACAATTGACTGGCTTTCTTTACTTTCGAGACGATCTTCCTAGAAAACTAGCAAGTAAATATCAGCGTTGGGGTCGCCATAATTCTTTAGAGAAGATACCTGATGGATGCTCTCGAAAATAATTGATGTTAAACCAATTTGAAGGGTAAGACAAAAAAGCCCATCCATACTCACATTTGTTGTGAATCATCTATATTCATATTCACCTTTATCCTTTAGAGACGCTTGAAGACCGTTTCGAGATCGAAGGTCGGGTATCCCACACGAAATGCCTTGTGGGCAGGTTGATGAGACAGGAGAAACGAGCTGATCGGAATAATCCACGGAGAGGCTTACTGATTCCAGCCCCTGTGAAGATAACGATCCGCTGGGCGCTGGGATTGGCGGATTAGTTGGGCATCAGCATCGTGTTGTATTGAAGCAGTTTGTCACGCATCCGAAGCCTAAACCCATCATGGTCAGAGAGAGACCTCAGAGGCTGGGAAAACCGGCGAGACGATTTACTGGTTGGACATGGCGACCTGTGAAAATACACCATGGTGACGGGTTCTGTCTTTTAGAGCTCAGGACACTGGATGTATCGATGAAAACATGGTATATTCTAGGGGACAAAAACTCACCAGGCCAATACCAAAGGGGAGAAGAAGCCTGTAAATAGGTACGTTACGCCTATGAACATAGTATTCCATTGTGAACGAGTGTGTACCAGGTGAGACGTGATTATTCGAATGCAAACCTGGATGGATAACATTAACACCGCGTTCCTTGAAATGGTGTAACATTTATTTTGTCTCCCGCTTCGTCCACGATTTTTCAGCTGTAAATAGATTTCGTCAACAAACCACCTTCAAAAATGAAAAGTAAAGTCCAGACGCACCTTTTTGACCAACATCAAACAAGGTAGACATATCCGCTTGCACACTTTCTATTTCGCCATTCTCAGCCTCTTTGTGTCTTTCAGCACCAGATTCAACTCCTTCCGGGGCGCCTCTAGATCGTCGTTTTGAGATGCAATGGTCCTTATCAAATCATCAGCCACCTCTGGCGGCATGTCAACATCTTCTGATGCGTCGATAAATGCCTGAACCTGTAGTGCGAGAATATCATTGACAAATAACGGGCACATCGCGGGGCCGCCGGCGTGCGAGAGTTGTTGCTTCGCTAAAAGTCCAGTACTACCCAGCGCGTTTATTGCTGACGCCGAAGGACCGGCAGAAATGGAAGTGCTAGATGCTTGCTACTTAGATGCCATTCATTGTCGTGGCTAGACCGACTGCCAAGCATAGATACCCTCAATGAGATTTGGTGAAAGGTGCGCCAAGGCAAGAGTAGGTTGAGGTAGCTGGAAGTTGTGGCACCTCCTTTTCCTTTTACCACGCTTTGAACGTTCGAAATATCGATTCAAACTCGACTCGATCAGTTGATTGGGCTGCGCCGACCATCGGCCTATCGCTTATTTATCCTAGCGGCTACGAACAAGGAAACCAGAGCAATGCTTCGTTCGTCTTATCCTTTTCACTCGCATCAGCAGACATCTCAAGATATCTCAGGGCAGACATTCCACCGTTTTGACCACCATTTAGCACTGGACCCACTCACATCTTCCACATATGTTTTAGACTGCGTAAGGCCTCCCATTCTTTTCTAGAAGCAGGAGCCTTCCTCTTCAAGCAAAGCCGTGCAACACGAGGCGGCCCTTTGCAAATTACATGATTTCGGCCTTGTAAAAGGGAGCCTGGGACCCATCACCATCGTAGATCATTGACCACACTAGATTGACACGACCTCGTTGCACGGACACCCACAAATCAGGTCCCTCCTGAATTGCGAATTTAGCATTGACTTTGTGTATATAAGCCGTTACCCCCAAGCCACTATGGAAGTATTCCCTCTACGTCGTTCGTATCCTGGACTTCCAATGACCAAAACAACCTCCTTCGAATCGTATAATGCGAAAACGACAAGTATCAGCGTATGAACATCCATCAATATCCCTTCTCTGCTGACTAACCGCGCTATATACAGTATCCGTGGCCAGCCGAAGTCACTGGTATTGAGCGTATCGCGCTTTCCGCGCAAGGCGATCTTCAGCGTGTTTTGAGGTACGTAGCATGGCGCAGTATTCGCCGTCGCTAACCATTCACACGTTTCACAGCGCGTTTTTCGCCCGTCCAATAGTTATCGCTCTGGTCTACTCCCAGACCTTGCATCAAACCTCCCCAGCATCAGCCCTGGTGCCTTTAACCCTACCCAACCCCACTGTCATCGCGACCGCGTCCCCAGAAACACCTATAGTTCAAACACGCCAAGTGCACCTCCAATGCTCTGGCAAGATCGTTTGTACTGCCACCTCCCGCGTACGCATCACATCATCCGAATGTGCACGCCTCTTCCTTGAGGAGAAGTACGCCATCGGGCAGATGTTCAGACGTCTAGAGAAAGTTCCGGCTTTCGAATTGTTAGCCGTGGGGTCGGGGCCCGTGGATGAAATTGAGCGAAGCTCAAAGCCTTCCCGGGGTGGTAGTGATGAAAAGAAGGAGGAAGAACTATGGAGGAAGTATAAACTCTTCATCCCCGATTTCGAGTGCGAAATCATCGAGGTGTTTCCCTCGAGAGAGATGTTCATGGCGGGGGAGAGCTGGCTTCTTGACGAGACAACGACGCCAACAAAGACAACAACCGGCTTCCAGAACGGAGATATCAAGCTTGCCCACCGGCCTTTATGGCTGCTCCAGAGCGGCAATTGGCTATTTGGGGTTGGATTTTTGTTGATGATCGCGTTCGAGGCCGCCCTTTTCGCGAATGGCCGATCATGGTCCTGTTAATTCCAAGTGGTTATCATTGATGAGCACTGTTGGCTATACTTAACATTATTGAAGTTAGTTATTCCGTGAGTATTGTATACTGTTTGTGGCATGTATACATATATATAGGCTAGAATTGTAGAAGAGCATGGGCATAAAGCGCCTTGAAAGGACCAGAACTTTTTTGGTTCAGAAGGTTGACATTCTGAGCTGCTGATATTCAATCTACTTGCGCCGCTATCTACAGAGATTGCGGCTTCAGGAGTCGGGTACGTCGAAAAGCACGGAACATTAACAACGCAATCACGTAGAGCTCGAACCATTCGAGCTTGTATCGTCCTCTTTACATATGGTCCGGGAACAATCCTAACCGGTCACTTCAGGTGTCGAACACAACCTTTATGTCGTCTCCAACTCGTCCCCACTACCTGGGGTGCTCGTGGTTGAATTAATGAGTGCCACAACCAATCAATGATATGTAGTACCGTTACTTGCGATTGGTATTCGGTATTCGGTGGCTACATCTATTTTTAGATCAACTAACTGTGTAAGGTTCTCTCTACTTACCTGTCCGGTCTATTTGCGCAGGCCGATACACAATCACCGACTTGCCATTGGTACCTATCTTTGATAAACGCTAGGACACGTTCCACCAGTCGCTCACACCTTTTTACCCTACAATTCTCCGCGTATTCACAACAATGAGCGTGTAGCGCTCAATTAGCGCGCAGCTTTGCACATATGTTGGGCCGGCTGTATAACGTTCTGCTGCGTTGCGTTACAATAAAGAACGACATGCAGGCCTACAATTCTTACTGTCTGTCTTCCCGTTAATCAGACCTGGCACAGGCGCGTTGAAACTTCGCCTGGTTTTGCGATCGAGGACTTTCTGATTTGATTTACGTGCACCAAACTAACGTAGCTGTCCTCGAAGGGGCTATGCGGTGCCCAGTTCTATAATAAAAGAGTAAGCACTTTAACATAAAACGTACTATTTCAGCTGCGGGTAAATCCTCGCTGAAAAAGGAGGCAAATCGTAGATACTAGCTCTTTCCGGGAAAAGGGGTGAAAGTGGAAGGAAGCAGATTATTGGGGATCGCCTCCTTGGGATTATTCGCGCCAGTGGCCCCAGGGTTGCTTTGTTTGCCTGAGGACACGGTAAAAGCTCGGTGCAGGTATTTGTCCGCAACACGATCGGCATCCCATGTCTGTACCTTGGTGACAAGTCACTTAGATCCCAAGAACGTCATCTTCTTCTCTCACATCGAATTGTGGGCAGGAAGTTGGAAGTTGAACTGTTGGATCATCAAGAAAGTCGGAAGAAGACTAGCGGGTTCACACCGAAGTAGGACGATGACGTTGGGTCCTTCTATCAAAAGGCTAGTTTCGTTTTGTGCTATATATTGAGTGTGATAAGTTTGATAGACCTATAGGAAAGCGCACCTTCAAATTCGTCTCGGACCAGGCAATTCAGTACAGCTCCCGCCTCACGACGTGAGGTTTAACATCGTTGAATGTCCAGCCTTATTCAGTTAGTCTCTTCATACAGTGTCCGTGGCTCAGCGGAGTACTTGTGACCCTTTATAACCTAGCCAACACGGAGAATTCACGGCTGCTAATACAAGAATACTCACGCAATCTTGGGGCCAGGTCTATGGAAGCATTCTGGGGTCCCATTCGTCCCGGGGTTTAGCCCAATTTTGACCGCAAAGCGTCGCGAGTCCGGCAGATTATTGAATGTCTAGCCCACCTATATAAGCGACCTTTTATTGGCCGAAGATGACAGTATTCCCTCACCGGATTTTTCTCCTCGCAATGGCCAAGATGACCTCCTTTGAGTCGTATAACGCGAAAACAACGAACATCAGCGTACGACTCGTCATATCGTCGGTCCTCGCATGTTGACTAAACCCTCGTTTTATACAGTATCGATGGCCATCCGGCGTTACTGGCATTGAACGTATCGTGCTCTCTGCCCAAGGCGACCTTCAACGCGTCTTGAGGTAGGATCAGCGTCAAAGCAATTGTTAACCGTCGCGCTAACAACAACCGTCCCCATAGCGCGTTTTTCGCCCAGCCAATAGTCGTCGCCCTCGTTTGCTGCCAGACCCTATATCATACCTCGCCCACATCCTCCCTCACACCGTTGACCCTACCCAACCCTGCCGCCATTGCATCCGCATCTCAAGAAACCCCCATAGTGCAAACGCGCAAAGTTTATCTCAAATGCGCAGGCAAGGTCGTGTGCACGGCCACCTCCTGCGTACGTATCACGTCGCCGGAGTGCGCACGTCTTTTCCTCGAGGAGAAGTACGCCATTGGCCAGATGTTCAGGCGTCTTGAGAAAGTTCCGGCGTTTGATTTGTTGGCCACGGGATTCGGCACTGCGGATGAACCTGGAGAAAATCCAGGAAGCGACAACAAGAGGGACCAGGAATTGTGGAGAAAGTATAGGCTCTCTATGCCTGATTTTGAGTGTGAGATTCTTGAGGTATTCCCCTCGAGAGAGATGTTTGTGTTTGGGGAGACGTGGCTCGTTGACGAGGCAACCATAACGGCAAAGGGGGCTACCTCCCAGAGTGGAGATGTCAAGTTGGCTGATCGGTCTCTGCGGATAGCCCTCAATTGACTACTTGGGGTTGGCTTCTTGCTGGTATTTCTATGCGGGTCCATCCTTTCCGCGAAGGGACGGTCGTGGTTCTGCTGATTTCTGTTATATAATGGTAATTCGGAGTTCGATTATATCTATACTTACCCAAGACTTGGTATGTATCTGTAACATAGCACTTTCTGAACGCCCTCCACATTCGGAGATTTTAGCTCCTTATACATAATAAATATGCGCCTGCTTGATTGTATGGGTGCGGCGTGTCATGAATCTCTAGATAATCATCTACATGAGTTATCCAGGAGTTATCCCGTGCGTGCATTTGGGCCTAGCAGCAAAGAGATTTCGGGAAGGCAACCAGCAAAATGAAGAGTGTGATGCGAGCGTTCAGGGTGTCAAGCATTGTGCTATACTATAACAGCGATTGAGAGTAGATTCCAAGAACGAGCAAGTTACTCACGTTGGTGTAGATCCCGCCAAGACTCGGAGGGTACGCAAATAGTGTCGTGTTAGAGTGAAGTAGAAAGTTACAGACGTCTCTGAAGGCGAATATTGAGATGAATTGACCAGCTTGTGGAATGCATGACCCCGGGTAGCTTGGGTGCTGCGCATACTTTTCTGCAAGACTGGTAGTTTTTGGTACGGTTCGCACAAGGTTCGCGTCATTGAAACGTTGACGTTGAATGATTATGTTGCACAAACAGGATTGTTCTCATCACGTGTATAATTTGAAAAACGCATAGTGATGCGTATAATTATTGCATGGAATAGCGAGGATGGTGGATGCATTACACTACAAATACAATGATGGAATAAGAAATCTATCCAGAAGAAACCCCTCTCCTATGACCGCTCTCCACGTAACCGACGAGCGAGGGCAAGATCTTTTGGTTGGATAGTAACGCGCTTGGCGTGGATAGCAGCCAAGTTGGTGTCTTCGAATAACGAGACAAGGTAAGCCTCAGCGGCTTCTTGCAGAGCCATGACAGCAGATGATTGGAAGCGAAGATCAGTCTAGTCGAGGAGATTTTGTAATAAGTAAATGTGAAGTAGACATGTCAGAAGAAGAGACGAACCTTGAAATCTTGCGCAATTTCACGAACGAGACGTTGGAAGGGGAGTTTGCGAATGAGGAGCTCCGTTGACTTTTGGTAACGTCTGATTTCACGGAGGGCGACGGTTCCGGGGCGGAAACGATGGGGCTTCTTGACACCACCTGCGGCGGCCTAAAAAAAATAGAGACCTCAAAGAAGTAGTCAAGTGGTAGAACGTGGACGACGTACGGCAGTCTTACGCGCTGATGACTTGGCAGCGAGTTGCTTACGGGGCGCCTTGCCACCAGTAGACTTGCGAGCAGTTTGCTTGGTACGAGCCATTTGTGAGATGTGGAGAGTGGTGTGAAGAGTGGCTTAAGTGTTAGCTGCGGTGGCAAGGGCGGTGTGGAAGAGAGTTGGGGGAAGACACCAAAAGGGCTTGTATATTTATATCAACGCGACTTTGTCTACCACGTGACCGAGCGCGCCTTTTGCATCAACAAACGGAAATGGGGCACAGCCACAATCCCGCCTTATATAAAGGTCACACGGCCAAGTCTGTTTATCATTACCGCATTCTTGCACCCCACCACCACTACCACCACCACCACACCCAACTTACCACCACTCCCACCTCAAATTACAATGTCTGGCCGCGGAAAAGGTGGAAAGGTAAGCTTTTGAAGGCTTAAGTGGTTTGTCGCAATTGCTAACTCACTCTGTTGTTTTAGGGACTCGGAAAGGGCGGAGCTAAGCGCCACCGTAAGATTCTTCGCGATAACATCCAGGGTATGTATGCCTTCTGTCACTGCCGCCCTCATTCACTCACCGGTTTCATAGGTATCACAAAGCCCGCCATTCGTCGTCTTGCTCGTCGTGGAGGTGTGAAGCGTATTTCGGGTCTTATCTATGAGGAGACTCGTGGTGTCCTGAAGATCTTTCTTGAAAACGTGTGTTGTTACTGTGTTTGTTGCCTCTCCAGTTCTAACCCTCTGCCCTTAGGTCATTCGTGATTCAGTAACATACACAGAACACGCGAAGCGAAAGACAGTGACAGCACTCGACGTCGTGTACGCACTGAAACGTTCAGGGCGTACGCTATATGGTTTCGGTGCATGAGCTTATTCACATTGGATCCTTGTTGTATATCTATTTGCTGTATTGTATTCTATAATTCATCTCCTTTCACGGTGTAATGTTCTGGCTATTGAGCTTGTGTACTTGAGTGGCTTCGTGATATGGTAGATTGTTGGGGATTAAGGGGACACAAGGAGTGTTTGTTCTACAGTTGACATGCTCACAATGCATATACTCATAATGCATAAATCTCGTAATGCATGGAAATTTCTGGGGACCAACTCGGTACGCGGGGATTTATGCATGAAACCTCGTATCGAATAATGCATAACATATTTGGGGGTTATGCATGACTATATCTACAGGTTCCCGGTGTATTTACCTGTTCACCTCACTGTACCTGATTTTTTTGAGGTAAAAATCTACCCTATTATGTCCTGTTTGCCACAAATACACCCTCGAAAACTTTTCAACACATAAAATTCACACAGAGCTTCCATTTTAAGCAGGTCACGTGTAGACCCTTGCCCAAAATTGTGTACTTGGGGTCCATTTTTGCAGCTTTTTGCAAAGGGATCTGAAGAAACGGAAAGGTACAGGCCACGTTGTTCAAGCAAACTCACTCACATGAATGCCAATACCATGTCAACTGCTCGGTGACTTTGGAAGCGTGACATTTTTGGCAGAGGTCACGGATAGTCACGCTCTGTGACACATCTTACCTTGCATAGAATGTCACAATGCATAGAAAAAGTAGGGGACCGGCGTTATGCATTGTGAGAATATCAACTGTAGTAGAATTGTTGAAGATTCCACATTTGAGCACAGTTCAATGACTAGTTGCGGTTCGCAGAGTTCTGAGCATACTTGAACTTTTGAGTATATTATATGCGGGCTCAAGGTAAGGTACAAATTTATTGTGGTACTTCCACTCCGACTACTCCTTCATCTTCAAGCGTCATATCCACCTTATCTGGGTCATGATTCCGCAGCCGAAGCTCCACCAAGAACTCCTTATCTCGAATGGCTTGAGACCATGACGATAAGAGACTGTAGAGCACCACAGACGACCTGATAAGTCCAGCGAACATGAATATCGAGGGATATACCACCATGACTGTTGATCTGACGTTAATTACAGTAGCAGAAAGACATTTATATCAGGTACTTACAAACGAACTTGTTGTCCACCGGCATTTGAGGTAGAAGATATTGGAGGGTTCGGAAGACAGCACCTGGGAGAAGGATCATACCCAATAAGCCACCCGTTAGCGGTCCAATGACTTCTTTCGTCGCTGTAACGGGGTCGGGTCGGATCCAACCGTTCATTGTAATCTATTTCCCCCAACAAATTAAATGAATGAGGACAAGGGGAAAACAAATTAATCACTGACGTGCTGGAACCCTCGAGTTATTCGATTCGGCGGCTGAATTCGAACAGCATGGAGCGCAATTTTTCCATATAAGAGACCCAGAGCCCAAGTATCGACGACGCGTATTCTCGGAGTCATCGAAGGATCCAACGAAAACCGGATGGGCAAAATGATATACAAATCCACGACAAAGGCAACCAAAATGGGGATGACGATGCCGAGGAAGAAACCCATGTACAGGACTTTCGCAACCCAGACTAAACCGCGCTTGATCACCAGAACTCGCAAATCACCTCGGGGGGCATCGGTAGCTACCCTCGCTCGTTGTCGTCTCTTGTCCAGTTTGTCAATTGCTTTACCGACCAGATAGCAACCCCACAAAAGATAAAACCCAACAATGAGCGAGTATCCATCGTGCAGTTCACGACTTGTGAACAGCTTGAAAAAGCTTCTTCCAAGTTGGATGGGGAGTGCAACCATGACCCCAAGCAAAATTGCACCAATGACCCATAGAAGAGCGATGAAGGATATGACCCGTTGGCGGAAGTGTGGTGGGATATAAACGATCATATAGTCATCTCGGATGTTCCTCTTGGCTTTTTCGGCTTCTCCATCTTGGATTTGCATTACACGAGCAGAGGCATCGTCGAGGGGTTTACCGTCCTCTGTGACGTCTGCAGTTGCCCGGAAATCACGAGGAAGTGCAACATTGTCGGTGGCTGGAACTCTTCTGAAGGAACCATCCGGGGTACTTGTTTCTACAGACGCTGGTGATAACCACTTGGTCCAGTGATTTGGGGTGCGCTCTTCTTCTGAGTGACGTCCACCAAAAAAGTAGGATGTCAGACGCAGCTTTTTGGCGAGGTACTTCCAGACCACTGTTGTCAAGTTCTTCATAGCTCGCTTCGGTCGGAAGTAGTGCATCGTATGAGGAAGAACAAGATGCAAAAACAGAAGATCAATTGGAACATTGGACAAGGGCTCCCTGAGAATATCAGAGTGATGAGAGATTAGCTGACCAGAGAACAAGCTACCACCACTCACCGGTTCTTCCATCGGAAAGGCATGATCGATTTGTTGCCCAAAACTAACAACCCAGCCACGCTTCCAACGACACATGCAACCACGAATGAGTACAAGATCCCACTGACAAATATTTTCCGCAGCTGGAGAAGTGTCGGCCGGTCGAGGATATCACGAATGGGGTGCGAATTCGCGTCTTGGGGATCCTTGATGAACCACATAGCACCTTGGCGCAAGATACTGCGACAGCCGGATAGAATGACAGCAAACGTATACCTTGAGAGTTTACAAAATGATAAGATTTACACCAGCATTGAGGTGGTGAAAAAAAACCCACATGAACATGGTGCCAGCAACCCAATGATAAAATGTCGCAGTAAGGGGTGCTTGGAAGAAAAATACTGCTCGAGCTTGGAGATTTGCTTCAGGGAACAACCAGACGGTGCACAGGTCCAAAACGACGCCACAACCCAGCGGGAAGGTGACCAACTCGATAAATATGAATGATGCCACTTTGATAACGAGCAATTGCTGTCGCACTGCACTTCTTACAGCTCGTCCGGCCGTTTTCGCGTTTCCAACGGTCAAGAGGTTGAGGTAGAGTGCTACGAAGAGACCAACAACAACATATCCAAGGAGGATGGCAAACGTTTTCTCTGAAGGGCCTGACCCGAGCGCCATCCGGATCCAAGCTTCTTTCGATTTCGTGAAGTTTAATCGAACTTCTCTCCCAAACGTCACAAAGTATGGTTCCGCCCACTTGAGATACTCTGGAAATAGAATATCTGCAGCAGTGTCGGCAGTCGGTAGAACATTTTCCACAGCGGCCGGATGTGTCCAGACAGAGAGTTGCGCCAGGGGTTTGTTCATCAAATCTACGGACTGGGAGTACTATGAAATGTCAAGATTAGCGCACAATAAAACAGATACAGAAGAAACCATGTATACCAGCTTAGATGAAAATTGTGATACTCCATCAGCAGTCCCTTTCCCAAACACTTTTCTAAGGAACGTAAATCCGATGAACATCGAAACCCTCAGAATCCATTTCAGTATGTGGAAGAAGGGCGGTAGCAGGAACCGAGTCAGAACGAAAGCGACGGAATCCACTATGGGATCTGTCACAATCCTCATTCCTCGGATAGGGAGGTGCAGGATACGAATGAGACGTTGGGGATTCAGCTGTGGTTTCAATCAATATGGATATCCTACCTCGAGACAAAAGCAAAGACGTACAGAGAGCAGCGCTGATGACTTGCCGATTGTGAACGGTATCCAAATGCCGAGGCCGATTGCGGTGTCAAGGACGAAGATCATAAGTGCGGCCTAGAAGTTAAAAAGAGGAATCAACAACAATGCACGACTTGAGGAATAAGAAAAACCAACATTCTGGAAAACGACGTATATCGCCCCCCTCATCCCAATCGCTGTTGAAAACCCAGTCAGTCATAGGGACACTCAAACGAGAGAAAAGATTAACAACCTTCCATAGCACCCTCCATATCGTCTTCCACATTCCCATCCCCCTCCTCGTTCAATTCAAGGCCCTCGTTATTGCCATCCCGGACCCCATTTCCTGCCCCACCCTCTGCATTGACAAAGGCATCAGGGAAACCCTCCTGCCCCAGTATCTCCTCTCCATCTTCGAGTTCTACAGCCTCCCATTGCCCATCATCGTCAAAAAGCCCATCATCCTCCTCCTCATCCTCTTCTTCCTCCGCGTCATCAAACATCCCATGAGCCGCCAAATTACGATGCGCATCTCCTGCTTCTTCATCTTCATCGTCTTCATCCGAGTCCGAGTCCGATGAGTCGGTAAGTACATGCTGCCCTGGTCCGTGGTCATCCTTTGCCTCTTGTGCATTCTCTTCTCCCTCGACCTCAAACTCGACCTCATCAGCAAAGTACCTCTGGAATTCGGATTCAATCCCAAAATCTGTATCATCGCCCTCTTCCTCAATGTCGATAGGGATATCCGTGATCTCCCCTCTAACCTCCCCCATCTCATCTCCCTCCTCTTTGGCCTTGCCAAGGCGGCGACTTTTCTCCAGTCCGCCGCCCCCATTGACACGTTCCCCTTCTTCCTGCTGATCATACTGAGAATCACCCCTCTCTTCATCATGGAAATATCCATCTTCCGATGGCCAAGTTTCCACTTCCAGTTCCTCTGGTGCACAATACGTAGCCAGACTCGGAGAACCTAGTGGAGAAACGACTCTGGACCCGTTGATATTGAAAGTAGTACTGGGGAGTTGTGGACGACGCAAACTTGATGATGCAGACGTGGTAAGTGATGGTTTTGGGCTTTCTATTGGGATTAGTAGTGGCGGTTGTTCTAGATTAAACGAGAAGGAATTTGGTGATGGACTTGGACTTGCTGCTTCTGAAGGAACCGGAGGAAAATTGAACGACGATTGCTGTGATGTAGATCCTGTGTTAAATTCAGTTGAGTAGTTCGGAGACCAGCGTGGTTCGGAGAGACTTCTACGTGGCTGGAGACGATCTATGTGATGAGGGGATCCATCTCGAAATGCTGACGTTGACGTTGACGGGACGGGGGGAGTGGTGAAGGTAAATTCAAAATTTACATTTTCATCTGGGAGGATGAGTGGTCCAGGAGATGAAGACGGGGACGGGGTAGACTGAAGCGGGAACATGCGTCGACGAGCTGCGTTTGCCGCTCGGTTTGCACGTAGTCTGCGACGTTGCATTCTTCGTTCGTAGGTCAATGAGCTGGAACCTTCGCCATCTTCCTCACCTTCGTCGTCTTCGTCGTCTAAAGAATGTATTCGCCGACGATGCCGGGCGGGCTGATCTGCATCCTGGTCACGATTCCAGTCATTCCCTTCAAGATTTTCCGTTTCATTCATTGCGGCTGCTTCAACATCGCTCCCATGAGCTTCTTGGATAGCGGGGACTGGTTCTCTTGGAGGTATTTGCAGGAGTCGATTTGGAAGTTCGTCCATACGCACAGGTACGAGAAGATCTCCCTCCATGCGCACTACAGGTGCGAGAAGATCCACCTCGGGAACCTCAACGGGAAGAGGGTCCTCTGGAAGGGGTTCTTCGTCCTCAAATACACCGGGTCGAGCGTTTTGAGAAATCCATTCACGTAGTAAAAACACGGCCACAAAAGTAAGGACGATGAGCGATGCGATTATTTGGCCGGTAAAAATGTCAGCAGAGAGTGTGACCCAAGTCGGATGTGTAGTGAGCCTGGCTAGAAGGGTTTTAGGCGGCGGTATGACAGGTTCGTATGGCACTTTCTGATAAAGAGTGGGAGTCTCTTCTAGTATAGGCCGTGGCTGATCGCTTATCCACAAAGCGCTGGGAAGCAGAGAGGTCGACATGGAGAAATAGGAAGAAGAAAAAAGGTAATGACATACGTTGATTCACCCATTGAAAAATACATCCGCCAAGTCCACACTGTTACCCAAGGTAATACTGCTAGCCAAATGATGGCCACAGCTATCGCTCGGAACACAAAAAGTACACCGAAGAGAAAGTGTTGAATTAAGCGCCGGATCAAAAGCACTGGCGGAAGTGTAGAGGGCATATCATTGGCGTAAACTATAAAAGGCGCGATTGAGCAATGTTAACAGTACTTTTACGCGTGAATGAAAGTACCCTTTGTAAATGAGTACGGGTGCTTGCAGACATCGCAGGTTTTCTTCTTGCTATGAGCGAGCCAGGTTGTCAAGCTAAAATACAAGGTCAGACGACTCGAAATTAGTGTCTGAACTTCTACTGACCAGTCTTGATGGATATATCGGATGGTTCCAGAACATTTGCAAGGGTGAAAGAGGGGCTGGTCAGGCTCCGCTGGCGCGCTGCAGATCCTGCATGTGTCTGTCGGAGAAAAGAGTGAGGCGCTATTTGTATAATCCAGCAGTTGTGCATACCCTGTTCTTCGGCTTCATGCATGAGAGAAAGCCGTCAGTTCAGCTAAGAACTAAGCTGGCGTTTTATGTTGATGATTAGTTGATGTGTCGTTGAACGAGGACGAAAAGGAGGACTATTGACTCGGAGTGGGTTCCACGTGGACAAATCTTATCTTCCCTCCCTCACGGAGTCTTGACTCTTCCAGGAAATTTGGAAATCTCAGCTACCATGATGTTGTGGCTTGCAGCCCTTCTCCTGCATTCATGCACTGCCCTCGTCAAAGCCAAGCTTCAAGACGTTGTTCAGTCTCGGGACGACCTCGCAGAGAAACCCTCTTGGGTGAACGTCCATTAAGGATGGGATTTTGAAGCGCTCGCACCACAGCACTATATCGTTGACTTGCGGATCGGCCTCAAACCCACAGGGATTGACGATCTTGTTGCCAATTTATTGGAGATCAGTGACCCAGCCCATGATAGGTATATATACTACAACATCATGGCCATCCTTTTCAGCGGCTGATTCGACCAAGATATTCACAGCACCTATCCAGAACAGAGGTTGCAAGCTTCTTGGCGCCTCACCCATCTCCCGCGGAGGCCGTCGAGTCCTGGCTCGCATTCCATAAAATTCGATCACAAGAATATTGAACGCGTTTGGAGCGGGGTAACGAAGCTGCGCATCTCCATTGGCCAGGTTGAACGCGTGCACAGAGCCAAGTACAGCATCTATCATAATCCAGCATTGCGCCAACGCATTGTTCGGACTCTGACTTACTCCTTGCCCCGCGAGCTCCATCGACACATCGATGTTGTCGCCTCCACAACGTATTTTGGCACTTTCCATAGTATGCGCGTGACCCATCTCTTGCACCCCCTCAAGTACTTGGCTGTTGTTGTCCCTCTTGGGAGCTGCCAAACGGCATTTACACCAGCTTGCCTGAGAGCCAATTAGATGTCCTTTCGTCACCACTGTTGGCGGCACCTTCAGAATTTCGGAGGTAGGGGCCAACTTTACTGGTGGAGGATTTCGGGAGACTTCGCGTAACCTACGTATCAGAAGGTGGCCGTGGATGGGTTCCTTAGCCGTTTAGAGGAAGCATAAAGGGTTGTTCAAGTATGTGCGTTCCTTTGATTTAGACTCAACAGCACAAGCTGACGGCTTCCAGGTCGTTGTGACCGGCGTGCTTGAATCCATCAGAGGAACGAGCGCTAGTTGTCCTGTGCGTCATTTGTAAGTCGTCTTCTTGCACATATGAACTGCCTGGCTGAACTCAATGTAGGCCTTTGCGGGCATCTTCTCACTGCTAAACGATTTTCGTTTATCAGAGGGCAACACATTCCCGAGGGTTATTCACCCCCTCCTCTCTTACCCTATTGGGTCAACGGGGTTTCCAACTTTAACAACGTCTTGAACTAAAAATGGATCAAAAATATATATAGAATTTACGGCAGGTGCGGGATGGGGCCTTGTAAGTTTTTTTCGCCTTCGTTTGCATCATTTGTGGATCAAACCTGATCCCTTCGATAGGTTACGGGAGGAGAACGGTTTTTTATGACCCAGATCACATCTTTGTTTTCGCAACGTCCTTGCGATGAACACTCGTTGTTGAACAAGTTGTTCAAAATCGACTAATCACATCATGCGTAAATGCATGAATTTTTCCCTATGGACCAGTAGGTTATCGACTAACTGGTTCTCGAAGTTGGCGTAAAGAATAGCCAAGTAGATCACGTGATTTGCTTGCTTCGTCGACACAATCGTTGTCTTCGAGCAGCTGCATGTTCTGCCAGCATGCTGTGATATCAATGAAGAAGGAAGAGGGACTATGTTAAAACTTCCTGCCAGTGCACGCATGATGATGGAAGAGAGACGAGGAGTGAGGCGACAAAGTGCGCGCGATCATGTCACGTGAACGAAGTCTTATATATAGCTGAGGCTCGTTTCAACGTCCTACACAATCATTGTCTTCACTGCGACCGAGGCATCTTGAACCTTCTTGAACTCATTTTCTGTTGGACCGTCTATTTTCCACCTTGAACCAAAAAGTCTTCTGCTGAATCATCTATTTTGGGCCATCTTCAACGAAAATATCAGCGATGTGGACAAACTTCGTTCATCATACTCTTCTCTTCCGACTGTTGCGTTCTCCAACTATTAGCATCCTTTAGCATCCCACTATCATGTGGTATATCAAAGAACGCCACTCCCTATGTTTGAACAAGAGCCGAGGAGAGCCGTGGACAGAACCTTGGCACAACCATATATTTACCATGGAACCGAGCCGAATAAAGGAATGACAGCACCTTAATGGGCAAGGCGCGGGGCTTCAAGGGTTCAGGGGACATTTTGAAATCCTTTTAAACCCCCTCTTCGTTTTCAACCACCAGCTTCTACCCGGCACAATGTGGTGGTCGTCAGCCGTCGTCCTCGGTCTCCTACACTCGTTTCCTGTTTTCGTTCATTCCAAACCCCTAGAATCCATCAATCGGCGTTGGGACGACCTCGTTGAAAAGCATTCCTGGGTAGACGTTCCTCAAGGATGGTCTTTCGAGACTTTCGCACCACAGGATTATGTCTTTGACTTGCGTATTGGTCTCAAGCCCACAGGATTGGACCAGCTCATTGCTGATCTAATGGAGATCAGTGACCCATTGCATGATAGGTAGGTTCTTGCCACTGTTCTTAATCCATTGTGGTGGCTGACACTCCTGCTCCTAGATATGCACAACACCTGTCCAAAGCAGAAGTTTCCAGTTTCATGATACCTCATTCATCTTCTGTCGAGGCTGTTGAATCCTGGCTCGCATTTTATAACATCAATCGCACAAACGTTGGACGCGTCGGTGTGGGTGGCGAATGGGTGACACTGCGTCTTTCCGTTGCCGAGGCTGAACGACTGCTGGGTGCCAAGTACAACATATTCCATAATTCGGCTTCAGGCCAACGCGTTGTGCGGACCCTGGCTTACTCCTTGCCCCGCGAACTCCATCGACACGTCGATGTCGTCGCCCCAACAACCTATTTTAGCACTCTCCAAAGCATGCGCGCAACCAGCTTCTTGCAGCCAGAAATTGAGGCTCTCGTTGGGGACCCGGTCGTACTCCTTTCAGATCCAATTGGTGCTATTCCCGGGAGCTGTGAAACAAGGATTACACCTTCTTGCCTGAGAGCTTTGTACAATACTAAGGATTACAGGCCTGTGTCTCTTGACAAAAACAAGATTGGGATAGCGGGATACCTTAACGAGTTCGCCTCTTACTCTGATTTAGGGGTAAGCATTACGCGTTCAAGCAGTGGAAGTATCTGAAACGTTGATCCACGATTAGAAATTCTTTGATCAATTCCGACCTGACGCCAAAGGCTCAAGCTTTACTACCGTGCAAGTCAATAACGGGGGCGATGATCAGAACAAACCTGGCATTGAGGTATGTCGGGGTATCACCCTTCTACTCCTAATTTCACCACGTTGCGCACAAGGCAAACCTCGATATTCAATATACCACGGCCATGACGTTTCCAACCGCGAATACCTACTACAGGTACGCTCTTCACAACCTTGTTTTATCATTTGTAACATTGATGTCATCGTAATTTTCTGTCAATAGTACCGGAGGATCACCTCCCATCAAGCCTGACTCCTTTACGCCAACAAATACCAATGAGCCGTACCTCGACTGGCTCGATTTTGTCTTGTCTCAGGTCAATATTCCCCAGGTCATTTCTACCTCTTACGGGGATAACGAGCAAACAGTGCGTAGAATTTATTCAAATTGTCTTGAAACACCGAGACGAATGGAATCCTAGGTCCCCAAAGAATATGCCGAAACAGTCTGTAAACGCTTGGCGATTCTCGGGGCAAGGGGAACGACGGTATTATTCTCCAGCGGCGATTACGGGTGCGTGGCCCTACATTTCGCTTGTGCATGTCAGTTAAAGATACTTCCCGACAGTGTCGGCGGCGGTGATTGTAAAACTAACGACGGAACCGACAAAACACTTTTCCAACCCAGTTTCCCTGCTTCGTGAGCCGTGTCGTGACATTTTGAGGCCGTTGAAACATAACGAATGTATTTCACTATTCAGATGCCCTTTTGTCACCACCGTGGGCGGCACCATTTCAATTCCAGAGGTAGCGGTCAACTTTTCTGGAGGTGGATTTTCAAGATACTTTCCGCAACCTTCCTATCAAAAGGGAGCTGTGGACGCGTACCTCTCTAGTTTAAATGGGGATCATGAGGGGTTGTTCAAGTGCGTCTGCTCTTCTGATCCAAAACTCTAGACTTAAATATAGTTCATTTCGCTAGTCGAAGTGGGCGAGCGTACCCAGATGTTGCGGCCCAAGCCAGCGGCTTCCAGGTCGTCGTAGGAGGTAAGGTGCAATCCATTGGAGGAACGAGCGCCAGCTGTCCTGTGCGTTTTCTATAATTCTTCTCTGTACGCGTGTTGTTCAGACGGACCGATGTAGACTGTCGCAAGCGTGTTCACCCTTTTGAACGACTATCGCTTATCACTGGGGAAAAGAACTCTAGGGTTTATCAATCCTCTCCTCTACTCTCAATGGTCAACAGGATTTAACGACATTGTGGCTGGGCAGAATCCTGGTTGTGGGACGACGGGTCAGTCTTTCGTTTCCCCCTAATTTTTTTGGTACAGGGTTAAACTAAAAGAAATGAGTAGGATTCTCTGCTGCACATGGATGGGATCCTGTAAGTTATAGCGTTTCTTTATCTTTATTTGGAGCGCAGGTTGACTTGTTTGTTAGGTTACGGGCTTGGGTACACCGGACTTTTTGAAGTTGAAAGAGTTGGCAAAATATTGAAATGCTGCATTCATTGAAGGACTTCTTAGCCATCTCTATATATCTATTATACATTTATGTATGTCTTATTGGAGTGAAATGGAATGGACATCATATTTTGCTGTTCTTCGTTGTGTACGTGTATGTACCAAACAAAGACGTCACATGATTGTAGAAATTTCGCTGGATAGATTTTCGCTCTGCTCTTGTCATCGTCAAGCTCTCTACTCCGCGCGAGTGTTTCCCTGCTGGCAAGACGGGACTACAACTCTCTCCATGCCTCTCGTTGCCACGGATATTCTTGTTCTATAAGACCTCGGAATTCCTGTGGCGGTTTCTGTTGGCTTTAACCAAGCGTTGGCCCTATGTTCCGAGCGTGCCAACTGCTCTCACATCTTACGGTCAAGCATTTACAATTTGCAGTCAAGCACGCTCCACGACGGGCATACACTATGGCGAGCGCACCTACGCTAATGCCATCACGCGACCTACCACCGCACCAGAGGCCTCCCTTATTCAAGGTCCCGCCTAATGTCAATTCACCTTCATCGGAAATGAGCCTGCAGAGTAATGGTCGTCTGCGGAATGGAAGCCGTCTACCGAGCTCAAGTCGTACACGAGAGGGACCCCGTCTGTCAGCGAAAGTTCGCTCATCGAACGAACGGCCCATTATGCGCAAAGGTCCCATCTGGAAGCCTTTTAAGAAGAAAAAGAAAAAGAAACAGGTTTACTCGCGTCCGACTCTGCCCATGATCCAATTTGGCAAGAATGCTGGATGGCTGTTGCGTCATGGGGCAAGACATCTTGGGTTTCCAATTCGTCCGGATGGTTTTATGAGGGTCCAAGACGCTGTACGTGATTTTTTGTTAAATTTTGAAAATGCGAAGTTCATGACGGTTGATGATTTCAGTTGCATTTCTCCACGTTGAATCGGCATACTGAGGAAACGTTCCTGGAGCACGCGATACATGACCCTCCCCAGCGATTCGAAGTAAAGAAGGAGCGAGATTATTTCTCTGTTTCTAATGTGGAGGTGTGGTGGGTGAGGGCGAAGGAAGGTCATGACATCCCAGTATGCAACACGACGTTCTTGCTGACGTATCTCATGCTAATATGTCCGTAACACAGGGTGTTTACACCGATAGGAAAAGGTTATTTCCTGATACCACTTTGACAGAGGTGTACTTCAGAACGGGGTTCGATCACTGGGAGAAGATCAGTAAGTAAAGTATCTCATCTCAATTTTTTCCCCTTAGGTTGTCTATTTTAGGGAAACAAGGTATACCTCCATCTCACGCTGGCCTCATCCGTCTTTCAGCAACGTCGAGCGTCAAATCCTCTCGTAAATCTGCCATACCATGCAAGTCTGACATTGGCTAACCAAGTGTGTTGACAGGTCCCCAGAGGTGGTACAACCGGGTGAATGCAGTTCCAATAAGATTTGTCACGATTGCTGTCGACCTTAGAAAAGCATTCGCCCTAGGCATCGAGTTTTATCGCACAAGGAGAGGATACATTATCTCTGCGGGCAATGACGAGGGTGTTATACCACCGTCCGTTTTCTCGAGCGCGGTCGAGACTGTAGTCTCCAGAAAAGTCCTGAAGCCATACGTGAAATAGTCCAATCTGCATGGATTGGCTTGCGACTCTGAGAGTTGTCACAAATATAGGCCGCGCACGGTTGCAACTACGCGTCGTCGAATCATCACTACCGGGAAAATCGCTGCCAAGTATAGCATGCTTAACGTGCACTGCGTCCACCTCGGCTCTGCTGTAACCAGCAGCAATATCACATAACGTGAAGCCCAACAGGTCCGCCAATGCAACTTGGCTTTCTCGGGGAGGGAGGGAGAGCACGCTGGCAACTTGCTTTTTACCTAGACGACTATTTGTATAGCTCATTTTGGGCGTCACATGGCACGGAGACGATGGCTTAATTACAGGTTCACCTTTACCCAGCTCTCACCAGCCACGACACAGACTAAGACGGCAACAGCCATTTGTTCTATCCACGAATTGTGCATAGATTGCTATTTGTACATCGATTCATTCATGATGCCTCCTTCCAGGTTAATACATGTTCACTAGATCAAACACGGCTCCCGTACACGTCCTTGGGTGTTACACCAGCCTGACCTTTGCGGATGTTGGCCTGTGCCCATCTGCAGAAGTGTCAGCCAGAAACATGTAAAAGTACAGCGAGGACGACTGACTTCTTAATTCTGATAGACTCGATCTGGATGAACCCAGAAGTATCAGTAGGCTCAAAGCCGCCCAACTCATCCATAGACGACTCGTGTTCGTCGTAAAGACCCTATCACGAAGATCAGCATTGAAGCATAAGACGAAGAAAAGGAACGTGCCTCGGAGCTGGAGCGTCCTTCGATAACAACGTTACCCTTATACAACTTCAACTTGACCAACCCGTTGACGGTCCTCTGGCTCGCGGGGATCGAGCTGGTGACAAACTCCCTCTCTGGTGTGAAGAAGTGGCCGTTGTACAAAATCCTGCTGAATTCAATCGTGGTGAACTGGTCCCTAAGCGCACGGACGTTCCTGTCAAGTGTAAGACCCTCCAGATCAACGTGGGCCGCGCGTAAGATGGTAGCACCGGGAGATTCGTAGCATCCTCGGGACTTGACGCCGATGAAGCGATTTTCGACGATATCGATCCTTCCAATACCATGTTTTCTGCCCAAGGCGTTGAGGGCGAGGAAGATCTCCACGGCGTCGGTGTATTCCTTCGCGTCGGCGGGCACGGTGACCTTGACGGGGAGTCCTGCTTTGAACTCGATGGCGATGCGCTGAGGTTCCTGAGGCGCGTCTTCAGGGGCAGTCGTTAGCTTCCACATGTCAGTTGGGGGAGTGATGTCTGGGTCTTCCAGTATCCCGGCTTCGTAGGAGATATGGAAAAGGTTTTCGTCGGTTGACCAGGGCTTAGACGCAGTCTGGACGACGGGAATACCCTTTTGCTCGGCGTAGGCGAGCAGGGCTTGACGACCGGGGAAGCGGTCGTAGAATGCTGTTTTTGATGAAGGGCAAATCACTTATTTATCGTTTGAAAGGAACATAAATCATACCAGGGATTCGCCAGGGAGCAACGACTTTGATGTCGGGCTTCAGGCCATAGAAGGCAAGTTCAAACCGGACCTGGTCGTTTCCTTTGCCTGTGCAACCATGAGAAACGAAGCTGGTGTCGAGTATTGAGATATACGCTTTTGGGATTCGATCGTAAGGACTCACTCGCAACCTTCCTGATCGGCGATGGCGATCATGCCGCGAGCAATAACGGGTCGGGCTAGAGATGTACCAAGAAGGTAGACATTCTAAAATAAATCAAAACGTGAATTATGGAGTAAGGCAAGGAAAAAAACCTCGTAGATGGCGTTGGCTTGGACGGCAGGGTAGATAAGCTCAGTCACAAATTCGCGTTTGAGATCCTGAGAGAAGATATTGAACGAATAATGTAGAAAACGTTGAGAATTCTCACCGCCAAAAAGAACTTTTTTGCACCAACTTTGAGTGCCTTTTTCTCTGCCGCCGCGAAGTCCTAAATACATGATCAATCGGTGAAGATCATAAACAAAAGTAAAATCACACTTCTTCCTGTCCAACATCGGCCATGAATGCGTAGACTTCATACCCTTGTTCAATCAGCCAGGCCAGGATGCAAGATGTATCTACAGATTCAACATTGCTTAAGTGGATCGGACGGACATCGGAAATAACTGTACTGACCCAAGCCACCAGAGTAGGCGAGCAAGACACGGCCCAATTTTTCGGACATTCTACCTTCAGAAGAATATGGAGATTTCGCTAATCAAGGTTTTGTGCTCGTTTGAAGGAACAGGGAAGGGAGCCAAGAGAGATATCGGCTGTAATTTGCTTCAAGAGAAAAACTCAAATGATCCCGTGGTAACATCTTATCTTATCTGTTCCAGCACATGTACATTGTTAAATCACATCAGCGCTGGCGTGACTTGTGCTTAGCACCACCAGCACGGTGCAATTCCTGCAAGCCCACCATTGTTCTTTCAAGTCGTCGGCACCGTCGATGAGCAGAAAGTCGCAACTCCTTTGAGGAACTATCGAAATTATGAATCGACCACACACTCACAGAGCATCCGAACCGACGTCTAGAATCGAGAACAACCCTCCAAGGGATTCCACGAGGAGGCCCGTGTACGCTCATCCCTTGGATCGTGGTCCTATACACCTCCCATCCAACAGTAACTCTAGGCATTCTCGCTCCCATGATGCCTCGATCATGAGGCAAAGCCAAAATCTGACGGCTCCAGTGGCTGCACCTAGCAAATCCACCTCGAGCGCCGTCCCGCTGAACGTGGGTCAAGGGTTTTCAAACAACTCTCCAAATCCGACCTTTGAGCTTCTACGTCATTCCCTCAAAAGAAAGAAATCATCGACCAATATTTCTAATGCCGCTGATCACGTAGGTTTCGGTGGAACGCAGCGTAGTGACCAGCGCGAAGTCCGGGCGTCTCCAATCGTTTGGGGATCCTTCAAGACATCCACTCCATCTTCATCCTCTACTTTAGCTCCACAGACGACTGCAACACACTCTCCTGGTTCTACTGCAATGCATCGTTCAAGGAAAGAAAAAGAGAAAGACAAAACTGTCATCAACATTGAACATTCACAGCTTCTACACCGTTATCAACGACGACCTGTTTACCAGTCCCCCGAGCCACCTGAAAAGGATGAAGTCCGACCAACCGTCGAGAAACAATATTCTGGCCCATTAGCCATTGCTGAATTTGATCGAATGAGAAAGGAGCTTGATGCGCTAAGGAAGAGTTTGGTCGATACAAAGAAGACTGCAAAGAAGCAAGCAAAGGTGAGCGATTTATTATCCCACCGTACACTGCAATCTCTCATCTGTCCTCCCTCAGCAAATCAATGAGCTTAAAGCCGAAATTAGCGCAGGGGCTCTGGTGTGCCAACCTCTCTACCGATAACATCGCTGCCGAACTCAGTATCATCATCGTTTCACAGGCAATCAAAGAAAGAGACCTCGAGATATGCACCGTCAAGGCGAAATCCCGCAAATCCGAAGAGGTATATCCAGCTGAATTTATTTCAAGCATGTGTCTGATGACGCCACCCATTTAAGTTGATCTCGACAATCGAAAACTCAATTCAATGTCAGATATGCATGGACCTTCCTCACAAACCTTTTGCGTGCGTATCGCCTTATCATAATCTGATCACAGAGAATGTATCTAAGTATTCTCATACGCAGACTGGCGCCTTGCGGCCACATCCTATGCCTCCTATGTCTTCAAGAATGGTTTCGAACAGCTCCTTCATCCGCGGTCGATGAAATGTACATTGATGAAGACTACCTGACCGACCCTCAATATATCATGATGCGGGCCAAGTCGTGCCCCTGCTGTAGAGCCGTCGTTAAACGGAGACCTGTTCCGGTGTTTATGGTTAAAGCTGTCGCTGCTGCTTTGATAAAAGATAAGCCTTCTTTGGCTGTTCCCAGGCCGATCAGCCCGTCAGGAACTGGGGAAGATGACCCGTGGAAAGGAATCTTTCCGCCCAGCGACGAGGACGAGGAGTCGTCTGAAGGTTCTGACGAGTTTGAGGATGTGGACGATTCGGATTGGCCGGAGGTAGATAGATTTCACCACCGAGGATTTCGGGTTGCAGCTATGAGTGACAGCGATGACGATGACGATGAAGAGGACTACGAAGACGGGGAGGAAGAGGAAGAGAGTGATGATAACTCAGGCACTCCGGAATATGTGAATCCACAATGGGAGCCCCCCAGTGTGGATATCGACCCCGACGATTGGGACTTCCAAGACGAGGATCCTGTAGCAACTCTCAAACTTCTCAGACGTGGTTGCTCTTGGGACATGCTTCAGAACTATGACATCGTATATGCTCATTCTATGGGGATAATTTTATTCCTGCATTCACTGGATCATCTTTACCGGGACGCGGAGGACAACCAAGCCGGATATGGGGCTCGAGGTGGGATGGGGTTACATCGGATTTATTTGGGTTGGAACATTACCCTCCGCGCGGATGATTTAGACGGAGAGGAGTTCACGCTCGGGATGCTGAATGAGATGAAGGCGCACCCGGAGAGATGGCAAATTACTCCTCGTCGTGATTTCGCTGGTTTTTTCGATGCTAGAAGATTGGTGAGACGAGCTAGTGTAGAGGATTATAACACGACAGACACCGATGCATGGTTGGATGGCGATGAGATGGAGGATGTAGATAATGACACGGACTAGACGATAGGCTTTTGTTGTTGCTTGGAATGGATATCACGGTTCATTTCTTTGATGAACGTGCACTAAGTAGCACAATCTTGAGAAGGTAGTTCTCTTCTTTAACCAGACCCCTATAAGCCGTGTCTTTATGTGAAAATGAGGACGAGACTGGCTTTTGTTTCTTGGAATGGAAATCAATTCATTTGTTGGATGAACATGTAACAAGCCGAACAGTCTCAAGAAGGTAGTTTTCTTTATCCAGACCCTCCAATCCGCGTCTTCATATCAAAATGAGGACGATGACTGAGGTATCCACAATTGCGAGGAAACTTTCTACCTTTTAAGCTCCAAACTCCGTAAAATTCGTGATAGTGTCACCACCACAAAAACGTCCCCACTTGGAACGGCTTTACTGAAATCAGAATGCGGAGCCAATCTGAATTGAGGCGGTTCGGGAACGAGAACCTGACATTTCATTGTGAGCCAGTTCAGGTTCAAGAACCGGATAGATGGATGTCCTCGAGCTTGGACTGGCCTGACTTATTGAAAGATCAAGGTAGCTGCACAGCGGATAGCGTTGGATTGAGCTTTGGCACGTCCGCTTATCTGGATACCAAAATGCGTACGAATGGAATGCTTATTCGTGTCTCGTCGTGTGCTGTTGTTCTGCCATGGTTGTTGCGTGGTCATGTTGTCGTGTCGTGATCAGTCATGGTTGTCTGTGGTGGTCTGCTGTTGCTGGGGAGGAGGGACGTGGCCGTGGCCGCCGTCATTTGTCTGGTGGTGGTGGCATGTTAGGTGGGAGGCAGGGAAGAGGTGGGATGGCGGGGGACTCACTACGATGATGACGATGACAATTGGCATCATCATTTGTCATTGTGGTCGCCACTGGTTTGTGGTCACTGGCTTGATTTTCGCGCTCCCTTTTGGGCGGCCGCGTTTATGTTCCGGAAGAGGAGGTATTGTTGGAGGGTGAGTAGTGGTTGCGTATAAAGCAGTCGATGAGCTGGAGGATGGAACAGCCACCTCAGGAGGTCCGAGATGTGCTGTTTGAGGTGTAAGCAAAGCGGCCGATGGGGTGGTGGCTGGAAGAGGGCTTGGATAAGCTGTGGAAGGTGTGTGGGAAGCAAAAGGTGAGCCAGCAATCACCGCCCCACAAAAGCATAGCTAATCTAGTCCGCAATAAGAATGCATACTTCAGTGAGGTTCTTTAGCAAGTAAAAAAATACAACAACACAGAAGAACACACCAGCATTGCACCAGCACCACCACTACCTGACCACTACTTATGTGATGAAGTATCCGGGTTCCAAAAGCCTGTAGCCTCAAGAAATTCGTGGCTTTTTTATGCAAGACGATTCGGCGACTTTGATGCGACCCTGCCCGTTGCATGGAGCGAAAATCCAAACCTTTGTAACACATGGTCTCGACAGTTAAACAACGTTCGCGCGCACGCTTGGATTTGATGATCCTTGATGTGGACTAGCGTGGACCGCGTGAAATTCAAGAGTCAAGACAGTCGTTCATTCGAGAAAGAATTTCAAAGCGTCATATTTCAACCTCGAGCCAGTTCAAGCTCGAGAAGCGTGTGCATGTTCTCGAGCTTGAACTGGCAAGCAAATCCTGGGGATGCGATATCATGACTATGTGATTCTTGTGGGTACGATGTGGGGAGAACTTACGCCCTCAATTGAGGTTGAGCATGAGTAACGAATCCTCCGTAATTGACCACCACCGTCCTTCATCCCAGCACTCCTGCGGAACCCATTGGTGGGCTTGTTGGGGGATGGTGGTTCAAACGTTCAAAATTGACACAATCTTGTAAGTTCCATATTAAGTTCAAAACTTTCGGTATTTGCGGCAAAGTGAAGTACCAGAGCATGCGGCCGGCGGATGTCCATCTTAAGCTGGACGATCTCTTCTAAATTGATCTATCGGTGCCTCCCGTGGCATCGTCAATTCTCTTCGGCCCAACCCCGCCTTGCAGTTGCCCTGACCGGAGTTGGCATCTCGATTAAGCAAGATGATTGCCATGTAGAGCTTGGAGCGCAAACTATGACATCTGCGAGGATATTTGAATGGGTGCGAGGGTTGCACATCCAATCCTCCTTCGATAACTCCACAAGATATCACGTAGGCTTGCCTTGAGATCTGGGCCGGTCGACGAGGTACTGAAATGTTGTGGCTGGTAGGAAGTGGATCAGGGAAGGTTCTACGCCGTCGAGTCTGCGCTCGTCCATCCTGACTGGTGTCGCAAATCTCAGGGTGAGCGAATTCAAATGCTAGAGGATTTTCCGCTCTCAACGCCCCCGAAATGACTACTAGGAAAAGGCGGTCATTTATCAATGGGCTACGCGCGTAGCGGGCGTTTAATAACTCCAATCATTGCATCATTCTAAGGGATCAAGGTGAGATGCATTTATATTTGGGGACGATAGACCAACGAACGGTTCGACTTCCAAACGGCTTCAGGCGCTACAGGGATGTTCACATCTCCAGGTTGCGACTTCGATGGGCCACTTGCATCCTGGTACTGTGGTTGTCCAGAGCAAATTTTTTCTCCGCGGTTAGAAAATTGACGAGGGGATGTGTCGGCAAATTAGACGCACCAGCGCATACGTAGGCGTCGTCCGTCATACTCTTGTCCTCTAATAACCCTTCTGAAGCGACAGAACCAGTTTACAAGTTATAGGATGGATTGAACCACTTTGGAGACAACGGCGCTGTCAAGCGAAAATATTTTTCGGTGTGGGTTCATATTATGTGAGGGAGTTTGGGCCCGGGGGAAAAGGGCAGCAAGGTGGAGAGTAGGGCGCCGTGTTCACGCAATTTTTTGAGCCAAAAGCGGAGTGGATGTGAAGGGATAAATTAAAAGGTGGGAGTAAGCACCGTTACCCGCCCATGGGAGCGAGTTCACTCAATGTGTAACATTTCCGGTTGTTCCGAAAATCAAATCTGTGGAGCCATCTATTTACTTTTGTACATACAAAGACCTTCTGACACATGGACCAAATCTGAACTAGGTCAATGACTATGGTCGACTGGCTACCCAGCTCAATTTTAAATTGGGCATGACCACGCTTCGGGGTCGCTAGCACCTTGAGAGTTTAAGTTCACTCAGGCCTAGAGGTCACAGGTGTGTGTTGGTGTCCAAAGCGTATGAAGATTTGTCTTCAGATCTCTGACGGTTAGTTCCTGACAATCTGGATCACTAACCGTGCCAATCTTTCTTGCCATTTGCGAAACAGTGTGAGAATTCAGAAATCTTCCACAACGAGAACACAATTATCTGAGCCCCCCTCCGCGTGAGTATACGAGTTCCGCAATAAGTTGAAGATGATTTCGTCGTTTTGCCAGAGCTAGCATATCGAGATTGAAGTGAATTGCTCTACGTCAAATTCTAGGATTAGAAGATGCGACAAAAGAAAAGGTGAGATTCTCAGCTTCTTCCGCGACTGACTCTTGAGGTCAACCCGAGATATTGTTTTGTATAGTGTGGATGCACCATAAGAGTGTGAAACAACCAAGAGTCCCGGGTAAGTATGAAGTGTGAAGGTCTGGCCAAAGCAATTAGTATGACACCTACATAAGTATTCTGGTATCTGGCTCCAGTCTGGCTCTCCAACCTCGATCTCCCCCTTAATTAACTTGTGAAGGAAAATTAAATCTACCTGTGGAGTATCTGTAAGTTTTAGTCTCCTACTAGAGCGGATAGGCTTCTCACAAATCCTTTCCAGTAAATGCAAAACCATATACGCCTCTGTAAGATTCCCAGTCTTCCCCTCGTTTTGAACAAGCGACCGTGTCATGGCGCTCAGGGAAGCGCGGAGCGCTCCATTATGCTACAATGATCTGTAAATACCAAAAAAGGTCTGGTGGAGCGGGGGGTTGCATCACTCTTTATTAAAACGGTTGTTTTGCATGAATTTCGCAAAGATGTAGAGTTCATCTAATAGCTGTCAGCGCATTGTGACTTTTTCGGTAGCGAAGTTCAGATCCCCGGAACCGTGTGCCGTGTACCTAGATTAGAGGAGAGGGCGAAAACAATGCCGTTGATGCTGCATTGGTATTCCAAAGGTGTCCTAGCATGTTTTGTGCCCGCTATAGGCACTACCTCTTTGCACGAATACATTATTGCATTCGAGTAGCATGCAGTTACATTTTGATTAGTACATGTCAAAAACAAGTCAAAAAATTTGATTCTTCTTAGATTTACTCACTTTTCCTTGATCCAGTAAAAAGTCGTGTCGTTACAAGTTCCGCAAAGGTTTTATGACCACCGAAGACGGCATCCGGCGCAGTCGGTTAGACGGAGATAAGGGACTTGAGCTTGAGTGCCTTTTGCTTTGCACCGGTGCCAGCTTATGTAATGGTCCTGTTTGAATTCAAACGTGCAAACTTGAACAATATGTCGTCCACGGAGAACTTGAATCTTGTTCCACCTCTCATAGAATCTGGACGCTTCCATCAACTCGTAAAAGCCGGTCAGACGATCTCAAGCTCTTTTTCGCCACTCGACAACTCCTTCTCTGCTTTCATCACTTATGCAAACACAGTTCGTGCCCTGCGCTCCACAAATCTGATTTTAAACTTTACCCCGTTCATCACAGGACATACTAAGCAAACAAAAAGAAACCCAGTCAAGGACAGACGAAGATCAGCCCATCTACTTTTCGGGCACTGATGTTGTTCCCTCCTCAGAGAGGCGTCTTGTACGTCGCTTTGATCTATATTTGGGTCCTATAAAGCCCTGATGGTTGTCTAGTTTATCACGGACACACTTATCATTTTTGCAGCATTCAATGACCTTTTGTCGTCAGCTGAAAACCATCCCGTTGGCTGGTTAGTTCAACAATTTCAGATAAGATTTCAGACTAAATGGTACACAGGCTCCAAGATGATAATCAGGTGCGCTTAATGAGGAAACTTGCTATCGACTACGTCAATTTTATCAAAGAATGCTGGGTCCATGCTTCGGTAATGTTGCATTTTACTCGAGCATCATTGTCCTTAATGCGTGGTCTTGCAGCAACCGATACCTCGCCCTGAAGGTCCTCTACAATTTAGCAGTGATCACTATCGCAGTCTATATACGTGCTTCTCCTTATTCGTGGTTTTATACATACCCGAACCTGGCTATGATCTGGCTCCGGTCGGAGACGAGCTGATGGAGTGGCTCAACATACACTTTATCGAACCTTCCACAGAGGAAGGAGATCATTTGAGCGCTTTAGAAAAGCCGTGGGAGGATGAATCCTTTTGGCCTTATCTAACCCGGTGCGTTTTCTTGCCTCTCGTGACTGTCTACGCGGCTAACGGCGACAAGAGCCATCCTCCGTGGCCTAACAAAATCGACCGCGTTCTTTTTGGGAACACTATTGCGGCATCAGTCAGAAGACCTTCAACGCCTGACAACAACCCTAGATTCCCTAGTTAAGAAACAACCTCGGTTACAGGACTTCAACGCGGAGAGAGACTTTGCTTTTTCATATCGCAGATGGAAAGATAAGGTTAAAGCGCTCCGCATTGAGATGGATGAAATACCAGAAGACAGAAGATTTGACGAATTCGACAATTGGTGGGATCGACTCAGTAATATTGTTGGCATTTTCGAAGGTCGATTTGAAGTCATCAAACGCGTTTGTGAAGAATTAGGTGGCGACTGGAAAGAAGTTTGTGTGGCGTGGAGTATATTTGTTGACCCGCGAATGCAAAGGCAACATCTTCCGTGAGAGACCCCTTTTTTACATGTTCCGATGGTTGACAACCCGGACAATTCCAGAGACGTCGTCAGTCAAGTCCTAGGCGATTTGCCACCTGACCCAACGAACCTGGAAGACATGATTCACGCAGATTTCTTTTCTGGACGACCCGCGGAAGGGTTGCGCAACGCTTCTCAACTTGATCGCTGGCTGGCAGCCCATCTGGCGTCCATCATGGCACCCCTACAGCTAATTGACGCTCAGGGGGACGAAGAGTGTGTGTGCTTGGTACGAACGACCCGATGGCGATTCTAATTTTCTCTACAGCGCGGATATTTCGACTCGAGACGAACATGTTTTGTCATACGCGGATTATCTCCATTCTGACCCTGCGCTTTGGAGGGTCACCCTCGAGTACATGTACTCGTGTGGAGATGTAGGTAAAGAGAGGGCCGACGAAATCCTCCTGCGTGTGCCTCTGAGGTTACAGGAGCAAGATTCTGAAGAGAACAAGATCCGAGCTGGGGACGTGGTCGGCGTCCTCAAAGATGTCAATCAAACTTGTTTCCAACATAAGCGAGAGGCTGTGAGACGATCTGTTTGCAGGGTGCGTTTCTTCTATTTTGTTTGGGCGGCGGTTTGTTCGCCAACTTGTCTCCATTCAGATAGCAGCCCAAACCCTTGTTCAAAAAAAGGACTACGGTTTGGCCGTATCATATTGCATCTCAGCTGAAGACTGGGTTGGCCTCGGCCCAGTCGTCGATCGTGTTTTGGATGAGTACATCATCAACGGTCTGCGCTATCTTAAAATATTCCGATTTGCGGCTAATATGTTGAACTCGAAAGGTCCTCAAATATTCTCTCAATATGCGGTGGCGATAGCTCCCTCAGCTCAAAAACTTCAAACACCCAAGGGGCATGGTCTTTCTGTACACCGTCTGGTCTTCACTGTCCAATATGCTCACTTACACGAGCTCTTTGAGCGGCACGAGTATCAAGAAGCCGCTAACAAAATTGTTGCAATCTTCTCCCAGGACATAGTTCCCAGATCTTGGTGGGCAATCGTTTTATGCGACGTCGTTCAGCTTTTGGAATACGGTAATAAGACAAGTTTCCGCCATCCCTCCTTTGCCGCTCAACACCATGCTTTCAGGTCCATCACTGCTATTTTCGTCTTCCAGCGCATCCTCTATGCTTCAAAAGCTGAATGAGATTTTCGTACGGACATCTCAAGGCTCAGGTGACGATTACTTGATCATTTTGTCTCGTAAACTCAAAGTTGGAGGAGAAACCGAAGCTTTAGAAAGATTGAAGGGTGTACGATTGGCTTTAGCCCGCTATTTTGCGCGGTGTACTGTTCTCAGCGCGCAGTAAAGTTAATACATAACTAGTTAAGCAACTTGTTCAATAATCTTCTGGCTAATTCGCGCAGAAGTTCACACTACACAAAATCTGGGTTTTCCAGTTCTCAGTCCGCTCACTTGCTTCTTCATCCCGGAGGAACTGCACTCAGGAGCACACCATCATTGAATGAGCCCCAAATAACCAAACTGGAACAAAATTTCACTTTGCGTCAACATTTCGAGCTTTCGATTGACGCTTCAAGATCTCAAATTGGCACGAGTCGTTCTTACGGCACCTTCACCCGCTACTCCACAAGCTGCTCAACACGTCGTTCTCATGGATTTGCGGTGTTCATATGTTTGTCGTGAGTAATATCCGTTCCCCTTGGTGTGCGTTCAATCTCCCAATAGAAGGTTCAAAGGCAAAGGCAAAGAGTCAGCTGGCTGAAAACGCGATCTAGCATGTCTCATGATCAGTTTGAAGCGAGTTCTTGTACAGTTATAAAGCGCAGGTTTTCAGAAACCTATCTTAACCTACCTTTCACGAGGATGTGTTTTACTCTTCATCTCTATGAGGAATTCTCCTGCACCCACCAAGTTTTGCGAAAACGCGAAAAGGTAGGAGGGATACTACGCGTCATACACCCCGATGGCATTTGACCAGAGTTTCTGATAGGTTGACTGCAACGGGGCATTATGTGGTATAAGCCAACAACACTCCCGCCAGGCGCACGATTGCGAGAACACCTGTGCTCGGCGGTACGCGATTTTTCTGTTTGCTCCAGAAAGTGGTGGTTGATCAATTTTTCTACAGCATGCAACCCGATCAATCCATAGTCTCGATGACGAGTCCTCTTCGATGCGACCAGTGCCGCTACCCACAGATTAATTATGATGACGTCGGATGATGGTTGGATTCTTCTTCCAGGTTTCCAGGTTTTCAGAAGCAATTATTGGCATTTTAGGCAAAACTACGTAGCCCAATAGACGATAACAGACCATTACCCAGTTTCTTTTTCCCGTGCGAACGTTGGCGACCCATGAGAAGGACGGCAGGCGCTCTGTGAAAACAACGTCACAATCTAGAATTCATGGGCCTTCGATGTGTCATTGCGGACTTGCGTTTAGATCCATTCAATATGGACCGCTGAGATTGGCGCTTCTCCTCGAATCTAACTTGACCCGATGTGCTTCCAGCGGAATCTAGCTTGGTTGATGCCTTCAAGGATCTTCCTGGTAAGATCTAGGCAATAGAGGATCCAGAGCGGTTGCTCCAACCCCAGCGCAATGCAACGACATTAAAAGAGGTTAAAGAACCACATAGACCATGTTGGACAAAAGCGTTGCAAGGCCTGTTTGGTGATTGCTCCTGCTGAAATATGAAATCATCGTGCTCCAACCCGGAGTAGCCAACATGTCCATCTTGACTAGAGATGGCTTCGCGATATGTCCCTTTGGCCATGGAATTATTTCGCGCCGCCAAAGAGAAAACTTGCATCGTGAGCATATTCAAAGTCGTCAGGCGAATACCTAAAGCTAGAGATCCCGTATGGTTTGCCGCCTGTGTCGATTTCGCTATAATTTTACTCGAAAGAGTGCGTCAAGTGAAGACATCCCAGGAGTGGTCATGGGCAAACCTTAGAAAAGTCGAGCGAGCGGAATTTACTTGTTATAATTAGGTGTCTGAACCGTTCAAGACCTGAAGAGACCTATTGATCTTTGCGCAAAAGGGCCATAACAAGGTTGCATCAGTTCTTGAGATGACAAAATTTTCGACATGGTCTCAATGGAACTGAGAGGGTCCACTGGTTAAATAATGTGAACTTGAAGCAGGTAGCGATGGATGGTGTCTGAAAAACGGACTTGGTATGCCGCCCAGGGTCCCTGCAGGCGCTTCCGATAAAATGAGCCTCGACGTAATGGAAGCAACTTTATTTGCGATCGATCAGGTTTACGCGGTCAGCATGAGTGGGTGCATCCTCTCTGTAAGAAAGTTGGGTATGCTTGCATATTGACTGCTCTCTAAACGTTCTTGGCGACGCCGCGAGCACCTTGAAGAAAGGAACTGGCCAGTGGGCTCCACGTGGTTTGTTGCGGCGCGAACAACTTGATTACTATTACACTTGGCTGCTCCGGAAGAGTCTGACGCTCATACCCACAGATCTCTTACTCGGTACTCTGGATTTCTTTTGCGCATAGTTCCTCTGCACCATGGATGGTACAACGGCGGAGGACGGATATACATCCTCGACCGCTTGGGAGAGCAGCGGTCAAAGCGAAGTGCCAGCAGCTCGAGGCCACTACCCAGGAAACTCATTGGATTCAGTGGAATCGTCTTCTCACAACCTTCACGTAACTTCGATATCGCCACCACCTCGCTCAAGTTCAGATTCGGAACGAAAGTCGCCCAACAACTTTTGGCAGGATGCTCAGACTTCGATACCGGAACGCCGTGACACCCTTGCGACCATCCACAGCGTTGAAACACCCTCTCTGGTTGACCCGAGCTTTGATGAGAATGTTTTGCGATCATTGTGCGAATTGGATGTGCGTTATCTACTCTCTTCATGTGATATCTACTTTGTCTGATCACAATGGTCTAGTGCGGGGTACATCTACTCCTTGATCGAATTAAGCAGAGCATAGTCTCTTGCAGGGTAAGCAATTGTTTAAGAGATCGAGCATCCCTCGTTGATATCTTCCGATGAAGGAAGCATCGGTATTTTTCAAGAAGAGAGCCGTGATAGAAGAGGAGTACGGAAAGACGTTACAGAAGCTGGCTCGAACGACATCTGAAGCGTATGCGTTAAACGACGGAAAGGCAGGGTAACTTGTATTTTGTATCAACTTGCTTGCCCCTCTCTCATCATATCGTAGATCATTTGTCTCTGCCTGGATGTCGTCAATGAGGGTGCATGAGGTGATGGCGGAGAATAGGTTGCGGTTTGCGCAGCGACTCAACGAGATGAGCGACGAGCTTGCGAATCTTGTTAAGGAGGTGGACAAAAACAGAAAACAGGCGAGCATTTGTCATGCGCCAATATCAGTATTATATAACGTTCATTCCAGACTAAAGATCTCGCAACTCGGTATGAGCGTGCGTTGCAGGAGTCAGAATCTCTGACCGAGAAGAGCAAGAACCGTCTGGACATAACTTCGGAAGAGTTAGAACGAGTGCTGCTGCAGAAAGAAGGAGAGTCTCTCAAGGAGACCGTAGTCCCCGGTCGGGCAGGGGGTGTTGGTGGGAAACGTGCGATTGGAAAAGCGGTGGCGAAAGGCGGTCTTCTCTTGAAGGGAAAGAACCCCGGGAATGCGAGTATCCGACTTCCACATTTTGCTTTTCACTGATAGTCTTTTCTTAAAACAGATTCAACGACAGGAAGACGACATCAGATCAAGAATGTCAACCGCGTCTGATCAATACCGGAAAGCCGTAACAGACACGCAAGCAATGAGACAAGAATATTTCAACTTCCAGTTGCCCCGTATACTCCGTGTAAGCTTTGTGGATCGCTCATTATCCACTTGTCCTGACAAAGATAAACGCAGGCCCTGAAAGAATGTGCAGATGAAATCGATCTTGGCACTCAATACCATTTGACAAGATATGCCTTCCTATTTGAAAGCATTGTCCTGAGTGACGGCTCAACTCTTGTCCCTGCAAACGAAGAAGGTGCGATGCGACCTTAGGCTCTTGCTTTTGCACCTATCTTGACTTTTGTTTTGAAAGGCGTTGGCCTGAAAGCCACCATTGAACTGATAGACAATCGAGGTGACTTCAAGACCTACATGCAAAACTACGCTTTTGCCCGAGGCGGAGCGGTGCCCAGGGGTCCTCGTCGTGATGGTCCTCAAGATGAAGGTTTCGTGAGTATTGCTATTTTCTGCATACGTGAGATGTCGTATTAACCACCATGAAGCTACCGCCTCTTCCAACATTCGGCGAAAAGACCTCTGCCCCTAATACCCACCGCCCTTCCAACGGTGTCAACGGCATTCAAGACAAGGGTCGGCCAACGTTTGGTGTTGACCTTTCCGAACAAATGATCCGCGATAACGTGGAGGTACCGCCTATCATGCAAAAATGTTGCGAGGCTATTGAGAAGTATGGTATCCGATCGCAAGGGATCTATCGAATAAGCGGAACAACGAGTAAGGTAACCAATCTGAAGCAGCGGCTAGACAGAGGTTCGTGGCTATACTTCTATTTTTGCGCCTCGTTGCCCAAGTCAATCTCGACGTAGACCTCGACTCGGTTGACCTGGATGCACCGGAATGGTCTGGCGATATCAACAACGTCGCTAGCGTCCTCAAGATGTGGTTGCGAGAACTGCCTGATCCACTGTTGACTTATTCGTTGCACCAAGGTTTCATCGAGGCAGCTAGTGAGCATCTCGTCCGTTTGGTGATTATTGCTTGCTGACTCCAGTAATTGCAGAGATCGAAAATGATCGACTGCGACACATTCGATTACACGAGCGCGTCAACGAACTGCCAGATCCCAATTACGCCACTTTGAAATATTTCCTTGGTCATCTACACAAGTATGTTCTCTGGCTCACGGTGATGAAAATCATGTAATCTGACAACCTTTCTCTCCCCAGAATAATTCAACATGCAGCCGAAAATTCCATGTCAGTACAAAACCTTTCTATTGTATTCGGCCCGACGCTCTTTCGGCAAAACGGACCGCAAGGTGGCTTCATAGCGGACGCACCATTTCAGAATCAGGTTCGACCTTCCACTGCTTGACATAACGCCGATTGATAAATGTTTTTTCTTTGTAGGCAATCGAAACAATCCTTCTGCACTACACGGATATCTTTATTGACGAAACGGAGTGATAGGACATGGCGACTTTCAATTCGTCATTTCATTATTATGTATACCCCCAACAGCCTTTTTGTTCGCGCGCATGCTCTGGTCAAGGACGCTCTTCACATTATTCGCTGTTTTCTTTATTTTATTCCATCGCACAGATATCCCATATGTATTATCACTATCTCAATATGTATCAAATCCTCTGTTTCGTTTTTTTACAAGTACATCACGCAAAAGACGATATAAATACACGAGTTGTGGCATGGATAAGTCTGGCGTCCAGCCGATCGCGACTACAATCAATCCTGTCCCTTCATAGCGCAGAGGAAAAGGAAGCTTAGGAAATCTCCATCTGCGATGCTATTTTTGATTTTGCACCAAGGACCACAGGGTGGGGGTATTTGCATCAAAAACCCACTCCGATTGGAATGGGAAGATGATTCGTCGCAATGATGGGCACGCCACCCGCCATTCTGTGCAAAGGGCAAGCTCGTCCAGTGAATCAGCCTTTCCTACGCCGCCTTTCCCCGTGGGTGACAGGTCAAGGACCGATAGCTGATTGAAAGCGCACAATACTGCCGATAAACCTGCGAGTATACTCTACAACTCCCATCGAAAAAAAAGACAATTCAATTAGCTAATAGATAGGGTTGTTTTCGGGGGTTGAGGAAGAAGAGGGGTTACTCACTATACCGGAGAAGGCGTGATGGAGGGTATGTCGCAGAGCGAGGTTCACGCGCAGGCTCTTGATGGTGGGGAGGTGCGTGGAGACGTTTCGCAGGAGGAGAGGCCGCGCCGACATGGATGAAAGATCTAATGACTTGAGGGGCTTACTTGTGTACGTCATCCGGGGGAGGTTGTCCCGGTTGACGTCAAAGTCGTGCCCGATGAGGGAAAGACATTGGACGGGGCGACCTGGCAGCAGAGAGGCTGCAGCGTCGGGTGAACCGCGGAAGGTGGTGAGATAAGGGAGCGCTTCGGAGGGGAGGTTAAGCGCTGCATGATGATCGGATAGAATGAGGTGACGTAAATTTGGGAGGGAGCATAGGAAAGAAGTGAGGATGCTGGTGTAGAATTGGAGTCCTCTGCCCCAGTCTGCTCCGAGGGAGCAGGAGTGGAGCTGGGAGAATTGGCAGCCTTGGATTATCTGTTCGATAGTGTGAACGGTCTGCAAAGAAATGGTGAAATTCGTAGGTCCTAGGAAGAGTTCAAGTGATTCAAGAGCTGATAGAAGACGGACGACTTGAGATAGGGCATCACATGCAGCTGCTGTTGAGTAGGGTGATGGGGGAGATAGCTGGTCGGCTTGCCATCTGATGTGTAGTCTCTTACTGAGGTCTACAAGGTGTTTTCGCCGTAGCATAGACTGGCACCATCGTAGGGTTTTCCGCGACGTTGGTGACGACCTGGAGAGCACATCAACTATGAAAATAGAAGAGTAAAGCGCGCGCTCTGCAATGGCATTGAAATGCAGAGAAACACTAGAGAGCACAACGAGAGAAGAGGGAGAGAGGTGGTTGAAGATCGTTGCCCAGGTCTCGTTTGGAAGAGACACGTCTACACTGACATTGGGGGTGAGTGAAGCCATTCTATAAAGTGTGGGGTTGAGTCGCTTGCCAAGGAATTTAACCGACTCTAAACGTCGCGGAGAAATCCCGGTAGAACGGGCAAAGGCTATTTGTCGGGCACAGAGACTGAACTCGATCGAACAGTTAGGAACGAATGTTTGACAGATAACTGATCTTGAATGATGTTCGACCGATACACTGGCGGAAAATCTCAGTGTCGACGTGAGAAACGAATTGAGGATGAGGAGAAGAGATAAATATGATAAAAATACAATATGGGTACATGTAGATCACAAAACAATCACATCTATGCTCCGAAACCGTATAGCGTACGCCCCGATCGTTTCAATGCATATACAACGTCGAGTGCTGTTACTGTCTTCCGCTTTGCGTGTTCTGTGTATGTTACTGAATCACGAATGACCTAAGGGCGGAGAGTTAGAAACACTGGAGGGGCAGCGGACAAAGTAACAACACACGTTTTCAAGGAAGATCTTCAGGACACCACGCGTCTCCTCATAGATGAGACCAGAGATACGCTTCACACCTCCACGGCGAGCAAGACGACGAATAGCGGGTTTTGTTATACCTGCGGCGGCCGGTGAGTAGCTGGGAGGATAACAGTGAAGAAGACACATACCCTGGATGTTATCACGAAGAATTTTTCGGTGGCGCTTAGCTCCACCCTTTCCGAGTCCCTAAGGTGCAATTATGATGAGCGAAGGTCAAGCAGTTAGAAGCATTCAGCTCACCTTTCCACCTTTTCCGCGGCCAGACATGATGATTCGAGAAGTAGAGTGGGTTGAAGAGGTTGAGTGTGAGTCACAAGTGTGTGGTGGAGGCGGTAGTGGGGTTTAGACAAATGTGCCTGTGTACTATATATAATGGCGGCATGTGGCTGTGCACCATTTCGTTTGTTGATTCCGAGTTAGGCGCGATGCGATCACATGACTATCACGTTCGCGTTAATATAAATCAACGAGCACGTCAAGATGTTTCCTCCATTAACCCACCACCTGCCACAAACAACAACTTCGCACTACCACTACATTCACAATGGCCCGCACTAAGCAAACTGCCCGCAAGTCTACCGGTGGCAAGGCCCCTCGTAAGCAACTCGCTTCCAAGTCCTCCGCTGCTCGTAAGACTGCTGTAAGTATTCGCCCTCTACCTCACTCTCAACTTGACTAACTCCTTCCTCAAGGCTGCAGCTGGTGGTGTCAAGAAGCCTCATCGTTTCCGCCCCGGAACCGTCGCCCTCCGTGAAATCAGACGTTACCAAAAGTCAACGGAGCTCCTCATTCGCAAACTCCCCTTCCAACGTCTCGTTCGTGAAATTGCGCAAGATTTCAAGGTTCGTCTCATTCCCTAATATGTTCCCTCCACGTTTACTTATGAACAAAATCTCCTCAACTAGACTGATCTTCGCTTCCAATCATCTGCCGTCATGGCTCTGCAAGAAGCCGCTGAGGCTTACCTTGTTTCACTATTCGAAGACACCAACTTGGCTGCCATCCACGCCAAGCGCGTTACCATCCAACCCAAAGATCTTGCTTTGGCTCGTCGGTTGCGGGGAGAGCGGTCATGATAGAACCTTTTTTATTCATCAGTTGTTGGATTATATTTATTGTAACCTTAGTGTATTACTTATTCATATCTCGCTTGTCGACGCTCTGTCGATTATAATCTGCAGTGAAGCTTTGAAAATGAAGTCTACTCTCGCACCACAATCCTCTGTCTAAGCATTCGATATTTTTCAACACAGCATAGAAATCGACGCTCACTCAAGTTCAAGGTTTTTTGAAGATGCAGGGAATTAGTTATACCGAAGCCAAGAAGTCGACGAACTTATGGATCATTGGGCTGACAAACACAAGCTAATGAACCTTAATGAAGCTTCGAAGTCCAACAACTTTGAAGCTCACTAAGCCGTCAAGACAAGATCGCTGCGGAGGCCTGTGCCTAAGCTGCGCTTTATGTCTGGTCTGTTGCACCCGCGCTGGATCGCATCACAAGCAGTGCACATCAGGAACCTGTGCCATGGAAAATAGTCGGTGACTGTGCATCGCAGCAAAACAAGCAAAATTTCTCAAGAATCTCTGTGGAGGTTAGAAAAAGCTTGGCAGAGCTATGAGGCAAACGTTCCAAATCGGGACATTCCCGCTTCGGATCCGCAGCGCAGGTTGTGTTCGTCCAGGTTCGTCATTCTCTCTGTGTCTGAATTTTTCGACTCTGACATCTTTTCGCAAGGAACCCCAGTCCCACTATGATATACACGCCACTTGGAAATTGTTTTACTGAGAAACACTCAACTTTTTCAAGATCGCGTAATGAGATGCTTCCTACAATACACAAAAACGACATTAGCCTCCGGCCGACTCGCACTCACCGTTCACGGCTGTGCGTAATTCTATGTATAGCCGGATATCATCCCTAAAGGAGCACCCACAAAATGTCTTGGTGGCTGCCGGGTCGTCGGCCAGGCCAGATTGTAATTCCTTCGATCGGTTTATCTACCTCCCCACTTAATTGCGGTGTTCTCGTCCCCGTTTATCGCACTCCCTCAAATACCACATCATTTTACTCGCCGGTCGAGCAAAGTTTCACCTCACCTCACCTTTTCGTCCTATATTGATTTCATCGCGCCTCTCTCGTCTCGCTATCTGTTTGCATCCTCGTGAAAATGTTACTCCCTTCAACGCCCCTATCCGTGGCTCTCGCTTTGTCGCTGTCATGGCCAGTTTTTGCGGCGCCTCGAGTGAAATCGTCGGCTGGGCAGGTGATGAGTCTTAAACGAAGGTCGCCTTCCGACCGCACGATAGAAGAGTGGGGTGTTTGGGCGAAAAATCATAAAGCAGGACTTGAAGCTAAATATGGTGCTGGGCAACCACAGAAGAGAAGTACGGGCACGAATCTGTAGGCGCTTTTACCTCCCCCTATCGCGTCCAACTTGTTGACATCCTTCGTTAGTATCACAAATCAGAACAGCGACTCGAGGTATGCGTTTGAGACTCTCATTGACGACACAATAGTTGACTAAGATTTTTTTTGATTAGTTATTTTGGTTCATTAGCTATTGGCACACCAGCAGTATCGTTTGACGTTATCCTGGACACGGGTTCGGCGTACGTGCCTCCTCTTTTTCATATTTTTCATATCCTAATGATTTTCGTAGGGACCTATGGGTAGCTGGCACCACTTGTCAAACGGGCTGCGAAAACGTCCCAACGTTCGACCCGACCGCTTCGACAAGTTTTCAGAACCAGTCGACCACTTTCAGCATCACGTACGGTAGCGGTCAGGCTTCCGGTGCGCTCGCGAAGGACGTCGTCCAGATGGCCGGGTTTTCAGTGACGAACCAAGTATTCGCGGTCTGCGATCAGATATCTTCGGGGCTCCTCAGTAATCCTGTCTCGGGCCTTCTCGGCCTGGGATTCCAAACGATCGCGTCATCGAAAGCGACACCTTTGTGGCAGACACTTGTTTCAAATGGCGCGTGGACGGATCCGGTGATGGCCTTTTATCTTACACGGTATGTTTGGTTTCATGCCGAGAAGCGAGTTAGATTTACGAGAACTTTCTAGGTACATCAACCAGAGTAACGCTGACAGTTTGGAATTTGGAGGCTCGTTCACAATGGGTGAGTCGTATTTTGTGGTCATGACATCATATGAGGCTGATGTGCTTCACAGGTTTCGCCAACACAAGTTTGTATACCGGCGAAATCGACTACATCAGCCTCCCAACGACCGGCTCGTACTGGATTTTGCCTTTGTCAAGTACGTTCAAATGTTTTCATACTTTGTTAGATGCTAGATTCTTATCTTTTTGCCTTTAGCCCTGACCGTCCAAGGGACTCAAGTCAGCTTACCCTCTGGCTCGGCTTCATACGCTGCTATAGATACGGGAACCACACTCGTGGGCGGGCCCTCACAATATATTGCTGAGATCTTCGCTCAAATTCCCGGTTCGGCACCTGGAACAGGAAATTTCCAGAGTTATTATACATATCGTGCGTTATCCACTTTTCGTTGAGGGTAGGAATTGACAAGCTATTGTTGGTATATAGCGTGCTCGACCTCCGTCTCTGTCCAGTTATCGTTTGGGGGAAAAAACTGGTCTATCAGCCCACAAGATTTCCAGCTTTCCCAGTTGACGAAGGAGCTATGTCTTGGTGCATTCTTTGAGCTGTCGACGGGAGGATCGGCGCCTTCATGGATCGTTGGTGACACTTTCCTGGTGGGTTTTTCTTTGATTCTCGTGTATCTATCGATACTAAAATCACACCAGAAAAACGTGTACTCTGTCTTCCGCTACAACCCAGCTTCCGTTGGTTTCGCGCAGCTTTCTGATTTTGCTTTGGCAAGTAGCGGATCCACCACCGAGAGCGTCCCATCCGCCACCATCGGCAGCGCCGCTACATCCGTTTCTGCGACAGGCAGGAGTCCCACACGCTCGACGAGCGATACCATCTCCGATATCAAGGTCTCGCGCACCTCCATAGTCTCAATAGCTTTCTTTTGGACGATCATGGCTATTGCTGGCTTGCTAATTTAGGCTTGACTTGAATATTTAATACATACGATACGCCTGTAGTTCTCATGTTAATCACGCATATGTATAACAATACACATTTTCAAACATCATGTTACAAATATCAACTATTAACTAACCACCACTACCTCAGAAACGCTTGATATTCTCCTTGCGTAGCTTCATCGCGAGAGCGACGTCCTTGGCTTGAATGGTGACGCGTTTGGCATGGATCGCAGCTGCTTGCACATCTTCGAAAACGGAGATGAGATAAGCCTCTGAAGCGTCCTGGAGAGTGAGGACGGCCTTTGCTTGGAATCGCAAGTCGCCCTGAAGATGTAGGGTAAACAAACAACGAAAGAGAATGTGAGGAAGATTGACAACACACCCTGATGTTTTCTCCAATTTCACGAACGAGGCGCTGAAAGGGCAGTTTGCGAATTAGAAGCTCCGTAGACTTCTGGTAGCGGCGGATTTCACGTAGAGCGACGGTTCCAGGGCGGAAGCGATAAGGTCTTTTCTCCTTCAGGTTACCCTTGTTTTTCTTATCCGAGCTCTTTATCGCATATTGCTTGAGAGTCGAGTTGGTGCGGACGGGTGTTTTAACACCGAGTTGCGAGAGAATATCTTCGATTGTCATTGAGTTAGTTCGTGCCTGTAAAACACATAGAGCTTAAAGACTTACCTCCTCCTCCTCCTCCTCCTCCTCCTCCTCCTCCTCGCCGTCCTACATGTGGTCGAGCTTGTCTTTTGGTACGAGGCATGATATGTGTAATCGAAAGAAGTTGGAAGAGCGTGCGAAGGAAAGAGAAACCAGAACGTCGCGTTTTTATATGTTGATGATCCTCAGGGTCGTTCAACTTTACAAGCTTAGAGAGTGTCATGTCGTTGTTGGGGTATTTTTGGACATGGGGTATGCAGATCGGCGGAACGTAATTGAATGATTGGGAGATGGAGGGGGAACAGCATGCAGGAGAGTTCAAGAAACAGGAGAACACACAAAGCAAGAAACGCAAATTTACTTGAGCTAATACCACTCTTCCTAGCTTCATCTGTTATCACTCCGAAGTGCTCAATTTCTGGCCCAGCCACATAACGTAATGCTGGCTTCCAAGAACATTTGATCCTACGTGCCAGATCTCCCATTTAGGTTGGGCCAGCCAAGTATCCAAAAATTCGCGCATTACGTCATGCGAACGGAGTTCTGAGACTATCAACATTGTAGTCCGCTGCGGGATGGCGAGGTGATTGATAGTTGCTACGAGAGGGGGGATGAGAGACGGATGGTAGATGCAGTCCACAACTAAGAGAAGGTCGACTGGATCTAGAGTATAGAGTTTTGCTCGTTGAGGGGCAGTGGATGACTGAAGGAGCTGCCAGTCGAGCTCCTCAACTGAGATATTTGATCCAGGAGAACCAGAGGGTAACTTCGGCCAGCCAGCAAAGTTTAGGGAAACATTCTTCTGAATCAGGGGTATCAATGGGCCAATGTCGGTCGCAGTGTAGCGCCGCACAAGGGGAGAGAGCACCATGCTGAGTAGACCAGTTCCAGCTCTATAATCCAGATAATTAAATCGCATCCATGCACGGATCAAGACACAGAGCCAACCCAAGTTCTAGAACATGCTGATCGCGTAGCCTTTCATGATGAAAGAGACTGTTGATTGAGTTGGTGTAATTTTGTTGGAGCACGTATTGAGCAAAGTCAATACTACGGGGAGGTTAGTGAGGTACTTGGAATTCGTTCAGGACATATTAACTTGCCTAGCTTTCCAAATGACGCTGCCAGTGTCACCTTTACGCGTCCGCAGAGCCGTCTTGTCTTGGTAAAGTTCAATTTGAATAGTCTTGTCATTCGCATTATCACTTTCATGTGTTCTCAGCGCCTTCGACTTTTTTCCTTTACGGCTGTCCTTGGACTTGGAATCTGATATGCCCTTCAAGTCGAAGATGATGTCTAAAACATCTTTGCGAGAGTCGAGGTGTCCTAGGCCACGAAAACCAGACGATTCAGTGTCGCTACCAGCAGACTGCAGGTTGGAATATAAGATGAAGATCTGGGTGGTGTGTAAATCTATTTTAGTTGACAAAATTAGACAATTCAAGGCTGTAAAAACCTACCTCTTCATCGACGTCCGTGATGATCTCCGATCCCGCTGGGAGTTGAACTGCCCCTCGAACAATGGGGTACTGGGTATCGTCCATGATGAAAACGAGTGGAAGTTGGTGCCAGGGAGCGGGCCGGTCAATAAACCTTAACCCTTGCCACGGGATGACGAAGAGGAACGGCATCAACCTCTCTTTTTATACCACTGGCCGCGACGCACTGGCCTAGACTTGTATGAAATCCATCTTCTCGTCGTAAACCAGCCATCGTTTCACGTCAATGCTGTGGGCGTCGTTACGATGCCAGTCTACTCGGCCACCAGCCAGCCTTTTCTTTAGAAACTCGATCGTCTCGCCAAGGTCATTTTCTCAAACAACCCAACCTCGAAATTTCTTCAGACCAAGCCGAATATTGCGGCAAGAAAGCGCCCCAGGATCTGTACCTTCTTTTCGGTCGAAAATAGGCCATGCCGGCTATGGGGAGGCGTTCTCGGAAACGGTTGGAAAACCAGGCATAAGAAACCAAATCTTGGTGAGTTGCTCTCTTGGGATTGGGGATTCAGTTTTGAAGTACTCACGAAATTCTTTAAAGTTCGTCGCAGGTGGTTCCTTTTTGGCATTTATGTATGCTGCATCCCGGACCAACATCGAGACCGACTATTGGACGAAAAAGATGACAGCCGTATCAAGTGTCTGGACATTCCAGAGCCTCACAAGTACCGATCTGAAACGAGCCCAAAATGTAGAGGTCATTAAAGTGAGTTCTTTTCTCTTTGAAAAGTACGCGTTCAGACCGATCGAGTTGTTTAGGACCTCAGGGAATGGTTCGCTGGACTTAATTTGAGGCTTCAGGAGATGCCGGGATTAATTCGTCCCTGGGTTGGACTGGCTTTTGTGTCAGTCTTGCAGCCCTACGCAGATGCCTCTGAGGGAAAGCGACTGTGCTGGAAAATTTGTCTGCTCAATGCAGCTGTGTGGGTGGCATGGAAAGTTCGGCGATGGCAAGGCCCCATGTCCATTCGTTTCATGCATAATCCTCTTTCTGGACTATCCTTCACTCTCCTGACAAGCATGTTCAGGTAGGTTTCTTGTCGATCTTATTCTACCTGTTCTGAATGGTATATTGACAGTCACCGATCTTTCTTCCATCTCTTGTTTAATTGCCTAGCATTAGAGAGCTTTGGTAAGTTTCATTTTCATTCGAAAGTAGGCTTTCTCAAAAAAAAATAATCCCAGGATCTGCAGCGTACTTTTATCTTCTCAGGGAGCAAGGGAAAGCTGAGCCACAAATGCTGGAGTCGACAGCTGCCTACCACTTTCTTGCGTTCTTCGTATCAGGTACTTTCGGCTCCAACTTTCTCATGCCATTTTTCACTTACCTCGACGACAATAGCTGGATTATTCTCGGGCCTAGTGTCTCACGTAGTCAACGCCAAGTTCCGTTATCCACGATTGGTTGCTCAGCTTGCCACCTCTAGCCAAGCGGTACCGAAGGCTGATACTTGGGCTAGTGCAGTCGCCGCTGCCTCTGCTACCGCATCTACTGTGGCAAAGAAAAAGGTTCCCGAAATCCTTCCAAGCCTAGGTGCTTCTGGGGCAATCTATGCCGCGGTTACGACGACGGCACTTGCGTTCCCAGATTCTCAAATTGCTTTGTTTATCCCTCCCTCTTACCCAATTAACATACAGTGGGGTGTTGGAGGGTTGGTCGCGCTAGACATGATTGGCATTCTTCGAGGATGGAGGTACGCTACCGTTAACATTTCTGATTGTCTTGTCGGTGCTGACTGGACCTCGCTCGTAGGTATTTGGATCATTGGGCACACTTGGGAGGCGCAGCATTTGGGGTTGCGTATTACGCATATGGTCCCACGATCTGGAATCATATTAGACGGACTTTGGAGATTCAATATCCTTCTGACCAAAAGACATGACAGAAGTAATGTACGCAATCGTCATAATTTATACCACCACTCAAAGCTTGAAAGGATCTCCGTGGTGCAAGTACAGAAAAGACATTCTAACTAAAACACTAAAACAGGCATGTCTTTGGACAAGTTGCTTTACGACTCGTCGACATAAGTTTTAGTGATGTAGCTCGACTCAAAGTCAATTGCGAATCTCAAGTTGGACGCGTCCGCGCTGGGCTACAGTGAAAGATGTTTAGCGCATAATTGACCTCAAAACCAGATATAACATACAGGCAAATGGTTGATGAACTCCGCGAAAGCATCCACAAACACCGATATGAAGGACTTCAAGACGTCAACCACGTCTGGTAAATGGTTGATTTTAACGATAGTGGGTTTAGCTTTTACGATTTCAGCAATCGTGTCGGCATATATAGGAAGTAAAGTCTCCCGCACAGCCTCGACAATGGCGGTAGCCTGAGTAGAGGTTGGGGCTGCAGTGTTCTAAACAAAGTCGTCATCTCCTGTTGAATGTGATCTGAAGCAAGGGCTGGCTTACCTTGACATCGACCCCCAGCTTCTTCGAGCTGGAGGTCAACGCTCCGATGGAAGAGATGAAGTCCTAAACGGGGAAGTCAAAACTAAGCTTGTCCGTAAAAGGGTGAGCAAGTGTTCCACTAACTGGAATTGTTTTGAGGTTGACGGACGCTGCGACAGCGCTAGTACGTGAAAGTAGCACGGTAATGTCTCCAACATTGTAGAAGAGCTAATCGAAGGGAGCCTTGGCAGGCGCAGCGACGACGGAGACGACGAGAGGGACAAGGACAGCGAGGCTGGCAAAAAGACGCATTGTGCGGGAATTGGTGCGGTTGGTGAATCGAGTGGTAGGCAAGTAAGATGGGCCCAGAGAGCTAGGGGCAGTACATGTCGATGATGGGCTTTTATACCACGCTGTGAGAAGGGGTAATAGAAGTCCCAGGTCACCTGTGATTTGCGGGGTGCAAGACGGGTGTCCAATTACAGAGCCAACTGAGTGTCGGCGGGAGAACTTAAAAATATGACGTTTGGAAAGGTGTAAGTAGAATGCTAGCAGACACTGGCAGCACTTAGACGGAAGCCCTTCTTGACCTTGAGGAGATTTGAGGTCACTACAGACGGATCGCAAGGCAGAAGAAAGAATCGCTCGACGTACGTACGTAGCCTCATTGGCAATCTTGATCGAATGGTACCAATTACTTCGCGAAGCGGATGACGCGGCGTTTCGCGTACAAACGTATGACGGATCTGTGCAAGTCGCAACCTTTTGAGCCTGTCCAAGTAGCAATTGCATAAGAACAATTGAACCTGAGGGAAAGACAAGCGACGAACGTTATAACGGCCTACAGCCAATGGCAATCTTGATGAGACCGCGTCTTGCAACTGCATCATCTGGGACGTCACTGAAACCATAGCCTGTAAGATAGGCCATAGCGTCCGATTCCGAAAGATTATCGACATCGGCGACTGATTGTAGAGGTGGCAAACCATTCTGTTAGATGTGAAGTAAGGGACAGCCTCCCAGATGAAACATAAACATGGACGAACAGCGGTGGGGTCATCTCCATTTAAGAAACAGACAGGGATGAACTGAGAGACAGAACCGTCGCCGCTGGCTGCATTTCTCTTCTGTAAATCAAAAAACAAAATTATGAAGGGACAGCTTAAACATATTGGAATGCATGCCCTCGCTAAGTTCGCTTGCAAGCGGTTAATCTGCTGCTGAGAGAGATCAATCAGTTGTTGAAGTTCCTTGCTCCGCGATGAGAATAAAAACGCCATGAGAGAGATGTTTGGGTAGCTTTGAGGTGAGGAGAGGTTGAGGAGAGAGTTTTAAACTGGAAGCACAGCCAGTGTCGCGTGTTGCAGACGATGTCATTGGTGGCTGTGCCACGGTTACAGTATAGCCTCATCGTTCATGTTTTTCTACATCTCCTTCCTCCGTCCCCCTCCTTGCCAAGCAGCGCCCTACAGTAACATAGTTATAGCCCCTCAAATAGCCAACGACTTGCGCACGGAGTCATTCGAAGGCTCCCAAGACATATTCTACCTCTGGTCTCAAGAACACCCACCCCAAAAAATCCCAAACGCGACAAGGAATCCAGATCCAATAATCACAACGTCACCTCGAAAACTGACTACATGGCGACAAGCTAACGCGTATAAAGAGATTCCTGTACCTACGCCACCGAATGTGCGCGAAGGACAGTACTGGCGGCTTTTGTTGACTGGGACACAGGCAAACGCACAGAAGGCTCTGGAAATTGATCTGGCGGACGGTGGTGTCGGGAGACATCCGTTCCCTGTTATGTCTATGCCTATTTTGTTTACGGCGCGGTGTGGGAAGGGAGCACAGAAGCAGGAATATGTCGAGAGGGTGTATAGGTTCCCAAGAGCAGAATCAGATGACGGGAAGAGGGATAATCTGTCCGTGGATTTAAAAATCACGGAGCAGACCTCGTTTGACCTTGATAAGGTGGGCCCTAGTCATACTCATGGAAAGAACGATTTCTGATGCTGTTTAGAGTGTTTTAGAAAATCTGGGATAGTGGGATAGGGTTAAGCTCTTGGTTGGTTGGCCTCTACAATCGTACCAATTCAGATTCGGATAGTGCCGCCGTCAAACAGACGAGGGACGCGTTGTTTTCCTCTGAGCGTCGTACAATTCTGGAGCTAGGTTCGTGCCGAGTTCATTTCGCCTTCTGCTTGAACCAATCTTGCATTCTAGGAGCGGGAACGGGCCTTGTTGCAATTGCGATTGCAGCATTCCGATCTGCAAGTAATGCCGCTGATAACATCATCGCCACCGACGTTTGTGAGTTTCTTGCTTCCTCATGGGCCCAGCGTAATGACAAGATTCATGATAGCGTCTGCAATGCCTCTCCTCGAACAAAACATCTCAAATAATCAGCACACATTTAGGACGTCTCCAAAAGCCGTCGTACTAGACTGGGACGACGAAGACCTTCCACTAGATGTCGCCGGCCTCGAAGACGGGCTTGACACCATTGTGTTGGTACTCTATCGTCGACTGACCTTTCAACACAACTGATGTGATTTGTTAGGATGGCCGACGTCACATACAACACCGCGTCATTCCCCTCGCTCATTCGGACTCTCGATAAACTACTGCGTTTGGGCTCTCAACCGCCTGCGATCCTGTTGGGATACAAGGAAAGAGATGCAGCTGAAAGGACGTTGTGGGACATGGCAGCTGAAATTGGTGTAGAGTTTGAGAAAGTTGGCGAGAGGGTGGGAGCTGGTGGTGCTCCTGTTGAGATTTGGATTGGGCATTTGCGACAGTAGCTTTCCGGTTTGAGAGAATTTGAAAGAATTGAACATTGAAGCACACTATAAATGTACACCAATTTTACTGCTTCACTCATCCTCATCTTCCTCGTCCGTGTCCACAAGAGGAATAAATCGCCTCCCTGCTCTCTGCTGACACTAATGAAGTATGGGAAAGCGAAGGTATAATACAACTCACAAAAGGCGACCGTCGTTCTCTTTGTCCCTCCGCGAGGTTAATGATTGGCGAGCTCTTGATCGCCCCGTCAGCAAAAGGAGTTATTTCTTGAGCTGGAGTATTTGGAACTATGTCAGGCTTTGGAGCTTGAGTAATTTTGCGAATTGGTCGAGGGCGGGGAGGACACATGGCTGAGGCTTTGGTTGTCGTTGGGATCTCCGACTGAGGAGGTTCGGTGAAATTTGAACTTGAGGGCGGTTCGGGAACTGGATGATGTGGTGTACTCTTCAGCGGAGTTGACTGTTGAGGGCGTATAACAGCAACAGAAGGAGCGCGAACAGGCGTTTTCAGCGCCAAGGTCAGTAGCAGATTCCCATTGCTTGCAAAGGATTTGGTTTTTTCGGTGAGTAAAGCCGGGATCGCTGCAGTTGCCAAGTTTGGTTTAGATGAGCCTGGAGGTGCATTGTTATTGCGAGCTGATCCTGAAGTTGACGTGTGGACTCGCAGTATGCGTGGCGGGCGTGTAGCAGATGGTGTTATTCCAAGCACGAGAGGTGACGAAGCCCTAGGTAACAAAGTGTTCGAACGACTTGAAAGGCGGCCTGCGATAGACGGAGGACGCTCGAGTTGTGCCAGGGAGATGTCTGCGAGGGGCCGACGAGGTGTTGCGTTACCAAGAGAGGCAGACAAGGTGTTGACAAGTCCTGTAGGAGACGTTGAAGTCCTTTGGAGCTGTTTTAGGAGAGAAGAGACGATCAAAGATTTGGGCGGTTCTTTGTCTGGAGACGACATTGCTAGGTGGGGTGCTTCGGTCTCGGAATCCCTCTTGGCTGATGTAGCTTCTGCAGCTTCCGTCGCTTTCTCGACACGCGCCCGCTTGGACGTCAACAGGGAAGACATGGGCGAAGAGAAATTGGCGTCTACATCAACATCAGAGTGAGTTCTTTTTTTGGCTAACGGGAGTGTTTGGTTCTGGTTGAATCCAGTCGAAGCTTTAGGTGTTATAGAAACGGCTTCAGCTTGAACAGCAGCACGAAGGTCAGTTTTGAGGGACTCCAAATGGAGCGGAATAGATTGAACGAGGGGCAGTAAGGGTAACACAGAAGCTAGGATCGTCCCTTGCTGTTCCTGGAGAGTTAGTATGGCTTGCATCTGTGTTTGAAGAGCCTGTGAGTGAGTTTGGTTAAACTTGAAAACGAGGAATAGAGAATGTGTTCAGGTTCAAAATGTTCTAAGAAGAGAGAAGCATGTATTCATACAGCATGAGCGGCATCGAGGCGCTGATTCAACCCCTCTAGTCGTCGGTCGACGTCCTTGAAAAAGGCGTCTATGGCCGGGGCTTGTGTTGGAGTTCCAATTGAGTTTTGAATTTCCTTCTGACTTCTATTCACTAAAGATAAGTGTAGTCAGCAAAAAAATATGCGCATAGTTCAAGCCAGACGGACGCACCTAGATCAATGACATCTCCAATGAGGGTATCATGCTCGCGTTCGAATAATGTGCTGGTCGTCTTGATCTCTCGTTTCGTTTCTTCTACAACGTTTATTAACTTGTCGACTCTCGCAGAGAACGCTTCAAAGTTGGCCTGCGTATCATGCAGCAGCACACGCATCGTCGTCGCGTTTTTATCAATAGGGGCAATTGGTGGTATAATTCCGATGTTATTGGACGCCTGCGCGTCTTTCCTGAGAAGGTGGGTCCATAAAGCCGTCGTCCCCGTCCGCTGAGGCGCTTGAAAGCTCTCTGGGACAGGCAAAGAAGTCGTAGCGCCATTGAAAGGATCCATGGTGTTGTTTGGCAAGTATCGGCGAGACAAACAACGCGAGGTAGTTTGATCACGTGCTCTCACAACCTTTGTTGAAGACTTCCAGAATGGCGCCTGCGCGTCGAGCTCGCTTACCCACCGATTCCGACAACGAGTCCGATCCAGAGACTGAGCAAGAAACACCGAGACCACAGAGGTCTGGTATCAGGAAACGGCTCAGCGAGGTGTATAACCCTGATAACGATGCCAGTTTCGTCCAAGACGCGGCGGGTGCGCGTGTACCCCTGAGATCTGTTAATATTAACGACGACGCTGCGGAGAAACGGAGGAGGAGGAAGAGTACCAAGATTACGGTTGTGGAGAATGCCACGGCTGGGCCGTCGTCGGAGGGTACTGCTGCGAATGATGCCACAGAGGGTTCGAGGGCGGCAAAGCAGAAACAGCAGCTCAATTCCGTGGATCCTACATCGCTGCTCAACCTCCCCCGGGAAATTATGAGCTCCAACTTTGAGGAATGGATGAAAATGGCCACTGATAATGTACGCTCCTTTCCATTCTCTTCATTAGTGTATCTTGACTCATCAACGCGAAAAGAAAATTAACGCCGCCAATTCATGGAACACGGCTTTGATTGACTATTTCCATGACATGTCGTTGTTGAGGAACACAGACGATAACTCTATCAACTTTCAACGCGCGTCGTGTACGCTCGACGGGTGTGTCAAGATTTGGACAAGCCGCGTGGACAGCGTTGGTACCGAGACGGGCAAGCTCTTGAGCAACCTCGCTTCTGGAGGAAGAGACAACGATCGGGAGGAGGGCGACTCTGACAACCCTGATGCAGACCCTTCCCAGCCCAAGAAGAAGAAAAAGACGCAGCGGCCTGGGGCCACTTTGGCTAAAGATGCCGAGCAACTGAGGAATAAAAAACCAGATCTCGAGTTTAGCGTTGACCCGCTGTTTAAAAAGACCTGTGCCGATTTTGACGAGGGAGGCGCTCATGGGCTGTTGATGAATCATTTGAGCTTGGGACTAGGTGGTGATGGAGGCATGCGGGTCATTTTTGACGCGAGTGATTCTGTATTCAAAGTCGAAGAGGGAGATAACATGGATGAACCCGAAGACGAAGTAGACCTCAGCTACTTGCGCAGTAGGTTTCAAGCCAATTTTAAAAGACTTTTCTGACGTATCATTTTTTTCAGAGGAGTTCATGCCAGACCTATCTGCTCTAGAGGATAAAGCCATCTCACATTCCCTTGCAGACTTTTCCTTCGCCAAAGACGCCTTTACTTTTGATGATACCACCTTCTTCCAAGACAACCCCGGGAACGATGACGATGACGATGCTGACGATTCAGGCGGGAACGGTGACTTCCAAATGGACGTCGACGGCGGTGGTGCCCCTGTCGAGGATTTCTTCAGCGGAGCCGACGCCATTGGCGGGGAAGATTATGGCGGAGGCGGCGATATGGGTGGCGAAGATTTTGGAGGGGATCAACACTCCAATGGCTCCGTAGGTCCTGGGGGAGAAGGTGAAGGAGGCCAGCCAGGGCCTTTCGTCCCCTTCGATCCTCGCAGGCTACCGAACGAACGCGATTTGGTCCTGGCGATGACTGGCGCGGATGGAGAGAGCGGTGCTCTCGATTACTTTGACCAAAACTTGCTCAAGAACTGGGCTGGACCCGAACATTGGAAATTGAGAAAAGTGATTCGCAGACGTACGTTGTTTTTCTCGTACCAAACAAATACCATACTGAAAAAATCCGAACAGCCGACGCAGAAGGGACTGCTGCAACGAAAGCGACCAAAACGCGCCAAAAGAAGGAAGTCGCCAAAATCGACTTTCTCACCCCGCCTTTGAAAGATCTCAAGGAGATTAGCAAGGAGCTCTTCGCTCCTGTGACAGGTAAAGGTGCCGGGATTAATTTACCTGGTACGGGCCCTGGAGCAAGGAAGAGTAAGAAGAAAAAGGAAAAGAAGGACGAACATCGGTTACCTGATGATATGCATTTCTCAAGTCGGCAGCTTGTCACGTTGTTTTTGAAGCCCAAATTCTTCGTATGTTTTTTCCATCGTCCTTTTCTGGGGAGTGGGTTAACTTGGTCACAGTTAAAAATGCGTGGAAGGAGAGCCAAGTTGAATGAGAATGGTGATGGAGAGGTCGATGAGAATTTCTGGGCACAGGCTGCTGCGGGCCAAGCTGCCGCTGATGATGACCAGGATGGGGATGAAAGTAAGCTTTCAGGTTGCTCCCCAACTGCACACGGACTAACGTCGAATAATAGCTGGAGGTGCTGTCCCATTCAACACTCAGTTCTTCCAAGACGACTACGACGATGGGCCCGGCTTCGACGACGGCTTTGATGGCGTTGGCGTGCCGGACACCGATGCAGGCGAGCAGGACCTGCTTGCTGCTACTCAGGGCCAAACTCGCCGTGTCCGTCCAGAAACTGTTAATTATGCCAAGAGGGCGAAGCGTGTGGATGTTAGGAAATTGAAGGAGAATATATGGAAGGGGCTGGATATTGTGATTGCGAAGACAAAGTTGGATGATGACAAGGAAGACGATGAGAGCATGGTTTGTCTTTTTTCTTCCCTTCTCCGCAGCCAAAAAGAGAGACAGTTGATGGTTATAACAAACAGGACGTGGACGAGACTTCTGGCCCACAACCAACAAACCCGAACGAATCTCGACAATTCAGCCAGGTCATATCGGGTTTACAAAAGTCGTACCCGAAGGACAAGATGGAGGAGATCAGCACGAGTTTCTGTTTCATCTGTTTACTACATTTGGCGAACGAGCAGGGATTAAAACTCGAGTCTGACGCGGATAAGGTGCCGCAGGATACTATTATCCCGGATGATGATGAGGATGAGGGTATGAGCTCGGAGGCGCCCGAGGGGGATAAGAAAATTGGAAATATTTGGGATATCAAGGTTGGTTATTTGCGGTCTTCTTTCAACTTCATAGACTGATGTTGTGACTTTAGATTTATCGAGACCCATATGCAACACAAGCGTGTTGAGCGCACGTTAAGTTATACTACTGTTAAATTATCTTATGTTCGCCCTATTCATTTCTATCCTACCTATCTCTCCTCCCCATTGCTGTATCCGTGTGCTTTGTCGGATTTTTTGTGTATGGTCATCCATCTCGCGTCGGTTATCAGATACAATCCAGCTATCCCGCTTACGCATCGCAACTGTTGTATAATCACCACCCATCTTCGTCAATGTAGCTTTTCTTGTTTATATTCCACACATTTCTCCTCATATATGAATAAACGCATAAATGTGCATAGGGCATATGGGTGTATACGGTTTACATGATACAGAGAGGCGGTAGTGATACAATTGGAACTGAGCTAACGATACAGTAAAATCAAATCCTAGAGCTACAAGTGGTTGTGTGAGGCCAAGTTGTGTGTGCGGGTATAATCTGGTGCAAGTCATGGATATGGCAGGGATCATGGCGAAGTTTACACGTATCAAAAGTGCAGTATGTGAGAGGATCCGAAGTGGATCAATGTTTAGAGATCCACGAATTCCAAAGACTCTCGTATCGCTTCTGGTACCGAGAGCTGATCTCGACAAACTCGGAGAACGCCTGTTTGGGCAGCTCGAGCAAGCCCTGCGAGGGGACGTGAGTGGATGGGAAGATTGTGAGGACGTCAGAGGACGCGATGCGCGCTTTTGGGACGTCTGAGGCGAGGAAGACACCGTCGCCGAAGAGGGAGAAAGTGTTGACGTCTAGGTATTTGTCGCGTGTTGTGTGGGAGCGGGTAGCTATGATGGAGATTCACTGTCAGAGATGTTGGTAAAAAAAAACTTGGGGAAATGAAGTACCTTGGACGACCATGACTTGGCGCTTGACAATGGCAATTGCAAGAGTTCCGTTTGTCAACATGATGGTGATAGGGATGGTCGTTATAGAATGTGGTATAGACTGGCTCGCGCAAGGATCGTGTAGGATGTAGATGCCAATGGGTGCAGTATCAAGTACTTGCTATCAACTTTGAGGTATTGAATTGTCTGGGATTTATAGCTTTTCAGGCTATTGTTCCTCATTGACGAGTACAATGAATAGGGCACGCTGCAGACTAGCTTAGAATTGCACATGGTCACCGAGATAATTATAAGGGGTGAAGCGGTCATGTAATTTTAGAACAAGGTGCCCACACAAACAAACATTTCTCTTCTCCAGTGGATGAAAAGCCTTGTCCTCGTCTTACGCCTTGTTCATTGCTCACACCCAACATACACGACATCCTTGTTTCGTTCTTTCCTCTACTGCCTACTACGAATTCGGCGTCATTATTCATGCCAACAGAAGTCCAAAAACGGCTAACCACTGCAGCTGGGGCCAGTGATCGCTGTTTGGTCGCTGTTATCCCAGGATTTTCAACCTATTGTCCAGGAGAACAATAGTTACTCGTGTTCTCAGCCACTATTGACAAAAATCAGATGGCGCCATCTTTTGAGTATTGGCTGACATTCTGCTGATAAGGTTGATTTCTCATGGATGCTTGTGACATTCTATGTATCCCTAGAAGCTTGTTCTTCAGCGATGACATCATTACACGAGGCGCACCTTCGATCCCGCCTCCTTGTGATCTTCCTCTTGCCGAATCATGATCGATTTCGTACAGCTTAAAAGGCTGTCTTAGGTGAAGGCAGCTCATCTCGTCAAGTTTCGCCCTCTAGCGTATGGCTGGTCATCGAGCATCTCAGGATCTGCATCCTCTACCCCTTTGTGACGACTCTCCTTTGCCTTCAGGCTTTCTTGGAAGACTTCGTAATCGTACCTCTACGGCTTCTCTTGGCACTATCAATACACTCCTACCTCAGTATTCGGTGTTAGACCAGGAGGCCGACACGGTCGCCCTCTGGGGCGACGATCTTGGCGCGCACAGGGAACTCACTCATTCGCAAGCTGACGATAGCGATACTGGGACCTTAGCTGGGGGCGCTTCCCACTCAGACAATAGCAATTCTAGGGTTTCGGTTGCATCAGTACCCCCTCGATATTCGTTCGTTCCCCCTCGATATTCTCACCTGTCCGATGTTCCGTCCCAGCAAGTCACAGAAGAAGGGGTCTTGCACACCGAACACACATACAGCATCTGCAGTGGGTTGAAGAACAAGCCATGGGCTATGTTACATGTATTCAGCCAACCTCCGCTCGATGCTTCACCAAGACACCAGAAGTTCCCCCGCTTCTCAAGTGGCGATATGATTGCGGGTTTGATTGAGTTCACGCTGGATAGCCCTCAGACTGTCAACTCTATCACTGTCTCCGTGGGTTTAGATTCATCTTCTAGGGATGCACAACGTACTGATCCTTTATGTTAGGTCCATGGGCGCATCATAAGAGGTTACCTTGCCGAAGAATCCGACACATTTCTTGACCACCAAGTCGGCATCTGGACACGCGCCGATGGGGATCCCCGTTCCCCAGAACCGGGGTCCAACAAAAAGTTCAATGGAAGACTTAAGGGGACGTACCAGTTCCCCTTTGTGTTCCCCTTCCCCACCCATGTAGATATATCGACTTCTACTCCGTTCATCCCACCGTCATTGCGAACTTCTTCGGACTCTATGTCTACATCCAGTTCGAGTCCTGCGACAGCAACAACATCGATTTCGTTTCCACCCGCCGCCGTGCCACCTGGTTCACGCTTCCATTCACTCAGTATACCCGCGTCTGCCACTTATTCTTCAGGTTCGAAGAACCCCTCATCTGTGCACTTGAGTACGAACGCCCCAGAAGAGTCAGAGAAGGCGAGACTGAAACGAGCAGTAGAGGAGCAAGACCGAGCAGTAGAGGAGCAGGACCGAGCTCTGGCACAACTTGAAGGCCGCAGTCACGCCCTTCCAATGCATGTATTTCCTGTTCCTCAAACTTTCTTGGAGCGTGGCGTCCATGCGAACGTGGAATACGAGCTTGGCTTACATGTTGCGCACGGGATGCTGCGCCCGGCTAGCAAGTAAATTGGTTTCACTGTTTCGAAGAACATTTGATTAAAGGAACTGACAACTAGATTGAATACGACGATCGTTTATACACCTTCTGTCACCCCTCCCCCACCTTCGGTCGCTCGGCAGCGAGCGTATACTGAACATGCCCCGCTGCCTGGGCCAGCACAAGATCCGGATGGATGGCAAAATCTCCCGAAAGTCACGGTTTCTGGAGAGCTTCCAGGCCAGCAAAAAGTAGAAGTGGAATGTACTCTCTCACTTGCCAAACCTGTAAATCTTACTATCTCTTCTTCTCCGAAAATGATTGAAGCATGATTTTTTCAGCTTTGTTATACCCGTGGCACCATCATTCCGTGCTACTTGAACCTCAAAAGCTCGAATTCCCATGCTCTCAGCGTTCTCTTAACACCCAAGTCTCCCTTTGTCCGGCTCACACGGCGGGTCCGCTATGCCCAATATTCGTCACCAGCCACTGAGAATTTCTCAAACGAACCACCGACTTCCGGTGACTCCCTTGCTGCTGGGTTCTCAACTTCCCTGTCCAGAGGCAAAGAAATCAATATTGGTGGTGGTAAACCTGGGGGCGCGAAGGAGGTAGACGAAATCGAGTTGGCGGTATGGTGGGCTCCACCTAAGGATGCTGTACAGGATATGTATCTGAAGGCTTTAGAGGGCGAGATACATCTCGCCAAGGACTTACAGCCTACGTGCAGGTTTCCTTCGTTTAGTGTCGAGGTATGATTTCTTTGATACACCAGGCGCAAAGTTATTCACTTTTTTTTGCCAGTATGCTGTCGAAATGCTTCCACTAGTTTCGTCCGTCTTTGTGCCGGTTTGTTCCGAAGACGAGCAGTGTCTTCTTGTCCAGCCCGTGGAAATCGCTACACGTTATGCAGAGGAAGGCCCTGTGCCACGTGCATTCACCAAACCTATGTCTGACCGAGAACAAGAGAAAAGGAAGAAGGAGAGGGATGAAAAAAAGAAGCAGGTGAGAGACGTTGTTGAAGGTGTGACTGTCACATGGAGAATGTGACGAGGGTCACCAGCAAATCTCCTACATGGGGCTTACAAAAAAAACGAGCTACATTCGAGATACTCTATGTTTGTTCAGGTCTTTGAAAGTGTGGATTATTTTACCTTCCACTTGCCTTGGGGCCTTGGGACTTTCACAGAAGGTGTATTTATGTATTACATTTATTGTCTCAAAATTTTAGAACTTGAAGATCTGAGGATGGCATGGATTTGTGGTTTTCATTCAATCCACGCTACGCGAAATTTTCTCTTCAGCAACGACTTGCCTTAGCGGCTCCACGACCCTGACTTGGATAGATTTGGTAGTCGGCGCTCAGCTTAGAATTGCACATGGTACTACAGTCGTTTGCATAATGCCTTGCACAACGGATTTTTCAAAACATATTTGGTCTTGTTTGAACAGGAACCGAAATGTCACACTCAACCCATTTTCGGATGCCTTGAGCCGCCTCAAAATCTATACATGAAAACACAAAGGATTGATGGCTGACAAATTCAGCTCTATTTTACTAAGCAGTTCACACCCTCACGAGACTTCTCAACACGGCTTCAGGCTGCTCCTCCTGCCTCACTTTTCCACAAACCACCACGAACTCTGATACATTATTTTGTAAGTTTTTGGATAACATCTTGATCATTATGGAAAGCCTTCAACTATTTTTAGACACCTTCAATTGACATTTTGTCCACTTGGATTGCTTCTGATCACTTTTGATGATAAGATTTCACAAGGTTTTGCTGATTGGTTAGTTGCTTCAATATGTGGATCTTTTTCTCTTTTTTTTTGGCTAATCAGAATATATGCTTTAGTTGTCCTTTTGGTCTTGATGTAGGATATTTCTTTTGCTCCCTGCCTTTATTATTTAACTATCATTTATTCTCCAGGGATTCTCCTCCTAATACTCCACAAAGGCATAGAAATATTGAGAGGGCAAGAGAGTGTCAAGGAAGGATGTTGGAAAGTCCTGAGCATAGGAGAACACCTCAAAATCCTGCTGTTGGTGGTGTACCTTTTATTCTTCCTTTCCCTATTCCACCCCCTGTTGCTCCTCTTCAAATTCCTCAAGGTCCTGTAGGTGATGATCCATTTGTTGAGGTTCTATATAATGGCCAAATTCTTCACCTTACTCCTGGGATGGCTGCACAAGTGGGTAATTTGCAAAATCAGGTAGGTTGCAGAGTTATATCTCTTTTTCTAATATTTAATATATCTTTTAGGCTCATGCTGCCCCCCTTGCTGCCCCTCCACCTCTATTTCCACCTGCTGCTATGGTAGATGTGGTAAGAAAAACCATTAGGCTATTTTCTATCTGTCTAACAAGCTTTTTTCCAGAATATGGGGCACCCTAACCAAAATGGTATTCAGTATCCACACTTACCTGCTCATTTACAGGCATTGGCTGCAGCTCTACCTCTTCCTCAGCCTGTAGGAGCAAGAGGGAGGAGGGGGAGAGGGAGAGCACCTGCTCATGAACCTGCTCAACCTGGAAGGAGAGGCAGAAGAAGGCAGCCTTCTCCTGCACCTCTTCCTGATCATCCTCTTCCTGTACCTGCTCCTTTAGTTGCTGCTGTTCCACCTGCTGACCACCCTGCTGTTCCTGCTGCTGCTGCTGTTCCTGCTGCTTCTGTTATCCTCCCACCTGCTTACTTGCCTGTGGTTGAGGCTCAGTGTGAAAAGCTTAAACTGGGTAGAATGAATATAATATGCTCTAAGTGTGATGCTTTACATTGGAAATGTGAGAGATTATCAAAGAGTACTGTAGCACTGCCAGTATTTGGCACATGCTGTCTAGATGGAAAAGTGAAGATTCCACCTCTAGAAAAGCCACCACTGGAGCTCTGGCATCAGTATTTCCTTGATCGGACCATTTTGACAGCTCAGAATGATGATGTTGATGATCTCAATGAAACTATACTTCAACGCATGTGTGGAAATGAATTAACATTTCACTCAGCAGACTCTGTTATGAGAGAAGGAGGTGTGGATGGTGAATTTGAATACCCAGTAGAATACCTCAATTCCATCAACCTTAGTGGAATGCCTCTAGCAAAATTGAAACTCAAGATAGGTGCACCAATAATGATCCTTCGAAATATTGATCCAGCAAATGGACAATGCAATGGAACCCAGGCAATCCTCACCTGTGCCTCTTCCTGAGTTTTAGAAGGAGAATTTGCAGGACACACAGCATTCATTCCCCACATAAGATTTAAGCCTTCAAATAGTGAACTTCCATTCCAGTTATGCAGAAGGCAATTTTCTGTTTGCCTGGCCTTTTGCATGACAATCAACAAATCTCAGGGACAGTCAGTGAAACATTTAGGACTGGATGTTCGGACCCCAGTGTTTACACATGGACAACTTTATGTGGCTCTTTCATGTTGCACATCAAGCAACCGTATCAAAGTTCTCTTTAAAGATGGTTCACAACAAACTGTAACACAAAATGTAGTCTATCCAGAGGTATTATTAGATTGATGTAAATGGTAAAAGTACTGATAAATGTAACTTTATTTTGATTGAGATGTAAGAAGAGCCAAAATTGAACATGTGTACCAGAACTAGGATTAAACATGTGTACCAGGGGGTCCAGGGGGCGTGCCCCCGGCAAGCTGTGACCAGTGCTGGAGGAACGGCCAAGCGTTAGCGAGTGCCGTGCCGTAGGCACGGGTCTAAAGCTTGTGTAGTTTACGGTGCGAAGGCTGCAGCCAGCAAGGTCTATCATCTCTTGTGGATGCCTCCCCTCATTGTGCAAAGCCAGGATGTGCTCGCGCGCTGCATGTGTTGCAATTTTCGACAATTACATCATTACAATAATGTATGGGACAACTACAAACCCCTTTGCGAGAAGATTGCGTCGCCGTCGTGGCCTCAATATTAATATTGGTAATACTGACTACCTTACATCCTTGTTGCATCACGGCCAAAGCCCCAAAGATGCCCACTGTAAGCCGAGTATAGCAGCAGGCCTCGCGCACGGGTGAACGATCATAGCTTTGTGTGACGAAAATCACGCTACCCAACACAACCAAACAGATTTTTGGAAAATTTGTTGTGCAAAGCATTATGCAAACGACTGTAAGGGATGAAGCGGCGATGTCAAGAGGCACTTTAATTTAGTCACGGTTGTGCCCACACAAACAAACAAACATCCTCTCTCGATGAAAAGCCTTGTCCTCGTCTTACGCCTTGTTCATTGCTCACACCCAACTTACACGACATTCTTGTTCGTTCTTTCCTCTACTACCTACTATGAATTCGGCGTCATCATTCATGCCAACAGAAGTCCAAAAACGGCTAACTCCTGCAGCTGGGGCCAGTGATCGCCGTTTGGTCACTGTCGTCCCAGGATTTTCAACCTATTGTCCAGGAGAACAATAGTTACTCGTGTTCTCAGCCACTATTGACAAAAATCAGATGGCGCCATCTTTTGAGTATTGGCTGACATTCTGCTGATAAGGTTGATTTCTCATGATGCTTGCGACATTCTATCCCTAGAAGCTTGTTCTTCAGCGATGACATCATTACACGAGGCGCACCTTCGATCCCGCCTCCTTGTGATCTTGGTTTCCCTATCTGTTATACCTCTTTATAACCTGGCTACGCAAAATACCAGATGGCTTGCGAGTCAAGGACCTTTTGTGTGCAACTTGAGCTTTGAAAGAAGATTTCTTAAGCTTATCCACGGCAACACTGGTGACCGAATCCTCTATTCTAATCAATGGCTTGAACAGTGGACTGCGTGTTTGTTGGAGAGGTCCAGTTGGAGATACAATTGCAATCTTCAAAGAGAAGTTCCGACTCGTCTTATCATCTTGTATACGCTCCTGATGCAACCCGAGACTCCAGAAGTCTCTGTGCTGACATCACATTTACCACAAAGTTCAAAACTTACAAACCGCACGACTCCCTTTATATCGCTCAAACAGGTTTCCAATAGATTGCGATCCGCATCTGCGGGGGGTTGGTCATTCCAATGAAACAACCCCTGGCCGTCTTTCCCCTTCACGCACCACCGTTTCACCCACGCAGCGCCTGAAGCCAACCTTAGGACAACCTGAGGAGCCTTCCTTATTGTTTCTTGTTTGGGAGTGGATGCTTCACGGTTCCTGTGCCCACACACCATTTGTTTTGTGGAGATGGTTGGTCACCTCCGCATGCCGCTCAGGACTCCTTTTGTCGAATCATGATGGCAAGCACATCGCTGAAGAGCAGGGCGCCGATTTCGTACAGCTTAAAAGGCTGTCTTAGGTGAAGGCAGCTCATCTCGTCAAGTTTCGCCCTTTAGCGCATGGCTGGTCATCGAGCATCTCAGGATCTGCACTCTCTACCCCCTTGTGACGACTCTCCTTTGCCTTCAGGCTTTCTTGGAAGATTTCATAATCGTACCTCTACGGCTTCTCTTGACACTATTAATACACTCCTACCTCAGTATTCGGTGTTAGACCAGGAGGCCGACACTGTTGCCCTCTGGGGCGACGATCTTGGCGCGCACAGGGAACTCACTCATTCGCAAGCTGACGATAGCGATACTGGGACCTTAACTGGGGGCGCTTCCCACTCAGACAATAGCAATTCTAGGGTTTCGGTTGCATCAGTACCCCCTCGATATTCGTTCGTTCCCCCTCGATATTCTCACCTGTTCGACGTTCCGTCCCAGCAAGTCACAGAAGAAGGGGTCTTGCACACCGAACACACATACAGCATCTGCAGTGGGTTGAAGAACAAGCCATGGGCTATGTTACATGTATTCAGCCAACCTCCGCTCGATGCTTCACCAAGACACCAGAAGTTCCCCCGCTTCTCAAGTGGCGATATGATTGCGGGTTTGATTGAGTTCACGCTGGATAGCCCTCAGACTGTCAACTCTATCACTGTCTCCGTGGGTTTAGATTCATCTTCTAGGGATGCACAACGTACTGATCCTTTATGTTAGGTCCATGGGCGCATCATAAGAGGTTACCTTGCCGAAGAATCCGACACATTTCTTGACCACCAAGTCGGCATCTGGACACGCGCCGATGGGGATCCCCGTTCCCCAGAACCAGGGTCCAACAAAAAGTTCAATGGAAGACTTAAGGGGACGTACCAGTTCCCCTTTGTATTCCCCTTCCCCACCCATGTAGATATATCGACTTCTACTCCGTTCCTCCCACCGTCATTGCAAACTTCTTCGGACTCTATGTCTACATCCAGTTCGAGTCCTGCGACAGCAACAACATCGATTTCGTTTCCACCTGCCACCGTGCCACCTGGTTCACGCTTCCATTCACTTAGTATACCCGCGAGTGCCACTTATTCTTCAGGTTCGAAGAACCCCTCATCTGTGCACTTGAGTACGAACGCCCCAGAAGAGTCAGAGAAGGCGAGACTGAAACGAGCAGTAGAGGAGCAAGACCGAGCAGCAGAGAAGCAGGACCGAGCTCTGGCACAACTTGACGGCCGCAGTCACGCCCTTCCAATGCATGTATTTCCTGTTCCTCAAACTTTCTTGGAGCGTGGCATCCATGCGAACGTGCAATACGAGCTTGACTTACATGTTGCGCACGGGATGCTGCGCCCGGCTAGCAAGTAAATTGATTTCACTGTTTCGAAGAACATTTGATTAACGAAACTGACAACTAGATTGAATACGACGATCGTTTATACACCTTCTGTCACCCCTCCCCCAGCTTCGGTCGCTCGGCAGCGAGCGTATACTGAACATGCCCCGCTACCTAGACCAGCACAAGATCCGGACGGATGGCAAACTCTCCCAAAAGTTACGGTGTCTGGGGAGCTTCTAAGCCAGCAAAAAGTAGAAGTGGAATGTACTCTGTCACTTGCCAAACCGGTAATTCTTATTATTTCTACTTCTTCAATAGATGATTGAGCATGATTTTTCTTAGCTTTGTTATACCCGTGGCACCATCATTCCTTGCTACTTGACCCTCGAAAGCTCAAATTCTCATGCTCTCAGCCTCCTCTTAACACCCAAGTCTCCCTTTGTTCGGCTCACACGGCGGGTCCGCTATGCCCAGTCATCAACCGCTGAGAATGAACCACTGACTTCCGGTGACTCCCTTGCTGCTGGGTTCTCAACCTCACTGTCCAGAGTCAAAGAATTCAATATCGGTGGTGGTAAACGTGGGGACGCGAAGGAGGTAGACGAAATCGAGTTGGCGGTATGGTGGGTCCCACCGAAGGATGCTCCACAGGATATGTATCTGAAGACTTTGGAGGGCGAGATACATCTCGCCAAGGACTTACAGCCTACGTGCAGGTTTCCTTCGTTTAGTGTCGAGGTATGTTTTCTTTGATACACCAGGCGCAAAGTCATTCACATTTTGTTGCCAGTATGCTGTCGAAATGCTTCCACTAGTTTCGTCCATCTTTGTGCCAGCTTGTTCCGAGGACGAACAATGTCTTCTTGTCCAACCCGTGGAGATCGTTACACGTTATGCGGAGGAAGGCCCTGTGCCCAGTGCATTCACCAAACCTATGTCTGACCGAGAACAAGAGAAAAGGAAGAAAGAGAGGGAGGGAAAAAAGGAGCAGGTGGAGATTGTGTTGAGGGTACCGTTCTGTTATCGCGATAATTGAAAGTTGTCATCGAACAAGCTCAAGGAACAACGAGTCATCGTCAGGAACTTGAAGGTCGTGTTCGAAGACATAATGCACACTGCAGTCGCAGCATGACTGGCCCACGCGCTTGTGGATGAGAGGATGCAACGATGCCAATAATTGGCTGAAAGCGTGCACATTTGTTACTTCTTGCAACTTCCAATCGACATCCAACATCGTATCAACATGGTATTATCCTTTTCTCGATGCCAAGTCTACCCTGCACGGTTTACACCAATTGAAAGGAGGATGACAGAGCTCTCTTGAACCATCTGCTGCCAAGAAGAAACGCAGAGCTGACGAATCTTGCTCATGACGTGCTTGCTTGGTCTCAATGGCGCTATAAGATTCCAGATGGGCAGTCTCCCGTCTTCTCATACCCTCAAGGAGTCTTGTCGAAGTAAAGCACGCACAGAATGGCCACACGAGCAGCGAAACGCGTCTTAGTAGTTGTAGGTTACGTCTCGCGTTTTCAAGGCCGCCTCCGACGAAACAAACGCATCGAATAGGTTTAGGAAATGGATCTGGGACTGGCGCTGCAACTGTGTAAGTAGGCCACTTCGTGAGCAGTGTTAATTTGCTGATATCCATCAAATTATCAGACGTCTCTTCGCAAAGAAAGGTTTCACCGTTGCTCCCATCGCACGCGGTAAGGACGTAGACGCTCTCCGAGGAGATCAGGTCCTCGGGAGGGCAGGCGGCGCCATTCGCCGTGGAAAGCTACTCGGCCCAAGAGATCGCCTCAGCTTGGGGTGTCATTCGAAATCACTACCCTTCCCCAGAGTACAACATCCGCGCCGCCGTTTTCAACGTAAGCTACGCAGTTTGGAAGCCCTTCCTCGATATCACCCCAGAAGAAGTGCAAACTTCTCTCCACACAAGCATCGCTTCCGCTTTCGCCTTCTCTCGGGAAGCTATTCTGTCTTTTAAAGAGAACGATATCGAGAAGGAGGGGATTGTCATCTTCACTGGAGCGACAACTAGTCTTAGAGGTAACGTTGTCACAAGCGCTATTGCGGCTGGAAAGCACGGTTTGAGGGCGCTGTCCCAGAGTCTGGCGAAGGAGTTTGGCAAACAAAACATCCACGTCGCTCATGTGGGTCTGAAAACGACGTTCTACTCTCTCATTTCATCTAATGGTTCTTCATAGCCTATCATCAACGGAATAATAGGTCACGCTTGGAGAAAGGTCCTGAATGGGAAGCTAACGAAGACGTCCGACTGAACCTAGATAGCATCGGAAATGTGTGTTCATCTCGTTTTCTAGATGGTTCCTGCTCATTCTTTTTTTCCAGTCGTACTGGTATCTCACCAGTCAGGATCGGTCTTCTTGGACGTGGGAGCTTGACCATGAGTATGGTTCTAGTAATGAGGGATAAGGACCTGATGATTGACGCTCTCTAGTTCGCTCCGCTCATGAGAAATGGTAAGGCATATGTGGGAGAGACCACAACAAATTGGATTCACTCACACACGAGCAACGTACGCTTCAAAACATTATTTGGTGGACGAACGATGCTTCGTCAGTATGTTTTTAGTTTCAGTTCGAGTTTTCTGCCGCAGATGCAACAGAATTCTTGGGGGGCAGAACCATCCTACTGTGCCCTTCCCCCGTAACGCTCAACAAACTTGACGACAATCTCTTCAGGACTAGGATTTGTCGACGTTTGTGCGCGGAGTGTCGTGCAATCAGGCTTATCTTATAATAGGAGGAAGGTTTATATGGTTCTAAGTTGCAAATAATCAGGAGCAAACCAAGCTAAAAGTAACCGTCCAACCATCTTTATGGTTCCGAACATATTATTTGCATATGTCAGTGATAAGATCTGATCAGTTCTTCAAGGCGTCAAGCTTTTAGCACGGTGGCAGCTCTAACACGATCAAGTTTGATACGTTCCCTTGACGCTGCGCATGACATGCTTATTGTTGAGTGCATTTTTAGCCACAAGAGACTGTTTTCGCGCCCAAGGAAGTGAAGCACCGTTAAGCCCGAAGCGTAGTACCCCATCAACCCAGAACAATGACAACATGAACAGCACTGGGTTATTGCAGGTCTCAATCAACTTGAAGACGGGTTGACGTGCATAGGTGGTCAACGTTTAACTCGTACCACGATGTCGAAGTCAAATCATCGATGGGTGATAGGGGTTCATAAAGCGGCACACGCAGTCACCAGTAAGTATTAGACCTGAGGGTGCTAGTGAACGACTCGGTGGATTATGCAATGAAGTCATTTCTGTACCTACGATTTTGGCCTAACACGGGCCAGGACAAGTTTGCAATGAGTCAGTCGAACAAAGTCTTCTGCGGCCGTAGAAAAACTATAAAAGCGTGTCGTATTTAGGGATTCAGAGGGAACGAGGAGTTGAGTTGCACAGCGCCGCAACCGTTGCGATCATGTGCCCCGGCATCTTATTGTTCCACCACCATATTGGAACTGATGAACTGGAGTTTTTGAAGCTCTCCCTTCTGACGCCCAAAGGTGAGGCAAAAACGCGTGTACAACCCCCTTGATCTGAATTTAACAGGAAGTGATAGAGAGTCGATTGACATGTTATCACCATGGCACACACATTATTATGTGCTATCTTTCTGGAACCACACTTCAACGCATACTTAAAGGAACCAACCAGTTCAACGGTGGATAGATGTCCGACTTTTCTCGGTTCCCCACTTTTTCGAAAAGGCAACGTATACTTAACAAATGGATCCAGGACATCGAGCTCGCCAGCACTCATTGACCGCGGAGTCTCCGAATAAATTTCCTCATCGTATCACAACCACGCTTTGTCTCAACAACATTGACACTCGATATTCAGCTATGGCCAGCCAGAAGTCAATATCAGATCATGATGGTGATGATGGTGTTACAACGCCCCCAGTCAAGGACGCGTCCAATCAAAACAGATTAAGTGCTAGAGCGTCGGTCGCATCACCGTCGCCCCTTAGGCATTCATCCGCCCCTCCCAGATATTCTAGCGTCTTTGGCGTTTCAGCCCAGCAAGTCACGACAGAAGGGGTCTCACACACCGAACGCACATACAATATATGTAACGGGTTGAAGAACAAGCCGTGGGTTACCTTCCGTGTATTCAGCCAACCGTCACCAGGGGCTTCGTCAAGACATCAGGACTTCCCCCGCTTCTCGAGCGGCGACATGGTTGCAGGCCTGATCGAGTTAACACTGGATAGCCCCCAGACTATAAACTCAATTACTGTCTCCGTTGGTCCATGGCTTATTTTAACGGGTCTTCATGTTGACTCTTTTCGTTAGCTTCATGGACGCGTCATAAAAGGTTATCTTGCCGAAGGAACTGAGGACCCCCGGCAATAGCAGAAAAGGCCTGATCCCGAAAATTGGGTTTTTGTCCGGACGCCTCTGCACCAAATTTGTCCGGACTGGACCTGGCCTACTACACCCCAATCTCAAAAATCTGTCCGGATGGCCAGATCAGGGTAAATTTTCTCCCACAAATGTCCCACAATTATGCCCAAATACCGGCTGGGAGGCTTTTTTTTTGGCATCTCGTCGATTTTGTCCGGACTCTGGCTCTAGGCAGTTTCGAATTTTGCCACTTTTTGTCCGGATTGGCTCCCAGCTGTAGGGCCTAAAATCCACATTTTTTGTCCGGATCGGGACCAGGGCTTTCCTGCTATTGCCGGGGGTCCTAGGAACTGACACATTTCTTGACCACCACGTTAGCATCTGGACACGCGCCGATGGGGATCCCCATTTCCCAGACCAAGGGTCTACGAAAAAGTTCAATGGGAGACTCAATGGGGCTTACCGATTCCCATTTGCTTTCCCATTTCCCACCCTTGTCGACATCTCAACTTCTACTGCATTCCCTCCACCATTTCAAGATCCTGTTAGCACATCGTCCAACTCGAGCCCTTCGGATGCTACAGTTTCTCCGACAAGGTCAAGGTCGCTCCTATATGCCACCACACCACCTACTTCTCGTTTCCGTTCACAAAGTATACCCGCGAATGCCACGTTTTTTACAGGTTCGGAAAAAGCCCAATCTACACAGGCCAGCAATGACACCCACACCGATGCATCATCGGCGTATATCTCTATGAGAGGCGCTGGGCGATGCAAGAATTCTTTGAACCAGGACAGACGGAGAAATCAAGTTAGCTCCTTCTCTATGCCAAGCTCCCCACAAGAGTCAGACTCAAAAGCAAGGTTGAAACGAGCAGTAGAAGAACAGGACAAAATTCTGGCACAAATTGAAGGCATCATTTCAAATCGCTTGCCAGTTCATGTATATCCTACCCCTCAAACTTTTTTGGAGCGCGGAATCCGTGCGAACGTGCAATATGAACTGTGCTTACATATTGCGCATGGGATGCTGCGCCCAGCTAGCAAGTTGGTTGATTCCACCTTATTGAAGACATTCTGACTGACAGAATTATTCAGATTGAAGACGGCGGTTGTCTATACACCTTCCATCATCCCTCCCCTAGCTTCAGTTGCTCGCCAGCAAGCCTATATTCGAGGTTCTTCGCTTTCTGGACCAGCGGCAGATCCAGATGGGTGGCAAACTCTGCCCAAAGTCATGGTTTATGGAAAGCTTCCACGCCGGCCTGAGGTAGAAGTGGAATGTACACTTTCACTCGCCAAACCAGTGATTATCATCGTCTCTAATTCAGGGATTCTGAACAACGGATTAACAATCTTCTCTTAGCTCTGTTATACCCGTGGCACCGTCATTCCATGCTACTTGACCCTCGAATGCTTAGACGTTCATGCCCTGGACCTTCTCTCGACGCTCAAATCTCCCGTCGTCCGGCTCACACGGCGGGTTCGTTATACCCCGGGTGCTTCATCGACCACTGACGCCGTCCTAAATGAACCATCATCTCCCTTCGGCACACTTAGCGGTGATCCCTTTGCGTCGCCCACTAAGTCCTATCCCGGAGGCATGCCTTTCTTCAACGGCAAACGTGGGGACATGATAGAGGAAATAGACGAAGTCGAGTTGGCGGTTTGGTGGGTCCCAGCAAATGGTGCTACCCAGGAAATGTATCTGAGGAAATTGGAGGGCGAGATACATCTCCCCAAGGACTTACAGCCGACATGCAGGTTTCTTCCGTTTAGCGTCGAGGTATGTCTGTGCATCATTGACGGGCAAAAGCACTTGAATGCTGAAATCGCCCGCTTTTTACCAGTATGCCGTTGAAATGCTCCCACTGGTTTCAGAATCTTTTGAGCCTCATTCAACTGGGCGAGAAAAGTTTATTCTCATCCACCCTGTGGAGATCGCCACACATCATTCTGAGGAAGGCCCTATGCCGACTGCCTTCACCAAACCTTTGCCTGATCGAGAACGAGAGAAAACGGAGAGGGACAGGGAGAAAGAAAAGGAACATATGTCAGTGGGGATACTTAGTGTCGAGTCTGACCTACTCCGAAGCCCAGTGATACCGTTTCGATTGAGCGACAACGCCGGCCGATGTCGTTAACAGCTTTCCCCCCTTATCATCATCCTTAATAATTGACTTTGTCATTTTGTTCGTTTTCTTGTCGCCTCCGTTGCGTTCTGTCGTCGACGTGGGTTGCCAAACGTTGACGTTGCTGCGCACACTTCCATTGACCAAGGTACATATATCCGTCAGATTCCAGAGCTCAACAAACCACTTTCAAAGAAAAGTTGGACAATAATTTATCAAATATTTATGTAACGGGAGTCAACCTGGACACGACACATGACTTGCTTATTGTTGAGTGCCAGCACGACAGAACGTTTTCACGCCCAAGAAAGTGAAGCGTCGTTAGGCCAGAAGCGCACCCTATCAAACCGGAACGTGAGGAGGTTTCGAGCGAACTAGCGCTGGGCTGTTGACAATGTTGGTGATAGCAATTCATACAACGGCACACGCAGTTGCCGGTGTCAAACCTGACAATACCGCTGGTAAGTGCTGGAACTCTATTGAATGATCCAAACTTCGGGCCAGGACAAGTTTGCTAAGTATGAGTCAGTTGAACAAAGTCTTCTGCGGCCGTAGACAATTTGTGTCGATGACGATAGAGGCAACGAGCAGCTGAGTTGCTCAATCGAATCCAGATCTGAGATACCAAACCGTAACTTACTATGTGCCAAGCTAGCATCTTATTGTTCTACCACCATCCTGGAACTGCGGAATTGCAGTTTTTGAAGCCTTTTTCCCTTCTGACTCGTCAAGGCGAGACAAAAACGCGTTTACAACCCCCCTTCCCTTGTCAAGTTCACCTGAACTCAAGATAAAGTAGTGTCGATTGACGCCACATTATTATGTGCAATCTTTCCAGATCCACACATACTTAAAGGAGTCAACCAGTTGAATAGATGTCCAACTGTTCTCAGCTCCGCATTTCTTCAAAAAGGCAACGTATAACAAATGGATCCAACACATCAACCATCTCCCGAGTACTCATTGAACGTCGAGTCTCCGAATAGGTTCCCTCGTCGAACTACGGCTCCTCTTGACAGAGTTGGCACGCGCCTTCCTCGGTATTCAGCTCTTGGCAGCCAGCAGTCAATATCAGATTATGACGTTGAGCCTTACGCTGATGGTGAAACCATTGATCCACGGGGCACCACTGACGATGGCTTTACATTTACAGCGCCCCCAGTTGAGGACGCGTCCCCTCAAAACAGATTAAGTGCTAGAGCATCGGTCGCATCAGCGTCGCCCCCTCGGTACTCATTGGCCCCTCCCAGATATTCAAGCGCCTTTGGCGTTTCAGCCCAGCAAGTCACGACAGGAAGGGCCGAACACACATACAACATATGCAGTGGGTCGAAGAACAAGCCATGGGTTACCTTCCGTGTATTCAGCCAACCGTCACCAGGCGCTTCTTCATCAAAGCATCAGGACCTCCCCCGCTTCTCAAGCGGCGACATAGTCGCGGGCCTGATCGAGTTCACACTAGATAGCCCTCAGACTATAAACTCAATCACTGTCTCCGTTGGTCCATGACTTAATATTTCAAAGTGTCCAAATGTTGATTCTTTTTGTTAGCTTCGTGGACGCGTCATAAGAGGTTACCTCACCGAAGAATTTGACACATTCCTTGACCACCAAGTTAGCATCTGGACACGCGCCGATGGAGATCCCCATTTCCCAGACCAAGGGTCCACGAAAAAGTTCAATGGGAGACTTAATGGGGCGCACCATTTCCCATTTGCTTTCCCATTTCCCACCCTTGTCGATATATCGACTTCTACTGCATTCCCTCCACCGTTTCAAAGTCTTCAAGATCCTGTTGGGACGTCGCCCAATCTGAGCCCTTCGAATGCTACGGTTTCTCCGACAAGGTCGAGTTCGCTTCTACCTGCCACCCGGACACCACCTACTTTTCGCTTCCGTTCACGCAGCATACCCACGAATGCCACTTTCTTTTCAGGCTTGAAGAAAGCCCCATCTACACAGATGAGTACAAACAACCACTTCAATGACGACCACACCCATGATGTATCAACGGCGTATATCTCTATGAGAGGCGCTGGGCGACGCAAGGATTCCTTGGGCCAGGACAGATTGGGGAATCAAGTTAGTTCCTTCTCTATGCCAAGCTCCCCACAAGAGTCAGACTCCAAAGAAAGATTAAAACAGGCAGTAGAAGAACAGGACCAAATTTTGGCACAGCTCGAAGGCAGCATTTCAAGTCGCTTGCCAGCTCATGTCTATCCCACCCCTCAAACTTTCTTGGAGCGCTGCATTCGTTCGAATGTGCAATATGAACTAAGCTTACATATTACGCATGGGGTGCTGCGCCCAACTAGCAAGTTGGTTGATCCCACCTTATCGAGGACAATTTGACTGACAGAGTTATTTAGATTGAAGACGCCGATTATCTATACACCTTCCATTATCTCTCCCCTAGCTTCAGTCGCTCGCCAGCAAGCCTATGTTGAGGGTTCTCCGCTTCCCGGACCAGCGGCAGATCCAGATGGGAGGCAAACTCTGCCCAAAGTCATGGTTTATGGAAAGCTTCCACGCCGGCCTGTAGAAGTGGAATGTACACTTTCACTTGCCAAACCAGTGATTATCATCGTCTCTAATTTGAAGTGTCTGAACAAAGGATTAACAAATTTTTTCTCAGCTCTGTTATACCCGTGGCACCGTCATTCCTTGCTACTTGACCTTCGAATGCTTAGACGTTCATGCCCTTGACCTTCTCTCGACGCCCAAATCTCCCGTCGTCCGGCTCACACGGCGGGTACGTTATATCCAGGGTGCTTTATCCACCACTGACGACGTCCTAAATGAACCCTCATCTCCCTTCGGCACACTTAGCAGTGATCCCGTTGCATCGCCCGCTAAATCCTCTACCTCCTATCCTGGCGGCCTACCTTTCTCTGACGTGGGTGTCGGCAAACGTGGGGACATGATAGAGGAAACAGACGAAGTAGAGTTGGCGGTTTGGTGGGTCCCAGCGAATGATGCCACCCAGGAGATGTATCTGAGGAAATTGGAGGGCGAGATACATCTGGCCAAGGACTTACAGCCGACATGTAGATTTCTTCCGTTTAGCGTCGAGGTACGTCTGTGCATCATTGACAGGCGAACTCAACTTGGGTGCTGAAATCGCTTTTGCCAGTATGCCGTCGAAATGCTCCCACTAGTTTCAGAATTTTTTGAGCCTCATTCAACTGGGCGAGAGAAGTTTATTCTCATCCACCCTGTGGAGATCGCCACACATCATTCTGAGGAAGGCCCTATGCCAACTGCCTTCACCAAACCTTTGCCTGATCGGGAACGAGCGAAAAGGAAGAAGGACAGGCAGGGAGAAAAGGATCGTATGTCACTGGGGATGCTACGTTACAACTTCTCTTGACCAAGACTGCACAAAAGAAAGCCGTGTCACAATAAAAGTTGGACAATAATCCATAAATTATCGAACGGGAATCAACCAGTCCACGATAGTTCAATGATATCCATTCACTCCGTTCGAATGCCCATTTCTCCCACTCCCACCCTTGAGCTCGGCTAAATACTTGTGCGCCTTGCCCAACATCCATATCGGGAACGAGAACTTGAAATTGGGGTAGGCAATAGCGCACGTTTTGTTGAATACCCCTTCGATAGCTTCTTGTGGCCAAGAGCCGTTCTAGAGAATCGTGTCAATAAAATTATTCCAGAAAGAGGTAGAAAAAGAGGAGGGGGGAAGGCAAGAAGCTAAGAAAAAAACACGAGAGCTTACAGGAAGTTGGCGCGACATGACAAGCTGCACGCCTTTCTCGATGGGCTCAGGGTATGGGTACCGTGCATACATCAAGGACATCACCGCCCAGCACGTTTGTACGACTTGGCTGTTCTCATGCTCGACCCATGCGCTCTGCTCGCACGACTGTTTAGTCATTGTCAGCATCAGGCCCAACTCAAGAGCGATGACGGACTTTGTAGCTCTCACCCCACCCTCCATCCTTCCTCTGCTTCTTCAACAAGAATTCACAGGCTCTGCGTGAATACGGACTTGTCTCGTAGGTCTCGCCAACGAGCGAGAGACTCTCTAATGCAAATTGGGTAGCGTAGGTGAAGCAGATTCCCCAGGAGCCCACCCAGCCTCCTTCGGGCTTTTGTGCGTTGTGGAGGTATTCAATCGCGTGTTTCAGGGTGCGGCTGTCACAAAGGGAGCGCGTTAGATCAGGGTGCGTGATTTGGAAGAGGGAAGAACGTACTCGATATCCTTGGAACGATATTGGGGGCAGTGTTTCCTGAAGATAGCGAGGGATGTGATGACGGAGGTTGTGCATTCGGGGTAACAGTACTCGATCATGATATCACCTGGTATCATAAGGATGAACATTTATTTAGTGCGCTCGCGAACTAAGGAGAACGCTCACCGAAGACTTCTGCAGGGTTGAGGATTTCCATCCAGGAGGGACCCCGTATGAGCTCGTAGCTTGCGAATCCACCGTTCGGGTTTTGCAAAGTCAGCATTACGTCGATAGCGTCGCACATTCTGCGCTCGGATACAAGTTTGGGTGTGAAGCTAGGTTATCAACTCAGTTGCCGGGTTCAGAAGAAGGATGCAAAGAGACGCGTACTCGAGGTCGTGTTGCAGGTACATCACCGCCTTTAGTCCCTCTCCCGTACAATCGCTGACAGTGTATCCCTGTTCCTTCGTGCTGCCCCAATGGTGAGTAAACAGCAACGAGATATGCACCAGCCAACGTACCTAAACCCCCAAGCGCCCTTAGTCGTGTGCCTATAAGATGAATGATAGTGTTTCGGGTTATCCCTGATTTGAGCCTCATCGAGCCACTCGAGAGCCTTAATCAACCCCTTCTTATTTTCCTCCAAATCCGCCAAGCCTGTCTCCACCAATGCCTGCGTGATAAATCCCGTATCCCACAATTGGCTCCCATTAGTTCCGCACATCATCATCCCCTCTGCACCTATCCACATGAAATCCTGCCGCTTGATAGCGTGCTGTTTGTATGCGAAACTCTCGGGGCCTTCAGCGTGTGCTCGAGCGATGAGGTTGAACATCTTCGACACAGGGCCGAGGGTCTGGTATTCCGTGTTCTCGTCCTCACGCACGATGAGCTCATAGGCTTTGGCGACGCCGGCGCGTCGGAGGGGAGGAATGCTACAGTGTTCATAGCTTGATAGAACAACGTTGAGAGCGTCGAAGATCCCACTGTGGGGTGCATATAGGTCGGCTTTTGAGACGTTGTTTCGCTGGGCGGGCCAGTTGATAGTATAGTAGTCTTCTGGGTATAATTCCTGATTGCAATATCAGCTTTCACCGCTTGAAGTAAGTTTACCCAAGATGAGGACGTACTTGTCGTAGAGAAAGAATGAGATCATTTTCTTCCATGGTATATCTGACGCCGTAGAGATAGCTCATGGGGACGTAGACAGTGCGAGTGTGGATCCACCATCGGTGAGGATGGAATGGGACCCAATCTGGCAGGAGCCTAACATAGCGTGTTTTAGTGGAACGTCTGTTGTCCAAAAGACGGTATCAAACCATAGCTCAGGGGGTACAGGGTTATTGCCTGCCCAGTCGTAGCAGTTCAAAATTGATAGCCAGAATTTACCCCATGCGGGTATAGCTGTTGCACCACCTGTATATTTTTGTCAGATGGAGCTCGGAGTAATTGGGAAAAATGGCTAGACCAAGTTTATGAAGAGTAGCACGGGCTTTCACGCAGACAGGATGATCAGCATCAAGACCGAGTATACGGATGGCAGCGTAGTTAAGTCCAGTGCCAAAGACAGTTGAATGGCCTTCTACATGGCTATACAAAATGAAGTGTGAGCGATCATGAAGCCCAACGTCTCTTTTGAGCAAGAAAGAAATCGCAAAGAAAGACCTGACGATGTCGATTTCAAACGATATTGCACTCACATTCCCCAACCTCCATCTTCGGGATGCGCACGGTTCATTAAATACCGAATCATCTCCAACCGCTCCTCCTCTTTGAATCCCATGCCGCTAACATAGGACCCTATTACCAAGCCAGGAAGCAGGAACATTGGGCCTCCATATTCTCCAGGCCAGTGGCCGTCATGAGCCTGTAGGTGCTTGTAGAACTCGTACCCGTTTCGCGCAGCTTCGTACGCGTCCTTTGCCGGGGGAAGCTCTGGTAGGCCCTTTGAAGCGTGTAAGATGTAGGTCTCGATTATATCAACGCGCCACGTACGGTGTTCAAACCTAACCAAAATTTATCAACTGTATTTTGAGGCCAGTTGGCGAGTTCCTCGTCTGTTCGGGGATAGTGCCATGTGTGTCTGCCACCGTCGTTAACGAGAAGTCTCCAGCGAGAATAATCTGTAAACGGCTGAGTAGCAGATTGCCCGACAGTGATAGGATTCCACATAGTGGTGGAAAGAAAGAAAGAATGGGACCACTGTCAAATATCTTACGATACCATGATCAAGGTCAAGGCTCGGTTATTTTTAGCCTTTTTTAGAAACATTTCTAGCCAACTTTGAACTCGCAACCTCACAATTGTGCCACGCTTATGCAGACCTCTGAAAAGGCAGACTTCGATGTCGTCGAGCGACGCATCCAGACGCTTACAACCATTCTCCAGGAAATGGATTGGCGACATCAACCTACTAGTACAACCGGCGATCGGGATGAGGTCCCAGGTTTTCTGCGTCACTTGGTGACTCTCCTTACTTGTGGCCGCATAGATGATCCAGAGGCTAAAAGAGTCATCGCTGTTACTGGTGGCATGACGGAAGAGTTACGGACCTTGGTTGTGACCCAAAACCCTCTTGGCTCCAGCAAAGTTTCCGAGTTTGGAGTGAGTGAGATTACGAAGTCAAGTGGGACATTTGAGGCGCTGGTGAATGGGTGCGTCTGTTGACAATCGCCCTCTGTGTAATACTAACCGCCTCAAGGCACCAGAACGCTCCGCTCTCCCAGCACATCGCTGACGTTTGGGCTGCTATCGACTCGTATAATCCAAATGACGATGGCCAATTCCATTCGTTCTGCCACTTCATCATCGCCCGCTGTTTCCGGAAGTTGTCCAAACGCGTACTTCAAGACGAGGGGTGTTGGGGTGTGAATGTCAGTGAAAAGATCAACGGGTGGACTCCTCTCAGTCAAGAACTCGTGGATGTTAAGTGGATAGAACGCCCAGAATGAGCACTTGTAGCCTCCCGTGGCCAGGAAATTGACGGAATGAAGGAGAGAACGACAGAGATGCACGGGCGATCTGTCACTGAATGGGAGTTCTCAACTGCCACCTTGAAAAGCTGGGCTCAGCTTCTCGCGACTATCCTCAAAAACCTGGAACTTGTAGTACGCGAAACGAAGTCAGTGCGAGGGGCAAAGAAGATTGATAAAGATAAAGAGGCCCAGGGGCTAAAGAACATCCATGCTTGGTGTCTTCTTCTGTATCAGTACTTGCATTGGGAGGAGGATGTCGCAAGGACCCTTTTTACCAAGACGTCACTGGCATATGCGTTCAACCTATCGAATACGGGCGGTGCGTAAATTTATTGTCTTTCCCTTCCTCCTCTCATGGTTAAATGCAGGTGATCCCGAAGATGGTGAGTTTCGTTATATTCATGCTCTGAAATGGACTGAACGGGCCGCTGTAAGATGAACGTGCCGATAAGCAGAAAGAGCCCAATGAAAGTGATGGGCATCAGGTCCTTCGCCACCTGCGGACCATCGTCGCATGGCATGCCGCCGCAACAAGTCTATTGGGTACAAAATATCGACACATCACCCAAACTCTGCGTGTCGGCTTAGTAGAGGTTGCCCCCATCCAGCCCAATCTGATGACCGATGAGGAGGTCTTTGACGAATTCTTCCTTAGACGACCCGCTTCATCGTCTGAAGCCCGCGCCTCTATTGAGAATATCATCAGGGCAAACCACACAAATAAGACGTTTCCTGGTACCACTCACGCAGAAGCGACGCTTATGGGACTTCTTACATATTTCTCCCCTGGCTCACCCTCCGTCAATTATGGGGATCAGATTGAGGACGTCAGTCTTCGTCATCTCGAAGAGTTTACTGAGCCGGTATGTTGTTTGTTGTTAACCTTTCTTCCTCTGATAAAATTCTTGGCTACAGGCGGTATCTAAGAAAGCCATCGCTGTTGGTAAAAAGTGCTGTTGGTGCTGTAACAGGCTCGGTCGCAAACTTGGTGATATCAAGTTGCCCGGCTCACATGGGGTTTTATTCGCTTGGACTCCTCGAGTGGGAGTTAAAGTCGCCGTTCTCCAAGCACTTGAGGACGATCTATGGCACGAACTAGACGAGGCTGTGCAGGAGAACATTCCCCGTGGTAATTCTCGTCAAAGCTCTGGCTCTAGCACGGTTTTCAAGGGGAAGGTGACAAACCCAGATCCTACTAATGAAGTGATGTTGGAGTGGCTAAGAAGTCAAAATAAGTGATACGAACCCCCGTACGCAACTTAACCCTCCGAGCTCAAAATTTGTTTGACTGGTCCTTTCTTTTTGTGAATAGCAAAGAGGTGCAAGGTGGTGTATCCAACACGGGGTGGGCGGCGAATAATGTTTGATTTTTCAAAACGATTTTTTTGTTCCAGGAGCTCATGTCCACGCGCACCCTTTTGTAAAAAGAAAAAAAATCGAATTCATGAAGCAACGCAATCAATGTCGATTCGCGATTGATTCGTGACACAAATGGAGTCATCATCGAGACCGGCAGGACTGTCAGTTCAGTTATTTTTAGCCTTTTTTTAGAAACATTTCTACATACTCCTAATCTCACAATTGTGACACTCTTATGCAGACCTCTCCAGACGCAGCGTTCGACGTCGTCGAGCGACGCATCCAGACGCTTACATCTATTCTCCAGAATATGAATAGGCGACATTTCCCTACAGAGGATCCAAATCAAGTCCCAGCTTTCTTGCGTCACTTGGCTACTCTCCTGAATTGTGATGATGAAGACACTAAAAGGGACATCGCTGTTACTGGTAGCTTGACTAATGAACAGTTGCGGATCTTGGTCGTGAGCCCCAGCGATGTTTCCGAATTTGGAGTGAAAGAGATTACAAAGTCAAGTGGGACATTTGAGGAGGTGGTGAATGGGCATCTTTGTTGACCATCTTTCTCTGTGTAAACCTAACTGCCTAAAGGGACAAAAATTCTAAGCTCTCGCAGCACATCGCCGACGTTTGGGCTGCTATTGCCTCGTATGATCCCAATGTTGAGGGCCAATTCGATTCGTTCCGTGTCTTCATCGTCGCCCGCTGTTTCGAGAAGTTGTCTAAACGCGTAGGTCAAGACAAGGGATATTGGAGCGTGAGTATCAGTCAAAGGATTTACGATTGGATTCCTTCCAGTCAAGAACTCGACGATGTTCGATGGATAGAACGCCCAAAATGGGTATCTTTAATCACCCCCCCAAATGGAATTGACGGAATGAGGGAGAGAACGATAGAGATGCACGGGCGACTTGTTACTCAATGGGAGTTCTCAACTGTCACCTTGAAAAGCTGGGCCTGGATTCTGGCGACTGCGCTCACAAACTTGGAACTCGCAATAAGCAGAACAAAGTTAGCACGAGAGCAGAAGCAGATTGATCAAGAGGTCCTGGAGTCAAAGACTATCTGTTCTTGGTGTCGTTTTCTGCAACTGTACTTGCATTGGAAGGAGGATATTGTATGGACCCTCTTAACCAAGACGTCGCTGGCATATGTGTTCAAACTATCGAATATGGGCGGTACGTATATGTAAATTTATCGTTTTTCCCTTCCTCGTTTGATGGTTAAACTGCAAAAATGCAGATGATCTTGATTCAGGTGAGTTTCGTTATATTCATTCTCTGAAATATACTGAAAGGCCCCCTTGAGATGTTCGTGCCGATATGCGACAAGAGACCGCTGATAGGGATGGGGATCAGGTCTTTCGCCACCTGCGGGCCATCGTCGCATGGCATGCCGCCGCAAAAAGTCTATTGGGTAAAAAATATCGACACATCGCCCAAACTCTGCGTGTCGGCTTAGTAGAGGTTGTTGCCCCGAGCCAGCCCGATCTAATGACCGATGAGGAGGTCATTCAGGAATTCTTCCGTAGACGACCCCCTCCATCGCCTCAAGACCACATCTCTATTGAGAAGTTTCTGAGGGAAAACCACACAAAGAAGTTCACTGGTACCACTCACGCAGAAGCGACGCTTATGGGGCTTCTTACGTATTTCTCTCCTGGCTCGCCTTCCGCCAATCATGGGGTTCAGATTGAGGACGCCAGTCTTCGTCTTCTCCAAGAATTTATTCAGCCGGTATGTTGTTTGTTGTTGTTCTGCACACATCTAACAAAATCCGTGGTTACAGGCGATATTTGAGAAAGCTATCGCTGTTGGTAGAAAGTGCTGTTGGTGCTGTGACTGGCTCGGTCGCCGTCTTGGTGATATCAAGTTGTCCGGCTCACATGGGGTTTTCTTCTCTTGGACTCCTCCTCGAGTAGGAGTTGATGTCGCTGTTCTCCAAGCACTTGAGCACAATCTATGGGACGAACTGAACGACGATGTCGAAGTTGAGATTTGCCGTCAAAACGATGACGCGGATTTGGCTTATGAGGAAGACGACATAATTCCACGTCCAGGATGGTTGTGGTCAAGGGAGAGGAGCAGCAATCCGTGATGTCAACCCCGTACGCAATTTTATCCTCCGAGTTTAAAATTGGCCTGGTCTCCGCTATCGCAGAGGTGCAAGGCTTTAAGCTTTATTTCTCAACTGATTTTTTTGAGAAATCCACGCCCACGTGCATTTTTTGTAAATAAAATGAAATAAATAGAATAAATGAATCTTGCAAACCAATGTCAATTCGCGACACGAACGTAGTGATCATTGAGACTGGCAGGACTGTCGTACGCGCTGGTCTCGGCCTCCATGATCTCTTAAAAACTCCCACAGTTGTACGTATCTGAAGCAACTACTCATATATTCTGTAAACCTTACGGAAAGAAAACATAGGAAATCCAAGCTCGAGTTGGCCTGCGCCAAACCGCGTCAGAGAATGGTATTTCAAATACCAATGGGGTTTCAGAGGAACCTCCCCTAGCTTCGACGAGTCGCGTTGGGACATCTAAACCAACAGCGTCCGTGACTGATTACCTTGTCGGCACCCAACTCGACGAGGCATTGGCAAATGGCCAGGATATCATCGTTTCATGGCCATTTGCGGATGGAGATGTCAGCGACTGGACCCAGGCAGAAGCTATCTGGTACGGGCACACTTCCATTGACCCCCAAGGCCAATCTAATTAACCAAAACGTAGGAAATACATCATATTCAACCAACTCCAACGCCGTCGCGTACAAAACGAGTCCCCAGTCCTCCTCTCCATCTTTCCAGGCCTCTCACGCGACACGTACGAGCGCATCTGCCAAATATTCTTCGAGCGCTTCAACGTAGCAGGATTTGGAATTCTTGAGCTGCCCATGGCCCAGTTATACGCCGTCAACACCCTCAGCGGGGTCGTAGTCGACATTGGGGACGAAAAAACTGATATCACTCCCGTGTACGAGGGTTTCATAGTCCATTCCGCTCGTACATCCACGCCGCTTGGTTTGCATGATTGTCAGAACTACCTCGCGCACCTTCTACGATCGAACCAGAATGTTTTGAAGGCCTTATCACCCCCAGGGAGCCCAACGGACCCTGAGACGCTACATCACACACTGCTTGAGCTGGTGAAACAGCTATACAAAGATGGTTTCGTAAAAGTACCATCGGACGGGGAGACCGCAGCACCAGAGGACGAAGGTGTAACAGACATTGCTGCGGTTATTGTTGCTGGCCGGGAAAAAGCGGTCATTGAGAGTGGGATGAAGAAGAAGGCTACGGCGAAGCAGTCTGCGGCAGAGCAGGCTCGAGCAAGGGAGATCGAGGCGTTGGACTTGATCACTGTTCAGTTCCGCGAGCATTCCCTCACGTTGGGCAAAGAACGTCATCGGTTCTGCGAGCCTTTATACGATCCGTCGTTATTAGACAACCTCCCCTATTCTACCCCACGTAACCCGAAATCCGAGAAACCTCTGCCGTTGCAAGAGACGGTGGGGCATGCGGTAAGCCACGTCGGCGTTGACCAGCGTCAGTACGTCTGGCAGGGTTTGCTGGTGACTGGCGACGTCACGCGACATGTCAAAGGGATTGGGGTAGCGTTGCAGTCAAGATTGGCTCCGTTCATCGGCAGTCCCGAATTACAAAGTGACGTGCAGCCGCGGTCTATACGCGTTGTGACGATACCGGACTACTACGCAGAGTACCGGGAGACGGGGAACGGGTTCGCTGCGTTCCTAGGGTTGAGTATTATTGCAAAGGTAGGGTATTCCTACGTCCACATATCGATTTGTGTTAATGTACTCTGCAGATCATCTTCAGCGATAGCAATGGGAAAAACTTTGTCTCAAAAGCGGATTATGCGGCAAAGGGGCCCCATTCGATAATAGAGATGACCCCGTCATTGTTGTAATTGCAATTCGTACACTGGGTTTCGAAACGCGTTGTATATCCCACCGCTATTCTCTTCCTACCATGGGCATCTCTCTGAACGTGACACGTGACGGGTAGCTGCTACAGAAGAGTCAGACGTAGCGGGAATACAACATGTATTCATTTTATTTACAAAAAATGCACGTGGACATGAATGTTTTAGAAATTAAACATTATGGATACAGTTTGAAAAGAAAGGACCAGTCAAACCAGTTAGGTAATAGCGGAGACGAGAGTTGCGTATGGAGGTTGATATCGCGGATTTCTGCGCCTCTCTCCCCAAGAACTGGAATTATTTCATCTTCCTCAAAAACCATGTCCTCGTCATCAATTTGACGGCAAATGGTAGCCCGTACAACCGCATTTATTTCGTCCCATAGATCGTTCTCAAGTGCTTGGAGGACAGTGACATCAACTCCCACTCGAGGAGGACTCCAAGAGAATAAAACCCCATGTGAGCCGGCCAACTTGATATCACCAAGTTTGCGACCGAGCCTGTCACAGCACCAACAGCACTTTTTACCAACAGCGATGGCTTTCTCAAATATCGCCTGTATCCAAGGATTTTATTAGATGTGTGCAGAACAACAACAAACAACATACCGGCTCAATGAAGACGAAGACTGACGTCCTCGATCTTATCCCCATAATTAAGGGAAGGTGAGCCAGGAGAGAAATATGTAAAAAGCCCCATAAGCGTCGCTTCTGCATGAGTGGTACCGGTGAACTTCTTTGTGTAGTTTTCCTTAATGATGTTCTCAATAGAGATGCGGGCTTCAGGCGATGAAGCGGGTCGTCTACGGAAGAATTCCTGAATGAACTCCTCATCGGTCATCAGATCGGGCTGGCTCGGGGCAACCTCTACTAAGCTGACACGCAGAAATTGGGCGATGCGTCGATATTTTTTACCCAATAGACTTTTTGCGGCGGCATGCCATGCCACGATGGACCGCAGGTGGCGAAGGACCTGATCCCCATCACGATCATTGGACCCTTGTCGCATATCGGCACGATCATCTCAAAGGGGTCTTTCAGTATATTTCAGAGAATGATCATAACCAACCTCACCTGGATCGGGATCATCTGCATTTTTGCGATTTAACCATGAGATGAGGAAGGGAAAAACGATAAATTTACGTACCGCCCATAATCGATAGGTTGAACACATATGCCAGTGACGTCTTGGTTAAGAGGGTCCATACGACATCCTCCTTCCAATGCAAGTACGCATACAGAAGACGACACCAAAAATTGATATTTTTTAGCCCCAAGGTCTCGTTATCAATTTGCTTCCGCTCTTGCGCTTCCTTTGTTCTGCCTAGTGCAAGTTCCAGGTTCTTGAGGATAGTCGCGAGAAGCCGGGCCCAGCTTTGCAAAGTGGCCGTTGAGAACTCCCATTGAGTGACAAGTCGCCCGTGCATCTCTATCGTTCTCTCCCTCATTCCGTCAATTCCATGGGGGATGGCTACAAGTGCCCATTCTGGGCGTTTTACCCACTGAACATCGTCGAGTTCTTGGCTGAGAGGAGTCCAATCGTGAATCCTTTGACTGACACTCACACCCCAATATCCCTGGTCTTGAACTATGCGTTTGGATAAGTTCCGGAAACAACGGGCGATGATGAAGAGGCAGAACGAATCGAATTGGTCCTTATCATTTGGATCATATGAATCAATAGCAGCCCAAACGTCGGCGATGTGCTGGGAGAGCTTAGCATTCTTGTCCCTTTAGGCGGTTAGGATTACACAGAGGGAGATGGTCAACAGACGTACCCATTCACCACCTCCTCAAATGTCCCACTTGACTTCGTAATCTCTTTCACTCCAAATTCGGGAACACTGCTGGAGCCAAAAGGGTTTTGGGTTGCAACAACGATCCTTAACTCTTCATTAGTCAAGCTACCAGTAACAGCGATGACTCTGTTAGTGTCTGGATCATCTTTGCGGCCACAAGTAAGGAGAGTCGCCAAGTGACGCAGAAAAGCTGGAACCTCATTCGGATCACGAGTAGGGAAATGTCGCCTATTCATATTCTGGAGAATGGTTGTAAGAGTTTGGATGCGTTGCTCGACGACGTCGAATGCGGTGTTTGGAGAGGTCTGCATAGGAGATTACGAGTTCAACGTTCAACGTCAACATTGGCCGCTGGTTTTACCATCGCATTTCACTTTACTGGTATTACGTCAGCAAGTCGTGGAAAATAAATTAGAGACTCGGAAGCCTACATTCGTTGCGCCGTGGTTGAGTCATCTGAGGGGTGAACGCAATCTAATCTAATCTAATATATAAAGAGGACAGTTGACAGTTATTACATAATAAATCATGTAAGCAGCCTCTTTGTCTTTGCGTCAGCGGCGTTTCCTGGGAATGTCACACGGTGTGACCACAACCACAGAACATTTTGTATTGGTAGTTCCCAACCTCATTCTATAATAGTAAGATGCTGCATTAATTTTTTGTGAGTGTTTTTGTGGTCACACCTCTCTGAGCAGCCTCAATTTCACTTTTTCTGTACTATTTTTTACCCCCCACTTCATTGTTAGTGTATATTTCTCCTACTTTGAGATCTATGCTGATTAAATTTCAGGTGGATTTTAGTTGCTCTACAGATTTTCATCAGTGGCCTACTGAACTGTAATTTATGGTGCATGGTATAGTGTTGAAAAATCAAAAATTATGGCCAGCTTTGTACTGCTGACTGCAGTTACAGTACCAAATGTAGGACTATATAAGTGTGGATCTAAATGTAACTTTGATGATTTGGATTAGAATAAAAATTTGAATGAGGGCAGGTTAACTTTGATGATTAAGATAAAATGAACTGGGATTGAACATATGCACTGGGAGGTCCAGGGGGCTTGCCCTGACAAGCTGGCCAAGTGCAGCCAGGGCTGCTGCAGGTTAAAGTGTATTTTTGAAAATTTCAAATAAAGTGTAAGTACCAAAACAGGGATTAGTATAACTTTGAGAAACATGTACACCACAGCTATCAGATTTTTATGAGATAGTCCAAGGGACTTCCCTTTGGCAAGCTGGCCAACTGCAGTGAGTGCCAAACCATAGGTGCAGGTCAGAGCATAATTTTAAATTTTCAAATTTAATAAGATGAAAGTACCAGAAGCTGGGGTTTTAGTGGGTATGAGAGTAGGGTGGCCTCCAGGCTGCAACTGCTAGCTTTACACAATGTGGCTGCTCTGAGTCCCACACTGCTCCAGTGTGAGCCTGCCTAACCACAATTCCTTGGGGTGAGTCGACATTCTTCCAACAGGGTGCAATCCCCTGTCCTTGATGCTTGCGTACAAGGATAACACTGTTAACTGTTGTATGCTACATAGCTTCACCAAAAAAAAAAAAAAAAGAGAGATTGAAAATGTGCACCAGAACTGGAATAAACATATGTACTGGGGGGGACAGCTTGCCTCAGGCATGGCCAAGCGAAGTGATTGCTGTGTCCAGGTCTAAGCCTAACATTGATGATTCAGATGAAAGATATACACTAGGTCTGGAATAAAGAATATGTATCAGAATGGAGATTGAATATGTACCAGAAGTGGGATTAAACATGTGCACTGGAACTGGGATAAAAGATGTGTACCAAAACTGGAACTAAACATGTGTACTGGGGGTCCACACCATAGGTGCAGAAACTGTAACTTTGAGCAACATGTACACCACAACTGTTATATTAGTGGAATGCAGAGTTGACGTCGTGGCCACAACACTATGCTTTTTTTCACCACACAACAACTTTCCTTAGTGAATCAACTCCAACAGGTAAATGCCCTCACTACAACTGACCATTGACACACCTGCTACAGCTTTGACTGAGTTTCAAATCCCTGATGGCCACATGGCATGCTCTGTACATACCAGATCTTTTACATTGAGGAACACCATAAAATTCCCAAAATGTGTGAAAATTTCAATCTCTTTCTTACTGAATGGTATCTTTGTTATGTAGAAATTAGGTATGGCATCACATATAGTGTAATGGGTAGGATTACTGGATGACTCCTCCATCCCTCTATTACTGGTTATTTCCGATTCTACATTGATCTTTAGAATGTTGCTTCACTTTGTCACAGTAGTCACACTTACATACAATTCCCTCAGTCACACATGTAGCAAGGTATCTTTTTAACTATCATTCCTGTTTCCACTTGCTGCATTGAGCATCGTCCTCACGACTCGACACCAAGCACTATGGGGATATTGTATCAAGGTCAGTGTAGCATAGTAAATAACTGTGGAGAGCTTGTGACTCTCCTGAAGCTGATATCTTCTTTTCTCCTCTCTGTCTTCCACACAAGATACTTTACATCCTTCTGCGGCTATCCGAGAAGGTAGAGTACGTCTACGCTCATGGCTTTCCAGGGCATCAGTAGCTACTTGTGTATTGTTATCGACTCCTAAGACTCAAGCTAGACTTTCCACGGAGGTCCTCACACCAACACGACAACCACTTCTTCTGAAGCTTGCCAGATCACCTCGTCGTTGACACACAGACTCCTTAATCCAGCATAGTCTATCGAATAGGTTCCCACACAGGCCGTCGCCCACTGCTTTCTCAATGCAGTCCACCATGTCCTCGTTGTCGGACACCGTTTCTTCCCTTTCTTCTACAATTTCCCCTTTGCCCTCCATTGCTTCTGCCCCCTCAACTCCCAAGAAGCAAGTTTCTTCAAACTTTAGCGGTTAGTAGCGACCCACTTCCTTCGAACGAATTAACCAACGCTTCTCAGGCCACTATGTCTCGCCGGGTGCAGGTCTCTTGCTTCGTACGCCCCCCACCTTGCTTCGCTCCCCCCCCCCCTCAAAGCAGGGACCACCCCTTGGCTCGCCATTCAAAACAATCAAAAAAAAGAAAACAACGGCCATCACCATTGATGGTGGGTAGCCCTTGGTCATATTACGCATTCCTCGACTAACAGATCCATTGAACGAACAAAGACCCCTTCGTCGAAGGTGGGGACGCAGCAATCGTGATTCAAACCAAGCACAGCATAAAGGTCCGCCTGCCCATGCCCTCTCCTGCCCAACCATCAATGTGATATAGGATTGGAAGGGAATGCCCAGAGGCCATAGTCAAACAGTGGTATATAGCTAGATTTGGATATCTTACATAATATATTGATCTTTTGTCTTGAACCACCACCTTGTCAGCAGTCTTGCCATCCTCTTGCACTACATGTAGTGCTTTGTATAACTGTACTTTCTACAGTATGCATAATCATGTTGGGCCAGCTGAGTATCTTGTAACTGCTCATTGCTCACTCATGGGTGTTGATCCCAGATCCACCCATTCTTGCCTCCTCCTTCCCTCTTGGCTTCAGCTATGCGAGAAGTTCAGAGTGAACGCTTCACAATCAACCCCTGAACGTGCTCCTGTGGCTGAGCCTTTGATCACCCAAGAATCCCCCAGGGCCAGAACTGACTGGTAGCTGCCAATTACATGATGTAGTTATGGCAGCTGCCATAAAAAAACTTGATCAGCTACCGTGAATGAATGAAATGCAAAGTTTTCATTCATTCACAGCACCTGTTTCATTTGAGATAATTTATTCTGTTTCATTCATTCCCGGCAAGTGTTTCATTTTTTTTCATTCATTGCCGTGGAGAATGAAATCGTTTTTGTTTCATTCCATTTCATTTCAATCCTTTCTTCATTCCTACCAGGAAGAATGAAATTTATTCTGTTTCATTTATTCCTGGCAACTATTTCATTCTTTGTTTCATTTTTTGTTTCATTCTTACCATGGAATTTTTGTTTCATTCTTTATTTCATTTTTGTTTCAATCTTTCAGGCAACAATTTCGATGTTTTAATACACACCTAAATAAGGAAATAATATACAATTATGCCTGATATGTGTTGTGCCCTACTGCAGTGGTGTGGGAGGCCATATGGGAGTACTTTTGCATTTGAGGCTCAAATACATAACAAGATAGGCATACTGTTGCCAAATAAGGCACTTTAATATTTTACATCAATTACATAATAATTTTCCCAGCTCTAACAATAAAGGAATGAATGAAACAGTTGCCGTGGTGGAATGAAATGAAAAATGAAGTAATTTCTGTGAATCAATGAAATGAAATGAATGAAACAGTTGCCGTGAATCAATGAAACAGAATGAATCATTTTGAATGAAATGGGTGCCATGAATCAATGAAATTTCATTTCATTCCCTCACGGTAGCTGATCAAGTTTTGCCACAGCAGCTGCCATAAATACATCAATGTAGAGTGCAGCTACTAGTGCCAGAGAGAACTGCGTTGTCAGGGGCATTGTGGTGCAAAACCATGGGCCTAGTCTGTCCACCCCCATGCGAGATACCAACGTTACGTGCAAAGAAGGTCCCACGCCTATGCCGCCCATCCTCTTTTCCCCAGGACACCCCTCCTCGAGCTTCCTCCAGAGCAGCGGCAGCAGACTGATGCACGTCTGGCCAGTCGGAGGCATCAGAGCCGGCACAGAGCCCGATGTATCGACCACCTTCATCAACGATGGGCATGGAGAATCTATTGGGCGGGGGTCAATAACGATCCATCGAATAGCGACGTGGAGAAACCTACGTGCCGTCCCAAACAACCTTCTGCATCTTAAACCGCGACTGAGGCCCAACCAGCTGCTCAAGGGGAAACTTGGATGACGATTTGGGCCCAGGAAGAGCTACATAGCCCAAAGACACGATGGGAATCGTGTCGCTGTTGTACTTCGTGAGGCGCGGTTTGGAGGACTTGATGTGCTTCTTCACCATAGCTGGGCGAGGCTTGTATGGATGAATTCGTTCCTGGCTTTCTAACTTTGCAGCCTCCCTCTCTCTTTCTCTTTTTCACCTCCGATTGGCATGGCCCTGGCGCTTTGCATGCGTGGGTCGGTTTGGTGGGCCAAGTTGGACGGGTGCCATAGACTGCAGTGGCACGTCATCATCGTTGGTCATGATGGGAAAAGCGAGCAATTGCGGCGATGACAATGGTGAGGCGGGTGGGGTAGAAAGAGGCAAGGATGCGGAGGAGGGAGGGAGAGAGCGCTCGGGAGAGGTAAGAGGTGAAGAGCCAAACAAATACATAAAACCCTCCTCAAGTTGGATGCTGTCGATGAGGAGTTTCAAGAAGCAGAATTGGTCATGGGGCAGTAGTACCGTCGTCTTGAATGACATCAGGCCTGTAAAAAAGGTCAATGGTCTACCGAATGCTCAACGGAAAAAAGGCGCAGGGAAAAAAAAATTGCAGAATCAAGTGTATTCCCCAGGCGCGGAGTATTCACTGTCATCCACAAGGACACCCAGTCCTGAGTGGATTCCCTGGGCTCAGAGTATTCACTAGGAGTGGGTGGGGAAGGGGGCAAAAGGTACAAATGAGGCGCTCACCAGATTAACAGAATGTCTGGACACGTTGAAACACGTTATAAGTTGAGGATGGGGACTGAAGGGAGGTGGCCAAAATTTGGAGAGTTCAACAAAAAACATGGTATGTGTATTTCACGTGATTTGTCATGTGAATGTCACAGTCACTATAATCAGAGTACGTTCCAAGTACATACTGAGAAAATGTCCAATACCGCTCGTTTCAATCGTGGCAGAAACGCTGATGGAAGTTGCCCTTCCAAGCGCCAACGGACAGGCGTCTATCACGACCGACTCCCGCTCAATGATGACTTGGACATCATAAACTCCTGTGAAACTCAATTTAATACTTCTCGTCGACTCATCTCGGAGACACTGCATACCGCTCAAATGGGGGAAATGATGTGGGTAGCTGACAATAATGACTTTGGGCTGGACCTGGGATCAGAGTGGTACGAGGAAGCGATGGAGGGGGACGTGATGGAGGACAGAGGGCCACCAGAGGTCCAGAAAAAGAAGAAAGCCAGGAGCAGGCTATCAGTAAGCAGCCCTTCCACTTCCCTTCAAATTGCCTTTCTAATTTCCATCCAGAAGCACCCGCATCTCGTCTGGAAGGAAAGACATCGAACGGAGTACCTTGATGAGTTCATTCGATGGGAGGGCCAAGGGGATTTTCGACGGGAGAGGGCTTGCCCGGATTGTGTTGCTCGCAGAGTTGCCTCACCTGGCACCCCCGACCATCGCTGTTCTGACTGCTGCCTACCTGACCTCGTATGCGCCTCGTGTTGTGTTCGACGCCACCGTTGTCTGCCATTGCATCATATAGAGGTTCGTCCAGTTTCACTCAGCCGTTCTTTCCATTAATTTACTGGGCTGTAGAAGTGGAGTGGTCATTACTTTATCAAGACAAGCCTGAAGAGCCTTGGGTTACGCATCCAGCTGAACCACACGTGATCGACGTGCACCAACGCTGAGCCCTGCCACCAAGACCTTCGCATTCTCCATACAAACGGCATCCACAACGTGGCCTTCAACTATTGCGGCTGTTTACACGCTGTGCCAAAGCACATTCAGCTCCTTCGGCGTGGGCTTTATCCAGCCAGTCAAAAAATACCTAAGACTTGCGCCTCCTTCGCTCTTTTACAGCTACTCCATCTGCTCGCGTTGACCACAAAGGGTTTGACTTACAACTTCTACCGGACGCTGGAGAAATTGACCAGCAACACGGGCCTCAGTGTGCCAACTTCGAGATATCGGCCACTTCTGCAGATGGTTCTTCAATTTCGACACCTTAAGATGTTGAAGAGGGGAGGCGTGGGTCATGACCTGGCAGGGGTCGAGGGGGTGGGGGAGGGCGCTCTGGGCTTGAGCTGCCCCCACTGTCCTCGCCCAGGAGTCAACCTTCCTGATGGATGGAACAAGGCGCCAGAATCTCTTAGGTATGTATGCACGGTGTTTAACAATGGGGCTGGTTCTGATTGATTTACAGGTTCTTATACTTTCTGACCTACTCCATGGACGCCAACTTTCGTCTCAAAAATCAGCTAGTGTCCTCCTTCTCCAGTGATCCAGGCCTGGGTATTGGGATGGCGTACATGGTGCCACGCGAAGGGTATGACTCCTATGTGTTGTCTCGGGCAAGTGATGCAGATGTAGGTGGTCCTTGCCCCACCTTTCTTTTATAACCCTAACGGCTACCCAGATAAGTACATGTGTGGGCTTTCAAGCCCTGGTGAAGGCGAACTCTAAGTTTTTGAGGGGGCTGAGGTTTACGGGCGTGGGGGCCGTTTCGTGTGCCCGCTCGGAGATGGTTCTTCCGACCTGCAGAAGGGGGAGAGGTATGTGCCTTTATTCATCCACATCATCCAACGACTAAACGTTTTCAGGTATGCCAATATGGACTACATATTTGGTAGGGCCATACGCGATGTTTCCCCCAACATACCTGTGGTCATGAGCTATGACATTGCGCGTCAATGGTTTGTAAACCTTCGAAAAAGGATGGATGACCACTGGCCTACGGATCTGCTGCCTGCCTCCCCCCTTGACATGCGCCCACAGATCCCTGCTTTCCACGAGCCAGGCCATGGCCAGCGGAAGCACCAAGAATATTCCTTCAAGCTCTCATGGGGGATGGGGCTCACGGATGGAGAGGGCTGTGAGCGAATATGGGCAGCAAATAACACCTTGGGTAATGCTACGAAGACGCAGGGCCCTGGTTCACGTCAAGACGTTATCGACGACCATCTCAGCTTTTGGAATTGGCTAAAGTATTGTGGCATGGGTAAGAATTTCTTCAAAATCATTAAATTCACTGCTGACTCCATTGTACAGGTAAAACATTGATGAAAAAATATAGGACCGCCATCTGACAGAGAAACGTTCAGGTCGAAGGCCATCGAGGGTTCACCAACACCCTTCCAAAGGAATTGGCTGCTGAGTGGACGAAGCTGTGTGAGGATTGGGATAGGGCGACGTACCCAAAGCAGGCAGAGAATCCGTTTATCACCCGCGGACTTTGTATGTCTTTACGTTTATCTCACCCCCCTCCTTCCTGACATGGCTTCCTCGAACAGGCCTGACTGAGGCAGAAATTCGGAAGGAGTTCGCTGTGGAGGAGGAGTTGTTGCTTGTAGGCGGTGCACCTGCCCTCCACTCCACCACCATGTCCTCGTTCATGGTCTTAGCTTTGGATCTGGAGGATTCGCAGTAGGTTTGTTTATTTTTAGTGCCTTAGGCAAAGCTGATTTCCTATTCAGGCGAAGACTCTGTGAGCTGGCAAAGTCACGAGAGAGCGGCGGGACGCCTGGCCAAGCGGCTTCGTTAACAGAGCTGCGTAATGTGTTATGCGCAAAGATTAAGCACTGGGAGCAGATACGAGGGGTGTACATGCCTGGGCTTCAGCGGCTACAGCTGGAGCAGGAAAGGACCAACAGCAAAACGCTGCGCGCAGGGCACTTCCAGCCACCCCCTGCATCTAATCACCCAGAACACATTGACCTCTGGCTTCCCTCCTCCCTCTCTTCCACATCACACATATCCGTCTGCAGCGCTCGCCTCATCACCATAGAGGAGAAACTGAGGACGGCCCAGTGTAGTGATGCACTGGAAAGTTTGCGTCACGTCCTCCGCGTCAAGAGCTGGATGATTCTGTTCAAGAACAAAAACGTCAGGGGTCAGAGAGATGGTACACAGTCTCGATTGGTCATTGATTGGGTACATGCTCGGGCACGGGCTGCAGCGGCCAAGTATCGCCTTGCTAGATTGGCAAAGCTTTCGCTCTCTGGCCCAGGTGCTTGGGAGAGCACTCTGCGTGTACTTCTGGACTCCGACATCCATGCATACAGCGACCCAGAGAAGATGTGTGTGCCTGTGGGGCGGAGGGGAACGTTGGAGCATGAGTCAGAGGAGGTGGAGGAATCAGGCCCATCAAACATGCAGGCACGGGAAATCGACCTTCGACCAGAAATTCAAGGCCGACGTGATGGAACAGGGGACACGCACCGCACCCTCTCGTGGATATGGCAGATGGATGGCTTTGCTGTCAGTGGGGAGGATGCGGAGGACAACATTCTACGCTCGGAGTGGGCAAAGAGCAGGGCAAGGGCAAATAGGGCAGAGGAGGAGGTCCTTCTTGTTCGAGAGGAAATGAGAAGAACGTTGGAGTTTCTCAACTGGAAGGCACGATGGTGGGAGGAAAGGGGCAAGCTGAGAACTCCATCAGACAAGGACTGTCTGGAGGGCCTTCAGGCCTACTCAATGGAGCAGGCTGCTTTGCATAAGCAGCTCCACACAAGTTTCAAGGAGATATGGAGGCAGCCATTAGAGGACGCAGAGGACGAGGAGGGGGAGGTGGTTGATGATGAAAGGGGGGGGGGAATTGATGGGGATGATGACGAGGATGCCGAGGACGACAGTGAGGAGGGTGATGACAAGGAAGACAGGGACGACCCTGATGACAACGACGACGATTGACACGAACGCCTACAACGATGTCAAGGGCGAACGAAACAACTGCAATCAAGCCCAGGGAGCAAGGACAAACTGCAAGAAATGATGACCCTGACAATGACGGCGACGAGGGAAATGGACCCTGACGGCAATGACGATGAGGAGGGAGAGGACCCTGAGCACAACGAGGAGGAGGGGAGGACCCTAACAGCGGCGAGGGCGGGGAGTGGACCCTGACAGCAATGGCAAGAGGGACCCTGACGTGGAGGGGGTATGGACCCTGACAGTGCCGACATGGACCCTGGCAGCAATGACGAAGCCATTAGCACACTGTTCTGTAGTAGTTAGGCTCTGGTAGCTAACTAGCAGACTCGGCAGTTAGGGGAATTGATGCATCAGGTAAATGGTCAGTTAGGGTAATTGATACATAATTCTAGCAGCATAGGCTGCGACGTCAGTCTTCGTCTTCTCAAAGACTTCATTGAGCCGGGATGTAGACTCGAACCAGTCTCTAACAGGTTCAATTCACTATGTTGAGTACTAGGGGAGGGAGAGGACTTTGATGGACAAGTCCGAATTTGATCAGAGTAAGGTGGGTAATTGAACCCATAGAAGTAATACAATCCCAACAACAGCTGGTGTTGAGACTAGCCGGGATGTTGTTTGTTGTCAATGTTATCGTCGATGTGTTTCTGAAGCTTGGAAATAGCCGCTGCAGTGGCATGTGACAGATCGGACATTCAGCATCGCTGGATCTGATCGACTCATTAGTTTTGTAAATAAAGTAAAATAATTATAAATTGAATCTTGCCAATGTCAATTCGTGACACAAACATAGTCATCATAACCACTGCAGCGCACCTTCTGGCGCAAAGCCCGCTACTGCAATTAGGTACTTAAATTCCATTGACCGATCCAAATAATACTTGCATTTGCGAGGGTTACAGAAAAAGGTCATCTATGTGACTGTCTGATGGCTATGACTCAGAGCACTAGCATTTCACATTAGAGAAGAAAATGGATTTTTTCAAGATTTTTTTGTAAAGTGACCATCTACTTATTTTGTATTGGCTGCTCATCACCGACTGCTCAAAACTGTTGGTTTTTTTCGAGGTTACACAATTTGAATAACGCTGCAGCACGCCTTTGGGCGCAAAGCCCACTACTGCAATTAGGTACTTAAATTCCATTGACTGATCCAAATAATACTTGCATTTGCGAGGGTTACAGAAAAAGGTCATCTATGTGACCATCTGATGGCTATGACTCGGAGTGCTAGCATTTCACAGATAATACAGCTGTCACAAAGAATGACGTAGTCTCAGAAGCCTTCAGCTTAGACCTTCGGGAACTAGTGTTGCTGTGGTTTGGCTTGGTTCCAGTCAAACCAATTGTGATATAGGATTGGAAGGGAATGCCCAGAGGCCATAGTCAAACAGTGGTATATAGCTAGATTTGGATATCTTACATAATATATTGATCTTTTGTCTTGAACCACCACCTTGTCAGCAGTCTTGCCATCCTCTTGCACTACATGTAGTGCTTTGTATATCTGTACTTCCTACAGTATGCATAATCATGTTGGGCCAGCTGAGTATCTTGTAACTGCTCATTGCTCACTCATGGGTGTTGATCCCAGATCCACCCATTCTTGCCTCCTCCTTCCCTCTTGGCTTCAGCTATGCGAGAAGTTCAGAGTGAACGCTTCACACCAATAAACCAAACCAAAAATAAACCATAATAATCGTACCAACAGGAACCAGTCTAAACTGGTCAGACTGCAGTTAAACCACATCAATATCCATTTTTGGCATCCACAGAATCAAAAGTGTAGTTGCAAGCTAAAAAAAACTATCCTGTGGACCTTCAGTACAGCTTAAACATATTATAATGGTGAGCACAGGTTAATTCACAACTCAGAATCTGCAGTAGCAAGCTCAAAACCAACATTCTTAGTTTGTGATGCTGTCACATTGACACACATGTAACAAAGGTACTGTCACACTTGCCAACATTCTCTAATGTGAAAATGAGGTTGATCTGGGGCCTTTTGCAAAGTTTGAAGGGTGTGTAGAGATAGTCTGAGACCACAGAGAGCAATAATATTTTATAATGACACAAGGAAATGTCATGAATCTATATGAACTATTTTGGAATATAAACTGGGTCAAACTATTGGTTTGGCGGTATGTCTGGTTTTCTGTTTTAGGGTAAAACCATCAAAACCAGACCATGACTGGACCAAGCCGAACCGCGGCAACACTATCGGGAACTTCCCTGTCAATGTCACGTCAGCCATCACCGTGATTGACGTGATGATGTCCAAATAAGCCAAAGCATTGCAACAGTTGCCAAACAGCTTTTGAAATCTGTTTGGTCCTGACCCCCATTCCTGCCCAGCCTCCATCGTCAATACTCCCCTCGGCCTTGTTGACGCGGCATCCACACGACGTGCTTGCCGCGTATGGACGCGAAAATGCCTAGACACCAGAGAGTGACACAAGGGACGCGACGGCAACGTGCCCAAATGCGACGCGACACGACATGCAACCAACCAAACGACTGACATCGACTGTACACGACCGACACATAGACATGAGAGACACGACACAAGAGACACAACGGCAACACACCCAAATGCGACGCGACATGCAACCAACCAAACGACGGTATGCGACCGACCCATCGCGCGAAAATGCCCAGACATGGGAGACCCGACACACAGCAACATGCCCAAACACGATCGACACATCACATCATGCCGTGCCTTTATTGGCCAATGGGTAGAGTGCAGGCGATGGGGATGTTAGGTAGAACCGTGTATGTGATTCTGTATGCCCCCCTCCCCTCCCCTTATTTCAAATCTGATACCACCCCTTCTACTTATTGTTTGTGTTGATGTGGACCATGGCACGGCATGCTGATGAGCTCGTGCGGCGGATACAACGAGTTTCCCTGGGGTATGTTTGGGGTGTGCACAAACACCAACCCTTGTGTGTTGTAGATATATGTAGATATCTCATACCATATAATTTATGCAGTAGTTGTTGTCCCCCAATATGTCATGGAAAACGAATAAGTGTAGCAAGAAAAACCTTGTAAAAATGGTGCTGTTTGCCTTAGAAAAAAATTGACGTTGCTTATGTCAACCTAACTGGGCACACGGGGGGCATTCTGGACCACTGCCTTCAAACACGCTGTCAAGTCTGTCAAGGCGCTGTCACTGTTGACGGGTCTTCATCCTTTCATTTCCCATTGCAACGACGTCATTCTTTGTGACGGCTGTATGCTCCATTTCACATTGGAGAAGAAAATGGATTTTTTCAAGATTTTTTTGTAAAGTGACCATCTACTTATTTTGTATTGGCTGCTTGTCACCAACCGCTCAAAACTGTTGGTTTTTTTCGACATTACACAATTTGAAAATAACGCTGCTCGTCGCTTGGCCTTTGGCCAGCTCCTCGCAGTGGTAGATGGTGGAGGAACACGAGGAAGGAAAGGGTCGAACCCAAACCGAGTCACTCAGGGGGGGCAAACATGGCTAAACTTACCCACGCAAGAGCTTTGGTGGCTCGTCGGATAAAACCCGCTAACTATGTAGCGGGCATAAATCGAATAATGCTGCTCGTCGCTTTGCAGGCAAGGAAAAGAAGAAGAGAGAAAGAAAGAAGAAAAGAGGAAGGAAAGGTCGAACCCAAATCGAGTCACTCAGAGGGGGCCAAACATGGCTAAACTTACCCACGCAAGAGTTTTGCTGGCCTGTATAAGACCCGCTAACTACGTAGCGGGCATAGAGACTGGCAGGACTGCTGTACGTGCTGGTCTCGGCCTCCATGATTTCCTAAAAACACCCACAGTTGTATGTATCTGAAGCAACTACTCATTCATTCTGTAAACCTTATGGAAAAAAAAAACATAGGAAATCCAAGCTCAAGTTGGCCTGCGCCAAACTGCGTCAGAGAATGGTATTTCAAATACCAATGGGGTTTCAGAGGAACCTCCCCTACACGGCCAGGTCGCTCCATTGAAAAAAACTGGACATTGTGACAAATGACTTTCATGCAAATTTGGTTTGAATTTCCCTGAAAGTCTAATTCAATGGCTTCCGTTTGTCAACGCAGCCTTTAAACTGTGTGCAACTGAAATTTGCACCCCTTTCAAACATTCTCTGTACATCACAGGTGTAGATTCACCTTCCTTCCCAATACAGGTACATTTCTTCCTCTTTTCTTTGGCTGGGATACTTGAATCGTAGTACATAGACAATAAAAAATATTGATTCAAAGTCAGTACAAAGGTACACAATAACTGATGTGGGATGAATAAGTGTGGCATACAACAACGCTAGCCAACTCTCAGGCGAAAACATCGATCCGAACGACCTCGCATGCGAGCAGGAGGCTCACGATGTGATGTGAGGGTACAGTTGCGGACAACTAAAGTCAACAAATTGAGTATCTCAGGAACCAGATTTTTTGACGGAAATCTGACGACAGATCTGAAACTGGACAGGCAAACAGAGCTCAAAAATGGTGTTTTCATGTTATTCCCACGAGTTTTTGGCTGCGCCAAAATTTTGAGCCAATTTTTTTGCATCCTACATTGCCATCTCAGCCAGTCTCTCAGAAAAATCCTGCTCATCAAGCCCATCCCAATTACTCTCTGCATATCCATCTCTTCTCCTGAATCCTCAGCTTTACTTGCCTCATTTTTCTTATACAATGGGGTGTGACTCTTGAGATCTCATGATCAGTTCCTCATCATCTCCCTCACTGACAGTCTGATGGCTTTGAGAAAATGATGTCACTGATGGAATGGAAGTCAAAAAAGGGTTATTTTGGAGGCGTGCAAGGTTGCAATGTTTTTTAGGAGGACAGCCTCTAGGTTTGGGCAGCATAAGAGCAATATTTTTCGAAGGGGAGGATCTATTTTATTTTTATTTTTTTCGGTGGATTCTGACAGTACTCATCAAGATCTAACCAAAAATGACTTTTTCGAGATTTTATCGATTTTTTTGGGCCTGCGCCAAAATTTTGGACCTTTTTTTTTGACAAATCTTCACTTATGGGAAATCGGCTCATACCATTTGAAAGATCTACTCAATTCCTGCCTATTCCGATGGTTTTCGGACTTTTAAAAAATCCCTACCGGTCTCAATAAATCAATCTATAAATTTGTTGACTTTAGTTGTCCGCAACCGTAATCGATCCATCAACAAGGAAGTGCAGACAGGTGACGATATCAGGGTAAGGGGCAATCTACAAAAACACATAAACAGCTGTGGGTCGAACTGTAAGGGAAAGGGACATACCAAAACCCGAGGCTCATTGTAAAGGGAAAGACCTATGAAAAAAAAAAGGTTAAAGCCAAAAATCGTAGAAAATACAGGCGCTGCTACTCTGTGCCACTCAACGTGGTTTCCAACAACATGGAAAACTGATTATACAGTGCAGTCACGGAGAGCCTTCATGAACATCATCATGCCACAACAGGAGTGGATAGGAAAATATATGCAGTGTAAAGTTGAGAGGGGAAGAGGAAATCTGACTCCGTGGTGTGG